>HG991997.1:2644936-3953654 GCA_905220435.1 Amphipyra tragopoginis | reverse complement strand
ATAGTCTATTGTATGAATGGCCGAAAGAAGATGTCGAACGTAATGTTGCAAGAAAAAAAAGATTTTAGTTTTTTTATTTTCAATCAAGCTAAATCCAGTGCGGGGTTAATCTGTCCCCAATTTTTTTTAAAGAAATTACTCGAATTCTTTATTTCCTGTAGACATGCAATTCAATAAGAACTTAGGCTTTTAAATTTAGATTGAAGGTATAATGTTGGTATAGAGTCCTCCTTCAGTCTCCGCCATTTGCCAGAAATGGCTGGAGCAAATTCTGTGGTGCTTTCTTGGAACCCAACCAATTTCGTGAGCTACCACGGCAATCAATTTATTTCGAAAATATTCGTCACAGGGAAACTTAAATGAAAAAAAAAGTATAAATACCTAATTAATTAAACCTAACACAAAAATCACGTTGTCGATAGATTTATCGATACAATTTTCGCACCCCTTTAATAATTTTCTTTGGCGAATATTCATATTGATAAATAGATAAGATTTAGATAGTTTATACTTATTTATTTTACTTCTTCTAAAAGGTAATGTCTTACTTTTACTTATTTAATGTGTAATGAAATATATTTAAAGGAAAATCTATGAATAAACTTAAAAATAATACGTACTTGTGGAAACTGATATTTTCACTTTGATTTTTTGTACATCCCTTGCGAGATTTACATTTTTTTACTATTCAGGACGTAGCGCACACTCTTATTTATAAGAACAATGTGCACATATACAAAACACAATTAATTAAATATAAATTCTAGACTAAAATATTTTTTCAAATCACCGCGCCACTGACACAAGTATTATACGATAAAATTTAAAATGTCGTTGCCGTCTGACAGGGGGTACTAGTGGCGGGCAATTTAATTTGGTAGCTAGGCTTTGGCTCAAAATCTCGAAATTGCTCTTATTTGACAGATGCCCCTGTACGTTTGTTCAAGTACTGTAGTAGCGGCTTCTATGCTTTAGTACTTATTCTAAAACCGTTATTACATTTGGCTGAATTAAGACGTCTTAATTCAGAAGGGCAAATTAGAAGCTTCTGATCACACTGTCCTAAATTTAGTCAGTGTGACCATTTGTGGCAGATTTCTGCCATTTTGGCAGATTTCGCTCCAAAATTTTATCTGTGGCAGATCATGCTGACGATTCACAAAAGTGGCAGATTTCGGCAGATTTAAATGATTTCATGACAATTCACATTACATAATTTGAATTATCTTTTTTAAAAGTATACAGTACATCAGGTTTTATATATGTATAATGAGATTACAAATGATTTTTTCGAACTGGCAACTTCTGTTTCATGGCCAAATTATACGAGGATTTCCCGCTTATTTAAACAAGTGCGTCAGATGATTATGTACTGTAATCAAACTGGAATACTTCTTTATTGATTTGGTTTCCAAGAGACTTGTTAGAATCAGGTGGAAGTAGCGCCACCAGCACAATTTTGAGTGTAGACAAATTTTGGGGAGCGATTGGAAAAATCCTGGACGCGAATGGGGCTACAAAATATCCAAATCCAAATATTACAAATTTCGCGAAAGCGTTATTATGTTTGCCGATGTCCAACGCTTTGTGCGAAAGAATCTTCTGTCTGGTGAATATAACAAAACAAAAATAAAGAATAGGTTCCTAAATCAACATGTATTGTGTCAGCTTTAATTACAACAAAAGACACGGCGACTGTGTCTCCTACATAACCAACTAAAAACATGATCAAAAAGATGTCGTCAAAATCTATGTATACCAAAAATTTGAAGGCAAATGCGGATACGTAGAGTAAGTAGTGTTTAAGTATAATAACGCATAAGAAAACTTAAATATTTTTATTGATTAAAGAAATTTCATTGAATTCATTGTGTATTTTTTTCAGTTTCCTTAAAGGCATATTTTTGGCATTTTTGGCGCAAAGTGTGGCAGATTTTGGTAGATTTTTTGCCCAGTCTGTGGCAGATTCGCCATTTATAAGATGGTCACACTTTAGTTACTGAATAAGTTGCCAGTTAAAGCGCGACGGAGTCGGACGTGTCGTGTGCGAGGATGGCTCCAGTATTATCCAGACAACAAAAAATTGGCCTTTGCCTAGCCCTGGCCTTTATTGTAGCCGATTCGTCTATATTTTATATAAACTCAGTAGCAATTGGAAGCCCTCATTTCGTACATTTTTGTTCAGGAATTTTTTGTCATTTTTGTCCCAAAGATAGGGCATATATTTATACAGCTCTGAAATATTGAGCATAACTTCTATTTCTTTCGTCATTTCGTAGGTACCCACGCTGCGCACCGCACTCGCACTACACTTTTTTATTCGGGAATACAAAATAAAACCATACGTCCTCACGCATCGACAGAAACTCAAAGGGGGGGGGGGGGGGTGACGTACTTGACGTAGGCGATCATTTTTCGCAAATACAAAAATCACATATTAATACCACAGTGTACCTACTTACTACATACAGTGGGTCAACGCCCACCCATACATTTGACAGGTCCTATAATAATAATAATAATAATAAACTTTATTTCGGGTGGCATAGACCCATAGAAACCTTAACCTAGTATACAATTAAAATTCCAATATAATTCAATCATGATTCGAAAGACACGTGGCGCCATCTATTATCATTACTGTTGTTTTCCTCGGGAACAGTACTTTCTTTTTTCGGGATGATAGGTACCATATGTCCGTTTCTGTACATCTGACAACGTATATGCAAAATTTCAGGATGATCGGTTCAGAGGTTTAGGCGTGAAAAGGTAACAAACAAACAAACTTACTATCGCATTTATAATATTAACTTAGGATTAGAATTTGCCATGACTCGCCACACCTACACAAGACTTTACCCACTGATCCTGAAAGGGACAGTCAGGACGTACAGCTATTGCGTTCAGAATGCCGTTGTTGCTCCCCCGAATACGGGCCAGCAGTGAAGCTGCTTTTTTGCGCATGATGGCCTGGAAACCATCAGTGTGTGCCTCAGCAAACATTCCAGACGCGCTGCACCGCCACGGCAGACCCAACAACATCCTGAACGCATTATTGTACTGAGTGCGCAGGGCTCTGTAGGCTCGCTGCGTATATCTCACCCACAGGCCGCTCGAGTAGAAGGACTGGCAATAAGCTTTGAATAGCGTAACCTTCACTTCTCTCGTGAAAATGAAATGTCAAAATTGGTAACACTTGTCATAGGGTTGTCACATAAAACAAATTACACAAACTTTGTCAAACAAACGTCCAAATTAATTAACGTTTTATAGAAACAGTGACACGCAAAAAGAAAACCACACATGCGTAATTTTGACGATTGACAAAATAATGCAAAGGTATGTAGCAGCAATTTCGCCATCTTATCCTGGAATTTTCTAACAATATTTAAAACTACAAATTTTGTCGAGGTTACAGTCGCAGTGACTAACGCTTGCGGGGGTAGGTAAGAGTCATAAAATATTCCCAAATCCAAGAAGGAGCCATAGAAAATTACTTATTATTCATGGTTATTACTTCTATGGCTTTCGTGGATGCTGATGCTGGAAATAAAGTCTAAGTATTCCTCGATCATATACGGCGGTCAAAAAAAATTATCTGTTAAATGTAATTTGCCAGGTAAAACGTGGTCCCTATCTTGGTGTTTGAGAATGGATCTTGTTTTTGTAATCAGCGTCCCCGAAAATCATGGATTTGACACCCATGACGGTTAATTTGAAAATTTTCATGTCCGCCATCTTGAATATAGTTTTTGACCTCATTTTCGTCATCAGCATCCACGAAAACCATGGAAATGACACCCATGGTGGTTAAATTGAAATTTTAAAAGCCGCCATCTTGGAAATGGATTTTGACCTCATTTTCAACATCAGTACCCCCGACAACCATGGAAATGACACCCATGACGACTAATTTGACATTTTTACTGCCACCATCTTGGATTTCGATTTTGACTTCATTTTCAGCATCCGCACCCCAGGAAACAATGGATTTGACACCCATGTCCACCAATTTACTAATTTTCATGGCTGCCATCTTGGATTTGGATTTTGACGTTATTTTCGGCATCAGTGACCCCGAAAACCGTGGAAATGACTTCCCACGAACAATCATTTGAAAATGTATGTATGCCGCCATCTTGGATTAGTAAACAGACTTTGTAATAAAATTATCGTAATAGGTACAACATACATACAATTAATATAATTTCTATGAACGATGTCAATCAAATTCGAAATCAAAAAGTGCGAGCCCTGGAATTTATGTCCCGAGTAGGTATGCAGTATGGCTACTCAGGACATAACCTTCGCTCCTTTACCCCGCAACCCCCCGCACGATTGCTCTGCGACAATGTTCTACGTTGACCGACTGTAAGGAGTTAGATTGTGTTAATACCATGCAAAAATCTACAAAGAATCTCGCGAGAGGGCTCTCTATTCCCATATATTACTATACTCTTTGGTCAAAATAAAACTATACATCCTCACGCAGCGGCGGTCTGTGGACGGAAGTTAGTAACTAAATGCGTTTACACGTTCCTAAATGCGTTTCTAAATAAGCTTCTAAATGATTTAGTCAGTCAGAAACCATCCTTGCTACTGAATTTAGGATCCTAGGTTGCTTATTGCGATTACACTTGACTTAATTCAGTAACGACTGAATTAAGACGACTTAATTCAGCCAAATGTAATAAGCACTTAGGCATGCTGTGCCGACTTAGTACATAAGTTCGTGACAGGGATTAAAGTATGGAAAGTAGTGCCATCTAGCCGTGATAGTGATATAACAAAATCAAGAGGTTGTCATCCTTAAAAAATATAATTTATGAATTATATTGCTTTACAAATAAACATAATTTTATTTAAAAAGTAAAACACATTTAGAATTTTACAAACAATACATATATAAAAACAATTTTTATGACCATTATAGTCGTTTATTTTCTCATTCAAATGAAAATTGTAACTTTTGTATAATTACAGCGCTTTTGTGCTGTCCACCCTGAGAAAAATGTCGGCACGTTACTGATACGGATTCAAATTCCAATATTTTCTCGCCCAATATTTTAAGTGATTAGATTTCTTAAAATACAACTGAGTGTGTGAAAGTTATTTCCGTAGCATCGTTGAGTTTTATAAATAAAACGTAAGTATCAAAATATGGGGTATTCCTCGAAACGCACCAACGAAGAAACAGAGAAGAGCATGAAAGGATACGTAATAAATGATATCATCGATAGACTACCAGGATATCAGAAATGAACTGGAGCTAGGTGCTTAAGCAACTTAATACTTAGCTCAAAATTGAACCACGGAACTCTCAAAAGGTGCTGTGATCCAACTATTTTTAAAGTTGGACAACTGCCCCTAGTAAAGACTCATTGTCCAACTAGTTGGACAGAGCAGTTGGACCACTACCTCGGACTGGCTTTTTTACATGACTGCCCAAAAAAAGTAGCTTTTGTAGTACTTAAAAAGTAGTGTTTTCAGTGTTCATGTATGTATGTATTTTTGTGTGTTTCTTTATTCCACCATAATTTCTGAACGCCTGAACCGATTTCGATGTGTTTGGTACCATTAGAACCCTTGTATTTTCCCAGGTTACAAAGACTTTGAAAATTTAAAAAATGATAATTGTGTCTAGGGTTTGATTTAAAGCCAAAATCAAGTAATAAATTGTAATTGTCAGTTTGTATAATCCTCAATAAAACCAATTGTTTACATTTACTTTAGTATTACTGATTAAACTGTAATAGTAAAGAATATTGTTTAATTTTAGGTGATTGTGATCAAGTAATAAATTAATTACAAAATAACTGTCTTTTACTTATGACACCTTAGCATTGTAAGCAAGAAAATTAAAATTTTCTGTACAATACCCATTTTCTGTTTTCCTACACTTGATATTGTAATTAATGTGTTAGTGTAAAAAACCGCTAAATTGAATTCACGATTATTCAATTTAGCGGATTTTTTACGATACACTTTAATTTCATCCATTCAAGTACGAAAGTACCAAAGTTAAACTATATATACGTACGTACCTATCCATTATGATCTATACATAAATACATCTATATCTGCTATATCTAGACTTTAGTTCGATGAACGACTACCAAGGCGGCGCTGCTGTCGCCTAATTTAACCTAAAACGTGAAGTTAGCTCTCTATCTTATAGATATACTGTACTCTTTGGATTAAGGTGCGTTCGAAGGAGCCGCTTCTTTATTAAGCCCGAACAAATAGTAATTTTAAAAATGCTATTATTTTTTCTAGCTCTATTTGAGTAGAGCTACAAATATACCCACCACTGCAGACAACAATGCACCAAAAATACCTCAAAATAAAACCATCGTCAAAACAACAGCAACAACCAAATCAAAAGCCGAACTTCTGTCTCCCTTCGAAAACTGCGAGAAGTTGTACGCATACCGCTATGTCGGGGGTTCGCATCGCTGCACTAATAGCCCGTGACGGTATAAATTGCTAGGATAGGGGATGACGTAGGTATAAACAAGGTTCGGTAGAAATGTGATTTAGTTGTTATTCTTGTTTCTAGATAGTTGATGGTTTGGAAAACATTATACGTTATTTTTGTCTTTACATTCTTCCAGTCTATCCAAAGGTTGTCTGGATTAGATCGCCTGGCGTTATAAGATCGCCTATTATGCATTTTTATTTAATTTCGTTTACCTGTTGTATGTACAAAAAAGGGGAAATGTGTTACCGTTAATGTGCGTAAATCATTAGAGTGCAGATTATCTGGCTGAGTCCGTTAAAATGCGTTTTTTTTAGGTTCTTCTATAAACTGGTTAAGTTGCAGACTTCCTAGGTAATTTACAGACTAACGACCAAGCATTTGTTTAAATGAATAGAATAGGTTCTGAGGGTTTTTGAATAAAACATTCGAGTTAATTGTAATAATATACTTTAATTTGCATTCTAACGGCAACATATACATAAATAAATATACTTTTGTTACTCTTCTAGTTTGTGAATGGTAAAAATATGTTTTGATTTGTTTACCTCCGGTTTCTGAATTGAGAATTCTAGGATGAGCAGTACTTAAGTAACATTTGAGAACGGAGTTGTCAAAAAAATGACGGATTTTAAAGCATTTTTTTCAAAATTACTTAAGTATTGCTTATCTCGAATCCTCAAATCAGAAACCGGAGGTTAGACATTTTTTGGACAAAGTTCACATCAATGGTGTGTGTAGTATAATGTGCCAGCGTGGTGGTTTAAGGCCTTCTCATTCTGAGATGCCCACGCCCAGCAGTGGGACGGTAATGGGCTGATTATGTAATAGTGCGATTTCAACAAACTTTGGTGACTACAATACCTTAGGGCAGACATCTGCTAAGGTCTCTGAAAAACTGAGATGTGGGATGCCACTGGATTCGTCTTAAAAACAACTGCGATGATAAACTACTAGCACTGAATCCTTATTCCCTAACTAGAAAGAAAATCAAGTTATTCAGCATGCACATCGACCCTCTACATACTACAGGGTGTTAACGAATTCGTGCAATTCCTTAAAACCACATGATCTACTACTGATGTAGACAGGCCCCGCACGGGATTTAGCATGATTAAAAATAAAAAAATAAAATTATTATTTTTTCATGCGGCTTTGTTACCTAAACCACCTAATAAGGATTCAGTAAAAAAATAAGAATTTATTATTTTGTAAAAATTTTTTTTTATTTTTATATTTCGATGCCACGCATAAATTAATGAAAGCACGGCGACACGGCTAGCAGGCACGACTAACGCGATATCTCTCGTTGCATTCAGATAACTCATGGCTCTAAAATGACTCAGAAATAGAAAATTAAGTTTAAAAAAAAAAAAACATTTTATTTAATAAAAAAAATCCCATTTAGGGTTAATCTGTGTCACCAGTAAGTAGATCACGCGATTTGAAGGAATTACACGAATTCGTTAACAACCTGTATAATGCCAAAGAGGTGTAACAGTTAGGGCCTGTCCACATCTCCACGTCACGACGTCGCCGCGTCGTCAACATGGCACGGTGCGTTGATGTAATTTTACGTTACCGTATAGTAACACGTTCCGCCTCTAGCCGCAAGCGCACACGTATATGCGCTCCGCCCGCGCTCTCCACGCCCGCGTGTTAGTCGCCGTCTATGTGCTCCGATGCTTTAAAACCATACTGTTTCTCTTATTAAAATTCAGGATCTACATGGTCAACGATAAATCTTACAATGATCCTGACGTGCATTTTTACGATACGGTAACGTAAATTTGCACGTTACGTCAACGCACCGTGCCACGTCACCGCACCGTTCCACGTTGACGACGTCGTGACGTGGAGTTGTGGACAGGCTGTTACGTAAATAAAATTATTGTGTTTATGATACCATAAACTATAGGTAAAAATACAGAAGTGCGTCGCATTCGCATGTGAATGGGTCATCACCAGTGATCGGAAAAAGGTGAGCTAATTTACCTAAACTTCAAAGAACACAGACAAAAACTGGAGACTTCCTTACGAAAACATTCGTTTTCTATTTTTGTTTCCCAAAATTGTCACAAAACCAGATGACACGTTTTTCATTGTTTTTAAAAAAAAAAATTGTTTATTGTTTTCAAAAAAGGAGATTGTCTTTTATTTTTTGAAAACAATTGATAAAAACTTCCGAGAAAATTCTCCCGAAAAAAAATGTTGTCGTAAGGAAGTCTCCAGTTTTTGTGTCTGTTCTTTGAAGTTTAGGTAAATTAGCTCACCCTTTTCCGATCACTGGTCATCACTCAACATAATGCTGTGTTGTGGCAGCATTGGGATTACCCAACATGCAACACCAACAGCGCTGATTTTCAGTGTCGACTTTGGTGACGCAACGGTGTCATAAGAAACAGACAATTAGAATAATCGTTGCAACTTATCAAAAATTACTATAAAAATTCTAAAACATTACAGTCGTGGGCGGTCTAAACAGTGACGTGATGCACATCGCATCACAATTTATGACGTCACGGGCTATTAGAGGCACCGAGGCACCCCACTGCGCTGTGACTAAGTTGAAACTAGTAGTACAGTTGCATCGTAATCACATTTGTTACTGTGATTTCCTTAGCGAAGTGGAAATTTGAGAAAATAGGGGAGATTTTCTCGTTGTAGTTTGTGACTTGTGAATAACGATAATATTCGCTAGGGACTTATCGCAATAAACATTTTAAGTACTTATAAATAAGACAGTCTTGTTACTCAGTAGGTAGTAGGTATGCTCTTTTTTCATCTGTCACTAGTTGACCCGGCGAACTTCGTACCACCATATTTTTTTTGCTGGCTGAACATCTGGACGTCAGTCTGTTAACGTTTTGTCTTCACTCACTGGCTTTTCAAATTATTTAAAAAAAAAATATTTACAATTAAATTTTCTTTTATACAAACCTTGTCCTGGTAATTACGAACACACAAAAAACATTATTCTTCATTTTGGTGCAGTCGTTCGGAAGTTATGCCCGTACGTACTAGTCGCGCGCAGAAGGTTTGCCGATGACTGCCCCTCCCACTTCACCGACCGCTACCCGCGCTCGTCTGGCCTACCTACTAATCGTACCGACCATCGACGCGTGACGTCATGAGGCTATCGGCAAACCTTCTCCGCGCGACTTATACATTTCGGCGATTCATTTTTATATACAGGATGTGTAAAAAATCGTGGATCAAACGAAACAGGCCGATAGTTGGGGTTATTTGCAACATTTTTTGGTAGTACATTTTTTTACAGTAAGTTTCTAAAATAACAAATAATTTTTCGCGAGACTTAAAAGATATTGAAAAAAGTGCACATACTCATAACTCTGAATTTTGTAGTCAATTGAATACAAGCTTCTATTGATATGTGGTGATAACAAAAGATACAAAAAAAAAATGGCGGACGTCGAGAATTTTGTGGCGTTATTCGGTATCGAAAATTAGACAACTTACGTGGGACAAACAACTTTTTGAAATTCGCGTATTCTTTTTATTACTTTCCATACCAATTAAACAAAAAAAAAACAAAAAAAACATTTAGCCGAACTCCAAAAATAAACACTCCTTGTATATTTGACAAGCCGTATTTGACAGCCAGTCAAAGATTGCCACAACACTGTCGAGCGGAACCCTACTGCGGGCCCATTTCCCCTACGAAAGAATGCAGCACTCAACGAGGATATTAAACTCAAATCATGCGAGGGTGGGGAAGAGCTTAGCCGATGCATTCTTGTCTAGGAGGTGTAGTGAGAAGTATTTTGTTTTATGATTTAACTTTTATAGTATTTTGAAATTAAATATGGAGATGGGAAGATGGTGGTGCATTTTTGCATGTGTTGATAAGTTAATGAAAATTGTTTAAACCTTTTTTTTAACCTAAAGATCGTCCATTTTGTTTCTTTCCGCCTTCTTGTGTTGACCTTACTAAAGCACGTGTAATCTAGATTAATTGAAATAAAAAAAAAGCTTTCACTTATACTACAGCTTTCTATTTGGTTTCAGTGCATTGATAAATAATACACTTCGCAAGAGTTTTATAAACTGTAATGAATTCATAAAGTATTGTTTTTTTTCGTATTTTTTTTACATCAGTCAAGTTTGAGGTAATTGACATTGGAAACTTTAATTTCGTTACCCTAAATTCGATATCCAATTTAAACAAAGAGCATTATACCGACAAAACTGAGATTTGGACCGTAACATCGTTACTTTAAACCCAGTTTTTTTTATGAATAGCAATACTACAACAGACACATCTTTTATCACTTGGTATCTTACACGATTTACCTTCCCTACCTTTTGGGTACCACTTTTCATTATGACGCATCAACGCATAACTAAGAACAAACTCACCCCAGCTCCTCGCCTACATCTTGCAACAAACTTACCATGTCCGGTGATGGTGAGCGCAGCTAATGACCAACGAGGGTCATCCCCTCAGTCTGTCATCGCCGTTTAGGGGATGATATTGAAAACCGTAGCCTATCCCATCCCTACTGTTAATGGCACGTAGTGTCTTTGTTTGAGACTTTGGCGGCCATTTGTTTTTATTTGACGAGTGAATCATGGTATTTCATTGTGGTGTTTTTAAGGGACTAAAGAAAATCGTTTTGTAAGTGTCGTTTTGTGAGAGATGGAAAATAGGTTTTTTTTTAATAAAAAAATTAATGGGAATTTTGTTTAAATAATATATTTAATGTACGTAATCGATACTAGGAAAGGGTTAAGGAAATATACTGGGGAATATACAGGGTTACTTCAAATTCACCGGCGAAATTTCACAGGGTTATTAGGTATCAATAATAGAACACATTTAAATATAAACACCTCTGCCTAATCCTTCGAGAATTAAGGCATGATGTTATGTTAAACAGACTCAAAAAAGGGCTTCGAAAGAGTATCTACACTCTCGTCAAAAAAAATGGAATTATAAACTGTGTGAAATAGACATATATCTGCAACTAGCGACCCGCCCCGGCTTCGCACGTGAACGTTTTATAGCTTAAAACCTTCCTCTTGAATCACTCTATCTTGTGACAGTGGTAGTTAGTGGTGGCGACAAGCGGAGTGCGCCTATAAAAGGGCCAGCACGCTGCAATTCGTCCTTTCACGCGCCTCAGCAGCCGCCTAGTTAAGTACTACCTATTACACCTGAAGACCCTGGACTCCTCGTATCGTATTGTCTAAGAACCACGCCCTGTAAACTAGTCTAATTTTGTAACTATTATTAAAATATATTATTGTATGGTTAAAAGTGTTTCCCTTAATATTCTTATGTAAGTACACTCCTGCTAAACTGCTTCTGCTTCTTGCTAGATTCTGATTTAATGTGCACATGATCGTTAAGGGTTGACTCCACAAGCCGCGTGACAATCTATTAAAAAAAACTGCATCAAAATCCGTTGCGTAGTTTTAAAGATCTAAGCATACATAGGGACAGACAGCGAGAAGCGACTTTGTTTTATACTATGTAGTGATATTGCTGCTCGTATATAATTAAATAAATATTTTCAAGTCGTTTCAAGTAGAGAATAATGCTATTTTCAGAATCAAATCAAAACCTATAAACACGTCAAACACGAAACAGTTAAACACTACGCAGTATCATATTTCACGAGTACCGCATAAATCTTATTGGAATTTAATATAAAGACTATGGCCGCCATAAATCCGCCCTTAACTTATTTATAAGTTAAACCCCCGCGGTTCAATGAGAGCTGTACATCATGCCTGAAAAGCCTTTGAAAAGCTAAGGTATTGTGGTGAACGTTTAATTTGGGGAAACACGCGGTTTAAGGTTAGTTATGTGGTTGCATTATAGAATATAATATTGCGTGAGTGATATCACACTAATCTATATATAGAATGAAAACGAATTCGTTTAATTCCTTCAAACCGCGTGATCTACTAGTGACACAGATTAACGCACAGATTTTTTTAATATACAAGCTTAGTTTTAGTATACAGGCTGGAAAAAATCAATGGGCCCTGAAGGGAAACCACTTTAAATCCTTAAGATAGATTCATTTTTCTTAAAGGAAACATTTCTTTATTTTTAAAAAGAAACAAAACTGCATTCACAGATTTCTCGACATGCTTACCTAAACCGGGAATCGAACCAGTTAAAAAAAATCCAAAAATAAACACTCGCTATTTTATTTCACTAGTCAATCAATCAAATCAATGGGCCCTTCAGGGCCCGTTGATTTTTTCCACCCTGTACTAAACCTGAAACTAGTTTGTTCAGAATCACTAGGAGAGTCGATTGACATATTTTTTCATCAATTTTTTTTCTTTTATTTCAGTTTTGTTTCAGTAGGTTTCTACCCATAACAGTTGACGCGAATAGATAGATACCTTGAGGCTTGAGATAGTCCGCTCGGTCAGTTTCCGTGTATTAGACAACCCCTGCATAGCACATCTCAGGCATTTCACACTTTACTGGGGAACTACGGTGTAACTTGGAGATTTATTAAAAAAAAAAACACTTATTCAGGCAGTTCAGATGAAAATCTTGTTGGGGTGTCTCGGTTTTTGTATATACTCAAAAATAAAGTTGTATAAAAAAAAAAAACATTTGAAAACTTGGTGTTCTGTTTGTCGCGCCCCGAGTTAACTGACTGCACGAAGCGATATCGCGATAGTCGTTCCTGCCAGCTGTGTCACCGTGCTTTCATTCATTAATGCATGGAAATGCGGTTCTACCAAATAAAACGTTTATTTTTCTTATTTTTTTTCTTGAAATCTTATTAGGAGGTTTAGACACGATTACTTATCCACACCGCAAGAAAAAAAAAAGATTTTATTTTTAATCAAACTAAATCCTGTGCGTGGTTAATCTATACCAGTAAAAGATCACGTGGTTTTAAAGAATTTCACGATATCGTTTACACCCTGTAGATAAAACAACATTAAGATCTTTAAGAGATGAAATTGAGATGATGTAGCTAGGTAAGGGGTTTATCTACTTTAATATTTAAAAATGCATATACCAGAATCTTTTTAGCGTGCAGTACAGATTTATGCGGCTAAGAGCAAAGTACTAAACAAAGTAAGTTTTAACAAGATGTAGATTTCCGAGCTTGTGCAAGGCCGTGACGTTGCATCAGAATGCGTCGTCCTCGGCTAGCCTATATACATGATACGTGGATATCTGGCTCACTGAATGTGACAAGAATACAGTTTTTGGTATTGGCTGGGAATAGGCCATTTTTCTTAGGAGTATTGAAAGAGGCTGCTAACGAAAACCAGCACTCTAAGAGCTATTACACACCACAATTTTTTCAGGCGCCGTCGACGTGCGTTTCGCTATCGCGCGTTGTCGGCGCTGCTAAACTTGAAATAGGCAGATTACTTGCGATTGCATAGTTGCAAACTCACGAGAAACGCGCTACAGACGCGCGTGAGCAACTCTCCTTGCAAAGCAAAACGCGTGTAGCACGTGCGCGAAGGAGCGTGTATCGCGCTAAAGACGCGCGTGAGCAACTCTCCTTGCAAAGTAAAACGCGTGTAGCACGCGCGCGAAGGAGCGTGTATCGCGCTAAAGACGCGCGTGAGCAACTCCGACCGATTAAAACAAGCTGTACGTATGTGTTTGCAGCTAAAGAGACGCGCTGTGCCAGTGCGTCTGTAGGTATCGATGTAACTCCGCGCTGAGAGCGCTCCGACAGCTCGAGAAAAAGTCGTCGTCTGCATACTACAATTTATGAACGTGTGAATAGGTAAATTGGTTGCGATAACATCGCGTTTGCAGCGCGTTATAGTTCGTGCGACGCGCGTCGACAGCGCCGGAAAAAAACGTGGTGTGGAAAAGCCCTATTAATTGCGCAACACACTCGTCATCGCTACGGATTTCATTTTGACAATACAACAATATTCATTGCGTGGTACACAGTTGTGGAGAAGTCGGATTGTTAATACATACGCTGCTATGGAAATTGTTGACCTGTCAAAATCAAAGCGATAGTGATGACGAGTGACGAGAATGTAGGAGCCCAATTCTAGTAACAGAAACTTTTACTAATCGTTTATTCAGACAGTTTTCGTTTACAAAAACTATCAAATTGTTTGACAACAAAAACAAAACCGAACATTTTGACAGTTAACGTAAACAAAAACTGTCTGAATGAACGATTAAGTTGCAATTGATAAAAGTTTCTGTTAGTAGAATTAGCCCCTAGGTCAAACGACACCAGTCTACGAGTATATGACAATTTGAACATTAACTACAGATTACACCAAAGACTGTACCATAAAATCGTGTTTAATAGTTGTTGTATAAAGACTAAAAAGGGCTTAAACACGATTTTCATGTGTTAGAAGTTGGCATTAAACACCGTTATAACAAGCCTCTTAACTTTTATAGTACGAAGATAATTTTTATAGCGAATACGGGCAAGAAAAAATAAAGCAGCTCGGTCTTTCATGAATAGGCATGTTCACAGCATCAATAAATTGCAAATCTAATTAGTCCGCCAGTTAGAGTTTTGAAAAACAATAGACACGTATTTTTTATTTTGTCAAATCTATGAATATTTGGAAAGATAAAACGCATCAAATCTCGAGAGTGGGGGCTTGTGACGTCACAAACAAGTAAAAATTGTACTTGCTTGTGACGTTTTGTCAATTTTAAAAGTGTCGTATCTTCGTCAATTTTGGTTTACGTAACAAAAGAAAAAATGCGGGTCAAATATTTTTTGATAATCTAACTGACTGACTAATTAGATTTTTTCAGTCAAATATCCTATTTAGTAATCGATCGTATGCTCTTAATGGGTTTGAGTTACTTTAAGACGTTAGTAAGTTATTTCTGCTAAGACCTGTTTTTACCAACGTCGGATAGCGATATGCATTTGAACATCATCTGAACTGAGGAATCTAATCTTAAATCCTTGCAAAACAAAAACGTAGAATATGAAAAAAAAGCTGATGGGATATTCCAAATTCAAACGCGACAAACAAGTTATGGTGGAAAAACTTGATCCTTTAGTTCAAACGAATCAGACATTTATCTGAGAAATAAGTTAGACGTTCTGATAACATTTCTATACAAAGTCTCTGACAAATATTATGTAGAATTATTTGTTGTCACATATTTATGATTATTTACGGTTTACTCACGTGCATTTTTCGAGATTGCCCGACTATTTTCGGACCCAAACGGAGCCCATAATCATGAGCTGAACACTCGGCGAGGTCGTTAGTCGAACCCAAATCGTTTGGGTCCGAAAATAGTCGGGCAATCCGTAAACCGTAAATAATCATAAATATGAATGTGTGTCACGAAAGTTCATCATCATCTTCCTGCCCTTATCCCATTTTACTTGAAGTCGGCGCAAAATGTTTTCTTCTTCCATTCCGTCCTGTCACCCGTCATGGTATCACTGACTCCCTTCTCTTTCATATCATTCTTCACACAATCCATTAATCTTTTCTTTGGCCTCCCTCTTCCTCTCCATCCATCCACATTTATATTCATAACTCTTTTGGTCACATGCGTTTCATCCCTCCTCTTCACATGCCCATACCAAGACAAACGGTTCCCTTTCAACTTTTCTGTCACTGGCGCTACTTTCAAACTTCCTCTAATATACGTGTGTCACGAAAGTTAAAATACAAAAATATTTGTTGTTACGTTAAATTCAGCTGATTAGGTATTGCAGCAGTATCTACGCGTAACAGTTAGCCTATACTCAGTCGTCAATATAAAGTTCAAACTACCGACAGTGACGGAATTAATTGAAGGACCTCAGTTCAAAAGTAGATAGGTATAGCTCCGTGAGACTGTAACGTACTTAAGTGGAACGAAGAGGTAAAGACGATGTAATTACTGGATTGTACAGTTCTGAACGTAGTTGTTCGTCTCTGTAAAATTGTAGTCTTTGTTATTAATGTTTGTATTGTATTGTCCTTCCTTGACTGTAATTTAAATTACCTTCATAATGGTACACTAATTTCTAAGATGTTGTGTTCTAGTTAGTCTTTTCCAACCATGTTGGGGTCATCCAGTATAACCAGATACGGCTGAAGACCAGTATTTTACATGGAACGACTGCCATCAGCCTGATTTAGAACGATTCGATTAATCAGTTATCGAACGATTCGGTTATCTATACAGGGTATTAACGAATTCGTGTAATTCCTTCAAATCACGTCATCTACTGGTGACACTGATTGACCCTGCATAGGTTTTGTTTTAGAACAAAAAAAAGAGTTTTAAAAATTGAAACGTGGTTGTCTGTATCTGAGTAATTTTAGCGTCCCGAGTGAACTGACTGCGTGGAGCGATATCGCGTTATTCGTGCCCGTCAGCTGTGCGCGTGTGTGGGGTGCATGAAAAGAGCCTCCACGAGTGACGATACTTAAGTACGTCCGGCGCACCCTGGACAGTCAGCCTCGCTACCAACCTTGCTGACTGGCTAATCTTTTCACCACAGCATGAGCTATTTTCGTATAGCTCATGCTGACACGAGAGAAGAAGAAGCTGTGCCGCCGTGCCTTCATTCATTTGTGCACGGCATCAACATTTGTAATTACATAAAAAAAATTGGGAAAAAAATTGTTTTGTTTATTTTTAATCAATCTAAATCCCGCACCGGGTTAATCTATACCATTAATAGATCATGTGGTTTAAAGGAATTACACCAATTCGTTAACACCCTGTATATTTTTCTCTCGCTACGAGAATCGTAGACGGAACGAGATAACAAACCGAATCGGCAACTGCTTATCGAAAAGGTTCTGAATCGGGTGGCTGACCTCCGCAACCCACTGGGCAATTTCAAAGATAACTAAGATAGCTATTATCTGGTTTTCATATGAACGCATTTAGCATAAACCAGAGGGTAGATATTCAAGTAAAGTAACGTGTGTGTTAATGAAAAATGTGTTCCTTAATACCGCATTTGAATTGACTGGAAGCCGTCCAAAGATGTAAAAGTATAATTTTGACGTTGTTAGGGGCTAATAACGTCAAAATTGATGAATCATATTTCGATTCATATTCGTAATCATAAAGGTACTAATTTCGAAGCGAGCTGCAAACTGCAACTGCCGACAGCACGTGCAGCGACTGCATGAAGTCGGCCGCAGCGGCACTACTGGTTTGTATGTATTTATATGAAATGACTTCCAAGCGCCGCTGCAGCAATCGACCGCAACAGCACGTGCTGCTGCCGCGGCGTTTGGAAGCCATTTCATATTAATTGCCATTTTATATATCCATAAGTTAGAGCTATTGATATCTGGTCTCGACACGAGAAAATGCGACGGTAAAATTATCTAGCGCTGCGCATGTAAGAGCCTATGCACACGACGTCTTTTCTACGCGCCAACTCCATACATAATAAACATGATCACGTTTTTTATGTATGGAGTTTGACAAAACGCACGTCGACGGAGCGTAGAAAAGACGTCGTGTGCACAGGTCCTTAGGCTTGCTGGTCAGATTCCAGTCTAATGTTATTAAAAATAGACACATCTAGTCTCCTAAAACTCTTTCTACACGGTACACTAACCTGTAGCAACCCTTCCACGTGACCCAGATTTTTTATTTCACTACAGAGAGAATGAAATTGCTCGTCGTGGGTACTCGGGCTTTTTTTATTTATACATGGCAACACTTTGTTTTTCGTATTATGCTTGTTGAATAGGCATTGTGGGTAATAATGAAACGGTACAGAGCTACTGTTCTAGTGTTAGTGGAATGGAAAGTCGGTCGTTGTGATTTTAGTTGTTTTTTTTTTTCATTCCGCAAAATGGTGGAAGTAATTTCGGGTTGCGGAATTAAAGTTGGTGTTGCTGTATTAAAAAGTGTCCTTTTTATGTTTTTTGTTTTGTTACAGCTCGAAAATAGGCTTTTATTCGACCTATTTGGTTTTCAGAACGTGTACAATTCCTATTCCTTTTTGGTTTTTAATTCCTGGCTATGATGTGTCGATATGTTAGTTACGAGTGAATAAAAACGCGCGTGAGCGTTACGTCCTGGGTTCGACCCCCAGTAGGCGTAGTGTAACCACCGTAGACAAGGGTTTTGTCGACGGAAGAATCGACAAAATTCTTATGTAGTGTTATTGGGTATTTTTTCGGGTCAAATTTCTCAGTAGCAGCCTGGAGTCTGGATTTTTGTTCTGTTGATGAAAATAGGTTTGCCGTCTATGTGGGACTTAAACATGACGGCGAAATTAAAGTGTACTATACACCTGTACCCAGCCCTTCGAGTAATAAAAAAAAATAAAAAATAAAAATAAAATAAAAATATTTTATTTCAGATTTTTTTGAAATCCATAGAATGTTAGTACAATGAAACCTAAATCTAGTGTTAGTAGTTAAAAAATAAATTAAATTATATATTACTTCCTAATATGGGTATCAACCCAATGCTTTACGTAGCACGTATCCAGCCTATCCGCTATAACAGCCAGGATACTGTTGGTGCTGGCGCGCAGCCTAAAGAGCGTCGCGGCGCATCGCTTGCGAAGCACGGCATGGAAGCCATCAACATGTGCGTCCGCGAACATGCCCGACGCACTGCACCAACGCGGCAGCCTCAACAATGCCCTGAACGCATTGTTATACTGGACGCGTAGCGCGCTGTACGATCTTTGCGTATACTGAGCCCACAAGCTGCACGTGTATAGTGATGTACAGATTGTACAGTGCGCTCTAAAAAGTGTTATTTTAACTTGAGCATTACAACGCTTAAACCTGTGGGCTATCATATTCGCTCTGATCGCCAGCGCCCTACGCTCCCTGTCCATGTCCTCATCGTCATTTAGGTGTTCAGTGACTACATGCCCAAGATATTTAAAGCATCTGACCACTTTCAAAGGTGTTCCGTTCAGAGAAACGTGTGGAACTTGATCTGGTGACTTGGTACGGGCTTTAAATATCATAAGTTCACTTTTTGTGACATTATATTTGAGGCCATGGCTAGCAGCATACGTCTCACAAACATTCATTAGTTTCCTAAGCCCACCGATCGTTGGACTCAGCAGCACCATGTCGTCTGCGTAACTCAGATTATTTACACAAATATTATCTATATGACAGCCGACATGCATGCTGCTGAGCTCAACGATCAGCGCATTTATATACAGATTGAACAAAACAGGGGATGACAAACCACCCTGTCTTACTCCACATTGAAGTCCATATGGATCCGACACAATGCCCGCCCACTTTACATAATTGACCTGATTCTGATACCAAAACTTTAAGATGCTAATTGTCTCCCCAGGTAACTTGGTCTCCCTAAGTTTATCCCAGAGTTTGTCATAATTAACGAGATCAAATGCTTTAGAGAGATCTAAAAAGCATGCATAAATGGGTGTTTTCCTATGGGTGTAATACTCAACTGTGTGTTTCAGGCTCAGTATTGCGCTCTCTGTAGAAAGTCCAGCGCGAAAACCAAACTGAGCATCATGCAGCTTTACAAACTCTGTTAACTGAGCCTCAAACACACCGTCTAAAACCTTTGCAATAACGGTGGCAAGTGAGATCGGCCTATAATTAGATTTGACTGAGCTGTCCCCCGTTTTGTTTTTTACTATGGGAGTAACCATCGTTTTAGTTAGCTCACTTGGTAGGTAGGAGTGCCCAATACAAAGATTAAAAAACATCGATAACAATCTAGGAATGTGCGGCCCTGCGTTTTGAAGATGCTCGACGCTGAGACCGTCATGCCCAGGTGATTTTCCTCCTTTCATACTTTTCATAATATTTCTTATATCTTTAGCACTCACTCTTGTTCTGATGTTTTCACACACGGGGTCAGCGTCCAGCATACACTCCGCAGCGCCTAGTGGGGATTCCACGGTAAAGTGATCTTTAAACATATTTGCGATCATTTTCGCGTCAGTAACACCTTCAACACTCAAAGGAAGGCCAGACCTGATGTTCAGTTTATTGGTATGTTTCCAAAATTCCCGAAACTTATTATTCGAGTGCAGTGTCGCTAGCCGATCCATCTTTATCTGCTCCTGGTCTTGTTGGCACCATTTAAGCTTAGCTTTGAAAATCTTTCGGCTACGACACATTGCTTCATGAACAAAGCCTGCTTTCGGTTTGCCAGACAGTAACCAGTTCTGAAAATCAAGCCTGGCCACCCTGTGAGCTTCGGCAACAAACTTATTCCAGCCCATAACTTGTTTTTTCCTACCGCTCATACCGACCCCATAACTAAACTCCGAGACCTTACTAAGAGATGAGACAATATCAGAATACATATTGTCTAAGATTTTTCTATGGTCCGTTTTGTTACACCGCCTATCACAGCATTCTCTTAATGCCATTGGAAAATCAATATTTCTTAATAATTTATTGCAAAGGTTAGTATACATACCAATTTGTTCTGGTTTTCTTTCCCCCCAGGTCACTTTATTTTTAGGTACTTTTGTACTCACATTTTTAGACTTTAATATATTTAAACTACACTTAACGGACACAGGATAGTGGTCAGACCAGTATACATTATAATCAACATGGATATCCATAACAGAGGGCCACGCTGCACTAGTAACAATAATGTGGTCTAACCAACGTTTACAACCATGCACCTCACTTATATATGTGTGCATATCAGCGTCTGCCCCACATTTAATAATGTCTGCACATACCCAATCTTGATCATCACAAAAACTGAGTAGTTCTTTATAGAAATTCTCATTTGGATGAGCATTAAAGTCCCCAAGCACATACACGTAGTCTATACCACATTCTTCAATTATAGCATGTACAGCACCCATGCATTGGGTAAAATCAGTCAGATGTTCCGCACAGTCTGTGGGCATGTATACCGATATACACATTAAGGGACGATCATTAGTCACTATTTTAATTGCACAAATCCGAGGATTGTCACATTCAATTACCGTTACTGACGGGAAAACACTTTTACGCCACAATATTGCCGTTCCTCCATGAGGCCTGCCTCGCAATACTCCTGACGACGTATCCACTGCTGAAGTTCCGGTGCAGCCAAAGTCAGGATTAATACTGTTCAACCATGGTAAGTCATGAGGCAGTAGCCACGTTTCTTGAAGGGCAATTATGTCTGACACCAAACTTAGCCGCCTAATACCTTCAATCGAACGCTTAACATTTCTACAGTTAAATGATGTAAAAGTATAACTGACGTTGTTATCATCCATGTATTATTGTATGACTGATTGCAAAACATTTTCTGTGCTCGTATTGGACACCTTCGAGGCGTTGTCACGATTAAATTGTATAAATCGTCGATACAGGATGCCATCGGGCCAAAAGTTCTCATCCATAAACATGCCCAATCGGTGTCTCGGTACAGAAATCTTAAAGGCAATATAATCTCTTTGTGACTTCATATTTATTTTCTGTAGTTGAACATGCAACTTTGTCTTACTAAATATATGATCAGAGATGTCACTTTCAGTAATGCAGGCGTGATGTTATGATAAAAAAACCCGCTTTTTAGGAACATTCATTGGTTTTCGAAAATAAATCTTTAATACTATCGCTAACAAGATAATATATATCCAACGATCTAAAATAGTTGCGTCATCAACACAAACGAATTATAAAGTAGCAGTTCAATATTTCGTCTGTACGTCCCTAACACTCCCGATGTCCCGATAAACACTTATCGGTACAAGAGGCATACATGCAAAATGGATTAAATTGAAAACCATTTGCAACTTTTTTTTTTTTTGACCTGGCAACACTGCTTGAGTGACATGTCAAATTTCCTTAGCGTATTTTAGAAATTAATATCTTTTTATTTTCATGTAATATAAGTGTTTTTGTGTATTTAAATTAATCAAGCCACGATAAATATCCAGGATTATTGTTTTCCGGGAAAAATTTACAGTACAACCATAGTATTTGGTAGCCCATCGATGCCGGTGACCTGTCAACCGCTGAAGTTCGAATTCATCGTTTTATTAACGGGGGAGTATTGTTTACTTTCACTATTTATAACTAACACAAACTAGGTATAGCCCTAACGCGACCCTATTAGCTTATTAGCTTCTCAACTCATATTAAAGAACTTCTAGCTAGTAAACAGCTGAACCGTATTGGTTGTCGAATTCTAAAAACACTGGCTATTGGCGGTGTTGTACACACTCGTTATTACTATTTATTATAGTGTCTAATATTAATAAATAATATGTACAACGCTTAAATCTCAATATAATTAATTGAAAATTTTTAATCTATTACCTACTTATAAAAATATACCCACATAAAAATAAATTCAAGATTAACTCTTCATTTAAATTTCCAACATCCACACCCTGTTGTAATATCTACTAGAGCTTTTATATATTGTCACTCTATCCCTATCTCTTGTTCCATAACCTCTTTTCTACTTAAACTCCACTGATCACTTCTTTATTTCCATTTCCAGTGCACTGACTCTTGACACCATGCCAATGCTGACCCGTAAGGCCACATCCCAGGAAATGCAGCATAAGCTAAGTTTGGCCCTAAAGGAACTTAAAGCCTCCAATGACCAGTGTCAACAACTACTGCAGGAAAGAGAGGAAAGCGAGGAAGAAGTCAAGAGAATTGTTGACAAGAATACAACCTTGAAACGGGAGCTTGTAGACCTTCATGCGCAATTCCTGGATGTTGTTGGTGAACGGGACAAACTCCAGGCAACAACGGATGGTTTCAGTCAATGTAGTTATGTGTACGAATGCGCCTTACGGAAAGTTAGGGAATTAGAAGAGGACTTAATGAGCGCAAATTTAGAAATATTAGGCTTAAAGAAGGAAATAGAATGCTCCCAGGCTGTTGCAGATCAAAGTTTGTTTGATGAATTAATTAATATTAACTCTGACACCATCTCAGGGAATCCATTAGTTACCATTGACCTTATAAAACAAGAATCCCTAGTAACTCATAATTGTTGTCATAAATTAAGTAAGAATAAAATTAAAAAATACCTCAAGCTTAATAGAATAATTAAAAAGTGCAAAAAGTTTAGGAAACAACAAAATCACTTTTCTAAAAATATTAAATTAAGGAAAGAACGTATAGAATTATTGAATAAACTTGACAACTATCAAATTAAATTAGAAGACTCCAAAAATATTTATGAAATAGATACTCAGCGCTTACAGACTGACATTAAGATATTAGAGGACTCACTAAATTCCCTTTACATTAAATATGTGACCTCTCAGAAGCAAATTGAGGAGCACATCCTAGCTGCTAATAAATTAGTTGACATGTGTAATTATAATGCAGACAGAGTGGACTCAACTTTATATAACAACACTCCGTGTACTTGCATGAAAAATTGCAATAGTATTGATTTCCCACCACAGGTTACGGAGAGCCCGTCCCACGTTCAGACATCATATGACTGTAAGCCTCACTCAGAGGAACCTAGTTTATTGGTTCAGGATTCATCTATTGTTATGGATATGCTTACCAGTGACATCTCCAATGATCAGTTATGTTACCGCTCCATAATGTATTCTGATAACCTAGGTAAAGGTTTTGGTGACCTACTAGGCAACAGCCTGAGTCATTCGTTTCTCAATAATTGTATGCCTGGGTCAACATATAAACAAATAACTAGTTCATTATTAGAAAATAAATTTTGTTTGCAGACTAATTTAACTGTATTAATAGGTAATAGTTCTAATGTTAGGAAAAAAGACATTACAGACTTTGTTGCCCAAATGTTAAAACTAAACTGCCACAAAATAATATTGTGTGCTTTTCCCTATCTCGACCACTTGTCAGATACACAAAATGAGTATATACATAAGCTGAATATGCACATACACTTCTTGGTAAGTCACTATAGTGACAAGTTTATGTTTTTCGACACCAACAGTTTTGTTGGTAAATTAAAATTAACTAGGGATACTGTGTACCTACCCATTAAATATAAACGTCAATTAACAACATTGTTAGCTTTTAATATTAACTCAGTCATAAGTAGTATGACGCAGTCTTCTTTCACTACCACAACTTTTAGTAATAGTACTAATAATAAGGTGGTTAGCCAACATAATTTAAACTAGCCAGTTCGACAACAGAGAAGCACAGTCACTGTTTAATATTGTCACATCAAAATATAAATCGCTTCTCTGGCAAAATCTTAGATGTAGAATTATTTGTTGAGAAATATAACGTAGACATTCTATGCCTCACAGAAACTTGGCTGAAGCCAGATAAAATGTCATTTAATATAGATAATTTTAAAATAGCCAGTTCGTTCCAGAGAGTGTCAGCAGAAGGTGGAGGAACCTTAATCATGATTAAAGATCACCTGAAATGCAAAGAGCGACTAGATGTTCGCAATCTCTCTGTTGAACGAGTATGCGAGCTCGCGTGTGCAGAAACGGAGGAGTATGTCATTTTGTGTGTTTATAGGCCTCCCTCCTCTAATACCTCTCATTTTCTCTTAACAATGGAGGATGCCCTTAGAAAAATAAAAATCAACAAAAAGTTATTAGTATGTGGAGATTTCAATATTGACATTCTAGTAAATACCACAGATAAACAAAACCTTTTATCTTTTTTTAAATCATTCAACTTGAAACATATGTTCTTTGAGCCAACTAGAGTGACACCCACCTCAGCCACATGCATAGATAATATTATGACTAACTTTAAATTAATAGATAAGCGTCTTATTAGCGGCATTCGTTCCGACCATAAATGTCAGATTGTTAAGTTATTGTATAAAGCAGTCGAAGGTCCCAAAATAATACAATGTAGGACGTTGACAAAAAAGAGTCTAGAAAAATTTAGTAAAAATCTAGAATCACAATTGTTTACATTAAAGCCACAATTTGACAACCCCAATGAAATGTATCGTACACTGTTTAATGCTATATGTGAAGAGTTTCAACAGGCTTGCAAAGTAAAAAAAGTAATTATAAAACGTAAAATCTTGTTCAGTGCCTGGGCCACTGAAGGTATAAGACGCAGTAGGGATGTCTTGTACGATCTTTATGACAAAAAGTCATATACATCTAATAATGAGTTTCATATTTACGTTAGACAATATTCAAAAATCTTTAAAAAGGTTTGCATGCAAGCAAAAGCTGCTTATATTAGTAATCAAATAAAAAAATCTAATAATAAAATAAAAACGACATGGAAAATAATAAATACTGAGACTGGTAATCGTAGGCTTACGGATAGTGTATTAAACATAAATATAGATGACAAACTGGTTTCAGATAAATCTGTAGTTGCAAATTTTTTCGAGCAATTTTTTACAAATATTCCCATTGAGACTACTAAATATCTTCCATCGTCCCCTCTAGCAGCTGAGACACTCCTAAAGGAAAATACAAATTTGCATGTACCTAATACTGCAAATTTCGAATTTAGTATTATTTCACACTCAGACATATTAAAAACATTTAAAACAATAGCAGTTAAGAAAACCGAGGACTTGTGGGGATTGTCAGTTAAAGCTGTCGAGTCAATAATAGTTAACATCGCGCCTATTTTGGCGGCGATCTTTAATACTTGCATCATGGATGGCATTTTTCCCGATCTTATGAAATGTAGTAAAATTGTGCCCATTTTTAAAACAGGTTGCCTAAACAACGCATCTAATTATAGGCCAATATCTGTGTTACCAGCACTAAGTAAAATTTTTGAAAAAATCATTTTAAATCAAATGTTAGTTTATTTTAACAACAATGGGATTCTTCACGAGAGTCAGTTTGGATTCACGAAGGGACGATCAACGGAGGATGCTGGATCCACCTTAATCAAATCAGTATTAGGGGCTTGGGAAGAGGCACGGGATGCGGTGGGAGTGTTCTGTGATCTTTCCAAGGCGTTTGACTGTGTGGATCACCGCACGCTCATTCTAAAATTAAAATACTACGGAATCCGAGGTAAATCTATAGATCTTGTAAATTCATATTTGTCGGATCGGGAACAAAGGGTGGCTGTTGGTAACGTTACTTCTGTAGGCTCATTAGTAAAAATGGGAGTTCCTCAAGGATCAATTTTAGGCCCCTTTCTGTTCCTTGTATATATCAATGACCTTCCAAACATAATAAAGGATACAATGTCTAACATAGTCCTATTTGCTGACGATACGTCACTTATATTTAAAGTAGATAGGAAGGACAGGGATCTTGTAGAACCTAATAATACACTTAATGTTATCTCAAATTGGTTTTCTGCTAATAATCTTCTCCTAAACGCAGGAAAAACCAAATGTATTAAATTCTCCACCCCGAATGTACCCCACATTAGTTCAAATGTGAAACTTGACGGGAAAGCGTTAGATCCGGTTCCCTCGACTGTCTTCCTGGGCATCACAGTAGACTCTAAATTGCAATGGGGACCTCATATAGAGGCACTTGCAGGCAAACTGAGTTCTGCTGCATTTGCCGTTAGGAAAATTAGGCAGTTGACTGATGTAGCTACGGCTAGGTTGGTGTACTTTGCATACTTTCACAGTATAATGTCTTATGGCATATTACTGTGGGGTTCGGCTGCTGATGTAGGTACTATTTTCATATTACAGAAAAGAGCAGTCCGAGCTATTTATAATCTAGGCTGCCGTGAATCGCTTCGTGAATTATTTAAGAAAATAAATATACTAACCCTACCCTCTCTGTATATACTTAGTAACATTATGTACATTCGAAAGAACATTGCCCAGTATAACAAGAAAAGTGACGTCCACAACATAAATACTCGCAATAAACACAAGCTAACAGTACCTGGTTTTAGACTAAGAAAAACCAGCAAGTCGTTTATGGGGAACAGTGTTAGGTTCTACAATAAAATACCATCTAGTATTACTGATTTACCGGATATAAAGTTTAAATCATTTATTAAGAGCATTTTGATATCTAAAGCTTATTATAGCATAAATCAGTATATCGAAGATAAAGATGCCTGGCATACAACTCCGTCCTGCACATTGCGACCCTCTGGCCCTGTCTAACTGGTTGGTTGTATGACCTAACATTATTTTTAATGTTTACCCACTTTTATTATTCTTCTTTTTTTTATTGACTTAAAATAACCTGTACATTATTTTATCAATTTTCATATTATTATTTTTTACATTCAAATATTGAAATTTAATTTTTATATCCCACTACAATTTTATTTGTATAATACTCTGCCTTAATTAGTCTGATATTGTTTTACATGTATAATTTCGATAATATCATTTTCTAAACTGTAAAGTTTGAGCATCATGCAGCAATTAATGATACACCTTTAATCATATCATATTACTGCCCATTGTCTGGTAGTATGAGTCTGTCATGCTCACTTCAATGTCCTGCTGATGGTGGCGTTGTATATCCGGTCGTTGGGTTCCCTATAATATGGTTGAGCTAAGCGATGCGGATGTGCACGTCATGCTCGTGAACGGGTGCTGTCTGTCGGGACTGGTCAGCCCATAACTACTAGGGCAATTCTAGAAGGCATATTTTCTTTTCCTATTTTCTACTCTTATGTGAATTTATTTGTTACATTAACCTGCATTATTCTCATTCTATGTCGCACGCAACTGTAATGGAATTGTCATGAATAGTCATGATCTACTATTTTAAAAAGAGTATTCATGGAGTTTCTTGCCGGCTCTTCTCCATAGAACCTACCTTTTGGAACCGTGCACCTAGTTTTGACGTTTTAAAAGTGCCTGTAATCTGGTCTATTTGAAATAAAAAACTTTGACTTTGACTTTGACTTTGAACTGCTTCCCAATCTCATTGAGCGAATGCTTTCAAGGCGTCCTTCATGCATTTCCAAAACACACCATTCAAATCTTACATCATCAAAATTTAGTTAAACGTACAAGATTACGTAGGGACGAAATTAATGTACATATGGCAAAATAGTTAAGTATGCAGGCGAATAATGAACGAATACTGAGCAAGACAACTGTCAATGATATCGTGTGCTCAATTTTTATGAATAAAACACGCTGAGATCTATCCTTTTGGAAGACCTCTGTGCAAATGCAGATTTACTTAGTTGCTTGCATACTTATCTTTACTGTCCATCGTCCAGATTATGTAAGGATGTTAGTATGAGAAAAACATGCCGATGGCTTACAGTATTTATTAGTAGATAGGTAAAAGTCACCACCCATTAAGACGGAATAACTTTTATGCATAAGACATTTTCAGGGGGTATTTCACCAACATATCAATAACGAAGTCCGTAACTATTCACCAGATAAGCTAAATGTCACCTAGAAATATGACATTTATGTGTTAAATAATCTTGTCATTATCACTATTGATATTTGTTGAAATGAAAATGTTAGCTGTCGAAAAGTTTAGACATCAAATTAGCATCGGTATTGATCAGTTAATGATAGCCTGGTGAAATACCCACTGACACTAGCGATGTCAAAGAATGGCCACTCCGGATACGAACTACTCTGTCAGAATGTATAGTTAGTTGCCTACACACGTATCTCCTTTGCCTACTGTACTAGATTACGTAGGGATGAAATTAAGGGACAAACAGATCGATGTCGTCCAGTATTAGGGGGTAAGGTCTCTTTGTCCGCTTACCATCTATTCGTCCGTGTTTACGGTCTTAAGCGACGCCGGTATTGTGCGGACTGTGTCGTGAGCCGTAAAGGGAGTACTGGCGTCTGTGCTGCAAGCTGTGTGTGTGCGTCTGTGTGTTTTGGGTATATGAGTGATGGAGTCTCGATTATGTTTCGGTTTCTTGGACAGTACTAGTGGATGTTACGCGATTGAAGTTGATATGAGTGGTAATTTAGCTCGTTAGTTCTGTGGCAGCAATAGTAATAATATGCCTTTGAATATTAGGTAGGTACACCACAGACAGATCTATGTTGCTGGGGAGTTTGTTGCACAGTTTTTTCTTCACAGCCTAAATACTAGGAAGCGAAGGGCAGGTGTTTTTGGGAGCGAACTAAGCCGTTTTAGTCTATCTTTCACGCCTAAACCACTGAACCGATTTTGATGAAATTTGGTACAGAGATAGTCTGAAACCCGGAGAAGGACATATGCTACTTTAATCCCGAAAAACGTTGAATAGGCGATAAACGGCACCCACACGCGGGCGAAGCCTCGAGCGATGCCTAGGTTTGAATAAATGAGTTTTGAAGCTTGAAGTTTTAACACCCACTCCGATATCATCTGAATTCTTACATACCTACATTCATACATGTAAAAAGTACAAAGAAATAAAGATATCCTACATTAATCCACCAACCATAAAGTATTTAAGCCATCCTTACCTCCAGACCAATTTCATACGATTCAGACATAAGATTACTCATGTGTGTGTAGGATATCCGTAGGGAGGCTGTGCAGTGCACGATGCATCAAAATTGGAAGCGGATGAGTCGGTCCAGTGCGCGATATTATCTGTGGGGTACTCGGTACTCAGTTGCCTTATAACTGATACCTATAGGTTGTGTATGTGTGTGTGTGTGATACTTGGGTGAAATTCGAGAGATTTGGATATTGATATTTGGAGATTATGAATTTAATACGTAGTTTAGATAGCCAGTTTATAGTTTAACAGATGGAAAAGTTTTCTTTTTGTGAATTTTAGTTTTCGCTTTGAAATCCTAACTAATACTATAAATGCGAAAGTAAGTTTGTTACCTTTTCACTCACGCCTAAACAACTGAAACGATCATCCTGAAATTTTGCATATACGTTGTCATGTGTACAGAAACGGACATAGGGTACCTTTCATCCCGACAAAAAGTACTGTTCCCAAGGAAAACAACAATAACGTTCATAGATGGCGCTACGTGTCTTTAGAATCATGATTGAATTATATTATTATAGAAACTTTAGTAGGTAGTGTGTTAAGAGTTGATTGTCAATTTCTAAATTAACGCGAGAAAAGCTGCGGGCAAAAATTAGTTACATATATGGATAGAGTATTCTGTATTGTCGAATTGTCTTGCGAAGATCATTTCGAAGAACTGCATCCGAATCGAAGTCGGATTGTTAATACATACGTTGCTATGGAAATTGTTGACCTGTCAAAATCAAAGCCTTAGCGATTACGAGGGTTTTGCGCAATTAGGATGCTGTTTGTCACCGAAACGTTACGTCTTAGTGAGAAATTCGGGATTAAAAGATTCTGATGTAAAAACATTTAAAGACTAAGGCGCCATCTCCACGAGCGAGTGAATCGCGGCGATATTCTCGCCGTGCCATCAAATTCAATTTGTAGTGTATACTCATGGACGTACAAAAAAGATCGAACGGAACTCCCGCTAAGACAAAACTGTGTCCCGTAATGGCGGCGGCTATCTAAGTGTGAATGAATTTAGGGTTGTCATGTTAGCCAAATTTACCCATTTTATATCATTTTATTTTAAGACAAATACAGGTTGGCAGACAAATTTCTTGGAAATGTCGGCAGAATTATACCGTGCCATTTGAAAAGGTTAATGGTTAGAACCAAATCTCCCTATGAAAATATCTGCAAAATAAATGCCATGTTAGCTTAGATTGTTAATTTACATTTTGAGGTACTGCATATGTAACAACACACCGGAGTCCTCCTTTAGTTGTATTATCTCGTTAGCTTCAAAATGTAGACTGCAAATGACACTGTATTTGTTTGGAATTCAATCGTTTTCACCGTTACAATTTCTCATTTTTTTAATCCAATCATTTCTCCATACTTCATTTTCTTTAGGAAATCTAGTAAAAAAATATATAAATAAAATACCTAGTAATAAGTAAATTGAATTGAACAAAAAACTATAAATTTCCCATATTTAGGGTAATTTGCACACGTGAATATTGACAACACTGGCCTTGTGACGGATTCTTTTCTTCTGGTGAATACATTGATTTTATTGTATACAATTGGGAATTAAGTGATTGAATTATTCATTGACCTATGAAACGTGATTCCTGGATTTTTTTTCTTCCGATCACTACGGTTTTTACACCATTTCACCACACAAGACATGCTATATTTTAATTTTTTTTGCCGCTTTTTGTCCCGACTCTGTTGACGTTTACGCGTGTAATGACTGACATTTTGTGAATGTGTGCGTGCCAGCCTGTACGTACAGCAAACTGACTGACTCTGAATGACACAGTTTTTTGTTAGCGAAAATCTGTCCGATCTTTTTTGTACGTCCATGTGTATACTACTTACTTTTCTTGTTTTTTCAAACAGCTCAATATAGGTTATGTGGATTTCACTAATTATTAATAATTAAGTGAATTACACATAATCCTGTGATTTAAGACCACAGTGTCAGCATCTTTTATGCATCACATAAATATAAATATCTGTATTTTTGAAGCAATGAAACATCAATACCGGCGTTCATTGTGAAACGTATTCGCGCTTGTATCTCTGCTAATACAGTACGAGATACCGTGATATTAGTATTGATGGAATCAGCAAAATTAGTTCTATAAATCTATTTCATTTGTTTTCAATATTAATTGAATTTTAAAATTAAATCCATAAAGTCAATTGTCAAAATTAGTGACGTCAAGTTAGTTACAAACTGACAATTGCAGAAAGTATCGATTGACTATCAATCGATATCTTTAAATATGTAATGATCATGCGATACCAAGATGGTTTCCTGTGATTGGAAATGGCTTGTCTTTTGATAAATAATAGCGGCTTTGACCTAGTATAAAGATAATTATTATATTTAATTTATTCTCAAATTTTACTAAATCGTCAAGTCGACTATTTTATAAAACAGGCAAGTCATTCCAATCACTAGACCGGTTGCGCATGACCATGACATTCAACTTTGGGTTTGCTGCTGAGGCGAACCTAATTGAAGAAGTCTTAGAATTACGGACCGGTGTGCTGGCCACGAGGGCGTGATCGCATCCTGCACCAGCCTCAACCACTCGCGGTTGAGGCTGGATACATCATCTTGCATGGTGATGCTAGCAAGTAAGTGGGGTTCATCCATCTTCTCTGGAGACATCTCGCCACGCTGTACGCGTGGGCTCCACTCCTGCGATTTGCCGATCGCCACCCCCGGGTCCGCGGGACACACCGCTACGGCGTCCTACTGTTGTGTGTGAGATTGATTCTAAAATCGCTCGCAGAGAATGAATTGGTTTACCACACGTTCAACGCAAGTTTATGTTATATGATGCTGTTGAGGCAAGCTTGTCATTTCGGATTTCACTTATTTAAGATGCACTTGAATTTTTTTTGTTATCTTACTCGGTCGCGTTTTTGTTTCAACCTCATGGTAAGGGCAGTAACAGAGTAAAGACGGATTCCCCTATACCCCTCTGGCTCTCACATACACACGACGGAACATAGTAAACTGCTTGACGTCGGACTTTAATGTGAGGGTGGTAGCTAGCTAGGTGGACCGTATAGATCCTACTACCAAGCGTGCTGGGTTTTGTTGGATCTTACAACACCGTCTATTCCCAGCGCGCGGTGAGGAAGTTTTATATTCTAGCCCATCTCCACACGGGGAAAACGAGGACTGTAGGAAGAAGGAAGATAGCAAGCGTTCAACTGCTAGGCAATGACTGTTTTACCAACTGCGGGGAAAATACAAAATTGGCTGTTACTCCTTTTTTTTTCTATTGGTCTTCTGTAGATGGTCCTAGGGGACCGTTTCTACGTAACCGGGCAGTTATTATCGGGACCTGAAGTCTCCAGCCAATGGGGGGGGGGGAGTAAAATACTTAACCTAAGCTAACTACTTGTACTACACTAACATCAGGACTACCTGCAACAACAGCACTAAGGGCGACCCCTAGTGGGACTCAGACCTCGGCTTAGGGCGTTGCTGACGGGGACTTAGGGGGGGAGACAGCTTGATGAGGGCTGAATGATCGGTGTGACTGCGGAGTCTGAAGACACGACCGGCTCTATGACGGGAGAGCTCAGTGGATCGTGACCGGGCTGTTACTCCAATTCATAAAACTATTATATACCTCACTGTTACGGTAATATCAAGCAATTCCCAGTAAACTTGCACCACTACTTATATTTCACCGCTCAGATATTTTCCCGGAATAAGTTGCATCGTCCGAGATCCCGGCGGGATTCCCTGAATTCCCGGGCCGGGCCAACCTTTTAAATATATCCAGAGACGCGTAGGGAAGCTCTCAAATTCGAGTATTTACGTGAAGTATTTACTGTAGAATGGTGAGAACTGTTTTGTTGTGGCTTTCTTGTTCATATTTGTGTTGTGGTCCTCAGGGAAATTGTTATAGCAGATGATTCTATGGCAATAAACGCAGTACGTTAGCTAATAGTAAGGTTATTCATATCAATTGGATGAGTGTTTTGTTAATCCCTAAAGGCTCATTAACGTTAGTGCTGTCTAGGCTCAATTTACACCGCCGCGGAATGGAATGGAAGCGACGAAATTTATATACAGGGTGTAAACGAATTTGTGTAATTCCTTAAAACCACATGATCTACTACTGGTGTAGACAGCCCCCGCACGGGATTTAGCATGATTAAAAATAAAAAAATAAAAATTATTATTTTTTCATGCGGCTTTGTTACCGATCGTATCTAAACCACCTAATAAGGATTCAGTAAAAAAATAAGATTTTATTTGGAAAAAAAAAATTATATGAGTTTGAACATTTCGATGCCACGCATATAAATGAATGAAAGCACGGCGACGCGGCTGACGGGCACGACTATCGCGATATCGCTCTTTGCAGTAAGTTAACTCAGGTCTATAAAATGACTCAGAAATAGAAAACTAAGATTTTATTTTGAATTTTTTTTTCAGTTGATTTTCAAAAATTCCCTTTTAGGTTGACACAGATTACTGTCACCAGTAGATCACGCGGTTTGAAGGGATTACACGAATTCGTTAACACCCTGTATAATTGCTTGCACATTACTTTTTCATAAGGTCGATATGACATAAGTTGATATAACATCTTAAACCTTATTGCGCACAGTGTGAGAAGGAATCAACTTTGAAATCTGATAAACATTTCGAGTCCGCGACCATACACCCTCATGTCGCCGTTATGTTTAAGTCCCATGTAATAGTGGGCGAGTTTATTGCCATCAACTTGACACAAATTCAGACTCCGGGCTGCTACTGAGAAATTTCATACGGAAAAACACAATAACACTTTACCCGACCGAACTTTACGGGATCGAACCCAGGAACTCACACTCAGCACTCGCAATTGCGACCATTAGACTAATGAGGCAGTCATAGACAATATGAAAAAAAAAAGTTTTTTTATACTTGGCCTTTGTTTGACCGCCCTCTCGCCTTATGTTAAGCGATGATGCGGTCTACGATGGAGCACGCTTGCCCAGAAACCGATTCACTCGTGACTTGAAGACACCCAGATTGTAGCTGTCGGAGAACACTCACTTGGGCAGCGCATTCCACTGTTTGGCGGTTTTCACAATGAAAGTGGAATCAAAGCGCTTCGTTCGGGTTTTTGGTATATCAACCATGAACCGATGGCGCTTTTTCGTGCTTCTGGCCGTCCAATAGTAAAAAGGGCAGGGGGGAATTAGATCATGCAGATCTGAAGCTCTGTATTATCTATATTCTATACTACATATATAAAAATGAATCCCTGTTTCCCTTGGTCACGGCATCACGCGTGAGCGGCTGGACCGATTTCGCTAATTTTTTTTTGTTGTTTTCTTAATTGTCAGGAGAAGGTTCTTGAAAGAAAATTATGATATCTATTTAAAAAAATACGAAATTATCTCAGTAGGTAGGATGTCCATATTCTTCATTTGTTTACAGCATACACGAAAATGGTTTTAACTTTTTGTTACTACTTATTTTGATTTTGTTTCAGAAGGTAGGTAGTAGTAGGTGGGTAGTAAGTAGGAAAAAGTGCATTGCAATGCATGTATGTATAGTAGTTAGGTACAGCTAGTTCTTACTAAATTTTCCAGCAATCTAACCTAACCAAATGTGGTTGAATATTTATAACAATGCGTCATACTTTTACGCTAGTAGAAGGAAAACTCCCTACACAATTCGTTCTATGGGACGGCAACTTGCCAAGGACGATAAAGATCCGATATAATTTATTTTGTTTGTCTTCTACTTTCAGATATAGGTAAAGAAAGAAAGAAAGAAAATCAATTTATTCAGCATGAAAATGGACACATTACGTACTATATTGCCAAAAGTTGTAACCATTGACGTAGAAACACATGGACCTCGGGTCAAAAATGTCCTAACTGAACGTAGACTAAAACGCGAAAATGAAGACTAATTTACGTCAATGGGTGCAGTCGAGTCTTCGTATGGTTGTAAGCTAAATTAGGCATTGTGATGACGACATAGGATTTAAATTAGTTTGTTGGTATTTCCAAGTTTATATTGCGGTGTGCCTTGCTCCGCTCTGATAGATTAACTTAGTAAAATACTTACTTTACTTTTACTTACCAAATTAATAAGCACCATGTTTATTACACCTGACACAGGTACAGGTACAGTCATGAACACCAAGATGTTTATTTGTTATCGTACACTATATTTACCTAAAGCTAAGACTGATCTCACATGGGCCACAACTTTGCTCTTGGCTCTGTTGATCGCCATTTGTTTTTAGCTGCAGGTCATACACCCAACGGTAACTACAGCTACAAACAAATATCGTCAACTGTGTCTCGAGAAACTTAGTGACCTATGTGCAGCCTAAGCATAAAATGCCTAACTAAAATGAAAAATCAAATGTTTGCTTGTTTCAAGCGATAAGACCGCCATTTGTACTGTTCTTAATTATGTGTATTTCTTCTTTTTATTTATTTTTGTGTGCAATAAAGTAGGTATATTTTATCCATGTAAACAAGAAGCAAACAAAACAAAAATTTGCTCAATCCAAAAAATAATATACAAAAAGCAATATACGAGTAATCACTAACCTATACAACTCAGTCTCGAGGTAACCTACTTTGCAAAGAGAGGGAATAAGTCAAAATTAAAAACACGTTTCTCGTCAATTAATTAAACAAGGAAAGGGCCGCTCTAAATAATATAAAGGTCGTTAGGGTGCAGCCGAAGCATCATTATCTACAGAATAAAGCGAGGTCCTATTAGGAGCGGGAGATGGAGAAAACATCGAATATGTATAGCGTTTTGTAACATCGTCAACATAACAACGGAGGTACTTATAAAAAATGGGAGACCTATTCAACTTAGTCAGCTACAATTACCCAGAAAAAGGTAGGTATGCTTGTGGACTGCTGTGATATAAGAATATTATGAAATATTTTGCTTATTAATGGAACGCACGGCTATACACCCCTAAATTAAATTCACCAGAAAAAATTTAAGGGTACATACGGAAGCGGTATACTTATTGAAATGTAAAATCATTAATATAATTTATTTAAATCTAACAAAGTTATTTACTTTTGTTTGATCCTGAAAATATGAATAATTTTATGCACATAATACTCTAATACTAGAAATACTACGTCAACGACACGGACTATCAATGAAATTCATCCCACCGCGCGTAAGCTACACACATCATGCACCATTATACGCTTGTGTGAGTCATGCGTCAGTCAGCTATACCGGTATGTAATGCGTGCGAGCGAGTCGATAGCGCGAAATCCGTGCAACACACACACAGTCGTGCTTTCTCCTACACTCCACTCCACGTATTTGAAAAGTTAGAATTTGTTCTGCGATAATGGGGATTTGAATTTGAAGGGATTAGCTAACAGTGATTAGGATCAGGTGATAAGGATTGAAATCAGCTGATAAGGGTGGTAATTTACAGTCTTATTAAAAACTTACAGTTCAGCAATTTTTCAAAATGGCCACCGCCCTTTGTTGTCAACACACAAGCGAGCACTTTGTACAAGATAGTTATTTAATGATATTAGAACATCACTTTGCCCTTTTACTTCGAGTTGTTTTAAAAGTTTGCGACTATCGGGCTCACTCACGTACACTCTCAGTTTGATTTCACTTCACTTGTAAAAATCCATGGGTGTGAGGTCAGGCGGCACGCGGGCCAGGCAATTAGGCCGCCGCAGCCTGTCCACCGACTCCCTAACTCCTCGGTTAGATACTTTCGCTCCGATCTGTCTAGATAAGATTCACCTACGTGCCGGCCTTCTATGAAGTATTAACACAAAGGGTACTCTCGAGACGTGAACTGATAAGCCATCGTAGTTATCAATTTAATAACAGATGTTAACACGTAATACGTATTGCGCGCTCGCGTAAACTTAATAACCTCTCTGTTGCGTTCTGAGAAGTCGGGTTCGGTGGAGAGGGCGCGATGCAGTCTGCTTTGACCTTAGTTTACCGAATATTAAGCTTATTATTATTAGTATTTATCAACACAACACATGTACTCGTAATTACGTATAACAAAAAGAGGTACGCACTCGGCAATGAGAGGATGCGCTTGCACCGCGCGACACGCAACCTGATCAATTACTGCGGGCGGCAGACTGATCACTGATGTCGCAGGCGCAAGGGTGAGTCGGGGCGGTGTGGCGCGGGGGTGTACTTTGGCGGCCGCTACTGTGCCGCGCGGGATTTTTTATGAACGAATAGATAAAGTGTTAGCGTGTGTGCGTGCGCGTATGAATATCATTGTCAATGTGATTGAACTTTCTTACCAATTATTGATGTTTTTGGAGTACAATCTTGGAAAAAAAAAATTTTTTTTTTTTTTTTGCTTTTTTTATTTTTTTACAGTAACTGATCATGCCCTTAAATTTTTTCTGGTGAATTAAAAATATTCCTGTATATCAAGCTATACATTCCATTTTCACACTATGATCTCCGATGTTATAGGTTTTCCGTATACTGAGCGGTCAGTTTATAGTTACTGGAAATGTAGCCATGGTAGTACCAGATTACGTAAATATTATTAGAAAGATAAAGATTAAATATATGGCGGCGTTACTATTGTTGTCGTTATTTGCCTCTCGCTCACCCACGTTTTCTCTTTCCGCCATTTCTAATACCATTTTTTATTTGACTAATTCAGTTGTAACGTTAAAACATTAGATCATCTAATGTTTTAACGTTACAACTGAATAGTTTTTGTACTCCTATTTTTGTGCATATAGAATAAAATAAATAAATAGTTATCACACATCTAATTTAAATGTGCGATAGATATAGTCACAGTTAGATAGAAAACTACTCCAAAAACTAAATAAACCACATAGAAGCAGAATTTCTCAATACACTTGTTTCTTGCAAAGTATACGAAAATAAGTAATTCTTAGATTCGAACAGAAGCACCCGAATGGGCGAAATAAGTTCGCTTGTTTAGTTCGATAACAATTTTCGCTTCCCACCGAAAACGCCAGGTAAAACGCTCCGCTAAAGATTCATCGCTGCACGCTACCCGCTATCATTAGAGACGCACTTGTAAGCATGAGCGGATATTCCTTTTATTTTTTAGACGAAGCAATTAAAACCGGGGACCTCTTCAAAGAGCGAGAAAGGGTCCGAATAAAATTTAAAAGAGTGATTATTGGTATAAGGAATTAATTATAAGAACTTTATGAGGACTTGATAATCCATAAATCTTGTTGCCATGGTTATCAAAGAAGTTTTACAGAATATAAAAATGTTAAGGCGCTGCCCCCACCGAAGTAGCGCCACTTCAGAAAAAAAAGCATTATTTCTGTCAACACACAACATATTAAAATTTCGTACGTACAATATTTTAGTCAAGTGTTGTAGAAATTTTCGAACACCAAATATCAACACTGAGCTTCTGGATTCGAAGTTTTAGCGATAAGTACCAAAAACTGACGTTTTTAGCATTAATTACTAAAACGTCTAACCTAGGATGTCAAGTTTTTCATTTTAACTTTCGGGGGGGAAGCGCCTTAAGAATTATTTATAAATACGGTACTTCTCGAAACAGCGCGTTTTATTAGGAGGTTCCTCTCTGAGGCCCTGACCACCGCTATCTTGGACCCTGTCCCCAATACCGGTATGCTACAATTTTTTTTTATTTTGAAATGTTTTTTTTTTATATATGAATATTTTAAAAGTTAACTAAACATGTTTATAGATTTATAAATAATAAAATCAGTCGAATATTGTCCCAGTTCTGAATGAGAAAGGTTTAGGCCTTAGCCCACCACGCTGCTGACCTGTTGTGGGTTGCCGGACTATACAGGGTGTAAACGAATTCGTGTAATTCCTTAAAGCCACATGATCTACTACTGGTGTAGATAGGCACCGCACGGCATTTAGCTTGATAAAAAAAACTTTTTTTTCATGCGGTCGGGGTAAGTGATACTATCTAATAAGGATTCAGTAAGAAAAGAAGTTTTTTTTTAAAGACTTCCCCGCACTACTATTTCTCTTGTATCGTGGGTGCGTTTACAGACACAAAACTTCACATGCACGGACACCCAGACCCGGAACAACTATCTGTAAGCCATACAAATATTTGTTTCGTGCGGGAATCGAACCTACGACCCGTAACGCAGAAGCCAATCGCTCAGCCACTGCACCAAACGTGTCGTCTATTTTTACAAAAACAATATTTTATGTGAGTGAACATTTCGATGCCACGCATAAATGAATGAAAGCATGGCGACACGACTGGCGGGCAGGACTAACGCGATATCGCTCTTTGCAGTCGGTTAACTCGGGGCTCTAAAATGACTCAGAAATAAAAAACCAAGATTTTATTTAGAATTTCATTTAGTTGATTTTCAAATATACCCATTTACGTTTAATCTGTGTCGGTTTGAAGGAATTAGAACTCTTACACACCACGTTTTTTTCAGGCGCCGTCGACGCGCGTTTCGCTAGCGCCCGTTGTCGGCGCTGCTAAACTTGAAATAGGCAGATTACTTGCGATTGCATCGCTGCAAACTCACGAGAAACGCGCTACAGACGCGCGTGAGCAACTCCGACCGATTAAAACGCGCTGTACGTATGTGTTTGCAGCTAAAAAGACGCGCTGTGCCAGCGCGTCTGTATCGATGTAACTCCGCGCTACGAGCGCTACGAGCGCGTCGACAGCTCGCGAAAAAGTCGTCGTCTGCATACTAAAATTTTATGAACGTGTGAATAGGTAAATTGGTTGCGATAACATCGCGTTTGCAGCGCGTTATAGTTGCGTGCGACGCGCGTCGACAGCGCCGGAAAAAAACGTGGTGTGGATGAGCCCTAAGAGCTCTAACACCATGTAAACTATCGAACGATTTTTTTTAAAGTTCTAAAATATTAAAGGGCCCTTTACTCATAAGGCTAAGCCATTAATTGGATTAATTATGTCGAGTATCGGGGGTACAGTTGACATATTCCACTGATGAGTAAAGTATTGATGAATGCCATCGGAAACTGCTTTTGACATAAACATAATGAACCCATCCTCAATATGACTAATGCTGTTTATATTCAATTTATGCGACATGATAAGGTGAGGCTGAGGCTAGACCGTGTAACGAGTCGAGTTCGATTACGTTCGGTTTCATACAATATTGCTCGTATGGACACACATTGTTGATATAGTTTTGAAACTTAAAGCGATTGTTGTTAAAAGCTTGAAACTTACAAAAAAAGTAATGAAACAATCCTTGATCTGAAAAACCAAAGTATTTTTTTATATACAGGATGTAAACGAATTCGTGTAATTCCTTCAAACGATTTGATCTATTAAGATGAGATTTTAGATTGATTAAAATGAAATTTATTCCCAAATGTTTTTTTAGGTTTTTTAAAATTTCGATACCATTCATAAACGAATGAAATCACGGCGACATAGCTGACGGGCACGACTAGCGCGATATCGCTCCACGCAGTCAGTTAACTTGAGACGCTAAAATTACTCAGATACAGAATACCATACTTCATTTCTTGAAAACATTTTTGTTGATTTGAAGAAAACCTGTGCAGGGTCAATCAGTGTCACCAGTAGATCACGTGGTTTGAAGGAATTATACGAATTCGTTTACACTCTGTATGTATAAAAAAAGTATAAATAAAATTCAATTTATAAGATCCGCTAGATTTTTTGTTTATGTTCTACATACAGGGTGTAAAAAGACCCATCACATAGCCGAAATCTACGCACTCTGTACATCTAACTAAATTACATTGACCAAAAATAATTGCTGGGAAACGACTTTTATTTTTTGGCATAAAAAAAACGCTTTTTTTTGTAGCGCTCTATGTGTGGCTGTGGCGATGCCACGCGTTTGCGTGCATGCAGCGGCCACGCAGCTGAGCCAAAGCGGTCGTGTGCATTTGATATTCATTGCGTTTTTGTAACTTCAAATGCGTAATTTGTTAGGAAAAATTTAAATTTTTGAAAATGTTTGTTTGAAAGAATGTTTCGTATTATGACTTGGAAGTCGATTCTGAAAAAAACTAAAATAAAATAATTATACTTTGACCTTCAATATCTCCAAAACCAATGATTTCTCAGGTATGGTCTAGTAGAAAAAAAATATCCCAATGATAAGTAGAATATGTGGTTTTCGTTATCGTTAAGGATCTTTTTACACCCGATATACTACACTGTGTGGCAGGATGTTAAAACCTTTCCTTTGAATTACGCGTTTAGCTTTGCGGGCGTAAATTACTTTCAGCTGCTTCAGCTTAAAGGATTGAATCATAATATTCTTTTCCTTCTACAGCGACATAAAGTACATCTCACTACACCATTACATAGCATCCTTAACAAATTATAATCTCTCCATCTAAATAAAGGAGCTCATAATCCGTCAGGTCAGGACTTTATTACAGTGTGACGTCACGTTCGAGCGACACAGGCAATTTGTCAGGCGAGCGCACAACTCGAGCACTCAATAAGCAACCAGCCAGGTGCGATATTAAACTGAACGCAACAAGTTACACTACACATTTTCATATAACTAGATTTAGAGAGCCTATGTTTATTTTAAAATATTCTTTATTTATTTATATTGTCTGCACAATCATGAAAGAAAAGAAACAAAAAAGAAAACAGATTTATTTGCATCTTGAAGTGACGTAAATAATCATCGAATATTAACAAAAAGAAAAATAAAAAGGGCAGATAAAAAAACACAAAAAAAACTGCGAAGATATGCGTCACATTCGAGCAAATCGGCCATCGCTCAGCATATTGCTGTGACACATGTACATAGCATAGCCACAGCGCTGGTTTGCAATGTCATTCCGGCCGTGGTTCTGTCCATGGTCGCGACCGAGAGTGCGTGGGAAGCCGTCGCCTTCTTCTGCGAGGAGGTGATGGCGACCAAAGAGGGAGCGGAGAGGAAGAGAGAGGCAGCTGCCACTCTCCCTTCCCGCGCCAGACGCACCGGGCGCCGGAGGGCACGCGACGACTTCCGGCCACCGTAGTGTGTGGCCTGCGGGCGGCGGGTTAGGGGACCCGTCGCCCGACCAGTAACAGGCCCGAGAAGGCGGCGCGCAGTGTTCCGCGCGCGCCTCTCAGGAGGACGTGGGGCAAGGCTCCACAGTAGGAGAGGTCTGCCAGGGGCTGGCGGACCGAGGCCTGCCGGGTTCGCGGTGCATGCAGCTGCGAATCCCGTGACCCCAGCAAAGGGTCAGGAGAAGGAACACCGTGGGTTTTTAGCCGGTAAGAGTCCGACATACCCCTTCGCCATCCCCGGGCGATGGGTATCCATGAGGATTTTACCACGAAAAAAAAATGGTTTCCAATGTCATGAGGCATTTTCGATCAGTCAAACTATACATTTACGAATTCTGACGCGTTCACGCGCGTGACATCATAGGTATTCTTATAACACCCGTGACCTCCAGTTTATCGTGCTCGCCGAGGCACTGAGGGGTCGCGATTTGTAACTAACGGTCACTCATCCATAGCCCGACTGCGGCAATTGCAGCTTAATCTCGCAACTCGTATGATCTGTGTGGGAATTTGCCAAAGCTACATAGATTCTCGAACGAAATAACGCAGTAAAAGTTCATCTATCTAGAAATAATAATAATATCAGCCTGTAGATGTCCCACTGCAGGGCAAAGCCCTCTTCTCATACAGAGAAAGAACGAGCATCGATCACTACGCTTGCTCATTGCTGGTTGGCGATTTCAAAACATTAAGTCCAGGTTTCCTCATGATATTTTCTTTCACCGTATGTCAGTGGTGTCTTATAGGGCAGTTACACAGGTCAATTTTTGCCGCACGGCGAAAATCGACTATACAAATGACAATTCGACTAGGCCGCAAGTGACTAAACTCGCAAGCCCCAAAGTTGGGTGCCATCGACTTTTGTTGTGCGGCGACAAGCCGCATGCGGCGGGTGACTAAAATCGACCGTGTAAATGTTCAGTTGCAGGTGATCGCTCGCCGCATGAGGTGTGTTTTGCGCTGTGTTGTTCCGCTAGAAATGAATAAGTCTAATGCGATTTTTGTCGACCGGTGTAAATGGGGTGGCGATTCGATTTTACAAGCGATGCGACTGGTGACTTGCCGCACGGCTAAAATCGACCCGTGTAAATCCCCTGTTAGATTAACAAAGAAAGTATATAACATGACATTGAAAAGGTAACATTGGCACTTGCCTGCATGTGAGCCAGTAAGCTGGTGCTTAACAAGCTGGTCTCTAACGGGAGACCATGACTATACCTACCGAAACCTATGATACCTACTGAAAATTCCAAAAATACCCTTTCAAAACAGAGCTTTTCTCCCTAATAATCTACTCCGCCAAAACCGTCCTATCTCCCAAAATACTTCTTAAACATTATATGAAAAGAAAATCATCTGTAGACAGTTTAAGTGTAAAGTTTTCCTACTTAAGACGAAGTTGGAACGAAATCCGATGATTCGGAAACGCTCAGCGAACTCCTGAACATTTTAAGTACTGTGTTCGTAAACCTATTAACATATTGGAAGATTTGGGAGCTTCAATTGTTTGGTGAAGAATCTTTGGTGTATGCAGGCATTTTCTGGGAGGAATGGAGTTTTGAAGGTGGTGAAAGGGGGGTTTGGAACCGCTTTATTGCTCTCGTGCGTGAGGGCTTTGGTTCGATTCTAAGGTCTTGCTAAGTGTTTTTGTGTAGGGGAGTTATTCAAGGCTGTCTGGAGCATTATATTGTATGCGACACTATTCTTGTTTACACGAGACTCGTCTTCGGCCTCAATACCCCTTTGCTTACCTCTTCAGAGAAACGCAGACGTGACGTATGTTTTTGTTTCTATGTTTGAATCTTTGCTATGTGAGATTAGCTGCGAATAGACAATCAAACAGTTCTTGATAGACAAAGTATTATAAAGGCGACAATTTGGATCTGCATGGAATTGCTGCAGCCTATGGCCATAGAAAGAACAGCTTCGACACCTATGACAACTTCTGGAAGAGACAAAGGAATTACGTAACTCACACTTCAGGCATAAGGTCTCTGTCCTGTGCAGGTAACTGTCTTTGATATTGTTGGAAAAAAGCCGACGGCACACCATAAACGGGTCGTGAGAGGTGCTATAACGCAGCCTCATTGGCGACTCGTGTCGCAGACGTACGGTCAGAATCAAAAGTAGCTGAACAGTAGAGTTTTTAAACTTGGCATTAATTAGAAAACGAATTGTTTTAAAACAAAACGTTTAATAGATACCTAGAGCTGCTAGATATAGCTCTAAGTATGCCTTAAATTTTTTGCTTCCTATCAATTAGTTATCTAATTAATGCAAAGTTTAAAAACTCAAATGTTCAGCTACTTTTGATGCTGACTGTACCATGTCTGCATTTTATGTGTCGCGTTCCAATATATTCCAACATGTTCCTGCATATACAACTCATGTGGGCCCGCTGACGAACCGCACCTCTCATCACTTGCGTTTGGTGTACCGAAGGCTTTTGTCACTTCTGTTAAAAGGCAAATATAGTTAATTGTCTGCATACTAACATCTTCTGCCAACCGTACTCCTTGGGTCTACGTGCAACATATCCTTTATTCACTTATAGCTATTCATTCATTTGCCTAGCCTTATCCCAACTATATTGGTATCTGGGATCAGCTTCCAATTTAACCAGATGCGACTGGATACCAGTATTTTACACGGAGTGACTGCCATCAACCACAACCCAGTTGCTGGGCAATGCTGATATCCTAAGATGAGATCGGTTGTCAGACTTTCGGGCTTCTAACTACCCGTAACAACTGTCATTGATATTCGTATGACACCCGGGACCGATGGCATAACGTGCTTTCCGAGGCTCGGAGGGGTCTTGATTTTTAACGAACAGTCAACCATCACCATACCTATACCTACTCGCTATAGCAATTGTGTGTCATTCATTAATTATTAAGTATGCTGAAAAATAATTCTTAAAGACTACTTTCTTATTATTTCTCATTCTATTCACTTATCTCCAGAAAGTTCCTTCACCTAACTATAGTAAGCATCTAAAGCCGGGTACACATTGGTGCAATGTAACATGTAATGCAACATGCAATGCAAGAATTTGACGTCCACATTGCTGCAATGTATCATGTAAAGTAACAGAATTCCCATAGTGTAGACGCCTTGCGCGCACGAACCGCGTCTACTACGCGCACGAACAGATTGTTGCAACTCTTGCGCGTAGCGACCCGAAATTTGTCGGTTTTTTCCCCGAACACAAAGAGGCGCGCAGTATGCGCGGAGCGTCAGTGTGGACAGGTTGTGTGGTGTGTACGGCTAGACGCGCGCGAACATGGAACAAGACGACGCTACTGCGGCGGAGGAGGCGGTTACATTTACGTGGAGTGAAGAAAAAGTGCTTCAATTAATTGAAGTGTACAGATCAAAGGAAATTTTGTGGAATCCACAACATGAGAATTTTTATAAAAAACATTTTAAAGAGGATGCATGGATGGAAATTGCTAATTTGATGGAAACAACACAAGAAAAATGTACAATCGATTATCCCTCTTTTTCTGTTTATATCCCGTATTTCACAGCGCGGCTAGATCACATGAACCTTATCTCAATGAAATAAAGTTGAAATTGCCAATTATTTTAATTTCGGAATTGTAAGCGAGTTTCTGTTGGATTGTACATGTCAGTGACGTGTTACGTCAGCCGCGATTCTCTTTTGTTTGTCAATAATGTGCTGTGACGTCATGAGAGGACCCCAAAGGAAATTCTTTCTTGGGGTGTATTTTTAATTTCCGATAATGGAACCATTAGTTTCTTCTGGGACTTGCTCTGATGTTGCTCCGATTTGTAAAATGGAAATAAGTTTAAGGGATTTAAAAAAAAAATATTTTCATAAAGTCTTGCAATGAATAACAACACTGAAGTCAGAAATTAAATTATCCTAATCTTGTACAAATTATTCTGAATCGTTCCTGAGAAGTGTTTAAAGGTATTGCACTTCAAAGTAAAAGTTTTTTTTAAATTACTAATCGTCCAGATTACAGCTGCTTATGAAATGTCAGTACAACGAGTAGATGTACGCTTCCAAATAGTAGGTTCTATGGAAAAGAAGCGGCAAGAAACGTCATGCATACTTCAAACTTCAATAATCATTGATTCAAAATAGACTAGGACTACTAAGGTCATTTTAAACGTCAATGATACAAAAGACAGCCCCCAAAAAAACCCGCCCTTCACCGCTTCCTAGTGTTTATGCTGTGAAGAAGAAACGGCGCGACAAACTCCCCAGCAAACCACAACAAAAATACTATTTAGTTACTAGCTGATTATCTAAAAGCTTTACCAGATTCAGCGGTTCACAGTCAATTGGATTCCCTGATTTTGTCATCATTGTTGGATCAGCGCAGTGGAGTTTACTTAGACTAGCTAGAAAACGAAAATTATTCATCAAAACCGCTCTAAAATATTTCCTTCTCGACCCTTCCTTGCCTTTTTAACAACAACCTTCACCGGTATTCTTCCTTCCTCCAAAAATAACTTTTGATATTTCTTTATTAAAAATATTTCGTTTATTACAAGTGGCGAACTCGAAAGTTCTTACAAGAATGAACGGCAGTTGATCATCAAGTTTTATATTCAGCCATTAATAACTTAACGCCGTGTACTGAGTGCTTTCTTATGTCTTTAGCGCAAGGAGGAGCATTTTTCTTCCGTTCTGAAAGATGGGGTGTGGTGCGAGGGATCGGAAAACAGCGAAGTCTTTAGAAGATCAAATTAAGAGGTGAGTTGTTGGGACTGCCATAATAAATTTTTTAAGGCTTTCTTTCGTAACTATGTAAGCCTCATAGGTATCATGATTCACATTTTGTACCCCATTGATGAACCTATGCCCAACAATTTAAGCATTTACAGGATAAATATAATTGAAAATTAATACTAGAGCTTATTCACCTCCTAGAAACAGAAGATAAAACAGACTTTTTCTGTTTTCTTTTATCAATATAAGAAAACATTTTCATTTTGTTTTCTATGACAGAGTAAATTGATAAAATATCCACATAGTATTGGAACGGTAATTCGTTTTAATTTAGTTTCAAGAGTTAAAAGTAAGTGTCCTTACTGTCCATGCGGAAAGAGAACCATAGTGGATTTGAGGGCGTCGCAGTGCTTAATTAGCAACACAATAACGGTAATACGGCTTTAGTAAACTACTAATTAATACAGTTTAAAGCTTGATACGTTAACATAAATTTTTGTGTAGTAAACGTATGTACCTCTGAATATGCAATCTTAATGCTAGTTCCTTTTTACGCTCCGGCAATTCTCTTTCCGAACAGACTTCATGATGAAACCGCTGTCTCATCAAACATGTACCACAACCCAAGTAGGGGAGACAAATGACGGGGAATCAATTAGTTTTTGCGAAACTTTTTGTCCGTCGCTTCATTATCATCACTGAATAAGAAAGATGAAAACGTCATGAATATATTGGAATAAGTTATTTTAATTTTCTTAGTGTAGGTTGACATTGTCCTTGGGCGGGCGGAGAGGGAATTAAAAAGTAATAAGGAAGTGCGCCTCCATCTTTGTCTGGAAGTAAATTAAAAGGTACTTCCATATTCTACGTTAATGACATTATAAATACTTTGTATTATTGATTTTGCAGTTCAGAATTCCGGAAATACAATGTAAAAAAAAAAGTTCCGCTATTTTTTGCAGTTTTCGAGTTATGAATTCTTTTCTTAACAAAACATTAATGACATTTTTGATCATAATGACGTGAATCGTTCTTTTTATAAATAAGACGAATAGAGAATCTAATTTAAAAAAACACGCTTTTGTCTCAACTCTGTATAGCTCAAAAACTATAAAAAATCGCGGAACATACATGGGGTGATTTGGGTTCCTTTAATGATGCTCTAACTCTGGACTTCCGCTTGACAATATTTTTTGGGACACCGTGGATATTGTTGTGACAGTCGTACAAATGGTACGAAATTCTGAGCACGACAAACATCATAAAGGAAAGGTCATTTAAGTGGACACTTGTTGGGGCACCGTGTTTACTTAGAACATAAAACCAAACAAAAAATAGTTCCAAGTCCAATTAGCTATCTTAGTCTATCCTTTTTTTAGTTATAAATTCAGTTCTTATGAAGTGAAAGGTATAACTGAAGCCTAGGCTGGGTATTATAATAACAGATCCAACCCTCTTCCACCGGTGACATAAAGATTATGAAAGACACAGGACACAAAATAATTTGTCAGTATTTTTTATTACATACATGCCTTGTAATGTAGCAGACGGCCCTAGGATCTCCTGGGCACGTCTGCCACACCAGTTGTAGAGAATCGTGTAGAGCATTCAATACCTAGGTACATATACATAACAATAATAAAATGCTTATAGAATAAGAGGCAGGGTAGCTTTACGTCCCTCGGGGTAGTCAGCGAGTTCCTTCTTGTACTTACGGTATTTGCCGATGGCCCACACAGCCATTTGATAGAAACCGGCGGCAGCAAACAGACCGGTTGGAGCGCATTTAGTCATGACGGTAGAGAATAGCCAGGATCCGAACTCGTAAGTGTAGTTAGGGCTGGAGGCGTCTCTCTTTGGTGCCAGGGAGCGCAGCTTCTTTAATAGGATGTGGATGCTCAGGGCCGTATGATAGCTCCTCCGAGTCTCACGCAAAAACAGGTGTGATCCTACCACCTACATAATTATACTCACGCTTCTTATTCTCGAAGGGGTAAACAGAGGTGTCCTTCTATTACAGGAATACCATGTAATAAGGTGGCGAGACTATTGCTATTTTTCACAATGTTGCCAGATTCGTCGCCTTTTATGATTCGTTTGTAGAAGATGGAGGGGAATAATATTCTTAAATCATCCTCCCACAGAATTTTTCATTATTTATTAGGATTCCAAAATTACTCGGGTCATATTACGTTTCTACTTTTCATTTAACTCGGTAAGGCGACTTAAAAAGCCAGTAACTCGGACGGCCTCAGACATAATCTACGCGTGGCGTATTTTTGCGGCAGAATTAAAACAACGGAGTTTAAGCCCACAATAATTCGAGGCCACTAATCTAAAGCTCGTTAAAGTCACCCAGAAATGAATGAATATGGCTGAAAGGGCAAAATAAGAAGATGACTGACGCTGGATTTCGGATCAGTATTTTGGTATTTGGTATTTTCGGTGGAAGAAACTACCTATATACAATGTGTCCGGTTATGGATTAGCGATATTCTAGGTACTTATATAGCACCTATTCTAGTACACAAATACACTACACACTGGGGTCCAATCCACTTCCCCGGTATTTGGCAGCCATTTTGCTTTTTTGTTGAGATAATCTCTATCTTAAAGTTATGAAAATGTGAACCCATTGTATCGTAATGTAAGCGATGGACAATATTGTTGCCCTCCGAATAAGCCTACTTTTATCTCAGTAGGACCAAAACTTTGAGAGGTATGACTTTTTTGTACACACGTACAGAATATCTCAACAAAAAATGGAAGTGAATCGGACCATTTTTTTTTGTCGCGAGAAATTCCTCAAGGATACCCTTTTATGATGACTCTTACCGGCTAAAAACCCACGGTGTTCCTTCTCCTGACCCATGGCCGAGGTTCCGGGATTCGCAGCTGCATGCACCGCAACCCCGGCAGGACTCGGTCCGCCAGCCCCTGGCGGACCTCTCCTTCTGTGGGGCCTTGCCCCACGTCCTTCTGTGAGGCGCGCACGGAACACTGCGCGCTGCCTTCTTGGGCCTGTTACTGCTCGATCCCCTAACCCGTCGCCTGCAGGCCAAAGTGAGTTGAACCCTAGTGTATAGTGTATTTGTGTGCTAGAATAGTTGTTATATAAGTACCTAGAATATTGCTAGTCCATGACACATTGTATAACTTAAGAGAGGATCATAATTATGATTTGCAAGGTAAAGCTGCGCTTGCCGCGGTCAGCCCATGGATGGGTGATCGTTCGTTACACATCGAGACCCCTCCGTGCATCGCAGAGCACGTTAAACCATCGGTCCCGGGTGTCATACGAATACCTACGACTGTCGTTACGGGTAGTCAGGAGCCCGAAAATCTGACAACTGGTCTAACCTTAGGATATCGGCATTGCCCAGTAACTGGGTTGCGAAGGTCTGATGGCAGTAGTTCCGTGTAAAATACTGTTATTCAGCAGTATCTGGTGAGACTGAAAACTGACCCCAACTTAGTTGAGAAAAAGCTAGGCAAAACATGCGTGACGATACTTAGGTATACGTCTGATGCACAATGGGCAGTCAGGCTCGCTACCAACCTTGATGGCTTGTTAATCTTTTCACCACGTTATGGATTACTCTTGTATAGCTCGTGGCCGGCACGAGAGAAGAGGTAAATCTCATTTTTCCTTTTCGAAAACGTCTCCTTAAGGCGATTCGCACACTGCACCGCATCACGCAGCGTAGCGCGGGAGTGCGTGTTCTTATGTTGTTTGCAAGTATCTGTATTTGTATAGAAAACACGCATAGTGCAACACACTGAAAACGCATTCACGCGCAGTGTTTTCAGTGTGTTGCGCTATGCGTGTTTTCTATACAAATACAGATACTTGCAAACAACATAAGAACACGCACTCCTGCGCTACGCTGCGTGATGCGGTGCAGTGTGCGAATCGCTTAATTGTTGCAAAGCCAGTAGTTGCCTCACGCAAAAACAGGTATTTTGGTATGTCTACACCCGTGCGCTTTCATGTTCATCTTGCGCTTTCAACTTTCAATTCCTCTTGCGTCAAGTGCATGCAATATTGATTGCTATAAGACGCATGTAGCTTATCGTCTACACCGGTGCGCCTCGATCAGTCGTCAGTCGGCATACAATAGACGGATTAGCGTGCGCTAGGGGCATGCGTTTTTGTCGAACTAGTTTTAAGGCATGCGCTATTGCATGTGCACGCTTCACGCATGTTTCAGACGAAGACGCAAGTTGAACATGAAAGCGCACTGGTGTAGACATAGCTTATTATACAAGGTTAGTCGGAAAGGGGGTACTAATTCGCGGATCACTTAAAGTATCACTGATGACAGTTTTACAGCAAGTGTTAAAATTTCAAAATTCGAAAATTTTTATGTCCGTGGAAAATGATTTTCATTTTAGCTTTTTCAAAAATACTTCACCCCTGCTTTAGTTACGAATTCAGAAAATGGAGCTTCTAATCCGTGACCCCAAATATGACCTAAACTGTAAACACAGCTGATCATAGCTTACGATAGATAGATTTTAGCGTATTTTTTATGGAATCTTTAAACAGCTATTTAACTTAAACTAATGACTTTTGGGAAAAGTTGTAGAACAAAAGTTATCCATTATTATGGCTACTTTGACACCCTTTCCGACTAACCTTTTATACCACAATTCTTCTGAATGAAGAAACTATTGGTCATTTTACCAATACGCAAAATACTAGTTCTTCTATATCATCATTTTCCTGCCCTTATCCCACACTAGGTGAGTTCAGCACAACATGGATTCTTCTTCCATTCTCCTCTATCAGCCGTCATCTCAGTACTCACTCCTTTCTTACCCATATCATCCTTCACACGATCCATCCATCTTTTCTTTGGCCTTCCTCTACTTGTATATCCATCGACATTCATATTTATAACTCTTCTAGTAACATGACTTTCTTCCCACCGCATAACACGTCCATACTACGGTAACCTTTTACTCCTGAACGTTTCAGTCACTGGCGCTACTTTTAAACTTCCGCTGTCATAGGCAGATGAAAAATACATTAAAGAAAATAAGAACATTACTTCCAAAAATTTAACAAAAAAAAACTTTATGGATTTCTTATAACTATAATAAAATATGTAGTAAACGCTGCAAATGAAGGACGGTCTCTGGAGACTCGTAAAAATAAAAATTTAATTCTTCTATTTCTTCTCATAAGTACTGACGCACCCTTCGCGGTGCGCGTTAAATGTTCTATGAAAGCATTATAAAATTAAATTTGGAATTTAATTTTGTAATTCGAATGCTCCGAGGTTTTTTGACGTCTATCTTTTATATTAGATTTGAGAATTTTATAATAAGAAATATTTACAGTTGTAATAAAATTTAGAAAAAATGTTTCTGCGATTTGGACGAGAAAATGTACATTCGTTTTTCTTTTAGTGAAAAATGCTGCTCCAATGTGGCCAAATATTAAAATTGTACATTGATATACTCAAACCTTAATCTTTTGTTATTGCATAACATGACAAAGTAATACGTTGAAGAACTGGACATATTATGATTAAAACTATAAGACAACAAGTAAAAAATTCCTACAAGAAACTTTCACACACTTAGAAATGTTAGACTATAGTATTACGAGCGTATCCAAGTTTTCAACATGAGACGTTTTGGTTACTATACCTATCTACGAGTATCAAAAATGCAAAACGGTCCACGGAAGGGTGCCAGATTGCAAAACCAACGCCACCACGTTCTTTTTCTAGATCGAACATACCAAACACCCACAGTCTGAACCTAAATTGAACTTTAAAACCAGAAAATCGAACCCAAAAATTCCAAAGTACCAATTTTAATCCCGTTGCGCTATTCGAACTCGAAATCACTGGCCGCAGACAACTGCCGCTTAACAGTCGAAAAATGAAAAACAATTCCAATTTGGAACGTCAACCGTTTGAATTTGGAAGCGAGAGGCGACGAGCCGTGCGTCTGTATGCGCGACAGAACGCACCCGGCATGCGGGGGTTAGCGGGATGTGTGAAGTCGTTTGGACTCGGTTTGCACGTAATTTTAAGCCTACGAAGTGTTAGTGTTAAAATGTTTGTTCAATCTGATCGGGAAAACAGCTTGTTGCAGAAGTTGTTCAGGGTTTTGAACAACGCACTGGCTTGTGATGATGGCAGCACGTATATGGTATAGCTGTGCACATATTAAACATCACCCACATCGTCAGATGCCTAAATCAGTTCACCTTATTGTGGTAGTCACCATGTGTGACGATACTTACGCACGTCTGGCGCAACCCCACGATGAGACTAAGCGTATAGATAGATGAAGAATAAGCAAGGCGTAGTACAGCTTATGCTCACTGGGAGCGCTGCCTGCGCGGTGTGCGGGGGCACAAATGTTCGCCGCTCCATTGAGTTAGTTCCAAAATAAAGTAATAGATGGCGCGTAAAAAAATAAAGTAATAGATGGCGCGTAAGCTAAATTACCATGTTTTTTTTTTTAAATATAGTTATCATTTAGAGGGGCATGTATGTATGTATGGAACTACAGGGTATGCAGAGCTTATTTGCATGTATGGAGTGCACGCCACTGCCTATGTCTGTGCCTTGCAAAATCTGTACTGTGCTGTGCTGCGTCACCTGCATCCTAGCACACGCTTAGCCTCAACCTTGCTGACTGGCTAATCTTTTTATCACGGTATGAGCTAGTCTCATACAGCTTCATGTTGCCTAAGAAGGGAGCTGGCGGGAAGCTAACTATAGTTCCAAATTTCTCGCATCCGTGATGATACTGCTCATCAATAGCCTGAGTTATTAAGACTGACGAGTTAAACGGTTATCCTCTTCGGTCCTTGTAGACTACACTGCGTGCAGATGGTTAACGTTTGCGAGAACCTGGATGATTTGTGGTTTTCTTTTAGCTTTAAGGTGAATGCAATTAGTCGGAATATTTTTTTTTTTTGTTTTATTTTGTAAAATTTGAACATCTTCATGACGTAACTTTATAAATTGCCTATACCTGTGTGTATTTCCATACCTTACAAAACGACAAATTTTTACTATATTTTGTCGACCATCCGGGCTAACATGCACAGCGTGAGAAAATATTGTCAATGTATTATACCGTCTCGGCACGAGATAATTCGACGACAAAATTATCTCGCGCTTCGTATTAGGCTAGCATGATAGAAGCAACTTTTCTTTTGTTCGACAAACATACAATAAAATGTGACGTTTTAAAATGACACACATAATTATAAATTAGGTCCAATAAAAAAAACTTTAAAAAAATCCAATTTCGCGAACCGACTGATCGGATTCACTATAAAACACATCTTTAATTTGCATCATTGCCAATACTATTTGAACTTTGCATAGTCAATGCGGTAATCCAAGAATGTTAAATCTTTAAAATTTTAAATGCCACATTAAATTTTATTCTCAACTGAACGTCAGTTCCAGAGGAGTGACGCTTGAACGCTTTCGACTATGTTATTACACGAGTTTCAAGACGCAAGACTGTTCCAGGTGCTCCTGTATAATAGCTACAACTACTAAATGGAGCAGCCTGGAAGTCTCCCCAGTCGGGTAGAGTCCTTTTCCAGGCGGTTAAGTTGCGCACTGCGGTCGATCCGAATTCTGGAAAATACGATACCAAAAAGCTGCAGTATTATTTTTATTAGGTTAAAGGGGTATTTCACTAACATGTTAAGAATGTAGTTCGTAACTGTTGACCAGATAAGCTAAGTGTGAGCTAGAAATATGAAAGAACAATGGGAAAATTTGTTCGGACCCCGTCCCCAGCAGTGTAGCACTATGGGCCATGTGTGAATAAATAGATGTTATTCTGTAAAAGACAACAACATAATCGTTCAGTGGTGATTCTATCATTACAGTTACAGCTTATATCAGTATGTTAGGATTGCAAGCAAGGTAAACATAGTAGGTAAATAAAACCAACATAGACTCTCCACCACTGAGAGTACTTGCATTTGGGTTAGTATTAGTAACATGAACTAGATCACAATATAATACATTACACAATTATTACAAGATCATAAAATAAAGACAAGCTAGATAGATATAAAAGGTCAGACTTCTTCAGCTGATCTAGACAGAATGCTCTCGCTTCGTCGAATGACCACCGCCTTTATAACCTCGGGTGCGTTGATCCATATCGACGACTACCTTCTTTTGTCAACATTGCCCAGTGCTACCCGCTATCGATAACAATTCTGATTAACAAATTACTGAAAGAAAGTAGGAAAGAATGAGTGTATGTGCTTCTAAAAATGATATTTATTATTTATATTAATACTGTTTTAAATAAAAAATAATTATAGAGGTTATGATGTAATGTAACAGACGGCCCTAGGATCTCCTGAGAGCACGTCTGCTACACCAGTTGTAAAGAATGTGTAGAGCATTCTATACCTAGTACATAAATAACAAAAATAGAAATGGCCAGTAGGTAGGTGAATGACTATCATGAAGGTGATACTACATTACCCCAAAAACCCGGAAAAAAAAATTTTTTTACTTAGAAAAACAATTTTTTTTTAACCTATAAATTTTGAGGTGAGGAATATATTACCTTGACACATACATTCATCATTCTGTCAAAACAATCAAGCACTCACACTTACAGAGGGAGGGGATATGGCTCACGACTACTTTGAGATCAATGGCGCATACTCCACAAGGATATATTTGAGATAATGAAGGCTTATTTTTAGGGTGTCATAACCCGCACCGCTTAGAAAACCCAAAGAAAGATTATAGATAATGAAGGCTTATTTTTAGGGTGTCATTACCCGCACCGCATAGAAGAGAATAGATAATAGATAATGAAGGCTTATTTTTAGGGTGTCATTACCCGCACCGCTTAGAAGAGAATATAGGACACCTCAGGGGAGTTAGGTAGGTCTCCTATCCTGGGTAGATCCTAATATCCCAAGGGTGTGTAGCACCCTTAAGATCCCAAGGGTGTGTAGCACCCTTAAGATTAAAGTAAATATCAAGTTAGAAAAAGAAGATCCCAAGGTGTTTAGCACCATTAAGATAAGGGTAAAAAAGAATGGTAGATAAGGAAGGAAAGATAGTAAAGAGAAAAAGAATGGGGATGATAGTCACGTGATGTAAAAAAAAAAGCCAAATAGTTCCCAATAATGAAATGAGATGAGATGAGATAGGTACAGTAATATAAAAAAACAGAACATACAATTTAAAAACATAACTAATTAATAAAAAAAATACAAATGACAGATAGGAAATACAAACGGTAGAGTTAAAGTACTAGAGATTATGTTGCTGCATTCTGGCTATGAGCAAGTAAGGCAATATAAGGTTTATCAAAAAAAAAAAAATTGGCAAGTAAACGGTAAGCAAGTAGACCCAAGTTTAAAAAATAATGTTATCTAACTCGTTTCATCGCGAGTAGTGATGAATGTAGTTAAATTTATTCAATGTTAGTAGTAGTAGTAGTATAGTGTAGTAGTGTAGTTAGTAATTACTAGTAGTAGTAGTGTAGTTAGTAATTACTAGTAGTAGTAGTGTAGTTAGTAATTACTAGTAGTAGTAGAGTAGTTAGTAATTACTAGTAGTAGTAGAGTAGTTAGTAATCACTAGTAGTAGTAGAGTAGTTAGTAATTACTAGTAGTAGTAGTGTAGTTTAATGTTGTAAGAGTATGAAGAGTGTACTACGTTCGAGTAATGTTTGAAGTATATCGTAAGTTCACACAGAGTCGAAAAATAGTTCGCAAAATATTCGTACTTTAATTTAGGATTCAGAAAAAAAATCTTTAAGAAAGAAGATTTAATTCCAACTTAAAAGATCAAAAGAGTTCGCAATTAACCATAAAGTTGTCAAACTCAAAAGAAAAATAAATACGTCAATATATTATGACAAATTTATGTTGACGTATTATATGTCAACATCCTAAAATAAATAACATTGAATTATTTAGGTATAGGAAAATAATTCAGTATTTCATTTCCGTAAAACTCTAAATTAAACGTACGAATAGTAAGTATGAACGAAATATGTAGGTAAGATAAATCCGTTCCACACAGAAATAAAACCACACAAATATTCCTAATAGTGAGTAGCGATAACGATAGAAGAATTTATTTTTATAAGAATATTGCGGTAGACGCAATTAACTAGGCTAGCTAAGCTACAACTTGGGTTTACAACAACCAACCAACAAGGTAGAAAGCATAATCATCTACAGCAAAAATGTTCACCTTACAGGGTAGCAAGATGAAACGTAGAACGTAGAGAACGTAGTAGTCTCACCAGAATGCAACACAATATCTCTGAAAAGACAAATAAATATTAACAGAGGATTAGGAGAGCAGGGAAAAGAGTAAAAATAGAGGATACATAGAGATAATAGAGGCCGAATGGATATCCAAACTATACAATTCGTAGCTGAATTATTTTAGAATTTAGAGGAAAGGGAGGGGTTCAGACAAAGTTGGGCGCCAAACTGTAATGTAACAGACGGCCCTAGGATCTCCTGAGAGCACGTCTGCTACACCAGTTGTAAAGAATGTGTAGAGCATTCTACACCTAGTACATAAATAACAAAAATAGAAATGGCCAGTAGGTAGGTGAATGACTATCATGAAGGTGATACTACAATGAATAAACAAATGTAAACATGAAGGTTGAAGAAATGAATGATAAGATAAAGAACCTTACTGATAATTAAAAATAATTTATTGTGTTTCTATCTCTATGGATGAATAACTTTTTTCCCTTATTATTCACACATTTACTGCCATACAATAAAATGATGTATTTTTACGCTCTTTCATTTGATATACGAGAAAAAGTGCTACAAGGGTGGCCCCACGCTTTTTCCCAATGTTCTTTATGTGTTCAATAATCTTGTTATTATCACTCTTAAATTCACGGCTCACCTTCCGTGCGGAAGATGTACGGTCCTTAGGAAGGCATACTGGGGACACAGGTCCAACGCGCAGAGGTCCGTTTGAGAACTTTAATGTAAAATTGAGTGGGGCACCAATCGGGGACTATCCACGGCTGCACTATTGCAGTACAGTCATGGACCGTCCCAAGTGGGTGCAAGACTATTGTAAAATATGGTGAAAAATATCTGGTCTATGGGGAGGGGTGTTAAATGGACCGATTAACTTCTATTGCCAGATATTGATATGATATGAGGTGAAACGTGAACTATTAAAAAAATTAGAGATGAATTAATTTAATGAACAGTTAATGATATGTTGGTGAAATACCCTTTAAGTATATTCGATTTGAGCCCATAACTGTCCTTCTACTGGGCACGGGTCTTTTTTCAGAATTAGAAGGATTTAGGCCTTAGTCCACTAATTGTCCTGGCGCGGATTAGCAGACTGTGCACACCATCGAGTTTATTTTTTAATCCATCCAAAATTTAAGCACTGGGCACTGGGTCGGTGTAGCAATCTTCATCTTTCTCTATCCAGAGCCAATTTCTTCATTTCTCTGTAAGTTGTCACTTCTGTATTTTCCTTCAATTGGTTTGTGTACTTTCTTCGTGGTCTACCTAGCTTTCTCTTTGCTTGTAATTTGCCTTTTATGCTGTTAGTTATAAAGCTGTCGTGTTGCAGTAAGTGATAAATCATTTTTCCCATTCTTCTTTCTACAATTTGTCCGGTCATGGACTAGCGATATTCTAGGTACTTATATAACAACTATTCTAGTACACAAATACACTATACACTAGGGTCCAATCCAATCCATTTTTTTGTTGAGATATTCTGTGCGTGTGTACAAACAAAGTCATATCTCTCAAAGTTTTGGTCCTACAGAGTAGGCTTTTTCGGAGGACAACGATATTGTCTATCGTTTACATTACGATACAATGGGTTCATATAAAGAAATACAGTTGTAGACAATATCTCAACAAAAAAGCAAACTGGCTGCCAAATAGCGGGGAAGTGGATTGGACTCTAGTGTGTAGTGTGTTTGTGTACTAGAATAGTTGCTATACAAGGTTAGTCAGAAAGGGGGTACTAATCCGAAGCCCACTTATAGTATCGCTGATGACTGTTTGAAAGCAAGTGTTAAAATTTCAAAATTCGATAAAAAAAAAATCCAAATAATTTGATTTTTATTTCAGTTTTTTAAAAAATTCTTTATTCCTGCTTTAGTAACAAATTCAGAAAATGGTGCTTCTAATTCATGACCCCAAATATGACCTAAAATGTAAACACAGCTGATCTTATCTGGGGATAGATAGATTTTTGAGATTTGTGAACAACTGTTTCTCTTAAGCTATTGAGTTTTGGGAAAAGTTGTAGAACAAAAGTTACTCATTATTATGTGTACTTTAACACCCTTTCGGATTAGTACCCCCTTTCTGACTAACCTTGTATAAGTATATAGAATATCGCTATTCCATGGCCAGACACACTGTATATGTTCTAGAATTTGTTTTTTCTCATTGACTCTACTTAGAATCTCTTCGTTGGTTATTTTTTCTGTCCATGATACTCTTTCCATCCGACGCCAGCACCACATTTTAAAAGCTTCCAACCTTTCTCGGTCTTTAATAAGGTACCTAAATAAATGAAAGATTGCGTAAAGGTGAAAAATGCACTGGAGTGGTACGGCGCGGATCTATCACCTCTCAAGTGTAGGTATTTTTACCTTTAAACTAAAATGTTATTGAGTTCATTACATATAAACTAACTCTCTTAAAAACAGCTTAGCTACCAATCACTAAACAGCACAATCAAAAATCAACTCTATTCCCTTTTAAAATCGTATCAAAATAATTGTCCCATAATCCAATCAAAACAAACACAAAAATATTGTAAACCACTTCATTATCACTCATTAAAATCCCAAAAATGGCAGACTCGAACCGATCACAAATTTCCACACTCAAACTGAACCCATATCTCGTGTTAATAAGTGCTAAAATAGCGTGTCGGATGTTATCGCTGGTGGCGATCTGTGTCGGCCGCTGTAGACACATGTCCCGCGTTCCCAGCAATCGGGGTGGCTCATTAACTTTTATTGGCACTACGACGACGTCGCTTGGATTGACGGTGCTCCGTACGTGTGCGTTGTGTCGCGGTATTTAGTCGATGTTATACGGCTGACATTTGGTAATTAGTGCTGGATTTACGCTGTATATCTCAATTCATACAGAATTGATTTATATACCTACTTATGTACTATTTTAATTTTTACTTTTCCTTTATGTGCATAATTTTATTATTGTAAAAAATTTTATGATTTTCTTTGTATAGAGTCAATTAATTTATTCACTTGACAGACATATCTGTGTTGCTGTGGAGTTTGTTGCGCCGTTTCTTCTTCACAGCATAAACTCTAGGAAGCGGTGAAGGAAGGGCTTTTTGGGGGATGTCTATATTGTAAAATTGACGTTCAAAAAGAACTAAGTAATTCTAGTCTATTTTGAATAAATGAGTTTTGAGTTTGAGTTCCTTTGTGGAAATCCATGACATACAAATATGCAAATACAATATTTCGTTTCCATTCCACCAAACTAGATCGTTACTTTGGATGCAGTATGCAGCACTAACCTCCCGCCCACAAATACAATGTGTAACATAAATAACGCACAACCTCTTAAGGGGTCACTGTACTCATCATTATGAACAACTTTTACTATGAGACGAAACCTGAAATCGCGAAAAAAAATCAGCTGTTCCCTACTTTTTGATGAGTTATGCGAACATAAATCTAGGGAACAGCGGTTTTTTTTTTTTCAACTAATTATATTGTATATTTTAAACTTAGGTGTTTATATCGTTCTTCTGTGACGGCGATGATAATGATGAGACGGAGACAAAGTTTCATTTCTTCGTAATCGAGCAGTTAATTTGCAAGTTAATGAGAAGGGGAGGGGGCAAACCCGTCGCCCGACCAGTAACAGGCCCGAGAAGGCGGCTCGCAGTGTTCCGTGTGCGCCTCTCAGGAGGACGTGGGGCAAGGCCCCACAGAAGAAGAGCTCCGCCAAGGGTCAGAAGAAGAACTACCGTGGGTTTTTAGCCGGTAAGAGTCCGGCATACCCCTTCGCCTTCCCCGAGCGAAGGGCATCCATGAGTATAATCCAATGAAAAAAAAAAACGGGGAGGGGGCAAGCATACTTAACCTAAGCTACATAACTAACATCATGGCTACTAAAAACTAAATAGCACAAAGGATGACCCCTAGTGGAACTCGGACCTCGGCTTAGGGTGTTACTGGCGGGAGATTGGGAGGAGACAGGTTGATGAGGGCTGAATTATCAGTGCGACTTTGGACTCTGGAGAGGGGAGAGCTCAGTAGATCGTAGGCGGAACACAGAAATCCTGATTGATGACAGAATTAGATATGGTGGTTGTACTTCCCCGAACAAAGTCTTTAACGAGAAGTCTAGTACGACTAAACTCTCGCTTATACGACATTACTTCCTGCACCGGTGGACGTCATTATGTCAACGCTGGCTGTCGCTGAAAACCACCTCAGTACTTATTATGCTATGCGGTGGCCTTTTTGCGCGGATGTGACGCTTAATTTTCCCAATAGTTTCTTTTTGGTTTTGTTCACACTTACATTTTGCTTTTAACCGACTTCAAAAAGGCTGATGTTCTCAATCGGATGTTTATATACAATGTTAGTCAGAAAGGGGGTACTAATCCGCAGGCCACTTAAAGTATCACTTTACACGGCTTTAAAGCAAGTGTTAAAAATTCTAAATTCGTTTTTTTTTATTTCCATGTTTAATACTTCTTATTGGCTTATTATTTTCCAGGTGACTAATAACTTAAAAGGCGACTAAGTGTTTGCAACTAATAAAATGAGGCGAGGAGCTATAAATAATGACTTGGCGACTAATAATGTTAGCAGGGTGGTTAAGGGGAATCCCGACATGGATAGGTTAGGTTCGAAGGGGATGACGGGGGCTAGAGTGAGCGAGCGAAGCGAGCGAACGAAGCCCCCGTCATCCCCTTCGTGTTAGGTTACTTTAAACCCTGCAGACAGAAATAGGAGCCCCGCACAGCGGGGCTCCGTCGACTTAAGCTCCTTCACTGTAGCTGCCAACCTATTATTTTTGCTACCCATTTTAATTATTTTTAAAACCCCCTGCCTGCTTAAAATGCTACTTCACTGTAGCTGCCAACCTATTATTTTTGCTACCCATTTTAATTATTTTTAAAACCCTAAATCAGATTAGTTTGTCGCCGCGTTAAATACATGCCCTTCTTATTTTAGTTTTTTTTTAATTCTTCGTCCCTACTTAAGTTACGAATCCAGAAAATGAAGCTTCTAATTCCTGACCCCAAATATGACCTAAAATGTAAACACAGCTGATCATAACTGAGAATCTTCTGAGAATATATAGATTTAAGCGTATTTTTTTTGTAATTTTTGAACATCTATTTCTCTTAAACTGTTGACTTTTGGGGAAAGTGGTAGAACAACAGTTACTCATTGTTATGGGTACTTTAACACCCTTTCAGATTAGTACCCCCTTTCTGACTAACCTTGTATATATTTTTTTATGTATGTTCGGGCGTAACTCTGTTTTTTGAGACGGTATTCTCCCGAGATGGTCCCATTTAAATTTTGGTGAAGATCTGGTGAAGATCCTCGGAGATTGACAATGGAACTCTTCAATGGATAACAGTAAATTACCCGAGATTGCTGTAATTGCATGTTTGTGTGTTGTTTATGCCACTTAAAATCGAAAAATCAAATAACTTAAAAAAAAAGTAAAAACCGACTTAAAAAAAACCTAAAAAAAGTAAAATAATTACCTTCTTATAAAACTAACAGTTTTAGAAGTCGGTGCCTTCAATATGGTTTAGTGTAAAATTGCACCGACTTCTGAAACTGTTAGTTTTATAATATGGTAATTATTTTACTCTTTTTTTGAAGTCGGTTTTTACTTCTTTTTATTGTGCATCATATCGGCTTGAATAAACAATTTTTCTTTCTTTCTTTCATAAACTAGTAGTATAACTTCATAAAGAATCGTTCCATACCGTACCGTGCGACCCAACGCGCACAGGACATTAGCACACACTATCGAATTACGTGGTGCATGTTACGGGCAACGCATAACCTTTTATTGCTCCTGTGATAGTCGAATCAAATTCCATGCGTCCTTGTTGCTCCTTTATATAGCTTATTTACAACCTATGCTCTTTATTGACGCCTCTTTATAGCCGAATTAGAAAATTGACAGCGTTGGACTAATAATTTTTTATTGTGGTAACGGGTTGGGCGAGGTTGTGAGACGGACTGTGGATGAATGGGAAGTATTTAACAACATAATATTATTATCACGCCTGTATTAGCCGAATAGTTGGGCAGAGGTGTACACCTAGTACATCCATCTAAGTAATAATAGGGGGCGAGTATTTAAATATTTTAGTATTTCTGAAAAACAAAAGAAAAAAAAAAGAATTTTGGTTTTCTATTTCTGAGTCGTTTTAGAGCTCCGAGTTAACTGATTGCGTAGAGCGATATCTCGTTAGTTGTACCCGCCAGCCGTGTCGCCGTGCTTTCATTAATTTATGTGTGGCATCAAAATAAAAAGACAAATAAAAAGAAAATAGCATTTTTTTTATTTTTTTTCATTAGGTGGTTTAGATATAATCAATTACCGCTAACTACCACATGAAAAAAAAAAGATTTTTATTATTTATTTTTAATCCAGTGTACATCCCGTGCGGGGCCAATCTACACTAGTGGTAGATCATGTGGTTTTAAGGAATTACACAAATTCGTTTACACCCTGCATACATTTCTGTAAATCAACTTTATTGAGCCCTCTGAGGTATGCATGTGCAGGTTTCCTCACGAAGGCCTAAACCGTTCCCCGAGATGAGGCCCGTGCCCAGCATTAGGACAGTAATAGGCTGATTATGATGATGACGGTGATTCGTTTATGTCGATACAAACTTAACTGCAATTAGAACAAAACTGAATAAGTCATTTATATTTCGACAGTCAAAACTCGAAATTCACAAGGCTAATTGAACTTAATTTTACTTAGTATGAATACTTTATATTGTCGATGCGGTTTGACACTTACGCGTCATCCTACGTGAGCGATCTACAAGCGACGCGAAAACAACAAACAGTCGATACCTATTGAAGTGTCCTACGTGACCAAACGCACGTGAAGTGCGGTGCGGCGCGGCGCGGCGCGAAATGAACGCTGTCAGTTGGCTTGATATTTTCACGCGAACTGGATGCGGTGCCGTACAGTGCTACTGAATGACGGCGGCGCGCGGCGAGCAGTCCGCGAGCTCGTAGGACAAAGCCGCCGTTTCGCACCGCATCGCGTGTCACCGCATCGCATCGTTTCGCAATTCGCGTCGCTTTAAACCGCCTACGTAAGACGTCGCGTAATACGAGTAGCATGATCGCTCGCGAGATGCTGTGACACGAGGTGTGTCATGTCTAATTAATTATGAAAATTAAACCGCGCTCGTCCGCCTGTTAGTTTATATGACGTCGTCATCGGAGAACTAGGCATCTGAAAAGTATATCTCTGCTTATCTCTGTGACTGTTTCAGAACTCCAGCTAGGTTACTGTAATGTACTAAACCTATAATGGTCAACCTTTGTATACGCCAGGCCTGTCAAGAGAATTAAAAAGTATTCTGCGATCTTCTTTGCTTCTTTTAATAAACTTTATTGGCGCAGCCGCGTAGCCGGTAGGATATAATAAATTTCAACATGGTTTTCAGCAAAATAGAGGTATAGGATTGGGAGTCTACTGAAGGCGCGTTAAACAATTTTTGACGCTGAACAGCATCTCAAAAGAGATGTTGCGGCACTAGTCACGCACGTTGGCACTGCGTGCTACGAGATGATGTGTGATTTGTGCGCACCTGAGTTACCAGAAAATAAATCGTTTGCGTTGGTTGTAAAAGTAATACGTCAAGTGGATGGGTAGCACCTTCTTCTTGTGTTCGATCCTTCCTCCAATGCCTTTTCCCAGCTATGTTGGGGTCAGCTTCCAGTGTAACCAGATGCGGCTGAACACCAGTATTTTACACGGAGCGACTGCCATCAAACTTTCGCAACCCACTTATTGAGCAATGCCGATATCCTAAAGTTGCAGACTTTCGGGGTTCTGATTACCCGTAACGATAGGTAGGTATATAGGTATTCTCACGACTCCTAGGACCGATGGTTGAACGTGCTCTCCGAGTCACAGAGCGGTCTCGATGTGAGACGAATGATCACCCATCCACGGACTGAACGCGGTAAGCACAGCTTAACCTCGCAAATCGTACGATCTTCTTCTTGTGGTCGATCGTTTATCAAAATTGGTTTTGATTGGTACCTATATGACAATAATATTAAACCGGTTATTAGGTACCCATATTAATGGTGATGATCAACACGGTAACACTGATGGGTCTAAGCGAGACCTTTTGTCTATTGTTCTACATTGAAAAGACCAATGTTTTGAACAGTGGTTCCCAATCGGTGGTCCGTGAGAGCCTCGGGAGTGGTTCGCGTAAATCCTGCAGCACATACGTCTTGCTGGAAGGTCCTGCAAGCTCGTACTCCTAATACATGTTACTATTAAGTTTAACGAAATCAAAATTAAAATCAAAAGTTTTTATTTCACGTAAACCATTACAGGCGCTTATGAAAAGACTAATTTAGGTGCACGGTTCCAGTTAGTCGCTTCCTGTGGAGAAGAGTCGGCAAAAACTCCATGGTTACTCTTTCAAAATCCATATCTTTAACAATTTGAGTAAGTACAGTTATGATTTAGAATAGTTATGAGAGAGCAATGTAGACTCAAGTGCAGGAATTACACAAAAAAAAATCATTGTGAAAAATATTACAAATTAAATAAGTATCCAGGCATCTAGCAAGTCTATAAAGTTCTCATATTTACAAAAGGTAAAATGATGCAAAACTATATAAAATATCTGACATAGTTAATTGTCGTCAAAACATATTCCAAAGAAAATCACTGTGTAATAAGATAAAGAAAAAGATAAAAACGAAAATGTTAAAAAAAGTATTAAAGTTTATTTTCAGATTAACATACCTAGTTTATTATTCTTGAACCTTGTGGTCCCTGCTAACAACCAAATAATCAAAGTAGTCCTTGATCAAAAAAAGGTTGGGAACCACTGGTTTAGAAGGATCAAATGCAACCAGATCTATGTCGTGTGAACCATTGTAGCTTTTGACCACGATACGAGAAGTGTCATGTCTAATTAATTACAAAATTAAACCGCAAGTTTCCGCCCGCTCGCGGCTTGTTAACAAGGCGGTGACGCTATTCCGTGTCCGGTGTTCTTGAGGAAGTTATCATGTTAGATTGTATCCGGCGTTCTGTAGTGTTTTTAGGTCATCAAACATGGTATACTTCATCTTATTCACCGTTAAACTTTCATGTAAGAGGAGGATGATGCTGTTTATCCTCTTTACTTCATCCTTTAGTCACTTTTTATCACACCCAAGCCTGGAAAAGCGGTGAAGTCTGAGTTCTACCTAGCTTTTTCCCAACGATATTAGGATCAGCTTCCAGTCTAACCAGATGTGGATAAATACCAGACTTTACACGGAGCCACTGCCATCAGACCTTCGCAACCCAGTTACTAGGCAATGCCGATATCCTAAGGTTAGACCGGTTGTTAGACTTTCGGGCTTCTGACTACCCGTAACGAACGAATTGTCATGGGTATTAACGGTTGTTAAAATTAGTCGTGAGCCTCTCGAGAGAAGAATGGATGACTTGCTGACGACTCAGACAGAATATATTCGGACGCAGTGTCCGAATTGACACATTTTAATTCCAATATTTTTTCACTGATGGTTCGGAAACCAATAAAAAAAGCTGTTTTGTTCAGTCTAATGAAAAACTTTCAACGATACCTCAATAATTGTGGAAATCCGTCTTCCGCCCAGCCTATAGTTGTAAAAAAACAGTTTATAACCGGATTATAACGAAAGCAGCCGTTTTTAATAAATAATATTACAAACCCACACATAGATAGATACGCGCCTTGGCAGTCGGGTAATAGGTATGGGGTATTCCTCGAAGTGCAACGCCAAGCTTTTAAAATCATAATACACGCCCTATGCCAGGCAGATTTTCAGCGTCAGATTTAAACGAAAACTTAGTGCTGAGCTTAACTTGTCGACTAATACTATGAATACGTACAAAAAACATGCCAAGATGAGGTTTTTTAGATTTGGAAGTTATAATAACATTAATCCCTACTAATATTATAAATGCAAAAGTAACTCTGTATGTCTGTCTGTGACGATTTCACGCCTAAAGGTCACAGCTCATTAGAGCCACCGACCCGCATCGCCTCGCCTCATGCGGTTAGTATTCTTTATATGAACTTGTATGGATGTGCGCTCACTACATCAACTCCGTAGCGTTACCGGATCGCCTCGGGCGTATACCGTTCATGCGTGGACGACAAATTGACCACTCGGTGACAACTCGCTGCTAGCATGCTTGCCTTGCGTTGCTGCGCATTGCCAACGCACAAGTCCCGAGTGAACCGCGCGCTGCCATCGAGTGGACCGCGCGCATCGGTCCTATGGTTGATCACGCGACCTTTACTGGTGACAAGGACGCCGCGTTGTCACTGACAACGCGGCGTCCACCCGTGAACCACCTGCTGACAACGAGTGGACGCCGAGCGACGAGGCGATGCGGGTCGAGTGCCGGGTGGCTCTAATAAGCTGTGACCTTTAACCGCTAAACCGATTTTGATGAAACTTGGTACAGAGATAGTCTAGAACCTGGAGAAGGACATAGGCTACTTTAATACCGAAAAATACGGGATACATGAACAACGACATCCACGCGGGACCTCTAGTTACATTACTTTTTATTCTATACGTAGAAATATCCGTCATCGGCATTCAAAAGTCTAATGGAAGATAACATACTCGATTTAAAGCTAAGTTTCCAGTAGCACTTAAGCACCAACTATAACCCTAATAACAAATTACATTATCCTCTTCCAAGATACACATAAACATTTTATTCAACCGCCGCCATTTTCTACTTTGTAACAGATTTTCCGTATAACGACTAATAAAAATAAAAGATGTTTATCCTACGAGGTTATTTCCTGGCGATTACATACATTGTTTCAATATGTATGTAGTTATTTGAAACGTGGAGTACTTTGTGTTTAGATTGTATGAGAATACTAGCTTTCGCCCGCAGCTTCGCTTGCGTGAAATTTTGGGCCCTCGTTTAAGCCCCTTGTTAGGTGCAGTTAAAAATCTAAAAAAAAACTTTCATCCCCTATTTCACCACTTACGGGTAGAATTTCCAAAAACCCTCAAACACTTGTATATTTATTTCTCACCAAGAGCCTACATTTTTAATTCCATGCTTCTCACTTCAAAAGTAACAGATTTCTCATACAAACTTTCAACACTTATTTCACTCCCTTAGGGGTTGAATTTTCAAAAACGCTGAAACACGTGTAGCTTTATTTCTAACCCGAAACCTTAGTATTTAATTTCATGCATCTTACTTCAAAAATGACGAAGTTACATACAAACTGAAATCCCCTATTTCACCCCCTTAGGGGTTGAATTTCGAAAAATCCCTTCTTAGTGGATGCCTACGTTACAAAAGGAACCTACTGTCAAAATTTCAACTTTCTAACCCCAGCGGTCTAGGCTGTGCGTTGATAGATCAGTCAGTCAGTCAGTCAGCTTCTCCTTTTATATGTATAGATTGGATGGTTTGAAAGCAGTGATAGCCTAGATATTGTGAAGAAATCCCTCTAGTAGAGAAGGGCTCCAAACAGTTCTCAACGGTTTGTCCGCCAACCAGCACCAGGCTTACTCTCTAAGTCCGTCAACGAAGTTAGTCTCCCGTTCGAAAGTAGCCCGAAACGTAGGAGTGAACAAAATAAGTGTCAAGTTCAACTTTTCGGACGGGCAAAAACACATCGGTGGTAGGGACAACTGTCAAATCGTGTTGTCATCCTTAGTTCGGGCCCCGAAATAATCGTATGTCCGTTATGTGATAGAGAGTAGGAAACGCATGTAACTAAGACCGAAAACACGGACTTCGTGCTTAGGGAGTAGACCCCAGGTCAACGTGGGTCCTCCACGCTGACTTGATGGTAAAAAGAATCTGTAAAAAAAAACAAGTTTGAAGGAATTATACGAATTCGCTAGCACCCTGTATACACGGACCGGCTTGTAGAGCACATTGAGCCATGATTTGTAAAAATCCTCAAAGATTTGACCTCGCAGAACGACCTCAAAACACAGCAACAACATCCTGACATAACAACAACATCTCCAATCACAACGGAAATGAATGACGTTAATAACTTACAACATTATAACAGTCGGTTCAGTATCGGCTCGCGGTTAATAATGCAACTCTAACTGTGGTAGCCGGGCCGCTGTTAATATTTGAAGAGGGAAGCTATGGATTATGTGGACTATATTGATCAGTGGGTGTTACACGACGACTTTAAATCGTGCACTGCTAAGCTTAGATTGCTTGACCACTTATAAGTTGTCGACAACGAGCCTGTATTACTTTACTATTGGTCTTATATCACTCCCAAACTGAATTTCGACAAATCGTTCTACGACAAGATTTTACTTCGACACTATGGAACTCCGACATTACGCTACTCTGACAATTATGGAACTTTGACACCTAATTTGGAGCACCCCGACATGGATAGGTTAAGTTCGAAGGGGATGACGGGGGCTAGAGTAAGCGAGCAAAGCAAGCGAACGAAGCCCCTGTCATCCCCTTCGTGTTAGGTTACTTTAAACCCCAGTGTCGAAGTTCCATAGTTGTCGGAGTAGCGTAAAGTCGGATTTCCATAGTGTTGAAGTGAAATCTTGTCGTAGAACTATTTGTCGAAATTCAGTTTGGTAGTCCATTTTATGAGTAAAGTTAGTATTTTTAAAAGTTGACGAATTCTATGTTAATTGTATACAGAGTGTAAACGAATTCGTGTTATTTCTTCAAACCTCATTATCTTTTAATGGTATAGATTAATCCCGTACGAGATTTAGATTGATTAAAAATAAACTTTTTTTTTCACTGTTTTTTTTTATTTGTTATAAAATTTCGATGCCATGCATAAATGAATGAAGGCACGGCGACACAGCTGATGAGCACGAGTAGCACGATATCCCTCCACGCAGTCAGTTAACTTGGGACGCTAAAATTACTCAGATACAGAATACCACGGTAAATTTGAAAACTTTTTTTTGTTGATTTTGAAAATAACCTATACTGAGTCAATCACTGTCACTAGTAGATCACGCGGTTTGAAGGAATTACACGAATTCGTTAACACCCTGTAGTGTGGAAGCAATTTTTAATACGGCATAACTTTAGTTTTATTGTAAACTAGCTTTCGCCCGTAGCTTCGCTTACGTGAAATTTTGAACCTGTTAAGTGACGATTTTCTATACAAACTTTCATCCCCTATTTAACTCCTTTAGGTGTTGAATTTCGAAAAATCCCTTCTTAGTGGATGCCTACGTTACAAAAGGAACCTACTGTCAAAATTTTAAGTTTCTAACCCCAGCGGTTTAGGCTGTGCGTTGATAGATCAGTCAGTCAGTCAGCATCTCCTTTTATATGTGTAGATAGATTTTCTCAAAGTGAGCAACTTACCTCACTTTTGCGGTATGTATAAGTCGGTTGTGGCATGTCGAGTGCCTTTATTGCAGTAGTCACCTTACAGGATGTATTTATTAAATGTTAAGTGGACAAATCAATTGCCCGCAATGATGAAGTTACTTAAATTATGTATTATTTTTCGTCCTTATGTTATATCAATGTGGTACCGGACTGACAGGACCGAATATGCTGCTGCGTCCTGCAATACCGTCCACGCAGCTGTACGTTTCCCGTCTGCATTACTTCCACGAAGGTTGAGAAGATCGTGGAGTATATCAGAATAAAGACGAAGTGGAACTTGAGAGTAGAAATGTTGGAGTCGCGTCATAACGTTAACTTCAAGTCGTTTGTGGTGCGGTTTCCAACTCAACACCAAGATATCTTCATGAAGGAAGACTTTTGGCCGAAAGGTGTCGTATACCGACGTTTTCGCGGAAGGTTACGTGACACCACGTCATCACTTCGTGTATAATAAATAGTTTTTAATAATATTTTAATATAGGTAGGTATATTAGTAGTAGTTTTTAATGTAAGTTTATTTTATATTTGAATGCATGTATTCGTAAGTATAAATATGTAGTCTTCATTATTAGTAATATTGTATTTGTATCTATTAGTTTCGCTTAGCTTCCACGACACAGGGAATCCTAGTGTGGGAGCTGGTGCCAAATGTAAAATTGTTATTATGTAAGTTTATTGAATAAAGTTATTGTATTGTATTATTATTGATATTGGATTGTTGTTATACCTAGGGTGCTAGGGTTTTAAACTTTGGTGATGAAATATTGAGTGCATAGCCTCCTTAATCCATGGTATGAGTTCTCTACTGTGCCGACGGTTTTAAAATTGCAAACAATAGCTCTGACTATGGATAAGAGCTCTTACACACCGCGTTTTTTTCAGGCGCCGTCGACGCGCGTTTCGCTATCGACCGTTGTCGCCGCTGCTAAACTTGAAATAGGCAGATTACTTGAGATTGCATCGCTGCAAACTCACGAGAAACGCGCTACAGACGCGCGTGAGCAACTCTCCTTGCAAAGTAAAACGCGTATAGCACGCGCGCGAAGGAGTGTGTATCGCGCTACAGACGCGCGTGAGTAACTCTCCTTGGATTAAAACGCGCTGTACGTATGTGTTTGCAGCTAAAGAGACGCGCTGGCACAGCGCACATTCTTGTAAAAAAACCCGATTTTTTTACAGAAATGTCGTGTACACGGTATGCATTTTATAATAATATCCGACAATTTGATGAAATTCGAATGAACAAAACATAAAAATTATTCAATCGAAAATTAAATCAACCATGATTTTATGATACAATAAAATTCTTATTGTATTGGCGCAATGGAAGTCTTATACATCGTAATACAAGTATAGTAAAAAAATATGTTGAAAGCCATTCCTATGTTTTTTACATTTTGCTGTATATCAGCCAAGATACATCAAACAAATAAGCCGGTTCTTTTCAAACTAACCCTGGAACAAATTAGAGATACATTTTATAACGTTATGTCTGACGACTACATAATAATAATAATAAATAATAATCTGTGGCCCGGTTGTCAAGGTGACATGTCAAATTTTCAGAAGAAAAATATTTGAAAAATATAAAATAAATATAATAATAAATACATTCAAATTCTTTTAAAGAAACAGTATTTAAAAATAAATAAAACGGTAATAAAACACCGACATGATTAACAAACGAAAAAACTCACAAAACAATAATAATCTGGAATGGACATTGTAATAATTACTATGAAATCATGGACGTTATGAAATGAACAAGAACAAGGAATGTTGACAAGAAGCCGGGCCAAAGCCACACGCCCACCATCTTCGGCTTCGTCGCTCAGCTCCGCCTCGCAGCCGCCGGAATCCGCCCCTACCGTGAGTGATGTGACACCGGCCGCTGCAGTTGCGTCGAGCTCGAGCGACGAATACTTTTCGCCGCCGACATCACCACCACCACCACGGCGACGAGGAAGAGGCCGACCGCCGGCCAGCATAGGACCTCGAGGCCCACCGGCCTCTGACAGGGTCCCCGCTCCCGGCGGAAGTGTGCAGCGCATGCGATGGACTCAAGCCATGAACGAGAACTGCATGCGCGCATACTTTGGGGCTACAGAGGGGGGAACTAACCTGACCGCGTACCGTGGCCGGATGCTCTCTCTGTTTCAGGCGCTTGAGCCAGCTGTCAACGTGTCGGCGCAACGATTGTCGGATCAGGTGCGAGTCATCCAACGTGATCATAGGTTGGATGGCGCCGCGCTTGATAGGCTTCGCTCTGAAATGCAGAGTAGCCATGTCGCACCTCTCCAGTCGCAGACTGCGGCGCAATCGCAAGTTCCATCCGTGGTTGCACCGCGGTCCATTCCCGCTGACGAGGAGAGCGATGACAGGGTTACAAATGTAAGTACCCAGTCCAATGAACAATTGAGGAGTGCTTTGGAGCTCGCGATTCGGGAGTATCGGTCCACTCTGCCAGACCTTAGACCACGGTTACCTCGTTTGCCCATGAATAAAAAAAACAAGGCGCTAATGTGTGCTCTAGATTCGTTGTTATCAAGTTATTTTGATGGCAGCGAAGACCTCGCTGACACCCATTCCATCCTGTACTGTGCGGCTGTTGCGGCATGTCGTGTAGCTCATGTCAAAGTTGATAATAATGACAGAGCTACACGACCAAAACCTGCCGTACCGGCGTGGCAGTGCAGGATTGAGCGGCGTATTGGCGGGGCTAGAGCACTCATTGGCAAACTAATCTGCTTCAGGGAGGGCAATACTCGCCCAAGAGTGATGCGCTTTGTAAGGCGGGCGTTCTCGGGGACTGATACCAGTCCTCGAGATTACATGTCCTGTGTTACAGAGCGCATCGACTTCCTGAAGCAGAAGGTTTATGCATGGGCAAACCGTATCCGAAGGTATAAGCGGCGAGTGGAGCGATACACCCAGAATCGCATGTTCCAACGCGATCAAAGGTGGGTATACAGAGCTTGGGAGCGGGCAGACCAAGGTGTGGGGGACGCGCATCTGCCGGATGATGACGCCACGAATTCATTTTGGCGCAGCATCTGGTCGGTGCCTGTCTCTCACACCGAGGGTGGCTGGATGCGAGACGTCGAGCGAGTATGTGAACCGATATTAGACATGGGGGCTATTTCAATCAGCCCCCTAGACGTGGCCAGTGCAGTCCGTCCGTTGCCAAACTGGAAATCCCCAGGGCCGGACGGGCTGCACAATTTCTGGCTAAAATGGCTGCGCAGTTCACACGCTCGCTTGGCGTCTCAGTTCCAGTCATCTCTGGAAACTGGAACGCTCCCACAGTTCTTAACAACAGGAGTTACCCACCTGCTCCATAAATCAGGTAGTACCGCGGAACCCAAGAATTATAGGCCGATCACATGCTTGCCGACGGTCTATAAGCTTCTTACGTCCATTTTGAGATGCAAAATTAATAGTCATATTGAAAATAATTCCATTATGTCTGCCTCTCAAAATGGATGTGGGAATGGGTCCCGCGGTACTAAGGAGCTACTCCTCATTGATATGGCCATCAGCCAACAGGTTCGCCGATCCCGAAAGGATCTGTCGACATGTTGGATAGATTATAAGAAGGCCTACGACTCGGTGCCACATACATGGCTCATGAGGGTGCTGGAGTTGTATAAAGTAAATACAACTCTATGCGCCTTCCTGACGTCATGTATGGGGCAATGGAGGACGGTCCTTCACTATCCAGGATGTCGGCAAATTCAAGGGATAGGTGAACCAATCAGGATTGAGCGGGGTATATTCCAGGGCGATAGTCTGAGCCCGCTGTGGTTTTGCCTGGCCTTGAACCCTCTAAGCACATTGCTGGAGGGGTCGGGGTTAGGCTATCGGTTGAGAAGAGGTGGTCAGGTAATATCCCACCTCCTTTACATGGATGATCTGAAACTCTTTGCCCCCAACAATTTGCAACTGCTGGACTTACTGAAGGTAACTGAAACTTTCAGTAATTCCATCAGGATGGAATTTGGTGTGGACAAATGTGCAGTCATGCATGTAAAGCGAGGGAGGATTATGGAATCCGTGGGAACCCAACTCTCGGATTCCATACAACTTAGATCCCTCTCCTCAACCGAAACCTACAAATACTTGGGCATGTCGGAGGCGTTAGGCATCAATGAGGCTGACATGAAGCAATCGTTGAGGGAGCGCTTCTATGGCCGCCTGAAAAAAGTACTTAAAAGTCTTTTGTCGGGCGGAAATAAGGTGCGCGCCTTCAACGGTTGGGTCATGCCGGTCTTGATGTACTCCTTCGGCATACTCAAGTGGACTCAGACCGAACTTGACGCCCTGGATAGGAGGGTCCGTACGCTGCTAACTGCATATCGAATGCATCACCCACGCTCATCGGTAATGAGACTGTACATCCCGCGGAAGTGTGGGGGTCGAGGCTTTTTAAATGCTAAGACCCTCCACAACCGCGAGGTGTGCAGTCTCAGGGAGTACTTCTCCCAAGCCGACGTGGGGATGCATCGAGATGTAGTAGCGGTGGACAAAGGACTCACCCCGCTCTCCTTGGCTAAAGAGAACTGGCGCAAACCTGCAGTACTGGATACCAATGGCCGCAAGGATGTATGGCGGAGCAAGGAGCTTCACGGACGCTTTTACCGGGCCCTTCATGGGCCCGATGTAGATTTCCTAGCGTCTGTGGCCTGGCTACGTTTCGGTGACCTCTTCGGGGAAACCGAAGGTTTTGTTTGTGCAATTATGGACGAAGTAATGATGACGAACAACTACAGAAAATATGTTGTGAAGGACGGCACGGTTGACATCTGTCGGGCATGCCACTGTCCCGGTGAATCTATCCGACATATTGTCTCTGGTTGTTCTCGTCTTGCTAACGGTGAGTATTTGCACAGGCACAACCTCGTAGCTAGGATTATCCACCAGCAACTTGCTCTCAAATACAACCTTGTGGACGCAGAAGTACCATACTACAAGTATGTGCCCGACCCAGTTCTCGAGAATGGTCATGTCACATTGTACTGGGATCGATCTATCATCACTGACAGGACTATTGTAGCCAATAAGCCTGATATAGTGGTGATAGATCGATCAGAGCGCCGCGCAATGATTGTTGATATCACTGTCCCGCATGACGAGAATCTCGTGAAAGCCGAGAACGATAAAAAAATCAAATATCTTGATCTGGCACACGAGGTTGTCGACATGTGGGATATTGACTCAGCAGTCATTGTGCCGATAGTCGTTACAGCCAATGGCTTGATAGCCAAGAGCCTCGACCAACATCTGATGAGGCTCTCGTTAGGCGGCTGGATCAAGGGTTTGATTCAGAAAGCGGTACTTCTGGACACGGCGCGTATCGTTAGGAAGTTCCTCTCTCTGGAGCCCTGACCGCCGGCAGCTTGGACCCTGTTCCCGATGCCGGTGGGCTACTATTTTTTATATTTTTAAATGTTTTTTTATTTTTTATTGAAATATTTAAAAATGTAAATAATGTGTATAGAAAATAAATAAACGAATAATAATAATAATAATTCCATTTATTTCAGACTACAAGATCCATATATTTGTTAGTAAGTACTTAAGAGCTATGTTAGTGACAAAAACTTAATTAAACATACTTTTATTTACATAATTTGGCAACGTGAAGCGATATCCAATGCCTCAAAATTGGACAGTCAAGCTTGTCCGCCAGTACCTTTAGGATGCTGTTGGTGCTTGTTCTGACACGGTGTAGAATTGATGCAGCTCTCTTTCTCATGATGGCATGAAAACCATCCGTGCGTGCCTCCGCAAACATGCCGGATGCACTGCAAAACCTTGGCAAACCCAACAGCATCCTAAATACATTATTGTATTGAACACGGAGCATGTTGAGTGCTCCCTGGGTACAGTTGACCCATAGGCTGCATGTATAAAATGATTGGCAGTATGCCTTGAATAGAGTCACTTTTACCTCCTTGGTACAGTACGCGAACCTACGAGCCAACATGTTCCCACGGACAGCCAACGCCCTCCGTTCCCTCTCAATATCGACGTCATCTGTGAGGTCCTCCGAGACCCAGTGACCCAAGTATTTGAATTGCGAAACTCTTTTTAGTGGCACTCCATATAGCCACACAGGAGGTACTACTGTCACCTTATGCTCACGCGGCTGGAAAACTAAGAGTTCGCTCTTTTTCGCATTATACTTGAGCCCATGGGCCCCAGCGTATTCTTCACATCTTTGTATAAGTTTTCTAATTCCACTGATTGCGGGGCTCAGCAACACCATATCGTCAGCATAACTAATGTTGTTGATCATGGTGCCGTCTATTGAACAACCGATTTTGGTATTGCTGAGACCCTCAATCAGTTTATTAATATAAAAGTTGAAGAGCCTAGGTGACGTCAAACCCCCCTGTCTCACTCCACAGTCCAACCCATACGCTTCAGAGTACACGTTTGACCATTTCACCACATTCACCTGGTTTCTGTGCCAATAGTCAAAAATACTTATAACCTCCTCAGGTAGCGTTGTCTCTGATCTCAACTTATGCCAAAGAAGCTCATAGGACACCAAATCGAAAGCTTTCGATAAGTCCAGGAAGCACGCGTATACAGGCGTCTTCCTATCAGTGTAATACTGGACGGTTTGCTTGAGACACATGATTGCAGCTTCTGTGGATAGTCCGGCTCTAAAGCCAAACTGTGCATCATGCAGGTCAATGTGTCGACATAGATGTTGATCAAGCAAACCGTCCAGCACCTTCACTATGGTAGTAGCTAGCGATATAGGCCTATAGTTACTGCTGTCTGACAGATCTCCGGTCTTATTTTTCACTATTGGCACAACAACCGTTCTCATACATTGTGCTGGTAAGTAGGTATGCCTCAAACAGAATGTCAGCAACATCGATAAAACCCTTGGCAAGTGGACACCTGCATACTTTAGGTGCTCAATGCTAATACCGTCGTATCCAGGGGATTTTCCCCTGGTCATGTTACGTATCACGGTGGCTACTTCTTTCGCAGTAAACCTGACCGGTGGATTAGAGTCTATACGAGAATCAGGCATGAGCACCCTCAGTGATGCTGGCGGTTGTGAAGATAACGGTTGGACCCTAAAGTTACCAACAAATTTATTAGCAATCACAACTGGTTCATTACTGCCGTCGACACTAAGAGGGGTACACGGCTTTGGATTGAGCTTGCTGGTGTGCTTCCAAAATGATCTAAAATTTTTATTGCCTTGGTATGTTGCCAAAATGTCCGCTTGTATTTGTTTGGCATTGTTTTGACACCACTTTAGTTTGGACTTGAAAGCACGACGTGAATCGACCATGTTATTATAAATAGGACCTCTACATGGCCTTCCATGGAGTAACCAAACCTGGAAATTAAGTCGGGCCTCTTTATGAGCAGCCTGAACATGCTTATTCCAGCCCACAACATATCGCTTCTTCTTTGTCACGAGCGCACCAACATAGCTATCCATAGCCGCTTTGCTCATAATATTTATAATACGATCGTACATACTGTCCAATACTAATTTGTGGTCTGGGTTATTACACATATTATCACAGCAACTGCGCAACTCATTTGGAAACTCCAACTCCCTAAGCTTAGTATGGCTTAAGCTGTGATACTTTTCAATTTGTTGGCTCGATATAAGGAAACTAGCTAAGAGTTTTGCATCGAAAGCTGCCAAACATTATGTGAAGGAAATGGAAAAACCGAAAACTGTGCTTGCTTCTAAATTCAGTCCAGCATTTAGGCACGTATCTGCTTACATTACGTAGTTCGTTGCTCAAGTCTGCCTTTCCACTGGGGTTATGCAAGAGAGCGAAGCTATGCTATGAAACAATGTGTCTTTTTCGACCAAAGCTAAGTGGTGAAGCTGAGCGGATAAGATGTGCGAGGTAGCTGTGCGAGGAAGATGCGCCAATGAAGTGCTAATCTACTCTTTGTCACATACGCGTGAACAATTGCTTAGTCTACTCAGCTCTGCTCTGTAACTCACATTCCTCGCTTCAACGAATATATAAAAAAATAACTTTATTGAACCCGTTTCCACCAGAGCTAAGATGAGCTAAGCTGTGAAACTGAAGCAATCTTATTGGCGGGTTTCACATACATTCCTCGCTACGCATCCTCGCACCTCCCTGGTGGAAAGGCAGACTTAGGCGGACCGCACTTGGACGACTAAGTTGCTCAAGAAGTAGTTGATCGCCATTTGTTTTTAAATGCATTCCATACACCAAACTTCTCGTGTAGTGCTGGACTTAAAGAATAGCACTACCCCACCTCTTCCCGTGGGTGTCGTAAAAGGCGATTCGAAGGACTAAGGGATTCTCTAGAGGATGGGCAGCAGCTTTCTCTGAGTACTTTAACAACCATACTGCGATCGCCAACCCGCCTGCCAAACGTGGCGATTATGGCAACCCCCCCCCCCCTTTTGGGGGAGGCTTATGTCCAGCAGTGGACGTCTTTCGGCTGAATGATGATGATGATGATACACCAAACGGTAAACTGCAGCTTCAAACAATACAAACAATAGCGATCTACTGTGTTCGAACAACTTCGTGGCTCATGTGCAGTCAGTCTAACAACAACTGAGCGCATCAATCCATCTACGAGGTTCAGCTGTATTTTGCGGGGTGAGTGGATGGGAGACATTTGAAACAATTTTTTTGAGTATTTATAGTAAGGCGGTCTTATAATTACCGGTAACCGCACAGGTTGTCCTCAATAAACACTGTTATCTGGACCTGTTCAGAGATCAATACTACATGTGTTATATTAAACTTTCACTTTGATTGTTTTCTAGGTCTTCAAATCCGGAGCGGATGATTGCTCCAAAATTACAAGCACAACAGCTGCTAAAGTTGCAGCAGCAAGCACTAGAAATCGCTCAAGCGCAAGCACAGCTAGAAACCCTGCGAAAAGCACAAGCATATGCTCAAGCGCAGGCACAGGCTCAGGCGCAAGCACTAGCACAGGCACAGGCAAAAACACAAGTTGAAACACGAGCACAACGAAAAGCAAGTTCACAACTACGATCAATATACCTAAATGACCAATTCCAATTTAAAAACTTGCTGGATTCTATTGAAGATCATGATAAGCTGAAAGACACTAAACGTGATGGCGATAACTTGGATTTTCAGTATCAGGAGCTAAGTGATGAATTCTTGCATGATACTCGTAAGATCCCTGATATAGAAGTGATGAAAGTTGATGGTGCGTATAATAGAAATCTGCTAAGACTGATATGATAAAAAAAAATTGAATTAATTTTGTTTTTGTTGTCGTTTTTTTTTCGAAGGTCCTAAATATAACAGATTTTAAGTCATTTGAGACAATCATTCTCTGAACTTCTAAAATGGTATGTCTACACCAGTGCGCTTTCATGTTCATCTTGCGCTTTCAACTTTCAATTCATCTTGCGTCAAGCGCGTGCAATATCAATTGCACGCATGCAGCTTAAATATCGTCTACACCGGTGCGCCTCGGGCAGTCGTCAGTCGACATACAATAGACGGATTAGCGTGCGCTAGGGGCATGCGCTTTTGTCGAACTAGTATTAAGGTATGCGCTATTGCATGCGATATGGCGTTTCACGCATACTTCAGACGAAGACGCAAGATGAACATGAAAGCGCACTGGTGTAGGCATTGCTTTATTGATCTGGCGGTTCTTGACTGCGGCAATATGTTCCTTGACCCGTTCTGCTGTTTTTCTTTTGGTCTGCCCAATTTAAGAACTACCATTATTGTTTGCCTTTTAAAATATTCTACTCGATTAGACCCAAATCAGTATTATTTTAATACAAAGCGCGAAAGTTTAAAATCAACCATGGAATATATTCTGACATTTATAAACTAAGGGGGTATTTCACCAGCATATCAATAAGTAGTCAGCAACGATTGACCAGATAAGGTATATGTGACCTATAAATATGACATTTATGTGTTCAATAGTCTCTCGATTAGACCCAAATCAGTATTATTTTAATACAAAGCGCGAAAGTTTAAAATCAACCATGGAATATATTCTGACATTTATAAACTAAGGGGGTATTTCACCAGCATATCAATAAGTAGTCAGCAACGATTGACCAGATAAGGTATATGTGACCTATAAATATGACATTTATGTGTTCAATAGTCTGAATAAAGATATGTGGTGAAATGCAAATGTATGCTAAGGAAAAGTTTAGAGACCGAATTAGCTTAATGAACAGTTAATGATAGGTTGGTGAAATACTAAGGATTTTACAGCAGTAACCACGAGCATACTCAATGAAGCATAGACTCTTATTAATAAACAATGAACTCCCAAATCGGAATGGACTTATTCAGAACATAATTCCGTTCACGCAGAAAGGGAGAAAACGAAAAAAGGTACCTAAATACATCAGACAGCGATCACTTATTCACTCGTACATGCCCAGTTTCCTTCGACCTTCGCATTATTATAAATGTATAGAAAGCCGTGTCGTATTAAATATTTACGGGAACCTTAGAGGTGTTATCCCTGGTCCTACCCGGATTACGCCGCGAGGTACTATTATAAGGTGTGAAAAGGGTCTTACGAAGGACCTATAGCCATTAAGGTGCCGAATTATTTTATCTTAGTGCGTTTGAGGTTGTATAGCCGGTAATAGGGAAGTGCTACCCTTGTGTGAAGTGTATAGTGCCAAAGACGCTTGCCAAACGTGCTTTCTTGTTGGTTAGAGCGGTGACTGGTTTTTTGGATTGATTGCTACTTAGAAGTATTCTTCTATTGTGTCGGCACTAGAGATGGGTCAATGACGGATTTTTTGCTTAAAATAATTTCCTAAAAAATACATTCCTGCTATGGCTCTTTCCTCAAAAGGCCATTCCAGACGTTGCCCTACATTGTTACACTCACATTGTTTTATACCACAATGTCTGGACTTTAAAATATATCTTGACCTCTGAGTTCGTTTAGGCTTTTCTTCTCAGAGCTAGACAGATAGGAAGAGAGGCGCCATCTAGTCTTAAAAAAAACATTACATTGACTTGTAAAAGTGTTTGTAACAGATTTATTTACAGAAATGGTCGGAAGGTTAAAAAATCTGCGAAATTTTGAACAGGTATTTTTATGTTGATTCAAGTAATGATAAGAAGAATCTTAAGCGTTTAGCGTCAATTTATGTCAACTTAAATGATCATTAATGAACAATTTTGTTGCAAATAATTTATTGAAGATTATTGATAAGAATAATAAATTTTTCAGCTTCCAGTCTAACCAGATGCGGTTAAGTATCAATATTTTACACGGAGCGACTGCCATCAGACCTCTGCAACCTAGTTACGGGGCAATGCCGATATCCTAAGGTTAGACCGGTTGTCAGACTTTCCGGCTTCTGACTACCCGTAACGACTGTCATAGTTATTCGTCTAACACCCGAGACCGACGGCTTAACGTGCTCTTCCAGGCACGGAGGGGTCTTGATGTGTAACGAACGGTCACCCATCCACGGATTGACTGCGGCAGGCGTAGCTTAACCTTGCAAATTGTTTGATCCACTTCATCATTCAGTCGAAAGAAGTCCACTGCTGGGCATAGGCCTCCCCTAAGCCATGTTGGGGGGGAGGGGGGCCTGCCATAATCGCCACGCTTGGCAAGCGGGTTGGTGATCGCAGTATGGCTGTCAAAGTATTCGGAGAACGCTGCTGCCCATCCTCTAGTGAATCCCTGAGTCGCCTTTTACGACACCCATAGCAAGAGATGGGGTAGTGCTATTCTTTACGTCCGACAAAACACGGAACTAATCCGCTTGGTTGGTTATAATTACGAGCCCCTTTTGTCTTCGAGAGAATTACATTATACAGACTGTAAAACACTCCGTAAAATCTCACGTACTTTCATACACCGTGTACAATATTTCGTTGATAAATTCTAACTCACTTTTTCATTATAAGAAATCTCAGCGATACCTATGCGCATATTCAAGCATCCTTCCATTCATTTGCAAGTATGAAGCTTCAACAATGGTCTGTGAAAGTAACAGTATTTTCTCACAATAGCGGGAAGACGAAGGATTTGTGAGAAAGCGAGAGGAAATCCGCGAAGATCGTCGTGGCTATAATTCACATAGCTGTATGAATTATTGATGGCAGACTGGCTGGCTGGGATTAGATTATAAATAAATAGGATTCGCCTTTTAAAAATATATGTTGGGAATGATGTTGCGTAAATAGAAGTTGTTTAGGAATGGTTATGAGAAGTTACTGCTGTGGATAGTTACCAAACTATCCACAGCATTAACTAATTAAACGTTCAAATTTCGAATACAAGTACCAACTTGTATTCGAAATTTGAATGTTTATTTTAATTCCAGCTCATGCAAAACTTAAAAAAGCAAGTAATAGTTCTTACTTTAAAAAATAAAATGAAACCTTCTTAAAGTGCTACTTTTGATATTTATGTACGTTCCGTTTATGACTTGATTTGGAACATTCTGTATTGGTATGTCTACACCAGTGCGCTTTCATGTTCATCTTGCGCTTTCAACTTTCAATTCCTCTTGCGTCAAGCGCATGCAATATTGATTGCCATAAGACGCATGCAGCTTATTGTCTACACCGGTGCGCCTCGGTCAGTCGTCAGTCGACATACAATAGACGGATTAGCGTGCGCTAGGGGCATGCGCTTTTGTCGAACTAGTATTAAGGCATGCGCTATTGCATGCGCTATGGCGATTGACGCATGCCTCAGACGAAGACGCAAGATGAATATGAAAGCGCACTGGTGTAAACATAGCTTATATGCAACTATTGACTGAAAGAGAATTCCATTGCCATATTTAAAAATATTATATTTCGCAGTCTTCGATTGTTCCTTTATTGCGTATTTATTTATTTATTTTTTCTTGTATTTAATTTATTTATATCCTTTTAATTGCTGCACAGGTGGACGTCATCATGTCAACGCTGGCTTTCGCTGAAAACCAGCGCTGTGGCTCCGTCTCGCACGAGTCATAGCATTATGCTGAGCGATGGCCGTTTTGTGTGGATGTGACGCATATTTTTCCCAAGTTTCTTTGTGGTTTTGTTATAGTTTTTATTTTTGTGTCTTATCGGCGCAAATAAATATTTTTTCGTTCTTCTTTCTTTCTATTCTCTTAACACATTCTCCAAAGTGTACGTGGAAAAGTGTTTTTGATTTATTAATTTTTTTCGTTGAGCAGATGTGTGAAGTACATTTTGCCGTTATGTTTAAGTCTTAAGTAATAAAGAGCGAGCCTATAGTCATCAATCAGACACAGATCCAAATTCCGGGCTGCTACTGAGAAATGCCACACGCATGACGGAAAAACTCAATATCACTTTGCCCGACCTGGGGATCGAACCCAGGACCTCACTCTTAGCAGTCGCACTAGCGAACACAAGATTAAAGACAAAGTAAAAAAAAAAAAAAAATTTTTGGCTAGTTATAGGTCCCGAATAAACAAGGTATACCGTCCGCGAGGCCTAAGCTGGGGCCCAATTCTCCTAAAATAAATCTTGATAAATCACAACCGAACCAAGGCCGAACCGTTCATTCAGAAAGTTTTCAATTTCAAAAGCTATCAAATTGTTTGACACAAAAAACAAAATCAATCATTTTGAAAGTTCTCGAAAACAAAAATTGACTGACGGTTGTGGTTCGATTGCGTTTGGCAACAATTTATTTTAGGAGAATTAGGCCCCTGAGCTTTGCATTTGTGTGAGAATGAATGCAGACGCGTCCTTTGCTTGGTTTAAACTGGTTTACACTGCTTTTTGGCAATCAATTCTATATTCATATTCATTTATTTTACATTTCATATTGTAAAAAAGTTGTTACAAAGGGCTTAAAGCTAGGTACATAAATATGGTCCCTGTAAGGGCACAGCAAAGTAGGAAACTGGGAGAGGGCTTCAATTTTAATAATTCGTTGGTATACAAAAGTAACAATATGTACAAAAAAAACTGTTTAGTGAACCTTATTAATTTAAATTTGTCATTTAGGTATTCATTAATAGTATAATAGCATTTATACAGGGTTACAGGGAAAGTCGTACTGAATATTAAAGGACGTTATTTTTCAGGTAATTTTTAATGGATTTGATTCTGTAATATGGTATCCGAAACCTAACCGTTATGGAGATATTGAATTTTAAAGATGTTTTTTACGTTGTGTATTACAACACTTGGGCCTATTCAAATAACATTTATTTAAGATTTTATGAACATACCTAGTAGATGTTATACTTTTTTGAATAGATATAGAGACGTAGAAGTTATTAAAATTATTTGCAGAATAAGTTCCATACATTTATGTATGTTAAAAATACTTAGTGAAAATTCTTCAATTCTAACCGTTGTCGAGCAGTCTTTTTAAGCTGTTAGTAGTAGGTTCAGTTTTTGTTAGTCATTTTTATTAATTGACATCTCTAACAAGATACAAAAAAAACGGACCCTAATCCCAAAAAAGCCAAAAAATAAAGGATTTTTTAAAAATATCTTTAAAATTAAATATCTCCAGAACGGTTAAGTTGCGGACACCATATTACGGAATCAAATCCATCAGAAATGACCTGAATAATAACGTCCTTTAATATTCAGTACGACTTTCCCTGTAACCCTGTATAATAAAAATTGTTGTAATTTATTTACGAATGTTTGTACATTTTTAATTATTTCAGGTAATTTATTATAAACTTTTATTGACATGGCACTTGTTGAGTGCATTTTTAGCTTAGAGCTTGGTTGGTTTAGTCTATTTTATTACGTAATGTGTATCTTGACTGTATATTTTCTCGTGTAGTGTAAAAGTGTGGGTACTTTCGAACAAATTTGCAAATTTCTAGAATGTATGTGCACTCACACAAATGTAAAGCTCAGCTTAGGCACAGTAGACATATAAGCTAAAGCAATACTTCAACTACCTACAATCGTTCGATTTGACACACTCACACAGACACGCACTGCAACAAGACAAATAAGGTATTTTCGGGATACAGTTCCATAAAAAAACTACTCAGTAGACAGAGCGTGTCTGTGTGAGTGTTTCAATTCTTGAGATTATAGTAAGTTGAGGTACTGCTTTAGCTTATATGTCTACTGTGGCTTAGGCCTCACCAGTTGTACCTAACTATCCGTTGTATTTCCAGATACTGAACGAGCTCAAAGGATCCCACAACAAACATTCCCAGCTTCCATTTTCCCATTCATCCATATCAGTTCTAAAATATCTCCTAAACATGGGTCTCTAGAATGTACCACCACCAGTCGTATCTATAGTCAAACCCATTTGCTAATTATGTGTCCGTCTGTCTGTTCACATTGTCATATACGCGATTGAACCCATTCAATAATTCATAGTGTGTCGGATTCAGCATGTAAAGCTTGTGGTTTTGCGGATTTCGGCTACTGTGCTGTTACAATTGTATTTGGTTTATTCAATGTTTTAGAGTTGTTTTATAGATTGATTTTGAGTTGTTCCGTGACGAGTTTATGGTATAAAAATGGCATGTATTTAAAAGCACTTCAAATGACATCAAGCAATCTGATCCAAAACGAGAAAGAACATTTCCTGAGCTGTTAATCGATATGCAAATAATTATCCGTCTAAATCAGCCATGTCAAAAATGCGGCCCGCGGGCCGCATACAGCCCACTGAGCATTTTCCTGCGGCCCGAATCAATTTTGAAAACAGCCAAATAATGCGGCTCGCGAGCGTGTTAAAAACCGTTTTTGAAAGAGCGCGCACTGCATAAAGTCCATACATGTATCACGACCGTTTTCGACAGCCGACGTAAGTTGTCCATTGTTGTATATGTGATTTTGGTTATTAAACACTTTGACGTTCCAGACTTAACTTTTAAATAAAAAAGGATACAAAAAAGGCCTTTACTTCTTTTGCAAATGAAGAATTTGCAAAAATACAGACTTAATTTTATGTATGTTGGTATAAACATGTTTAACAATACATGTTTTTTCGTTAAGATTTTCAGTAGTTTGTCTTCTTTAAAATTAGGTTTTGCGGCCTCCATAGTCTACGGTCTTTATGCTTTTGGCCCATCAGTGACTTTGAGTTTGACATGGCTGGTCTACATCGCTCGAGCGACCGTCCTGTGGCTTGAAACTGTATTTTAAGTTACTAATGTGTGTCGAGGCACAAAGTTGTCTTCAGGCATCAAATGTCCCAGCTATTTAGTGGGCTGTGTACGGTGCAGTGGCGTATACACGTACCTATATGAGTAGTATGGTCATGACCATAACCTTCTCGGAGGTCGTCGCGTTGATCGACCATCGAAAAATCGGGCAGGCCCCTATTTTGTCAAGTTCAAGTTTAGTTTTACAAAGTTAAACATAATCCCCCTTATTACAAAAGAAGGTCTAAGAAAAACCTAAGTTTTAAAATAGCCCCGTCTCTTTTTGTTATATGACATAAGAAAGTGATGGGTATATTTTAAACCTGGGTTTAAGGAATAAGCTTTTATTATACCAAAAACTAAAGACGTGACCACCACCAGCCACGATTGTCGCGAATGCTCTAACTAGCGCATGTGTATTAAATACATTTAAAAAAAAGAAAAGAACACTTGAATTCGTCGTTAAAATTATATTTTTTTATTATTCCGTAATATTTTCAATACATTTGCCCCGTAACTATGTTGGTAAAATTTTGAAAGATCTCTTGAATGTGATTCCGATCAGCTATGACCATAATATAATTTGAAGACTGGATCCGCGCCTGGTGCGGTCAGTCTTACGTTTGACATAAGTCTTATCAATGTGTAAAGCATGACAGTAGTTGTCACCAGTGAACAAATGTAGAGAACTAATCCCATCAAAAACGTTCATGTAAAAAAAGCCACGTCTCGCGACTCTTTTGCCGTGGAAAGTTCTGAGATCTAATGTAAAGCCAAGTCGGGCATTTCATTTAAAAATATATTTTTCGGATTTCGCAATTACGCAGCATGAGGATTATCTAGTGTAATGCAAGGCACTTTGTTAATTTAAAAAAAAATCTGTAGGTACTTGTATGCTGGGTGACTTTTTTAATTTTACCGTCTGGAAAAAAATGGGTATAACGAGGGTAGTTCACTCATTTGGGGTACCTCGTCATCAGAGTCCAAGTTCGACTTGGTGTAGGCAGGAAATAATAGTCACAACACTGATTATAGTCCTCTATTTATTCACTCTCGATAACAAAATAATAAAATCTCAAATGATCAAACCGATGGAAATAGATTAAAGTCCGGAAACGCGGTAAGTTCGGTGCAGGCTGGCAAAACGACCTCTCGCCCTCGTGTCTCACTCCAAAGTGACTTCACTCAAATCAAATGCATCCAATGTCAAAAAGGATGACAGCCGACAGCCGACAGCTGACAGCTACCTGACAACCGTCAAACAAGACATGCCACGCCACGCACCGACCTCACCCAAGCACACTGCTTGACGTTTCCGACAAACGATAATAGATGGCGTCGTACTACATTAACAATAATCAATAGTCATTCTAGTAGTTGTGCTTCTTTGTTGATTCTGCGACAGGTATAATAGGTGAACGGAGTAGAACGCTTTGGCACACTTTTTTATGATATATCTACTATAGAATTTCAAATCATACGCACGTGTTTATAATTTGAATTTAGATATTATTTATTCGATTTATAAAAAATCTTGTTTATTCCTGTTTTTATTGATTTAGTTTGAAAAGTTACTTCAAGTTTGTAGTATATATGTTGAAAGATAAATTTCAAAACAGGCAAAATACAAAAACGTATTCCACGGGGTTCTGACGGTAAAAACACCCGGTATGCTGGTCTTAACAAGGTATCTTTTAACACAATAATCATCATGCTTCGTAATTGCCAAGCCCGAAAAATATCTTCACTACATAGTATAAAACAAAGTCGCTTCCCGCTGTCTGTCCATATGTATGCTTAGATCTTTAAAACTACGCAACGGATTTTGATGCGGTTTTTTTTAATAGATAGAGTGATTCAAGAAGAAGGTTTATATGTGTAATACATTGCACCCATGCGAAGCCGGGGCGGGTCGCTAGTTATAAATAAAATGCCTAAGTCGAACAAACAAGTGGTACGGCCGTGCCTGCTCGACGTCGGCGGGGGCACTGCCATGCCCCCTGATTCGAAAGTTTAATCTTCGTTCCATATTTCAAACGCATCCTTTCCATTTTGTTATTCCAAAACGTTACTATTACAAAACTGTTACCGTTACTTTCCAGTTATATAATCCCTGCCACTCATGCTTACTGCCGAAGACTGCCTAAGTGGATTAAAGGGCATTAACGTCGGATCAATAAGGTCCCCAGTTCGATTCCCGCTCGCTACCGGTTCTTTTGGATTTACCGGTGTGTTTGGGATTTACTTATCTGGGAGTTTCTAGTTTGCCTTGTGAAATTGACATGTTTATTTTTAGTATTTCGAGTGGAAATTATTTGTGTATGAGATTTCGTGTCTTAAAATTGAAATGAAATGTGGGCTTAACATTTTGGGGGTATTACTGTATTTTGTTGTATTTTAGTAAGTTTTACAGCATATTGAATGTATGCTACATACAAAGAGCATGAAATGGACATCGACCTATTTCACTTATCAGTACCTGCCCTAAAAAAAGCCGTGCTGGCCATTTGATGGGTCTCACTAAAATATATCAATGTTATCTGTTATTATGTCATTATATTTATGTTATTAATATTTTGTTAATCTAATAACTTAAAAACTATAAACTTAACCAATGTAAAATACAAAATTTAATTTATTCTAATTTAATCTAATCTTATCTAATTTAATCCACGAAGCATAGTGTATTCTCTTCTAGTTTATAATATTTGCGGATATTATAGTGCATGTAGTGCTCTTCTTTAAGTAATGGGGCGCTTAGACTTAAGTTTACAATGTACTAATTGTTAAGTAATAGTGTACTCATTGTTAAAGAGCCAAATAAATAAATTGACTGCTTCGTTGATTTAGTGGTGCGTGAGGTCCTGGGTGCGATCCCCAAGTAGTCTTTTTCCGTGTGGAATTTCTCAGTTGCAGCCCGGAGTCTTGATTTGTGCCTGGTTTATGGCAATAGGCTCGATCCCTAATTACACAGAAAAGGCATAAAGTGCAGGCGCGGCGCAGGCGCGTCTCAGGCGCGTCGCCGCACAGTGCCGCTTCAAAACTTTTTCATACGAAATGTATGAAAGTGACGCGTCGTGAATTATACACAAGCGACGCGGCGCAGGCATGCCCCATCAGTGCCTGCGCCTCGTCGCTAGCAGTCGCAAATGGAGCGCCGCACAAGGAGCGCGTCGCCTGATATACAGTACGAGCAGTATTTAACAACACGAAAAATGCGTGACGATATTGAAAACAATATCAATTCTGCGAAATAGTTGAGCAGTATCCTGCTCTCTACGATTATACTAAGCCCGAGTACAGTAATAGAACCTAAAGTCCCCGTCACGAGAAGCTATAAATTTTGTAAATAAAGAACTTCTACAAAGTTACGTAGCGACAATTCAATCAACAACAAATAATCCCAAATTCAATCAACTCAAAGTTACATACGTGTAATACGAAACTAACGAGCAATTTCACTTAGTCGGGTTATATTTTAGCGATATAAAGCGCTATCGTCTAATGTTTTGTGGTACCGGAACGTGTCTGACTCATGGAACGTCAACATTTGGCCCGCCATTTTGAAGTAAGTTCACACTGACGCTGTCAATGCTGTCATTTGAGTTTTGAATGCGTTTCAGTTTGTTTATGTTGTTTTCGTAGATTATTATTTATTATTATATAAATAAAATAAAAACCATTATATAAAAATAAAAATCATTACAAAACTGTTTTTTTTTATTTGTTCCAAAGATTGCGAACCCCTGAATGTGTGTTTACAAAATTTATAGCTTCTCGCGACGGGGAATTTAAGAAAAACGATCAGGATATTCATATAATTTTTCCACTATCTTAAAATACCTATGCTCTTGTGACAATTTCCATACAGGATGCACCCAATATCTTCTGTGTCTTTGCACATTAATGAGTTGCAGCAAAGCAAGCGCATCTTCGTCTTCTGAAGAGGAAGACATGCTATCGCAACAAAGTCGGCCTGTATATTGACGCACCTATACCCATATCTTTGCCTCTTCTGTATAATTATAATCGCATCCGTGCCTTATCCGTTACACCCTGCGCTGCGCCTGCGCCGCGCCTGCTCCTTACGCCTCTTCTTTGTAATTCACGCTTTACATGGGACTTAAACATCACGGCGAAATCAGGGTGTACTATACATCTCTGCCCAACCCTTCGGGGCATATAGGCGTGATGTTATGTTACAACATAATACAGTGTATGCTTTTTGGCTATTTGGGGCGTTATTTAATAAAAATAGGACAGCACGGTTTCAACGAAGAAATAGTAGCCACAATTATAATTAAAATCTTTAAACAAAACAGCAGTTAATAAACATTTGTGAACGTCCGTCCGACCCAAAGATTGCAGCAAAAGTGAGCGCGAGAGTTTCATAGACCGTTTTGACAGGTCGTGACTACTGCCATGACGACATTAAATCTCTAACAAGTGTTTATAATTATAAACAAACGTTTACGAATACCTACATGGCTGAATTTTGCTAAACTAAGCTTTACTACTACTGTAATTATGTACAAAACCAATAAAAAACCTCAATTATATCTTTTAAAACAAACACAATAAACGAAAGACTTCATTAGACCGCGACAGGACAACAAACGAACGAAGCGAATAAAAATAAGCAGGCAACGCAAACGAAGAAATGCGTTTGGATATCAGAGGCAGATAAGCGGAATGGAAACGTGAGATGTGCATAGAGTACAAAGAGTTGGAGGTGGCAATCTTTGAAGGAATAAATAGAACCACTGATATTGTTTGTAAACTACGGTTCCTTTTAGTATTCTCTTTGGTGAAGGCTAAAATATGGTATGAATCTCGTACATATAAAATATTATTTAAGTTCAATTTGATTATTTTTATGTAGCAACACTAGTATTACATTATTGATTATCTGTGGACCGCAGCGATGGTGCGGTTTGCTATTTTCCTTCTATTATAATATTAACATTAGAATATTAGTACATTGCGCTAATGTTGTGCTGTGATGTCGTCATTATACCTATATACTATATACAACTATACCTATTGTACTCATTAATGCATCGTCTTGTATCGATTAGTATTACATGAGATTCGAGATAGTTAACATCTTTCATTCCGTCACCTCAGTGCTACAATATTGCCCACATTGCTGAGAAGGTTAAAAAGCAACGCCTTCGATGGTACAGACATATGTTACGCTGTCCAGAAGACCACATGGTGCGAGTAGCCCTTAACCTGCCGACAGTGACGCGAACTCGCGGAAGACCCCCCGCCACCTGGCTGACAACAGTCCAGAAAGATCTAAAGGAGAGCGAAATAGACACTGCAACCACTCTGGATCGACATAAATGGCGAAGGCAGACAAGGAAAGCAGACTCCAAATAATGGGATAAGGCAAAGGAAGAAGAAGAACAGAATACAGTCTTCTTAATTATGCTTAGTGAGTGTTTATTACGCCCGATCACTATACAAATATCTTCATTGACAACTGCATACATACATACATAATCAGCCCATTACTGTCCTTACTGGGCACGTCATATTCTGATAAGAGTTTCGGTTTTAGTCCACCACGCTGGCCTGGTGAGGATTGGCGGACTACACACGAGAACTTTTTTTAAACCTTCTTATTTGTCCAGGTTTCCACATGATGTTTTCCTTCATCGTTATCGTTATCGATAACCGAATTCTGACTTGCATTTGCATATGAATTTATCAGACCCTCTTACTCGGAAAGCAAGCGTTCATCTACTTACGCCATCACTGCTTATAATCTGCGGGAATGCTTGAAAGTTGACAACGAAATTCAATGAGTTAATATGGGCTGTTTAACCGTACGCTGATGATCCTATGACTGACTACTCCTTTTTTTTTTTTTGTCGTGTCATAATCCTCATGGATACCCTTCGCCTGGGGAAGGCGAAGGGTTATGCCGGACTCTTGCCGGCTAAAAACCCACGGTGTTTCTTCTTCTGACCCTTGGCCGGGGTCACGGGATTCGCAGCTGCATGCACCGCAACCCCGGCAGGCATGACTGACTACTCCTGCAATAGGGTACCTATTTGACTGAAAAAATCTAATTAGTCCGTCAGTTAGATTATTAAAAAAGATTTGACCCGTATTTTTTCTTTTGTTACGTAAACCAAAATTGACGAAGATACGGCACTTTTAAAGTTGGCAAAACGTCACAAGCAAGTACAATTTTTACTAGCTTCTGACGTCACAAGCCCCCACTCTCGAGTTTTGATGCGTTTTATCTTTCCAAATATTCATAGATTTAACAAAAGAAAAAATATGTGTCCATTATTTTTCAAAACTCTAACTGGTGGACTAATTAGATTTGCAATTTATTAATGCTGTCAACATGCCTATTGGTGTGCTCGGTTTGGGGTATCCTAAGATTTCATTAGATCAGATTTCAACTAAAGATATCGGGTAGATTATTATTAGGAAATAATATTACATGACACTGATCAACAGTGGGCACAAACATACACGGACCTTTTATACTTTCTTTCCTCAACCCAAGCTTTTTCAAATACTATCCGACGGAACTCGCCTGCAAATCTATGAAATTTGGGTCAGATGTAGTGCAGACCGTTCATAAAAATAGTACAGCAGGTTTTTTCGCAACTTTTTTTTGTTCGGATAGGACGCAGTGCTGAAGGTTCTTAAGATATTTTACGATTTGGCTTAAAGAAAATTCTTCTTCCAAAAACATTTGACGTTCCACGTTCTGAAGGCGCCGCAGGGGACCGAAACCGTAGACGCCGACCTATTTTAAAATTTTCCTTCCCAGAACTATACTTAACCGTGTTTATATGTAACTCTCCGATTTCCAATGCGATGCGATGCGTTGCCGTGTTTCCCGACTTTGAAGTCGGTTCTAGAATGATCGCTGAAGGAGCTCGGAGTGTGCAGAAATAAATAAAGTTTGTAGATTTATTTTATGTGGGGAATAAAGTAAAATATGAAGTGTGGTGTAGTTGTCGCTTTGAGAGAGCTTTTTAGTTTATTGAACAAACAGTTTTGAATGAGATAGATAAAGGGAAAGATTTAAAAGAGGGATTCAAGCCTGTTTCATTGTAAACCAAATAGCAATCTGCTTGATTATTACCGTTTTGTGACAGACATTTCAACCAATCAATCAAATTGATAAATTCTTCAGTAGTAGACTCTAAATGGCCGATTCCTATGATTTAACGAGCGTTATTTGTTAAAATTAAAACTCTTGTATCTTTACCAATAATGAAGCGCAGACCTCAGGCTTTGCATAGTAAATCCTTCCATAGGTATGTAGCTATCACAGGTACAATAAGGTTACGAGTCCAGTTAAATCCCCAGTTTGGCAATAGAAATTCTAATATTAGTAAGGAAAACGATTAGTTTATTTTATTTTATCTAAGTTTATAGACACACGTTGCAGTACACTGACTTAAATCCGTCACCTCACACTTCAGGTCCAGTTGAAAACCAGCGTCGGGCACTAGTTGTCTGGAATTTTTTGCAGAACTGGACCTTTTTGGCGCAGCCGTGAGGAACACTTCCCTGCTAAGTAATTTCTTTTTTTTGTTTTTTCTTATGCTTTGTTTTGTACTGTGTGCCTTTTGGTCTGTGTTAAATAAATGTATTTTCTTTCTTTCTTCTTTCTTTAGTTTTTGTTCACAGGAACCGGGTATAATAGATAAAGTTCAACAACTTTAGGTTCAGTATCAAATCCAATACATTAGGTAATCATTATATCATTGTTAGTTTATATGGCATCTGGAACTCTTCAACCCTCAGCTTCTTGTCAAACTAAATGCGGCTGAAAAACAGTATTTTACACGGAGCGACTGCCCTCAGACCTCCGCAACCCAGTTACGTACTGGACAATGCCAACATCCTAAGTTAAGACCGGTTATCAGACTTTCGGGCTCCTGACTACCCGTAACGACTGTCATAGGGTATTCGTATAACACCCAGAACCGACAACTTAACGTGCTCTCCGAGGCACGGAGGGGTCTCGATGTGTAACGAACGGTCACCCATCCAAAGACTGACCTTGGCAAGCACAGCTTAACCTTGCAAATCGTATGATCCGCGTGGTTGTTAATTAGCCTCACTAAATATGCTGTACAAAAGTGTAAAACCGTACTGGTTCAACACTCAGAAGTAAGGATTTGGAATATAAAAAAACACTGTTAAAAAGTTTTGAAGATCGGCTTTATATCACTATAATTACAACATTTACAACAGTACAATAATACAGTTTAATTTAGCGATACAATACTAGTGACCAACGTCGATGTCGGAGTACGAATGCCGAGCATGTCGGGCAATCACTCAAATGCCCGTCATCCCCGCCATTTCACTTGCTTATGATTGGTCGACGATACAACTACTTTTGATCACACAAGTTCATAGAAATGATTGCAATTAGTCAATAAACATAAGTATTTACAGGCGTAATTTAAATATTTACAACAAAAGCAAGACCAATAAACAGACAAAACAGCGAACGACAATTTCACTAAATCGTTTCAACAACCCCAATTATCTTTTTATCAACTAGATTACAATCTTAAAAGCGAACAGCGCGAGACAAAAAGCAATTCAGCCAGCAACCTCTATTTCCTGAATTTCAGTGTCGCAATGGCCTAATTTCTATTCAAAGTCTGGACCGGCTGGCCCGACGTGACACGAATCGCGCGCGCAATTGCCCTTTATTGTGTTACAGCTGGTTTGAACTGGTTCGGGCCGGATCGGGGTGGCGCGAACTGGATCGGTCCGGTTACACGGCTGAAGTGCGGTTTACTGCGGATTTACTGTTTGTTAGTGCTGGAAAATTGGGAGCTCGAGTTTTAGAGGTAAATATTTTTTTAGAGAATGATGTAGTGGGTGAGTTGAATTTATAGTTATTGGAAAAACTAAATGAATTTGAACATGTGATACAAAATGCAGGCACTATTTTCAGAATTTTAAACATTTGAATCATACATGTTTTTAACTCTTTCATCATAATCATCATTCAGCCGAAAGACGTCCACTGCTGGACCTAAGCCTCCTCCAAGCATCGCCACATCGACCAGTCCTGTGCTTCTCGCGTCCAGCGGATTTCCGCGACCTTCGCCAGATCATCGGTCCACCTTGTGGGAGGTCTCTATCATAGACTTTTCCAATTAATATTTTATACACCACCAAGTAGTAAGAAGTCACATCGGCATAGTTCGTAAAACCGATCAGTTCCGAATTGAGTGCGACTTTAAGACCACGAATATTTATTAATGTTGCAGTGAAAATGATCTTTACGCTGACGCAATAAGTGCGAGTGGCGAGACAAAGATCGACTACCATTGGTTGTTCGATCGGGTACATCGATGTAACTTATTAGTTGTGTTGTACTGTACCAGTTTCCAGTTTAGCAGTGAGATGGTACCAGTTTATCGGTTTAAATGTTGCTATTTATTTGATATAGTCGCTGCGACAACGCTTATGGGAGGATTATTTCTCACTTTTAAAAGCCCTTGCACTAAGATATCAATTTCACCAATTCGCTATCCGAAACCTTTACTTCTGTCTACCCAAGAATCTACGTTTCTATACTCCAAGAACTGGGTATCAAGTAGCGTTTTCCAATATTAGTACACAATCGCATACTCAAGTTTTTCGGACACGTCTCAAGCCGAGAAAATGATTCCATAGAGCGTTTGGCCGTACAGAGCAGGGTGGAAGACACCAAACAGCGCGAAAGTTCACCCATACGATGGACCGACCAAATAAAATCAGCCGTGGCTCACGTTCTTCGGAAATATTTAAAGGCGGGAAAATGACTCCATAGAGCGTTTAGCCGTACAGAGCAGGGTGGAAGGCACCAGACTGCGCGGAAGTCTGAGTATGTCTATTAACTATCCTCAATGATGTTTTTTTTTATTGCTATCATTACTCTCAAGATATCTTTTATCTTATTTTACAATGATTTTATCTCTAAAGTTTTGATGACATTAATCATGTCAATTGTTTTATATAGTTTAGCTTCATTTTATCTTTTGTAAATGTGAGAACTTCGTGGACTTGCCTATACATATATTTGTGTAAATTACTATTATTAATATTGTGTTATTCTTTCTTTTTGGTTAATTTTTGTACTCAAGTCTTTGTATTACAGTACTCACAGGTCTGTGGTGAAGACTACATTGTTCTCTCATACCTATCCTAAATCATAGTACTGTATCTACTGAATTTGATAAAGATATCCTTTTTTTAAAAGAGTAACCATGGAGTTTCTTGCCGGCTCTTCTCCATAGAAAACGACTAATTGGAACCGTGCACCTAAATTCAACTTTTCATAAGCGCCTGTATTGGTTTATGTGAAATATTTTTTTTTGATTTGATTTGATTTTGAAGTTCACCCATGCGATGAACCGACCAAACAAAATTAGCCGTGGGCGGCCCCTTGTGCGAGTGTACCACCAACAGGCAGAGATGGCGAGACATCGTGAGATCCTTATCAGCTACAATAAGTAGTATGTAGCTTTTTTTTTCCTCTCTGAATTGCTGTCGATTGTCTTTGCGGACCCTTTCTACGTAACTGGGCAGTTATTGGCGAGACCTGAAGGGTCTCTAGCCAATCTTCATAGTGCTACATGACCGCTCTGCTAAGAGCGAAGCAAAGAAAAAGAATGTACAGTTCCTTGTAACAATACATCCCACAATAAATTAAAGTTCCGTCGTAGAAACCTAAAGACCTCGGAAACATCTTATAAAGCAGTCTTTATATCTCAAAGGAGCGTCTGCTACCCGGTAATTAATCTTTCAACTCTCACGTCTTTAGTTTTAGGTGGCGGTCTTGCGGGCAGCGGAAGCGGGAAGCGGTTTGCTGTTGGAAACTGGCTTTTAGAACTTTGTTATAATGAAAATTGTGGAAATGTTTAGTTCTAAGGTGTAAATATTACCATCAGAGCGATTATGCACTTTCTTTGTAAGGTTGTCGGAAAAAACACAATCTCTAATAGTATAAAAAGTCGCTTTTCACGTCGGTCGGTTTGTCCGCTTACTTTTTAGAGCCATTACCCACTGTCGACTGGCCGCCGGAGACTTGGTCGACGGCGACTGTGACTTTCTATAGTTTAAATAGGTGTTTAAGCACTTGGTCGCCGGTCACCGGTCGGACTCGGCGATTGGCCGCGCAGTGGTGATGCATAAGCGACCGCTGGTCGCCGGCGACCAATAGGAGCACGAGTTCAAATAGAAGCGTTCACACTGCGAGCACCTGTCGAGATGACCGGACATCGCGCACAAAAATGGCTCAAGCTTTCGATACAGAGAAATTAATATTGGAAATACAATTCCGAAAAGCTATTTGGGATTTATCCAGTGACAAATATTCCAATCGGGATACTCAATATTCTCTTACATATCTTTTTTTTTTCTCTTCTAATAATTAGTAACGCTACTATTGCAGCTTCTTCGACGTCTATTCTGCACGAATGCACAAGAAACACTACGCTCGGCTTGCTCTCCTGGCCCTAGTTGTCTATGTTTTGGTCGCCGAAAGACCAAGTCTCCGGCGACCAGTTGACAGTGCGTTTGGCTCTTATAAGCTACTCAATGGATTTTGATGCGGTTTTAGGGAATATCTTCCAGAATGTTCTAAACTATAAAACGTACCCGAGCGACGCTAGAGCGGATCACTAGTAATGTACAAGGAACTTCAAATTGTGTAGTTACATTTCCGAAGAATCTGATGATTAGCTGGCCAATAGACTATAATAGACAAAGACGGCAGTTATCAAGCAGGAAAGCTCGACAAAGACGTTTCTATTCATTGTTGGCGATGAAACCAAAGAATTTAATCAAACACACTTCTCGTTCTGCTTTTAGTATTGAGAACCTTGTTAAAAAATAGCTTTTGCTATTCCGCATCGCTCGACAAAAGGGACAAACCTTTATTCTGTAACTATAAGACTCAAAGTTCGCGATACGAATATAATGAGTTTCATATCGTGAATGAGGAGTTTGAAAGTACTTTAATTGTGCTGGCTGTTCCAGGCTAAGACTAAAAAAATATATGATGTTAGCTGTTGTCGGCGTTTTTAATGTCATTCTAGGAAAATTGGTTCATGTACTCAGTTAAAAAGTATACTACTATGTGTTAATCTAGGTCATGGTGAACCTAGATACAAAAAAAAGTTGCGCAACAAGCATTCTAATTGCGCAATATACTCGTAATCGCTATCGCTTTGATTTTGACAGGTCAACATTTTTCATAGCAACGTATGTATTAACAATCAGACTTCTCCACAACTATGTACCACGCAATGAATATTGTTGTATTGTGAAAATCAAAGCTATGGCAATTACGTGTGTTTTGTGAAATTAGGATGCAGGTCTAGAATTATTTCTAATAGATGGATTATAATATGGAAACTTCGAGATATAACTATGCAACTTATTAGTGGACCACCAATTTTTGAAAGAACAACGGCAAACTCTCATACAAACTATTGTTGAAATAATCTTTTGCGTCTGCTATTGAAATATATCTAAAAGTACAGAGTTTGAATTCCTGAACAGATTTTGTTTTAAGGCTTACTATTAAAGAGAGTCTTGAATTCAAGATATACAATTCTAGTTTGAAGTTTTGCCTTACTACAAAAAATAGAAAGAACAATGGCGAAGTTTCATACATTATTTTATCTGTATAAATACATTTTAACGTCTTCGTGTCATCCGTAAGCTTTGTGTGTTCGAAATTATTTTTTAATGAACTCAGCCATTTTTGTTGCAATGAGCCATTTTTGCGACTTATCCCTAGGATTTGACAAAATTGCTCCGAAAGTATATTTAGGTTAGAATATCTATGATTATAAGAAGCAAATTGTATTTTTTATTAAGCAGGCAATTCAATTCATTCTATCTTTCATCAGAGCAGCAGATCTCTCCATTAAAAAAAACCATGAATATCGCTTTGATAAAATTTAGCCGCCTAACGTCATGCCTGATGTCCAAACCAACACAACTACATTCTAAAAATGCCCGTATAGCCTATGCAAGCAGTTGCGAGCACATCCCTCTGTTATAGTTTTATATGAACATAGGTGTACAAGTTCAGTAAAAATCTACTTTGTAAGGTGTAGGGTATCCCTCTTTTCCTTTTCTTTAAATCCGTTTAGTCATTTACACATGATTGAGTCACAAATATCCAAGCATGTATGGATGTTTGGATATTTGTATACCTTCACAAGCTTTCACATTTATATTACTTGTGTTAGTGGGATGGGACTTCCAAAGAATTGGAGGCGAAGATGTTATTACTCTCATAGAGCGAACAGATTTTATAACAAGCTATCCAAAACAATTACGGATCACACTGATGGCAAAAAGTCTTAAGGTGAGTATACACTAGAGCATTTTCTCGAGCATTTCCATGTAATGTAACGTTCTTACGAATGGTAAAATACAAGCAAAAGCTCAATTTAAAAAAGCATTTCCATGTAATGTAACGTTCCTGCGAATGCTCGACACGGTGTTTAAAGTAATGCTCACGGTGAGTGAGCATTTACCTGTAACGTTCCTTTCTATTTTGCGTTTACTCTTCTCTGAAATGTCGGATCTGCAGGTCGCGTGTGCTGCGTTCGCGCTCGTTTCTTTGTCCGACGAAATGTTACACAAATTCACTCGGTTGTTTGCAAAAATAAGTTGTAACAAAGCGCTGATGTAGTGCTTTTTGTTCGGTTCATGAAAGGGTGACACATTAGAGCAGCTCGATGTTTTTTTACAAGTAAATGCTCTAGTCTATACTCACCTTTACGTTAAATCGGTTCTCATTAAAAAGGCATACTATAAGATAAACAACTATGTTGACGATAGGGACGTGTGGCGCTAGTTTTTTTCTGCACATGTGTTTTCCCTGAAAACCATAATTAAGTACTTATGTTTAGGTATATTTTATGTATCTGTATTATTGAGATACTAATAATTTTGTGTTAATTCATACCGAATTGTTTTATATTCTTTTTTGTCATTTTCAATTTACATAATTTTGTTATTGTAATAATTATAATAAAATTATGATTAAAAATCATTAATATTAAGTTTTTTTTTTGATTCAATTAATTTATTCACCTGACAGACAGAACTGTGTTGCTGGGGAGTTTGTTGCGCTGTTTCTTCTTCACAGCATAAACACTTGGAAGCGGTGAAGGGTGGGCGTTTTTGGGGTTTTCTTTGTTAATATTGACGTTCAAAAAGAACTGAGTAATTCTAGTCTATTTTGAATAAATGGGTTTTATAGTTGACGAGACTGTTGAAATTTTGCGGCAGATCTACGGTCGACGAAATATGTATAATGACGAAATAAGTATCAGGCGATGTAACAAAGCTATAAAACAAACGTGAGCCTTCCCAGTCTTTTTTCAGTAAAAGCACCTCATTACTAATCATTATCTAATGAAGCACTTTACAAATCCAACAAGACAACGCAATCAAGATTCAGGATCTCATTGTTGAAACAACTCAAGTCCCCTTTTGTCTGGCTTTTTGCACAACACATCTTTTTACGGGATTCCTTTGTTTTTATCTTTTTATACGTTTAATTTAATCCCTTTGTTGGGACAGCTGGTCCTCGGAGACAAAGAGAAATGTCACTTCTGACTCTTCTTAGCTTACTTAGTACGTGGAAAAATCGCCTCAGACGCCGTTAAAAAGTTTGGTTTAGACGTAATAACGCCTTTAATTTTATTTCTGTTTTAGAGATTATTTTTGCGTTCCCTTTTTTGGGGATGTTGGGAGGTGTTAATGTCAGATTATCGGCTTTGTAGTAACGTATATTTTGTGTTTATAGCTCAACATGGTGATACTTGTGTGTACTTTTGGTTTATAAATATATCGGGTGTAAACAACTTCGATAGTTGAAGATTCGATCGAAATATATCGAACTTGTAGGTCATACAAATATCTGCCTCGATTCAAAATGGTTACCTCTTGCAAGTGCTTCGGTCTTGTGTTATTTCTCGCTCCCAAAAATTCCGTACTTAAACTTAGATTTATAACACAAAAAAACACATAAATTGAAGTTCCAAATAGGTACTGTTAATCGAACTTTATACTTATTCTATGCCGTGTGGGGACGGGCTAGAATATAAAACTTCTTCACTGGACGCTGGGAATAGATGCGTGTTGTAAGGTTCAACAAAACCCAGCACGCTTGGTGGTAGGATCTATACGGTCCGCCTGGCTAGCTACCACCCTCACATCAAGTCAAGCGCCAAGCAGTTTACTGTGTTCCGTCGTACGTATGTGGGAGCCAGAGGGGTATATGGGAATCCCTTTATATCTCTGACACTTGATTTTTGTGTCCCATCTTAGACTCTGTATGCGTATACCATCAGTTGCGACAAGCGTCGAACTAGAACATGAGAAAAAATAATATTTAAGATTTAGAGAAGAACGGTTTTAGGCGCCAATTCCCCTTACGTGAGGTTATTTATGCAAGGTCGTGAATAGTTGCAGCGATCAAATTGATCTGCACTTTATCTCTTTGAGCAACTGAAAGCTAATATCTATAAGTACATTGATTTGGATTAACCTTTTTATCTCACTTGTAATTAAACGTGTCTTCAATAATGTTTTATTTTTTGTTTAAATGAGTAGCTTAGATTGTTTTTTTTTTGTACAACTTCAATAATTATGCATGCGGAGTTTACCTATAATGATTATTACACTATTGTTTTCTTTTTTTATATATGTTACCTCTGTCACAATACCTGTGTAACAATTGTGGGTGAACCAATAAATAAATCAATGAATTCTTACCTAGAGGCAACATAAAGCGTTCTTCATTAAAATATTAAAAGCGACATTATAATTGATCACACTATACATTTCGCATTAGCATGATAATGTCTCCACCGCCCCTTATTGTGAATCATAACATCTACATATCTACTAGTGATGTTATGCATCCGGAATTTGGAACATCCCGCGTTTTCTGGGTCACAATTTTGGGATCAGACGAAGACACATATAGTAAGTTTTAACAAGGTTTTAAACTAGGTCATAGGATTCGCTCACGTGATTCTAAAGTTGATTCCCAATCGTACGTAAACATTGCACGTTTCGTTAGGAATCGATTCTTACTGAGAGTGCAAGTTACAATTCGATTAAGTTCTTTCTACCTTTCGATTGTGAAAGGTTAAGCTTGGTTCTCGGACACGTTTTCTTCTAGTTTCATATAGCTTCTTCTGCTTCTCTTTTCCTAAATTACTTGGGGTCAGCGTAAAATGTTTTCTTGTTCCATTCTTTATTATTAGCCGTCCCGCTATTATTTACTCCCTTTTCATTCACATCATCTCTCACATAATCTCACTCTTATCTTCCAGCCATCAACATTTTGTATTCATCACTCTCTTAGTCACATGCTCTTCGTCTCTTCCATCACATAGTTTCATACAGTAAAAATATTGGATCGTTAAATGCTTTTAGGTTTTTAAACTACTCTATTTAAAAGCTATGAAAAGAGAATTGTTGGCTTTAGTCTCAACGCTGGATTTTTGACCAAACTTTTTCGGTTGTATTTCTTCCGGTCTGCAGAGCGTAGTTGGTCAGTAATACATTGCACTACACGCAAGTGACGTGACGCATTTTAGAAGAGCTAGATGTTGTAAGCGTTCCTTTTTAATATATAATCAAGCAAATTTAAGTTTGACAAATAAGCGCTGTATGTTTAAATTAAAATGATTCATGGCACTACCGTTATAATCGTATACCATTTTAAAATTATAGATAGAAAAATTATGCTTTATTGTACACCATAATAATAACAAAAAAAAAAACGCTCCGCTCACACGTCTGTTGCCCCCTTCGCCTATGTACTGGCGGCTTTTCAGGGGGCCCAGCTAGTGAGCTGGCGAGTCACCGTCTGCCAATATATTTCAAATTTAAGCTTGAAAGGCAGACGCCGTTTTCTTCCGGCAATAGAAGTTATCCAGTCCATTTAACACCCCCTCCCATAGACCAGTTTTATTTTTACCATATTTCACAATAGTTGTGCACCCACCTGGGACGGTCCATGACTGTACTCCAATAGTGCAGCCGTGGATAGTCCCGGGTTGGTGCCCCACCCCATTTTAGATTAAAGCTCTCAAAGGGACCTCTGCGCGTTGGACCTGTGTCCCCGTGTATGCCTTTCAAAGGACCGGACATCTTCCGCACGGAAGATGAGCCGTGATGTCTAAAGAGATACAAAAAAAAACAGAAACAATTTGAAACAAGGGTACAATAATGGCGGTTTTATCGCTTATAGCGGTATCTTCCAGACAACCTTTGGAAGGAGTACGAAGACGTGAAAGATGTGTAGATCATGGGGGCAGTCCGTGGTGTACTACTGCACAATTTACACGTATTAGATCATAATATCTATCCATTAATATAATTATTGTATTAATGGGGTGCATAAAAAGAGCCTCCACGAGTGACGATACTTAAGTACGTCCGGCGCACCCTGGACAGTCAGCCTCGCCACCAAAATTGCTGACTGGCTAATCTTTTCACCACGGCATGACCTATTCATATATAGCTGGTGCCGACACGATAGAAGAAGAAGAATATAGGTAATTATACCTAGAAAGATACATTCATTAAAATTAAATTATATTAAAATAAGCTATGTTGTCTTTCAATGCAGACTGCATTCAACACCATTCATGACTAGAGATGACTTACTATTCGGATAAACACTCTAGGTTAAGTAAATTTTTTTTATTCTTTAAATATTTATAAACGAAATCTAGTAAAAACGAGTATTAACTAACATTTTATTGTTTTTACTATTTGAGTATCTATTCGTTTGGCTATCTCTATTTTTCGGGTGATGACGATTTTATGAATCCCGGTCTCATTTTATATCCCGGGTATACTGCACTCAACGACACTATATCTGAATCGTGACAGTCACTTAATGCTCTGTGGGTGTTATTTACAATCTGGTGGGACGAGTTGAATGAAGTTGTAGCGCCTGATGTATGGCAACCTACTATTGTGTGTGTGGAAGCTCTGTCTTCTGGGACTGCAGTAGATATATGCCCGGTTCCTATGGGCAATAACGAATCGTTTTGCACCGGTCTTTTAAGGTAAGGTCACCAATGAAGGCCTACCTTAATTTTAAGGCGGCATAACTAGGAAAGTTAATAACAATAATACAGTAATCTTTTGAAATACTTACATTTATTTGTTAAACTTTTTAATAAAATAAACAAAAACGGTTCAGAAACAAACTTAACACTTCTGTAAAAATAAAAACCTTAAACGATATTTTGGCCTTATTAGGAACCCTATGTCCCAATAAAAACTATTTAACTTCTTAACTGCTACAGAATGAACTTATTATTAATTTTAAACATAATGAGATTTTAAAAATTAACAAAATAAGATAATAAACAAGAGACAATAAACCGTGAATAAAAAGAAATGAAAATACTCACTGTTTTCTGAGCAAAAATTTTATAAAAACAAGCGAGCGCCCGTCATTTTGACAATTTTCAACTACAGGTCCCAACAAATTTGCGTCCCGAGCACCTTCGTGTGCGTTAGGTCCCGTACAAGCACACATCTAGAACCCTTGGTGTTTATAATGACACCGCGAAGTGGGAAATTTAAAAAATAGGCTTTATTGGGAACCAGGCCTTATTTGGGTCAGTCACCTTATTATAAATTTAGGATGAAGTTATGTGAAATAATTAAATAAACTCACTATGCGACCATTCGTTACATATTGAGACCCCTCTGTGCCTCGGAGAGCACGTTAAGCCGTCGGTCTCGGGGGCCCTACGAATACCTATGACAGTTGGACTGGTCTAACCTTAGGATATCGGCATTGCCCAGTAACTGGGCTGCGGAGGTGTGATGGTCGTCGCTCCGTGTAAAATATGGGAGATTTACACGGGACGATTTTAGTCGTGCGGCAAGTCACCAGTCGCATCGCTTGTAACAATCGAATCGCCACCCCACCACCACCGGCAACAAAAATCGCATGTGACTTGTTCATTTCTAGCGGAACAACACAGCGCAAAACACTCCTTATGCGGCGGGCGATCGCCTGCAACTGACCATTTACACGGTCGATTTTAGTCACTCGCCGCATGCGGCTTGTCGCCGCACGGCAAAAGTCGGATGGCACCCAACTTTGGGGCTTGCGATTTTAGTCACTTGCAGCCTAGTCGAACTGTCATTAAGACGGTCGATTTGTCTACCCGTGTAAATCCCCTAATACTGGTATTCAGCCATGTCTGGTTAGACTGGAAGCTGACCCCGACATAGTTCGGAAAAGTATAGGCAGAAGTATTATTTCCTCTTTGTATGCAAACAGAAAAATCGAATAAGAGAATATCGAAACAATGCAGGCGCATCGATATCAACCGAATGAAAATGTTACTGCTAACTCGAAACAACTCACAAAAAAAGGAAAAAGTGTTCCATCGTCATCGAATTGACGATTCGATTGGCGACCAACATTGCACTTTTATTTTTTGTGTTCCGATCACAACTTTAAATTACTATTGCAAACTAGTAACGTCCTATGCAACTTTAATAGGTTCCAACAACATCGATACTTTTACCTAAAAATAAAACGATATTTTAAAAAACAATTACATCGCCTAACAATGTATACCATTGACGATTTTGTTCGCAAACTCAGAGGAAATTTCACTACAAAACCAGTAATGCAAATTTCAGAAGCGATAGTTTCCTAGCTGACATAATATCGTGGTACGAATTCGTGTATATTTGTTTTACGCGCTTCATTCAATCAATCGCCCCAGTGAATGCTGATTGGTAAATAAGGTGCCCGTTTCAATTTTTTTTTGCAATCGTGTCCGTATCACACAGCTTAACAATCTGTCAACAGAAAACGGAGCTTTTTATAAAAAATATTGTATTATTCGCGATAATTATTCTTGTTGTTGGTATTTGTGATTTGGGTCAAACAATTGAGAGTAGCATTGAATAGAAGTTAATTCGAATTGCTTGTTAGATTTTGAAATGTTAAAATGTTTGTGGATATTGGCATTTTGATTTGAAACTGTTTGACTTCTACGTGGTAATTATTTTCTGTATTATGCAGAATTATATCACACTGTTCTGCCTAGCCCTTCCCTATGTTGGAGTCCTAACCAGATGCGGTTGAGTACCAGTATCTTCTGCCACCAGACCTCCGCAACTTCGTAACTGAGCAAGGCCGATAGCCTTAAGTTAAACCGGTTGTCAGACTTTCGGGCTTCTGACTACCCGTAATGACATGGGTATTCGTAGACCCGAGACCGATGGCTTAACGAATTATATCATACAGATTATCTCATAATTATATCCACTGAAAAATATGAGCTATACCATGACCGGCGCTACATGGGAGGTCTCAGCGTTATTACATCGATACGATACGATAATTTATTGGTAATAATAATAATTAGATGTCACAAAATTAATTACAATTTAAAAATGAAAATAACATAAATAAAAACCAAATCTATCAATCAATCAAATTACATTTATTTTTAAAAGTATATAACATGTCATTGTAATTTTGAAATAAATTCTTCGACGCTGTAATGCCATGGCAATGAAGAAGGACTTGACTTTGTTTTTAGAAATCGGCAAGGTCTTACTACAGCGAATGGACTCAGGGAGGGCATTAAATACTTTTCATCACCTTGTCATCACCTTGGGTGGTAGACGGATTGATGATCGCATTAGTCAAATCCTACACAACACTGACTTTGCCTAGATGGAAGCCCTAAAGGACCAGTAAATCTGGTCCTTTCAACAATGCGTACAACGCCATTAGACACAGGATGAAAATTATGTTGCACACCCACGAGTAGCATAGAATTAATGATGCAAGTAGCTTATCCTTCATAAACAAGGTTGCCCATGAAAATGTTTAAAACTTTATGGTTTTTTTCTTCAATTGAGGAACGAGTGGCAGACTCGATCTGTAAAGAAAGTCGAGATATATAGTCGGAATCGGATTTAAAACCGCCTGTAATAGATATTTGACCTGACCCAAAACAAATATGTGACGTAGACGGCCATTCATTCTACAAATAGCATCATATTGATTCGTTCTATCCATAGTCAGATAGCTGTTGTTGGTGTAGGTAAGCAAATGCGTTTGGTCCTCAGAGACAAAGCTCTTACATTTGAATCTGGTCTTTTATCTAACGCTCGCTTTAATGTATTGATTGATCCGCAATTTAAAGCCAAAACCATTACCTCCAAATCCATTTCCACAACAAGCTAAAATAAAAATAAATCGGAAACCTTTACAAAGCGATAATATCTCGAATATTATACCCAAATATTGTTACAGGCATCGAAATGTACGCTCTTATGGAAAATCCACAAAGGCCTTGGATCGTTTGATCTTCGAATAGAGAGATTTTCAATTTACATCGTATTGCTTGAAGGTCTTGTGAACGCGCGACACTATTATGAAACTCGGTGATGGGGTGCGATAGGTGTATAGGAGTTGTGTGGTGACAACGTTTCTTGTACAAGTTTAGTCGGAAAGGGGGTAATCCGTGGGCCACTTAATATATCACTGACACGGACTAGAAAAAAAAGAAGGACTCCGCGCCACGTGTATCGAAAGTGAAGCACTATAAGTATGCCGGACCGTTTGTACAAACATGCCTCACGCACACATTTACATCATAAGGTGCCGACCGGCCGCCATTACGCGGCACCGCGGCGTCATTGTAGGTACTGTTTACGTCAAGTAATAAAATAAAATAATGCCTTCTTGTGTTGTGAAATGGTTTAAAAATTATTCTACATTCCTGAAAAAGTGTCAAGGAATAACATTCACAAATAAGACACTTATTTAACCTGTTGATTTATTGTATTTTTGACATTTTAAAATCATTACTATTGGAACACAAAACCTCAAAAGACATAGGAGTGCTGTCGGAAAATAAATGGGTAATTTTCCCGAGAGATTGGGTAATCCATTTTTTTGTGTTCTTTGTGAGTTTTTTGCAAGTATTGAATATGCTTATTTTTATTGATTTCCTACAGCAAATCAACCATGGAATAATGATTGGATTAAAATAATAAGAGCCTGCAGAGATGAAGAACATTGAATTCCGTCGAAAACGTTTTTCTTGTCACTCACAAAATAAATACTTAATTTTAAGTTTTAACTAAGTATATGTTTGTAATTGCAATTAAATAATGCAAGCGGACTTCTTAAATGGCTTCATTTAAAGAAATGAAACTTTCAAAATATTTAAAAAAAATGGGGAAATTTTCATTTATCTGGTATCCCTCAAATCACGCACACATAGATCAGTACGGTGCTTCACTTTTGATATGCGTGGCGCGGAGTCCTTCTTTTTTTTCTAGTCCGTGATCACTGATAACTATTTCAAAGCAAGTGTTAAAAGGAGATGTTTGATTTTGGGCCACCATTATGTACAGTATATAGAAAAATAGTAAAAAAAATAGGGGATTTCCATTCAAATACAAATAAATTAATTTGAAGAAGAGTACTCTTGTACTGGAATTATTATTTGGGAACGTTTTTAAATATGTTAACCCTTTTTTTCTGGTAGCCATGACAGTTGTGTTTGACATTGACATGAGTTTGACAACTTTGACAGTCATAAACCTATCCTTCCATCCTATGACATTTCAACAGTTGTCAAAATGACATTTCACATAATTTCGATCCACCATATTTTTATGTGTTGTGTTGCTCTCCTTGACCAAGATATCTTGAATGTACAATTAAACGAAGTAAAATTCTTATTTAATTAAAGAAAGTTAACATTAAAAAACGCTGACTTTATTGTATAGCTATATTTACATATAAAATTTAAAAATAAAATTTCTAGAACTTGAGAGGGCGCAGAGAACTTTGCTTAAGGTAATTTTCTTTAAACCCTAAGATTTCCCACCGAAAGCCTTTACCAGTTATCTGACCTTCTGTCTGTAAGAAAACTTTATGTGCTTCAACTCATTCTAAGAAAACACACTTCTCTCTCATATGATTCCTCTAAGACAAGTAGTAGTAGAAGGAGCTATTTAGTCGCTCCAACAGTCACAGTTAGATCTGTTTTTGCTAAAAGGCAGTACGCAAGACAATCTTCCCACCTATACAATTTGCTAAATAAAAAGCTACGTATATACTCCCTGAAGCTCCATGATTGTAAAAAAGTTGTTTCTGACTGGCTTAAGACTATTACCTACGACGATGTTGAGTCTATTGTAACTACGCTTCAGTAGCCTATTTAACCCTATTACCTCTTACCTGCCCAATTTAATTAACGTGAGATTTTGACTTATAGCGGATTGCTGTGGGCACGGTTAGTGGAAGAAGCCATATTTGACTTCTTCCGATCCCAAGACTATGTCGCAGGGCTAACTTTTAACTTTTAACTCTAAAATTACTGTTTAACTTACAGTAAAAACTCATACCCTATAATAGTAAAGTATTAAGCTATTTTTACTCATACACACTATCACACAAACACACACTCGCACACATTACACAAATACGCGCATTTTTGTCTACTAGTTCTGTGCAAGACTTTCGTTGATTTATTTTGCCATTATAATTAACCAACTTGTTACCATTGAGTTAATTTGTTTGTATTTTTACATTGTTTACACTCAATTACAATTATTTAGATTAAGCTAAGTGGAAGAGCGGAGTCTCCTAACACAAGCAATTCTTGCTTAAAAGGTGTTCTCCAAATCTTAAAGTTGTGCTTTTTGTAATTGAAATAAACATTTTGATTTTGATTTGACATATAGTGTAACATGGTGCTAGCCTAGACTCCATACATTTCTGAAACATCTCCTTTCAATATTCGGTCGACAACGCTGGTACGAATTTAGAACTTGGGGCTGTTAATCCATGACCCTAAATAAATATGACCTAAAATGTGAACAGAGCTGATGATAGCTGATGGTAGATAGATTTTAACGTAGGTTTTATGAAATGAAATCTCTTAAACAATGTATTGACTTTTAGGGGAAAGTTCTAGAACAAAAGTTCATATTTAGTATGAGCTTTTTTATGTTATCAGTTATCACCTTTTAGTTATTCTCTTAAAACCTCAAGCACGGTAATTATAGACACTAAAGATAAGACAATTAAGTACCATGCAAATAGTTCTATGACTTCTTCGGAACGTATTAATATCTATCACCTCTAAGTTATTCTCTTAATATTAAAAACGGACACACAATTTCTTATGTGTTTATTATTCTAGCGTATGGCACTCGTGGGTTGCAGCTGAAAATCAGCGTCAGGTGGTACACCTAGTGTTATCATCTGACATTATACTGAGCTGAGGCCTTTTTGGCATTACAATCATTGTAATCTGTTTTTTTTTGTAGTTCTATGATGTATTTTTGCGGTAATGCCAATAAACGCATTTTTCTTTCTTTTTACTTATGATAGGTTTCGGTTTATTCACGTGCATATTTCGGGTGATTTGTTTTGTATAGTGCGTTGGGGTAAAACCGGATATGAGATAAATTCGGTCAAATTGATTTACCGTAGAATATGATGATATTTTTTATTGTTGGCTAGAATAGAGTGTGATGCCATTTTTCTGCCCCTCACTTCAGTCCGCGTCGTAATATTTTGACGACACATTCTGCGGTAAATTAATGTCAACGAACTTACCCTACATCCGGAATTGCCCCAACAAACTAAATGCGAAAAAAGAACAAAAGTTTGTATGGGTACTTTAATACCCATTCCGACTACCCTTGTAGAACATTCAACTGGCTACATATTTTTATAAGAAACTAAAGCTGTTCTATGGAAAACTGTTCGTTAAAAGCAAAAAACCTCAAAATATTTTTCTTCCTCTTACCGACAACGTCACCTCAAAACCACTTTACTACAAGAGCTCGACGCTCAACATCGAGTATCGAATTCCTGTAGTAGGAGCCCGCGTGTCTCGGTGACGCGAAAAGGGATGCCCTCACGAATAAATAACTTGAATATTTTCAATGAAAGCCAGGCGGCGAGACGAGTGATCGACGCCACCGATATTAATTCTTATTTACTTGCATTCTTGTGTGTCTGAAGTGGGCTTTTGAAGGTTTGACTGGGTTGGAAAAGGGGACAATATACAAGGTTAGTCGGAAAGGGGATACTAAAGTATCACTGATGACCGTTATGAACCAAGTGTTAAAATTTCAAAATTCAATAATTTTAATAGGTATCCCTGCAAAATTATTTTAATTTTAGTTTTTAATTCTTCATGCCTGCTTTCGTTACGAATTCAGAAAATAGAGCATCTAATCCGTGACCCCAAATATGACCTAAAATGTAAAGATAGCTGATCATAACTGAGGATAGATAGAATTCAGCGTAATATTTATGAAATCTTTGAACAGCTATTTCTCTTAAACTATTGACTTTTGGGAAAAGTTGTAGAACAAAAGTTATTCATTATTATGGTTACTATAACACCTTTTCGAATTAGTATCCCCAAAGTAAAAATTTTGAAATAATTTTGTTGCATTCCTGTAAAATTGGCAATTTCGACTTCCGTCGTGTTAAAACTTAGGTGTCGCTATGTTAATACGTACGAAATGTCTCACAAACTATTTTGAATATTGTTTTCCCTTTCAAGTTTACACTCCGTCTCGTTTCACGCCTGTCTACCACATTAACTATGGAAGGCGTATTCATAAGTGTTACAAGTTCCTGTTACACACTGTTCATAACTTCTATCGTGTTTCAGACGTGAGTTTACAATGAAAATTAAACTGTACAGGGTGTAAACAAATTCATTCGTGTAATTCCTTAAAACCACATGATCTACTACTGGTGTAGATAGACCCCGTATGGGATTTAATTTGATTAAAAATAAAAATATATGATAGTGTGTGGAGGGAAGAATTGTGGTCAACACTATCTACGTATTAGGAGTGGGTTGTAACAGGTAAAATCACGTATCTGTTACGCCTGTTCCTGTTACACGTAAATAGCAGTTCCAAAAACCTGTTACGAAATAACAGTCTGTTATTTCATACTATGTGGGAACACACTATTGTGTGTTATCTGTTACCACAGATAACAACGTTTAACCTGTTTTCTGTAACAGTAGGACTTCTCTTTCTAACTAAGGTGTTAAACCTATGCGAGAAAAGGAAAGAGCTTGTGACGGCTGTAACAGGGTGTCACAGAGTAACAGTAACATGTTTTATCTTATTCTAACTAAGGTAACTGTCATAAGCATGAATAGAGAAAAGCTTGTGACTATATAGGGGATTTTGTTAGCTCGTGGAACAGGAACTGCTTTTTTAGTTTGTTTGTCACAGTTACAGTCTGTTATCATAAGATACCTGTTTTATGTATCTGTTACGATAAATACGCCTCACTCCTACTACGTATGGGGTGGACTGGCGCTTGGTGCGGGCACTGAAATCGCTGTGCAGGGATTCTAGTGCTTGTATTAGGATAAATGGGGCGTTCACAGACTGGTTTGGCATCTCAAGGGGTGTTAGACAGGGTTGTGTAGCGTCACCATGGCTGTTCAACCTATACATGGATAGTTGTTTGACAGATTTAAAAGGGAGTGATTGTGGATTGAAAATGAATGAGTTGCCTGTCAAATGTCTTCTCTACGCAGATGATCAACTTCTGCTTGCATCATCAGTGGAAGGGTTGCAGGACATGGTAACTGTGATGAACGAAGCATATAAGAGGAAAGGGATGAAAATTAATGTAAGCAAGACGAAAGTAATGGTTTTTGAAAGAGATGCAGATGTATCTGGGTGTAAGGTAAAGATTGGAGATAAAAGTATTGAACAGGTGAATGTGTTTGTTTATTTGGGAAGTATGTTTACAAGAGATGGTAAGATTGATGAAGATGTGGAAAGGAGAGCAAATGCGGGAAATAAAGTGAATGGTGCTATGCATGCGGTTGTGGCTAACCAGTCGATGTCGAAAAAGGCACGGCTGGCTGTCCATAATGGTGTACTGGTACCAACGCTTATGTATGGAAGTGAATGTTGGTCTTGGAAGAAGAGTCATGAAAGTAGAATAAATGCCGTGGAAATGCGTTCCTCGCGAAGTATGTGCGGTGTAACTTTGAATGATAGATTAAGGAATGATGTGATAAGACAAAGTTGCGATTTAAAAGATGATGTAGTGACAAAAATTGAAAGGAGTATGCTTCGGTGGTTTGGGCATGTTGAAAGATTGAGAGAACGGCGATTAACAAAAGGAATTTATAAGGCGAATGTCAGTGGAAACGCCAGTAGAGGACGCCCTAGAAGGACATACATTGATGTTATTGGTGATGTTCTTCAAAAAGGACAGGTGCGTAGTACTTTCAACCGGCGTGCGTGTTTGACAAGATGTATGACCGTGGACGAAGTGAAAGGAGTATGTAAGGATCGTAGCATGTGGCGTTCTACAGTTTCTGCCTACCCCCATGGGAAAAAGGCGTGAGTTTATGTATGTATGTAAAAATAAAAATCTTTTTTTTTCGTGCTGTGGCGGTAACTTATAATATCTAAACCACCTAACAAGGAATCAGGAAAAAATAAGAAAAAATATTATGCTAAAATATTTTTTTCTTCGAGTAAACATTTCGATGCCACGCATCAATTATTGAAAGCACTGCGACTCGGCTGGCGGGTACAACTAATGTGATATCGCTCTTTGCAGTCAGTTAACTCGGGGCTCTAAAATAACTCTCTTGTTTTTCAGTTGTTTTTCAGAAATACCCTTTTAGGGTTAATCTGTATCATCAGTAGATCACGCAGTTTGAAAGAATTACACCCTGTATGTATAGTACAAAAGGTAACAAATGAAATGGAAGGATTTTTATTACGGAAACTTGCATTACAGCGAAACAATTAATTGAAATAGTAAGGCGCCGTTCTAACTGGCAAGCTGTTCGTGCGAACTGATCGCGCGGCCTTTAATTAGAAACCCGACAAAGTTAGTTTTCTAGATCGCTTTTGAACCTAGTCGCACCTGATGGTAAGCGCAGACAGGGTCTAAGATGGAGCACACGAATCCAAGTAACTGATTGATATAGACGGATTTCCCTACAGGTACCTCTCTGGCTCTCACATACACACGATGGAACACAGTAAACTGCTTGGCGCCGGACTTTAATGTGAGGGTGGTAGCTAGCCAGCCGGACCGTATAGATCCTTCCACCAAACGTGCTGGGTTTTGTTGAATCTTACAATACGCATCTATTTCCAGCGTGCGGTGAGGAAGTTTCATACTCGTATTCAAGCCCGTCCCCATACGGATAATGTAATTTTATGTTTGATCGCACGTTCGTACGATCAAAGCGCTGTGATTCTCTGTGATTGCATAACCGTGCGACCGCTTGTCAGTATGACATCTTACTCCTCTGTCTAAATATGTAATGATCATAATCCTCCTGCCCTTATCCAAACTTATGTATCGGCACAGCATGTGTTTTTCTTTCATAAATCCCTATTAGCCGTCATCTCAGTAGTCACCTTCATTCTAGTAATATCATCTTTTACATTATCCATCCATCGTTTCTTTGGTCTTCCTCTACTCTTATAACCATCCACATTCATACCCAAAACTTTCCTCACGACATGTTCCTCATTCTTCCGCTTCACATGCCCAAACCATGACATAAATGTCTGATGAACATTGTTTTTTTTTTGTTCTCTTATCTTTCATACAATTATCTAAACCATATATACTCTTGATAGCCACAACTGGACTTCTATTTACCCCACAGGTATAAGCAATCCCACACACACATACCTACATACGATTATTTACATACAACAAACTTCCATAATACAGCTCCAGTCTTCAGTGTAATATCAAACGTAGTAACACCCACGGCACTCCCTTAATCACCGCAAAGTTGCGACGCATTTGAATTTCCAAAACTTGGTCTTACATTGCCGGCTTCATAGGAGTTACTCAAGCTTTCATGATTTGTCACCCCGCAATGCGCCCGCCATTGAGTTTGCCGAACTAATGTTCAACTTAATATCGAGTTAATGTTGTGTTCGTTCCAAATTACTGCTTTTGATAGTTCTTCGTTGTATATTGATTGTAGTTGGTTTAAGGTAAACTGTAAAGTAACAGTACTTTACAGTTTCTATGTTTTGGTCTATGAGTTAAATGTGTAGCGAAAATGTCCAGCTGTGGTGAGACAAGGCTTCTCTACCGTTTGTTGCCCCTTCCGCAGATCTTCCACCTGGGCATGAGTTTCCTTGGCTGACCTGGAAGTCTCTAAATAGACTTCGGACTTAGGTTGGTCGAAGCAAGGAAAACCTGGTCAGGTGGAGATTTGCGGATAACTCGAACCTGGAGTGTAAATGTGGTGCCGTTCCGTAAACTATGGCGCACTTAATATCATGCCCCGCCTGCCCTATTACCTGTACGCCACAAGAACTAATGGACGCTATGGATAGTGCTAAACTCATTGCTGAGTTCTAAGCCGATACGGTGTAGATTGTCATCGACACGCTAAGAAGAAGAAGTTAAATGTGTACAGGAGGGTAGGAAAGCAGATATACAGGATGAAATTGTAAACAGTCGACAAACTGAAATGGGAGATTGTACTCATCACTATGAACAACTTTTACTATGGGACCACACCGGAAATCGCGAAAAAAAAAACAGACGTTCCCTACATTTATGTTCGCATAACTCGTCAAAACGTAGGGAACAGCAGATTTTTTAACCAGGACACGAGAAAAAAGGGGTGGCTCTATTTCTTTGCTCCCAAGTGTATTTTATTTTCTCAATGTCATAACAAACCACCAAAATGAGTCAACAATCTTTAATGACTCCATTTGAATTTTAAAACTCTGAAAAATAAAATGTTTCGCTGTCAACTTTATAAGCAGTCAAATGAGCAATAAAAAAATTCTACCACGGTTCACAAACTTGGTATTTCATGAATCTATTAAAGTAAGTTTATGGGAGAAATGATGAGTTGTTCTAAAAATGCTATAAAAATGGAATTCCGTCGTAAAAATGTTTTGTAGTCATATTTTTACGAGGGTTTGATCATTATTTTGAGATGCTTGTTTTATTATTAAGTAGCTCATATAAAACTATGCTTGAGGTAAGTAAATTATTGGTTGAGATTTTAAATGTTAAGTTCCCATGCTCATTAGGAATTGATTTCCTCATTATTTGCTTGGAGGAGTTAGCAGGGCTAATCCTCTGAAATGTAATAAGAGCGTGTACGCACAGCGAAATGTAAGCGCTCTCACTTTACACTTAAGCTCAATTTCGCCTGCGCGGAGGGCAATATTTTAGGTAATTGACGCATCAAGGTTTCTATGCATAATTAGCTCATTACTGTTCCAATGCTGAACACAGGCTTCTCCGCACAATGAGGCGGGTTTAGGCTTTAGTCCACTACACTGGCCTAGCGAGTTGACTACGCACACTATAAAAGTCACAGCTCATTAGAGCCACCCGGCATTCGACCCGCATCGCCTCGCCTCGTGCTAAGTATTCTTTATATGAACTTGTATGGATGTGCGCTCACTACATCAACTCCGTAGCGTCACCGGATTGCCTCGGGCGTATGCCGTCCACGCGCGGACGACGAGTTGATCACTCGGTGACAACTCGCTGCTCACATGCTTGCCTTGCGTTGCTGCGCATTGCAGTCCCGAGTGAACCGCGCGCTGCCATCGAGAGAACCGCGCGCATCGGTCCTATGGTTGATCACGAGACGTTTACTGGTGACAACGCGGCGTCCACCTGTGAATCACCTGCTGACAACGAGTGGACGCCGAGCGACGAGGCGATGCGGGTCGGGTGCAGGGTGGCTCTAATGAGCTGTGACCTTCAAAAATTGTTTTTTTAGTTCCTTCCAGGTGTGCAAGTTTCCTTACGATGTTTTCCTTCACCGTTAATGCAAGTGATAATTAAGCTCTGATCCGTACATGAATTCCAAAAGTCAGAGTTGCGAGGATCGAATTCAGACGCTTCTGCGTGGAAGGCAAGCCTTTGACCCAGAAAATAGAAAAAACAACTGGAAGTGTCCTTATAAGTACTTCTTTAAGTACGAGAACCAGTGTCGCCAAGCTGACATAACAATTATATTGAAAGTAATCAAAGTTTTATACTTTATACACCTCTGTGAGATACATTTTTCATCCTGCTATCATTTTTATACGTTAAAGTTGCACAGTAAGGCATCATTCTAATATTTTATATACAAGGTTAGTCGGAAAGGGGGTACTAATCCGCAGGCCACTTAAAATATCACTGATGACTATCTTAAAGCAAGTGTTAAAATTTCAAAATTCGGTAAAAAAAAAACAATGCAAAATGATTTTTACTTTAGTTTTTTCAAAAATTCTTCATCCCTGCTTTAGTTACAAATTCAGAAAATGGTGCTTCTAATTCATGACCCCAAATATGACCTAAAATGTAAACACAGCTGATCATAACTGGGGTTAGATAGATTTTAGAGCTTTTTTTTGAGATCTTTGATCACCTATTTCTCTTAATCTATTTTTTTTTAATAATAATAATAATGCGTTTATTTCAAAAAAATTTGAGACATTACAACAGTGTTGTCTCGACCCCTGAACTAGGACATCCTGTATGACAGGGGTCGAGCTTTCTCCGGTTTCATGGAACAGGTACAAGAAAAAATAAATAAATAAAAACAAAACAAAAATTATACTAGGCAAAAGGAAAAAAATAATATTACTAATTACTAAAACTTTCAAGCTTAATGATAAATAATCTATTGACTTTTGGAATAAGTTGTAGAACAAAAGTTAAGTATTCATTATCATGGGTACTTTAACCCCCTTTCGGATTAGTACCCCCTTTCTGACTAACCTTGTATGAGTTCGAGTCGTCGTGTCACAGAAAGTAGCTAATGATGTGGGTCAGTTTTGTAACATACGCGGGATAGCTACATGGGCACTTCCACTTGTTTGTTTTTCTATTCTGTAGTTTGACCGCTAGGCTATCACTGCTAGTACTGTTCTGTGTTCTGTTTTACGAACAATGAGTCCTGACAAAGCGATCATTTCGTAAATTGTAGCTGTAAGGAGACTGCTATCGAAAAAATGTAAACGACACCATCAAAAACTGTAAAATAGTTATTTTATACTAGTTTTTAGGGTTCCGTACCCAAAGGGTAAAACGGGACCCTATTACTAAGACTCCACTGTCCGTCCGTCTGTCCGTCTGTCACCAGGCTGTATCTCATGCACCGTAATAGTTAGACAGTTGAAATTTTCACAGATGGTCTATTTCTGTTGCCGCTATAACAACAAATACTAAAAAGCAGAATGAAATAAATATATAAGGGGGCTCTGATACAACAAACGTGATTTTTTTGTCGTTTTATAGATAATGGTACGGAACCCTACGTGCGCGAGTCCGACTCGCACTTGGCCGATTTTTTTAAAATATTTGATATTCTTTGTATGTGAACGTTTTGTAGAAAAACCCCAGGTCTCACCTTACGTTGAAAAGGGAAGATGGATGATGAAGGATGTCCAGAGTTTGTTTTCCCTGCCATTATCACTTTGTGGCGGCATCTATCTCGCCACATGCGAACTATCCTACATCGCGCAATCAAGATTTAACACGCAGATAGTATATATACAACCTCCCAACATCAACCGTTGGGCAGTAGCCCGCCAGGCACAAGACTCCGCCTGGTTGGAGGATCCTCCCTTTGGTTGGAGGAACACCACACCAAGTTTCTCCACAACTTCCTCAGCCTAACTCGCCAAAACAGAGCGATTAGTCCTAATCGATGCCACTATCAATATATCAGAAAATCAATAATCATTGTACGGATTTCACTGGCTTGTCATTAGCCACACAATGGTGGTATTGCAGGCATGGAATGTCAATATCAGGGCATTGTCGTCGCCCTACGGATGTACTAGACAATAACGGTCTAATGTGGTATATATATTTATGATGGTATATGGCGGGGTTGAAGATGAAAGGGTGGTTTGTTTCCGGGGTTTAAGCGGTTTATTTTTCCTTTTTTTTAATATGGTAGTCTCTTTGCTATAATAGCTTCTTATAAATGCTGAAAAAAGTCATGACAAGTTAATATACTGGGTGAAAACGAATTCGTGTAATTCCTTCAAACCGCGTGATCTACTGGTGACATAGATTAACCCTAAGTGGGCATTTCCGAAAACAAACTGAAAAAAATGTTTTCTATTTCTGAGTAATTTTAGAGTCTCGAGTTATCTGACTGCAAAGAGCGATATCGCGTTAGTCGTACCCGCCAGCCGTGTCGCCGTGCTTTCATTAATTTATGCGTGGCGTCGAAATGTTCAAATAATTAAAAAAAAACAAAAAGCAATTTTTTTCTGATTCTTTATTAGGTGGTTTTGATTGATCAATTACCGCTACCATCCATCACGCACCCATTCGGATTAGTACCCCTTTTCCGATTAGCTTGTATACAAAGTGGGGATGAAGTTACGATATTAAATGATACCTACCAGTATTCTACGATGACTTTTACGACCGAACACAAATGATCAATCAAGTACATTCAAAAGTTTAGTCACAGGAATTTTCCTACGATTTAATAATTTTACGAATATCTTTGCGAAGTTATGTAAATCTATGATCCGTTTAAACCAAAATTATCTTTACTTACACGTGTAGAACAGATATAGTTAACATAAGTTTCCACTTCAACGTCCCTTCATCTACATGAATGAGTAAGTTGAAAAATCATGCGACAAAAAATGTGCTTGGAAGTAACTGATTTTTTGTGTATACGGTACTAGAACACATCATAGAATCTGTGGTATCATTTATTGTCATAATGTCAACCCCACTTTGTATATAAAAAAAACGACTTCTATATAAATAAAAAGAAAAGTCCTGACTGACTGACTGACTGACTCATCAACGCCCAGCCCAAACCCTTAGACCTAGAAAGCTGAAATTTTGCACAGAGGTTCCCATTATAATGTAGACAAGGAATAAGGAAGGAGTTTTGAAATTCAACCCCTAAGGGAGTTAAATAGGGGATGAAAGTTTGTATGGAAAATCGTCACTTAACTGATTCAAAATTTCACGCAAGAGAAGCTGCGGGTTAAAGCTAGTAAAAATAAAACTGAAAAGAGTAGAATAATTACCATATTGTAAATTAACAGTTTCAAAAGTCGGTGCTAATTTACGCTGAAACGAATTGAATGCGCCGACTTAGGCACTTGTGCAACCGCCGACGATGAGCTAGAAGCGAGTAGAGCTAGAAACTGGAAACGAGTTGGCGAGCAGCGAGAAGCGAGTGTGTAGTTCCGATAGTTTTGTCGCTGGGCTATAAGCGAGTGTGCGAGTGCGATGGGCGATTACTCGCACCACTCGCAAATGACCGCTGGTTGGTCTCTCAGCGTGAGGTCTGACGGCCAAGCGAGCATCGCTGAGCTAGTATCGCTGAGCGAGTATTATCTTTGGTAGCTCTTGTCGCTCAGTGACAAACTAGTAGAGCGATAAAATAAAATAAATATTTAAGGGGGCTCCCATACAACAAACGTGATTTTTTGCCGTTTTTATAGATAATGGTACGGAAACCTTCGTGTGCGACTTCGACTCGCACTTGGCCGGTTTTCTTAATTTATTCAAGTATTGGATGAAAAATAGGTACATAGGCACTAGGTTTCGGCATTTCGGGGCCCCAATCAGCTGGTCCCTGGGCCCGTAACCCAAGTACCGTTTGTTGTAGGTAAACTTGCCTACGTTTTAAGGGAATTAAAAAAACAATCACAAGACGACCATTTTCATTAAACACATTTTAATAGGAATAATACGAATTCGTGTAATTCCTTAAAACCACATGATCTACTACTGGTGTAGACAGGCCCCGCAAGGGATTTAGCTTGATTAAAAATTTAAAAAAAACTTTTGTTTTCATGCGGCTTTGTTACCAATCGTATCTAAACCACATAATAAGGGTTCAGTAAAAAAATAAGTTTTTTTTTGCAAAAAATAATTTTATTTGTGTGAACATTTCGATGCCACGCATAAATTAATGAAAGTACGGCGACACGGCTAGCAGGAACGACTTACGCGATATCGCTCTTTGCATTCAGGTAACTCAAGGCTCTAAAAAGATTCAGACAAAGAAAACCAAAAAAAAATGAATTTTTTTTATGGTTCGTTTTCGAAAGTCTCCATTGAGGGTTAATCTGTGTCACCAGTAGATCACGCGGTTTGAAGGAATTACTCGATTTCGTTAACAGCCTGTGTATCACTAGTCTGTAAGAAAACTAGGAATAGAAAAAATACTTTATGTCAACACCCTTATGGTAAAGATGGCTTGTTATGATTAACAATCATAGTACACAAACATTAAACTAATATATTATAATACATCAACACAATATCTTGTCTCCCCACAAAGCGTCAAGCGTGAAGATAATTGAGCACATTATCCTCTGTTGAGCCTCATATGAGTGACGTCATACCAGATTAATTACTTGCTTCAACGGATAAGTCTATAACAGCGGCCAGATTGTCTAGTGATGTGTTAGACAGGAGTGTAGATTGGCGTAGATTGGCAAGGATTGCTAACAACAAACCAAAAGTCTGGTGAGGGAAAGTTCCGTTTGTATGCAAAAAGGAAGTGCCCGGTGACTTCATTATAAATTATTTCTGTAAATAAATCTATTACAGACATTTTTACGAGTCAGTATAATGTTTTTTTAGACAAGATGGCGTCCCTACTTCCTATCCGACTAGCTCTGAGAAGAAAAGCCGAAACAACCTCAGAGGTCAAGGACTCTTTTAAAGTCCAGACATTGTGGTATAAAACTATGCGAGTGTATCATTGTAGGGATACATCTGGAATACCTTTTTGAGGAAAGAGCTATAGCAGGTACCAACTGACAGCACGCATGCAACGGAACCCTAAAAATCACATTGATTTCCCAGTTCAACGTATCATTAACAAATCACCCTGATAGTCAGTAGAAGTTTAGATTAATTTGAGTCAAATTGCTGCCAGCTTCAGACTTTCCAACTTTTCACTATAATATGTCTACAACTTTTTTTTAGATTCTGATTTTCTTCGAGCCATTACGAACGAAATACAAGTTGGTGTAAATCTATGTTATAGGTTAGCACGTTTTCATTCACGTTTTTTGGGCATTCTAAAAGGGCCCCAAATCATGTGTGCCCAAGGGCCCCAAATTATGTGTGCGCAAGGGCCCTGCATGGCCTAAGATGGCCCTGTAAAAAGCTGATAACATATGCGGTTCTTTCTACTTTTTTTCTTGATTGATTGATGATCTGATTTAAATAATGGAATCAGGCGTTACTTTGCAGAAATCCATGACATACAAATATGCAATTAAAATAATAAGCTTTAATTCTGCCAAGCTGGATCGCTAGCTTGGATGCAGTATGCAGCACCGCCCTCCCTCCCACAAATATATGCACATGCAGAAGGTGAGATTAAAATGCAACATGCAACTCAAACCAATACGACACGTGTTTCGCCCCTGCACTGGACATCCTCAGGAGATGTTGACTCTTCGACCGCTTGGACCCAAATAATTGCCCCGTTGATGTAGTGATCGCAAGCGCGACTGCTGAGCGTAAGTTGGGTTTGATCACCAGATCGGGCAAAGTGTCATTGAGTTTTTCTGTGTAGAATTTCTCAGTAGCAGCCCAGAGTCTGGATTTGTGTGTGATGACAATAGACTTGTATTATAACTTTCGTGAGACACATTCATATTTATGATTAATTACGGTTTACTCACGTGCATTTTTCGGGATTGCCCGACTAGTTTCGGACCCAAACGGAGCCCTTAATCATGAGCTGATCACGCGGCGAGGTCGCGAGTCGAAACTAGTCGGGCAATCCCGAAAAATGCACGTGAGTAAACCGTAATTAATCATAGACAATAGACTTGTTTCCTATTCATCATCATCATCATCATCATTCAGCCGAAAGACGTCTAATGCTGGACATAGGCCTCCCCCAAGCATCGACACATCGACCGGTCCTATGCTTCTCACATCCAGCGGATTCCTGCAATCTTCGCGATCATTGGTTCACCTTGTGGGAGGCCTATCCAGGCTGTGTCTTCCGGTACGCGGTCACCACTCCAGAACTTTTCGGCCCCATCGGCCATCCGTTCTGCGAGCAATGTGCCCCGCCCACTGTCACTCAAGTTTTGCAATTCTTCGAGCTATATTGGTTACCTTAGTTCTCGCGGATCTCATCATTTCTGATATGATCACGCAGGGAAACTCCAAGCATAGCCTTCTCCATTGCATCTCCGCCTCCTATTACATGGAATTTCAACATAACGACGAAATGAGGGTGTACTATATACTTCTGCCCAACCCTTCAACGAAAACAGGCGTGATGTTATGTGTATTAATATCAGCCGTAAATGGATATTAAATTATCTCAACTCTACATCAACACAAAATGATTATAAACTTGACACTATTAAAGATCACGACATGACGTCGATGATCATAAGTGTACAACATTTGTCCCAATTACGTGACACTAATGATGTCCAATTCCTATCAATTCAATAGCAACTTTGACCATAACGACGTGTATTAATGATAGTTTCATTAGATTATCATTATCTGTTGTTATCCACACATAGATAGACGAGCTTTTTATTAATATAACTAATTGAAACAAGTTTGTATTGTTGTTTTTTGTTGGAGAATTAGTGAGGTTAAAAAAGAATTTGTTATGTTTTTTTGGCTTTAGATTTTTTTGGATAGATCTAATAATAACAATCTGTGAAAAAATTTATTGTACTGAACGTTAAACGTCGTCATTTATCTATGTATATAAAAATGAATCCCTATTTCCCTTGGTCACGGCATCACGCGTGAGCGGCTGGACCGATTTTGCAAATATTTATTTTGTTGTTTTTTTATTGACAAGAGAAGGTTCTTATGAATGAAAAACGCAATTATCTCAGTATGTCCATATTTTTAATTTGTTTACAGCATGCATGAAAATGATAAAAGGTAGGTAGTAAGTAGGAAAAAGTGCATTGCAACATGCCAGGTACAGCTACTGCTGAATAAAATGGACAACTAAACTAATTTAATATTGCCGAATTGTGCTAACTAGCAAACAAAGTTTGATTATAATCAGCAAACCGCTTTTTTATAGAATTTAATAGTACTACATACATAAACTCACGCATTTTTCCCATGGGGTTAGACAGAAACTATAGAACGCCACATGCTACAATCCTTACACACTCCTTTCACTTCGCCCATTTTCATACATCTTGTCATACACGCACGCCGGTTGAGATTACTACGCACCTGTCCTTTTTCAAGAACATCACCAATAACATCGATGTATATCCTTCTAGGGCGTCCTCTACTGGCGTTTCCACTGACATCCGCCTTATAAATTCGTTTTGTTAATCGCCGTTCACTCATTTTCTCAACATGACTAAACCACCTAAGCTAAGCCAACTTTAAATTTTCACTACATCATCTTTTAAACCGCAACTTTGTCTTACCACATCATTCCTTAATCTATCATTCAAAGTTACACCGCAGATACTTCGCAAGGAACGCATTTCCACGGCATTTATTCTACTTTCATGCCTCTCCTGTCACGATCAACATTCTAGAGAAACATTCTCTAGAATGTTGGTCTAGAATTAGTAATACTAGAAACTAGAATTTTTGTCTGTGTGCACATTAAGCCAGGTCCGCAGCACCAATTTTCTAATTATTGTGTTTTTACTAACAAAACTGTTAGGCCACGCCCCTATTCGGTTACCAAACAGTGTTAAGCCGGGTCCGCAGCGCCAATTTTGCTAACAAAACTGTTAAGCCACGCCCCTATTCGGTTAGCAAACAATGTTATCCTGTTTGCGAACACGAAAACATAATTGCTAGGTATATGATAATTTGCCAGTAAAGGGAGAAGTCCGAAATATTAACATTTGTTATTTTCCTAAGTGGAGAAAGGTTTTTCTTGCGTTAAAAAAATCTATCATTCAAACATACTTTTCAATGAACACATTTCCACGGCATTTATTCTACTTTCATGCCTCTCTTGTCACGACCAACATTCTAGAGAATGTTAGTCTAGAATTAGTAATACTAAAAACTAGAAATTTTGTCTGTGTGCACTGCACATTATAATTTGCCAGTAAAGGGAAAAGTCCGAAATCATAACATCTATTATTTTTCTAGGTTAAGTAAGGTTTTTCTTGCGTTAAAAAATCTATAATTTATAGTTACACACCGCACGTACTTGGCAAGGAACGCATTTCCATGGCATTTATTCGACTTTCATGCCTCTTTTGTCAGAATCAACATTCTAGAGAATGTTGGTCTAGAATTAGTAATAATAGAAAGTTGGAATTTTGTCTGTGTGCACATTATAATTTGTCAGTAAAGGGAGAAGTCGGAAATCATAACATCTGTTATTTTTATAGGTTAAGTAAGGTTTTTCTTGCGTTAAAAAATCTATAATCTAAAGTGGCAAGGAACGCATTTCCACGGCATTTATTCAACTTTCTTGCCTCTTCTGTCACGATCAACATTCTAGAGAATGTTAGTCTAGAATAATACTAGAAAGTTGGAATTTTGTCTGTGTGTAAATTATACTTTGCCAGTAAAGGGAAAAGTCCGAAATCATAACATTTGTTATTTTCCTAAGTTGAGTAAGGTTTTTCTTGCGTTAAAAAAATCCTCTTAATATTCTAATTAAGTTTTCTTTTCAGTAACAATGCTAAGAGAAAGCTCTCCCCAACTGCATAACATAACACCATTACTAAGAATTCTTCCTATCTATTATTAAAACGGAAACGATCGCCCATTCCTTTATACTTCTTTATACGCGAGTAAAAACTCTTGGGGTGCATAAAATAACAATGTTGCACCTACATGGTCTTATTTACATTGTTCTCGTAGCTTTAAAGGTATTATGTTCGTTTTGTATGGGAATTGTATGACTGCCTAGTCCGTCCAGTGATTGTAAGCGCAAGACTGGTGAGTGTGAGGTCTTGAGTTGGATTACCAGGTCAGGGAAAGTATTATTAGGTTTTCCGTGTGGAATTTCTCAGTAGCAGTTTATTTGTATAGCTTATACTGGGTGAAATTGTAAACACTCGACAAACCGAAATGGGAGATAGTACTCATCACTATGAACAACTTTTACTAAGGGACGAAACCAGAAATCGCGAAAAAAAAATCTGCTTTTCCCTACATTTTGACGAGTTATGCGAACATAAATGTAGGGAACATCGGTTTTTTTTTCGCGATTTCCTGTTTGGTCCCTTAGTAAAAGTTGTTCATGGTGATGAGTACAATCTCCCATTTCGGTTTGTCGAGTGTTTACAATTTCATCCTGTATATCTCTGGTGCTTGGATTCGTGTGCTTCATCTTGTGGCGGCATCTATCTCGCCACATGCGAACTAATCCTACATCGCGCAATCAAGATTTAACACGCAGATAGTATATATATAACCTCCCAACATCAACCGTTGCCCGCTTGGCTGGAGACCCTTCAGGTCTCGCCAATAACTGCCCGGTTACGTAGAAACCGTCCCCTAGGACGACCTACTGCAGTCCAATAGAAAAAAAAAAAAAGAAAAGAACCGTTGCCCGCCAGGCACAAGACTCCGCCTGGTTGGAGGATCCTCCATTTGGTTGGAGGAACACCACACCAAGTTTCTCCACAATCTTAGACCCTGTCTGCATTTACCATCAGGTGCGACGAGGGTCAAATGCGACCGAGGAAAGTAATAAAAAAAAGGCTATCGTGGAAGTGAATTTAATACACATTGTATGGCAGAGATTTCTACACCAACTTTGAAAAGAGTTTATGCTCTTGCAACGGCTGAACCGATCTCCGGGTTTGCACGATAATATAGCTTAGATAATTTTCGGAAAACATGGGTGTAACTATACTATACAGTGTACTATACAGGGTGTAAAAAGACCCATCACATAGCCGAAATCTACGCACTCTGTACATCAAACTTTACATTGACCAAAAATAATTGCTGGGAAACGACTTTTATTTTTTGGCACGAAAAAAAAACGCTTTTTTTTGTAGCGCGCAAATTATGATTGTGGCGATGCCGCGCGTTTGCATGCGTGCAGCGGCCACACAGCCGAGCCAAGGCGGTTGTGTGCGTTTGATATTCATTGCGTTTTAGTAACTTCAAATGCGTAATTTGTTAGGAAAAAATGAAATTTTTGATAATGTGTGTATGGAAGAAAGTTTAGTATTATGACTTGCATATCGTTTTTGAAAAAAACTAAAAAAAATAAATGTGTACTTTGACCTTCAATATCTCCAAAACCAATTATTTCCCAGGTGTGGTTTGTTCGAAAAAAATGATCCCAATGATGGGTAGAATACGTGGTTTTCGTTATCGTTAAGGATCTTTTTACACCCGATATGTTTAATTTATAAACGTATTGTTTACATCAGACAAGCCATCGCGTAGTCAAGATAGTCGAAAAAAAATTAAGCTTTTATGAAAAACTTGAGCAAGTACAGTCACGAGCACCAATATGTATACACGTAGTGAAATTATAAACTGCATTAACGAAGGAGTTGTAATGGAAAGCTTGAAATATTGTTTACACAGTATCTACGAATGCATATGAATACAAAATTTAATGCATTTAAAATATTTCGTAAATTCAATCGGTATTTTGGGAGAAAATCACTTGAATTTCGCTACATGGTGCTCATGACTATACAAAACTTAATGGTACCCGTACTTAATCGGGGTGGGCAACTACTTAAACATATTATTATATCTGTATATTCACAGACTTATTAAAACTTATCTTATAAACCCTTGTCCTGTAAGACATTTCCCAGTGTACGACACACCCCGCTATAACGACACAAGCCACATGGCCCACGGAGACGCTGCACGGATATATGACTCAAAAGTTCTGTAATGTCGCTCATTATTTCTGCTCCCCTAGTGTGTGTACGATATAGTTTTATGTCTATGTCTTTTAATATGTTACAGTGTAAGTAAGATCATGTTTTTAACTGAGTTCAAAAAAGCAGGGTCTCTATTTGCCGCATGTGTTTTTTGGTGTAAAAGTTAGGTTTTTAATGGTGTTAGCTGCTTCTGGGCTAGCACAGCATTCTAATTGCGCAACACACTCAAAATAATTTAGACGACACGTTGGTGCAGTGGCTAAGCGATTGGCTTCTGTGCTACGGGTCGTGGGTTCGATTCCCACACTGAACAAAAATTTGTATGGCCTACAGATGGTTGTTTCGGGTCTGGGCGTTTATGTATGTGAGATTTGTGTCTGTAAACGCACCCACGATACAAGAGAAATCTTAGAGTGGGGCAACGTTTTTTTTAAAAAAACAAATCGCTATGGCTTTGATTTTGACAGGTCAACAATTTCCATAGCAACGTATGTATTGACAATCTGACTTCTCCACAACTATGTATCACGCAATGAATATTGTTTTTGACAGTGTCACGATTGATGTTGATTACGTTACACAATTTTATTAATTGCCCTGCAGGTTTGCAAAATTTAAACGTTAATTAAATCAAACTGAAACATTTCGCCTCGTTGATCTAGTGGTGGTCTGAGCATGAGGCCCTTGGATTCGATCCGGTCGGGCAAAGTATTATTGGGTTTATCCGTGTGGAATTTCTTAGTAGCAGCCCGGAGTCTGGATTTGTGCCCATTTGATAGCAATAGGCTCGCCCCTATTACTTGGGACTTAAACTTAACGGCAAAATGAGGGTGTACACATCTGCCTAACCCTTTGAGGAAAATAGGCGTGATGTTATTTATGAAACATTTCGCATGTTTAAATCTAAACTGCTAGTAAACGAAAATTGGTGTCTTTATTTAGTTATTAATGCCATTTGCTACATTTGTCTTGAATTTATAAAATGCAAGAAACACCGACAGTCCTACTTCAACTACATCCCGCCAGGTAGCGTAAGTTATTAAAATATTCTTAAGAGCAAGTCGTGTTAAGAAAAAAACTTCAAACGCGATTTCCCAAAAAACGTTTTTCGTTCAATCACGGTGTAGATTTAAACGTACGAAGTTTTATAATATTTCTTATAATATAACAACTGTATACAGCGTGACACTACAATAGCGACATTAATTTAACAAATAGGTACGGCTAGTGGTCCTTAGTCATAAAATGAAGTAGTTCGTAAATTGAAAAATAAAAAAACATCAAACAAACTAAGTAATAAATAAAGTAACCAGCTGATTGGCGTTCCACTCGCAGCGGCAACCAGCTCGTAAGTTATTGTTATTTTTTTGACCACTGATCACTACCTGTACTATTATATATTCTGTGTAACTAGCCCTTCCCGTGTGCTAAAAAAAATGTTCTCATTGTAGCGCCATGCACAATATAAGAAAAACCTAAACAAAATGTAAATGTTGTTGTGTTTTACATACATATACACACACTCGCGCCTATAATCCTCTGCTAAGCGGTGTTCTTCTATTACAGGAGTCTGCACACCCACGTTTTTCCGTCTTGTATATTTTAGTCCCATGCTACCTATACAAGGTGTAACATAATTAACGCACAACCTCATCATTATGAACAACTTTTACTATGGGGCCAAACATGAAATTGCGAAAAAAAAATCAGCTGTTCCATACATTTATGTTGAATGTAAATAAATAAATAAATGAATAAAAAAATGTTCGCTTAACTCGTCAAAATGTAGGGAATAGCAGATTTCTTTTTTGCGATTCAGTTTTCGTCCCATAGTAAAAGTTGTTAATAGTGATGAGTACAGTGATCCCTTAAGAGGTTGTGCATTATTTATGTTACACCTTGTAGACGTAATTCCTTAAAACCACATGATCTATTTATTACTGGTATACATATTAACCCCACTCGGCATTTTTTATCAAGCTAATGAAAAACGAAATCGTTTTTATTTTGTGGTAGCGTATGTGATCATATCAAAACGAAGAAATAAGAAAGAAAAAAAAATATCCCAACAAAAAAAAATTGCAAAAAATACATTTTTAATTTTTTTTTATGTAATAAAATCCCATTCCGCGTCAATCAATTGGTATAAATCAAGGACTTACACCAATTCGGATATAACCTGTACATATTTACGGTTACTTATAGTATTTTATAAAGATAAATAACATTTGATAACCTCTATGTGGAGCACCTTTCCATTTACCTGACTACCAAACAAGAAGGAAAGATACGTATTTCAAAATTTCGTATTTCCTTTGTTTATACCTTTCTTCTTTTCCTTTAATGTTAGATATATTTTATCATTGAAAACGTTTGTTGTTTGCGTGAGATGATTAATAAAAGACGAAACAAAAGGCTGTTATTTTGAAGTAGAAGGTTTGTCTATGATGTGGTTTCGTTTTATGTTGTGGTAACACTGCGGTTTTCATGTTATAACGGGACGGAATTTATTTACTGTTCATATTGTGCTTTTAATACGGAAATGGAATTCTTTGAAGGTTCTTTGAAGAGTATGGTTATAGTAAAGTTTAATTATTATACAAGGCTAGTCGAAAACGGGGTACTTATCCACAGCCCAGTTAAAGTATCACTGATAACTGTTTTACAGCAAGAGTTAAAATTTCAAAATTCGATAATTTTATTTCCATGCAAAACTATTTTATTTTAGTTTTTTTCAAAAATTCTTTCTACCTGCTTTAGTAACGAATTTAGAAAATGGAGTTCCTAAACCGTTACCCCAAATATGACCTAAAATGTAAACACAGGTGATCATAGCTGTAGCTGATAGATAGATTTTAGCGTATTTTTTATGAAATCTTTGAACAGCTATTTCTCTTAGGACCGATTTTACAATCGTCGGTGGAATCTTACAACTGAATTTTAAATCCTTTTAAACCTTTAACCGATTGAGCTGAAATTTGGTATACACGCTTATTTTAGATGATAATGCATGCTTAGTTATGTGACGTCATTCTAATTTTAATATGGCGGATCATCCAAGATGGCGGATTAGCTATTTTTCTGTACTGCCACAATACGGGTATCAAATGAAAGGGCTTGCTGAGGAGAACATGAAGACAGACTTAGAAACATACCCAATCATAATAAAAAAATAAATTAATGGTAAAAAAAAAACTTATTAAAAACAAGCTTTTATTGAATCGCCCTAAAAAGTATAAAATAAACTTTAAATTAAATGAAATCAATCATTTTAGTACATATATTACACAATTTACTAAATGATATAAAAGCTTGTCGCGAAATTTGCATATTTTTTATAGGAAACATTTTCTTTCATAGAATTACTTATAATAAGTATGTCAAGCAGGACTAGTTAGTACACAGGTAAATCTTGGTTTTAGAAAGATTGGTTTGATTGAATTTAAAGTTTATTTTCTTCTTTTTAGGGCAATTAAAAAAGCTTGTTTTTAAAAAGTTTTTTTACCATTAATTTATTTAAACTGTAAATTAACACAATACTTACCTAATATTAAAAAAAAAAACGGAACAGATGTGTCATTAGAATAATACAACCTCTCGACTATTAAGTACATAAAATGCTGAAAAGCAATATACCAAACAATTTTATGTCAATTTAAACATTGTGTAAAACTAACTGAGTTAACCGACTTTGTTCGCTGACTGTACAATGCGAGCAGACCCGCTTCTAGCTTGAGCAAAACATTCACACCCGTTTTTCCAATAGATAACTACAAAATAAATATTTCTAAAATTGTCTGTAAAGCTTTCCCATCATCTCCGCAAGTTTTCCGTAGTATTTTTAAAACCAGTTTCAATTTGAAAATAGGAATGTAATAAGCTTTCAGTGGGGCTTCGAATCCTAGAAATCAGGAAGTAAACCATTTGGTCGCCTCACTATGCCCAAAATGTGTATGGAAGTAAGTTCTGTACAAATTGAGTTATTTGGGAACCACGGGGTTAATTGGCATAAAAAGATAGGAGTTTTTTTTTACAAATTTTTACAAGCTTTTATTTAACTTGTTTCGTTCGTATGTGTTCCTGTTCAAAATGTATGATCCATTTTTCTAGCACTTGTTTTCATCCGATTGAGCTGAAATTTGGCATACCTATGTAACTTTGGTGATAATGTAATAATATTGTACCATGGAGCTGGTTGATAAGAGATTGTTTTAATAAAGGTTTAAAAAGAAGTTACCCTATATCGTGAACCTTCAAATAATTTGGGATAAGATATTATTGCATTGTCACCGAAGTTACAACGGTATGCCAAATTTCAACTCAACCGGATGCCAGCAAGTGCTTAAAAATGGATTACAAATTTTGATCCGGAAAAACATACGAACGAGAACCGGTAACATAAGAAAGAGAATCGGAAACACGTACGAACGAAGCAAGTTAAATAAAAGTTGGTAATAAAAATGGATATCGCAGAACAACCAGGGTGGATTGTACCGATGTCATATCCCTTTTATTTCTATGATCTGCGAATGAGTTGCATTCACCAGTAAGTGAACGTTTGCCTTCTGGTCGGGTCAAGTTGAGCTACGTATTGCTAATGGATTGGCTGCAGCAGAGAAAGGGTTATGCTTCGTGGTAGAATGCTGGTCGAGCGTATAAGTGTTTTGTTTAGAAAGAATAGAAGATGTTGAGCTTATATCTTAAACTAGCTGTATCTGCGAGTATGTCTGCGTGGAGGTATTTTCTGCCAAATTCCACGTTTTTTTTTAAATATAAGGTTTTGGCAAACAAACCGATGGCCCACCTCATGATAAGTGGTTACGCTGCCCATATACCTCTCCAACAAGAGGATTGCTTATGGCTTGCTAGCATAGACAAAGTTGGAAATCATTATTCATTTTATAATGTGCCAGTAATTTCACCGACACTCAGCAATGCTGCTTACCGACAGAAGTAGGTATGGAAGAAGTACTTGCCCGGACAAACTTTTTCACAAGAAGCTATACTACTCTTCGGACGTTAGACCTTCTTCAATGTCACAAATAGAGCGTCATGCTTACTTTAGCTTAAAAATAAAACAATAATTTGTAGCTAAATAATTTCAGATTTATTGAAAAAGTCTTCACGAGTGACAAAACTTAAGTAGGTATCGTCCAGCGTACTTTGGGCAATCAGCCCCGCTTCCAACCTTGCTGATTGGCTCATTTTTTCACGGCATGAGCTATTCTCGTTTAGCTCGTCTCGTCCCAACATGAGAGAGAAAGATTAAAAATCAAAGCGATAATCTGTTTATGCCGGTTAAAACTGGTTATCTTAGCTACTTAGAGCAAAGCGGCTACTGACAACCAACGGTCAGGTCAGGTATTATCAAAAATCGGTTTTAATTTTTAACCTATCAGTGCCAGACATGAATAGTTTTATTTATTCAAAAGTTTTCCACACACAACCCTTCCATACCACCTGCTCTTCCTAAAACTTGTGAGTGAAATGAAAAATTCAAACAACTGTAGGCCTTTGACGTTACATTTGCAATGTAAATCTGAGCGGGCGCTGTTCGATCCATTTGCCTAATGGACGCGAGTTGAGCACACACTGCTTGAATCAATAAAATGCTTGTCCTGTCCAGATTTCTGATAAGTTATGTTTGATTAATCTATGCTACCTGACATTTGAATTTGTTGCCAAGTTCCAGGCGCTCCTGCCCATTACAGTCACTGTTCGCGCCGTATTGTTTGCAGTAAAATTTATAGTTGCTACCTCTATGGGCACATGTACGAATCATTGAGCTAGGCCGATGACTTCGCCTTTAAGTGCCCAGGACGAAGAAAACAACGCTCTCTTTTCAAATAATTTAAATTCAACTGTCACTAGAACTTTTCTCCGCTTGATGTGTGATTGACGCGCTGTCATCTCTCAATCAATTTTCATTATTATAATCCGCTACTGAGTCTCAGAATTACCAGTGATTCAGGTATTACCGCTCGCGAGTGCAAAACTACATCGGGAGGCGCGCCTCTCCCATCGCGTAAATCCCTCTGTGCTCGTGCAAAGAACTTTAAGTGTAAAGACTCTCGCCATCAAGAAAAGCTGCTGTCTGCAACATATAAAGGCGTTACGAGTTGGCTGGTTTGCTGGTAAGTGCATGTGCTTGCTATTTTAAGGCTTCTATAGCATTTATTGCGAACACGGCCCTTCTCCTTCGCATCCGCGCCGCATCATATATTCCGCTTGCTTCACCAGCCCCACTGCTGGGCACAGGCTTCTTCTCAGAATGAATAGAGCTTAGGCTTTAGTCCACCACGCTAGCCTTGTGCGGGTTGGTGGATAACACACACCATCGAGAAATTCTTTATTTGAATTTCTCTGAGATGTGCAGGTTCCCTTAAGATGTTGTCTTTCACCGTTAATAGAAGTGATAATGAAAATTCAAAAATTCTGATGTGTGGGTCAGGGTCGATCTCAGATCCTGCAGGCAAGGCTGAAAGGCAAGTTTTAAATCGCTAGCTTGAAAGAAGCTTAACTTGAAAATTCACTTATCGCTACCTTAACGTGCACGCGTCGGTCTTCTTTATTGTAATCAGATATTTATATACGGTACTTCTATTGAAGTCATCAGTTTCAATCACCAAACAAGAAGGTCAGCAACACACCTACAGCTTGCCATTCAAACATATGTTTGTTGGAAAATTGTTTACTAATTTATTTTCAATTTTTTCAAATCCGTATCTCAAGTGATTTCATAACGACACCTAAGGACCTTTTCATTGTCATGCGGGTTCGTGCCCGCATGCGTGTGTCACCCGCACCCGTGGCGCCTGAATTTCACCTTTTCAAATATGTATTTATTGTGATGCGTGAAACACGCACGAAAAGGTGAACTGCGAGCACCACGCATGCGGGTGACGCACGCACGCGGGCACGAACCCGCATGACAGTGAAAAGGCCCTAAGATCTTAAGAATCGCACGTAAGAGCTCCCGCTCACAAAAAATAAATGTTTATAAATACGATAGTTAGACTCGAATAATTGCTACAATAGTATAAGACTCTGCAACATACAAACACTTTGCCAGTACGCACATCGTTGTGGACATTAATGGTCTCATACAACAATAGCGTAACGCGTTTACTGACGGCCATACGTAACTTTGATTAATGATGACACACGGTTCACCTTCCGGAGCTAAATTTCACGGTATCCGAGTGCCATGGAGTTCTGCTTATCTCATAGACTTTGTGTTGACTGAATGCGGCGACTAGCTACATCTAGGCTGCAGCTAAGTTAGAGAGAATAGTTCACATACTAAACATCTATAGCCCGGCCATTGTTGAATTAAAGGTAAACACATCTTTGATCGTGAAATATTCATTTTGTTTTAAGAATTCATTAAGGTACAAGTCCAAGACGGGCTGCAGACTGCAAACTGCAATAGTAGTATCGCTTGCGGTGCGATCTGCGGCTGCGGTCTGCGGTTGCAGTTTTGCAGTCGCTGTCGGAATAGCATCTTTAAAGTGCACACCTTAAAGTCGCTATTCCGATGGCGACTTGCGGTCTGCGGTTGCAGTCTGCAGTTTGCAGTCGCCGGTGGAATAGCACCTTTAAACATACAAATTTCAGCCCAGTCGCCAGTTAAGTTTACTTTGCAAAAGGTCTTAATGGTCGGGAATGAAAAATAAGAAATGCTTAATAATTGTGATTTTTGTATACTATAAAGCGCAATATGTCGTAAACTATTAACTATAAAAGAAAATGTTGAGACAAGAATTGTAGGGAATTTAATTTGCTACAAAATTGGTCTGAATTATTTTTAGCGTAATACCCACAGATAAGGAGTTATTTAATGAAAACTCATTTTTGGGGTCTTTAATCCAAGATGGCAGAGCGCACCGTGATCACTCAAGATCAAAAATTTGAAATTTTAATCGAAGATGGCGGAGGGCGCTTAGGTCAATTAAGATCGAAAAATTTAAATTTTCGTAAGAACACCTCCTTCACATAACACCATTCCAAAATTCAGGACTGACCAATCTTTTGCCAGGTAAACCCTTTTTTTTTTGCATACTGGCGATTGGGCTGTTTGTCTTTCCTTCTCTATATGTCCTTAATACTTATTCTTAAATTATTTTTGTTTTTTTAAAACTGTTTATGTTTGTTTACCTTTTGTCACCTACGATTGTTATACAATTCAACATTAATTACGTACGGCTGCAGTCGAGGATGCAAATAAAACCGATATAATTTTACTTAAACAATTTAATTAATTATAATGTTACAATTAAATCGGTAATTCTAAGATGCGTGACAATTGTTCGATGTGAGAAACAAGAGTGAATCATAATTACATTAAATTAATATTAATCACTGGTATTGGCATTGTACGATCACACGATATTGGAGCAATCGGAATGCTGAGAGGGCGAATCTCACGGTGCACTTCACAATGCTATATTCGCACAAGTATTAGTCATTGTCACTGGAATTTAGGGTTCCGCAAGTAACCATATAACATCTCCCTCCACAAGATCGGCAACTATTTGAAGACTTTAGCCGAAAATAGTGACGACGGCGAAGCTGGATTGATCTCTGGGTTGCAGGCCTCCTTATCTTTAGCCTTGCTATTGATTTCTTCATTGGCTTTCTGCAGCTGTTTCAATTTACGGCGACGAAGAATAACGATGATAATGAGTACAGCTGCACTAGATAGTAGTATATATACCGGTATAGTAGTGTGGTATATGGCTTCAATGTTCGGCGACTGTAGGGATACTGTTTCTTGTAGAGCGATTTCAGAGTTACTTGAATGTAAACTGCCAAGGTCTATAGTTTCTAGTTTTATAGTTTTTATGGGTGTATTATATGAATTTTCCTTAATTATTGGTAAATCCATAATTTTCAATATCTTTCCTTTGACTTGATCATGACGATTGCTTGCAGTAAACGCTGCAGTTCTTAGCATACAGCCTTTTGGTATGATAGATAAGTAACTCCCTTGCAGCATTCTATAGTGGTCTTCGGAACAAGTTAAACGAACTTTCGTTGGTTTGGGAAAGCTCACGACGAAATGTTGGTCATCTAACTGCTCCATAGCTTCAGATGACAGGATAACTGATGTAAATTGACAGGATTCGTTAATCTTCTGGTTTAATATAAGATTCTGGATACAGTCCGCTTGCTTGCCATGGTGGTGACTTAAGTTATCTTCGCAAAGATGACCGTGATTATACTTCGGACATTCTGTCTCTATGTACAACAGATCTTTTTCGTGAACCGCTATGAAAGGGTAAGTTGGAATCAGGACCTTATTGTCACGATTAGGAGCCAGGGATAATTTAAATAGGACAAAGTTAGTAGGATAAACAATAGGAAATTTCAGAACTATCACTATTTTATTACCATTGTAATAGTAACCTAGTCTAATAATATCGAAATATTCTCTGAAACTTATATCTAAAAATTGATTCCTATCATATAGCTCACCTAATCTATTTATCATATCCTTGAACATACCATAGTTCAATACGGAATTATGAGTACCTTTAGCTCTTATAAATGCCAATAAATTTTGTAATGTATAAAATTCTTTAGATAAATTATCTATATTATCTCCTAATATCATCAGTAATTGTGCCAAATGAGCATGTTGAATTGTAACTGTTTCTTGTCTAGAATTGCTAGCTAAAATAGAATTAACAATTTTCTCAATTTTATTTTGGTTTTCTATTATTCTATCAGTAACGTTTGAGCTACGTGAAACCCACTGCTTGCTTAAACTTATTTGGTGATTTATTTCAGATACTAAATTATTTTCATTCTGTTTTAAGATTAAAATGGCATTATCGTACTTTAATGCATCAGTGTAATCTAAATTTCCTGAAATGCTTTTTATAACTGAACCAAGACCATTTATGAGACCTCTTTTAACACGTGTTACCTCAAGTGTCTCTAATTGTTCTGATATTTCTTCTATTTTTGTACCTAAGTAATTAACGTGAGGCTCGTAAAGTGATAGCGACATATTATTCAGCTGTGGCATAAGGTTTCGCAATTGCTCGTTAACAGTTTCTAAATTGTTACGCATATTATCAAGATCTATGATTTGGAGAAAGGAATGATAGTGAGAGATAATTCTTGTGGATCCCAGGTTGAAGGGCAAAATACCTGGTCCATCATTAAGACTGTCTAGCGTTATGTCTTCAGCTCGGGTCAAGGCCAGGGTCAGGATTAGTAGTATTTTCAGTGTCCTGTAACAAACGCCCGCTATTAGGTACACGTTTTAGACGTGATTTAGGCACGGCGCCTTTTTTCTTTTTAGTGTAGATATGAATAGGTAAATCCGCTACTACTGTATCATGAGTATAACGAGCTGCTAGCTTTTGCCTATGACATAAGGGGTTTTTAATAAAAACTTGTTGTTCTGGTTCATAGTTTTTCTCACGTTCGCGATCCTTATTAACATTTTCAGTAATTTCAGTGCGATGAGGAAGTGAAGCGTTGTTGAGAATATCGTATACTTTAGACATTCGTTTACGGTGTTCTTGCATATATTGTTGTAACAGATGTTCTGATATATTCATATCTAAAGGGTCCCGGGGATCAAAATGGCCAGTTAATATATCGATAGGTCTACATTTTGTAAAACTGTGTATTGAGCTATTATAAGCTAATATAGCATAAGGCATTAGATTAGTAACCAGTTCTCTATGTTGTTCTAACTTTAATATACGCAAATGTTCTAAAAGAGTGGAATTCAGACGTTCCACCATTCCGTTTTCATTAGGTGTATTAGGACAGGTTTTGTGGTGTTGAATTTTGTGCAACTTTAAAAATTCAGAAAATATTTGATTATTGAATTCAGGGCCATTATCTGTTACAATAGTTAAAGGAAGTCCGTGATGAGTAGAAAACTTTAATAAGGCTTGCACAACACTAATAGCTGTAGCATCTCTCAAATACACTTCTCATCAAAAAAATCGAAACACTTCCGAAATTATCTTTGTGGCGACAATTAAACAAAAAACAAGCATTAATTCATTATAGAAAAAACATAATTTAGTAGCTGGAAGTTTGGCCTTTACAATGGTGTACGAAACTTCCAAAATTTTGTTTTTTTTTTTTCAATTTTTATCCTATAAATGAATGGAACATTGTTTTGAGATAAACTTGTGTTTAGAGTTGGAGTACATTTGTCGTGCAAAAAACGCAAAATAACGCATTACTTTAAAATTTTCTGTTTGTAATTTGTTGATTAGGCTTTGTGACGTCTGTTAAAAAGTTTTTTTTCTAACACACATGCATACTTCACCCGCAGCAGCCGCCCAAGAAGTGGCATTGCTGGATTCTGGGACTAGTCAGCATGTTGTGGCTGCAATCTTGCATCTAAGCCTCTTGTTTGCTCATAGAGTGTACCAACGCTATCGGGAGACTGGTTTATTTACGCGCCATCCAGGATCTCGTAGGAATCGGGTCACTTCTGCGTGAGACGGCCGGTTTATTGCAACCGTTTGTTTGCGAAATCGACGTCTTCGCGCTTTTCAACTGCAGCAGCAGTTCCGAGTAGTTCGAAGGGTGACTGTAAGTGGCTCTACGATTTGAAGAAGATTGAAGGAACGTAGACTGGTACCACACAAGCCAGCTAATGGGCAGAAATTAATAACAGACCATCGAAGAGCGCGCCTTAACTTTGCACTTGTGCATTTAAATTCTTCAAACCTAAAAATGAGCAAGGATCTCTTTTCTGACGAGAGTAAAATTATGGAACATCAACATAAGGAATTCTAAACCTTATGCTACCTACTATTAAATGGCATTTAGTATTTATTTAAAAAAAAACATGTTTTTCTAATAATCCATTCAAAACAAACACTTGCGAGGTGTTTCGATTTTTTTTGGTGAGCTCTTCGATGGTCTGTTGTTAATTTTGACCCATTAGCTGGCTTGTGTGGTACCAGTCTACGTTCCTTCAATCTTTTTCAAATCGTAGAGCCACTTACAGTCACCCTTCGAACTACTCGGAACTGCTGCTGCAGTTGAAAAGCGCGAAGACGTCGATTTCGCAAACAAACGGTTGCAATAAACCGGCCGTCTCACGCAGAAGTGACCCGATTCCTACGAGATCCTGGATGGCGCGTAAATAAACCAGTCTCCCGATAGCGTTGGTACACTCTATGAGCAAACAAGAGGCTTAGATGCAAGATTGCAGCCACAACATGCTGACTAGTCCCAGAATCCAGCAATGCCACTTCTTGGGCGGCTGCTGCGGGTGAAGTATGCATGTGTGTTAGAAAAAAAACTTTTTAACAGACGTCACAGAGCCTAATCAACAAATTACAAACAGAAAATTTTAAAGTAATGCGTTATTTTGCGTTTTTTGCACGACAAATGTACTCCAACTCTAAACACAAGTTTATCTCAAAACAATGTTCCATTCATTTATAGGATAAAAATTGAAAAAAAAAAACAAAATTTTGGAAGTTTCGTACACCATTGTAAAGGCCAAACTTCCAGCTACTAAATTATGTTTTTTCTATAATGAATTAATGCTTGTTTTTTGTTTAATTGTCGCCACAAAGATAATTTCGGAAGTGTTTCGATTTTTTTGATGAGAAGTGTAGTATGCTTGACCATACTTAGAGAATGCATCTACTATAATAAGATACTTATTCATCTCAACACTAAGTAAGTCTAAATGTACAATTTCAAAAGGTTTTGTAGGCGGAGGCACAATTTGGAACCTTGGTCTAACTGGATGACGGTCATATTTAGCTTGCCCACATATTCTACATTCATTGATATATTTAGCTACATGGTCTTTCATATTTGGCCAATAGCATATTCGTGATAATGCTAGATAACATTCGTTAATGCCTCTATGGTTGGTTTTACCTTCATGGTATTTTTTTATGATTTCCTGCTGCTTAAAGTAGTCTTTAAAATTTTCTACTTCGGTTTTAGTAAGTACTAATTTCATTGCAGAATTTTTAAAATACTTTTGAATTATTGGAATTATGAAATACATCTCTAACATAGGGTTAATTAAAATACCTGTCTTTACTCTTGGATTAACATACTCTTTAATTGCATTAATAACGTCTTGTTCTAGATTAGATTTTGATATTTGTATAACTGTTTTTGTATGCGTTTCAAACGGCTTAGAAACCCTAGGCTTACTTTTTATGTCTCCTACAACGTTAAAATAAATCTGATTATTAAATTTATTAAGGGGATCGTCTGAAATAGGGATTTCTAATATAGGACTTTCTAAATCACTATGGGCGCTTAAAGTTCTAGAATCCGCGCTTTCAGTTCTAGAATCTGAATCTGAAGGTGCCCCTTCTGAAGTATTAACTATTATGGAACTAGCTTCTTCATGGTGAATTTCTATACGTGATAAAGCATCTGCATTAGTATTATTTTTGCCCTGCTTATAGACAACTGTAAATTCAAATTCGCTAAGCCGTAACCTCCAACGAGTTAAACGAGAATTCGGCTCTTTAATATTCATCACCCATTGCAAAGGACGATGATCGGTCACTATTTTAAATTTCCGTCCAAATAAATATGGTCTGAAGTACTTTGCTGCCCAGACAATGGCTAAAAGTTCCTTCTCAATAGTACTATAGTTTATTTCACTAGAATTAAGCGTACGCGACGCATAAGCTATCGGTTTGTCAGATCCAATAGGCCCTTGTGAAAGAACTGCTCCAATTGCCAAATTTGAAGCGTCCGTAGTGAGTACAAACTCCTTTGAAAAATCTGGGTATTGGAGAATTGGATCATTGACCAGAAGGGTCTTACATTTTTCAAAGCATTCAACATAATTTTGATCTAATATAATTTTTGATCCTTTTTTTAAGCTTTGAGTCATTGGCTTGGTTATTTTAGCAAAATCAGGAATAAATTTCCTATAGTAACCAAGGAGTCCTAAAAACCTTTTAATTTCCGTGGGGGTTTTAGGTAAGGGATATTTTTGTATTGCTGCGATTTTATCCGGGTTCGGTTTTATTCCATCTTTGCCTATAATATGTCCGAGATAAGCTGTTTCTAATTTAAGGAACTCGGATTTATCCATTTGTATCTTAAAGTTAGACTCGCGCAATTTTCTAAAAACTTTTTCTAGGTTGACTATGTGCTCTTGTAGGGATGTACTAAAAACTATGATATCATCTAGGTACACTAGACAAATAGTATTCTGGAGTTCACGCAACACATTGTCCATTACTCTTTGAAAAGTAGATGGACTATTTTTTAAACCCATAGGCATTCTGAGAAACTCAAAATGACCATGTTCTACGTTAAATGCTGTTTTTGTAATATCTTGGGGGTCCATTTCTACTTGATAGAAACCACTAGCTAGGTCTAGCGTAGTAAAATATTGGCAGTTACCTAGTTTGTCTAGGACATCAGCTATGTTGGGAATAGGATATTTATCATCAATGCTTTTCTCATTAAGTTTCCGGGAATCAACTACAATTCGCCATTTTGTTTTTCCTGATGCGTCAGCTTTCTTAGCTACTACCCAAATAGGGGAACTCCAAGGAGAATTTGAAGGTCTAATTATTCCCTGTTCTAACATTTTACCTATCTGTTCTTGCACTTCCTCTCTATGAATGTATGGATATCTATAACTCTTTGTATATACTGGAATTTCGTCCGTAGTTTTAATTGAATGCTTAATTTTATTTGTAAATGTTAATTGTTCACCTTCAATGTAGAAAACGTCTGCATATTGCGAGCATAATGATTCTAAATTAACACGTTCTTCTTCATTTAAATGTTCGGTGCGAAGGCGTGACAATACGTCTTTTACGCGTTGCGATTGCTGTTCAGTACGCGTGTACTTAACATTATGTGCTTCAGCAGGGATTGCGCGATCCATTGAAAAGATCATGTCATTCCGACTTGGATTTCTTACTTCTAATATACCTCTATTCTGTTGAACCGTAGTAAAACATTCACGTATAATACAGTTTGAAATAGTTTGTTCAGGAATATAAGCATTTCCATCGCGAACATTAATCGGAATCTTTAATAACTTAGACGATCCTGCTGGAATAATATTTTCGTATAAATTAGTATTACGTGAATCATAGACTTTAATAGGATTTGAAGCGTATTTAGTCGTAAATAGTTTACTCTTGTAGTCTATTGTAGCTTCCCATTTTTCTAACAAATCGGTACCAATAAGTCCATCAAAGTAATCATGGAACTTATAAATATCAAATGTAACTGCACTTGAATCATTAAATTCATTAAAAGTAGGCAAAGTTATTGAATAGTCGTTTCTAGTTTTAGCATGAACACTATGCACTTCGAATGGAGAATAATTTAAGGGAAAATCACTAAAGTATTTTTCTATCACATCTGGACATAGAAATGACTGATTCGCGCCTGTATCAATTAAAAGCTTAAGAGGAGGTGACGCAATTTGAATATAGGGAAGGTGCCGCTGAGTTTGGAGATTTATTTCTATTTTAATTTGTCGGACTTCAGATTTTTCTGAAAATCCTGCTCTTTAGATTCGTCAGTGTCCTCTATTACGCTTTGAGAAGTCTGGGGATAATTTACGCACTCTTGAGGGGATGGTTGATAGTCATAGTACAGATTCTCTGGGTACTCATAGCTATCGTAATAGTTTTCATCCTGATCGAAATAATATTCATTAAATGAAGGATCATCATTATAACAATCACTAAAATGCATCTCCCGAGTTTTGAAGTAATTACTTGGTGGTGGATTTCCTGATTTACTCCAATCATGCCTTGAAATAGCGTTAGTCGGGGGTAATTGTCGACTAACGTAATGACTAACACCACTCATTGGACGTGGTTGCGTTGTCCCACTAAGTTGGTTGGCGGGTTTCTGGTAAGGAACCTGAAATGGGTTATTGCGGTTATAGTTCTGTGGGGGTGCCCTAAACATTTGCTGAGTTCGGCTCGGACCAAATTGGCGAGGTTGGAAATAATTCGGTTTCCACTGCGATGGTTGTTGAGCCGGAAATTGGAATCTGGAAGGTCCTGGCATGCTAAAATTATTAGCCCTAAACTCTGGTGTATTAAATGGCTGAGTAGGCATTTTGAAATGATTACCAGATGGGTTATTAGAATTAGAATTTCTTTTATCAGGTAGACGGTCGTTACGACTTTGCAGGTACATGGTATTAGTTTCCTCATGAACAAACTCTAGCGCTTGTTCAATACTTTGAGGACGCATACAACGGACGCGTGATCCTAGAGGATCTTTTAATCCGCGCACAAATGCCTGTAGTGTTAATTTTTTATATAAATCCCTTTTAGCATCTACGGTAGTTTTTAAGATGTCATGCAATTCTACATATGTCATAATCGTACTAAAAAGATTTTGACATCGCTCGTAGAACTCTTGCGGAGTGCTAGAGCCTTGTGTTAAAAGAGATAAATCACTATAAAGAGCGGTTTCGTCCCTTTGATCGGCAAAATTATTTATTAAGGCCCTACGAATGCCATTCCAATCACTTGCAACACCATTCGAGTTGATTAAACGAGCAGCGGATCCTACAATTTTATTTAATATACCATTAATAAGTGCTGTGTTAATTAATTCGGAACCACCTTGAACATTATAATATTCTTTTACCAGTTGATCACACAATTGAATAAACCTAGTCAGCACATTCGGGTTCCCGTCAAATTCGGGTACTAACCGGAATGCTTTATAAATTATATCTAAATTCAAAGACATCTTCCCAGAAAACGATTCTGTGTCTTCGTATACTGGATCTAAATTAATATTTCTTCTAGAATCTATGTCAATGTCTCTACTATTTCTAACTAACCTAGTATTCCTAGATTTTCGTGGAAAGAAAATTTTGGAAAGTTATATTAGTACAGGATAGGAGTAAGCGGTCACTAGAAATAATCTAATGTACTTACATGAACATTATATCAGTCACTTTGCGTTATCAATGTCTGGATACCTCGATACAGCACGACGTGTAGATTCGGGATACTCTGGAGCGACTGGATAGCCGCACGGGCAGCTTTGCGATTACGGAAATCTTCCTTTTTACGCGAAACCGACCGCGAGTATCCTACCGACTGCGCCAATTACGTACGGCTGCAGTCGAGGATGCAAATAAAACCGATATAATTTTACTTAAACAATTTAATTAATTATAATGTTACAATTAAATCGGTAATTCTAAGATGCGTGACAATTGTTCGATGTGAGAAACAAGAGTGAATCATAATTACATTAAATTAATATTAATCACTGGTATTGGCATTGTACGATCACACGATATTGGAGCAATCGGAATGCTGAGAGGGCGAATCTCACGGTGCACTTCACAATGCTATATTCGCACAAGTATTAGTCATTGTCACTGGAATTTAGGGTTCCGCAAGTAACCATATAACACATTCAATAACATTCAATATACATTTTGTTTATTGAATGGGTTTAATATAAACAAAATGGTTGCGGATTTTATGTTTTAAAAATAGCATCGTCTAAATCCTGTCAGTTTAGACGCACACACTGTTCGAACCGGGCCATCGCGTTTCGCACCACGCGCTGCAACAGCGGTTACGCACTGCATCTGATCCGGATCCGTGAATATAAGAATATAAAAAAACTCGGACCGAATTCGGATATTGCGTTTCGCACTGCATCCGATCCGAATTCGTGAAAATACAGATCTAGAGTCTAAAAATCTCGGACCGAATTCGGATATTGCTTACGCACTAATCCGATCTCTGATCCAAATCCAAGCAATTCAGGGGCCATCTTTGGCGTATGTCCGATTTGAATCCGAGGTAATGCGAAAGCGTTCATACAAACCGTACTACGGCTACTTCGGTCCGTCAATATTTCTTCCGAATTGGAGACTCACGGATGACGGAATGAAATCGGATGACGGAAGTCGGATGTAGTGCGTAAACTAACATACAAATAGTTCTATGACTACTTCGGAACGTATTTTCACGGATTCGGATCAGATGCAGTGCGTAACCGTCTAAGTATGAGCATCCGTGTTCTAGACCATATGACAATGGCTACCGATATATTGAACTCTCAGAATACAGAAAGTACATTGAACTATGTCCCTATAGAGTCCATTCTATACAGGGTGTAAAAAGACCCATGACATAGCCGAAATCTACGCACTCTGTACATCAAACTAAATTACATTGACCAAAAATAATTGCTGGGAAACGACTTTTATTTTTTGGCATGAAAAAAGACGCTTTTTTTTGTAGCGCGCAAATTATGGTTGTGGCGATGCCGCGCGTTTGCATGCGTGCAGCGGCCACACAGCCGAGCCAAGGCGGTCGTGTGCATTTGATATTCATTGCGTTTTTGTAACTTCAAATGCGTAATTTGGTAGGAAAAATTTAAATTTTTTATAATGTTTGTATGGAAGAAAGTTTAGTATTATGTAGTTTTTGGAAAAAACTAAAAAAAAAAAATGTGTACTTTGACCTTCAATATCTCCAAAACCAATGATTTCCCAGGTATGGTTTGTTCGAAAAAAATGATCCCAATGATGGGTAGATTACGTGGTTTTCGTTATCGTTAAGGATCTTTTTACACCAGATATATTTCCATCATCAACAATGTGTGGGTGAGTAAGTACACCTAACCACATAACATATAAGACATACAAAATATTCAATAACAATTCCAAAAGGACAAGCTTACGATACATCTGCTATCGAGTACCGTGAAACAAGATTAGAACGGGCATCGAATCTGGATCTTATATTAAACCGATATCGCTTTGAAGGAGATTGCATCTGGCTGTCTGTTTGTACGTGTTTGTATTGTGTACGTATGTATGTCGTGTGTGTATTGGTAGCTTTGTACTGTATTGGTTTTAGTGTGGATATGAATTTAGGGCTTAGGTGGATTGGTTGTTTGGAAGAGTTATGTGATCGGTTTTAAAACATATTTATGTGCACGGTATTTCCTTTATTCGTTATTATATACATAAAATTTACATTTTTAAATATTTCATTATAAAAGAATTAAAAAAAAAACATTTAAAAATATAAAAAATAGTAGCCCACCGGCATCGGGAACAGGGTCCAAGCTGCTGGCGGTCAGGGCTCCAGAGAGAGGAACTTCCTAACGATACGCGCCGTGTCCAGAAGTACCAAAGGAAACTAATTTATTCAGCACAGAATACAATGGCTGCATAAAAAATATTAAAACATAAGTATAAAAAATATTAAAAATAAGTACATGTTTTATACATAACATCACGCCTGTATTCCCCGAAGGGGATCACCCTCATTTCACCGTCATGTTTAAGTCCCATGTAATATGGGGCGAGCTTATTGCCATCCCAAAACCCAGTAACACTGCCCGACCTGGGGACCGAACCCAGGACCTCACGCTCGGCAGTCGCGCTTGCGACCGCTAGACCAACGAGACAGTACCTAAATGTCAATATATCAAGTTTTAAATCCCTGAAAATTTCTTTGATACAAGGATCTCAAAATAGAAAAAATAAACTTTAAAAAAAGTAAAAACCGACTTCAAAGAAATACTAAAAGGAGTAAAATAATTATCATAATATAAAATTAACAGTTTCAGAAGTCGGTGGCTTCTATTTGCTTCAGTGTAGAGTTGCACCGACTTCTGAAACTGTTAATTTTATATTATGATAATTATTTACTCCTTTAAGTATTTCTTTGAAGTCGGTTTTTACTTTTTTTAAAGTTTATTTTTTATTAAATACGTTTTAGTGTCATAATTTTAACCCCCTCCTTCATAATCCTTCTTTTTGGCTTTGACGTAGTCGGGCATAAAAAATCCTTTCAAATGATACCTTACACGATATAATGAAAACATTCCAAAGGGTGGGAGGGGGGGACACGCACCCCCTCCTCTTTTCCAGTAGTCAGTTCCCAACAACAAATATAAACAAAGCAATATTAGTAATTTGAGAATTTTGCTTTGATCCGATGAGGAGTTCCGTTCCATATCTCTGAAGTTCATGGTCTAATCATAACATAATTTATATGGGACCAATCGGGAAGTAAACCCTTTCGAACAAAAAAAGAATTTTTCAAATCGGTTCATAAATAACGGAGATATGAGGTAACAAACATAAAAAATAAATAAAATAAAAAAAATACAACCGAATTGAGAACCTCCTCCTTTTTGAAGTCGGTTAAAAAACAACCAAATTCAATTTATTTTAATTATTCAATGTATGTTATTTTTGGGTAGTATTTAAACGATCGAATATAAATTCAAAGTAAGGGTGTCAAAAATACTGATTATGGCGTACTGAAATACTTAGTGGGCGAAAGACTGAGGGCAAATACAAATATTGAAAACGTTGAATAAACGTTGAAAATTACGAATTTGAGGTACTAGTTATTCAGAACGATCAGTATAATAATTCTTAAGCGAACAAACACTCACATTATTGTTGTTTGTTTGTAAGGTTGTTTGGGTTTCCAAAGGAGCGTCGATGGAGCCCTGCTGGGCGGGGCTCCTATTTCTGTCTGCAGGGTTTAAAGTAACCTAGCACGAAGTGGATGACGGGGGCTTCATTCGCTCGCTTCACTCGCTCACTCTAGCCCCCGTCATCCCCTTCGAACTTAACCCATCGGTGTCGGGGTAAGGAAATGTATTTTTTCGCCCACTCAGTATTTTTTTCACCCAAATTAGTATTTAATTCGGACACTTGGAATTTTAGTTGCTAGCTTAGATTAACTGTTTCCCACTGCTAGTAGCTCATTTTACGAATTTTAATCTTTCATAATTATAATTTTCCGCCACTTAAGTTAATTTTTCGCAAATACATTTTAATGCCGCTCGGTTTAGTATTAAAGTATCTCATTAACAGTCTTCCATATATTATTTATTCGCCCGATTAATAATTCCCCTTTTTTTTACATAATGTATCGACTTTCAAAAATAGACAGATTTTCTTGATGTTGTTCTTTATCTTAGTTGAAACTAACTTGTAATATAAATGTTTGTTGACCTTAATCCATTATGTATACATACAAAACAAAAATAATGTAAGATACTAGAACTATTAACAAAAAAACAAAAAAAAATAACTTCTTTACATTTAGTGTAAACGCACCCTTAACACTTTGATTTTCTATTCCCCCACATAATTTTCTCAACATAAAAGCAAATCCTACAACTAATAAAAATATGATAACCAATATAAAGATTAGGTTTCAGACTCGTCTTAGATGAGATCCATCTTTGTCGATTTGCCTTCGTTTCGAGCCCTTCGGGAAATTCGATGCATTATCGATTTTTCTAGTGTTGGGTGGCGGCGTATCGATATTATATTTTTTGGTTACGGTAATACAAAGGTTAACGCTTGGCTTCCGTGTTACATCTTAAAAGGGTATCTCAGAAGTCGACTAAGTGTAAGAGATTTGATATTTCGAGCTTTGATTAGGCTCAGCTACAACTCTAAAGCTGCTGTTCAAATTGATCACGAAGCTCGATGGAAAGGCAGAAAACAAAATATAATTCATATTCTCGTAATCACTTGGTTAGTCTAAGATTATAAATTATGATGTCATCGATAAATGGCAAAAGGCCTTCACGTGGCCTTGCGTCAATAGGAATAAAGATTCGTGTATTGCATATTTTTCCCAGCTTTTCATGTATTCGCAATATAAAATATTCCTGCCCAAAAATAATTGCCTATGTTAAGATTCTGGCATGAATTGTTTTATCCTTATAATGTTATTTTATTCTTTCCTCCCGGAATATCGTTCTAATTTTGCTAAAATATTACTTAACTAAACTTCTAAAAGCACATAAGCAACTAATGTTATAAGGATGGAGGGCGCTGACAGCTGTCATACAGTTAATACTAGTTCAGGTGTCAACGAGATCCAAATGTAATTGTTACTATTCTTTTTAGACTGTGTAATGTAACAGACGGCCCTAGGATCTCCTGAGAGCACGTCTGCTACACCAGTTGTAAAGAATGTGTAGGGCATTCAATACCTAATACAAACAATAATAAAGTGCTTATACGAGTAAGAGTCAGCATAGCTTTACGTCCCTTGCAGTAGTCAGCGAGTTCCTTCTTGTATTCACAGCGTTCGTCGATGGCCCACACAGCCATCTGATGGAAACCGGCGGCAGCAAACAGACCGGCTGTAGCATTTAGTCGTAGTCATAGTAGTAGACGTAGACGACAGCAGGTCCGATCGCCGATCTCACAAGTGTAGGTAGGGCAGGAGACGAAGTGAAAAGAAGGGAGAAGGGGTTACCACCGTGGCGCAGCTTCTTTATCTGGCTTTCCAGTTGGATAACATGCCACAGCTGTTAATAACACCAAGGGAAACACGTAGAAATTCCATAAATGCTTTTTATGTAACTTGATACGCTTCATTTCAGTAAAATATCAAAAACTGTTCTGCTATATAAATATTCCAAATTGCAGTTTATAACATTTATCAATAAAATATAAACAGTAAATAATTATATCAAAAAATCATCACCATGGTGTAAAACAATCCAAAGTCTAAATTAGAATCCCTATCTGTCATCAATAAAAAAGTATAAAATATAAATAGCAAGTAGGTAGGTGAATGACCATGAAGGTGATACTACAACTGTAAGCAGATCCACTAAAAATCTGTTGTCTTGAAACCAATAAATTTTTTATCATTATTATTATTCTAGACGAACTATCGACAATCAGTGCACATCACTAAACCGCACGTCTAGGATTACAGTTCGCCGGAATACCTGAGTACCAGTATATTGTGATGGATTTCACAGTACCCGCATGTGAGTCTAGTCTCTAAATAAATGCTGGAGCTAGGTATTTAATACGATAGGGGTATCCGTCTGACCCTCCTCGGGGAAATCAGGTTTCCTCAATTTTATTCTATCAGAAAATGCATTTGTAGGTGAACCTGACTATTTTATTAGCTTTACGCTGTCCACTGTTGGTCAAAGGTACGAAAGCATAAGTCAAAGGTAGGATATCTTAGAGGTCTTTGGCGACAGGTACGGTAAAAGATTTTTTAGTTTGCGAAGTCTCAATTTTCTTTTGGTTTAGGCTTTCGCATAGCGTATATTTATAATCCTATATATGCATATAATAACATCAAGGTAATGATTATAATCTGGGCTCGATTTATGGAAGGTGGTCCTACTGAACACGGGGCGTATTTTTTCTTTCTACAGTCCTGACCTAGCTTGATCGCTGTTTCAGGTGCCAATGGGTTACTGTTTTTTTACTGTTTTTATTTAAAATTGTAATTATGTTAAGAAAATTTATAAAAAAAAAAAATGGAACGTATGTATATCTAAGTTAAAGAATTTAGGTTCATACGTTCATCATTTCGGCAGATTTCGGGGAAATCGTTTAATCAGTATTCCTCTCGATATCGACAATTACTGCACATCACTAAACCGTCTAGTATTACTGTAGGTATACCTGTGAATATTGTGGGGGATTCCGCAGCACTCAGTGTATGCGCACTGCTCGGATTACCCCGCGCCGATTACGGGGAATGAAAAATAGAATAGTGTTTGAATTGTCTGGTTGGTATCTACTTAGGTTGGTGTTCACAAATAATAATTCACTGGTTAACAACCGTTTATCCGAAACTAACGAGCTGCCACGACGTCGTTCGATTACGATTTATAGTTTGAAATCTTCCGGAAGAAATTATCTAAATTAAAATGAAAATCGCATCAAAATCCATTGTGTGGTTAAAGAGAAGCAAGCGGACCAATTGACAGACGCGAAAAGCGACTTAAATTTACAGTATTTAGAGATTCTAGTACGTTTGTCGAGTAAAAGCTATGTCTGCACCAGTGAGTTTTCATGTTCGTCTTGCGTCTTCCTCTGAGGCATGCGTGAAGCGCCATAGCTCATGCAATAGCGCATGCCTTAATACCAGTTCGACAAAAGTGCCCCTAGCGCACGCTAATCCGACTATTGTATGTCGACTGACGACTGACCGAGGCGCACCGGTGTAGACGATAAGCTGCATGCGTCTTATGACAATCAATATTGCATGCGCTTGACGCAAGAGAAATTGAAAGTTGAAAGCGCAAGATGAACATGAGCACTGGTGTAGACATACCATAACGGTTGTTTATCCAGAGAATTAATATTATTGAACATCAGCCTTATTATTTTGTTAATTGATGTACCTATAATGATGATCAAGCAAATGCTGGTTAAATGCTAGAGTAGAGAGATATAATTTTGTGAATAAGCTAGCTCCCGGGTCAGTGTAGAAGGCCAGAAATGGATCACTTAGTCACATGGTAAAGAGTAAGTCATTTAAGACTTTATTTAAGAAGGTCTAAAGAGAATCCGTCTCCGTCACTCGCCACAGCTGTATAAACTATGCCTTAGGTTTCTAAAAATATGCCATGTTAGATAGATACTTGCAGACAGATATATATACTTTATTGTACACTAAAAGAAACAAAACAGAAGGAATACACATAATTATGAAAAGTGCAAATGGCGGTCATGTTATCAAGTAATAGTAAAATCGCACAAAACAAATAATTGGCCGTATAATAAACTACCTCTAACCGCTTACACACCTTTTAAAACTAATAAACGAGACCAGATATACTGCTTTAAGCAAAGGTGAAACCCGCCATATCCTGGAAAAAGCGTAATAGAACATTCGCTTCGATTTAACCCCACAAACATGCCGTTTATCCGAAACTCATGTATCTCAGGTTCACAACACCCCTCTTCTAATAAGCAGCCATTACCGAAATTAAAGCATCAATCTCTTCGCAGCCGCGTCGATGGCTTGCGCGCTCCTGTAAGATTTCCGGCAAAGAGTAAAAAACAGACGCGCAAAATTCGCTCGCTGCCTTAGCTCTTAGTCTGGTGTTTACCAACAATAATTTTCTGGTTAAGCAATCGAATACTCGAAAAATTTACTAGAATTTTAGCTAAATGGTTGTTTGACCCAAAAATTAATGTTATTGAAAACTAGTCTTAGTCTCGTATTCATTCATAGATTATATTTGTGACCCTCTAGTGTCGTTTAAGTATCAATTGAGACGCTGATTTGATAAATTAAAGAAAAAAAAATCTTTTTTTTTTCTTTCTCTATTGGCAACTGAGCCGAACTGGTGACGACGTTAAAATGAAATTCAGTTGACGTTTACATTTTGATAGATTTTTTTGGAATGCTGCTCCCAGGCCGCCATATTGAGAGACGTTTATTAATACCTAGATTTAATTCTCACGCCAACTAAAATGTTAATATTGAGTGTTTCTGGTAAGATATTGTCAGTGGGTAGACCTGGATTTGCACATATGCTAAGAAATAGTAAAGTTTCGTTCCTATTATTATATGGTGTAGATATTATATGGTAGTAAATATGTCACAGGCGAAGGTGTGTGTACTAACTGTACACCTCACCGTGTGATGTTGTATAATTATTGTAATATTCTGAGTTAGGACCAAAAAGAGACACTTAGGCCTGTATTAATAGACGACTTTCATATGAGAACTCGCTTCTAACCTCCGGTTTCTGCAAGGATAAGCAGTACTTAAGTAACATTTGAGTACGGAGTTGTCAAAAAAATTATGGATTATAATATAAAGCACTTTTTTGACAATTCTATACTCAAATATTACTTAAGTATTTTTTATCCCGAATTCTCAACTCTGAAACCGGAGGCAAGTGTTGTTTCGATTGGAATTAAGAAGAGAAAAAAAAAGTCAATTGTATGAAATTCTACTCTAAGGCAGCGCCTTTTACGGAGCCAGCTTTCACGCCGCCATGTTGAGAAAAATATTTCGCAACAATTTTTCTGATATTTTTAAATCTAGTGACCTATCTGTATCAATTTTATGATCTACGTCACAGGTGAAAGTTGGCTGTGGTCGCGACATAAATTACCGTTTAAGGCAATAAACGCTTGTTACGCTTACAGCCGCGGATTAGAATTGCATGCCATTTGCTACGCGGTTCCGTAGCCCAGGGGAAATATCATAAAATTATGCTATTGTGTTATGGAGTTCTATTCAATTTAAGTGTTCTTTGTAGGTCTTTCGGTTTTACGCTTATTTGTGTCATATTGCTTACAATAAGTAAGGAAAGGAAAGCGAAAGTAGTACGAGTGCCTAGTAGAACTTCTGGAGAATTAATTCGTCCAGGGAAATACTAGGGTCAAGTGTTGTACCTATGGACGGCTTTACCTATGGACACTACCAATATTTCAAAAACCAAACGGCGTAAATTCGTAGTTAGAACGCATTCGTAAACTTTTTTTGACGAATGGCAACACTGACTAACTGTCACTAAGCTGTCAGTGATAAATCTGTTGTGATGTGCTGTTGAACATTTTTATTTGAAAAAGTAAGTTTTTTTGTACATTTTCAAGGTGTTTTTCTGTGAGATAACTTAAACTAGAAGTATAATTGTAGATGATTTACAGAACTTCGTTGTTTTTCATTGAAATAAGGACCATTCTGCGATTCTGTTAATGCTCTGTAGAAAGATTAAACCTTTCTAGGTTATGTCTTAATATTTGTACCTGTGGACGGGGGAATGAATGTACTGTGGACTGTCCATAGGTACATAATATCGGTTGCACCTGTGGACAGTAATTTACACAGACAAATTACTACATTTGTTTTGGTTTTTTTTCAGTGCCTCGTAGTAAAACCGGAGTGAAACGGGATAAAATATGTCCAGACACTCTCTCCGAAGCAGTTATAGAAGTCAAAAGTGGATGTTTAGATCGTAGGGTGTCTGAAAAATACAAAATACCAAAATATACCATTTTGAAATATTTTCAACTCAACAAATATTATCATGAGATCATTATCTCAATGAAAAAACTATAGATTAATTATTAGATAGATTTATCGTTATGTTATTGAAGAATGACGTAAAAAAGGTGTTTCAAGAGCATGAAGAAATTATGTTACGTGAATATTTAGAAAAAGCAGCCTACATGCATATGGGTCTAGATTTCAAACAAGTCCGGGAACTTGTCTACCAGTTTTCTGTGCAAAAAATAAATAAAATACTTTTAAAAGCTGGCATCAATACAAAATGGCTGGTATAGGATGGTTTCGATGTTATCGACAACGTTTTCCAGAATTATCGCTACGAAAACCTGTTTTTTTGCAATATTAAATGCTTGTCTACAGGTACATTACTGTCCATAAGTACATTTGTGCTGTCCATAGGTACATTTGTACGTTGTACCTAGGAACAAAATAAGGGTTTTTGAAAATCTTTAATTTTCTGAGCAATTATTTCCGCCATCGCATTGGAGACTAATAATTATTAAGAGTTGATTAGTTACTAAGCCGTACGATAAATAATTTCATGATAAAAGTATGAGGTTTTTTTTTAAAAAATACTTTTTTGTCAAATTCTGGAAATCGTCCACGGGTAGAGCACATGCCCCTACCTCTATACCTATTTCTGACGCCAAGCAGCATTGCCATGCTCCGGTTTGAAGGCTATGCGTGCCGGTGAAATTATAGGCACTTGAAGCTTTTCAACTTTGTTCAGTGTTCGTAAAACATTAGCAATCCTCTTGAGGTTGTAGGTGTACGATATAGGCAATGGTTACCACTTATGGTCAGGTAGACCGTCAGCTTGTTTGCCAACCTATAACATAAAACAAATCGAACAAGGAGTTTCTTTATACATGCTTTATTTAGCTTATCTATTACAGTAGCTAGGTTTTGCCCTGAGCGTAGTCACATACGTAGTAGAATTATAATCCTTGTTAGATATAATGTTTTTCTTCGAAAAAGAATAGTACACACAATAATGTAGGTATATAATTATGATTATTAATAAATGTATATCTATGTATGCATGAGTATGACATCCTATATTTATTGGTTTATTTAATACATGTACGTAAATATCTTTATATTTATATAATTTATAAGTATAAATATTATTGCCAAACATGGTTTTACAATTGAGGCCGTCAGCGCAAAAGTGGCCTAAGCCACATTTTTTCGTATAACATTTAATAAATAAAAAAGTAAAACCAAATGAAATGAAATAAAAAATAAAACACATGACATCTTTCACATAATATTATGTCAAACTAGAGTTAACTCATTTTTGAATTAAAATAAGCACGTTTAAAATTAATAACCGCACATTTTTATACGAAAAAATGTGGCTTAGGCCACTTTTGCGCTGACGGCCTCAATTATCTTTATGTTTATTTTTATATTGTATCGTATCACATACCTAAATCTATTTAGTGCACCTACCATGTTTTTTCTGCATCACCTAAGGTCGACTGGTAAAAGTTGAACATTTTGTGCAAAAGGATAAATAAATATTGTTTTCACAAAATATATTTGGAGATCTATCAAAATTTAATAATATTTATTCCCTGATAGAACAAACAAAACATTTTTAATCTTCCCATCGGAGTCGCGGAAGCGGGAAAATTTACAAAACGTCTACCCGGCTTTGTTTACCCCTGGATATTGTGAGTGACGTTATCGCGTTGCTTTGTGTCCATCGCCTGTCATACACTGACGGCTGAACAATAGAACGGTGTAGATTACGAAATGTAAGTGAAATTAACTTTTGTTATCGCTTTGATTTTTCAGTAAATCGGAAATGAAATGTTGTGTGTGTCTTTTGGGTTAGTAGGGCTGCTTATCTTTACGGTCTGGTTCCTTGATGGGTGAGCAGGAGATAAGGTGTTATCAACAGGTGAAATTGGTTTAAAACGGTTGATGCTAAAAGCAGTAAAATGCTTTTAGTAGCATAGGGTGTACTATTAATGGTAGTTTTTCAGCTTTTTTATTTCATATTAATTAATTTTAGATGCCTATCTTTGTTTCACCTTCTGTTATTGTTTGCGTCGATTTGCGTTGATGTATCAATTGTTATTCATTCTTTTTAAAATGTAAGATAGGAAAATCATTTTTTTTATTATCTATTATAAATTTAGGGGCATTTGGTTACAACACGACCATGCCAGCCCCATCATAACCTAATTCAATAAAAGCTACTATTCAGATTTCAAAACCTTATATACTATTTTATAAAGTAAGATAGCTGCATTCCAGACAGGCTCTGATAATATGCTTTGAGGAAAATCGTAATTGTTCAATTGCCTGCAATTGGAAATGCGTGTCATGAATGGTCACAGTGTCTTTCATATTAGGAAATGTAATGAGGCGATTGCTCGTGTCTAAGTAACAACCGCGCGATCTGCAAGGTTAAGTTGCGCTTTCCGCGGTTAGTTTGTGGATAGGTGACCATTCGTTACACGTTTATTAATAGTCCTCCGTGACTCAGAGAGCACGTTAAGTCGTCGGACTCGGTTGTCATACGAATAAGAAACTCAGAAACCCAAACCCTGACAACTGCATTCTAATTGCGCAACACACTAGTAATCGCTATGGCATTGATTTTGACAGGTCAACAACTTCCATCACAACGTATGTGTTAACAACTCGACTTCTCCTCAACTATGTACCACGCAATGAATATTGATGAGTTTTGCGTAAATTACGATGTTGGTCTAACCTTAGGATCTCGGTATCATCGTTGGGAAAAGGTTTGGCAGAAAATAGTAATGATCTAAAATTAAAAAGTGATTGAAAGTATACATAACTCCCATTTCTTTGTAAACTACAGTATAGGTATGACATGAAATTCTAGCAAAATTCATGAAATTCGAAACAACACAATATACCTAGAGTGTTAAATTTACTCTAAGAATTTTGTGCGGTATAATTTTTTTAACTAATAAATGTTCCTTGTCTTGAAGTCGCACTCGGTTCGGAAGTGATCGGTTTTACGAAGTTTTCCGATGCGACTTATCTGGGGGCACGGCAGTGCCCCTGCCAAGGCTCGAGCAAAGCAGGCACGGCCGTACCATCCTTTTCTCGAAGCCATTCGCGGCCTTTTCACCCCCCCTATATCTTCGCTGTGGACAAAGCTAGCAGTTTGAACTTTCGGTAACCAAGAGTAATTATTATAACTAGCTAAACTTCCAAATTACATGGTATTTGAACTTATACTTTACGAGTTATCGTCGATCAAAGTTACATCATTTTGTCACTCACTGACTGACCGATCATCAAAAATCTAAGATACTTCTAGAAGACCTAGAACCTTGAAATTTGGCAGATAGATTATTAGGCACACATAAAGGAACAATTATAAAAACATAAAAAAATAGTTAATAATAGAAAACAATTTTATACTTGCCATTTTGCCAGGAACATGGTGTATGAATTTCAACTGCATTGTTAACTTTGTTCTTTGTTTACGTAAAAATAATATTGAATTGGTGTAGATTATTTATAAATTGTTATTTATTAAAGTTAAAAATAAATTTAATACATAGAGTTAATAATTAATTAGATGAATAAAGCTAAAAAAATATCAATGTAATGCAATAAATAGTCTGTGCTCGCTCGATAGATGGCGTTGTACCTGGTTTCTAAATCGCACTATGGTTTCGTTACAGGGCGTAGTATAAATAGTACTTTAGAAAACTCTTTAACACTTTCGTATGATAGCGCCATCTATCTATAAAAAAAACCACTTAGAAACTAAAAATTATAATACGAGAAAATTTATATTCAACAAAACGAAGTTTGCCGGATCAGCTAGTTGTAGTTATAAGTTACGTAAATAGTTATTAAAAATACTATTTTATATACATAGTTAGTTATATATTTAGAGTTAGTTTGTTGGTTAGATAAATACATAGATAGTTATTATAACTTACGTCACCCAAAAAGAAAAGAAGGAGACCCACCTACAAAAAATAAATGAGATCCCACCAAAAACATTAAATGTAAAAAATGCCAAGCCTCTGTGCAATCTTTCCACCGTAAAAGGTTTTGAGATCTCATTGAAGCCAAGTCCTATTCAAATTATTTTGTAGTTAGTTATCTATCGAGTGACTATATCAATAGTTGTATTTCTATTATAATTATAGTGACTTGGCAATGAGCATAAGAAGAAACAAATATAAAACGGCATATTTGGAGGAGGTGAAAGTAACGCAAAACGCACGCGTAAAGTTTAATGTCACTTAAGTTCTTTTGATTTGTCCATGAAACATAGGTATAGTTAAATAATTGTGATGTTCTTATCAAATAAACTTAGGTCTTCTAAAATATGTATTGGCGCACGTAGTTGATGGTGACCATAACTACTAATTGGCCGCAAAATCATGTCTGCATATTATAAATCACACATCAGCATAAAAACGAATCTATTCATAGTACTCATAAATATCAATTCGTCAATAACAGTCGCACATAATTCCACACAGCAAGCAGCTTTTAATTTGTGCTCATTGCCAAGTCACTATAATTATAATAGAAATAAAACTATTGATACAGTCACTCGATAGATAACTACAAAATAAATTGAATAGGACTTGGCTTCAATGAGATCTCAAAACCTTTTACGGTGGAAAGATTGCACAAAGGCTTGGCATTTTTTACATTTAATGTTTTTGGTGGGATTAGTCTTACACCACACTGATTGCCATCGACACGTGATCGTGGTAACAAAAGTTTGTCCTACCAAGTCAGAACGGTGCATGTGACTTTATTGATTTATTAACACCCTAAAAATAAATGAAAACCCTTTGAAAATATTTTATACCGGAATTTATTTGCAATATAAGGGAAGTACTCAATAACTGAATGGCAGATGAGACAATCGATGTCCCAAACCTTTGTTTCGGATATGTATTGTTTAAACACAAATAAATCTGAATGGTGTGCACTCAGCCTGTGACGGACCAATGGTTCCGTATACAATAATCTATATATATAAAAGAAAGTCGTGTTAGTTACTTCACTTATAACTCAAGAACGGCTGAACCGATTTAGCTGAAAATTGGCAGGGAGGTAGTTTAGAGCCAGGAGAAGGACATAGGATACTTTTTATCACGTTCGACATCATGTAGGTAGGTAGTAGGTAGGTAGTAGGTAGGTAGTAGGTAGGTAGTAGGTAGGTAGTAGGTAGGTAGTAGGTAGGTAGTAGGTAGGTAGTAGGTAGGTAGTAGGTAGGTAGTAGGTAGGTAGTAGGTAGGTAGTAGGTAGGTAGTAGGTAGGTAGTAGGTAGGTAGTAGGTAGGTAGTAGGTAGGTAGTAGGTAGGTAGTAGGTAGGTAGTAGGTAGGTAGTAGGTAGGTAGTAGGTAGGTAGTAGGTAGGTAGTAGGTAGGTAGTAGGTAGGTAGTAGGTAGGTAGTAGGTAGGTAGTAGGTAGGTAGTAGGTAGGTAGTAGGTAGGTAGTAGGTAGGTAGTAGGTAGGTAGTAGGTAGGTAGTAAGTAGGAAAAAGTGCATTGCAACGCATGCGGGTACAGCTAGTACATAATAAATTCTACTGATATCATTGTCATGTAAATTCAGGAAATGTGAAGAATTTAATATGACCAAATGTTTATTAATTTTAATGGATGAATTTGTTGTTGAATTTGGAATTTTGTTTAGGCTAATTTGTGTGGTGGAGTAGAAGAAGTACTAGAGGCCGCCCCCAGCTTCGCCCGCGTGGATGTCGTTTATCGCGGTGCCCGTGTTTTTGCCGAAGTATTTTATATCGAATTTCATTACGCCGACAACGATTCGCCGACGTAATCTTTGGCGAAGCAATTTTTGCCCTAATTTGATTTCGCCGAATGATTATTAGCCACCATAATTATTAGGCCAAAAAATCATTCAGAAATTTTGTTTTAGTCGAATACTTATTTGGCTATTGTTTGATTTGCCAAATAAGTATTCGCACAACATTATTTTTACACAGCGGAATTGTAATGGTAATCCGACTCAGCGCACCCCGACTACACGTGTAGACTTAGAGTGTTATTTACAAGCATGGAGCCAAAAGCTCGCGAAGGAGGTCCTGAGTGGAACGAGGGCACGAGGCCGAAGCGCAGCGAGTGGAGGGAGGTGGCGAGCGAAGCGAGTCGGCGACCTCCCGAGCGTAGCGCTGGTCGAGTGTGCGAGCGAAGCGAAGGGGCGACAAAACGAGTCTTCTGGCGGAGCAAACCCAGAAACATTTGCATGCTTGCTTGCTTTCTTGCTTGCATGATGAGAAAATGAGCCATCTAACAAGTGTAAAGTGCCCAATAATACAGTTGACTAATGAAACGGTGGCCAGCAGACTAGTTGGCGTAACAAAAATTACAAAACATAATTAGGGACTTTAATCATTCGGCGTTTTAAGTATTCGGCGAAATAAAAAGTGGCGAAAGGTTGTCGGCCAGATAAGAATCGGCAAATAATATTTCGATATTCCAACAGAGAACCCGTTTATCGCGAAGATATTTCGCGGTTTTCGGGAGAACAGTACATATTATGTCCTTTTTCAGGTTCCAGACTATCTCTGTACCAAGTTTCATCAAAATTGATTCTGCAGTTTAGGCGTGAAACCGTAACAGACAGAGTTACTTTCGCATTTAGACAGAGTTACTTTCGCATTTATAATATTAGTAGGGATGAATAGAAAAAAATATAAGAGAAAACGGTGAGCGAAAAATGTAATACGAATATTGCTTTATATTGGCGTTTTCCGTGTTGGCAATATTAGTACGTTTGTCCACCGACGCCGTCACCGAGAAACGAAATTATTTCGGACCGAGTTCGGAACGACGCGCGTGACGGCGATCGTGTGTCCACCGCGACCGATCTCAGTGGTTCCCAACATAAGACAAAAACCCGTGCACCGGCGCCGTCAATCTCAGATGTAGTGGTCAAGAGCAGACGCAAATTGTATTGCCGGCATTTCGGTCCGTCACGATCCCGGCGGAGTTCTAGCGGTAGCGCCGAACTACTCACAATCTCGGTGGCCGAGATGACGGCGCTCGGATGACGGACGTGCAGTGGACACGCGGACTAGTAATGTATGCATCACTACTTCGGCAACGTCATCTCGTTCTCGGTGACGGCGGCGGTGGACGAACGGCGTTATGCAACATAAAACGTCAAATTGATTGTGACAGTTAGCTCATGTTTTGAACCTGTGCTCACTTCCTTTTCCTTGTCATTCAAGCATCACGAAATATACCTTCATCTCCATCGAAGCCAATTTTTATTGTTCTACAAAATCCTGTACACTACCACCAGCATCATTACAGTACACGCTCGCCACTGTTGGCTAGGTTTTGCCTTTGTAAAAGGAGAGAGATATAGCATAGCTTGTCAAGTATTTTCATACATTGTGTAATACGCAGATATTTTCTAAGTTTCTTTTTTATTTTCTCAAATATTCACAACAGAAAATATGATATTTTTCAAATTTGAACATCGAAACTAAAGTGACATAAATAAACGTACAGCCTCAAACAAAATCGTACTGAAATATTCAAAAAATGGTGTTGAAAACGGTCCAAAATTCGAACTCGGAATAACAGTGCGTCCAACCGTTAGACCGACTCGTGAAATTTTAACTAGCCGCCCGCACTGTGCACTTTTATTTGCACTGACGTGTACGCTGCAATACGTCGCCTGTTTCGGTAAACTTTAGTTGCGGGCGCGCGTACAGTCAACAAATTGTTTTTGCTTACATTACAGTGCGTGCCTGAATAATTGGGCAGTGTACACTTGTTAATTCATCATGGTTGATAGACAGCTGGGTAATGAGCGGAAAATATTTATTGGGTATTTTTAAGTTTAATTACATAGTGAGGTGGGTCGCGGTGAATTGTTATTCAGATGAACCTGACGTATACGTGGAATTTGTACTACAATAACAACAAATAAAACTTTTAATTAAAAAGACGATCATGTTTGCTTGTGAAAACATAAATAGCAAATTATGAATATAAAGGTTTTTTTTAAGTCATTTGTGCTGATTCTTTTGTTCACCAACTAAATTAAAATTAGAAAATTACTATCTTTTTCTTACACACAGCGCGAGAAAAGGACGGTGATAGATAGGAACTAAGTTAGAGATGTTAATCTAGTTTACGCCTTGAACATTACCGTGTCTTTAGTAGACGTTCCAACGTGCGACTTGGAAATTTTAGTTCGAAATGACAGATTTATATTTACGTCCATCTTTTTATTGTTTTATCAGAATGAAAAAGATTGCAATTAATCAAAATTAAGTTTAGTTTGTACACAAAAAAATACGGTTAAAGATCTTTATTTTCTGAAAAGAATTACAAATTCATTTACAGAGAAAACATAAACTTATTAATTAAAAGAGAAGCAATAAGCTATGTCTACACCAGTGAGTTTTCATGTTCATCTTGCGTCTTCGTCTGAAGCATGCGTGAAGCGCCATAGCGCATGCAATAGCGCATTCCTTAATACTAGTTCGACAAAAACGCATGCCCCTAGCGCACGCTAATCCGTCTATTGTATGTCGACTGACAACTGACTGAGGCGCACCGGTGTAGACGATAAGCTGCATGCGTCTTATGGCAATCAATATTGCATGCGTTTGACGCAAGTGGAATTGAAAGTTGAAAGCGCAAGATGAACATGAAAGCTCACTGGTGTAGATATACCAATATGTCATTGAGCGTAACTTAAAATAATAATAATAATAATAAAGATTTATTGTTTCAAATAGACCAGATTACATGGCAAGGTAAATATAGCACAGGCATACAAGATTCTAAATCTAGTTAGTGGGTGGAGTACTGATCTCCTAGATAGGTTACGAAGTAACCTGTGTTTAGAAGAAACAGTTCCGATCCCCTCTCGTAATGGAAGTATTATAGCACGTGTTATATATTCCAAAAAGAAGCATCTTTGCATGCTAATTAATGAACAAGTGGTAGACGTGTCTTAATTCTAGTAAATTTTGAAATGTGTGTGTGTGGCGTGTGATGTGTGTAAGTGTGGTGTGTGATGTGTGTATCGTTTTTTATGTGGTGTGTGATGTATGTACCTATGTGTTTGTGTTTGTTCACTTCTTTAGGTATTCTTCAGTTTCGTCGTAGTTTAAGTTTTGTAGGTATGAGCGAACAGTCTTTTTGCAGATGAAATATGTTGAGCCGTATATTGGAAATTTTTGATTAATTTTGTTGTAAAGTGATGGGCCAAGATAGGGAGCGAATTTCTTTATGAAAGATGTACGTGCGCGTGGAATAGAGCAGATTAAGTCTTTGCGGCGTTTGGAGATCTGTTGAAATGGCGTTCTTTGGTGTTGTAGAAGGACTGCGTGCAAAATATATTGTTGTCTTACGTTAAGTACGTTACATGCCTTATAGAGTTCTGTAGTGGGAGATAGTATATGTCTAAAGGTGGCCACTTTCAGAATAGCTCTGTGTGCGATCTCCAGAAGCTTAAGTATGGTCTTTGCAGCACCACCCCAGCATGAGATACAATATATTAGGACTACAATATATTAGAGCAAAGTATACGCTTCGGATGATTAAAGGGTTGGCGACATGTCGCAGGGTTTTAAAAATGTATATTAACTTACGTATGCGACCGGAAAGAGTGTTTATGTGAGATTTGAAATTAAGGTTTTTGTCGAGAATTACGCCCAGATATTTAATCTGTTCCACTGAGTTTAAAGTGGGACATTGACAATTAAGTTGAGTTGGTGAGGGACAAGAGTGAGCTCTTACAGAAATTGGAGTTTTTGGTTGGGAAATGTTGGTGATAGAAAAAGTGATGAAGTTAGTTTTGTTGGCATTGAGAGTCAGAGTATGAGAGGAAAGCCACTTTAAGGCAGTATTGAAGCCAACTTGTGCAGTTGCTTGGAGTTCCGACCATGAGTTTGCGGAGAAAGTGATGGCAGTATCATCTGCAAATGTGACTATTGAGGCATTTGGAATTTCAAGATTGCAGAGGTCGTTAATGAACACGAGAAAGAGTGTGGGCCCTAAGATGCTACCCTGAGGCACACCATACTGAATGGGTAGTTCATCACTCTTGTAATTCTCTATAGTAACTGATTGTGCGCGATCTGTAAGATAACTTTTGAAGAAATCAAGTGGAGACCCCCTGACACCTAAACTTTCAAGCTTGAGTAGAAGAGTAGAAACGGGAACGGTGTCAAATGCTTTCGCAAGATCCAAAAATATGGTGAGAACCTTTTTATTACTGTTTAAGTTTCCAACTATATGGTTAACTAACCCGTCGACAGCGTCACAAGTGGATTTGTTCCTGCGAAAGCCGAACTGTTGGGGTGATAACAGTTTGAAGTGTTCAAGGTAGTGAACTAATCGCTTGTTTATGAGGCGTTCGAGCACCTTGGACAAGGCACTAAGAACCGCTATAGGGCGATAGTTGTTTGGCAAGCTCCCGTCACCACCCTTGAAGATAGGATGAATGATTGCCCTTTTAAAAGATATGGGGAAGATGGCTGATTGAAAGCAAAGATTGAATATATGGCATAGTATAGGTGCGAGGGTCCGCGCATATCGATTTAAGAAGGTTTGAGATATGCCATCCCATCCAACAGAAGCGTTGACCTTAAGCTGGTATATGGTACTTAAAACTTCTTCAGGATCTGTTTGTTCTAAGACGAAAGATTTATTAGATTTGGAGGTATGAGGTGGAGGAGAGTGGTTTTGGACACTCGTGATGTTTTCTGCAAGTGTTTTCCCTATGTTGACAAAAAAATCGTTTACATCATTGCAAGACTGACTGGGCGAGTGTGAATGGGTTAAGAGTTGCTTGGAGGGGTTTTTAGTTTTTTGTGTATTGGTGATGGTTTTTATAGTATCCCAAAGTTTTTTAGGGTTGTGAATGGACTTATTTATTTCTTCAGAGTCAAATTTTCTTTTTACTTTCTTTAAGAGTGTTGTGCAAAAGTTTCTGTATCGTTTGTATGTGATGGTTAGCGTTTGGTTGTCTGGTGACTGCTTTACTTTTTTGTGAAGAGAATCTCGGTTACGGATACACCGCAGCAAGCCGGGAGTAATCCACGGTTTCAATATTCTTTTACTTGCCGGTATTTTGACAATTGTTGTACATTCTGTTATAGCGTTTTTTGTTATTTGTATAAGTTTGTCTATAGCAATGTTTGGGTCACAGATAAGGAAAAATGGGGTAAAGTCTAGATTCTTCATAGTGATATCAAGTGCGTCGTAATCTACCTTAGATAATGTTTTTAGGGAAGTTGATTTTGGTTTTTTATTAGTTAGACATAACAGAGAGGAGCAGTGATCGGTTACCGTAGTATCATAAACTAGGGTAAGGATTGTAGTGTTGGGTCGAATCATAATATGGTCTAAACAGTTTTTGCCTCTAGTAGGATGTGTATGGGCTGGAAGGAATCCGTGATACGCCAGGGCGCTAAGGTATTCGTGGGATCGTAAATCTTGGGTATTAGGTTTATATCCAAGTTTATGTCTCCGGTAATTATAACTGATTTGTAGGAAGTGAGGGATGGAAGAATGTTATTGAGTGCTGTAAGGAATTAAGGATGTTATCGTTTGAGGGCGAGCGGTAGATGCAGAGTATGGCCACTTCAGAATTTAGCGTCACAAGCAGACCCGGCGCTGATCCAAGGAAGTTCGGCTCTTCATATGTGGTTATTAAGGCAGACTTAACATAGACAACCACCCCGTCGCTTTGATTAAGGTGTTTGGTTGTTGTGTATGTAATATAGTTATGAGAAGTGGGAATACTAGAGTTACTAGAGCACGATAGCCAACACTCTGTAAGAACCAGCATATCACAGTCAATATTCATACGGTGAATAAGAGTTTGTAGGTTTAGGTAATTACAATTAATGGACCGGATATTTTGAGTTAGTACAGTAAACCAGGAGCTGACGTTGTTAACATATGATTTGGTTTCTTCAGGGGTACATATATGAGTATCAGATACAGAAAATTGGTCGACATTTGACATTACATCATCATAAAATAAATAAAATAAAGTAGATATGCATTGTGTTTACTTTGTTTAATACACAACATTATCAATTCTCAATTAATACCAACATTTAATACCTTCGACCTAACAAAACAAAACAAACACCATCAAACACAAGCGACACCTACAAAGCGGTAAAATTACTAACTTTAAATACTCCCAGACAGTTTTATCAAGAACCTAATATCTATTCAGTCCAAACAATCAAACTTCCACCAACTTTAAATTCATAAGAAAACTCAAACAAAAAGAGAATCGCCAAGGTAGGTAATTGAAATTCATTACTTAGTATAAAAATTGTAGGATAACCACTGTGCATAATGGTGCCCAGTTTAATAATGCAGTTTGAGCGATATCGCAGCTGCATTCATCGGCTAAGAAAATTTAATCCAACGGAACTCCGAGTGACTTTAGTCAAACATTCATATACGAATGTCTTGAAAACGTCTCGCGATTCTTCGTGAATTTTTGTATTCGATTTTCTATGTTCCATAACATCTAATATCTAATATATAAAAATGAATCCCTATTTCCCTTGGTCATGGCATCACGCGTGAGCGGCTTTACCGATTTCACTATTTTTTTTTGTTGTGTTCGTTATTGTCAAAGGCTTTTATGAAAGAAAATAGGTACAGAAATTTTAAAAAAAATGAAATTATCTCAGCATGTCCATATTCTTCATTTGTTTACCTTTACCGCATGCATGAAAATGGTTTTAACTTTTTGTTACTATTTTGATTTTGTTTCTGAATGTGTAGTATGTAAGTAGTAGGTAGGTAGTTAGTAGGAAAAAGTGCATTGCAACGCTTGCCGGGTACATCTAGTATTCAATATTTATAGTCTTCAATTTTGTATATGACTGTACCTGAAATAGCTTTTGATTACGAAAAATTAAATTTGATTTAAAGGATCCAATACACAAACCAATAGAAGACCTCGTTGGTCTAGTGATCCCAAGCGCGACTGTTAAACGTGAAGTCCTAAGTTCGATCTCCGGGTTGGGCAAAGTGTTATAGGGTTTTTCCGTGTTGAATTTCTCAGTAGCAACCTGGAGTCTGGATTTGTGCCCGGTTGATGGCAATAGGCTCGCCCCCTATTACATGGGACTTAAAAAAAATAACGCCGCAATGAACACCCGTTCCTATACACATATGCCCAACACTTCGGGGCATTTTAGAAAACTTAAACAACAATTCTTCAATCGTGTTAAGATGTGTATTGTTTTATCTAAATAAAAAGTAACCCCTGGGTGTTCACAATGGTAGTTCATTAATATAGCATATAATATCCAATCTATTCTGTTTCGATGTAGCGTAGGCTTCGTCCTTGCTGAGCAGTGCGTTGCATTGCATTGCGTCGGGCAGTGCGGCGCGCAATTACGACGCGACGCAGTCGACGTGCCCTTGCGACTGCGTTGTAATCCAGTTTTTATAGTATTTAATGAGTTAGGTTAAATTTGTCGTGGTGGCCCGGAGGTTTCAGCCCCGCTTGTTAAGCAACGGGTTGCGGGTTCAAATCCAGGCAAGTACCAATGTGACTTTTTCAATTTCATATGTACTTTCTTAGTCAATCTAAGACGCCACTGACATACGGTGAAGGAAAACATCGTGAGGAAACCTGGACTTTATGGTCTGAAATCGCCAACCCGCAGTGAGCAAGCGTGGTGATCAATGCTCGTTCCTTCTCTGTATGAGAAGAGGCCTTTGCCCAGCAGTGGGAAAGTTACAGGCTAATATTTATTTATTTATTTTATTATTTAGGTTAAATTCAACTGCCGCAGTCAAACCGCTAAAAACAAACTATACGCGCCGCTCTGTTAGATGCATTGCTCACGTAGGCCACTAGCACAATTTATATAAGCTAAAGCAGTACTTCAACTACCTACAATCGTCCGAATTGAGACACACACTGCAACAAGACTTCTAAGTTAGCATTGGAATACAGTCAGACACGGCTGTCATAAAGAGTACATTGTACTCAGTACACAGTGCGTGTCTGCGTGAGTGTGTGAATTCAGGCGATTATAGTAATTCGAAGCATTGTTTTAACTTACGTATCTACTGTGCAATAGTATAGAAGGCATATAGTTTGTTATTTTTGCGACGCGATGCTCGATGCAATGCACTTCGCACCCAGCTAAGACGAATGGTAAGGTTTTTCCAGCAGTCTTCATTCTATCATGTTTTCCATACAAAGTTTTAGCTAGAAAACAATGTAACATTTTCCACTTAGCAACACAAAAATTTCAAACGTTTCAGCTTCAAGCAGACTAATTGAAATACCTGCTCCGCATTTTTTCCGCGCTCCGTTCCCCGAGGAAAGGCTAAATCTAGTAAATTAGTTTCATTATCACTATGTCCCAGGTGCTTCGCAAAGCGCTTGTTTTTGGCGCGACCTCTCCCCAACCCCCCATGCCCCTATCCGTCTTAACGGGCTTTATTAAGTTGAACTCTTTAGCCGGAGTAGTTTTAAGTTAGTCTACCGGGAGCGATTAGTTACCTTTCTTTGTTAAAGAATTGAATAGTTTTCGACGTTTTTTGCTCTTTGTATTGTGTTGAATAGCAGTTTAAGTAAAAGATAGTGGAAAACGCTTGGGAATGTTTGCCTTTTTCGTTTAAATATATAGTTCGCTTGGGCTTTCGTTCTATTCATTCTAGAACTCGAGTCTTTGATTAAGGAGTTCGGTTTGTTGAAATTTAGCGTTCTATAGCTGGTTTACGACTAGTTACGAAATCTATTGTTAAGAATATAGTGTATGTTTTGACGTGGATCAACAGCCACTTATTCTGCAAAGTTCTCACATTGTAACTGAACATACAATGTATTACTGGCGTAGCTTGGAAGTAACTAGTGGACTATGATAGAGGTAATTGATTGATTTTCAATTTCAATTTCAATTTCAAAGTCATTTATTCTCTCTTCACATTGGTTGCCTTAAAATTAATATAGTTTAAAACTAATGTTAATAACAATATTTCACCACTGTAAGAGACTGGTGCCTGAAATAGGTTTTGGAACAAAACCTGTGGTACAGGTCACCAGGGCCCCTCCGCAGTAATAAAAATGGTTTAGTGTCCAAGAACGACCTTATGCGAGTAGGAACATGCATCGTGAGAGGTAGGTAATTATACAGGACTTGAAACAAAATTACAGAAAAAAAAATGAAATAAAGGAAAAACAGAAGAAAAAAATAAAATAATAATACTAAACTAATAGCAGAGATGAGTTATTTGTGGTGCCATGTAAGACGTGTATGTTGATGAAAGAGTGTAAAAAGAGTGTGTAGTGTGGGAAAGAGTGAACGAAAGCGAATATCACTAGTGACACGTAAAGCGAATGAAGGAGTGTATGAAAGCGAGTATGGGGTGAGGATCAGTGATGGGAGATGGGGGATATGGGCAGATTATTTAAGAACCGACAAAAGACCTTCAGTTTTCTCATAGTCAAGGGTTTTTAGGAATGTTTTGACGGCTTTTTTACAGTTAGATTTTGTTTTAGGGTATATATTAAGGGTGACGTTAAGTTTGTTATATAAAAACTGACCAAGGAAGCAAAAAAATTTCTGAGGGAGTGCCGAATTGAAGTGTGATGATGGGCATATCCTTCCCTTACGCCGTGTGTTAACGACGAGCTGGGAATCAAACTTAAGCTGGGAGTGTTTATTAACTACAGTAAGGAGGATAAACGTTTGTCTGACCGTAAGAACTTATTGATTGAGTTTAGGTGTATCCAGTTGATAATACGACATGCGTCGGGTGTCATACAAATAGCTATGACAGACGTTGCGGGCACTCCCAAAGTTTGACAGCCGGTCTAACCTTAGGATATCGGTATTGTCCAGTAACTGGGTTGTGGAGGTCTGATGGTAGTCGCTCCGTGTTAAATACTGGTATTCATCCGCATCTGGTTAGACTGGAAGGTGACCGAAACATAGTTGGGAAATAGGCAGAAGACTCAACCAAGATACAACACGGCAACCTTTCTAAAGCCAACGAGAAAAATACTACATCTTACACTTCTTTTTTTCTTCTCTCATGTCAGCACGAGCTGTATGAAAATATCACATGTCGTGGTGAAAAAATTTGCCGGTCTACAAGCGGGTAGCGGGTTTGGTAGCGGAGCAGACTGCCCAGGGTGCGCCTAGCCTTTGCGGAAGTGTCGTAAGTTCCCGCGACCCTCGGCGCAGGTGTGAGATGGAACACCGGGGTGGTTTTAGTCAGTAAGAGTCTGACAGACCCCTCCGCCCACCCCAGGGCGGAGGACATCCATGACATCCACGCCTAGCCTACATACTTAACACATTCGAGTCCACCACACTTTTCATAAAGCTCATACGCCATCCCGCTATACATATTACTAGTGGACCTTCCGGGACGGTCCTCGGCATTACGTTTGCGCTAAGAGTGAACCCTCGAGGAGGGTTCCTGGCATTGGGTAAAAAAACCTTGAAAAATACGCTACTACGTCGTAAAATAGATGTTTGCTTGTTTCGTGACGGTGAATTTTCCAAGCAAAACCTGCATTTAAGATGAGCCCTCCACGAGGGCACCCGGCACTGAACGTGTTAAGACTCGCCATTCGTGGAGGGATTTTTAATACAACCTGTTTAACGCTGCTAACAGACTTGATGCCCCAGTCTTCTTGATAATCTACTCCAAATAGGATAAATAACTTTATTTTTCTAATGGACTGCTTTTTGATCATCCTTGTGGACTGTTTCCACGTTACCGAGCATGACCAGCCAATGGGGGAAGTAAAATACTTAACCTAAACTAACTACTTATACAACACTAACATTACGGCTACTAGCAACAACAGCACTAAGGGCGACCTCTAGTGGGACTAGGAGCTCGGTTTAGGACGTTGCTGGAGGGGGATTGGGTGGGAGACACCTTGATGAGGTCTGACTGTGGAGTCTGAAGAGGCTTTACGACGGGAAGGATAAACACCAAACACAACACTTGTGTACTGTTGTCATCCAGTAGCTCGATAAAAATCTGATTAAGGCCTTAATTATTTCATCAACATAATTAATCTTGGGCTCTTGTGCGATGTCCGTGTTTTAATTAAACGACAATAACAGGGTATATTTAAAATTAATTTGGTCGGAAACCTGACATTATCGCAAGGCGAGGTGAGAGGACGAATTTATCAGCGCACACTCCAATGCTCTCGTGTAAAATTAAATGACATTTGACGTTTGGTACAAGTGGAAGGAGCGGGCTTAGCAAAATGAGTAAAAACTTAAGGCAAATTGTGCTAAGTAAGTGGGTCACAGTTTCTTTTGAAGGGGTAGTAAAATGAGTTTTTTTTAGATCTACTTGTAGCAAAACGGTAGCATCTTGTTAAAGCTTTCAAATAGTATTTGACGATAGTTTTGCTTAATTACTAAAGCCTTAATTCGGTCAGCGAACTAAGAGTGCAAGACTTCGGAACACACGAACGCAAACTTTTAGGTACACGCGGCAAGAGAGTTAGTAGAAGTGTGTGCAGGCAAACAACGAAAATGGATGTCATTGATTTCGTGCGTAATATCTTTTATGCACAAGACCAAGACAAACATACAAGCGAAAGCAAAAACATGGCCTCTCAGCAAGCATACAATTCTATTCAAATACGAATGTAGTTAGTTGACTACCGACTTAAGCGCAGTTCAGACTACGCTATACTATTTCGCTAAATAGTAGAGCATATTACGTCATAAGCTATAACTATATAGCATGACTTTCACACTATGCGCTATATCGCAAGCCAGTTTACTGTATAGCAAGTTATTTGGTGTAGAAGATGGGGTAGAAGTGAGGCGGAGCAGGGACCGGAGAATCGTACGATATAGCTCCGAGAATCTTTATCGCGTACAACAAGCCATACTTTATAGCATAGCGTTGTGTGAACGTGTCCATATAAAGTGTATGCTGAGCGATATCGTTGAGCTATACAATATTTGCTATACGCTTAATATTATAGCTTAGTTTGAACTGCGCTTTAGGTATATCTTTTGTCTTTTTGTATGTATTATAACTTTCGTGAGACACATTCATATTTATGATTATTTACGGTTTACTCACGTGCATTTTGCGGGATTGCCCAACTAGTTTCCCTTTTTCATGAGCTGAGTCGAACTCCATTAGATCGGCGAGGTCGAATTCCCGCTGTCACCTATGTTTAGCACCCACCCCGAATAGCTGGTACAAACAAAATTAAATGCAGCGTTGAAATTCGACAATGCTTACTTAATTAGATGTCATAATTTACTGGAAACGACGCGACTCGACCTCTTATGATTTTTACCTGGATTCAAAAGGATTTTGTTACGGACAATTTGTAGAGAATAATGGGAGAAGCACTGGGTTTTGGTGCTCGTTCGTGAGGTGGATTAAATTGTGTGGGTATTACGAAGGTTTTAGTAATGAAGTGTTAAATTATTTAATAAAATCGGGATGAAGAGGAAATACATTTGAAGGGTTGTGATAAAGAGAAATAAAACTTGAAATGGTTTTAATAGTCTACAAAGAAATAAATGTGAAGGCTGTTGATTTAGCTTGATTTTTTGATTATTTTCTGTTTTTCCAAAGGTCGTTGCTGTGTTGAAGAGCTTTTTGCGTTTAAAAGCTACTATAAAGGTAAAAATCGTAACGAAAAAAAAACCTTTTCTTTCTTTAAGAATCCATTAAAAATGCACATTGTTGGTAAACAAATATAACTGAAGAAGAAAGCTAGAACTACATTAGGCAGACGTCGGCCTCGTGCGCCGATCTGGACGCGTCGAAGCCCATGTAGTTTATATGACGACTAGTTGTGTAGAACATTAGATCCACGACACACGACGCAACGCTACGTACGCGACGCCGATCCAGCGACCCCAGATTTTCGTTGGATGGTGGAGTGAGTAACCACGCGTCTGACGGAGCGTGTGCATAACGTAGTTCTACGTCTCAGACATCAGATGCGTCATTCCGCAAGCATTTTAATTATTTTTTTCTTCTCATTGTTGAAAGACTTCTCACCACGAATAGACGATGCGCGTCGATTTGGTGTGCACACCAACGTAATACGTGTGAAACGTTTCAGACGTGTGCGTCGGCCTAATGTAGATGCAGAAGTAGCACCAAATCTACAAGCAAGTTTGATTGCGCAAGTTATTGCACGCAAGCGCGCGCTTAGTTCGTAAAACTTGCAGAAATTAACTTGCTGTCGGTGTGTCCTCGGCTTGAAAGTCGATTGCGCAAGTCAACTTGCGCAAAAAACTTGCTAGTAGATTTTGTGCTTATGTTTAATGGATTCTTAAAACATGATAAATGTTTCAGGAGTGTTAGACAGTTTCCCAGTTTAAGTTATAATTAAATTATTTTTTATCCTAATGACAAGGCTAGATTGTAATAAGATTAGGATGCATCCTTATCTCTAGGGCTACCTTATCCTTAGGCTCTAAGATAAGGAAAAAAAATAAAGAATCTTTCTTGTTTACTTTTTATAAAAAAAACAGCCTGTAACTGTCCCACTGCAGGGCAAAGGCCGCTTCATAAAAGTTCAAAAAAGGTTGCGCGTCTTCTGGGGAATCCCCGCGACCTTTTTTGGCTCGTGTTTAGTTTGTACTTTATACAATTGACATAAAGTTCATTATGCTATGTACAAATTCGACGCTTCTTCCTTTCCGCGGCGGTGTAAATTGAGCTTAACAGAGAAGGAACGAACATTGATCACCACGCTTGCTCACTGCAGGTTGGCTATTTCAGATCAGTAAGTCCAGATTTCCTCACGATGTTTTCCTTCACCGCATGTCAGTGGCGTCTTAGTAACAAAGAAATTACACATGATGACATTGAAAAAGTTCCATTGGTACAGACGCCAGCAGGTCAAACTACCCGAAACTGTCAAATTTTCTCAATCAACCTTGAACCTAATGCTTTCGCAAAAAAGATGAAAATCTATTAAAGAAATTTGACAGATTGTAGTAGCTTGACATTGCAAGTAGAATTAGCACGCCGAAGTGGAAGTGGGCCGACTATGTCTGCAGACGGACAGATGGTAGATGGAGCAGACACGTGTTAGAGTGGAGACTGCGTTTGGGCAAACGTAGTGTGGGACGCCCTGCGGGACGATGGACCGACGATTTGAAGAAAGTGGCTGGCAGCGGATGGATGCAGGCTGCCCAAGACCGGGATGGTTGGCGATCTCTGGGGGAGGACGTTCAGCAGTGGACGGCAATAGGCTGATATGAAGATGATGAAGTAGCTTGATGTGCTGGCATCTGTAAATGCGTGGGTTTGAACCCGCAACCCGCAGGGCAATTGCAAAATTGCCAATATCATTCATGACAGCTGATGTGTTAAAAACAATATTCATTGCGTGGTACATAGTTGTGGGAAGTCGATTATTAATACATACGTTGCTATGGAAATTGTTGAACTGTCAAAGTCATAGCGATTATGAGTGTGTTGTGCAATTAGAATGCTAGTGTTTAACAAGCGGGTTTGTAACCTCCAGGCCACCACAACAATTTACCTTCTCTACTTTAATTTAATTTTTAATTTACCTTTATTCAAAACTTAAAAGGCTGCACTGTACATTGTATTTTCATGAACTTATCTTCTCTTCTTTAAAGCACTCGTTTCTGTTTTTATATAAAAACTATTTTCCTTTAATTTCCACAAAAGTATTCTACGTTCCCACGAAAAAAATTATAACAAGAAAATTCCCAACATCATAAGCTCTACAATTTTAATTTGCATATTAAACAGCGAGCTTCCTGTCTCTATAATTGTAGAGACACTGTAAATGAGATGTAGAGCAAACGACAGTGACAAAGTAGAGTCTTTGTAGCGAGTAGAGACTCGATGGAATACGTTTGCTGAATGCAAAGAAATGCAGCTTAGACTCGCATTTATTTTTAATTGTTTAAATAAAGATAGAGCTCTTTTGTTACTTCAAAATGTTTAAGAGAGTTTGCATATTTACTTTGGTTTTTACTTTTAATCTTCTAAGAGTTTAAGTCAGATGTTGGGTGACTGTTCATCTATACACATAAAAGGAGAAGCTGACTGACTGACTGATATATCAACGCACAGCCTAAACCGCTGGGGTTAGAAAGTTGAAATTTTGACAGTAGGTTCCTTTTGTAACGTAGGCATCCACTAAGAAGGGATTTTTCGAAATTCAACCCTTAAGGGAGTTGAATAGGGGATGAAAGTTTGTATGGAAAATCTTCACTTATCGGGTTCAAAATTTCACGCAAGCGAAGCTGCGGGCGAAAGCTAGTTACACATAGAGAACCTTTTGTGACTCGGAGAGCAAGTTAAGCCGTCGGTCTCGAGTGTCATACGAATACCTATGACAGTCGTTACGGGTAATCAGAAGCCCGAATGTCTGACAACCGGTCTTACCTTAGGATATCGACATTGCCCAGTAACTGGGTTGCGAAGGTCTGATGGCAGTCGGTCAGTGTAAAATACTGGTATTTAGCCGCATCTGGTTAGAGTGGATGCTGACCCCAAAATAAAAAAAAAAAAAACTTTGGAAAAGGCTAGGCAGGACAGGAGTTAAAATCAGATAGCTTAGTTCGCTGTTTAGCTTCGCTTCTGGCCGTGGTTCTGTTATGGTCGGGAGCGAGAGTACGTGGGAAGCCGTCACCTCCTTTTGCGAGGTGGTGATGGCGACCAAGGAGGGAGTGGACAGGGAGAGAGAGGCAGCTGCCACTCTCCCTTCCCGAGCCAGATGCACCGGGCGCCGGAGGGCGCGTGTAGTGTGTGGTTTACTGGCGGTGGGTAAGGGGACCCGTCGCCCGACCAGTAACTGGCCCGAGAAGGCGGCGCGGAGTGCTATTGGGTGTTTCCGTGTTGAATTTGTCAGTAGTTGGCGGATGGATTTAAGCCCGCTTGATGACAATAGGCTCGCCATTACATAGGACTTAAAAATTACGGAAAAATGAGGGTGTTACCATACACCTCTGCCCAACCCTTCGGGGAATACAGACGTGATGTTATATTATTTAGAAAATAAATCCACCTGTCAAGCTTCATCATTTTAGCAATATTCTCTTATAAACGGTGTTCCCTTGTTTCGCAGACAGAAATTTCATAGAATTTCGTTTCGCAGCATAATGTTTCATATAATATTCGGTCCTTGTATTTTTATTTCGAATATTATTGTTTCAACGACTATTTAGGTACCTACTTGAATCAAACATATTTCACAGAAACTCAATTCAATGAGTTTTATACTCACATTTTTTTATTTAACAAACTTATCAAACAGAATTATTTTTAACGAATGTTGTTTGTTCAGTGTATTTTTCCATGCTATTTTATTTCAACGAAAATGTAAAAATAGACATGGTATCCATATTTTTATAAATAAACTAGCTGTTCCCAGCATGCGTTGCAATGCTCTTTTTCCTACCTACTGCCTACCTACTACCTACCTACTACCTACCTACTACCTACCTACTACCTACCTACTACCTACCTACTACCTACCTACTACCTACCTACTACCTACCTACTACCTACCTACTACCTACCTACTACCTACCTACTACCTACCTACTACCTACCTACTACCTACCTACTACCTACCTACTACCTACCTACTACCTACCTACTACCTACCTACTACCTACCTACTACCTACCTACTACCTACCTACTACCTACCTACTACCTACCTACTACCTACCTACTACCTACCTACTACCTACCTACTACCTACCTACTACCTACCTACTACCTACCTACTACCTACCTACTACCTACCTACTACCTACCTACTACCTACCTACTACCTACCTACTACCTACCTACTACCTACCTACTACCTACCTACTACCTACCTACTACCTACCTACTACCTACCTACTACCTACCTACTACCTACCTACTACCTACCTACTACCTACCTACTACCTACCTACTACCTACCTACTACCTACCTACTACCTACCTACTACCTACCTACTACCTACCTACTACCTACCTACTACCTACGTATCCTATGTCCTTCTCCTGGCTCTAAACTACCTCCCTGTCAATTTTCAGCTAAATCGGTTCAGCCGTTCTTGAGTTATAAGTGAAGTAACTAACACGACTTTCTTTTATATATATAGATATTAATAATATAATTAAGCGTTTAAGAAATATAAAATAAAAGACTGTGTTTCAATAATAATTGCATTTTCAGTTTTATATGCATTTATTTAGGTTACATTTTAGGCCAAAAACTGTAAACTTTTCTCCCAACCGACTAATTACAAGAGCGAGCGAAGCGAGCTCGTTAATTTGGGGCACCCCGACACGGATAGGTTAGATTCGAAGGAGATGACGAGGCTAGAGTGAGCGAGCAAAGCGAGCGAACAAAGCCTTCGTCATACCCTTCGTGTTAGGTTACTTTAAACCCTGCAGACAGAAATAAGAGCCCCGCACAGCGGGGCTCCGTCGACTCTGGTTTGGAATCCCAAACAACCTTACAAACATCCCCTTAAGTTTTTCATTTGGTTTTACTGTGAAAATGAAAGTGGGTGACGAGTAATCGTCAGGTGGTCGACGAAGGTGCGTCGCATACATAGAAGGTGTAAAAAAACAGTGCATGTAGTCGGCGCGGAGCTGCAGCGCCGGCAGCCAGTTTGGTAACCGGCGCCGGCATTCGTAGTGGCACCCGGCGCCGGCAGCGGAGGCACTCTCTAAAATAAATATTTTTTAGAATGTTCACTCTCATAAAAATATGGATAGAAAAGCTTTCAAACATTGACTTTTTGTAATTGGTGTTTTAATTTTATTGGAGGGTATGAATTTTGTCAAAGGTATGAATTGAAACGTTTAGAAACTGACACTCGATAAAATGTTTTTCTTGGTATTTAATATGATTTATATTAACTAAACAATATGAGAATAAAATATTTGACTTGTTATTCGAAACATATATTTGTAACAAAAATCAATGATTTAAATTTTTTCAAAGTAAGTATCGAGCGTATCGATTACACTATGAAATGACTATAAGAGTAAAATTTTACGTGAAATTCAATTATGTTCAACATTTCACAATGCAAAATAAGGTTCACGGTGTCAATGGAACAATTACGTACATACTTCAATATATAAATCAATATCCGTTGTTGTAGATCTTTAATGAAATAAATAAGCAGTTTACTGTGTTCCGTCGTGTGTCTCGTCTCTATATCTCTGTCACTTGGATTCGTGTCCTCCATCTTAGACCCTGTCTGCCCTTACCATCAGGTGTGACTAGGGTGAAGTGCGACCAAGTCAAATATTTAAAAACAATAATGTGCAACCATTGGATAACTTTGTACACACGATTTAAATGCCGTTCAGTCATTTAAATATTATACATATGTATAAAAGGTAAACAAACTTTTGATCGTAAATCGTAAAACATTCATTTTATTTTAATACTTTTAATTTTAGAAAACCTTTACATTTATTCGTCAAACATTTAAAAATGATTGTAATTTACAGCAAAATTAAAGTTTCACGAACAAAGATTCATTTACCTAGTAAACAAAATTTTAATGGCTGACTACACTCAAACACAATTCAATAACTAGTAACAAAATAACAAAACAAACACCAAACCAAACACCGCCATTTATAATGAAAATTGAAACATTCAGACCAGTTACAATAAAAAATGTATTACGACAAAAAGCCCGTTGTTTTTATCGAGTATTAGTCTACATTCGTATAAAGCTCCGACGAACTGAAAAAAACACGTTCCGATACAGAAGAACTGAAATATTCAGTGCTACGAACAGTTTATTATATTTTTTGTGGCCGTCTGGTTTCGCGTGTCTGTCTAGCTTTTTATTATGAATAGGATATGCTTGGTTTGTCGGCAAATAAGAACGGAGTAAGTTAATAATAGGGTATTTGACTGAAAAAATCTAATTAGTCCGTCAGTTAGATTATCAAAAAATATTTGACGCGTATTTTTTCTTTTGTTACGCAAACCAAAATTGACGGAGATACGACACTTTTAAAATCGGCAAAACGTCACAAGCAAGTATATTTTTTACTTGCTTGTGACGTCACAAGCCCCCACTCTCGAGATTTGATGCGTTTTATCTTACCAAATATTCATAGATTAGAAAAACTCTAACTGGCGGACTAATTAGATTTGCAATGTATTGATGCTGGCAACATGCCTATTAGTCCAATAATCCCTACAAATATTATAAATGCGAAAGTATCTCTGTCTGTCTGTGACGTTTTCACGCCTAAACCGCTGAACCGATATTGATGAAACTTGGTACAGAGATAGTCTGGAACCTGGAGACGGACATAACGCGGCCCATCGAATAGTACTGTAATGCACTATTACGCTATTTTGCGTTTTATAGCGTTTTCGTTACTTAGAACTCCAATTAAACGTTGCGATTTTTTTTTTGATTTTTTCTATATTTATTTACGAAATTAGCAAAATCGAAATGAACTTAACATTATTATTCCATTATAATAACAATACACTTTAATACCCGAAAAAAAGAGTTACAGGCAATTGCGGATTTTATAATGACCAACTATTACCGTGTGTTACGATTACGATTTTGTTCGAGTATTACCGAGTTAAATATTATGCATTGTTTCCCTGAATGGCCTAGGTATAGCACATTACTGTTTTGTCCTTTGTCAGCATACACACATCAAAAAAAGTTTGCGATCACTAGCATAAGCTGATATAATTTTTTTAAATTGAACTTTATCAAGAAAAATTCTTTGTTGTGTGTTTTCTTGATAAAGAAAACTCGTGTCTCAAGAATCTAAAAAGAAGAAGAAATCATAATATAATCTACCGTAACAAAAAAGATTTCGATTTTTCAAAGTGATCGCAAACTTTTTTTGATGTGTGTACTTCGACGTATAAAATAGAGATACGCTACTTAGATTTTACCCGAAGAATATCGCAACGACGCTAAATCGAGCTAACAGAATGGTATTACAGCTATATAAACATGTCTTTGGGGTGCATTAAAACAGCATCCACGTGTGACAATGCCTAAGCACGCCCAGCGCACCCTGGGGCCTAATTCTCCTAAAATAAATCTTGATAAATCACAACCGAACCAAGGCCGAACCGTTCATTCAGACAGTTCTCAATTTCAAAAGCTATCAAATTGTTTGACACAAAAAACAAAATCAATCATTTTGAAAGTTTTCGAAAACAAAAACTGACTGACGGTTTTGGTTCGATTGCGTTTGGCAACAATCTATTTTAGGAGAATTCGGCCCCTGGCCCGTTAGCCTCGCTACCAACCTTGCTGACTGGCTAATCTTCACTACATGAGCCATTCAAGTATACCTTACAAGAAGGAGAATGTTTCATCATAAATTCTATATCACTTAGTTTTCTTTTACACCTGATCCCACCCCATCTAGCACTTACAGAGACAGTAACAGAATTTATATAACCCAAGACGCGGTTCTGTGTTGTCACCCTACAAGTTAGTGTCAAATGTAAGGAAAACCGACGACGTACGGTGTATATGCTGTCACCGCGAAGAGAGATAAGTCCTTGTTACATGTGTAGTGTTTTAATTGTTGTGAATATCGTTTTGCATGTGCCTGTCAGTGAGTGTTACGTCACTCATCCTCTTGCTGATTTGTGTGTGTAAGTGTTTAATTTTATCCTTCGTTTGCGTTGCCATTGCGTCGAGCATCGTGCCGCGAAAATGTCAAGCGATGCCTTCTATACTAGTTGCTTACGTGAGCAGTGCACTTAACAGAGCGACACGTATAGGTGTTTGTTTTTAGCGATTGGACTGCGGCTGAAACTTTAATTTAGCCTTTCTCATTAAATACTATACGTATAAAGACTATATTACAACGCAGTCGCTAGGACACGTCGACTGCGTCGTGACGACGCACCGCACTGCCCGACGCAACGCAATGCAACGCGCTGCCCAACCATTACGAAGTCTTGCAGAATTAACATAGACACACACACACAATATGTACACGTAACACACAGATTCTTGTAAACTCGTTCAAGTGGTGGTTCTAAGTTTATTTAGTTGGTTTAAGTTTAGTTATTCCCTAGTGCATAGGGTTCGGGGCAGCTCCAGTGGCGTGCTGATGGTCATAGCCGATAGGCTGGACTGCCCTTATATCAGACGTTGTAGTGACTTGCACGTTACATACAGACGTCGGCAGTTCAATTAATATATAATTAATGTGTAATGTAAATAAGAAATGAGTCATTGTCACTTATAAATAAATAAATAATAAGTAACTCAAAATGAAAGATAATTTCGTAAACAAAAGCTTATAAAGTAAAATTATTTGGGTACTGTAACTCCAATTACTGGGGCCACTGCTGGGAATGGGCTTCCTCTCAGAATGAGAAGGGTTTAGGCCTTAGTCTACCACACTGGCCTGGTGCTGATGGACAATGGGCGGTCTTATCATACTAGGCGATTTCTTCCAGACAACCTCTGGATGGACATGAAGTGCAAGAAAAAAAGAGAGGGATAGTTCAGACTTTAAGGATGAAATAGTAGCTTAGCGCCGAGAACACGCTTTTGTTTTTTTGACTTAGCGGTCAAAGGGTTAATGTGTTACTTCTTCGAAATACTACTACTGTCTTTATATTATTTTCTAGTTTTAGATTAAACCTAACACAAAAATACAGCGGTACTCGTATATCCGTCTTGTTGGCAGCGTCTCGTAAACTGTAATGTATGTATATTGCTGTAGAAGGTTAGTTTACTCATACATTACTCGGAGGCTCGCCTTAAGCCACACTCATAAAGCCAAATTAGGCGTGTCTTGGGGAGGATACACGGGGTGGTAGGATGAAAAGCTTGTTGGCTGATTAAAAAAAAAGTTTGATTTTGGATGCAAAACTATACGCGTAATTTGAAGTAACCCTATCATCATCATGCAGCCGAAAGACGTCCACTACTGGACTCCCCCAAGCATCGCCACATCGACCGGTCCTGTGCTTCTCGCATCTAGCGGATGATTTGTTTATCATTTACCTACAAAAAAAAAAGTTTTTCTTCGATATGATTAGGTAAACGTAACTTTGAAGAAACTTTTTTTTGTGACTCTGACCTTTCTAGTATTCTAACTTCAGTGGATTCAGTAGAGCTATTTTGTACGTTATAAGAAATTGATCGATTGGCATCATAAAATGTTTTGTGAGAACTGTCTATTTTCTTGCAGAGTACCTACATACAATATTTTTTTTTTCAAAATCTCTTCGTTTCTTCTTATAATGTTCAAAAATTATGAATAGTATTTTTATTACTTTTTACTATTTCACGAATAACATCATGCCCCCACGAGTAGGGTTACCATCCGTCCGGATTTATCCGGACATATCCGGACTTTCAGCCTTTCATCCGGACTTTGTCCGCCTTTTTAATTTGTCCGGATTTATTTTTAGATGGAAAAAAAATAATTAATGTTTGATTTCCGCATTAAATTAAAATAAAACGAGTATTAAATCAGTCTTCAATCTTTATTAAACTACTTATCTACAACTAGTTAATCAGTTTCATCTCAATTGAAAACAATCAATTATTTCATTTTGTGACTAAAATGTCTGGACTTTTTTTTAAATGTCCGGACTTTTTGGCAAATGTCCAGCTTTTTGTCCGGGCTTTTAAAATTTCGAAATGGTAACCCTACCCACGAGAGACGATACCCACTTAATACGTCCGGAATAGCATAGGTGTTGTTCGCATGGGTGCTATTCAGATGGGTGCTCTTCGTGGAATAAGTCATTAAAAGTAGGCATTTTATTTAACGCACCAATTTGAAAAGCACCAACTTGAATCGCACCAATAGTATTCCTATTACTATTGGTGCTCTTCAAATTTATACGCTAAATGAAATGCCTCGTTAAAAGAACTTGACGATCACGAAATCAACGAACTGTTTAATTTTATTTAAAGTTGTACTAAGCATTTTCTCCGCCATCCTATAGGATCGTATGTCGCGACTCCAAGACTTGCCTGAAACGCATAACAATACCGTTGCGTTTTCCCACACTATAACCCATTCAATTTTCACCCTTATCCGTTTGGATTAAGGATTGTTTACTTAATTTTGTATTTACCTAATTATATTTGTCCAATGTACCTGTACACGTGTTATACTCAAGTTTTAATGTTGTTGGGGCTTATTTCTTTGCTACGTGATCGCTAAGCAAGGGTTCTCATTACATATTACTTCTATTTTATAGTATAGCTATTGTGGGACAGAAGAGTTTATAGGCAACGGAGACTAATGGTTTGGTTTTGGGCGTTAAAGTGAGATGGGTCAAGATTGGTTGTACGTTGTTTTATAGGTAATAGTTTTATAGAATTACGTTTTACATAAAAAAAATCTCATATTTTCGTTCCACAGAATATACGCAGAACGCTTACTTTGAAGATTTTTAAATCATTGATTTTTGTTTCACATAAAGTTTAATGTTAGAATAATCATATCATAGCATAACAAATCCAATATTCTTTATCCTCATATTGTTTAGTTAATATGAAACTTATTACCAAGAAAAACATTTAATCGAGTACCAAACAAATATCTACACCAAAAACAGATTTTGGGACCAAGGTCGACGTAGCCCCGCTGCGCGGGGCTCCTATTTCTGTCTGCAGGGTTTAAAGTAACCTAACACGAAGGGGATGACGAGGGCTTCGTTCGCTCGCTTTGATCGCTCACTTTAGCCTCCGTCTTATAAAACACTGGTAATCAGGCGCATCTGGTTAGATTGGAAGCTGAACCCGACATAGTACGGAAAAGGCTAGGAGGAAGATATACATAAATGTGCCTATTCACATAGAAAGCGGGTTGCCGGCGCCGATCTGCCAGTGCTTGTCGGTGCTGGTCCGCGCAGTTAGTCGGCGCAGGTAGTCTCTATACTGTGTGGCGAACCAACGCCGACAAGCTTCGAACATCGCCGACAAGTTCCGACTTGCTCCGATCAGCGCTGGTAGGTAGTCGTTTGTTGCTGTATTTGCAAGTCATTTTTTTTTTGTACAGCCCTTCCCTGCTTCTACCCGCTTCCTTTACGTAGCGGTTACCCGCACGGATCAGTACCGATAAGCGCTGGTAGGTCGGCGCTGGTTACCTGCTTCCTTTATGTATACGCCCTAAGTAGGTATACATTCGAAGCAACGAGACGTGTTTACTACTGTGTTGTCAACTGCCAGGTACAGTCAACCAAACAGATAAGTATACAGAGGCACCTAATTACATTCGTATTTTAACACTTATGCATGTGTTGATTGGCCAAGTCGTTGCCATCGCTTATCTTACCGTGTCTTATTTATAAAAAGTTAGTTATCCAATAAAACAAATACAATATTGTATGACCTATTCTTTATGGGGCGCGCGACGATCTCCGGCCACCGTAGTGTGTGGCCTGCGGGCAGCGGGTTATGGGACCCGTCGCCCTACCAATAACAGGCCCAAGAATGCGGCGCGCAGTGTTCGCAGTGTTCGTGCGCGCCTCTCAGGAGGACGTGGGGCTAGGCCCCACAGAAGGAGAGGTCCGCCAGACTGAGGCCTGCCGGGGTCGTGGTGCATGCAGCTGCGAATCCCGCGACCCAAGCTAAGGGTCAGGAGAAGGAACACCGTGGGTTTTTAGCCGGTAAGAGTCCGATATACCCCTTCGCCTTCCCCGGGCGAAAGGCATCCATGAGGATTTACCAACGAAAAAATAAAATAAAGGCCCTATTCTGAACACAATTCTGCTATTCATGAAATCCGATACCTATATTTTTATGATATTAAAAAGGCAAATCCAGCAACCATTTCTCATTTATCGGGAGTATGGATTCATACATATTGTATTGCTCAGAATTTTGGTGGCGGCATGCGAAAATCTACAGGCCTTGTCAAACGTTTATTAAGCTGAATTAAAGGATTAAGAGTCGTTCACAGCTGTCGTGTACAAAGGAATTCTTTGCTAGCATTTTTTGGATTATTTTGTGGGTTTTTTAATCTTCTGGCGTTGTGACAGCAGATTGAAAGTTGCTTTTTACGTTTTTGTTTTCAGATACAATAGTTCTGGGTTAACGATTTTCGTGAAAGAGTTAATTTTATTACAGGCTCAAAGTAAGAAAGGAGGTAGCTCTCACCGTCCACCTATTTAAAGCGATGCGCGAAAAAATCCATAATCCGAACGTGTTGGAGGTACTCCAGCTATGCGTCCCGGGCGAGTACGTGGGGCGGCGGCGGTGACCGGAGCTGCTGGCCGTGCCGCGTGCGCGAAGAGCCGACCGGCTGCCGCGGCATAAGCGTAGATCTAACCATGTTCCAAGCTGTGTAAATGTAAACTCCACGCAAACATGAAACTTAACTATTGTATAGAAGCCTGAATTTCCTTTAGCACAGTGTGAAATGCGCTCCGGAGCGGCCCGTTTGGTGGAAATCGTACATAATTCGAGTAAATACGGAAACACGCAGATTGCCGAGGTGCAAAACTTATGCAGTAGTACTGAAGTTAAGTGATTATTGTTATTGAGTATTATTTATCATTATGTATAAGAAAGCAGCGACAGGTTATGTCATAAAATCCATCGCATCATCCCTGAACATTTTACATAATCATTTGGACGTGCAAGTCATAGAAGACCCTACAAATTATCCCTGTTACTCATCTTATTCCAGCTCCAATTTCCTCCTCAATTCCAATAAACAACATGAGAATAAAAAACACAAGTTCTGCTATGCACAAACCCTAATCCAAATTAAAGGCGCTGGGCATCCGCCCTTTCCGACTCCGTCGTCGCAGGGCGGAACTCATTTACCTAAAATTGCTTCCAATTTATTAAGATTCCCAGAATAATTCCATCTCGGTCGTGGACAAATTTGTAAATGCTATTCTGTTTGGGCAGACAAGAAATATTTTGGCTGGTTTTTCTTTGGACAGTGACTGGAATTACAATTGGTGAGGAGTTTGTGTTAAGGTAGAACCGCACTAGGCGGAACTGCACCGCAGCGGAACTGAACTTCACGACGCATCATTTTATAGTAAGCCGCACTTGAACTGCAGCGGCGCTACAAAAATATATTCAGTAGCTAAGCAACCTCTGAGCAAGATGAACGACGAAATGGATAATAATATGATTATTATTTCCTTGTTGTGCGAGGAAGAGGAAAGGATCGAGCAAGAACAGGCAAGAAAAAAGCAAAGAATATGGCTACATGACATATCAAACTCGCGATATGAAGAAGACGAGTATTTTACGCTTTTGCCACGACTTAAGAAGGATCCAATAAGATTCCATACTTATTTTAGAATGTCTCAATACAAATTCAATGAGTTATTACAAATTATGCAGCCGCGATAGGAGTGGAATGAAGTTTGTCGAACCGCAGTCCGCGGCAGCGGAACTACACTTTTGGTCAGTTGCTCAACTTTGCCGCGCAGTTCAGTTGCAGTGCAGTTCCGTTGCCGCGTAGTGCGTGTTGTCTCATATAATTTCATATAAAGAATATTTTGACGCGTCGTGTTGCTCAGTTCCGCTGCGGTGCAGTTCCGCCTAGTGCGGTCCTACCTTTAGGGCCTTTTCATTGTCATGCGTGTTTGCAACCGCGTGTTGGCCAGCTACGCATGCGTGCTGCCCGCAAACTATCGTATCATACATGTTTTTATTGTCATGCGCGCCACACGCACGCGGCACACGGGCGGATCGCGGGTGGCTCGCACGGATGCGTGCCGCCCGTGTGCGTGTGCCGAACCTTGACAGTCAGCGTTGTTATTACTGTCAAGCGGTTCGCACGCACGTTGTATGATCAATATGAATGTGACGACACGTTTGGTGCAGTGGCTGAGCGATTGGCTTATGCGCTACGGGTCGTGGGTTCGATTCCCACACGGAACAAAAATTTGTATGGCCTACAGATGGTTGTTTCGGGTCTGGGCGTTTGTTTGTGAGATTTGTGTCTGTAAACGCACCCACGATACAAGAGAAATCTTAGTGTGGGGCAACGTTTTATTAAAAAACCAAAAAAAAAAACAAATTATGAAAATTCATTCATTCATTTTGACACGAGTTCTCTTCCTAGCGACATGCACAATACTGTGGCAGCGAGGCGAAAATAATCTGCTCAGCGTGCGGCCCGCAACAAGCATGCGTGCCTGGCCTGCACGCGGGCGCAAATACGCATGACAATGAAAAGGCCCTTAGGGGTTAATGCGGAGAAGCTAATATAGCAGTATTTTTTTCCGGTTTTGTGAGAACTTTGTGCTGTGTTGGCAACTACCAAGTATGGGCAACTAATCTTCTCACATAACTTTTTTTTTGGAAATTTTTATTGCGTGTCTAATTGTTCACGTTTGTCCCTAGTCGTTTCTGTTGGTAAGCGCAGATACGGCCTAATATGAGGTATAGAGGTATTCCCCTATACCCCTCTGGCTCTCACATATACAGGGTGTTAACGAATTCGTGTAATTCCTTCAAACCGTGTGGTCTCTGGTGACACTGATTGATCCTGCACGAGTTTTTTTCAGAATCATCAACTTTTTTTTTCAAAAAATGAATCTTCTCTTTCTTTATCTGAGTAACTGACTGTGTGGAGCGATATCGCGCTTGTTGTGCCCGTCAGCTGTGTCGCCGTGCCTTCATTAATTTATGCATGCCATCAATATTTTCAATTATTTTTTTCGGATAAAAATCTTTTGTATTTATTTTTAATCAATCGAAATCCCGTGCGGGGTTAATCTATACCATTAATATATCTTGTGGTTTGTAGGAATTACAAGAATTTGTTAACACCCTAGGACGGAACGCAGTAAACTGCTTGGCGCCGGATTTTAATGTGAGTGGTGACCGGGTGGTAGCTGTCTATGCGGTCCGTATAGATACTACCACCGAGCGTGCTGTGTTTTGTATAATCTTACAACACGCGTCTATTCCCAGCGTGCGGTGAGGAAGTTTTATATATTCTAGCCCGTCCCCATACGGGGGGTTTTGTTAGTTTTAACGCGATGCGTACACAAACAAGCTAACAGACAAAAATCCAAAAATATTTTTAATGTTTTTTTTTTATTCATACATTCCCCTTAAGATTGTTTTTGCTAATATCTTCAATATACAGATTGACAGACACGGAAAGTTTACAGTTTTATTATACAGGTTGTCCCTGGAAGTATGGATCAAATCGAATAGGGGCGTGGGCAAGGTCGTTTCAAAACTTGTAGTAGTAAAAACTAGAGTAAAATTTTTGCCAGACCAAAAAAGCCCTTGCAGTAAATGTTTTTCTTATTGACCACATGCTTTCTAGCTGTGTAAAAGTATTAAATTACCACAAGAAAGGCCAATTAGTCGCCAAAGTCCTGGAAAAAAATGATAGCTCAGATAGTTTTATGATTTTTTTGTATGCAAAGTGATTGAAAAAAAAAAAAAAAATTGGTCATAACTTTTGAATCGTAAAAAATTGCACCGATATTCTCAGGGTTAAAAAGTTTGGAAATGACATTGCCCACGCCCCTATTCGATTTGATCCATACTTCCAGGGACATCCTGTATATGAATAGATAGGACTTGGTCCTTTGATCCTTAGCTGTCATACATAGCAATATTTCTTTAAACTTAAATCGTTTTGCTACAGTTTAGGTCACGTCTATGTAAATCGCCACTACACGACGTAAGCTCCACTAAGTTAGTGTTAAGTGTAAACTAAGTTTATAATACTACTTGTACCTACATATTTAAACTTGTCGCTGGTAATGTTATCGCGTGTTAGTCTTAGGTATATTTGGAGAAATGGCTGTTCTAGTATAAAGGGATTAACATTGTAGAGTAATTTCGAATTAGCTGACAAAACCTAAAAGGGGTCTAGGTACCTTTAGCTTTTTTTTTATAAGTGTTCTCTTACACGCCTTATAAGTTATACTTCGACTATCGCCAAAAACCATGGTTTTCTCATGAAGATTGCTCATCTTCATATGAGAATTGGTCCAAATACTGCCCAGGAATGGGAGTAGGTACCTGAGCCTGGTTCCTGACACTAATCTATGTCTTTGTATTGTAATATTTTTAGAATCTGTCCTCGGGTTCCTAATTTTTTACCTATTTATTTTGATGATATTATTTTTACATGGTTTTTTTTATGTACTTTTACGGTTTTTACACCTTTTATGAACACAACTAACGACATTTTGTATAAATGGACAGTTTTAGTAAAAAATAATATCATCAAAATAAGTTGTATGAAAATAGTATCATCAAAATAAATAGGTAAAAAAATTAGGAACCCCAGGATAGATTCTAAATTTTTTTCGTATAAAGACAAAGATTAGCGCCAGGAACCCATCGCAGGTACTACCATTCCTGGGCAGCATTTGGACCAAAGTTGGGCAATCTCTTTTGCAAATTTTCATGGTCGACATCTTGGATTTGGATTATGACTTAACTTTCAACATCAGCAAACCCGATAATCACGGATTTGACAACCATGATGATAATTTGTAAATAGCCGCCATCTGAGATTTGGGTGTTGACCTCATTTTCAGTGATTTTCAGCATCAGCATACCCGATCGTTGCTATGGTGACAGATAACACAGACAATTACACATTTCCGCTACAACTGCGTGTGTGACTGATTTTTTTACCCTCAATGCGCCAAACGAAGTATAACTCCAAAAAAGACCTAAACTTTAGTTAACTAGAAAACAAGGTACCTACCTACCTACCAAGGTATACTACGTACGCGCTTTTCGCTAATGTATTAATTAGGTATCCTGTTTTCTAATAACTTAAGTTTAGGCATTTTTCATTTGAATCTGTTCTATTAATGGTACCTAGAAACCCTGTGAAGTTTCGCCATTTAATTTAAAGTAATCCTGTAAATACATTGATAAGATCCAGTAAGGAAAAATCCAGAAATACTGCTCTATGTAGCTAATCGCAGAAGTACGTCAGAGGAAGTGTGAAAGCAGCGTTATTGACTGAAAAGAAGAGTAATAGCACAGTGTACCTACTTAGGTTTAAAGAAATTTATTTCTCATAAGAACTTACAGTTCACTTAAAATGAGATACAATGTGATTACATAACAGTAATTAAAGTGTTCGCCTTCAGGTTGTTAGAAGTTATAGTGCACATACATATTTCATGAGTTTACTTTTAAATACATTCATGTTATCACAATTCTTAATGTCGTTTGGTAATTTGTTGTACAGCTGTGCTCCCTCAAACAAAATCGTCTTCTTACCATAATTGGTCCTGACACTTATTAGCTGAAGTTTATTTGTGTTCCTTAGATTATGTGACATTATTTTCTTATGTAACTGTATTTTAGTCTGTACGGATTTAGACGTTATGTTTTTAATGAGAATACAAGTGTAATAAATATAAAGTTGATTCAGATTTAAAAGTTTAGTTTTTTCATATAATTGTTTTGTTGGAGTAAGGTAATCATAATGGAATAATACTTTAACTATTTTATTTTGGGTTCTTTGTAGTGACTTTAGATTAGTGGCAGCAGCTGCTCCCCATATCTCAATTAAGTATTCCAAGTGGGATTTAATTAAAGAATTATATATCATAGTGCGTACTTTGTTTGGAATACAGTGCACAACCTTCCGTAATGATCCTAGTATTGATACCAATTTTGTTCGAACGTGGTCAATGTGTAAGTTCCAAGTTAGTTTGTCGTCTACCCACAGTCCTAGATATTTTTCGTGGCTTGATTGTTTTATAATATCATTATTTATTTTGAGAGGTACGACGTCAGGTATATGTTTATTTTTCGCAGAAAAGATCATGAATGAAGTTTTTGCTGTATTAATTGTGAGAAGATTGTATTTTAACCATTCATTAAGCATGTCAAGGTCTTTTTGAGCGTCCAATATGATGTTGTGAATCGATTTATCAAAGTAAAACAGACAGGTGTCATCTGCATATAACGTTAGGTGTCCTGTAAGCCCGATTTTATTAATGTTATTATACTTACTACATACAGTGGGTCAACGCCCATACATTTGACAGGTCCTATGAAATGTCAAAATGATGTAGGGGCGGAGGTTATGTCCCAAGTATGCAGTATGGCTACTCGGGACATAACCTCCGCCCCCTTCACCCCGCAACCCCCCGCACGATTGCTCTGCGACAATGTTCTACCTTGACCGACTGTAAGGAGTAAGATATAATAAGTAGACTGTGGTAATAGGTTAGCATGGTATGGACATGGACATGTTATGCGGTAGGAAGAAAGACATGTTATCAGAAGAGTGTTAAATATGAATGTGGATGGATATTTAAGTAGAGGTAAGTCAAATAAAAGATGGAAAATATGGAATATATAATATAAAAAGAAGGATGATATGGGTAAGAAAGAAGTAAGTAGAGGAGGAAGAGGAATACACGTTGTGCCGACTCCACGTAAAGAGTCGGATAAGGGCAGGGAGATGCGGTTGATGATGATAATAGCTTATCGCAGGATAATTCTTGTCTGAACATCGTCTCTGGCGGCTCTTAGCGGTGCCTATGTCAAAGCTAAAGTCAAAATCATTTACACTACTTAATTGAACTAAAGAATTGGTTAATTTTAAACCTCATTTATAAAGATAGCACTTAAGTTTTCGCCAACCCTTCACTTTAGTCGTTGGTGATGCTGTCGCTCGTCACCGACTTGTGACACTTGGGTTAACAAGTTGGCTGTATATATAAGAGACGTCAGATCTAGAGTTTAGACGTCGGCTTGTAGCTAGCGGTTGAACGCTTGCCTTTAATGCAATTTTTTGACAAAACTTGTCTTTGGGTTTGAGACAAAACCAGGCTCGCAAATCTGAGATTTCAAAAAAATCTATTATTTACCTATCAGTTGAGTTAACGGTGAAGGAAAACATAGTGAGGAAACCTGCATATCAGATGGCATCCAAGAAAACTTCTCGATAGGGTCCACCAACCTGCACCATGCTCGCGTCGTGTACACCACACTTCTCATTTCAAGAAGAGGCTAGTGTCCAGCAGTCGGTCAGTAATGAACTAATTATACTAGTAGCAGAGTGCTGGCAAGTAAAGTTGATGAAAAGAAGAATGTCAATATTATATTTTATTTTACCTTAAAAATAAATATTAGCCTGTAACTGTCCCACTGCTGGGCAAAGGCCTCTTCTCATACAGAGAAGGAACGAGCATTGATCGCCACGCTTGCTCACTGCGGGTTGGCGATTTCAGACCTTAAGTCCAGATTTCCTCACGATGTTTTCCTTCACCGTATGTCAGTGGTGTCTTAGATTAACTAAGAAAGTACATATGAAATTGAAAAGGTCACATTGGTACTTGCCTGGATTTGAACCCGCAACCCGGTGCTTAACAAGCGGGGCTGTAACCTCCGGGCCACCACGGCATTATTTTACCATGTAGGTAATTCAAAACGCCGAACACACCAAGAATTGTCTTAAACATATATTAAAGCTTAAAACATATAGGTAGCTATTTACACACCAAAATTTGAATAATAGCCTCTCGAGTACTATTAGAAGTTTCCAAACATTCCTAATATACACCACTTAGACCTAACACCTAACTTTCCAACTATTATGAACATATGAGCGATCTTTAAAGTTCTCAGCTTAGTTATTTAGTAACTGAATAACAAATGATTTGATTAATCTACGTGACTTTGAAAATATTATTATGTCAATTTATTGTAAAACGTGGTGTGGTAAAAGGACTCTTCTTAGCTGGTGAGGTAAAAGAACTCTTCTTAGCTGGTGAGGTAAAAGAATCTCTTCTCAGCTGGTGAGGTAAAAGGAATTCTCAGCTGGTGAGGTAAAATGACTCTTCTCAGCTGGTGAGGTAAAATGACTCTTCTCAGTTGGTGAGATAAAATGACTCTTCTCAGCTGGTGAGGTAAAATGACTCTTCTCAGCTGGTGAGATAAAATGACTCTTCTCAGCTGGTGAGGTAAAAGGAATTCTCAGCTGGTGAGGTAAAAGGAATTCTCAGCTGGTGAGGTAAAATGACTCTTCTCAGCTGGTGAGGTAAAATGACTCTTCTCAGCTGGTGAGGTAAAATGACTCTTCTCAGCTGGTGAGATAAAATGACTCTTCTCAGCTGGTGAGATAAAATGACTCTTCTCAGCTGGTGAGGTAAAATGACTCTTCTCAGCTGGTGAGGTAAAATGACTCTTCTCAGCTGGTGAGGTAAAATGACTCGTCTCAGCTGGTGAGATAAAATGACTCTTCTCAGCTGGTGAGGTAAAATGACTCTTCTCAGCTGGTGAGATAAAATGACTCTTCTCAGCTGGTGAGGTAAAATGACTCTTCTCAGCTGGTGAGATAAAATGACTCTTCTCAGCTGGTGAGGTAAAATGACTCTTCTCAGCTGGTGAGGTAAAATGACTCTTCTCAGCTGGTGAGGTAAAATGACTCTTCTCAGCTGGTGAGGTAAAATGACTCTTCTCAGCTGGTGAGATAAAATGACTCTTCTCAGCTGGTGAGGTAAAATGACTCTTCTCAGCTGGTGAGATAAAATGACTCTTCTCAGCTGGTGAGGTAAAAGGAATTCTCAGCTGGTGAGGTAAAAGGAATTCTCAGCTGGTGAGGTAAAATGACTCTTCTCAGCTGGTGAGGTAAAATGACTCTTCTCAGCTGGTGAGGTAAAATGACTCTTCTCAGCTGGTGAGATAAAATGACTCTTCTCAGCTGATGAGATAAAATGACTCTTCTCAGCTGGTGAGGTAAAATGACTCTTCTCAGCTGGTGAGATAAAATGACTCTTCTCAGCTGGTGAGGTAAAAGGAATTCTCAGCTGGTGAGGTAAAAGGAATTCTCAGCTGGTGAGGTAAAATGACTCTTCTCAGCTGGTGAGGTAAAATGACTCTTCTCAGCTGGTGAGGTAAAATGACTCTTCTCAGTTGGTGAGATAAAAGGATTCTTCTAAGCTGGTGAGGTAATAAGACACTTCAAAGCTGGTGTAATAAAAGGGCTCTTCTCAGCTGGTGAGTTAAAAGGACTCTTCTTAGTTAGTTAGGTCTTCTTCTTCTTAGCGTGTCGATGACAATCTACACCGTGTCGGCACAGAACTCAGCAACGAGTTTAGCACTATCCGTAGCGTCCATTAGTTCTTGAGGTGTACAGGTAACAGGGCAGGCGGGGCATGATGTTAAGTGCGCCATAGTTTGCGGAACGGCACCACATTTACACTCAAGGTTTGAGTTACCCGCAAATTTCCACCTGAGCAGGTTTTTCTTGCTTCGACCAACCTGAGTCCGAAGTCTATTTAGAGACTGCCAGGTCAGCCAAGGCAACTCATGCCCAGGTGGGAGATCCTCGGAAGGGGCAACAAATGGAGTGGGTAGAGATGCCTTATCTCGCCACAGCTGGACTCTTGCCTGTGAACGTTCGCCATTGAGTGGAAGGACACGCTGTGCAAAGCTATTACGGCTCTTAAGTCTTTGCCGAACGGGGATGTTGTAGTGCAGAGGGTGACGCGTATCGCTTTCCATTTTAGTTCTTTCGCTAGAGCTAGCTACTGCTCTACGAACTTCTGGTGGCGCCATTCCTGCCAGTGGATACAGCATTTGTACCGGGGTCGGTTTTAGGCAACCAGTGATAATCCGGCACGTTTCATTTAGTGCTGTATCCACAAGCCTTGCGTGGGCAGAACGACTCCATACAGGACATGCGTATTCGCCAGCAGAAACCACGATGGCAATCCAAAAGTTAGTTAGGTAAAAGGCGTATTTTCAGCTGATGAGGTAAAAGGACTCTTCTCAGCTGGTGAGGTAACAAGAATCTTCTCAGCTGATGAGGTAAAAGGACTCTTCTCAGCTGGTGAGGTAACAAGACTATTCTCAGCTGGTGAGGATAAAGGACTCGTCTTAGCTGGTGCGGTAACAAGACTCTTCTCAGCTGATGAAGTAAAAGGACTCTTTTTAGCTGGTGAAGTAACAAGACTCTTCTCAGCTGGTGAAGAGAGAGGAGTCGTCTTAGCTGGTGAGGTAACAAGACTCTTCTCAGCTAATGAGGTAAAAGGACTCTTCTCAGCTGATGAGGTAACAAGACTCTTCTCAGCTAATGAGGTAAAAGGACTCTTCTCAGCTGATGAGGTAACAAGACTCTTCTCAGCTGGTGAAGAGAGAGGAGTCGTCTTAGCTGGTGAGGTAACAAGACTCTTCTCAGCTAATGAGGTAAAAGGACTCTACTCAGCTGATGAGGTAACAAGACTCTTCTCAGCTGGTGAAGAGAGAGGAGTCGTCTTAGCTGGTGAGGTAACAAGACTCTTCTCAGCTAATGAGGTAAAAGGACTCTACTCAGCTGATGAGGTAACAAGACTCTTCTCAGCTGGTGAAGAGAGAGGAGTCGTTTTAGCTGGTGAGGTAACAAGACTCTTCTCAGCTAATGAGGTAAAAGGACTCTACTCAGCTGATGAGGTAACAAGACTCTTCTCAGCTGGTAAGGTAAAAGGACTCCTCTCATATAGCCAAAGAATGAGCATTGATCACCACGATTGCTTATAGCATGTTGGCGATTTCAAACCATTAATGGCCGACTCCTATGATTTGCCGAACGTAATTGTTTAATTATGATTCTTTACCAACGATGAATTAAAGACTCCATAGCTTTGCATAGTAGACTCTATCATATGTTAGTAGCCATCACAGGTATAATAAGCTCACGAGTTACGATATTTTTCTCTAAATCCTATCAAATACCTACGGCATTACTCAGAAACTGAGTCGCGGAGGTCTGATGGCAGCTCCGCGTAAAATATGGATATTCAGCCGCATCTAGATAGACTGAAAGTTGACCCAAACTTAGGTGGGAAAAGGCTAGGCAGAATAGAACTCAAGCTGCTGGATTCTTAAATCGAAATAAAAATGGTCAAAATCATGTAAGAAGTTCAGATGACGTTAACATTTGGACAGCTACTTTTGAAAGAGTGCTCTTACGCTGCTATTTTGAGAGAGCTTTAATAAACCTCTCTCTGGATTTATATACCCCATTCGCAATACATATTCACACGCACAAAATCAATCTTTCAAAACACACCCAAAATTGGTACACCCTTTGGATCCCAACAAATCACAAACGAGTAAGCAATGGTCCCAAGTTTCCTACAACGTCACATTATACCTCTAACTCGGCTATATTCCGGGCGGCCTGCAAACTTAGCTCGTAATTCGTCTACAACCGTCCCCTGTAGGTCACGTTCTGTGCCCTAAATTTAAAGGAAAACACTCCAATAAGTTCTGCGCCAACTGTGTGGGGAACACACGGGTTGGAAATATGGAAGGGACCGCTAATGATTTGAATTTATACAGTAAAATGGTGCTACAGAAATTTAAAATAATAAAAGTCTTTAATTTTAAAAATACTCCCGACCTTGTAATGTGGCTGTCCAATCTATCCATCTTTGTTAGCGATTATTATTAACTAGCGACCTGCCCCAGCTTCGCACAGGTGCAATGTATTATACATATAAACCTTCCTCTTGAATCACTCTATCTATTAAAAAAAACCGCATTAAAATCCGTTGCGTAGTTTTAAAGATCTAAGCATACATAGGGACAGACAGCGGGAAGCGACTTTATTTTATACTATGTAGTGATGCGGTAAGAAAGTGCTTTCCATAACGATTCAAACGAGTTCAAACACGATCGGTCTACAACCAGTTATTGCGGAGGGTCGATCACCACCCTGAGCCATCTTCAAGGTCCTTCTTGTCAAAATCAATGGGTCTGCCTGATTATTAGCTATTTTGAAGTTAGCAGTGTTAACAACCTCCCGATCCAAACGCTCAATAAGACCAGCTCAATGGTAACCTAATACCTAGTGTGTTAGTCAAGTGAATTGGACTGGTGGAAATGAAATAAGCTATAGCCGTGGCTATTTTTTGAATAGCCGCTATTTGGCTAGTTATTAGAATAGCTACCCATCTCTACGGGGGGGCATAAGTTTCCATAGAGAGCAGTTATTGGGAGACCCGTGTTTGGCAGTGGAAGTTTACGGGCTTACATGAGGAATCTTTACATTAAAGTTACGTCATCTATACAGAAATCGTATTTTTCAATTGACATTTTTAGTATAATGCTGATATTGCAAACATATATTCTTGAATTGTCTTTTCACAAAGAGAAGCATGTCTTTAGGTGCATGGCGTCTCGATCTCTGTAAAACATGACCGTGTGTTTCCAATTTTATTACGTCTTTGCTTTCAGTATGTACTCCTCATGTTACGCCGGCCAGTATAAAACTTCAGGAAAAATCGCTTAGCTCCGTAAATACACTGCAGTAAAAGTTAGACTTATATTATTATGACATAGTTGCAGTGAAGCAGTTTATATTTTTTTTAAACTGCTATTTTGTGAACACAAAATATAATGTTTAGGATGCATTTAAAAGCACTTTAACATTAAGGAAAATAACAACAAAATTGGGGTGCATGAAAAGAGCCTCCAAGAGTGACGATACTCAAGTACGTCCGGTGCACCCTGGGCGATCAGCCCCGCTACCAACCTTGCTGACTGGCTAATCTTTACACCAGAGCATGATCTATTTTCGTATAGCTCGTGCTGACACGAGAGAAGAAGACAACTAATTTTTTAAGGCACACTTCAAAAATAATGCTTCGCACTATAATAAATCAAAAACCATTTCTTTCTAAGCACACCCATTGAACGAATGGAGGAAGTGATTGGCGAAGCAAATCGTATAGTTTGCACTATAAAAGACTTTGAAAGTAGAGAAATTCGCGTACAGAGTTTGAAAGTAGACTTTAGAAGTATTAAAATTAAAGTGCAAACTATTAATTTTAAAGGTACGCTTTTTTAAAGTGGGAGCTATTATTGTAAAGTTCATTTATATGTATAATGTTTATTATCCATCAAATTCTGTTCCCTTTCGTTGGGCGACATTTCAATTTGTTTCTCTACACTACAAAAGTGATACTCAGTATCACTATGAATTGGATAGCAGATGTGTTCCTGCTGTACAAACATTCAAATTTGATTTCTGCTTTCAAATATTGCCGATTAAATACATATTTATGATAAGTTACGGTTTACTCACGTGCATTTGTCGAGATTGCCAGACTAGGTAGTTTCGGAGTCAAACGGAGCCCTTAATCATGAGCTGGGGCCTAATTCTCCTAAAATAAATTGTTGCCAAACGCAATCGAACCACAACCGTCAGTCAGTTTTTGTTTTCGAAAACTTTCAAAATGATTGATTTTGTTTTTTGTGTCAAAAAATTTGATAGCTTTTGAAATTGAGAACTGTCTGAATGAACGGTTCGGCCTTGGTTCGGTTGTGATTTATCAAGATTTATTTTAGGAGAATTGGGCCCCTGAACACGCGGCGTCATCAAGCGATTAATTTCGAAACTAGATGGGCAATCCCAAAAAATGTACGTGAGTAAACCATAACTAATCATAAATAAGAATGTGTGTCGCGAAAGTTATAATACAAAATAAAAGATTAAATACACATTTATACATTTTTACGGTCGCCAGAAACTAGTTACTAGTGCGTAATGGCTCTAAAGGAGCTGAACGGTATCAACATTTTATGGCAATGTGTGGCCGGCAAATATGGCGGGCAATGTAAGGCCAAAATGGTCGTATTACTTACTCGTCAATATCAGGGCAACATTGACAAGTTGCCCGGAAATATTGCCACAATATTTTTGGTATGGGCGTGGGTAGCTAAGTATTGCTGCCACTGGGCGGTAATCATTGAGCCACACATTGCGCAATCTATTGCTATCCTAGTAGTCGCCACTTAATTTTACCTTGCAAAAAATCGGGTAGTTCTGAATTTTGAATGTGTTATGTTTAGGTGTTTTTATGAAATTTTGAAATACTGACTACTACTACTTCTACGCACTTTGCCATTTTGGCTTAATAACCCCAAAATGAGTTTTTATTAAATAACTTCATATGTATGTGTTTTTCGTCAAAAATAGCTGGATCAATTTTGTAGAGTATTAAATTCCCTACACAACTGCCGGCTACACAATTGCCGTAAAATATTAATCGTTTACTGGCTCCTTAAGTCTCATAAAACAGCAAAGCAAAAGAAAACATAATAAAAGCAAGTTACTAAAAATCAAAGGAAAAACCGCAGATTGAACGTACAAACCAAAACAAAGGCACTTATTTTAAAAGCACTCGATACAGGAAGCGGCGAGAAATACTCGTAAATTGTGGATATTCTTCTATTGTGGAGTATCCTTTGATTCTCAAGCGGGTCAAGTATTTGTAACACCTAGGTAGAAGTAACTTTGTTTTATGCTGTAATTGTTTACATTGTAACACTTATTGTGACGGTTTTCAGAAGTCCGTATAATCTTGTATTTCTTCGGCATTGTCCTGCTCATTAATTACATTTTAAGAATTTATAGCTAAACCATTTCCAAAGCATAACTTATAAGGAAAGCTCCCTAAGTGTCCGGGTCCGTATTGCATCGTTTTAAGATATGTTGCAGGACATTGAAAAACAACCGAGCATTTTTTATCGGCCCTTTTTTCATATTTCTTCTTCCTGGCCCTTATCGCATGTTACTTGGGGTCGGCGCAACACGTTTTCTTCTTCCATTCCGTCCTATCACCCGTCATGATATCACTGACTCCCTTCTCTTTCATATCATTCTTCACACAATCCATCCATCTTTTCTTTGGCCTCCCTCTTCCTTTCCATCCATCCACATTTATATTCATAACTCTTTTCGTCACATGCGTTTCATCCCTTCTCTTCACATCCCCTTAACAAGACAAACAGTTCCCTTTCAACTTTTCTGTCACTGGCTACTTTCAAACTTCCTCTAATATACTCATTCCTGAAATTATCCATTCTGGTCACTCCACACATCCATCTCAATATTTTCATCTCCGCTACATGCAATCTTTTTTCATCCGTCTTCTTCACTGACTGAAATCGCCTTTCACAGTTTTTGAATGTAATGACACAGTAAAATCATATTGGACGTGATGCGATTTGATTCGTTTTAATAATTTCAAAATGTAACAAACGAGTAATTTCATATGTCGTGGTTCTGTATGGCTTTTCTTCATTGCCACAACGTATTGTGGTCGTATAGCATGATAGCCACGACACGAACTTAGCTATGTGGTCTTTCTGTGATTGCCACAACGCGTCGTGGGCGTTTTCATAAGAGCCATAACACGAATTTCGCGATGTGGATGTTTTACAGTGACTACAAAGCGTTGTGAGCTGTTTTTTTGCTCAATGAGCGTTTTCGGTCTTTGAGCGTAAGAGATATACTTGTTTTTGTAAAGTATCTCAATTTTGTTGTACATTTAATTCTGTCCTTATAACTTCTTTTAATTTTTTGAATCGTTCTAATCTTTGGTGTTAGAAAACTCAATTCTGAATCAAGTTCGCCTATTTACATCAAATTTCCATTTTGTACCTATTCTTGATGTGCTAAATGTACAGTAAAAAACCGGCTAAGTGCGAGCCAGACTCGCGCACGAAGGGTTCCGTAAAGAAAACGATTTATAATTTAGGCGATTCGCACACTGCACCGCGTCACGCAGCGTAACGCGGGAGTGCGTGTTCTTATGTTGTTTGCTAGTATCTGTATTTGTATAGAAAACACGCACAGTGCAACACACTGAAAACACTGCGCGTGAATGCGTTCGGCGCCTTAAGGTAGAACCGCACTAGGCGGAACTGCACCGCAGCGGAACTGAACTTCACGACGCGTCAAAATATTCTTCGCAACTAGTCAGCCAGTGTGTTGTACTATGCGTGTTTTGTATACCTACCAACGCAAACAGCGTAAGAACACGCACTCCCGCGCTGCGCTGCGTGATGCGGTGCAGTGTGTGAATCACCTAGGTGGGTTAGCACAGTAAGTACAGATATCTTGGAGAACAGCATCCAAAGAGAAAAAGTTATAGATGACACATAAAGACATTTGTTTGACACTGACGACGTTTCAAAAATACTTTTTATTGTTTATGAAAAGTACGACCTCTAACATGTAGGGTAAAACCGGGATAGATGCCGCAGTGGGATAGGTGCTTCGTTTTCAAAAAACCTAATTTCCCAAACTCGCAACTAAAAATTAATAGTTTAAATAAGAAGCGCAGGCGCCCCACACCTCAGTCCCCCGCAGGTTGTCGTGCATTATGAACAAATCTCGCTTGTGCGTGTGATTGTTTCCGCAGCGAACGCGACGAAGGCTTCAAATTTTCAGAGGTTAGTATTTGCCGGTGTATAACTTTGTAAGTAGTAATTAATTCCGTTATATTTTTTATTATGTCAATATACTGGTTCATTAAGTGTACACCTATGTGTAAATAAACACTCTTTTGTTTTTAGTTTATTTAAGAAATAAAAGGGCATCTATCCACATCAAAAAGGATAGTTGCCCCGATTTTTCGAGGTATAGGTGCCCTTAGTGGCATCTATCCCCTCATACACCTATACATTATGTCAGAGTATTTTTTTAAATGCTTCTTATGTTCTGTTATTTTTTTTTCTTTTTCAATCTATTCCTGATGGTAGGTTTTGATATTCTTCGGGGCATCTGAGTATACGCTGATAGTGCTATCGTGTTTTACTATTAGTTATCGGAAATATTATGTTGTATTAGTATGTCTTACGTGTATTTTTATTAATGTCTACTGATTGTAGGTGAACCATGCCATGGAAATATAAAAGAATGGAGAGAGTGCGAGCTTGAGTATTTTCTTGGGCTACAGAACAATTAGCTTTCGATTTTGATTAGATTTTCGAAAAAAAAGAAAGATATTGCCGAAAGGAAGAAAAAAACAAGTAAAAACTAAGTCAAGAGAAACAAGACTGAAACTACCAAAGAAAAAGGAGAACTCAAGAAAACAAATAAAGGAACCAAAGACAAAGGACAAGACAATAAAAAATAAAAAAATGTTTTAGTGAAGACCACGACGACTGGACTGATTTTTGTTATAAAGAAAATGATAATTATTTAAAAGTAAATGAGGGTTGAATCTCACGAAAACGACAAAAATATTTACAGTTCAAACAGCGAAGATGAAGAAAATCCACCCAATAACGACTATAAAAATAAAGGAAAGAAAACTAAAGGTTTGCCTGTAAAGAAAACTAAGAGACATGAACCAGAAGTCCTTAAAGACACAGGCAAAGATGCACATGCATATGCACATGATGCACATGCATAGAATGCTTTGAAAACTGTAAAAAGACAAAGTCAAAATCCGACTGGATTTAGTGTATAATGTGCCAGAAGTGGCTACATGAAACCTGCTAAACAATTTTCAGAAACTAAGTATTGCTCAAGATGTGGAAAACTGAAAGCTAAATTAAGTAGGATAAAAAATGTAGATCTTTTTGTGTTATTTTTCTGAAGATTTTAAATAATTATTTCTTAATGTTAAAATAGGTATGATTGTGCACGTTAAAACTGAAATATTATTAATTTTTCTAGGCAAATGCTTAACTTTATTATAAGTAGTTATGCGTGTCATATTCGAATTATCTTCTAAAGATTACTAATAAAACATCTTAAAATTATGTATTTTACTTATTTTGTTCGATAGGGCATCTATCCTACACTGCAGGCATCTATCCTCATTAGCATTTTCATGGTGGGGCATCTATACTTACAGGTAGGCATCTATCCTCAAAAAAATTGTTGTGTAAAAAGTTAATTTCTGCAAAATCTGTTATTGCTAGGTCAACAAAAACAAGTCATAATGTAATGTTAAAGATTAAACTAGCTATATTCATAGAGAAAATTAATGGTAAATTAATATTTTTAAAATTAGGAGGCCATTTCAAAAAGTGCGGCATCTATCCCGGTTTTACCCTACAAGTGTATTTTTTCTCAATTCCGTGACTTACTTTCTCTCCATATAACAAGATTCCCATCAACTCGCAATGATCATTAAATGTTTTACACCCATTACATCGAAACTTCCCGCCTATACCATTACAAGTACCAACAAAAACTGTCGAATCATAACAAGAACTTGTAATTTTCACTCCTAATCAATCTCAAAGGCAGTTTCTTATTAATTTCTGCACTAAATCACCTTTACGATGGAAGCAAAAAGATTCAGCCCATCAAGCAACGTTGCAGTTTTTATGGGCAGCTACTAATGTTTCAAGTCACTAATTTCTCGAAACTAGTCATTTTCGTGGAATGTAACGTCTGCTATAAAAGTCAAAGTCAAAGCATTTATTTCAATTAAACCATATACAGGCACTTTTGAATTATAGAAAAATAAAGAAGTTACTGCCGCGTTCCAAAGTGTAGATTCCTATGGAGAAGAACGGACAACAAATTTCACGGTTACTCGTTTTCATCAAATATTTAATTACTTTGTTCTGTTAGGTGGTTTAAAAGAAGGTTAGATGTCCAGCGGCTTAGTGGATTGAAGACATAAAGAAAATTGTAGAAACTGGTTCAACAAAGACCCGAACTGAAATGGCTGGCACAAAACAAAAAGAAGGCTTTATGACTAGCAGTGGGTAAATAGAAGCTGTAAACAACGCAAATATATAAAAAGGGTCATAATCTAAACTTCCCGTAAGCTTCCTTGCACGATGATGATACTAAATGGTTCTACCACCTACCATAAGATGAAAATCTCGGATCGGACTAAAAACGTTACTAAATTGTGTGGATATAATAATAATAATAATTTATCTTTATTTCAGACATAGGTCCATACATTTTTAAAAAGAACGCGTTAGTAGTGTTGTTGGTACTATCTACAACACTACTAACGCGTTCTTTGTACACTCTTCTGTTGTTTGTCACACAAAAATTACAACAAGGTGTTAGTAATTTGTTAGTAAACAAAACAAGTTACACAATAATTACAAAAAACTATTTCCTATTTCTGTGCAGGTGTACACTTGCCAAATACACAGTAAAATGACTGTTTATTTTGCACGCTAACGTTTTGAGGACAGTGTTGGTGCTACCACGGACCCTGCTCATCATCGTCGCAGTTCTTTTCCTAATGATGGAGAAGAAATCGTCAACGGAAGCATCCGCAAACACTGCGGAAGCACTGCAGTACCTGGGTTTTTTTAACATTGCCCTCAGAGCGTCATTGTACTGAACACGCAGAGCGTTGTAAGCCGCCGAGTAAAGTGTTATATTCTGCCTAGCCTCAAACTTAAACTATTTATTTGCACACTAAGGTTAAATAATACAGACCTTTCCCAACTATGTAGGGCTCGGCTTCCAGCCTAATCAGATGCGGCTGAATACCGGTATTTTTATAGAGCAATTGACATCAGACATCTGCAACCTAGTTACTGGGAAATGCCGATATCCTAAGATTAGACCGGTTGTCAGACTTTCGCGCTACCCGAAACGACTGTCATAGGTATTCGTATGACACCCGGGACCGAAATATGTACAGAAATGACAAGCAATTATTATAAAGATTGAACTCATATCCCTTAGTGCCTCAAATCTGTAAGCCAAAAATAAATCTACAAGCCAAGACTGCTCGATACGAAACCATGGCTTAGCTTATCGTCATAGCTCACCAAATGAGACTATATTGGCTCCGCAAGGTATTCTAAAATAAACAAAAAAAAGCACACCCAATCAGCTCCCAGACGACGTTCTCTCTAGAACGCGTAGTAGGCCCCCCTTAATCCCCCGTCAGCGAGGCGGGCCCGGAACTCATTTACGGTGAAATAAAAAGGGTTTATTACATATTTTTATTTGATGTCGGAAACTCTATAAGTATGGTTTAAACGTTACTAACTACAGACTCAAGTGTTTTGAGCGGTCACTGCTCTGTTTTCAGTTAATTATGGCGGTTCTCGTAATGCGGGTATTCGTGGAAAATTAATGTCTTGGTTTTCAGAAATTCGGGAGCTAGATTTGTTAGTAAAAGAAAAGTTTTGATGTAAATAAATTCTCTTTGGTGAGGTATTTTTTTCATAACCTCAAAGAAACTACCGTATTGTGCAATTTAAGCGTAGTGATTATAACGCTCTTTGGTGCAATTGCGCAAATAATCAATTTGCGCAAATAGTCAATTTGCGCAATTGCTATAAAATAAAAAAAGTGCAACAAATCTAAGAAATGCCTTTTGTCGTTTTACATTTGACCACTGGTGTCTGAACGGAAGTGACCGATCAATCCGATTGGCTAGTGGTCAAATACGGCAACCAATCACAGAACTGAAAATCTGACAGCTGTCAAAAGGTATTTCTTTTTGTGGCACTGTAAGCGTACTGAAAGTTGGGCAGTATATTCCACGCTTCTGATTACTTAGTTACCATGTATATATTATAATAAACACGCGAGTAGTTTTATAAGTCCGAAACGCACCATTTTTTAGCAGCGTTGAAAAGCACTATCTGTGTACATATTCGACTAGCTATTTTTATCATTAGGCTGAAGCCACACGAGCGTTATTTACTCGTTGCAAACTAAGTCACGTTATTTACAGGAAAAATTAAAAGGATTGATTTTGAGTTCTCAGTTTGCGCAAAATAACACTCATCTAGGTATCCTCAGCTTTACAACTAAAAAAAAAGATACCTATTTCGTAAACCTATTCTATGCTGTGACAAAACAATGTCGTTGCTCATGCCACACAAATCACACTTTAAAACCGTAGCTACAACATCTAAATTTAACGCAGCATCCTCCCCACGTAGTCTACAAGTTGGCAAGGAAATAGAGACATTAAGATAAACGTAGATGTTAATTTATTATTCACAGTACATTGAATACGTCACGAGTTGGTACGGACGCCGTTACTCATAGGAATGCATAATAATGACCGTGGAGTTGGTTGGGTGTGGAACAGTGCGTTGGGGGGTGGCTGAAAAGTTATGCTATACCTATCATTACATTATCACTACAGTTCGATCCCCAGGTCGGGCAAAGAGTGATTGAGTTTTTCCGTGTGGAATATCTCAGTAACAACCCGGTGTCTGGATTTGTGCCTGGTTGATGGCAATAGGCTCGCCTCCTATTACATGGGACTTAAATATATTATACACCTTTGCCCAACCTTACGGGGAATACAGGCATGATGTTATTATGTTAATAAAAAAAAGTTTCCCGCTGCAGCTATCTGTCTGTCTGTGCGCCATTTTTTCCGTAACTACTGAACGGTATTTGTTCCGGTTATCACTATTAGATAGCTTAATTCTCGTGAAAGGTGTATAATTTATAAATGTGACGTTTATATTAAAAACAGCGCATTTCTAGTACTACAATAACAACTCAACACAATTATACTCGTAAAAATTTAAAATAGAAAAAAAATGTTTTTGCATAAACGTCCAAAAACTTTTTCCCCGCATGGGAACGGGCTAGAATATAAAACTTCCTCACTGTACGCTGGGCATAGACACGCGTTGTAAAATCCCAGTACGCATGGTGATGATCTATACGGTCCGCCTGGCTAGCTACCACCACCCTCACATTAAAGTCCAGCGCCAAGCAGTTTACTGTGTTCCGTCGTGTGTATGTGAGAGCCAGAGGGGTATTGGAGAATCCCTCTATACCTATCTCTGTTACTTGGATTCGTGAGCTCCATCTTAGACCCTGTTAACGTTTACCATCAGGTGCGACTAGGGTTAAATGAGCGACCAAGTCATGTAATAAAAAAAACCGGCCAAGTCTAAGTCCAAACTAAGTCACGTTATTTACTGGAAAAATTAAAAGGATTGATTTTGAGTTCTCAGTTTGCGCAAAATAACACTCATCTGTCCTCAGCTTTACAACTAAAAAAAACCGGCCAAGTGCGAGTCGCGCACGCACGAAGCGCACGAAGGGTTCCGTGCCATTATCTATAAAAACGACAAAAAAATCATGTTTGTTGTATGGGAACCCCCTTAAATATTTATTTTATTCTATTTTTTAGTATTTGTTGTAATAGCGGCAACAGAAATACATCATATGTGAAAATTTAAATTGTCTAACTATCACGGTTCATGAGATACAGCCTGGTGACAGACGGACAGACTGACAGACGGATGGACAGTGGAGTCTTAGTAAAAGGGTCCCGTTTTACCGTTTGTACAACAAAACACAGTCCTTTACAAAAAACACAGCCCTTTTAATAAATTATAACATCACCACTTCAAACTAACCAAAAAGTTGTGTCAGCCATCAATTAACGTATTAAATTCATCGGACAATAAACGGGTTCCCTTCGGCGCTCAAAGTTACAGTTACCAATTCCCATCGATCTGTAACTTTAAGAAACTGAGGACTTCAAAGTTTTGGGCGTTCAATTCAAGATGATTGATAGCAGAAATGTTCTAGAGATCGTCGGTTTTCTTACCGTAATTTTGAAGAGGGAAACCAATTTTAAAGTTGGAAATTAATGGGAATAATTTGGTTTATGGACTATCCATACTATTATACAAGCTTAGTTTTAGTATATACTAAACCTAAAACTAGTTTGTTCAGAATCACTAGCAGAATCGATTGACGTATTTTTTACATACCTTTTTTTTTCTTTTTTCGTAAATTTGAATTTTGTTTCAGTAGTTTTCTACCCATAACAGTTGACGGGAATAGACACCTTGATGCTTGAGACGGTCCTCTCGGTCAGTTTCCGTATATTAGACAACCCCTGCAGAGCACATCTCAGGCATTTCACACTTTTTTAGGGAACTTAATGCGACATAAACTACGGTGTAACTTGGAGATTTATTAAAAAAAAACACATATTCAGGCAGTTCTGATGAAAATCTTGTGGGGTGTCTCGGTTTTCGTATAAAGTAAAAATAAGGTTGTATAATTAGCCTACTATTGTACACACGGCTACACATCAAGCTATACAAAACCAGTTTATCTTGGCGTCGCTTTGTATAATCTTTTCGCACAAGTAACGGTCAGCTTATACTGGTTTTGCATAGCTTGAAGTGTAGCCGTGTGTACCACTGCTGGGCACGGGCTTCTTCTCAGAATAAGAAAGGTTTTAGGCCTTAGTCCATCACAGTAGCATGGTGCGGGTTGGCGGACTACACTCACCATCGAGAACTTTATGGACCATGCAGGTTTCCTCACGATGTTTTTGCTTCACCATTAACGTAAGTGATGATAATCAAATTCTGATTTGCACATGAATTCTAAACGTCTGAAGTGCGGGATGGGATCGAACTCAGCCAGTCAGCTAGTTATTGACCACGAACTCTCAGTAATAAGTCATTCTGATTCGTGCAATCAAGAATAAGAATAATTGAATTTTCCAAAAGGTTAGACAGTACACACTTCAACAACACTTGAAATGTAGAATTATGTAGAAATAACAAGTATGTAGTAACTCTGGTACTGAAAAGGCCGTTGCCCTACATTATTACAATCGCATTGTTTTTATACCACAATGTCTGGACTTTAAAAGGAACCTTGACCTTTTAGTTTGTGTCGGTTTTTCTTTTCAGAGCTAGTCAGATAGGAAATGCTGGCGCCATCTCGTCTAAAAAAACATTTAAAATTGACTTGTAAAAGTGTGTATAACAGATTTATTTACAGAAATGAAATTAGTTATCATTTATTCAATGAAAGATTTAAAGCCGGGTCCGCTGCGCCGTGTTTTCGTGTTTGCAAACAGGATAACATTGTTTGCTAACCGAATAGGGGCGTGGCCTAACAGTTTTGTTAGCAAAATTGGCGCTGCGTGCCCGGCTTAACATTGTTTGCTAACCGAATAAGGGCGTGGCTTAACAGTTTTGTTCGCAAAAACACAACAACCTGTTAGAAAATTGGCGCTGCGGACCCGGTTTAATAAGTAAAAGTGTAGATTCAGAAAACATAGCAGTAATAATTTCAACACGATAGCTTATTTTGAACGAAACATTTAATATATACTTTATCATATGAACAAAACAACGTCTACAGAAAACAGCTTAAAACTCTGCATAATAATATCACTAATTCCACCAATGTTTTCACAAAGAGCTCAAAAGGCTCTAGTCTAGAGCTTAAGCATACTTCTGCACAACATTTTGTGCACAAACTATGCACAAAATGCAGCCAGCGAAGTCAACGTTACATTCTTACGAACTAATCCTCCGCGGTATGCTAACAAGCTTGAGAGGTGCATCCATAGATTATTAAGTAGAAGTAAAATAGTGTTGCGTGGTTCTGTCATGCATAAAACGGTAAGACGCGATCGATTTTTTGTGGTTTGCGACTTTTTAGAGGGTGTAAAAATCACATTAATCAAAATTTTTGATCTGTTATTTAATAAATGCGCAACACATTTGTCATCGCTACGGCTTTTATTTGGACAAGTCAACTATTTCCATAGCGACGTATGTATTAATAATTCGACTTCTCCACAACTATGTAGCACGCAATGAATATTGTTGTATTGTCAAAATTAAAGCCATAGCGATTACGAGTGTTTGGAGCTACTGGTTTATATCATTGAAGTATTATAGGTACGTCTATTATTTATAATGAACAAGTTGAGTACATTTAAACCATTTTATGAAGAAACATCATGCTTTCAAATATAATAAGAATATTTTTCCTAGACCGAAAACAGCCAAACCTTTCATCATATCAACCCGTAAAAGTCTACTGGTGAACACAAAAATCCCAACAACAGCCGCAATGAACAGTCATAGAAGAAATTGCCATAATCAACCACCCTTGGCCGACGGATTGGTGATCGCAGTATGTTTTTATTAGCAGACATGAGGACATTGCTGCCTATCCTCCTGAGATAGCCCTTATTCACCTTTAAGACACTCACGGTTGGATAAAGGGGGCCTATTCTTTAACGAAACATATGTACTATACTTGTATTATAATTTTCGTGAGACACATTCATTTTTATGATTAGTTACGATTGACTCACGTGCATTTTTTGGGATTGCCCGACTAGTTAAGATGACTAGTGTCGCTGCGTATTCAGCTCATGATTAAGGGCTCCGTTTGGGTTCGAAACTAGTCGCACAATCCCGAAAAATGCACGTTAGTAAACCGTAGCTAATCATCTCTATACTTCATGTAGCATTGCATGCATTGGGTGCATGTAAAGAGCCTCCACGAGAAACGATACTTAAGTACGTCCGGCGCACCCTGGGCAGTCAGCCTCGCTACCAACCTTGCTGACTGGCTAATCTTTTCACCACAGCATGAGCTATTGTCGCATAGCTCATGGTGACACGAGAGAAGAAGAAGTTATAGCATTAGACAAATCCTAACCTAAAAGGCGTAGTATAAATATTAGCCTGTAACCATCCCACTGCAGGGCAAAGGCCTCTTCTCGTACAGAGCCTTCTCTGTCTTGCTCACTGTGGGTTAGCGATTTGAGACCATTAAGTCCAGGCTTCCTCAATATGTTTTCCTTCACCTAAAACGCGTGAAAAAGTGTAAATGTTAACTTCATTATTGCTTCTAGCTGGGGTTTGAGACAGTTTAATGCGTCTATTAATCTAGTAGGCCAAACTTAATAAGCTGAAACTTTGCATCGAGAAGTGGATCAAAAAATGTCCATGCCGTTATTAGCTATATTTTTCTAATGCTACAATAAAAGAAGTATAGCTTCAAAAAAAATATATAAACCATTTCTATTAACACAAGAAACAGTAAGATTCATGCACCATATTACAAGAAACCTCATTTTTTCCCAAACACTTTGTACATAAACGTCCTCGCTACCTCCGTATTTATCATTTGAATGGCGTTCCGTACACATGGGGACAACTAAACTGCTATACGTGCACGTAATGGCGCCACTAGCCTCTGTAATGGCACGCAAGTGTACTGCTGCTTAGATTTTCCGCTCATAGTTTTATTGGCCTTTATGAAAATATGACTGTAATTTTGTGATGTAGTGTTTGGAGTTTGGGTCAGTGTTTTTTGGCGTTCAGAAATCGTGGTATTTTTTAATTCTTTTTTAGGGATATTTATTTGTCTTGCACTTATAAAAACCTTGATTATGGACTTCTCTATATTATTACTAGCTTCTTCTCCTCTCCTATTGTAGTGACAAGATTAGTCACTCAGCAAGACTGGAAGCGGGGCTGACTGCCTCGGGTGCACCCGTTTCTTTTTTAACAAGTTTTTCTTTAGTTCTGAAAGAATTCTTCTGCCAGTTTTGCATCCATCAGTCACAGACTTTGCGCAGAAAACGATGGAAAACTAACCACTAGCAACATCTCATTTTGTATTTACACTTCTTCACTCGTGTCAGCACGAGCTATACGAAAATAGCTCATGCTGCGGTGAAAAGATTAGCCAGTCAGCAAGGTTGGTAGCGGGGCTGACTGCCCAGGGTGCGCCGGACGTACTTACGTATCGTCACTCGTAGAGGCTTTTTTCATGCACACCAGTTTATTATACACTAGGTTTTGCCCGCGGTTTCGCTCGCGTTAATTTAGAATTTGTCAATCAACTCTTAAAACAATACTACAGTTTCTATAATAATATAATTCAATCATGATTCGAAAGACACGTGGCGCCATCTATTATCATTATTGTTGTTTTCCTCGGGAACAGTACTTTTTTTCGGGATGAAAGGTATCTTATGTCCGTTTCTGTACACCTGGCAATGTATATGCAAAATTTCAGGATGATTGGTTCAGTGGTTTAGCCGTGAACAGGTAACAAACTTACTTTCGCATTTATAATATTAGTTAGGATTATTATATTTTATTCACACTTAGAAACCACAACTATCATACAACAAAAATCTACAATAAACCTTATAGTTTTTAAGTACCTGTACTATTGACACAGAACCAGTACACTCAACCTTCAAGATCCATCCTTAATACCCAATAATTCTGAAAGGCGTAATCCCACTTACAATTTCCAAGCTTCCCTAATATTTTTCCCGATACATAAAATATAGGCTATAGCACGAGGAAATACCGCCAGGTGTGGTATGAATTCGCGATGAGTGCCAAAACTGCGAACTAGGACGCTAACAAGGCCATTTAATTAATTTTTAATTGATTTGGAAAGTTCGTGTCGAAGCGAAGTGCTTTGCGGGTATTGAGGCCGACGATGGAGGATTTTTCTCTTCAGATTTTTCTCTTGCGAGGCGGACTGCTGGGAATATTTTTTTACTTATTTTTCTTTTAAGACTTTCTTAGATATTTCTCGTTTGGATTCGGTTTTGAATCTTAAGTAAATTTATAAAGCGTTCACAGCTGATAAGTAACATTAAAATGTTCTGAATTTCCATTATATAATTCTTCCCATTTCTATATTATCTCTAAATTTTAGATCAAGACAGTGTTTTATTTCAATGCCAATTACAAAATGTTGGAAAATATCAATGTATAATTTTTTTTGATCGCGGTTATTTTGTAATGCCCTATTTTGATTTTGATTTCATTATTTCCAAACTGGGCATTTAAATGGACTCGTCAGCTAATTTTACTTGTGATAGCTACGAACGTACGGGACGGTCTACTATACAACGTTTGTGGATGTTTGCTCCATTATTGATAAAGATACAACAGTCATAACTTTAACCACAACATAACATTCGGTAAATCATAGAAATCGGCCAATAAAAACATGACCAATCCAACATTTGCTTTCTTTTTTGAACAGCTTAAGCGTTTAAAGCTATCATCATTTATGTTAGTTGCTCCATTCAAGACTTTTCATTTACCATGGTTAGCCTATTGCCATCCCACTGAAGGCCAGGGGTCTTTTCTTCGAATGAGAAGAGTTCAGGCCTTATTCCACTATGCTGGCCTGGTGCGGGTTGTCGAACTGCACACATCATCGAAAATTTTAAGGAGCTCTCTCAGGTGTCCAGGTTTCCTCACAAGAAGTTAACGGTGAAAGAAAACATTTTCGTTTACCGTTAACTTCTTATTTTATCTGCCCTTATTTCAAGTTATTCGGGGTCTGCGCACCCTATTAACCGTTCAGTTATCATTGTTGCGTACCCGATCCAATTTTTTTTTTTTTTTTTAAAAACGTTGCCCCACACTAAGATTTCTCTTGTATCGTGGGTGGTACAAACACAAATCTCACAAACAAACGCCCAGACCCGAAACAACCATCTGTAGGCCATACAAATTTTTGTTCCGTGTGGGAATCGAACCCACGACCCGTAGCGCAGAAGCCAATCGCTTAGCCACTGCACCAAACGTGTCGCCCAAAATGTTGTGCTGTCCACAACATATGGGTTAATCCTCTAGAATGCTGAGTTATTGCCGATCGCCGTATTAGCTGGCCGATGGACGAACTCGCTTAGCACCCCAAATCAATCGGAATATAATGCGCTGATCTCACTTACCCTCGTTTGGTCCGATAGGAGCCGACGATGCTGCTGGTCACCGCCGCCGTTACACCATTTATGTTCTTCGATTAGGTATGTGTTTTATTCGATTTGGAAGAGAAGACGATGAAACGATGTGACATTTCAAACGTAACGTGTGTGTCAGAGACGACTAGTGGCGCCAGCAAGCGAGACGATCGTTGGCGTCCGTATGCGAAGCCGAAAGTGGGAGCGAGACAACGCATCGTATTTCCAAAAGGAAATACGTTCTGATTGGCTTAGGACGCCGTGACGTGAACACACATCCACCAGCCACAGGCGTCCAGCAATGAACCCAGCATTCGGCGCGCGATTTAAATTAATAATTTAAATCGAGTACGAAACAATCATTTACTCCCTTTTGATTCATAATTATCATCTCTCACACAATCTATCCATCTTTTCTTTGGTCTCCCTCTTCCTCTCCATCAACATTTGTATTAGTCTCTCTTACCTCTGGTAAGAGACGGGCGTCAGCCCCGCTACCAACCTTGTTGATAGGCTAATCTTTTCACCACAGCTTGAGCTACTCTCTAGTTCGTGCCGACATGAGAGAAGAAGAACCTAAGGTTTCTGAATTGATAATTCTAGGATAAGCAGTACTTAAGTAACATTTGAGTACGGAGTTGTTAAAAAATTAAGGATTTTAAAGCATTTTTTTCACAACTCTTTACTCAAATATTATTTAAGTATTGCTTATCTCGAATTCTTAATCAGAAACCGGAGGTTAGTCGCACATGCTTTTCATCCATCCTCATCACATGCCCATACTAAGATAATCGGTTCCCTTTCAACTTGTCTGTCACAAGCGCCACTCCCTCACCGTTAACGCAACTGCTAACAAATTCAGATCTGCACCTGAATTAGAAAACTCAGAAGTGCGGGCCGCATAGGTATGTTGCCACCAGGTAGTCTATCACTACTCTTTCATTTACCGACATCAATAAAGATAAAGCAATGATACTATACAGCTGTAATACGACCATTATACGCATTAAAGCATTACCACTAGGATGTTGACCCATTAGCACATGACGCAAAATTGCACAAATTTTACGATTGCACTACAGATTATGATGTCCGGGAAACGTGTATTGTCCGGAATTAAACCGGACGACGTCGTTTTAATATCGTTCCCGTGATTACCGCCTTGTGAGACCGTCTTTGGCTGTTTTCCAACTAGGATACGGTGCATTGTAACGACTTTGTTCTTGGTGAATTATCGACTCTGTGCGGGTTCAAATAGTTTAAAGATGCAAGAGGTTGGGACTTGAGTCTTAATTTCCCCGATGAATTGGGTGGAAGACAAAATGTAGGGTACTTATTATGCAGCGCAGTTGCAGGCGGAGAAATAGGTCAGAGACTCGCGATTTTGTAGGCTTAGTGATATAAAACATTGTGAGAGGCTGGTGGCTAATTAACAACCACGCAGATCGTATGATTTACAAGGTTAAGCTGCGCTTGCCGCGGTCAGTCCGTGGATGGGTGACCTTCATTACACATTGAGACCCCTCCGTGCCACGGAGAGTACGTTAAACCGTCGATCGGGTGACATACGAATACCTATGACAGTCGTTACGGTGAGTCAGAAAGCGGAATGTATGACCACCAGTCTAACCTTATGATATCGGCATTGCCCAGTAACTGGGTTGCGGAGGTCTGATGGTAGTCGCTCCGTGTCAAATACAGACATGCAGCCGCATCTGGTTAGACTGACGCTAACCGCAGCATAGTTGGGAAAAAGCTAGGCAGAGCAATCTAAAACGATGTCGGATCGGTGTATAATGTTTTATAACTTTTGGTAAATACTATTAATAAGTAAAGGAAGATCTAGCCTCCAGCCATCCATGTAGGACGGTTAGAGTTTGACCCCAGCCCGCACCTTTGACTTTACAAATTCATTAGCGAATCAGAATTTGATTATCACTTGCAATAATTGTAAAGGAAAATATCAAGAGGAAACCTGCACAACCGGGCTCCAAAAAGTTTTCGATGGTGTATGTTGTTCACAGAACTTATTATAAGTTCTGTGGTGTTGTTGTTTGTATGTAGGCACCTTTATATTATTAATTAATGTACGTGTCTTACTATACAATGTGTCCGGTTATGGACTAGCGATATTCTAGGTACTTATTTAGCAGCTATTATAATACACAAATACATTACATACTAGTGAAACGGCGGGACGGCAGTGGAACAGCAGGATGGTAAACACGAACAAACAATTCACAGGTTTAGGAACAACGTTTATTCTAATCAACAGACAACAAGAAAATCAACCCGTTTCAACGTTACCACCCTCTTTATATCATTAATAGTAGTGACGTCACAACGGTATCAAATAATAACTTTTATAATAATCGAAATATTAAGTAATATTGAAGATTAACACAATAATTATTATAATATTAATAAATAAATAATCTGTAGCAAATATAACCATCATTTCTAATCACAAAACCATTATACCCGTTTAAAAGATAACTTATTTATATGAAGTGTTGGTGGAGGGGGCCGGTAGTTGTAACACTCGGCCATCCTGCATCGGCCGTGTCCCACGGCGATCTTGCAGGTTTTCAGCATTCTTCTGGACCTGGAAAATATAAAGCAAAACAGGAAATGTTCTTCGTATAAAAGAGTTGGCAGTATAATAGGAACCTATAATAGCATCCACCAGAAAATATTATACTTTCGTATTTGTCTGAAATAATTTGTTTTATTTAACTCACAAAGAGAACTGGTTTTAAATTATTGAGCTGGTTCCATTTTCAACATCACACCGATCTAGCTTAGTTTGCTAGATATTTTATTTTAAATTTATCAAATAACTCGCTGACACACAGATCTAGCTCAGTTGACTAGATATTTTATTTTATTTTAAATACAACAAATAGCTCGTTGCCACACAGATCTAGCTCAGTTGACTAGATATTTTATTTTATTTTAAATACAACAAATAGCTTGTTGCCACACAGATCTAGCTCAGTTTACTAGATATTTTATTTTATTTTAAATATAACAAATAGCTCGTTGCCACACAGATCTAGCTCAGTTGACTAGATATTTTATTTTATTTTAAATACAACAAATAGCTTGTTGCCACACAGATCTAGCTCAGTTGACTAGATATTTTATTTTATTTTAAATACAACAAATAGCTTGTTGCCACACAGATCTAGCTCAGTTTACTAGATATTTTATTTTATTTTAAATATAACAAATAGCTCGTTGCCACACAGATCTAGCTCAGTTGACTAGATATTTTATTTTATTTTAAATACAACAAATAGCTCGTTGCCACACAGATCTAGCTCAGTTGACTAGATATTTTATTTTATTTTAAATATAACAAATAGCTCGTTGCCACACAGATCTAGCTCAGTTGACTAGATATTTTATTTTAAATATAACAAATAGCTCGTTGCCACACAGATCTAGCTCAGTTGACTAGATATTTTATTTTATTTTAAATATAACAAATAGCTCGTTGCCACACAGATCTAGCTCAGTTGACTAGATATTTTATTTTATTTTAAATATAACAAATAGCTCGTTGCCACACAGATCTAGCTCAGTTGACTAGATATTTTATTTTATTTTAAATATAACAAATAGCTCGTTGCCACACAGATCTAGCTCAGTTGACTAGATATTTTATTTTATTTTAAATACAACAAATAGCTCGTTGCCACACAGATCTAGCTCAGTTGACTAGATATTTTATTTTATTTTAAATACAACAAATAGCTTGTTGCCACACAGATCTAGCTCAGTTTACTAGATATTTAATTTCATTTTATACTTATCAAATAACTTGTTGCCACACAGATCTAGCTAAGTTGACTAGTTTTTCTTTTTTTTTTTTCTATTTCAATCTAAATAATTCATTTTTTATCACGTAATTTTTATTTTCATTTTTTGTAAATATATTGCCAATCAAATTTATTTATTTTATAATTTTATAATTCTACTTAAGAATATATTTTAACAAGATTAATTTGATGTTTACACTAATTACACTTTCACACACTAAATACATAATATACACATTCATATAAGTATATTTCTGAACAACAATTTTATCGCTGCATATCTTACATCAATACTTATTAACCCTCTAGTAAATCGATGAGATCGTCTCGGTCTACTTCTCTGTCAGATTCGGTGGAGCTATCAGAAACTGATGATTTATATGGGCGTAGGGCGTCGCCAGGTACAACAGCATTAAATTTTTTGTACCCCTTAATACCCTTTATACTATTAATTGTGTAACGGTCAATAGAATGGTCAGATTTAGATATTTTATACGGTCCCGTGTAACAACTACCTAACTTTTTAGTTACACCTGTGGTATGATCACGAGATAATCCACCCTTCCATAATACTAAATCCCCTACGTTGTACTTCCTACAACTTTTATGCTTTTTATCGTAGCGATTTTTCATGACCGTCATGTACTTATCAATTCGCACTTTAGCCTTCTGTTTACGTTCTCCTAACTGTTTTATCGAATCTGGGTGGTCGCTACTAGTTGTGGGGTAAGCAGGCAAAAGAGTATTAGTATGAGCAAACATTAAATTAAATGGTGCATAACCAGTTACCGCATGTGGAGTATTGTTTATACCCCACACTACTTCAGTTAATTTTTCGTCCCAAGTGCATTCGCTTTCTGTCGTGGTATTAAGCCCGTTAATAATGGTCCTATTTACTCTCTCAACTTGACCGTTTGAGCGTGGAGAGGCAACCGCATTGAGGACATGTTTAAGTTGCTTTTCAATTACGAACTCTTTAAAATATCTACTTGTGAATGCCACTCCACGATCCGTTATTATCCTACAGGGATTACCAAATATCGATAATATTTCTTTTAAATTTTTGATAGTTTCTATAGAGCTAACGTTTCGGACAGGTCTAGCAAATACAAACTTTGTAAAAGAGTCGATAACTACGAGTATGTAAGTATTACCACTGCGAGTTTTTAGGAAAGGCCCCAAGTGATCGGCATGGATAGTGTGCATGGGAATTTGTGGCTTTTCTATGGGATGTAGCTCGCCTTCTGGTTTACCGTAGTTACCCTTGGCATAGGCGCATTGCAAACAAGCATTTATATATTTCCGGATAAATCTAGTCATTCCCGTAAACCAGAATTGAGATTTTATGGCTTTTTCACACTTATCGAATCCTAAGTGACCAACTTGATCATGGTATTTTTGTAACAAACTCCACTTTGACAGTTTGGGTATTACAAATCTATTGCCGTGGATTGTTTTGCGGAATAAGCAATTGTCTACTACCTCGTAATTATTAACAATGTCTGGATTTTGTGTGCCTTCCGTTAGCTGTTTTATAACACTTTGAATATATTCATCTTGAAGTTGAAGGGTTAAACGCCAATCATCACTATCAATGCTAAGCACAGGAGCCGTATCTATTGGATTGCGACTTAGAGCATCAACATGCCGCATACGGTCCCCAGGACGATATTCGATCTCGAGATCGAAGTCTTGGATGGTGAGCCACCAACGGGCGATTCGGGGTACGAGGTCTTTTTTAGTGAGAGTGCTACGTAAAGCTGCGCAATCGGTGATAATCTTGACTGGGATACCAGTAAGGTATATACGAAACCTTTTCAAGGATTCTACTACAGCCAAGGTTTCCAGCATGAGCTGGAAACCTTGGCTGTAGTAGAATCCTTGAAAAGGATGCTATGAAGGAGCTATGAAGCTGTGATAAAATTGCTCCTCTTTGCTAGTTACACGACTAAAATAAGCAATCGGTTTTAACGTACTGTCCTCTTGGTATTGTAGTAGAATCCCTCCTAAACCTAACTTACTAGCATCAGTATGGAGTTCAGTTTTAGCATGGGGGTTATAAATAGCTAGTACGGGCCTTACAGTTAAAGCGGTTTTAAGGCATTCGAAAGCTTGTTCTTGTTCTAAACCCCATACCCATTCTACCCCTTTCTTGGTCAAATAAGTTAGGGGACGTGCTATCTGTGCGAAACTGTGAACAAATTTACGAAAATAGGATGCAAGACCGATGAATTGCCTGACTTCGTGAACATTACGGGGACGCCTAAATTGCGATACGCTATCAATTTTTGCCTGCCCTGGACGCACGGAACCTGCAGTTATTTCGTGTCCTAAATAATTGACACTTGTTTTTAGAAAGGAACATTTTTGTAAATTAAGTTTTAAGTTAGCTTGTTGGAGTAGTTTGAGAACTTCTTCGAGCAAGTCGATGCCTTCTTCTATAGTGACTGTAGGAATAGTGACGTCATCAAGGTATACGGCCAATTTGTTATTGAGAGGACCTAGAGCTTTTCGGATAAGACGAGAAAAGACCGCAGGGGCATTGGCCAGACCAAACGGCATTTTAAGAAACTCGTATTGCCCAGTCGGTGTAATGAAAGCTGTTTTGTGTATCCTTTGCTAATTTTACTTGATAATAACTTTGTGCCATATCTAGGGCTGTGAAATACAGTTTTCCTGAAAGCCGATTGATCTGGTCATCAATATGTGGAAGCGGATATCGATCCTTAACAGTTCGAGCATTAAGCGCGCGATAGTCTATGCATAAACGGTAGCCGCCCCCCTTTTTCCCCACCAATATGACCGGACTAGCATACTCCGAGTCAGACTCCTTAACTATACCCGCTGTAACAAGTTCATCTATCTTTTGCTCAACTATTTCAGTTTCCTTATAAGACAGCCTATACGGTTTACAATACACTGGTACATCAGTTGTTGTTGTAATATGCATCTCTAACAAGTTAGTGCAACCAAGTTCACTACTACATTCGGCAAAAGAATCGCAGTAGGTACTCATTTAAGAGATTTAGTAAACGATTGCAATAATATTCCCCTATGTCACCCACTTTAAGCTCCGAATTATGAATGGTTTTTCTTTGTATCGGGTTTATATTTACATTGTCAGAATATTGATTACTCGAGGTAATGAAAACGTCGGCTTGGTCGTACACATCAGCTCGCGTAAGTAATCTCCCAACAGCCCAGCGTAAACACGACTCACCTAAATTCGTTATTTGCAAGCGATAATTTCCATGCATTAAAATAGACTGTGGCATAAAATACGACTCATTACCAAAATCAAAAATAATGGGCCGCGTTATAAGTATACTATTTTTGTTTAGATTACCCGTAACATATGCATAAATATCACAAGTACTTCCTGGTTGCAATTCTAAATCATTGGACAAGAATAAAGGAACCTTTTCTATAAAATCACTGCTAGATAATTGTATTTTTGACAAATCATGGCTGCACTGAAAATATTGTTCATCGTTTGCTATTATCTTGACTACTTTGGAATTGGCAATAAGCGTCAGATTTGGTTGATTAATAATTGGTTGACCTATTATCATATTTAAGTCTTTCAAATCTGTATCAGTTACCTCGGCATCACTGTTAATATTCAAGTCATCAATACCTAAATTGAACTGTACTTTACCCAGTGAAGTAATTCGCGAGCCGCCAAAACCTTTCATTAATACGTTTGAATGTAAAATATTTAGTTTTAAGTCTTCAGCTGTTTTCAATGTAATAATATTAACTTTACTTCCTGTGTCAATATAAGCGAGTACTACTGCTCCGTTAATGGTGATAAGTTTTTTATAGACATCTGACAAAATATCAAAAGTGGTAAATGTAACTTGTCGTACCTGTGAAACGCTGCGATGAGCTTGCGTTGAGTGTCCATCTCGGGAGCCCGCATTACCGGAGCCAGCATACCAGCAGGCAGCAGAAGCATGTCCCAGGCGTTGGCAGATTTGACAACGTGTGAGGCGACAGTCCCGCGCTTCATGGCCAGTCTTGCGGCAGTTGAAGCACGTCTTCGGCATGCTTGAGCCTCGCTGCCACGTAGATTTATGTTCCGTACTCCTTGCCTCGACTTTCTTATAGTTTTCGAGAGACGATAAGAAGCCGTAATACAATTCTTCTGGTGACTCACAGTTGTAAGCCTTTGCATTCGCTCGCAATTCGATCGGTAGACCTCGAATCAGACAAGAACTGGCAGCGTCACCCTCCAACCCACATTTCTTGAGAAGTGACATTTTGTCGTGGAAGTATCTCGTCATGGTTTCTCTGTTGTCCTTGGTGCGAGCAAGCATCTCCTCGAGTCGATCGACGTAGTCCGCAGAACGTGGAAATGCACGCGTCAAGTTTTCTTTCCACTGCGTCCACGTAACTGCATAATCCTCTAAATCGTCGTACCAATCCCGAGCAGCGCCGCGCAACCGAATTTGCATGACGAAAATACGGTCTCTTTCCTCCCATTGATACATGTCTCCGAGCTGGTCAATTTTGTTTAGCCAGCCCTTCACATTCGTAGTTTTCTTTCCTGGGTCAAATTTCGGTATAATTTCTGCCTCCAAGTGATTCACTCTTCGTTTTTTTGGTACACTCGTAGCTTCTCGATGTGAAAAAAAATCGACATCTTTTTGGGGTATTTCTTCTGTCGTTGTTTCGCTTTGACTCCTCTTCCTTCTTTTCCCTAGTCCATGAAGATATGGTCCGAGCATCTTGTTCTTATCCCACTTCTGAGATGAAACGGCGGGACGGCAGTGGAACAGCAGGATGGTAAACACGAACAAACAATTCACAGGTTTAGGAACAACGTTTATTCTAATCAACAGACAACAAGAAAATCAACCCGTTTCAACGTTACCACCCTCTTTATATCATTAATAGTAGTGACGTCACAACGGTATCAAATAATAACTTTTATAATAATCGAAATATTAAGTAATATTGAAGATTAACACAATAATTATTATAATATTAATAAATAAATAATCTGTAGCAAATATAACCATCATTTCTAATCACAAAACCATTATACCCGTTTAAAAGATAACTTATTTATATGAAGTGTTGGTGGAGGGGGCCGGTAGTTGTAACACTAGGGTCCAATCCACTTCCCCGCTATTTGGCAGCCATTTTGCTTTTTTGTTGAGATATTCTCTATTTTAAAGTTATGAAAATGTGAACCCATTGTATAGTAATGTAAACGATAGACAATACTGTTGCCCTTCGAATAAGCTTACTTTTACCTCAGTAGGACCAAAACTTTGAGAGATATTACTTTTTTTGTACACACGTACAGAATATCTCAACAAAAAATGGAAGCGAATTTGACCCTAGTGTATAGTGTATTTGTGTACTAGAATAGTTGCTTTATAAGTACCTAGAATATCGCTAGTCCATAACCGGACACATTGTATAAAACATGTATCATTACTTTAATAAAGTAGTATTTACTCATCTTTTGCCTTGGTACCATTTCGCTCCTATTCCCAACATCATAGTGTAGTCCACCAACGCACCAGCGACTAAACCCTCTTAAGGCCTAAATCCTCAGAATCCGTGCCCAGTAATGGGACAATAACTTGCTGATTATATGCTATTTAAAGGAAGATCGAATACATAAAATATTTACAAGTCTGGCTGTAGGTCATCGTCATTCAGCCGAAAGACGTGTTCTGCTGGATATAAGCCTGTGCCAAGCATCGCCGCATCCACCGATCCTGTGTTTCTCGCATCCAGCGGATTCCCTCGACCTACACCACGTCATCGGTTATTGATTCATGGTTGATCACAATGGTATAACAAACAATCTCTTGGTTACTTTTGCACCCACCGGATGTCAGGCGTAACTTTACTATAGATTTATAGAAGGAGGCGTTCACAAAGCTGAAAATAGCGAAGAACTTCTCCAAAACTGTCGTGGAAAACGTTGTTCACTATCGAACTAAGATCCCACGTACCTATGAGAAAGTCTGCTAATTAAACTTATCCCCTACGCAAGGTGTCTTAATTAAAAAGTTCGCACAGATCGGAATAAAATGTTCCAGATTTCGCTTGATAGAAGTTTCTTAGTGAAAGTACTTTAATTAACGTGGGAACTCATTATTTCTTATTATTTAACTTAGCAGACTCTTCTTCAAAGATTTTTTGTGAATGTTTTAAAATTAATTTTCGAATTTTGTTTTCTAAGACTTGGTAGCGCAGCAGTGGGTTGGAGTAGCAAATGAATAATATAATTTTCAATGGATTTTATTAAGATTTGAGTTTCTTTTGACTGTTTTTTCTCTAGGGATTTTTCGCTGAAAGCGATGAAACGGACTTTATCACGTAGCAGTACGATACTAAATCATCATTATCATAATGTTTGTGTGACATCGAGACTTCTCCGTGTCCAGCCGTCGGTCCCGGGTGACATACGAGTACCTATGACAGTAGTGTTATCGGTAGCGGGTAGCACTGGGCAATGTTGACAAAAGAAGGTAGTCGTCGATATGGATCAACGCACCCGAGGTTATAAAGGCGGTGGTCATTCGACGAAGCGGGAGCATTCCGTGTTGATCAGCTGAAGAAGTCTGACCTTTTATATCTGACTAGCTTGTCCTTATTTTATGATCTTGTAATAATTGTGTATAGTAATATATTGTGATCTAGTTTATGTTACTAATACTAACCCAAATACAATTACTCTCAGTGGTGGAGAGTCTATGTTGGTTTTATTGACTGTGTTTACCTTGCTCGCAATCCTGACATACCGATATTAGCTTTAACTGTAATGATAGAATCGCCCCTGAACGATTATGTTGTTGTGCCATTTACAGTAGTTTCGAGTAGCCAGAAGCCCGAAAGTCTGACAGCCGGTCTAACCTTAGGATATCGGTATTACCCAGTAGTGAGTTGCGGATGTCGGATGGCAGTCGCTCCTTGTAAGATATTGGTATTCAGCCGCATCTAATTCGACTGGAAACTGATCCAAACATAGTCAGGAAAAGGCTAGGTATAATATACATCATAATGTATCAGCCTTTGGCGAGGTTACAACTGCTGTCGTTTTATCTATATCTTATGTCAAATTTGACGTTTAGAATAGATAAAGGAGATGTTTCAGAAATATATGGAGCCTAGGCCAGCACCATGTACATCATATGGAAATATAGTTATACAATAAAGTAACCGTTTTTTAATGTAAATTTTCTATAATTTTACTTTGTTTAATTGTACATTCAAGTTAACTTCGTCAAGGAGAGCAACACAACACATAAAAATATGGTGGATCGAAATTATATGAAATGTCATTTTGACAACTGTTGACACGTCATTGACCCCATAGTGTTTATTTCTTGTGTACTTACATAACCTATCTATGTTGTTTATAGACGAAAATACTTGGATTTCGTTATATTTATAATGAAATAGAACTACAGGTGTTGTACTCGATTGCGTCACACACACACCACAAAACCTAAGACTGTCAACAGTTGTCAAACTTATGTTAATGTCAAACACAACTGTCATGGCTACCAGAAAAAAAGGGTTAAAATATTAAAAAAACATCCCCAAATAATAATTCCAGTACAATTGTACTCTTCTTCAAATTAATTTATTTGTATTTTTATGGTAATCCCCTATTTTTTTCCTATTTTTCTATATACAGTACATAGTGGTGGCCCAAAATCAAACATCTCCTTTCTCGAATCGGCTCGATAAAAGATCCGTGCTCGCACCGCTGGTTTGTCACACGGTATAGAGACTACCTGCGCAGACTAACTGCGCGGACCAGAACCGACAAGCGCTGGCAGATCGGCGCCGGCAACCCGCTTTCTACGTGTATACGAACATAAGTTTTGGTTTTAATAATAACTATTTGAAATTCTTTGTATGGTATCTTTTGTAGACAACCGCCAAGACTCATCTCACGTTGAAAAGGATATTTTTACAAATACCATAAGGTTTTTGCCTACATAGGTTGAACTATCCCATACACTAGATATTGCGTCCCGTCTCAGAAGTAAATAATGACGGGGGTACCATTCAATGCTGGTAGCGGTCAAATTATATGTGTTCGAGCTTTACTCTGGACGAGATGCATTCCTTGCATTTTCTGGAGTTGGTCCAAGTTGTAAGCGGAGCGTAGAACAGAGTTTAGATATAATTTTAGGACATATCCAACATAAGCAAAACCAGGGTCAAGAGCTATTTTTAACGGAGAGGGTTTTCAATGAGAATTTTCAGATAGTTACCGCTAACTAGCCTTGTTATGTAGGAAAATACAGATCTTGTGTACCATGTTTTACTTAAAGTTACAAGCTATCTTTCTGAAATGTTTTTCCAAGTCATGGAACTTTATAACTATATATAAATATAAATCATTGATTGTCCATTATAGCCACACGTGACACAAGACAAATGATAAATGATTTTTATAACTGTAAAAAATCTGTTATAGATACTTTTACAAGTCAATGTAATTTTTATAAGACTAGATGGCGTCGGCTTTTCCTCTCTGATTAGCTTTGAGAAAAAAAGCTTCAGACCCAGAGGTCAAGGTCTCTTTCATTCAGTCCGTTCAAGTCCAGACTTTGTGGTATAAAAACTATGTGGGTGTGCCAATTTAAGGTAACGTTCGGGATGGCTTTTTGTGGAAAGGACGATGCCCTACATTGTTACACTCGCATAGTTTTATACCACAATGTCTGGACTTTAAAAGAGACGTGAGACCTCTGAGTTTGTTTCGGCTTTTCTTCTCAGAACTAGTCAGATAGGAAATCCCGGCGCCATCTAGTCTTAAAAAAAACATTACATTGACTTGTAAAAGTGTTTGTAACTTTATTTAAAGAAATAAATATCATTTATCAAAGAGCAGGTTTCAGTTTGAAGACTGATGCTTCTTGAACCTCTTGTCTTTAATCCCGGATTTTAGCAGGATTCTTCTTAAATTTTAACTAATTTTACGATTTTGAACTAAACTTTTATTAAAACGGTAATTAATACAATCTATACTAATATTATAAAGAGGTAGAATTTGTTTGTTTGTATGTAGGAGGTAATCTCCGAAATAACTCATCCGATTTCAAAAATTCTTTCACCAATAGGAAGCTACGTTATCCCTGAGTGCTATAGGCTATATTTTGGGATCAAAAAATTAGGGATCCGTAAATTAACGGGAGCGAAGCCGCGAGCAAAAGCTAGTCGCTTATAACTTGGTACATAATTTTAAAGTGGAACTTTTCCAATAAATGTTACGTGAACGAGGGACGAATGTCGCTGCGGTCACGGCGTGCATTGTTACGCGCCCGACGTCATTGATTTAGACCCGGTTCTGACCGGTTCTAACCAGTTTTAAGCGGTTTTAACTGCTTTTAAGCGGTTTTAATCTTTTAACCCGCTGTATGCTTTGTTATTTGGATTGGAGGGTCAGGTGTGGGTTCTTCCTAAGTTTTCTTTTGTTATTGATTGGAAAAGTAACTCGTTCGCTGTTTGCGGTTGAAGGGTTAAGGTTCTGTTTGGTTGTTATTATGGGATATTAATTTGGGCTGCTGAAGAAGGGTTGATGTAGATGAGTTGTTTTGGTTGTATATTACTTTGAATAGAATTATAGTTACTGTTGTAAACGACATAACAACATAATCATTCAGGAGTGATTCTATCATTACAGTTATTATAGATAATATCGGTATGTCAGGATTGCGAGCAAGGTAAATGTAGTAAATAAAACCAACATAGACTCTCCACCACTGAGAGTACTAGTATTTGGGTTAGTATTAGTAACATGAACTAGATCACAATATAATTACTTTACACAATTATTACAAGATCATAAAATAAGGACAAGCTAGTCAGATTTAAAGGTCAGACTTCTTCAGCTGTTCAGCACCGAAAACTGTCGCTTCGTCGAATGACCACCGCCTTTATAACATCGGGTGCGTTGATCCATATCGACGACTATCTTCCTTTGTCAACATTGCCCAGTGCTATCCGCTACCGATATACCTATTGTCCTGTTTTGGTTGATGCTGTACACATCACTGTGAGTTATAATTTTATTTAAAAAAACTTGAACTTTGAAGTACACGAGAAATATTATGAATTCATACACGGTATTTGTGAGTAATCCATATAATGATGTTCTGCATAGCCTTTTCCCAATTTTGTTGAGGTCAGCTTCCAGTCTACCCAGGTGCGGCTGAATACCAGTATTTTACACGGAGCGACTGACATCTGACCTCCGCAACCCAGTTACTGGGCAATGCCGATATCCTAAGGATAGACCGGTTGTCAGACTTTCTGGCTTCTGACTACCCATAACGACTGTCACAGGTATTCGTATGATACCCGGGACTTAACGTGCTTTCCGAGGCACGGAGGGGTGTCGATGGGTAACGAACGGTCACCCATCCACAGACTGGCCGCGGTAAGTGCAGCTTAACCTTGCAAATCATATCGCACCTTCGGTAAGACAAGGGCGTAATTGCACTGTTTGTAATTTTACAAGCGAGCCATTTTAAGATTTTTTTAACATTCAATATCATATTATTCTGCTTATATTACTTTGAGGTCATTCTTCTTTGAATATACTTCATTAAATATCAATACTTTCTTTGCCTTCTACTTTTGTGAATTGGAGGATGTTCTTTACAGGAGTGAAATAATTCATTTTATGAATTTTTGACAATTATGCCCTTGTCCTACCGAAGGTGCGATATTATGTTCTGCGCGGTTGTTAATTAGCCACGAGCCCCTCCAATATTATTCCATATACAAGCTTAGTTTTAGTATACACTAAACCTGGAACTAGTTTGTTCAAAATCACCAGGACAATCGATTGACATATTTTTTACAGCAATTTTTTTAATTTTTTATTTCATCGTTTTCAATTTTATTTCAAACGGTTTCTACCCATAACAGTTGACGGGAATAGACACCTTGAGGCTTGAGACGGTCCTTCGGTCAGTTTCCGTGTTTCACACTTTACTATGGAACTTAACGCGACACAAACTAAGGATTAACGTGGAGATTTAAAAAAAAAAAATATTCAGGCAGTTCTGATGAAAATCTTGTTGTGGTGTCTCGGTTTTTGTATACATATAGGTACTAAAAATAACGTTGTATATGATAAGTCTACAAAATGTATTTATTGTGAAACGCTTAGGTATATTTGCACTTCAGTAATACAATTTATAAAAAAGTGACTATCGCTGCTACTGAAATTGGTGCACAAAATCCACCACCTTTTTATCAGAGCAACGAAAAACGATATTTCATTTTATTATTTTCCTAAAACATAAAATATTTATCATTCTATTTTTTCCATTCTATTCTCAAACGTTTAGCTAAAGCTCAAAGTTAATCTAAGTTAAGCCGTGAAATAGCTTTTTTGCACTTCCGTATTGAAAGAAACTGATCTAAGATTATTTGCTTTCTACAAAAAATAAATAAGACGCAACTACAATTTGGTGGAACTCATCAAACACCTGATACCGTGTCCAAACTGCTCATAGGAACAGTGTTTGGTGCAAGTGAGAAGAGTATTCCCTTAAATTCCGAATACACGTAACTAATATTATATTAAGGATTCTCAATATTTAAACATAACCATCAAGCCTGTATTCCCCGAAGGGTTGGGCAGAGGGAACATTACACCCTCATTTCGCTGTAATGTTCAAGTCCCGTGTAACACGGTGCGAGTCTTTTGCCATCAACCGGGCACCAAATCCACACTCCGGGCTGCTACTGGGAAATTCCGCGGAAAAATCCAATACGATGTTTAAACAACGCGGAGTAAACACAGAAGTCATACATAAAAGAGAGAGTAAATAAGTTTCAGCTATGTGAGATATTTCGCTGCCCTCGGGTTTTAATTTTCTGTTGGTGACACTTGCCCTAAATAACTGAGTGCAGGTAGAGCAGCACGACCACCGTAGATGAAGGTTTTGTCGACAGAAGAATAGATGAAATGACAATTGCCTACGCCTGTTGAAACGTCAAAATGTTTCTTAAAAACTTACTTAAAAGTTACTTGTTTAAAAGTGTTCCACAGTAATCACCAAAAGAATAAAAAAAGGTTTCTATTAAATGCAAAAAAAAACGAGAACATCTATCATCTGACTATCAATTTCTAGGATTAATTTGATCATGCTAACCATGATGATCTGTACGAGAAATTAATATAATGTCTTCTTATAATTATCCTTAAACAATCATCCAATTTACGACCTAACTAATCGCTTTTCACTTACACCGCAGCGCAACCCACAAAACAGTACACAACCAGGGGCGGCAGTCTCGACATGTATCGCTATCACTTATCACCGAAATCGGTAGTTAAGTGATAGTGATGTATCGAGTCAGTTTAACTATAGATAGGTGATTGTGTCATCGAGTTATAGAATTGAAGTATTCGAATGCTCGCAACTCGAGTAAAGATTTCGATTATTCATAGTAGGTACGCGAATAGTGAACCAAGTACTTAAATCGCGACCTTATGTTGTTGCCCATAAAGTCAATTCGTCGGGACCCCTCTCTTCCAAAAAAATGCAGGTTGTTGTTGTATACCTGTTTGTTTTTCTTGTGATCGCGAGAGTTTGATTGTCAAGTTGCGTTTTAAGAATTATTGGTGCGTACTGATCCGAAAGGGTGTTAAAGTACACATAATAATGAATAACTTTTATTCTACCAATTTCCCTAAAAGTAAATACTTTAAGAGAAATAGCTGTTCAAAATTTTCACAAAAATACGCTAAAATCTATCTATCCTCAGTTATAACATTGAAACATTTTAGGTCATATTTGGGGTCACGAAATAGAAGCTCCTTTTTCTGATTTCGTAACTGAAGCAGGAATGTTGAATTTTTGAAAAAACTAAAATAAAAATTCATTTCCATGCAAAATGATAGAATTTTGAAATTTTAACACTTGCTTTAAAACTGTCATCAGTGATACTTTAAGTGGCTTGCGGATTAGTATCCCCTTTCCAACTAACCTTGTATATTAACATTAAAGTGACATTCGTTTCGAAGCGATTGATCTGTTGAGTGTTGGACGGTGGTAATAAGTATCGTAAATTAGCTTTTTTTAAATAGTTAATTGAATTGATTTAATTTTGGCCCCTAGAAAACAAAAAGAGAATTTGTTTATGATTATACAGTATATCAGACAGTAAATAATATGATTTCTAATTATTTAGTAGATATTTAAAATATTTACGTTTTTTTTTTATTTTTATTGACTGATCAATAAAACTGATTTGTATTTTATGACCCATATTTTGTATTTTTGCTTGTGTTTTTGGAAGTGAGAAACATTAGAGTAGTCGAATCCTATGAAGTACTTGAGTACCTGACGCAGTACCCACATCTAGATTCGAGTCAGTGACTCGAGTTTTGAATCGATTCTCTTTTTAACGAATACTACTTTAATCAAATACCATAAATGGCCAACTCGGCACATCACTATTTAAGTCATAATGACAATTTTTTTTATTGATTTTTGTCGGAAACGTAGCGAATTCAACTGTCAAATTTACGATTTAACGTCATTTTAGCGAATAACTTTGCGAGCAAATTGGAAAGCCCGCAAAGTATTCATTACGATCGATAGATGTGCAAGAGATTTTTTATTTGAAAATAAACGTTTATCTGCTTATAAGGTGTTGTAGTTGTAGCATAGCAGTAGTCTCAGGCTTTATCGGGTATCAAAGGAGATGTTTAACAAGCTCGTAAATAAAAAATAAAATAAAGAAATAACGTTTATTAGCAACCAAAATGAACTACGACCATCTCTTCAACGATTTTCCACGAAATCACAAGCCAGTGCCTCTGTTTATTTTATTTTATTGAGCCGTTTCAAATATTGTTCAGCTCTGCAGCAACTTTCTTCCACTCCAACTCAAAATTCACCTTTCCTTGATGAACAGTAAATCATCTTCTGGCTAAAAACGGTCGAGCATCTTATTTAGCCAGCAACACTTCTATATGGTTACTTGAAGGACGTGTTGTACGTCTACGTCTAAAACATGAATTCAAAAGTAAACATTATTAAGGTAAATAGTGTACAAAAAACGACATTATAGGGCGCTTTAAATTTAGACGGTTGGTGTCAGACCTCCGCCCCCAAGACGACCCTCTGACCCCGTGCCGCAGCGGTGCGGATGTCGTGCTGCGGACGGGTGGTTGTGTTTTTGTATATACAGTTGATGAGACGAGAGAGCAGTGCTTAGTCCGTACTGCCGCCGTGCGTGCACGGTACAGACAACACAAGCCGCCCATCCGCACACCGCTGCACCGCACGACTGTAGTCCGACACCAACAGTTTAAATTTAAAGCGCTCATAGACTCTTACAATAGGTGTTGAAGATACCTACTTACTTTCTTACATTCTACGACAACGCACCCGCGTGCATCCGTGAAATGAAATGAAATTTTATATATATGAGTCGGTATGACTATCACCCATTGTCTGTTTTGTCTACTATCTAAGTAATAACTAAACTATAACAATTTTCAATAATTAAAATTCACAAAAAAGAGCACATGACACATTTACAACAAAGTGACAATTGACAAGTACTGTGACATTTGCTAGTGTTGCAAGGAATGAAACTTGTATGTCCATTTATAAGGTATTTTGTACTTCAAACGGTAAAGGAATGTAATTTCAATGTAAAATAGGTGTTGCAATTATAGTTTTATGTAATTTATTTGTATTTTTATATTTTTTAATATTTATTATGATAAAATCATCTTTACCAATCTTCCTTAAAATTTTGGGAGATTTTTCAACAGGCATCATTTCCCTGTAAGAATACTGCACTATGAATACCGTTTTTTGGAAGCTTACCGATCGCTATCTCATGTCGAGACTGCTGCCCCAGTATACATTACAGATTATATTTTTTCTAATTCCCGTCACGCGACACCGCCGGCCAGTGTCGAATATAATTTTACTCGTTAACTGGTCGCAATTCGATACCTATAATCGAGACCGAGTATCGATAACGGAAACCCTAGAAAGTTTATTTAAAGCGAAAAGGGACAGAAGGTTCATTCATAACAACTCGCGAAAAAGAACTTATACGAACTTTTTATTTTTAAGCGAGCGACTATTGTCTGTCCTCCTCAACCCAGTTACTGAGCAATGCCGATATCCTTAGGCTAGATTGGTTGTCAGACTTTTGGGCTTCTAAATACCGTACCGACTGTCATAAGTGTACGTCGCTGTTTGAGGCACGGAGGGGCCTCGATATATTACGAACAGTCATCCGTGCACTGACTGACCGTGGTAAGCGCTTAACCTCGCAGATTGTACAATCCGCGTGGTTTTTATTTAGCAATGAGCTCTTTGTTCCTTATTTTAGAAGAAAATTGCCATATTCCTGTCAATCTGACCATTTATCCAGCAGTAAATGCCAACTGGCTAAAATTATATTGTAGCGTCGTACGCCTGTCCATCCCAAGTGGGCCGCCTTATTGCGATACTGACCCATGCATGGGCAGCTTTAATTTTAATGTTATTGGCAACACTGTTTTTGACAGATGATAATGTACCTGTGCCTGCGCAATAATTAATAAAACTCTCTTGCCTTTATTGGCGCCATTGTACATGTATCCAATTACAAGTTTCTGTTATAATATTGGAGTCTCAATTTTACCCGTCCTGTAACACCAAAATATCATATTCAGTATTTATTGGTTTATTTAATTTGTATCTTTATATATATAAGTGTAAATATTATTGGCATAAATGCCATTGCATCACATACATAACACTATTTAGTGCACTTACCATGTTTTCTCTGCATCACCCTAAGGTCGACTGGTAGAAAATGCCTAACGCGGCGTCTTACGTAGGCGGTTCAAAGCGAACGCGAATTGCGAAGCGATCCGATGCGGTGACACGCGAATTCAATGCGATGCGGCTGCTTTGTCCTACGAGCTCGCGAACCGCCCGCCGCCGCCATTCAGTAGCACTGTACGGCACCGCATCCAGTTCGCGCGAAAATCTCAAGCCAATTGATCGCGTTCGCTTCGCTTCGCGCCGCGCCGCACTGCACTCCACGTGCGTTCGGCCACGTAGGCCACTTCAATAGGTATTGACTGTTTGTTGTTTTCGCGTCGCTTCTAGATCGCTCACGTAGGATGCCGCGTTAGGCATTAAGTCCGCCTTTGTACAAATTTTGTGCGAAAGTATAAATAAATAAATTATAAAGGACAACAAGCAAAATGAAATAGTTTGAATCACTCTAGTCACAGATTATACACATTTTGCCCAATGTTTTTGTTACGGTCGGCGTAAGATGTGAGTTTTCCTTGTCCACAGAAGTGGATCTTCTGTTCGTATCTCCTTGTTGTATAAAGAAGACATTAAAATTTTACGCGCGACGCCTGTCAGCTGTTTTATTTGCCGTTTATTACCTCAGATTAGGGCTGCCATGTTTATTTTTTGTTAATAAAGCACTTTTGAATATTTAGTGGTTATAAAATATGCGATTATCTAAATTATTCGAGAATCGAATCGTGTCGTAAATTAAGCGGTTTGTGTATTCTGGAATTAAAAAAGTCATAATATTTTCTCGTTTTCATGTAGTTTATTCCTCATTTATTTACAGTTTATTATGCTTTAAAAAGATAAAAGAAATACAGGGACTTAATACGTTTTTATCTTCCAGCTTCTGAAGGTCGTACTTACCTACCCTTTTTATCGTAAGATATAAGCTACGGTTTTGATGATGTCGTTTACGTTTTTTTGATAGCAGTCACCTTACGACTCCAATTTACGAAATGAACGCTATGTCAGGACTCATCTTTCGTTGCTAAGAGTATAGTGTTTTTAATTGTTAATTGGGAGTGTCCATCCTGTTACCAAAGCGTTGGTAGATCAGTCTGTAGATGGATCAATACATTAGCAACACTGCCGGAAAAAGATGGAGAGTAAAAATGCGACATTGACGACAATGACGTCAGCATGACAAGGCCTACATATAGCAGAAAGTAAGGGTTAAGCCCAGCCGCACATAATCAGAATTTTTTGTAAGAAAACTTCTGACGCGCGACTCTGCTCATACATTTTGTACGAGATTGACAGAATTTATCGAAATCGGCATTGTTCCGTCCCGAAACAATCATAATTAAATAATTTTTCATCACATGAAATTTTTTATTTATGAGTATGTGTATTGATGTTTGGTATGATTTGATTGACCGCTGGTGTCTGAACGGAAGCTTGCTGAGCAATCCGATTGGCTAGTGGTCAATTTCGGCGGCCAATCACGGCACCGTGAAGTAGCGCACTAGCATGCCAAGCGGCGATTCCGCGAACTATCTCTCTCTCTCAAATCCTTGCCCACACGGCGAAACCGCGCTCCGCGCTTTCATAATCAAAAATAATACTTTTGTCGTGTTCAGACCCGCTTTTTATCTCCGCAACTCACATTTTCTACCGTACGGAAGACTAGTGTCTATGAAACTGTTGGTGTAAGCCTAACAGCGGTTACGCACTGCATCCGATCCGAATCCGTGAAAATATGTTCCGAAGTAGCCATAGAACTATTTGTATGGTAGTTTACGCATTACATCCGGCTTCCGACATCCGATTTCTATCCGTCATCCGTGAGTCTCCAATTCGGAAGAAATATTGACGGACCGAAGTAGCCGTAGTAATGTTTGTATGAACGCTTTCGCACTACCTCGGATTCAAATCGGACGCCAAATGGATATGCCACAGATGGCCCCTGAATTGTTTGAATTTGGATCAGAGATCGGTATGTGCGTAAACGATATCCGAATTCGGTCCGAGATTTTTACTTTAGATCGGTATTTTCACGGATTCGGATCTGATGCTGTGCGTAAAGCAATATCCAAATTCGGTCCGAGTTTTTTATATCCGTATTTTCACGGATTCGGATCGGATGCAGTGCGTAATCGCTCTTACACTGTAAGGTGTCCCTGCTGGATTTAGCCTAGTTCGAATCGAGCACATCGCCGAGCCCAAGGAGCGCGAGGCAGTGGAAGAGAAGATCCCGTTGAGTTATTCAAATCTACGCCTTTGCCAGCAGCATGATGCCTGTGGCAGAGACATAGGCATGCTGGCTCTAGTACAAAATGTATGTGCAGAGGGTGCACGCATCAGACATTTTTTTTGACTTATTATGTGCGGCGGGGCTAAATGATGAAGTCGGCGGGTTTTATATGAGTCTGGATATTACCTACAGTACCATTGGGGTACAATCAAAGAGCTTCCACGAGTGACGATACTTAAGTACGTCCGACACACCCTGGATAGTCAGCCCTGCCAGGTTACCTTGCTGATTAGCTAATCTTTTCACCACCGCATGAGCTATTCTGGTGTAGCTAGTACCGACACGGAGGAAGGAAGGACATCGAAATCACATTTATAAGTAAGAAGCCTCATGATTCAGCCGAAAGATGTACACTGCTGGATATAGGCCTCAACAAAACAAAAGTAAGAAGCATATATACAGAATGACTAGTGAGACACTAACGATATCTTAAGAGCTCATTGTACTCATCATTATGAACAACTTTTACTATGAGACCAAAAATGAAATCGAGAAAAAAAATCTGCTGTTCCCTACATTTTGACGAATAATGCGAACATAAATATGTAGGGAACAGCTAAAGAGGGAGCATTCGGTGCTGAACAGCTGAAGAAGTCTGACCTTTGGTATCTGACTAGCTTGTCCTTATTTTATGATCTTGTAATAATTGTGTAAAGTATTATATTGTGATCTAGTTCATGTTACTAACACTAACCCAAATACAAGTACTCTCAGTGGTGGAGAGTCGATGTTGGTTTTATTTACTACATTTACCTTGCTCGCAATCCTGACATACTGATATTAGCCATAACTGTAATATTAGAAACACCCCTAAACGATTATGTTATTGTGTCTATTACACTTGGGACCACGAGACCAACGAGACAGTCACTGGAATTATCTATTCTTTGACAAAAAGCATCGTGTGAACTAGATTGAAGTATGTGAAGGGTCTGTTTCAAAATTAGTTAGTTATCTTAATGCTCACTTTTTTTAAGAGCAGTACTCTAAATTCTATGAAGTCTATCGATACCTAAAATGACATGCAACTGTTACATCTTTTTATCAGCATATTAATTAATGTTAAAGTATGAGGTGTATACAGTGTGGACACGTTAACTGTCAACAGGCAATTTGATTTTTGTTCTTTTTACAGGTATAGAAAAACTGTTAGCCAATATCAAAACTAAGTAGCTTATTTATGGAATCAAATGATAAAAACTTTTTACGAAATTAAATTGCTATAATATTCGAAAGGATGATGGGCACAAATGTATGGAGTCTGGTACTGGCTCCAATCGGAATGAATGATACACCGTTGGAAAGGTATTTTTGTGTAGATTATGAATAACCATGGCGCTTGTCCCGGTTCCCTGTCCGATCGAAGTAATCCTGCTTGAAAGTTTATTAATTTTTGGTACATCCTATTAAGTACACATACTTTTATTGTCATTTTTCTCCATTTTGGCATGGTATTATTATGATACCATGCCAAAAATGGCGTTATTATGATAATTATTAATATTTTTCATTATCTAGGTAAATTAAACAAGTTCGAAGTAAGTTTTATCGTTTATTGTATGTAAGTATACAGGGTGTAAAAAGACCCATTACATAGCCGAAATCAATGCACTCTGTACATCAAACTAAATTGCATTGACCAAAAATAATTGCTGGGAAACGACTTTTAGGATTTTTAGGCATAAAAAAAACGTGTCCGAGTTGTTTAATAAATAGATCACCCCTAACTGAAAAAATACTAAACCAATTTTGTTGTGATTTTCATCCGTTAACTGAATTTTATTTAGCTCAAAATCTGTGCAAATATCATCAAAATCGGTCAAGCTAAACAGGAGATATGATTTTTTTAAATTCTATTTTGAACTAAATATCCAGTATCTTCTGAAGACTATATTTCAAAATGGACAATTGATACGGGTTTGTTGCCATAGTAGTTTTTTGTACTCTTGAAAAGAGCTATCCAACGATGGCAAATTCATTTTGATTGGACATGAGTACCAAAACGCCCATCCTCCTTTGATTTACACTGCGCCCATACATTGAGTATAAAAAGCAATCTTTTGAACGATTATTCCATAATTATACGTAATATTATAAAACTTTTAACTGAAATTGGAACTTCGCCACCAAATTACCAAAATGCCGTCCAAGCTTTTCAAAAATGAAAGAAAAAAAAACCAAAGAAAATTTTTCAGGATAAACATTTTGGTAGTACGACAAATATAAATAAGGGTGAAACTATATTGAAAAAAAAAAGAATTTATGCAGTAATCAACAAAATTTTGATGTCAGTTATTTTTTTAAATCGTTTGTATATTAACTGAATAATCCCACGAAAACCGTATTTGATCCATCATAATATATGAACGTAGATAAAACCAAATTTTGGAAGTGATTTACCTAAAAAAATAACCATATTATTATCAATTTGTTACTTAGGCAATAGTTTTGATATTAGTTAAAAGTTTTTCAGTATCTTCTATTCCAACCTGTATACAGAGCTAGCTAGCGCCTGAACGCTTGCTTTCTGTTGGATGAGAAAGGCCGAGGATCGAGTTCAGTGGCGTGCTATTGGAGAGGCGTATGTACAGCAGTAGATTGCGATAGATTTATTAATTTTTTTATTTCTTTATATAATTCAGGTATCAAGGCCCATAGAAAATACATATTTACAATACTATACAACAATATAAAATACTATACATAAACAATATAATTATCTTACATATTATATCACACGTAAATTCGCCGTCGTGTGTCGCGCGGTGTCGGGTATCCGGCCTCGGAATCGCCGGAACACTACACCTCTCGGCCAAAATTCTTCCTTCGTGAAGGTCGACAGATGTTCAGTCGGCACCCCCCCCCCCCAAACGAATTGAAATACACGCTGTGGCGAGACTCCAACCGCTCGACCCTCAGAGTAAGCTTGGTCTTGATACTGATATACTCTACAATCTCCGCGACCTTTGTAGAGTAATGCAATTGGGACACGTACAGTGGCGTCACTGGTACAGCAGGACGCAACAGGAAGTTCGGCCCGCTCGGTGCAGTACCGCACTGGTTGCTACAAGAAGGTTTCCTCTTTTTCTTCTCTACCTTGACAAACCCATCTTTATCGCACGTGTCTTTTTCTCGACAACGCTGTGGCAGATCCTTGTGTGTTGATTCACAGCGCCTATGCTTACCCCCTTTAGCTTCTTGCCAGTTGGATTGCGACGCAGCAGGTTTGCTGGTGGCGACAATAGCAGCGTAGGCACGTTTAGGGGTCGACGTACCTACACGTGTCGTTACCTCTGTCGGTGTTGAGGCAGGGACGGCAGCGGGACACGATGCATCGCACACAATATTGGCAGCCGGCGACGTAGCTGATTTCGCCGACTCAAAACTGCAGATGGATGCATTTTGCGCCCCGCGACGCGTGTAAATATAAAATTATGAGGATGAGGTACTCTTTACAAACACAAACACCTAGAATCACTTAGAATCGGAACAAAAATCTGTAGGGCTGTTTATTTGTTCAGTAAGATTTGAACACGCGACCGTTTGCACAGAAGGTTTACCACTCCACTGCACCATTTAGATCCTCATTAATAATGACAGACAGATACGGCTACTTACTTAACCTAAGCGACCTGTTTCGACATCAGCGGCAAGCCAAAGTCCACGTTAAACGGCACTTTAAAATATAGCCAATACGAATAACAAAATGTCAACAGAATATTACTGAGGGCAAAGGTCTACATAAACACTTAAGTTAATGAGTTATAAAGTTGTATAAGTTTGCGGAATGTAGGTGATGACAAGTATGAAGCAGTGATAGAATAGCGGTTGAAAGAAAATACACGCTGATATTTAATTGGTTATTTTACTAGAACAATCGTTGTTCAGACGATGGTCTACTACCATAATACGGCAACAAAAAAAATATTAAAGAAAAAAAAAAAAACTAGGCCTTCTTAAAAAGTGTTGTTGCTCAAACGTGTTCAAACATTAACAGTAACATTAAAGTACTCATCGCGGCAATCGCAGTAAAGTTTCCGGCAAATAACTTGAACCCTCATGGCACTGACTGCGCAGGTCCCCCCTTGTGTATTTGGTGGTCTTTTTTGAGTTTTTTTAAAGACCATCATTGGTCTTTCGTTTTTATTTGATGCATTTTAACTGTAGTAGACCATGGTCTGAACAACGTTTGTTCTAGTAAAACAACCAATTAAATGTCAGCGTGTATATTTTTTTCTATGCGATAAAAACATAAAAATAATAAAACGTAGGTAAACATTTTATGCAGTCGAGCATGCCCATGCCGAAAAGGTCATCAATTCAAATGCTGGGCGTCAAACACCTAGCGCTGATTTTCAATTGGTACTCTTGCAGTGACACACGGATGGAATTACATACAGGGTGTAAAAAGACCCATCACATAGCCGAAATCTACGCACTCTGTACATCAAACTAAATTAAATTGACCAAAAATAATTGCTGGGAAACGACTTTAATTTTTTGGCATGAAAAAAAAACCTTTTTTTTGTAGCGCGCAAATTATGGTTGAGGCGATGCCACGCGTTTGCATGCGTGCAGCGGCCACACAGCCGAGCCAAGGCGGTCGTGTGCGTTTGATATTCATTGCGTTTTTGTAACTTCAAATACGTAATTTGTTAGAAAAAATTGTAATTTTTGATAATGTTTGTATGGAACAAAGTTTAGTATTATGACTTGGAAATCGTTTTTGGAAAAAACTAAAAAAAATGTGTACTTTGACCTTCAATATCTCCAAAACCAATGATTACCCAGGCCATACGTTTGTTCGAAAAAAATGATCCGAATGATGAGTAGAATACGTGGTTTTCGTTATCGTTATGGGTCTTTTTACACCCGATATACAACGTGTTACAAAAATACCCCTAAAGCCGAAAGGGGATTAAAAGGTCCCTTGTATAGAGTCTATTGGCAATATTTTAAAAGAAAAGTAGGATCCAAAAAAAATTTTGGACAAGTCATAAAATAAAATCATCACTGAAACGCAACCCTGAAAACATAAAAGTAAAGAGTAGACTACCCAGAAAGTTATTTACATTCTTACCTAATTTCCTCTGAAAGGTAAATGACAACAACCATAGAAGACTACTTGACTAAAATTTTCTTTTTTAAGGGGAATTGTGTAACACGTTGTATATTTTATTATTTATTTATGTGGATGTTTTTAAAATGTGTTCTAGCTGTTTGTGTTTTGTCTGCGGTTTTATTCGCATCTTAGGGGAACTTCTTCAGGCACCCAGATGAAAAGAGTATAGTAACCTATGTGTTAATCCAGGAAATGTATCTGTGTGGCAAATTCCATCCAAATCCATTCAGTCCTTCAGCATGTGTAACAAGCATACATCCAACTCTACAAACTTTCATATTATAATATTAGTGTGACACGTACGGACTTACAGCTGCATTTAAACGCATGAATATTAATACTGTTAGTTTTAGGAATAATTTTACGGCGTCACTTGTATTGTGAAGTTATTCATTATATTATTGGTGGAACTGCACGGTTTGTGGTTACGTGACTTTAACTGTTCCGGGAACAATCTAGGAAGTGGTTAAAGCTAGGTTTTGGTGTCACCAGGGTTAGTGGTGACTTGGATCAAAATTAAGGAATTCGGTAACTTATCCTTAATTTGCATAATTTTATTAGGAACTGTAAATAATATTATGTTTTTCTTTGTATAGACTCAATTAATTTATTCACTTGATAGATAGAACTGCGTTGCTGGGGAGTTTATTGCGCCGTCTTTTCTTCACAGCATAAACTCTAGGAAGCGGTGCAGGGCGGGCTTTTCTGTGGGCTGGCTATTGTAACATTGACGTTCAAAAAGAACTAAGTCATTCTAGTATATTTTGAATAAATGAGTTTTGAACTTGAGTTGAGTTTTGAGGTAGAAATATATATAATATAAGTAAAAAATAATTTTCAACAGCCGTAAACTAAAAGCTTAACCACAGCTTATTCAGCATGACTGGTTAGTTGCTTGACATCCGAAAACTCTGCTCATCATAATGTACACCTTTTACTATGGGACAAACTCTAAATTCGCGAACAAAAATAGCTGTTCCATACAATCAATGTTGGTTAACAAAATGTATGGAGAAGCTGTTTTATTTTTTACGAATTCACAGTTTTTCCCATAGTAACAGTTGTTTTTAATTGCTTTGTGTTGCAGCAAATAAGCAATTTTTCTTCCTTCCATTCCAGACGTTGCCCTTGTTACACTTGCCTACTTTTTATACCACAATATCTGGACTTTAACAGACCTCGACAACTGAGTTTGTTTCGACTTTTCTTCTCAGAACTAGTCAGATAGGAAATGCCGGAGCCATCAAATCTTATTTTTTTATATTATAAAATGTTGTGTATTTGTAACAGATTTATTAACAGAATTAAAAATCATTCATTTATCATTATTTCTTCGAGTCAAAAAACATAAATCGATATCACTACATAGTATAAAACAAAGTCACTTTCCGCTGTCTGTCCCTATGTATGCTTAGATCTTTAAAACTACGCAACGGATTTTGATGCGTTTTGTTTTAATTGATATAGTGATTCAAGAGGAAGGTTTAAGCGTATAAATTGCACACGTGCGAAGCCGGGGCGGGTCGCTAGTTTAGTATTCACGTGAGCATAAATGCTACAGCTTGTAAGATGATGTTTCCTCCTTGTTATCGATTCTTTTTAGCTTTGTCCAGCGTTACTGTTGTCTAACTCACATAATAGTATCTGTGACGAATCCCTCATTAGAATTTCACATAGTGTGCCAATGTTTTGTCGCATTACGGCTGGAGTCTTTGTTAGAATCAACACTTTTGTTTGGAAACAGTATTGTTTTCATTGTAAGCGTCGAGGAAGCTATAAATTTGTATGGACCTAAATATTCTAGGGTACACAATATACCTTGTATATAGGGTGTAAACGAATTCGTGTACTTCCTTCAAACCGCGTGATCTACTGGTGACACAGATTAACCCTAAATGGGTATTTCTGAAAATCAAGTAAAAAAAAAAACAAAATAAAATCATGGATTTCTAATCCTGAGTCATTTTAGAACCCCGAGTTAGCTGACTGTGAAGAGCGATATCGCGTTAGTCGTAGTAGTAGTTAGCCTCGTCGCCGTGCTTTCATTAATATATGCGTGGCATCGAAATGTTGACTCGCATAAAATATTTTTTAAGCAAAAAAAAGTTTCTTCTTTTTTTACTGAATCCTTTTAAGGTGGTTTAGATACGATTACCTACCCATACCGCATGAAAAATTTTTTTTTGTTTTTTTTTATTTTTATTCTAGCCACTTCCCGTGCGGGGGCAATCTACACCAGTAGTAGATCATGTGGTTTTAAGGAATTACACGAATTCGTTAACATCCTGTATATACAAGGTATATTTTGTACCCTAGAATTTGTAAAGCAGGTGCATGTAGAAAATGGTGTGACTTATGGAGACGGAGAGCTTGACACGGTGGGTGATGCGGACAATATTATAACCACGAAATAGAAAAACAATTGGAAGTATCCTTATACTTACTCCTTAGTACGGGAACCGGTGTCGCCAAACTGACATAACAATTATATTGAGAGATACATTTATTGTTATTCTATAATTTTTACACTTAAAATTGCAGAATAAGGCATGATTTTAATATTTTACGTACGAGTTCGAGACGTCTTGTCACAGAAAGTAGCTATTCGCGGGAGCTATTATTAGTGCTTTCACTTGTTCTTTCTATTTCGTGCCTAAAACAATGTATTACTTTAGTTTGAGTGGATTTTTAGTGTTCAAACACACTATGCCGAAAGTACGCGACCGAAGTTCCGCGGCTGATTTTACGTTCTGACGTATTCGGCTGATATGACACACCATAACTGCCGAACTTACGCGGCAGAAATTCAGTTGCGCAAACTTCTGGGAGGACACGCGGAGCGCGGGCATGCCTGCCTCCCGCTGCTCCCCGCCCCGGATCTTCGTCGGCAATCGAACCGAACTTCGGTCGCGTATAATGTGTGCTCTACAGAATACGTTGCCGCCGAATTGTCGCTGAACTTACGCCCGACCGAAGTTCGGCTGTACGCTATAACGCAACGTAATTTCGGCATAATGTGTCGTCAGTAATTCAAATAGCATTGCAAGCGTAATCATGCTGAACTTCGGTCGCGTATCTTCAGCATAGTGTGTTTAGACACTAAAGCAAAGGTTATATCGCGAGTATGTAGAACCGCACGCGTTGGAAAACGTAGTAGACGGGACGTGGATACACAGTTTTAGGCCATGAGACTAAGTATGTCTCAATTCTCAAGGCACAAAACTGTGCTGAAATAATTTGCATAAGCATAAAAAACGTAATCAGCCCATTACTGTCCCACTACTGTTCACGGGTCTCTTCTCAAAATGAGAAAAGTTTAGTCCTTAGTCCACCACACTGGCCTGGTGGGAGTTAATGGACTACACACACCATCGAGACCTTTTTGGAGCCCTTATAGTTGTACAAGTTTCCTCACGACGTCTTCCTTCACCGTTAACGCAAGTCATAATCAAATTCTGAATTATTTGAATGAGATTTTGCAACATGCACCAATAGGCATGTTGACAGCATCAATAAATTGCAAATCTAATTAGTCCGCCAGTTAGAGTTTTTAAAAATAATGGACACGTATTTTTTCTTTTGTTAAATCAATGAATATTTGGAAAGATAAATCACATCAAAACTCGAGAGTGGGGGTTTGTGACGTCAGAAGCAAGTAAAAATTGTACTTGCTTGTGATATTTTGCCAATTTTAAAAGTGTCGTTTCTTCTTCAATTTTGGTTTTCGTCACAAAAGAAAAAATACGGGTCAAAGATTTTTTTGATAATCTAACTGACAGACTAATTAGATTTTTTCAGTCAAATACCCTATTTTTCCATGCGTACGCAAAACAAAACGAACACGATTATTTTGGGACTTAATCTGATCCCCCCTTACCTTCTGTCCGCCCTTGCCTTCATGGGTTTTTATGTGCAACACACATAGCCGGATTTTGTTAAAAGCCAATACCGTATTAAGGTCAACACGAGCAGGGACACAGATAATTCAAATACGCATTACTGAAATTGAGAAAATACGACTGGATCTAAAGCTCCGAGTGTATCGGAATCCGGGATATCCGGTATTAACTGCGACCGTTATTGAGTTATAGCTGAGCCAATTGTTTGTGTAAAGTTTGTTTTTAATATCTTTTAGTTAACAGTTTGGCTGAATTTGTTGGCAGCGCTAGATTTTTGTAGTTTGTTCACAGAAATAGCCATTATTCTCGTTTTATTATTTATACGATCGCGTTTGGCCTAAGTCCCATCTGATGGTAGTAGAATAACTTTTTCATCATCATCTTCACTTTTCTGGTCGGCGACCAGGAAAGTGAGCGGACTGGTGTTAACTTGAAGGAGACTGTACTGCTGAGCCTCCGGCACTCCGACTATTCGCTGTACTGCTGAGCCTCAAAAGCAACTTTGCTTCTTTTTCTTTTTCGAGTGCTTTCCAATTTAGAACATAATAATAAAAAACGATGTGGTATGTGATAAAAAAACAAAAGGTTTAATATAAATAGAAAAAAGGTGAAGTGACGTATGAAGATGATGATGAAAAACTTATTCTACATGGTAAACACAAACAGGGTCTAAGATGTAGCACACGAATCCAAGTGTCAGAGATATATGTAGAGGAATTTACCGATACCTCTCTGGCTCTCACATTCACACGATGGAATACAGTAAACTGCTTTGGGCACAGAGTTTAATGTGAAGATGGTAGCTAGCTAGGCGAAGCGTATAGATAATACCTACCAATAAAAAATTAAACTTTAAAAAAAAGTAAAAACCGACTTCAAAGAAATACTAAAAGGAGTAAAATAATTACCATAATATAAAATTAACAGTTTCAGAAGTCGGTGGCTTCTATTTGCTTCAGTGTAGAGTTGCACCGACTTCTGAAACTGTTAATTTTATATTATGGTAATTATTTTACTCCTTTTAGTATTTCTTTGAAGTCGGTTTTTCCTTTTTTTTAAAGTTTAATTTTTTATTAAATACGTTTTAGTGTCGTAATTTTAACCCCCTCCTTCATAACCCTTCTTTTTGGTTTTGACGTAGTCGGGCATAAAAAGTCCTTTCAAATGATACCTTACTCGATATAATGAAAACATTCCAAAGGGGGGGAGGGGGACACACGCACCCCCTCCTCTTTTCCAGTAGTCAGTTCCCAACAACAAATATAAACAAAGCAATATTAGTAATTTGAGAATTTTGCTTTGATCCGATGAGGAGTTCCGTTCCATATCTCTGAAGTTCATGGTCTAATCATAACAAAATTTATATGGGACCAATCGGGAAGTATACCCATTCGAACAAAGAAAGAATTTTTTAAATCGGTTCATAAATGACGGAGATATGAGGTAACAAACATAAAAAATAAAAAAAAACATAAAAAAAAAAAATACAACCGAATTGAGAACCTCCTCCTTTTTGAAGTCGGTTAAAAAACATCGTAAAAGCGAAAAACCTAAGACTATCATATTGGTTTTTCTGGAGGAAAAGATTTTCGTGTTAATTCAAAATGCATTCTACCTCTGCACTAAATTGAATGCAAAACACGATCAGCTGTTATGGCGTGATACAATCAAAATTTATCTATAGTTAAACATAGTAATGCCAAACTTAAGTGGCAGAAGGCGGTGCTCGCAGAACGGATGGCCGATGGGGCCGAAAGGTTCTGGAGTGGCGACCACGTACCGGAAGGCGAAGCGTGGGTATGCCCCTCACAAGGTGAACTAATGACTCGGAGAAGGTCGCGAGAATCCCATGGATAAAAAAAGCATAGGACCGATCGATGTAGCGATGTTTGGGCCTATGTCCAGTGATGGACGTCTTTCCGCTTAATCATGATGATGAAAAATAAAATAGTATTCGTGAAACTCTCAATGATAGCTTAGCGGTTGAACGCCTGTTTGCCATACAGGAGGGTCTAAGTTAACACTTTTGACTTTTTGAATTCATGTGGGGATCAGAATTTGATTATCGCTTGCGTCAAAGATAAAAGAATGTTGGAGCTTGTGATCAACACAGCGTAGCAGTAAATCGAACGCAATTATTGGTTTGATACCTGTCATCTGTCACAACGTTAGAATACGCACTTGCTAATTGTTCCCGCCAAATGAATACCGTATTAAAACTAATTGTTCTTGAACTGAGTACTCCTGCAGTTATTATTCCAGCAAATTCCTTAAATTCTCGTACAAAGAATAAACATCGTGAAGAATCCTGCACACCTGGCAGAGCTCCAAAAAGTTCTCAATGGTGGGTTTAGTACGCTAACATACACCAGGCCAGTCTGGTGGACTGAGGCCTAAACTCGTTTCATTCTGAGAAGAGGCCTGTGTCCAGCTTTGGGATAGTAATGGGCTGATAATACTTAATAACTCCCGCCGCAAAAAGAGGGGTTTTATAAGTTTGACCGCTATGTATGTCTGTGTGTCTGTCTGTAGCACCATAGCTCTTAAACGGGTAAACCGATTTAGGTGCGGTTTTTTTTGTTTAAAAGCTGGTTTTCTAGCGGTGATTCTTAAATATGTTTTATCAAAATTGGTTCAGCCTTTTCAGGGTCATCAGCTATTTTGTTATTTGAGTTGGGGGTTTTTTAATTTATTAAATATGCTAATGCATAAACAGATATGTATTCAATGGCATCATTGACATCCACCATTCTACCGTTGCTGCAGTTTCAAGATTTGGTCGTACAATTCTTGAATATATTCTGGAATCACTATTATTAACTCCGTAATGGGGTGCATCTAAAGCACATCGTCGCCGAGGTCGACGGCGGCGTAGATGGCATGATGATCTAGACATGTTTGCGGGGCTATCATGGTCAGAAACGGCACAAAATAGAGCTATTTGGAAGACAAACAGGGAGGCCTTTGCTCACCAGTGGGAGAGCAAAGAGGTCAGGAAACAAAAAAGTGGGGTGCATTAGAATTACGTCCGGCGCACCCTGGATAAACAGGCCCGCTACCAACTTTGCTTACTGTCCAATCTTTTTACCATGGCATACGCTATTCACATACAGCCTCTGCTGATACGACAGAAGAAGACTCAATAATTAATGCAATATCTAATCCTAAATAACTCTGCCCAAAATTCACGTTAACAACTTACTGTGTCAACAAAACCGCGCTTCAAACTCATCAAAATTAATTCTGGAATAGTCCAGAACATTATTAATTCAAAGCTAGTGGACAGTCAAGACTGGTCCCAAATTGCAGCGTTGGTAATACAGGAAATTTCAGGGCGGCATCTAGCCGGCGTTTCCGAACGAAGCGCCGGAAATAAGCGGAACAAATCCGGCCATCACTTTGAGAGAAATGTACGGAGTGTGACGAGCTTGTTGGGTGATGGTGGTTGTAATTGTTGAAGGTTTAAATTGTTCTTTCAAAGGACAATGGGCGTTCTGGCCCATCAGCGGCCATCAATGAAACTAGTATCATTTGAAAGGCGAGTGCTTTTATAACAAATATTGTTCAAGGAGTACGGTTAAATATAATTTGGGAAAAAAGATACAGGCAAAATACTACTTTAATGAATTATCATATTTTTTTCATGCTGCAATTTTTGTTATAATGATAAAACATACGAAAAATCATTGCATTTTGTTTACTTTATTGACGTGTGCATCAATAAATAATGTTAATAAAATATTAGGCTTAAATGTAAATGTAAAATACTTATTTGCCATAACCTTAGCGGTAAGGGCCACTGCAGACACGATACTTATAGCATCGGCGATCGACGATTTAATCGCTTTTTGGTCGCTAGATGCCGCGACTGAACACATCACTCCGCACACAAACGAGTCTCCTAAACGCGATGCAAACGCAAAATCGCCCATCGCTGATGCTAAAAGCATCGTCTCTGTTGTGGCCCTAAGCGCACTCCGGGTTGCTGCGCCCACATAAGGTGGGCAAGAAACCAAGAGGAAGAAATTCTTTTGGCAGCTGATTTTTTAAATGAATTAATCGGTGATGATGATTAGAGCCCAATCATTAATGTAGTTATTAAGTTAATCACTATATTGCGTTATTGTAATCTGGTATACATGTTTTCATTTCAATAAATCAACGTATTTAATAATCCTTCAGGTTTATTTAACCTATCATTATCTTATATTTGTATATTACGTATATAATAACATAATCATATCATTATTATATGCTTAAATTCATTATTATATCAATGTAACATCATCACGAGGTGTACAAAATATTGTATTAAAGATACAAACTGTAATAATTCCTTTAAATGATTTAATTCGATATTTTTTTTAATATAATCCACCTATGATAACTTTTTATCCAAGGAAGTTACAGAAACAATCTTCTGTAGTCTTATTGTATACATAATTGCCTACTAGAAAGTAAATAGTACAGAAGTGGCCGCCGATGGGACAAGCTCCATACAATTTTGCCCATTGTCCTTTCCAACTGCGTTTTCAATCAACTTTTGTTTTTCTATTGGACTTTTTGTAGATCTACGTCGTTTCTACTTAACCGAGCAGTTATTGGCTGGCGAGACCTAAAGCACAGTAGACATTTAAGCTAAAGCAGTAACTGTTTAAGTAAAGTATTTAACCTCAACTGCCTATAATCGACTGAATTGACACCCGCACTGTATACGGAGTATAATATACTCTTTGTAATGAACTCTATGACAGCCGCGACTGACTGCATTGTGAAGCTCACTTAGAAGTCTTATTGTAGTGCGTGTCTGTGTGAGTGTGTCAATTCCGGCGATTATAGGTAGTTGAGGTACAGCTTTAGCTTATACGAGTATGGATATCTACTGTGCCTGAACAATCTCCAACTAATGGGGGGAAGTTTTTGAATCAACCAAGCAACTTAGTCAGCTCCTAGGCATAAGCCTCTCACTAGTTGCGTTAAGCTTACGTTAAGTAATAAATTTGACTTAAATTGACTTTATGAATCCGGTTTTTTATGAAGCACTCAAACTTGGTACCCATTATGATGATGGCTAATTTTTGGAATCAAATTCCTAATGAACGCTAAGAACAGAGAATGCGTAACACCTGCTACTTTGATGATTTAGTTATAGAATGAAGTCAGTATTTTAAAACGATGCACAGGTAATGGTATCTTAAATCGATATTCATAATTGAGCATCGTTTAACAATACCGGTCTGAGATGAGATGCATGATGAGAAACGAGACTTTGTATCACATTTACATGCATTCATAAACTTATGCCTTTCAGAAACTATACAACGCCACATGCTTACGATCTTTACATAATCTTTTCGCTTCGTCCACGTTCATCAATTTAAAAAAGTATGCTTAGGTGGTTTGGTCATGTCGAGAGAATTGATAAGGCGGAGAAGAAGAAGGAATTTATAAGGCGGTTGTCAATGGAAACGCCGGTTGTGGACGCCCTAGAAGGATAAACATCGATGTTATTGGTGATGTTCTTCTAAAAGTACAGGTGCGTTGTACTCTAAACTGGCGTGCGCATGACAAGATGTGATATTTATAGTGAAAAAAATCGTAAAAAGCCTGCATCCTGACTGCGCAAAACACTCTTATTGGCTTTGATTTTGACAGATCAACAGTTTCCATAGCAACGTAGTATTAACAATCCGACTTCTCCACAGCTATATACGACGCAATGAATATTGTTGTATTGTCAAAATCAAAGCCATAGCGATGATGATTGTGTTGCGCAATTAGAATGTTGCTTTTCGTATTTCAGAACAGTGGTACAAAATATTGCACCCCGTGCCCGAAAATTTCCTCTAAATTGTTACCAAAATACTCGCCAACAAGCTCGGAGCTTTTAACTCCCGTACAGTATTTCGTGTCAACACTACCATTGCGAGCCGTACCAGCTCAATAACACGGAAAATTATATCGCTCCGAGAGAAAACAGTTGTGTACCATCTAGTTCACTAGTTTTACTACGTTAGGAACTGGAGAGTGATGTGATTCTTTTTCACTTTAGTTTTAAAGCTCCTGCATTTTTTCTAAGTTTATTGCTTGATCATATTGGTCTACGTAACTGTCGTTAGACTTCTGGAATGCGTTTTTTGCATATAATTGTTTTTCACAAATATTAATACGTCGACTGTTCATCTACGGCAGGGGCCGGCAAGTTATTTCTAGTGGGGTCCGTCAACTTTCATTTTATTTGAGGTCCAGAAGAGAGTTTAATGGACATCAGGTCATTTTTGATTCTCCAAAAAAACCGTGGCTTATAACAACTCATTTAATTTAGTAAATTATGACTATGATATGCGGTATGATTGTTTACGTGTGTTTTTTTTTATTGGTGATAAATATTTCTGCCTGCCACGGTCCGGATGTGGATCGCGGTCCACCAATTGCCAGCCGTGCTATAAAGGGGAAGGCCTGTTTGTGTAATAAGCTACTGTTTACGTAGTATCTACCTACTTTTTGTGTATCAATAGAGGCGAATGCACGAGCTAATTCTCCGGTCAAAGGAGGATACTGTCGTGGTTTTCGGCCATTTCTAATAACCTATATCGACGGTGCCATGTGGAGCCGGACGTAAAGAATATCACAACCCCATCTCTTTCCATGGGTGTCGTAAAAGGCAACTAAGGGATTCACTAGAGGATGGGCAGCAGCGTTCTCTGAGTATTTTAACAACCATACTGCTATCGCTAACCCGCCTGCCAAGCGTGGCGATTATGGAAAACCCCCCCAACATGGAGCACAGGACAGGTGGATGTGGTGATGCTTGGTGGAGGCCTATGTCCAGCAGTGTACGTCTTTCGGCTGAGTGATGATATTGAGGTTCTCCCTACTAGAGTTAGAGATTTGATATACGCTTGGCAAACCACCGATAGTTTGGCTATTAAAACTGGCAATTAGTCAGGAAGTGTCCGACCCTTCGCCTTCCACAGGAGGAAGGTATCCATGAGGTATCAGGTACTGATGCTTGACTGTCCTGTTACAACCTACAAAGAGTCGCATGTTTAGGAGTACCGTGCCATTAACAGGCTAATAGATTATGTATTATTAGGTATATTTAATTCCCTACATGAGTAAACGATATAGTCCAAAGAATTGCCAAACTTGAGTACTGTAGTGGGCGAGGCACATTGCTCGCAGAACGGATAGCCGATGGGGGTGAAAGATTCTGAAGTACCGGAAGGCGCAGTATGGGTATGGGTAGGCCTCCCACAAGTTGAACCGATAACCTGGTGAAGGTTGCGGGAATCCGCTGGGTGCGAGAAGCACAGGACCGGTCCATAAGGCGATGCTTGGGGGATGTTGTGGTGTGGGTGATGATGAATTAATCCCATACATCGTCATCCGACAAAGTTATAATAAAAACACGAGAAGAAAAACAGAATAAATCTAAGATAAATCCGTCGATATTTCGGCTACAACCAGATTCATTAATCCAGTAAGGTCAACACGTTTCGTCCATTTACAAACGACACTCGCTTAATGGACGTCCAGTGCGAGACATATATAAACAGAATTACGATTTTGTGTCAAAAAATAAGTGACGCTGCAAGGTTCTTTAAAGCATTCATGTGTTTGATTATTTTGGATCAGAGGGAAGATAATATATAGAACTACTATCTACGTCTATAATGTGATTATCTTTGACGAAGGAACACTGAATTGTTACGTGTGCTATGCAACGATGCTATGGATGCGTTTGATATCGACCAATCATATTCATTGGTCCACATAGCATAGCACTCTGGTGGAAACTGATTCAACTAAGCTACGTTTTTTATATGGAAGGATGTGTGCTGTGGATGCGTGCTATGGATGCGAGCTATGGATACGTGCTATGAATGGTCGCGAGTGGTGTAGCTATGTGCAGAGCCACTGCTCTGCACATAGCTATACCTACGGGTCTACCTTTTATAGCAGAACTTTTTACGTCATAATATTGTTTTGCATAACAACGGATAGCATAAACTTCATTTCGCAGAAAATCATTTCGCATACACTCAGTTGTCATACATTCAAAACTCATAATTTTGTTAGTCAGAATCATCTTTAGGCATAATGTTTATATCCATAATAATTAAAAAGCAGAAACATCATATCGCAGAAAATTCACAGTCAGAATCGTCTTTTGGCATACATTTTATATCGATAGTCATTAAAAGGCAGAACTGATTTTTTGCTGCTTTATGCTGCATGCATGCTGCATGCAACATGCAGCATGCATGCAGCATGCAAGCAGGCATGCAACATGCAGCAGGCATGCAGCATGCAAGCAGGCATGCAACATGCAGCAAGCATTGTTTCTGTCACGGCTCCGGCGCTGCGGGGTTTGGGCGGCGCCACGCGAGCTTATCGTCACAGATGCTTTTAACGCTCACCACCGCAGCTTCGGCTTGCTGGCCGGCTTCGCCGGCCAGCCTCAGCCGCGGTGGCGGGCCTTCAAACCACCTGCTCCTCAGCTCGCGGGCCGCCCTACCCCTCCGCGCCTACGCGGGTTTAAATTACACTCTAGGGGTAGGGCAGACAAGACTGCGTAAACTCGGTTTCGCAGCGATTCGTTTCTGTCACAAAATTTTGCAGCACAACGTATTGACTTTTTATGACACAAATTTGTATGCTTGTATGCACCCATACCAAATAATCGTATCTCTAAATAAATGTTATGCTAAACAAAATTATGCATAATATTAATTATGGCAAAGGTAATTATGCGAAACAAAATTCTGCCAAGATAAAAGTATGCCATTGTAAATTCGGACACGTAAATATTCTGCCAAACAAAAGTTATGCTAAATATTTTTTATGCCTTAAAAATATTCGATTAAATAAGATTATGCCATGTGAGTTATGCCAAATAAAAATCGGAGTATCAAGATTCTGCCAAATAGAAGGAACCCTATACCTACAGTAGGCACATATAGCACATCTTACTCGCTCCGCTACATAGCTTAGCATCAATGGAAACGGTCACATAGTTTCGTAGCTTAGCTTTTACATTCTCGCAGCATAGCTGCATAGCACATCTCTGGTGGAAAGGCACCCTAAGAGTCAACTACTACAAGTGCCCTTATATTTCCTTAGCATGGGAACTAGTGTAACCAAACTCACATAACTATTATTTTAATATAATAATTACATCTAAGTTTTATACTTTATATACCGCCGTGAGATATAATGTCTTTCCTGCTATAATTTTTACACGTTAAAATTACAAAATAAAGCATGATTCTAATATTTTTTACGCATGAGTTCGAGACGTTGTGTCAGAACATGTAGTTAGTTATTCTTGAGAGCCAATGTTGCGGATCTCCCCATATACATATTATATTGTGACACTCGCGCGACAGCAGCGCTGCGTGGCACTGACACATCAAAACGTAACAAACAAATAACACGCCGCTTATACCCGGACTCCACCAAAGCGGAGATGTGCGGAGGTGTCCGAACCGGAGACTGTGCGGAGATGCGTACTGGCTAGACTGTAGCGGAGATGTGTGCTGGCTAGGGTGGAGATGTGCGCTGACTAGAGCGGAACTGAGCTGCGTGCGGCGAGCGTTGGATGTGAACGCACAGTTTAGTACGATCTGATATGAAAGGTAGACGTCTCAGTCATGTCGCTATACAAGTTGACATGAGAAGTGTGGCAACGCTCACTGCACGCCGCACAGATCTCGTATCCGCTGCGCGCCATCGTCAGCTTGCGAGGCAAAGCTCACATCTCCTCCTTGTACCGGGGCTCAGCTCAATCTCAGCGAGGAATAGCTCACATCTCCGCTCAGTGGTATCCACTTAAGCTGAGTGGAGACGAGATGTGTGAATAACGAAATTCTATTGGTTTTTAAAACACATTTCCGCTCCGCTCGTCTCGTCTCCGCTTCGGTGGAGTCCGGGCCTTAACATCCGAATGTGCATTTGGAAAAATAGGGTATTCATTTTAAAAATTTACTGAATTGGACACACATTATTGTCAAATAGCGTTTGCAAGCAGTGTCACCATGAACTATAAAAATATAATTGTATCACAGTCGCGTTTCTTGTGTGGTTTTTAACCGTCATGAAGACTGGGCCTTGTTTTTTTTATAGTTTTCGTGTGTCGCTCTCCATAAAGAGAATAAATGAAAAAAATGCAATTATCAGTAACAATATATTCTAAGTACAAATTGCAATATACGGCAGAATCGAACGCTATATTTCATAAACAAGGCAATCATTTTTGTGAGGCAATGTTCATCCGTTTAGTAAAAAATACTGTGAAGGGTAAGCTACAAATCCTTCAATGTATGCATCGGGTATAGCAGAATGCAATACTATATTTCATGCACAGGCATTGTTTGTCCAATTAGTGTGAAGAGAGCTACATAAAATCCTCGTTTTATAATAGTTTTATTAAAAACATAGTATAATTAAGTATGGATAATTTAAAATAAAGCGAACTGTAATATAAATAAGGTTGGATACCTTTAAACATATCGTCACATCCACAGCATTACGAATCTGCAAAAGAAGCATTTTAGAGGAGAGAGTTTGAATAATAATTTTGCAATCGGGATATCGCTATTGTGGTACATTTGGGTCTAAAATGTAACCTTTTATTAAGATGCATGAAAATGCATGGGGTGCATGAAAAGAGCCTCCACGAGTGACGATACTTAAGTACGTCCGGCGCACCCTGGGCAGTCAGCCTCGCTACCAACCTTGCTGACTGGCTAATCTTTTCACCACAGCATGAGCTATTTTCGTATAGCTCGTGCTGACACGAGAGAAGAAGACCTTTTTAAGATACAGTTAACATAATGTTCAATGTTTTACAAGGATCAGACAGAAACGCACATTTATAAGTTTACCTCAGAATCGTAAGGTTGCCGTGGATGTGACGATATAAGCAGTTCCGACAAGTGGTACAGCTGCCTAGATGGAACATAGACAGAACTGCAGCCGCAATAAGGATAGCACTAACCTGCAAGTGATGGTACTGGAATGTAGCGTTCATGACGGCCTGCTGACCGGTAGTCTGACGATCGTCGATCACTTCACTTCACGACACTATTTCGTAAACATAATCAGCCTATTACTGTCCCACTGCTGGGCATGAGCTTCTTCTCAGAATGAGAAGGGTTTAGGCTTTAGTCTACACACACCATCGAGAACTTTTTGGAGCCTTCTCAGGTGTGAAATTTCCTCACGATGTTTTCCTTCACCGTTAATGCAAGTGATAATCAATTTCTGATCCACACATGAGTTCGAAAAGTCAGAGGTGCTGGCCGGGTCTTACATGGAAAGCAAGCGTTCAACCGTTGGTCTATCACTGCAATTACGAGTAACACAACACAACACACGACACTGGATCATTCAAGGTTTTTTAATACACTTTTCACGAAAAACTAGCTAAGATTATACAGCGATCTTGGCGCTCGGCGCGGATGCGAACGACGCGGCGACGGTACTAGACCAATAATACGTGACATTTGCGGGTAGAATGAAAATAGTATGGAAAGTGGTGGGTAGTATTAAAAGTTTGTAAACGTTTCATTGTACGTTATAATTAATATGCGTTTTGTAACAAACACAGGTGTTTTTAATAATGAAATATTTTCAAAATTTGAGCTGTTTTCTAAACGTGTGACGAAGACTTTCTTTGAAAATATAGGTAGGTATAAGTATATAGAAATCAAAATTTATTCCGAACTATTATTATGTTCCTTCTTATTCTTCTCTCGTGTTGGCAAGAGCTATACGAGAGAGGTGGAAAGATTAGTCAGGAAGGTTGATAGCGAGGCTGACCAGGGTGCGCCGAACGAACTTAATTATCGTCACTCGTAGGCGAGATTCACAGACCGCCTTTAGACTTTACTTTGCTAAGTAAGCTTTTTATACGATAATAAACATTATTTGTATAAAACTAATGTTCTTAATCACATAAAAAACTTATTCACATTCGCGCATACGACCGCGAACATTATTTGTATGAAAATAAGGTTCACATTTGCATGAAACGCTTACTTTATTTAGCAAATTAAAGTCTTAGTGCGGTTTGTGAATCTCGCCCTATGATCCTTAGATTGTTGACATGTGACGTCACATATCATGCCAGCCAATCTCACCCATTCATCAATTTGTTCATTAACCAACTGATTAAGCATTACTCCCCTTCATTATCCTCCCATCCTCTGATAACAGTAACACCCAAACATTGATAGCGTGAAGATTTTGACGATGACGTAGCCAGCCAGGCGTTAACGTGATAGTAGCGATAAAACTAATAGACTTTTGGATTATCGTTCAGCAAATATTATGTTGTAGTATGGGTATTAGTTGTGATTAGGTATATCTTTTTGTTGTATCGTACAATATGCTGTGGCTTTCAGGGTACAATACAATACAATAGATATCATATTTTTTCAGGTGCGTAGTATGAAGCAGTCAAATAATTATTTGAAATGAATAGGGTTTTGACTACTATTAAAAATGTACAATAATTTAGGATTATTTTATAGAAAGTATACAAGCTTAGTTTTAGTATACACTAAACCTGAAACTAGTTTGTTCAGAATCACTAGGAGAATCTGTGGCGGCATCTATCTCGCCACATGCGAACTAGCGAACTATCCTACATCGCGCAATCAAGATTTAACACGCAGATAGTATACAGGGTGGTAATTTGAAATGGGGCATGAAGGGCAACTACCTTAACCATTGTAGCTACAGGAAAACGTTCTTAGAAGACCACCCCTAACTTTTGGGATAATTTCAATCAGCATTCACAGATTTTGAAAAAAAAGTACCGTCAGCGAGAAAAATGACTGTTTTAACAAAACTTTTTTATGATGCCAATCGATCCCATTTCCCATACGGATCAAAATACTCTTCCGAACCAACTGAGGTTTGAGTACTAGAAACGTCAGAAATAACAAAAAACTATTTGAGATGGGTTAGTTATAAGGGCAGCTACCTTAATCGTTGTCGCTACAGGAAAATTTTGATAGGAGACTGGCCATAGTTTTTGACATTATTTCGAACTGCATAAAAAGATATTGAAAAAAAAAATTGGTACAGTCAGCAAAAAAATGGTTAGTTCTTACAAAACTCTTTTATGATGCCAATCGATCTTATTTCCCATAAGGAACAAAATACTCTTCCGGACCTACTGAGGTAAAAGTACCAGAAACGTCAAAAATCACGAAAAACAACATTTTGTTAAAAGTGACGTTAAGGCTGAAAAAATAAATTATTTTATTTTCAAAATCTGTGAATGCAGTTCGAAATATTTTCAAAAACATGGATAGTCTCTTAAAAACATTTTCCTCTAGTCACAACGATTAAGGTAGCTGCCCCTATTACTACCCCATCTCAAATAAGTTTTTTGCAATTTCTGACTTTTCTAGTACTCCAAAAGTTTTGTGAAAACAACCCTTTTTCTCGCTGACTGTACTTTTTTTTCAAAATCTGTGAATGCCGATTTAAATTATCCCAAAAGTTAAGGGTGGTCTTCTCAGGACGTTTTCCTGTAGCTACAATGGTTAAGGTAGTTGCCCTTCATGCCCCATCTCAAATTACCACCCTGTATATACAGCTTCCCAACATCAACCGTTGGGCAGTAGCCCGCCAGGCACAAGACTCCGCCTGGTTGGAGGATCCTCCCTTTGGTTGAAGGAACACCCACACCAAGTTTCTCCACATTGGTGACCCCGACGTGATCGTCACAGACAGTGTTTCCACACTGGTGACGTCACACACAACCTTCGCAGCCTCGGCAGCCACATCATCACTCCCTCAGCAGCTCGGCATTCAGTCGAGCAGCAAGCAGCGAGTCCCACAGCCAGCCAGCATCCTCGGCTTCAACGGGTGATGTGACCACTAGCCTGCAGCGAACGCGCAAGCCTGGTCACAAACCTCAGCCCACTCCAGCATCATGGCGCATCATACTGCACTTCGGCCGGTCAACTAGCAGAGGCACTTCTCTCCTGGTCGACGCAGTCCACAGCCACCACTCACAGTTTCGACTCAAAGAAACCCTTCACTGGCCCTGGCAAGTTCTCAAGACTCAACGACCGCTGTCTCATCAAGACGATCGACCTCTGGTCTCGGGGGGGAGTGATGTGGCGGCATCTATCTCGCCACATGCGAACTAGCGAACTATCCTACATCGCGCAATCAAGATTTAACACGCACATAGTATATGTATATACAACTTCCCAACATCAACCGTTGGGCAGTAGCCCGCCAGGCACAAGACTCCGCCTGGTTGGAGGATCCTCCCTTTGGTTGGAGGAACACCCACACCAAGTTTCTCCACAAATCGATTGACATATTTTTTACACCACATTTTTTTTTATTTTCGTAAATTTCAATTTTATTTCAGTAGGTTTCTACCCATAACTGTTGACTTGAGGCTTTAGATGATCCGCTCGGTCAGTTTCCGTGTATTAGACAATCCCTGCATAGCACATGTCAGGCATTTCACACTTTACTAGGGAACTTAACGAGACATAAACCACGGTGTAACTTGGAGATTTATAAAAAAAAAAAACACATATTCAGGCAGTTCTGATGAAAATCTTTTTTGGTGTCTCGGTTTTTGTATATACTAAAAATAACGTTGTATAAAGAGCACGGTACTTATGTGAAAATATAAATAAAATTGTTGGAAAAATATAAGAGGCCTATTGCCAACAACCGGACACATATCCAAACTCCGGGCTGCTACTGAAACCTTCCACACAGAAAAACCCACTAACACTACCCGACCTGGGGATCAAATCACTTCACACCCAGCAGTCGCGCTTCCGATCACTAGATCAACGAGGCTGTGAGTATTAGTGACAGAAATCTAAATATTTTGGATTTCTGTGGTATTAGTAGTAGTATTATTTAGTACTAGCTTTTGCCCGCAGCTTCACTTGCGTGAAATTTTAATCCCGTTAAGTGACGATTTTCCATACAAACTTTCATCCCCGATTTAACTCCCTTAGGGGTTGAATTTCGAAAGATCCTTCCTTATTCCTTATCTAAATTATAAAGGGAACCTCTGTGCAACATTTCAGCATTCTAAGTCTAAGGGTTTGGGCTGGGCGTTGGTGAGTTAGTCAGGACTTTTCTTATTATTTATATTGTGAGCGTAGCCCGAAGGATAGCTAATAAAATAACAGAATTTACTAATAGGATTAATAGCCTTTTAGCTTTCAGGGGCGTTATCGATTAAAAACAGGATGGTACATATGAACTGAATACTTTATTACGATCAATTATTATTCCAATGAAGGAATATCAAACACAGTCATAATTACAATCTTTACACAAAACAACAAATAAAACAATTGTGAACGTCCGTCCGACCCAAAGGTCGCAGCAAAACTGAGGGGCAAGTACCGCACCGCATACTCTTTTATAGACAGTTTTGACAGGTCATGAAGTAAATATGTGAGACTACCCACATGACATCATTATATCATAAAATCTCTAATAATATAGATTTAACGTTGACCTTTTCGCTTGCGAGCAGAAGAGTTACTTTATTATTTAACAAGTGGGCACTAAAGTCCTGTCATCTGACGTAATCCTTTCCGCCTTTGACAACACCTACGCCTTTCCTAGTTGACCTATTTAGCCGAAGACCACCCAACGAAAATCTATAAATATAATCTTAGCAAATATCTCGCCTTGCCAAGAAAATATCTCAAAATACAACCGTTCAGTGGGAATATGACAGGGGCACACAATAGCCGCAACATGCCTTGCCGTGTAGCGAGCATTGTCGAAAACGTCCGGTTGGAGTCGAAGTGACGGGCATTGTTGCCGACTTTGGTATTTGTGCTAGGAAACTGTTGTGTGTATTATTATATTATACATACATTTGTGTATGTGTGTTTGCTTTTATTTACTGTTTATGTTAGGGAATTTGGTACTTATTATTTTATTGCGCATATTATCGTCGCCGTGAAAACCTCGGTTATTGCACGGATCCTGTGGGCGAAGTCGCGGGCAACAGCTTGTCAATTATATTTATTACGAATTTTATATACCCAATAAAGGCTTAATTCAGTGCTTACATAATAATTTAATGGACTCAGCGGCTCTCTTGTTGTTATACACTCACCGGCATAATTAGCGGAACGCAACAAAAAACCGTGTTTTAACCATAATTTTGTATTGTATAATACATTAATGCTTTTGTTTAAATATTTTATAATTAGGGTTAAATGCATTAAAAGGACAAATAATCAAATATCATTTAATTGAATTTGGCAATTTAAATTTTTAATTTGCTAAAATATCAATTTTGTAACTTTCGGCGCATATTTTTTGGAATAATTAATTTGCTATTTGTTTCACTTTTTTGTTTGTTTTATCACCGTTTCTATACTGCTAGGGTCCTTATCACTATTATGACATGTTCTTCCATCCAATTTTTTAATCCATTATCTTTTCTTAAGGTAAATTGTCCCCATACTCCCATGAAACACTTTGTAACCCTCTAATGTTTCTGGGTGGCTGGATTTTTTTCTCTAACCCTATTTCCCGTCAATGCCAAGTCATATTCTGTTGGACTCATGTCCGGGGTCCACGTTGACCCACCCTGGTGGGTTATTACAACATCTTATATGAAATTGCGGACCACGAATACACAGTCCGGCCACACATAATCGTGCATTTTTTTTTTGTCTTTTTATTCGTCAAGTGGCGTCGTATGAGGTTCTGGGATGTCTATCCTGCAAAAATAAGCAGCCAGTTAGCCTCCTTCAATAATGCCTAACTCCGTGTGCGCTTCAAAACAAATGCCACCCCAAACCATTACTGGAACCTCCAGTATAAAGCACATTCCTGTAAAATTTGACTGTTCAAAGCGATTCCCTTGACGTCTCCATATTCTATGCCTCCCATCTATAAAATATATATCAAAAAACAGCTTGCCCCTAAGAAAAAAATTCTTTCTAACTCCTTAGTCCGATCTCAGTGTTATTGAGCAAATCTTAATTTCACTACGCGATGACCTACAGCACGTTTTGGACATTCAGCACTCATGTTAGACATCAGATTACCTTCAATGAGACGTCGTCTTTCTTTCCGCATACTCACAAGCAAAATACGGACCACCTTCAGGATGCTACAGGTCCGAATAGCAGCATTGTGCCAATTTTTCAGAGCCTTAACCGGCTTGAACTGTCATAAACCAATCATCAGCGGCGCTTTTTCCTTGATTTCTGCATTATCCTCATCTTCTAACGAAACATCCTGTCTGCTTGTACCGATGGACATTGCGAGGAATGACTAATATCGATACACCCAGTGCTTAACTTACTGCACGATAGGTTTGACTTTCATCGATCACTGTAATATCCCTCGTAGCTTTTGTCGCAGGTAAATTACTTCTTTCAGCCTATAAGCAATGTTTGTTCTCCAAATGCAATGAAAACACTAAGGCCAAACCACCAGTACTTAAATAAATATATAATATATATTTATTTATTATTTATTATAAAACTATATTATAGTTTTTAGCTTTCAGTGACTTTCAACAGAAAAACAGCTAACAGCTTTGACTTGGCAAGTTTTTATATTTCATAAAATATATTTAAAATTAAAATTTACGTTCTCGACATGGGTCACATGTGTTATAACCGTCCTTGATAATATATTAGACGCACAAACACAAAAACTGTGAATAATGCGCCGTGTTCGCCGTGAAATGAAAGAAAAACATGAAGTTATGTAATTCGGTTCCAGTTATAAGCGTCCGCGGGTAAAATACGCTATTATCAGCAGTATTAACATTTTTGTGCTATGTTACGGCTCACGGATTAATATCTCTATTTTCTGAAATCGAAACTCAAAAGGGCTGATGATTTAAAAAAAAAAACGTTTTAGTTTTAAAGGGAAATTAAATAAAACTTTTTTTTTATTTTGGCTCTTGTGAGACAGTCATCAGTAATATTTTAAATTGCCCGCGACTTAGTACCTCTTTCCTACTGAGGATGACTAATCAACTTTGAACTATGCTGCGCTGTGCTGTGCTATGAAAGAAAGAAAGAAAAAATATTTATTCGTCACAGAGACACACACATATATAATGGACGTAGTTACGCAAAAAAGATCCAATCCACACAAAGTCACTTTAGAGATATTGACGTTTGAAGTTTGGAAGATGTTTGACGTGCCATACATGTGGGTTGGTTCTGAGGTTGATAAAAATTGATATACAGTTATTTTTGCTTGGAATTTTTTTTACTGGCCAATAGTATTGATATTTAGCATCAGTTTTGTGCACTTAACTCATTTTTGACCATTTTGTGGATTGGATCCTTTTTGTGTAACTACGTCCAATTATTGTAAAAAAAAGAATTAAAATAATAAAATTAAATGGTCAACTGCGACAAAAAGGTGACCACTCAGCATAATGCTGTGCTATGGCGTGGACCACAAACACAGCGCTGATTTTCAGTGATTACCTATATGACGTGCGGATATTAAGCCAGTTACTTATGTAATTAAAATAAAATAAATTATAATTACACACCTTCCAAAAAAAAAACAAAAAAAAAACATAAAACACCATACAGACACACACCACCATCATATTACATGCTCTATGCTCTATTCAATCAATTCGCTCCTCTTAGATTATAATGAGGAAACAAACAAAACTTGCAGCGCTGCCCTTTGTGTGGTTGCGCTTTGTTTAAGACATAGCAGGGACTCGCTCCCCACTGCACTGCCCACCCGCTCGGTGTTCCGTCTATCAGCTACTCGTGCAGCTCAAAGTTGTTTGTAGAAAAAACATAGCACTAGACAGTTCGTTTAGCTAAGCACAGTACAGCGCAACTTAGCTCAATGTTGATTAATAGAAATAGAAATATTTATTCGCAGGAGATATGGCCAATACATAGTAGATGTTACAAAAAATTATAGAGCTTAACACATCTCACCTGTACAAGGTATGCGAAATTAAATTACTTACTAGGTAAGTAGGTGCTTAGTGAGTTTACAGTTATTATTACATTTTATAGTTAAAAAATTCACTTAATGTATAAAAACAATTTTCTATCAGCCATTGTCTTATTTTTTTTTAAATTGATTTAAAGGGAATTCTCTTATTGAGCGTGGGATATTGTTGAATACTTTAATAGACATCATTAGGCTGTTTTTTTATGAAATGTGCTTCTACATGTATCTATTTTTAACTTAGTAGGATCCCTTGACTTATATTTATAATTTTCGCTTGCCTTAGTAAACAATTGTGTCTGGTTCCTTACTTAATAACCCTTACCTTGTAGTTACATAAAACATTCTTCTCCATTCCTCACCCGCCATTTCCCATAACTAGCACCATCATCATAAATTTGATATGTGGTAGCAAACTATCTAACAATGATAACAAAGAGCGAGCTTACCTTATTTACTGGCTGGCTTCTGGCGCGCCTGGCGATGTATGGCGACAGCTCTCTGATACAGTAGCCGTGAGTCATAAGGCAAAGGTGCTCGCTAGCATGGTACCGTTGACCCTCAACAACCCGTGTACATGAATTCGTGTAATTCCTTAAAAGCAAATAATCTACTGGAGTAGAGATTGACCCTTGTTTTTTTTTTATCTTGTGAATATCCTCGTGGTTTCCCTTCGCCTGGGGAAGGCGAAGGGTTATGCCGGACTCTTACCGGCTAAAAACTCACGGTATTCCTTCTCCTGACCCTTGGCCGGGGGCGCAGCTGCACGCACCGCAACCCCGGCAGGCCTCGGTCCGCCAGCTCCTGGCGGGCCTCTCCTTCTATGAGCCCACGCACTTGCCCCACGTCCTCTTGAGAGGCGCGCACAGAACACCATGCACGCCGTCTTCTCGGGCCTGTTACTGGTTGGGCGACGGGTCCCCTAAACCGTCGCCTGCAGGCCGAGTAGATTGACCCTGCACAGGATTTAGCCTAATGGCCGGGGTCATGAGATTCGCTATAGTATGCACCAAAACCCCGGCAGGTCTTGGTTCGTCATCTCCTCGTACGTTGCCAAACGCCGTTCTGAGAGGCGCGTGTCGGTCGGCAACGGGCAACCAAGTCCGTTACTGCAGGCCACTATCTACGGTGGCCATATAATAGCATCTCGTCGCGGGTGAAGTAACCTTTCTAAGACCCAACTAATGAATTAGTCAATAGGAAAGTCTGCCTTCCAAAAATTTATGTTATGTATAAAGTAAACTCAATTAATAACAAAATTAATAAACCTGGCCATTTTTCATTACACAAAAAAGAAAAGAAAATCTCTCTTAGTTATAATTTGGTCTACGTTAACAACAATTCTGCTGATCCTCTAAGGAACAGGTTCATTAATAAAACTTAATTAATTTCGCATTAAGTCAGTCAGATTGGATTAAGTGAACGCAGCTTAAACGAATTATTGGGGATTTGGCGAAATTATAGGGAATGATGGCGGGAATATAGGGGGATGTATTTGGTTAGGGGCCGCTGCGGTTAGGAAATGATCCTAGCGGCTTTACATGCGTACCTAAGATTGCACAGGCCCCTTTCATTCATTTTCAAGGGCCTTGAAATATGATGACAAACACAATTGGCACGTTGAACATCCCAGACAGAGAGATCGATAACCTATTAGATGAACTAGGGGAAACTTGATTCAAAAGGTGGAGAACCACGTGTTGTTTTGAAAGTTACAACAAAATGGTTAAAATGAAGATTTCTGCTTTCGAAGAAAGTGTGGTACCGTCCGCGAGGCCTAAGCTGAGCTTTGCATTTGTGTGAGAATGAATGCAGATTTGCTTATGCCTATGCTTTTTGGCAATCGATTCTATGTGCACTCACACCAATGCAAAGCTCAGCTTATGCCTCGCCACTACTTGTAGTACTGATCCCGTATGACCAAAAATATTGAAAAACCCATAATTAAGATTAATAAACTTTAGACTTCCACAACCGATTGGAATCGATGACCACTGGGGTAGACGTGTTCTCGAGTGGAGACTGTGAACGCCCTCAGGCGAGTGGAGCGACGATCTACAAGCAAGGCGGCTGTTTGCAGCAGAATGAAAGACGTCGAGCAAATAAGTGATGTGCATTTGGAGAGACTTATGTCCAGCAGTGGACTGCCATAGGTTGATGATGATGCTGATAATGGGACTTGTTTAAAAAGTAATATAATAATAATACTCATGGACGAGGTTTTCGGCATGTGGATGTGGACTCAGCAGTCATTGTCCCGATAGTCGTTACGGCGAATGGCCTAATATCCAAGAGCCTCCATCAATACCTCATGAGGCTTTCGTTGGACAGCTGGATCAAGGGCTTGATTCAGAAAGCAGTACCCCTTGATACGGCACGCATATTGAGGCGGTTCCTTTCTCTGAAGCCCTGACTGCCGGCAGTGTGGATCCTGTTCCCGATGCCGGTAGGCTACTATCCTAACTATTATATTATAAACGCGAAAGTATGTTTGTTTGTTACATTTTCACGCCTAAACCACTGAACCGGTAATCCTGAAATTTTGCATATACGTTATCAGGTGTACGGAAACGGACTTAAGGTACCTTTCATCCCGAAAAAAAGTACTGTTCCAGAGAAAAACAACAATAACGTTCATAGATGGCGCCACATGTCTTTCGAATCGTGATTGAATTATATTATTATATAAACTTTAGTAGTGTGTTAAGAGTTGTTTTGAGCTTAATTAACGTTAGCGAAGCCGCGGGCAAAAGCTAGTTTTTTTATATTTTTAAATGTTTTTGTTTTTTTACAGAAATAGTTAAAAAAATAGTTAAACATAACTGATAAATGATATTTATTTCTGTAAATAAATCTGCTACAGACACTTCTAAAAGTCAGTATAATGTTTTTTTTAAGACTAGATGGCGCCGGCATTTCCTATCTGACTAGCTCTGAGAAGAAAAGCCGAAACAAACTCAGAGGTCAAGATCTCTTTTAAAGTCCAGACAGTGGTATAAAACTATGCGAGTGTAACAATGTAGGGCAACGTTTGGAATGGCCTTTTGAGGAAAGTGCCATAGCAGGTTTGAGTTGACCTTTTTTTTTTTTTCTTTTTCCGGGGTGGAAATCCTCATGGATGTCCTCGGCCCTGGGGTGGGCGGAAGGGTCTGTCAGACTCTTACTGACTAAAACCAACCCGGTGTTCCATCTCACACCTGCGCCGAGAGTCGCGGGAACTTACGACACTTCCGCAACCCCCGGCTGGTGCCGGCCCGCCGCAGCGGGCCTCCTCGGATTAGCGGGGGGAGTGAGGTGTTAGACTCCCCCCGCGCCGTCTGAGAGGGGCGCGCTTGGAACACTTCGCGCCGCCGCCTCGGGTCCTGATGTGTGGGGGGCGACAGACTTCCCCAAGTCCGTCGCCCCTGGACCCATTTAGGGGGGCTGGAAGAGGGCGTTGTCCGCCCTCCGCCGACGCCCGGTGCGTCTGCTGCGGGCCGGGTGAGTGGAGGTGATCTCCCTCACCCTTTCCGCATCCTCCTTCTGCGACATGACCGTGTCGCAGAAGGACACCACCGCGTCCCAGGACTCCTCGCTGTCGACCATGGACTCGACCACGGCTGACAGCGACAGGTCACCGCCTACTCCTGAGATGAGGGCACGGCGCGGCTCTTCCCAAGCGGCACACTCTGCCAGCGTGTGCCACGCCGTGTCCTCCCGGCAATCACCGCAGTGGTGACACCGGGCGTCCGGCTCCCTGTTTATGCGACACAGGTACTTCCCGAAGCAATCGTGCCCAGAGAGCACCTGCGTCGCCCGAAACGACAGGGAGCCGTGCCTCCTCCCGAGCCAGCGCTCGAGCACCGGCCGGATCACCCCGACGGTGGCGAGGCCGGCGGTTTGAGTTGACCTGTCCCAACTGACGGTACGCATGCATCAGCCATCGTGTAGCTCAACCTTATTTTAGGGAGCTCAACGACCCGACGCGCGACGCCACCAATCAGCCGGACATTTGCGTAGGTCACAATAAAATACTCAAACCGCCGATAGATTCCATGAATGATAGATTCCATTTGCTTCTCCACCGGGCCAGCGTGCAAGAAAACAAAATGTAACCGTATGTTTTCGTTATCGGACGGATTATTATCGACATCCCCCGACTCGCTGTGACCCGAATATTTTTATAGAGATATCGCCATTGATTGGGATCTCTGGCGATGGTACGAAGAATCGCGTGACGTCACTCACGTCAAGAACAGAAGGTCAGATTGTTTTGATAAAAAATGATGAGAAAATTTAAGTGATAAAAAAATGTTTTGTTTGTATTATAATTATCTATGCAGGTAGAGATAAATTTTTAGTGCAAGAGGAAATACTCTTTTTTTTGTCTTTGTTACTGTTTTAGATTGACCTTTGGGACCCCTTCTACGTAACCAGGCAGTTATTGGCGAGACCTGAAGGGTCTCCAGCCAATGGAGGGGAAGTAAACTACTTAACCTAAGCTAACTACTTGTACTACACTAACATCATGACTATCTGCAACAATAGCACTAAGGGCGGCCCCAAGTGGGACTCGGACCTCGGCTTAGGGAATTGCTGGCGGGGGCTTGGGGGGACAGCTTGATGAGGGCTGAATTATCGGTGTGAAGGAAATACTCTCCGGTTTTTGAACTTTTTATACGAGATTGTTCTGCCTAACCTATTCTCAACTATGTTAGGGTCAGCTGCAAGTCCAACCAGATGCGGGTGAATACCAGTATTTTACACAGAGCGACTGTCATAGGTATTGCTATGACACGCGGGACCGACGGTTTAACGTGCTCCCCGAGGCACGGAGGGGTCTCGATGTATAACGAACGATTTTTGACAAAGGGGATTTGATCAGAAGGTTGCGTGTTCTGATCACGTCGGGGTCACCAATGTGGAGGAACTAAGTGTGGTGTTCCTCCAACCAAAGGGAGGAACCAGGCGGAGTTTTGTGCCTGGCGGGCTACTGCCCAACGGTTGATGTTGGGAGGTTGTATATATACTATCTGCGTGTTAAATCTTGATTGCACGATTTAGGATAGTTCGCATGTGGCGAGATAGATGCCGCCACAGTATAGAACAATCCAACCTTCTCTATCTCGTTCGCTGTGGTTCAGTGTGAGAGGGATTCAAAGACAAGAACTCGTGACGACTTTGAGACTTCGATCTGGTCATGTTCCTTTCAACAATTTTGGGTTTCTGATGCGTAAAGTCGACGCGCCTAACTGTAGTGTGTGTGGAGTTATGGAAGACGCCTATCACAATTTTATCAGAATGTATTCGGACGGAGCCACAAAGACGGTCAACTTTTGGAGACGATATTATTAGTGTAGGTTTTTTAACAGTATTCTGTCCCGTTCATTGTCGGATGAGGCCAGGATGCTGTTTAAAATTATTATTATAGGCTTAAGGTTACGGGTAAGTTAGTTTAGAGTAAGGGTAACATTTTCACTATTGAAAAAACCCCCTTAGTAAAAATAAAGAAAGAAAAAAAAAACAGTCCACGGACTGACCGCGGCAAGCGTAGCTTAACCTTGCAAATCTTATGACCCCCGCGGTTCTTTATTAGCCAAGAGGCTCCTCCAAGTTTTTTTTTTTATTATTGTCCTCGCCTCATCTCTTAATATAATGGAAAGTCCTATTTATACAGAGTGGAAGCGTTTAGTATCAACAGGCGATTATTTAGTTATTTTAATAGCTGTTGAAAGACTTAACTAAAGTCAAAACTAGGTTGCCTATACGCTTACTAATGAACAATGCACATTGTATACGACCCATTTCTTCCAGAAGAAATTTATTTCAGTACATTTATCTAAACAACACAATCTAATATTGTTCCCCAAATGTCATGACAACTATATCTGACGATATTTTAAACGCATTTAAATACAAAATAAACAGTGTCACGTGTCACATCAAAAGGGAACCAAACAAAAATAGTATTTTGAACAAACATAACATTTTTGAATTTATTTTTAGAACTCACGCGTAAACGCTGTGAAAGAAGGCCTTTTACAGTTCTCGCAAGCAAAAATAAACTCTGCTTCTTTGTAATAAGAAATATTAAATATGCAAAGAGAAAATTGAACAGACACGCTACTTTTGCAATCAATACAACGAAAAATGTATTCTAAAACAAGGGCGTAAGGTTTGTTTGTACAGCAACGAGTAACTTTGTTTCCAAAATTGAATTTAGAAAGGATAGTTGCGCATATGCATCGATTGTCAGCTGTTTGTGTTGACACGTCCAATCACAATGAGATATTTTAAAATTAATAGTTTTAAACAATGAATGGTTTTCTAATTTTGAATATTTGGAACGATTTCTAAGTGGACTGTAATGGCTTCCAAACTTCTCACTTTAATTTATTTTTTGTAGAAACTGTTTAACTGATAATTAATTATTGACATTATTAAAATAGACCTATTAATTCTTTATTCGATCTTCTGATTTTAGAAGAATATAGTCCTATTAACACTATACGTCGGCGATGATCAAAGCAGTGTGTGGGTAATAATGGTTATTTGCATTAGTTGTGCCTACGCACAAATCTGTACCAATATTTTACATCTTAATTATACAGTGTGTTAAATAACAGAGGGTGTTCCCTTAAACCCGTTAATGTACATCATTAATAGATTAACATAAAAATACGAAAACACAAAATTAAGCAAAAAAAACTAAGAAAAAAAAAATTATACTATTCGAATGGTGGCTTAGATAGGTTAAATGCGATGTTGAGCCAATTTGCAAATTGATAGACAAGTGCGCCTGTTCAGTGTTGCTTTAAGTTTTTGGTAATATTTTTTTTTAGTATGTACGGATGCTATGGTATTGCTGGTTAACGGGAACGCCTTTCGTTCGTTAACATACGCGTCCACGCAGCTGTCACTGTCCCGATAGTCGTTACGGCGAATGGCCTAATAACCAAGAGCCTCGATCAACACCTCATGAGGCTCTCGTTGGGCGGCTGGATCAAGGGCTTCATACAGAGAGCAGTACTCCTTGACACGGCACGCATAGTGAGGAGGTTCTTTTCTCTAGAGCCCTGACTAGACCTGACTAGAATAGAATAGAATAGAATAGTTATTTATTTGCACAGAAAGCAGGTACAAGTTTCAGATGTTAAGTTTAAAATGATCCGTATACTAACTACCTTAACTAAGGCATGCAAACAGTTTAAGCTTTAATAACAAAACACACTCAATAAAACTATCATTATCACATTCAATCAAATCAATACAAGTTTACCATGTCAAAATGAAATTCAGTAAATAATTTGAAATAGGCAATATAATACATAATGTCATGTTTAATAAAATGGGATTATAAATTCGTCAAGTTTGAGGTCTATACAGTTAAATAAAAAAAAATTAATGAATTAGTGCAAGTCAGGAGTACAGAGATGTCACATTATCAAATTAAATTCGTATCGGTCAAAAATTCGCCAATTGAGTAATAACATTTATAAATTAATAGATTTGTCAATTTCTTCTTGAAAAGTGGAAATGTCTCATTTTTTATTACATCGGGTATTTTGTTATATATGATCGGACCCATACATATAATACTTTTCTTTAATAGGGCGGTATCGGAACCACTAACAATTAACAAATTTTTATACTGCCTCCTGATTGGCCGGTTTCTATTCTCGGATACTTTATTAAAAATATGCATATTTGACTTAACAAAAACTGCCACCTCGAAAATATAAAGTGATGGGAATGTGAGTAATTTTAGGGACTTAAATACAGGTACGCAGCTATCTGTTACTATTAAATTGCACATAGCCCTTAAACAGCGTTTTTGCGCCTTGAACACCTGTTCCCTCAGACTACAATTTCCCCAAAATATTATGCCGAATCTCAAAATCGACGCGACTAACCCGTGATACGCAATTAACCTTGTGGCCATATTTACTTTTTTAGACAAGTTAAAGAGTAGATACGCAGCTGTACTAAGTTTTTTGCATACTTCTTCTGCTTGTGGCTTCCAAGTTAATTGGCTATCTATCATAATGCCAAGGAATTTTGCAACTAGTACTTGATCGACTTTTTGTCCATTATAGTGTAAATGTAAGACTTCTGGTGGAATCCTCTGATAAAAATGCATTACATTAGTCTTTGTTATATTAATCAATAAATTATTTGACTGCCAGCAGCTTGGACCCTGTTCCCGATGCCGGTTGGCTACTATCTCTATATACAAAAATGAATCCCTATTTCCCTTGGTTACGGCATCACGCGTGAGCGGCTGGACCGATTTCGCAAAATTTTATTTTTGTTTTGTTCTTAATTGTCAGGAAAAGGTCCAGATGAAAGAAAATTTTGATATTTAAAAAAAACGAAATTAAGTCAGTAACCTTATTCTTCATTTATTTACCGCATGCATGAAAATGGTTTTAACTTTTTGTTACTATTTTGATTTTGTTTCTGAAGGTAGGTAGTAAGTATAGGAAAAGGTGTTGTTTATTTTATTGTTTTTTTTCGAGATATGTATTTAAAAATATAATTATGTATGTTTACAATGAATAAACGGAATAAAGATATACTTAGAAATTAACATAATAACCAGATTTAAATAAACTGACTCGTTGGTCTAGCATTCACAAGCGTGACTGCTGAGCATGAGGTCCTGGGTCTCTGGATCTCCAGGTCGCCAAGTGTTATTGGGTATTTCCGCGTGGAATTTCTCAGCTTCGTAGTCTGGATGGGTCATTCCCAGTTGCCACCACCGACAACGCCACCACTGGTGGCAAATGGGATTTTTCATATTAAAATGTATACAAAAATCCCACATTCTACCAGTGGTGGCGTTGCAGGCGTTGTCGGTGGGAGCAATTGGGAATGCCCCGTCTGGACTTGTGCCCAGTTTATGGTAATAGGCTCGACCACTATTATTACATGGGACTTAAACATAACGGCAAAATGAGGGTGTACTATACACCTCTGCCCAACCATTTCCTGAATACAGGCGTGATGTTATGTTATATTTAGAAATAAAAATCTCTAACCAGATTTAAATAAATATTCATACTAAAACATATTGCGTTGCGTTACAAATCGGCCTACATCTAGTTTACCGCATCCGTTGTTAAATATTATGTTTACATTGAGGTTCGTTGGTCTGATTTGTGTATGAAACTGGTGTACCTATAGTCGTAAAAGTATTGAATACGTTGGTGAAATGCGTGGTAGCTGTTGAGCAAAACAGAGCAGAATAAAGGTACGAGTTCGTAGGCGACTGCATGCAGCAGCAGACGACGTGTCGCTCCGACACTACTGGTTTCTATGTATTTCTATGAAATACCTTCCGCAGCTAGCGACACGTCGTTCGACTACACGTCGTACGACCGCAGACGACGTGTCGCCCGACCGCAGATCAGTAGTGCTACCGACGCTGGCAACACGTTGAATCTTTCTCAAAAAATTAGTGTTTCCAAGTCCGAGGAAGAAAAACTGATAAACCAGATGGCCAAATATCCTGCACTGTACAATGCATTTAACAAAAACAAAAGATACAAATGTGAATCGCGACCGGTAATCCTAAACAGGTCACACATCTTGTCTCACGGAACATTCAGAACTAACTGGAATACGACGTGTCGTCTGCTGCAGCCATCTGAAGTTGGGTTCGGAATCATGACTGCAGCGACATGACGCTGCGACGTGTCGCTACGTCTGCTGCTGCTGTATGTGGTCGGCTACGAACTCGTAGGTACCTTAAGCATTGATATTACTGCACCTTCGCAAGCCTCTTTAGCTCAGCGGTAGAGCACTGGTCTTGTAAACCAGGGGTCGTGAGTTCAAACCTCACAGGAGGCACGAGGCAAAGAAAACTTTTGGGATTCTTATTTTAATTTTTCGTATATATTTTTTTAAATAATATCTTCGATGTCTTTGTATTGAATAATTTAATGAAATTATTAAATAAAAATTAAATATAGCGTGGGTAATATGGGTATGTATGCTTATGATAAAATTATTCAACATGTAAGTATTTCTAAAAATTTCATGTAATTTTCAATTATTTTAAGTATCTTATTAATTGTGTCCAAAGTTCGGTACGGCTAATTTCTCCTGCTAATTATCTTCCTGACCTGATTCCAAGTTACTCGAGGTCGGCGCAATATGTTTTTTCTTCCATACTTTGTCAGCCGTCGCCTCTTCATTCACTCCCTTTTCTTCATATGCTTCCTCACACGATCCATTGGATCAATCTTTTCTTTGGTCTCCCTCTTCCCCTCCATCCATCAACATTCGTATTCATCACTCTCTTAGTCACATGTGTTTCATCCCTCCTCATCACATGCCCATGCCAAGACAAACGAGTTCCTTTCACTTTTCTGTCACTGGCGCCACTTTAAATCTCCCTCATTTCTCACTTTATCCATTCGCATCATTCCACACATCCATCTCAACATTCTCATCTCCGCTACGTGCAAGCTTCTTTCATCCGTCTTCTTCACGGCCCAACATTCTGATACGTACAGAACGACAGGTCTTGTTACGGGTTTGTAAATTTTACCCTTCAGCTTGAGGGACTTCCGTGGGTCACATGTTATTCCTGTAACCTGTCCTCATTTCATTCAAGCTGAGTGTAGAGTGACCTACTTCATTTCTTCTGCGAATACTCTTTTAAATTTTTAGTGTTCCAAAGGGTCCGAATGAAATCCTATTGCTGTGATAATGCTTTACATCCGTTGTTCTACCGTAAGAATATTTGTTACCAAATCTATTTCAAAAACGCCAGTACGCACAAAGTTTATAACTTATTATTCAATTATTTTGGTTTTCTAAAAATAATTATTATCTATGGAATCTTTGAATAAAATGATTTTATGATCAAAGGTTAGTTAGACTCTAGGTAATTTAGTACAAGAAGGAGGTGTAATGTCGATCAAGGAATAGTTTGTTTTATTCAAAATTTAAATGGCTTATTTTAGGTAATTTAATATTAAGAAGATGAGGAATTTAAACAGCCTGATACATAAAATCAATTACGCACTAAATTCATAAACTCAGGCCCAACTTATACAACTTCAAACAAAACCTGTATCTATAGGCATCTACTTCGATTCCCCAGTCATAATACCTACTCCGATATGAATAGCGATATAAAAATTCAATCATATCGAAGCACTGACCATCCCCATACAGCCAAAGGAAAACTATTAAAAATAAATCCGCTTAAGGGCTCACATCTTCATACAGTATAATCGATTCTCTAGTGCCCTTCAAACGATTCTCGATTACAACATCTGTTACTAAGAATACCTTTACACATCAATATGTATCGTCATGTTAAGCAAAAAATAACCTTATGGCATGCCACGAAGGAACAGCAGAGATGCAATTTTTAAATTTCATTTGCATTAGTCGTATTTATTGTCAGTCGATTTTGAACTTTATAGCATTGTGTTAAAGTGTACATTGAATTTTGACACCTAATGGAAATTTGAGTATGTTTGCCACATGGCTGTATTTTATGGCAAATTATTAAGAGGTAATTGGAAATCCCGCCTTCTTTTTTGAAGGGCTGTATAGAGATTTATAGTGGGCGGTAGTCTCAATTTTGAATTTTAATATATTTTATTTATAGGGAAATAAAAAGATAGACACACTTTTGCAGGGTAAAATTAAAAGAAGTATTTTTTTATTTAGAATTTGATGTACAGTCGGCGAAAGAGTGAGAGTATCCATCACGAATGGTTTTTTACTTTTACAGTAAAAAAGAAAATCTTAGAAGAATATGAAGAGGATCGGAGCCAAAGAAGCCTCAAAGTTACGAAGCAATAATGCATTAAGCTTGAAATGATATAAGACAGATAATACCGCTAATCTTTCTCTGAGTAGCAATAAGACTAACGGGCAACAAATAGATCGCAATGCTTTCAATAGTGAAGGGAATTCCTCTTTTGAGAAAAATAGTTTTATTGTGACTCATGTCCCTGTGTCTGTACAGACTCCGACACTGATAGTAGATAATAGAATTTTTTTTTGTGTATTTGTCAATCGAACGCTTACCTAAAATCTATTAATTTATCGTTATTTCAAGCAAGATGTAGTAATGGCCTGCCTTTGATATAATTATTTTGCTTGATTGCACTCCAAGAAGTCAATTCAAATTTAGTTTTATGTCTCCGTCGTTATTCGATGATTGTGCCAATGTCACGGTTGAAAAAGACACTGTAATAAGTACGCAATGTGTTACACTAAACAAAAACTATTGACCGATGTTTAACACTCCAAGAAGTCGATCAAACTAATAATCAGAATCCATCTGTCATGTCTAAGGGCCCTATTTCACTAGGACACCATGGTGGCGGCCACCGGTCGAGCCACCAACAAAATGTATACATTTGTATAAAGGGTACCTCGACTGGGATCAGCTTGGTTGCGCAACAAATTTGTTGCCGGCAACCGAATCACCCGCTGGTGGCGGAACCTTTAATTTGTATAGAGCTGTTTGGCATCTCACTCACTCCGCCACCAATTGCACTACCAGAGACGCCTCTCCCGCCCGAATTAACACTGTGCGTCCACGTGTCATTCGCGCCGTACACCTCAATTTTTAATCTGACAACCCTGGTGTTTGTTCTGGTGTTTCTCGCTTGGTAGCCCAAGATACCACGGTGGCGCGACTGGTTGCGCCACCGTGGTGTCTCGGTGAAATAGGGCTCTTAAAGTCAAGAAAGTCAAGTAACAGTGATACAACATAATGTTTGTGTAGAGCAGTAATAAAAAATCCGTGTATTAGGTTTCCTTTTTTTTCTTAGCTCTATCTTTTCATGGAGCTAGTTCCTTCACTCTCTCGTCTTGGACCTCGATTGGTCGATAGGGTTCAGCTTTCTTTGACTGATTAAATATTTAAAACCATCATCGCATCACTGCATTACCATACTACAAGAAACATTATTAAAATTTATCCAATTTGCACAGGGAGTCCTACCGACACTCTATTTTTCTTCCATCCCCAAATTAACATGCTTAAATGGACACCTAAAGAAAATTTGCCTCCGAAATCATATAAAAATAGCCAATGTTTAGTCTACAGTACAATATTCATTATCAAATGTTATGTCAGACTCCCATAATATGAGCGTGCAGAAGGGTGCAGTGGGGGAAAATGCAATTAATTTTATCACAAAAGACCTATTCGACTCCGCGACTTATCGGGGAGGTTCGGGCAAAGAATAGTTAGGAATGTCATCTCCTAATACTGCGAATATAAAACCTTATTCAGACTGCTATAGGTTTGATATTTTTGATGCCGAGTGTACTTACTATACATGGTGTTAAAAAATGTACTGCAAGAATTTTATGGGGTTACTCGGTATCGGAAACTAAACAACTTTAGTTCTACAACTTTTCGAAATTCGCGTATTTTTTTTATAACTTTCTATGCAAATCAAAAATAATATTTTAATAGATTAGTATGAGAAAGCATAAATAAAAATGGCGAATTTCGAAAAGTTGTAGAACAAAAGTTGTTGAGTTTCCTATACCGAGTAACCCCATAAAATTCTTAGAGTTAATTTTTTAACACCTTGTATAGAGTGTAAACGAATTCGTGTAATTCCTTATAACCACATGATCTATTACTGGTATAGATGAACTCAACTTTATTGAAAATAAAAAGGATTCAACTTTATTGAAAATAAAAAAAAAAAATTTTCTTGCTGAAGATGTTGGGTGTCATAATTATCTAAATCACCTATAAGGTTTCAATAAAAATAAGCATAAACAATTTTTACAATAGAATTATTTTATTCGATAGAAAATTTCGATGCCACGCATCGGCTGTGTCGCCGTATGAAAGCACGGCGACACAGCTGGCGGGTACGACTAGCGTGACATCGCTCCGCGCAGTCAGTTAACTCAGACTCCAAAATGTTTCGGAAACAGAAAGACATGTTTTTTTTAAGTTGTTTATTTGTTTCTGAGAAAGACCCATGCAGGGTCAATCAGTGCCACCAGTAAATAATGCGTTTTGAAGGATTTAGACGAGTTCGTTTACACCCTGTATATACTGTATATTAATATTTTTCTCGTATTCTCGCGGGTATCAACAAATAGTTTTATTGACAATAAAATTGTGTGCTAATGATTCATAGTTCATTTAAATAACAAATGTTACTGTCGTTAATGTTTTCCTGTGATAATCATATAGTTGTGAAAGTAATTATAATAGTTGTGAAAGTTAACGAGAAATTGGCTATTGTTAGAGTTACCAGGACCTAGTATTGGAAAAAAGTCCGGTTTGAAGCGGGCAATAAAACTCATTAGATTATAATTACACTTTATTAATGTTAAACAATGTTACAATATTAATTTGCGAGGTTAGACTTGGTGGACTGTATTTCTAAATATTTCACTTTCTCGTGGCACAGTTAGTAGTTAAGTAATAAGACCTTTGTTATTTCAAGTACATGTATTTAATATGAGACAAAGGACATGGAACAAAACGTACCCACCTTGTAGCAAATTGAGACTAGTACCGTTGGAAAGGTCTTTAAAAATACATATTTATATTATATGGCGACAACTCTGTATCTCACGGGAGAAAAAAGTTATTCAACGTTGAAATGTGCTGAAAACTCTTTGATAATTCACCCCGCGCACCATTCAATCATACCCTTGAACTATCCCAATATCCTGCTATGAGTCCCGTACGGTATATAGAATTACCCTTGAACGATATTTAATTGTCTACAGAAAGCATGGTTCACCGTTGAATGGTAATACGAAAAAAACGTTAGTCGATACCATTATTTACAGACGTTTCGCCGAAAAACGCTACAAAGAATGAATGATTGGCCGATACCAAGATTTGCCGATGTCATGGTTCGCCGGAACACGCTTGAACTTGAACACGCTTGAACAGGCGTCGATTAAATTGCATTAACTTCTACTAACATGCGTTTATCTTGACTCCATACCAAAGTTGCGACAAGCAAATACACGACAAATGTTAGGGCGACAGTACGATATGTCGACCATCAGTGGTGCGACAGCACATCATCTCGACGTACGTCAGCGCGACTGATTGTTTCCTCGAAAAACCATAGGACGATGGAACTTTTAATCAACGAACGTTAGCGCGACACAACTTTCGCTCGACAAACTAAAGGCTCCTAAAAACAGGCGCGATATCGCCTAAAAGATTCTGGGGCCAAGGTCCACGGACAGAAATAGGACAGCTGCAGACAAAAATAGGAGCCCCGCTCGGCGGGGCTCCTATTTCTGTCTGCAGGGTTTAAAGTAACCTAACACGAAGGGGATGACGGGAGCTTCGTTCGTTCGCTTTGCTCGCTCACTTTAGCCCGCGTCATTCCCTACGAACCTAATCTATCCGTGTCGGGGTGCTTAAAAGTCCCAAGCTCGCTTCGCTCGCTCGTAATGCATGTTAACAAAAAACACGCGGACGCTATCGCGCCTGTTTTGTAGGAGCCTTTAGTTTTTCAAGCGAAACTTGTGTCGCGCTAACGTTCGTCGATCAAAAGTACCATCGTCCTATGGTTTTTCGAGAAAACAATCAGTCGCGCTAACGTACGTCGAGCTGATGTGCTGTCACACCACTGATGGTCGACATATCGTACTGTCGCCCTAACATTTGTCGTGTGGCATCAAGTAATAGTTTTTTCGTATTACCATTAAAAGGTGAACCATGCTTTCTGTAGACAATTATATCGTTCAAGGGTAATTCTATATACCGTACGGGACTCTGTTTATTTTGTGTACCTTAATAAATAAAAAAACTGTACTTAATTGAATTGTGGTGTTTTAATTAATATTTTCCGTAGCAAAAAGTAAACCTTAGGAAGCTTGGTCAGTCTCTCTATATGAAACAGAACGACTGGTTATTCATTGGGCCTATAAAATAATTATTATAACACTACTTACATAGATGATTGAAAATGCAAAATAGAAGTGATCATAACTTCGGTCTCCCATTCATTCATTCATTCGTTCATTCATTTTTGAGTTGTTCACTTAAGCCTCTTTCAAATGACACCTAGCCTAAAATGCTACAAGGTGGGTACGGGTTCCAAACAAAATTACCCATTGTTCTTTAGTAAGTATACAAATTAGCTCAAAGAAAACTGTGTAGCCAGACGCAACATATGATAAACATACTATAAAAATCTCTGTTGGTGTTACCAACAATTAATATTAAGTTATTTTAACTTACATTTTTGGCCATTTTTTATGGATGGGAAATCATCGTATGACTTCTTCCGCTCTGGGCAGAACAGAAGGGAGTGTCACACTCTTACTGACTAAAACCCATCCGTGTTCCTCCTAATGCCATTTTGCGTTCCAGGGCCGCGGTAACTCTTTCGAACAAATTCCGCAAACCTGGCAGGACATTTTTGGCCCTAGCAACAGCTTTCAGAAGTTTGTTTCTCTTGTAAAATTCTTCACAAGTAATGTGTTTGAAGTTCTGGTGTATTATGTCAATAATATTGCTCGTATAGACTCAATTGACAACATGTTTCTTGCCTTTGTTCATTGAGATATCTTAATGTTAAAACTCCATTTTAAATAAGGAGCGGGCGAAAACTTAAAAAAATTTAAGTCTTCAATAATTCGGAAAACCTATAAAATTCGGTCTGCAAAGAAATCCGGGCGTAGTGTGATCTCACTTCTAAAAATCTGGTCAAAATCAGATTTATCTGGTAAGATGGTAACCCCTAACCTACCTGATTACCCTGGGTACCTACATTTAGTGATGGCGTAGTAATTTTCGTATACCTACAACCCACACCAGAATTATTAATGCTTATTTAAGTAAACACCTCGACGACAGACTAACAATAGACAAACAAAGACTTGCAAAACAATGGGTTGTATGAATAAAATATATTCGACCAAATGACCGACTGAACTTTGACGCGAGAAAATTGTTTGTTTACGTGGATTGTAGCTATCATTACTAAAGTTGGGAGTGTTGGGACATTCTTCGCCGAGTCGAGTTGAATCGAATCGAAGAAATTCGCTTTTTATATGTTTATTTAGTATGAAACTGCGTCCATTAACGAAGAGCCGCGGCGCGCCGAATCAAGTTGCTCACGCGCATTGCTCGGCAGGCGAATTTCTTTGCCGATGCGTTTCGATTAGACTCAGCGCGCCTCAATCAACGCGGGGAAGCGGACTAGTAAGTCTAGCAAATCTTCAAATTTTTACGAAAATATTGAAAAAACAGGACAGGCATTGTCATTGACAGGGTCCTTTTTCAAGTCTCAAGTTTTCAAGTCTGGATATTAGTGATTTCTTTTATATTAATGTCGAGAAACAAGAAACGTTTTCCAAAATACTAGGTGTATTTTGGAGTTCTTTTTCGTTTCTTTTTTCTCCTATTCTCCTCTTCTTCATTAAAAAGTATTTGAGATAAAAACATTTCTTCATGCGAGCTGTCCATCATGCAAAAACAACCTACATCGTTGAAGAGTTGCGATAAATTAACGGTTCGATTCGTCTGATATGGATGCACAAGGACTAAATGCGACTCGACTCGACTCACTTCGATGCGACGCGTTTCGGCTGTAGTCGACGCCAGGCTTTAAAGATCACTTTGACAGCAGTCAAACTAACCATGAAACCGAAATAATGTGAAACGGTGTTGCAAATGCAAAATTTTTGTAGTTCCTAAATATTGGTGGCTAATAACGCCGTTTTCGGTAAAACATATTTCTTCCGGAGTGCCTCCGCTGCCGGCGCCGGCATCCAAAAATAACGCCAATGGGAACCGGCAGTACATTACTGCCGGCAGCCGAGATTAAAAACATCGACTGCCGGCATCCAAAATGGACACCGGCGGCGGTAATCAGTTGTTTGGTAGGTATGTTAGTTGAAAGATAGGTTAAATTCTGGGCCAAACACTGTAACTTGTCTAACTACTGTGCACTACATTGTCAAAAGTAGTCTATCAGAATGCATCAACTTTAGCTACTACTGGAAAACTTTGAAACTCTATTCTAAGGACGTTGGCTTTCTGTTGCAATTAAAGTGTAAAAAGCAGGTAACTATGTCTATGTTTTTGTATAACAACTTTCGTGAGTCACACTCATTTTGCTTGATTGTTTACGGTTAACTCACGTGCATTTTTCAGAATAGCACCTTGTTGTACCCGTATACCTAGGTGTAACCGCCATTCGGCTTTTACCCGTAACATATACATGACAAAGCAAAATGTGTCCAGCACTCCACGGTCACGACTACATGACAGACACTACAATACAATACTCTTTATTGTACACAAAACAAACAACAAACATTACTATAAAAATAGAGATGTACAATGGGGCTGTCTTATCGCACTAGGCGATTTCTTCCAGACAACCGTTTGATGGACAAGAAGTGCAAGAAAAAAAGAGAGGGGTAGTTCTCGGTGTAACAATAAATAAGGAGACATTAAATAAGTACTTTAAGTAAACCTAAAAACACAAATAAATACTTTATCAATGCCTTTTTTTTCTTTTTTTTTGTGTTGGGAAAATCCTCATGGATACCCGTCGCCTGGGGAAGGCGAAAGGTTATGCCGGACTGTTACCGGCTAAAAATCCACGGTGTTCCTTCTCCTGACCCTTGGCCGGGGTCACGGGATTCGCAGCTGCATGCACCGCTACACTATATCAATGTCTAACAGCCAAAAACCAAAAAAAAGCCAAAAACGAATAAGCGCTATTTGTTGCAATAAATCGTTGGAATCGTTTTTTATTTCTGCATCGATTGGTCTTAGGCCGGTCATACACGGGCAGCTTGAAGCAGTCAGGATCGACTGCTTGAAGCGGCAACTGCATGGTAAACTACAGCCTTCTACGTAAGTACATACAGGAACAGCTCGAGCAGTTGCAACTGCTTCGGGCGGTTGGCGGCACGGCGTGCGGTCAAGCAGTCCACTGACTGCTCGAGCTGTCCGTGCATGTTTATCACTGGCTAACTGCTCGAGCTGCCTGTGTATGGCCGTCCTAAGTCTCATAACTCTACGACATACTTTTTTTCGCTTAGGCGGTCTTTAGCCTAATTTCTTCGTAGTAAACGAACTTTAAACCACTTCCCTGTAAATTGGCGGCTATCCCATTTTGGCTGCTAGGCATCGATGTAGTCTAAATGCCTGTATCTGTCACATATTTACCAATTACCATTTCATTCCTAAATCCACACATTTAAAACTTTCACCGTCACCCATTACGTATGCATTTCCCATTGCCATTACTACCATTATAAACCGAAGTCCCATTTATGGCCGGCTGTCCCGAAATTGGTAGCACTAAAACCTTTTACAATTAAAACGGGCCATTATCGGGTATACCTAATCCGGTACATTTAAGTGAATGGCCCACCTCACCGGCCCGACCTTTGTGCCCGGTTTTAAATGCAAATTTTATATGTGTTACATTTGTTTGAGGATCGAGATTGAAACGATAATAGGGATTGTTTTAATCTAAATACGAAAATATTAAAACTTTATTTGTTTTAATTGTGATTGTTATTGAAAATTGAAAAAGGTGATTTAGTTCCAAGAATCTTGTTCAATATTACATAGATAAAAGTGGTTTGTTTTATTTTATATAGAAATATTTACGAATGCAAATTATGATGTAAAAAAACACGAATAAATTATTGATTTTATTAATATCTGTTATAGGGCTATCATTCAATTTAATCAAACAAAAATAGGAGCCAATTATTAAAAAGGTTATAATTTAAAAATCATTCAAGCAAATGAATTAAATGCTTTCTTTAGTTTATTGAGTCATATATTGTGTAGTTATAATCAATGGGGAGTTTCAGTATATTGTAAAGCTCAGTTCATTGTTTAAACTAAAAAGAGAATAATTCAAATACCTAATCAAATCTAAGATAATAAAATAGTTTTCAGACTCTAGCTTAACTTACTATCTATTGGATTTCAAATTAAACCAACATTCTAATAGCGCAACACACTCGCAATTGCTATTGCTTTGATTTTGACAGCTCAACAATTTCCAACAATCCGACTTCTCTACAACTATGTAGGTACCACGCAATGAATGTTGTTTTTGACACATCTACTGCCATGATTGATATTGGATATTACGTCACATAATTGCCCTGTAGGTCTAAATTAAGATTTAATTCATTCCTACAAGCAGGTGTTAATATCGTTAATCCAAATAGTTCCAATCGACATCTAAGTCACAGTTAACAGTTCTTATCTAAACTTGAATTTAATTCAGGCTAAGTTCAGTAGAGACAGCTTGTAATTCAATTAAAGGACAGTTTACTATTTTAAACTGATTACTTGCGACAACTGGATTGTGTCAAACCATTTTATTTATTCATACAATTTTGTAATGCTGTTTTGCATTTTATAGACAGCATAAACCGCCCGTGTGAAACTAAGGTTGAAAGACAGCATGAATAAAGTCCTAGTATAAAATGAGCATTGAGTTTGCAAAGAAAGTGTTCGGAAACCAAAGGTTAAATATGTAGGTAATTAAGGATTGTACTCAGGAAAAGCCTGTAATTATCACTGAACAAGAAAAACGCCACACCAAATCTTTATCGTCAAGTTGTGGTAGAAAATAAATGCCAGCGATTGGAATTAGAAAAAAAAACTGAGCTTTTTTAAACTATTCTTGATAAATTATAACTCTAAATCATATCAATACTAACTCCAAAAATAAACTAGCGTAAATAAATACGAGTACGTACATAAATTAAGTTGCAAAGCCTTACCTCACCAGGTTTGAATATTGAATGACATTACACCCATAAAATAGAGGGTACATAACGATCTGAGCAACACCTTACTTCAAAATCTCCAGTGGTCATGAGAAATTTAATAAGAGGGAAACGTTAAGACTGCTTTATGCAAATGTAAGAGCTGTGCTCAGGCCCTTTAATGTTATCAAAGCCGAAGACGAGACGAGTACGGAACGAGATGTTTTGAGTAAAATAGTAGATAAGTTTGTATGTTAAAGAAGCCTAAAAAGTAAGGACGATGCGCAAATCCAGCAATGTGAAGAGGATTTTGGCGGATACCAGACTTTGGCGTCAGGCCAATAAGCCAAAGCCCACCTTTTAATCTATTGCTAGTGATGTTATGAGATAGATTGCAGAAAAATATATGGTGATGTAAACTGAATACAAATAACATGCAATGAAATGGTTAAAATAAATGTTACTAATATTTCGTCGTTTAAATTGCATTGAGATACTCGTATAGTCGTATCTATTTCAACAACAAAGAAAGAAAAAGAGATCTAATTTGAAAATTGAAGACTGACTTCTGGTTTCTGAGTTAAGAATTCGAGGATAAGCAATACTTAAGTAATGTTTGAGTACGGAGTTGTCAAAAATCATTTTTTTGACAACTCCGTACTCAAATGTTACTTAAGTACTGCTTATCCTAGAATTCTTAATTCAGAAACCGGAGGTGAAACTAATAGTTAGTGTAAAAACTGTTAATGAACCTTAAAGGTGTAATTACCACCATTGATCCTTAACTGGACTACTGTCACAAAATTAAGTCAATAGGATAGAAACTTTATAAATCCATTACGAATAAAACCATTATACATTTACAGCCAGCGAAGTATAAAAGATTTTCAACAATACCATAATATATCCCTGTATCGCGAAATTCCTTGTCGCTCTTCCGCTTCATTCGATAGTGTTGGGAATATTGAAATTTTATGCGCCCAAAAGCCGTGAAGTATTAAAGTCGCATTGGAAGAGGGCTGGATTACTGAGGGGAAAGTTCCTCACATTCACTCTTCCAAATTTTTGGGTATAACGCAAGATATTCCGGTACATTCTTTGAGTATTCGTATTTGGGAAGATTTATTGGTTTTTTGGATGATTTCGTGCTTGCTTATATGATTTACTTGTCAAGATTGTGGTATTATAATGTACCTGTATTGTTTGCGATCGTAAGTCTTTGAGCCAGTTTATTAATACTGGCTTCATGGCTGATTAAATTTCCTGCTGTTCTTGGCTTTGTGTGTCCTTGATAATATGGTTAAGAAATATGATGCTGATTCATACGTCAAAGTCTGCGGTGCCGCCCATTGTATAGCTTAAATCAACAAATTCTTCGTTGACCTGGATGACACTCATAAGATATTTTACAATAACTCCAAGGGAGTACAATCATACATAAGAACAGTGATGAAAGAACGTGTATTGTTTTCAAAAATCAACCGACACAAATCCAAACAGCGCGTGACAACCTTCGCCTCAAAAAAGAAAGAATCCACAATCAGTACGAACAATAGAAACATCTAAACACGTCTTAATAAGTTAATAAATATCTTTATAACATGTCGAGTCATGTTGTAAACAATACTAAATAATACTGGCAAGATTCAATACACATTATTAGATAAAATCTACAAGATGGAACGTTGTCCCATTGTTCATTTGGAAGGTCGAGAATGCCGACGTGTCCCGAAGTTAAGAATCGAATTAACATTTTAAATGCGAATCAATTTGCTGCTGGTACTATTGGTTCTCGATTTAAAATCGGAAGTATAAAGCAAAGCGTGAATAGTGTATGTGAGATACATTTGTGAATCACCACAGAAGGTAGTCTAAAACTTTTTTGAATTGTACGAACAAAGCCATAGTTCGTGCTAGGGCTGCTATCAGCTGGACTCCCGAAATGAAATGAGCCAATAAATAAGCTACATTTACATAGCGGAGAGTATTACAAGTTCCCAACCTCAGTTTCCTTGACACTTTTCGTCAGTCTCACAGGCCGTCAATAGTCGATAAACTGAAATTACCATAGATACTTGACAACCAATTTGGTTAAGTAACGCTGCCTTTAGCTGAGAAAGCCTTAGTATATGGGAGGTGAATAGTTACCTAAGGTGACGAGACATGTTGCGTGTTGCTTGGGGAGCTTGTCTTGCCGCCTCAGCTTCGCAGAAATAGTAGAAAGTGGAAAAAGGTAAAGGTGCTGTCTTTCAAGAAGTCGATGTTCAAAAAATACATTTTTCACATTCTGATCTTATAAAAGAATATTAAGTAAACACCAACCTACATAATTAGCCTTGATAGTATTGTTTTATGGAATATAAACGTCAAATTTGATCAATATAATAATAAAGAGCCAAGAGTAGGGGATCAGTATTTATTCAGTCGATTATGCGTGCTAAGGCGGGTTTTAATTTACAGAATAACATGGTCGTGTTCGATCTGTTAAGTGATGTGCATAATGTATAAGTAAAATTAATGAATTCATGTTTTTAGTTCCTCCGGGTTGTAGTTTAAGATGGCTGCGGGTTGATAGCGGATGTATGAGATTTATTGAATAATTTTCCCATAGCTAGAGGGATTTTGAAAGTGGCGCTGGTGACAGAAAGGCTGAGTAGAAACCGGCCGCAGTGGTATGGACATGAAATGCGGAGGAATGAGGAACATGTTACGAGAAAAACTTCAAGTGTAACTGGAGATATAAGGGAATAGGCAGTCTAAAGAAAAAGATTGATGAATCGTCTGAAAGATAATATAGCTAAGAAGGAAGTGAATATTGAGATGACAGCAGATAGAGATAAAGACGATATTGATAATGATTTTCTTACTACAGCTGGGGCTCAACTCTACGAGATCAAATCAAAACTACATCTATACTAAATATTTTGACAGATTTATTATACGAAAACTGTCAAAAATCGTCGATAATTGAAGTAGAATTAGCCTGATGTATTCATTAGCATTATCACCATGCAAGTCCAGATAGATCATCTATCTAAAATTATATTTTGTTAAGCTATATGTTCACTTTATGTGACTCTGGCTTGATCTCTGCGACCCTTTGTAATTCTGATTTTTGCTGAATGATGTTAAGCACAAGCTTCGCCTAAGTATACCAGTATTTTTGATGTGAGATATGAATTAAAGTTACTCTTATTAGCAGGGTTATCATTTAACATTGATCTCTTTTTTTTATTGACAATGTGACCAACAATTTTGTAAATATATGATGACTAACAGTAACCATGTTGTTTATTATTCGTTGTTTTCCAAAGGAATCTACACTTTGGAACGCTGCAATAACTTCTCTTTTCGAAATTTTAAAACTGCTTGGAAATGGTCTAATTGAAATGATTTGACTTTAGTTTTAACAATGGTTTTCTGTTCATATCTTTACTTTTGGACAGAATAGACATCATTTTAACCAGACTATTCTTTTTTCGCTTATATAAATTATATTTATTTAAATTAGCAATGCATGCAGCTGATACTTTTATCAGCTGCTTGTCACTGTCATTTAACCCTCTGTAAACTTATCGTAGGTACCATCATTTCCGGCTACAAATAAAAGTACCTGGCTACACCAACATAAAATTAACATATACCCATAATTATTAAAATAAAATGCGTACCGAGTGTGAACACATCCGAATTCAAATTCGTTCCTCGGTTTGATCGAGTTATGCATTATTAATGAACGTACAAGTAATTATAGTGCGGCGAGATTTATCGCCTCACAGCTAACGTTTTGTTATAGCGAACGGTTCTGAGAATTTCAGTCACACTCTAAGGGCGCGTATAGATATTCGCAATACAACATGATTGAGGACCGATTTTTTTATTGACAGATAACTTCTCTCTCTCTCTCTCTCTATGATTCACCGAGCGTTATTGGTTAAAATTAAGACTCGTATCTTTACCAATAATGAAGCATTGATTTTGGCTTTGCATAGTAGATATACAAGGGATATGTTAGTATGGCTATGATAGTTAAAAATAGCTTACAAGTCCAATTTTATGCGAAAAAAAACTACCATTGGTAAACAATATTTTTTGGCCGTAAGAACCGGGCATATAAGGGATAAATATCGCTCTGACAGCTTTTGTATAGAATTCTGACAAGATATTAAATTGATTCCTTACATAAATTTATCTGACGGTTGAAAAATTTGCCTTCAACAAAGAGCTATCATGCATTAAAGTGTTAAACTCGATATAGACCTGAATCTTTGTGTCCTTTAATGAAACTTGTAATTAAATGCTCGCATTTGGACGCACTGCACAGCGAACGAACATCTTCTACAAACCCCTTGCGAGCTCCTTTGTGTTCGTCCGAACACGCAAATGCTCGTAGCGTACTTGTAAGGTGCGCAAGAAGCTAACTCTACTAACAAAATTGTTGAAAACCGCAATCGAATCGTAGCTGAACCACGGTTATTTGACTTTTTATCTTATAAATATAATATTCGAATGGCTGTGATTGGCTTGCTGTTCGTGAGTGCTGAGACGTCCCATAGTCCCAAGAATGCTTTCTTTCAACCTTTGTTGCACTTCATGTAGCGTTGCGTGTCTGAACGCGGCTTAACGCGGCGTGTGGCCTCTGATTGAGACGTCCTCTTTGTTAATTTGTGTTATTGTGGTATTTTAGTTGAGAAATTACTCTGTTCTGAGTTTTTGATGCGTGAGCACGTCTGCTTTGTTGACTATAGAAATGTTCTGTTACCGAAACAATTGGAGGCAATTCAGACTATCATGTTTATTATCGGTACAATTACCGACAGTCTCGGTGTCCCGTGTGGGGATAAGCTAGAATTTAAAATTTCCTCACCGCACGCTGGAAATAAACGCGTGTTGATATTCAACAAAACCCAGCACGCTTGGCGGTAGGATCTTTACGGACTGACTTTAGCTACCACCCTCACCGCTTGATGCTGCTTACTGTTTAGTTTACTGTATTCCGTCATGTGTACGAGACCCAGAGGCACAGGATAAAAAAAATGCCCTTGAATATGTCTACAGTTCAATTTGTGGGGGCATAATTATTTTCAACGTCATTTTACAAAAAGCTAGGTCAATTTATAGCTAAACGCCATTCGAACCTAACCTATCCATGATGGGGTGCCCCAAAATACAGAGCTCGCTTCGCTCGCTCTTGAAATTAGTCAGTTGGAAGACAAGTTACAGGGTTTGGCCTAAAATCTAACTAACATACCTACCAAACAACTTATTACCGCCGCTGGCGTCCATTTTGGGTGCCGGCAGCCGATGTTTTTAATCTCGGCTGCCGGCAGTAATGTACTACTATACCCTAATTCCATAACTCAGATAATTTACGTAAACAAAGAAATGTCATTGTCAAAATGTCATTGGTAATAAACTTACTAAAGACGAATGTTATGCATTTTCACCAACGTACAATTCCACCAAACGTTAATGTACAGTACAACGGACAGGTAATTAATAAAACAAAGGTCGCAAAATTTTTAGGAATCCTTATCGACGATCAATTAACATGGAAACCACAAGCAGAAGAGGTCTGTAAAAAATTAAGCACTGCTGCTTATGTTCTTTTTAACTTGAAAAAAAAAGTTGACATTAGGACAGCTTTAGTTGCATACCATGGCTTGGTCGCATCGGTCTTGAGGTTTGGAATAATTTTTTGGGGTAATTGTAGCTTAAGAGATACCATATTTAAGGCACAAAAACGCTGTATAAGAGCCATGTGCAGTCTCAAACCTAGAGACAGCTGTGAACCTTACTTTAGGTCGTTAAAAATTCTTACGTTTCCGTCATTATATACACACATCAAAAGTGTCTAGGGATCAAGCATTTTTATGCGGATTTCTTGAGATTGAGATGTGGCTTTGTAATAAATTTATGATTTTATAAATTTATATGGATCCTTTTTGGTGCATTTCATAATTTGAATCAGGAACTGTGAATCAAATTCGAGTAAAAGATGAAAATCAGCTGTCAATATTTTCCCTATAAAAACATACAACGCATTGAAGACATTATTAGTGCTACTGTTTCCCTACTACTGATTAAAACCAACGTTATTATGGAGCGGCGACGTCATTTAAGCAGGGAAGAAATGCTCAGAGCCGTGGGAATGATAGAAGCTGGTTCCCGGCAACGTACTGTGGCTTTAGCTCTGAATACAAGTCAGAGTGTTATCAGTCGACTTTGGACACGTTACCGAAGCACTGGTACCGTGGCTGAGCGCCATGGAGGACGGTATCGCTGCACCACACGGAGACAAGACCGATACATTCAAATCTTAACTCGAAGAGCTCCAACAATAACCGCCATGATGTTAGCCGTGAGGCTTCATCACTCTTCAGGGAACTTAATTAGCGACCAAACAGTCAGAAACCGCTTGCATGAAGTGAACCTTCATTCCCGAAGACCGCTACGGGTACCACCTATAGCAATGCACAATCGTAGGATTCGATATCAATGGGCTCTTGGACACAGAAATTGGGCAGAAGAACAATGGCGTTTCGTGTGCTTTTCTGATGAGTCTCGTTTTGGTATGAGACCGGATACAAGACGTATACGACACTGGAGAACCCCTGGACGCCAACAGCGATTAAAATCCTGCCAGGAAGTCCATCCTTATAGTGGTGGAACCATCATGGTATGGGCGGGTATTTGGATCGGCGGAAGAACTGAGTTGATTTGGATCAGAGGTAACCTCAACGCTCAAATTTATGCTGAGACGATTGTATCAGACGTCATCGTTCCTCTACAAGCGCAAATCGGTCCCTTATTTCAGTTAATGCATGATAATGCACGACCGCACACCGCAAGAGTTGTAAGACAGACTCTCGCCGCAGCTAACATCAATGTCCTGCCCTGGCCTGCTCAGTCGCCAGACTTGAACCCGATTGAGCATGCATGGGATATGCTACAGAGAAGAGCTCTGCCGAATATGGAGGGTATCCAGTCGCAAGAAGACCTTTTTTTGTTGTTGCAACGAACATGGGCGGCCATTCCACAGCGTGATTTGGATGAACTCATTTTGAGTATGCCAAACCGATGTTCTTGTGTTGTTAGTGTTCGCGGTAGAAACACGGATTATTAATTGTTTAAGTTACCCAATAAAATTTTAAAGAAAACTGTTATTTCAGTCTTTTTTTCGAACTTTTGTGTTAGTGGTTCAAATGTCAAAAATCCCTTTATTAGGAAAATGGCAAATTTCTTTATTAATGCAAAGGTGACTTGGTTTATCGTTACTGTGACAAACGAAAACACTTTATTTGATGAATCCTTAAAGAAAATTTTAATTAATATCAATCAGGAGAAAAGTTATTGCAAAAATATATGTTGATCCCTAGACACTTTTGATGTGTGTATTTTAGAAATGGCAATATTTGTTAAAAGCAATGTAAAACTATTTGCTAAGGTCTCGGACTCCAAGAAAGGTCCTGTGAGAAGTCAGTACAAAAACCTCTTAACTGTTGGTGGTTATAAAACAGCACTACTCAAAAAAAGTGTTCTTTGCATGGGTCCAATTATATTTAATAAACTACCGGACAACATAAAAAATGTCACCCTTCAACAATTTAAAAACAAACTCAAAGCTTATTTGATACAGAAAAGTTATTATACAATAAGTGATTTTTTGACTGACCCTATATTGTGACATTGTATAACATGGACATTTTATTATTATACATATTATTGACATTAAGTATGACATTCAAGTATTATTGTATTTTTTAATTCGGAATTGTTAAAATTGTTGTTTTTATTATTGTCTGTCTTTATGACCGTAATTTGTGAAATTTTTGCATGCCAAGACTTAGGCAGAATGTACACGGACCTTTATATTATTTATACCAACTTTTTTGTAAAATACCTACATTCTATGCGAATAAATGATTTGATTTGATTTGATTTGACAGGTTAGTGGTACAAAACATTTTATCATTAAATTTTTAATAAGTAATCATTTAAAAAATTAAAGTTAATTAAAAGAACAATGCAAACAAAATACCGTAGCCAAACAATGTCTTGTGTAGTATGTCGGAGACGCGCCTTATAATCATTTTAATCAGTCCTTTTAAGTCCAACATTAGACTTCTCAAAATCGGACCAAATTTCCACTTGGAACAGTTTACAGACGTTTTCATCCAACATGTGGCAAGACTTGCTACTTACAAAATTAATCTATGAATGAGAGTTATGTGTGTTCTTGAAGAAGTAAGTAGTTAAATAAAACAACTGATTCAAGATCTGATTTCGAATCAGTAGCTTCGATTAGAATTAACTATTATGAAATATTTTTTCATGATGTGTCTGAATCTGAATAACTATCACTTTCAGAATCAGATGAAACAATGACAACAACAAAATGAAAAACTTAACACGATGATAATATAGCACAATAACAAAATTAACAAACACGCAGCGAAAACGGGAAAAGAAAACGAATGTATTGTTATGGTATGAGTTATGACGCTAAGAAAACAACTTCGAAATTTTTTCAAACGAAATTTGAAAATGTTTGGTACTCCTGTAGTGTTACCAGTATCATAAAATACTTTATACCAGAAAATCTCCTTTTTTTAATAACTTTGTTTACAACTGAAAAATAAAAATAATTACGGTATGATATTTTTTAAATTATTATTTCTAAAATCAATACATAAAAGAGGATCTAACCTTTTTTTTCGGCATTTTTAGTGAATTACCATTAATGAGATATTTTTTTGATCTGTTATCCCCTTTGTTTACATAAATTATCTGAGTTAGGATTTTAGGGTATAGTTCCCAATGGCATCATTTTTGGGTGCCGGCGCCGGTAGCGGTGATACTCCCAAAAACAAAATACTTTTACTCGGAAAACAGCAACATTCCACTAATATTACAAAGAAGACACCCAGCACGCTTGGTGACAGGATCTATACGGTCCGCCTAGCCAGCTACTACCAAGCAGTTTACTGTGTTCAATGGTGTGCATGTGAGAGCCAGAGTTGTATAGGCAAGTCCCACTCTATCTTTGCTATTTGGATTCATGTGCTCCAACTTAAATTGTCTGCGCTTACCAACAGGTGTGACTGGAGTAAAACGCGAGGCCATCATCATCATCATCATCTTTCTGCCCTTATCCCATGTTACTTGGGGTCGGCGCAACACGTTTTCTTCTTCCATTCCATCCCGTCAACCGTCATGATATCACTGACTCCCTTCTCTTTCATATCATTCTTCACACAATCCATCCATCTTATCTTTGGCCTCCCTCTTCCTCTCCATCCATCCACATTTATACTCATAACTCTTTTCATCACATACGTTTCATCTGTGCTCTTCACATGCCCATATCAAAACAAACGGTTCCCTTTCAACTTTTCTGTCACTGGCGGTACTTTCAAACTTCCTCTAATAATACAAGGTTAGTCAGGGGTACTAATCTGAAAGGGTGTTAAAGTACCCATAATAGTGAATAACTTTTGTTCTACCACTTTTCCCAAAAGTCAATAGTTTATGAGAAATAGCTGTTCAAAAATTGCATAAAACATACGTTAAAATCTATCCATCCTCAGCTATGATCAGCTGTGTTTAGATTTTAGGTTAAATTTGGGGTCACGAATTAGAAGCTCCGTCTTCTGAATTCGTAACTAAAGCAAAGACGAAGATAGGTTGAAAAAAGAAAAAAAATTTTTTTTACATGGAAATCAAAATTATTGAATTTTAAAACTTGCTCTAAGACCGTCAGCAGTGGCCCGCGGATTAGTACCCGCTTTCCGACTAACTTTGTATACTCATTCCTGACCTTATCCATTCTGGTCACTCCACATATCCATCTCAACATTCTCATCTCCGCTGCATGCAATCTAAGTCAACGCCATTAAATAATGAAAAAAGTACAATCTCTTTCAAAAATAATATATATCTACCTTCATAAAATGTTCGAAATTGGACCACATAAGTAGTGAACTGCGGCTGGAACCACTTAAAATTAAATGCGGTTCGATAAGCCTCTGTTCAGTGCCACCTCCGTTATCAATTCTGTTCCGTTTTATGTTTCAAAGACCTGCAGTTTTACTGTTATGCGACAAGTATTAAAAGTCTTTGCGGTAACTGTGTATGGTTTTAACTTTAATAGTTTCCAGTTTATCTTTATGCTGTTTGATGGCGTTGACTTAGAGAATATATTTAACAGGATCATGCTAATAATAATTTACCGTATGAAGCGAATGACCCTACTTAGGTATCACGACATAAAAAGTTAACATAAGGCCTAATCACATCAATCAGCATTCATTAATTTGCCATTGCATTTGCACTTTATATTTTTCTTAACAATTCTTTCCATCCAATGGTTGTCTTGAAGAAATTGCTTTAAACAATAAGACCGCCATTTGTACTGTTCTTAATGCATGTGGAATACACATCATTAAGAACAGTTCTGCTTTATTTCTATTTTACCGACTTCAAAAAAGAGGAGGTTCTAAATTCGGTTGTAAGTCGAACGCAAAAAACGAACAAGAAAGAGGGTAGACCGTTTCGTCTGCTCATAAACATTTTTGCTTTGATTTTGACAGGTCAACAATTTCTATAGAAACGTATGTATTACCACAGTCTACCTATATCTTACTCCTTACAGTCGGTCAACGTAGAACATTGTCACAGAGCAATCGTGCGGGGGGTTGCGGGGTGAAGGAGCGGAGGTTATGTCCCGAGTAGCCATACTGCTACTCGGGACATAAATTCCAGGGCTCGCACTTTTTGATTTCAAATTTGATTGATATCGTTCATAGAAATTATATTAATTTATTATTGATATGTATGTGGACCTATTACGAGAATTTTATTATAAAGTCTGTTTACTAATCCAAGATGGCGGCATACATACATTTTCAAATGATTGTTCGTGGGAAGTCATTTCCACGGTTTTCGGGGTCACTGATGCTGAAAATGACGTCAAAATCCAAATCCAAGATGGCGGCCATGAATATTAGTAAATTAGTCGTCATGGATGTCAAATCCAAGGTTTTCTGGGGTGCGGATGCCGAAAATGCGGTCAAAATCGAAATCCAAGATGGCGGCTAGAAAAATGTCAAATTCGTCGTCACGGGTGTCATTTCCATGGTTTTCGGGGTCACTGATGCCGAAAATAACGTCAAAATCCAAATCCAAGATGGCGGCCATGAAAATTAGTAAATTAGTCGTCATGGATGTCAAATCCAAGGTTTTCTGGGGTGCTGATGCCGAAAATGAGGTCAAAATCGAAATCCAAGATGGCGGCTAGAAAAATGTCAAATTCGTCGTCACGGGTGTCATTTCCATGGTTTTTGGGGGTACTGATGCCGAAATTGAGGTCAAAATCCATTTCCAAGATGGCGGCTATTAGAATTTCAATTTAACCATCATGGGTGCCATTTCCATGGTTTTCGGGGATGCTGATGCCGAAAATGAGGTCAAAATCCATTTCCAAGATGGCAGCCTTTAAAATTTCAATTTAACCATCATGGGTGTCATTTCCATGGTTTTCGGGGATGCTGATGACGAAAATGAGGTCAAAATCTATATTCAAGATGGCGGCCATGAAAATTTTCAAATTAGCCGTGGTGGGTGTCAAATCCATGATTTTCTGGGACGCTGATTACAAAAACGAGATCCATTCTCAAACACCAAGATAGGGACCACGTTTTACCTGGCAAATTAAATTTAACTGGTAAATTTTTTTGACCGCCGTATGTTGTCGAGGAATACTTAGTCTTTATTTCCAGCATCAGCACCCATGAAAACTATAGAAGTAATAACCATAAATAATAAGTAATTTTCTATGGCTCCTTCCTGGATTTGGGAATCATTACTCTTACCTACCCCCGCAAGCGTTAGCCACTGCGACTGTAACCTCGACAAAATTTGTAGTTTTAAATATTGTTAGTAAATTCCAGCATAAGATGGCGAACTTGCGGCTACATACCTTTGCATTAGTTTGTCAATCGTCAAAATTACGCATGCGTGGTTTTCTTTTTGCGTGTCACTGTTTCTATAAAACGTTAATTAATTTGGACGTTTGTTTGACAAAGTTTGTGTAATTTGTTTTATGTGACAACCCTATGACAAGTGTTACCAATTTTGACATTTCATAGGACCTGTCAAATGTATGGGCGTTGACCCACTGTATATAGTAAGTAGGTACACTGTGGTATTACCAATCCGACTTCGCCACAACTATGTACCATGCAATGAATATTATTGTATTGTCAAAATGAAACCTATTGAAATTACGAATGTGACACGCAATTCAGATGCTGATTGGGGACAAATTAATATGAAATAAGGATGTCTTTCATTTCATTTGATAATTCATGCTCGCTTTTTATTGTTATTTGCTGGTCAACCCAAAAAAAGGTATCCAGACAAAGCGAATTAAAATGGTACAGTCACAACGAAAATCAGGTTGACGTTTAAATTAAAATATCTTATCGTGATTCTCACCGGTACCTACTAAATAGTAAGGGAGCTGAGAGCAAATTATCATCTGCTTGTCGAATTTAGCGTAGGTATGATTTTTGTTTGATAATTGAAAGTAATAATATGACCCTTCCAAATTATAATCCAAGTAGGTCAATTTTGATGAATCATATTTAATTACCCACACTCATTAGTGTGATAATTTATACCCTATAATCTGACCCGCTCTTTAACGGATGTGGCTGCCGAATTCCAACTGGATCTGTCCAGTAGCACTGGCGTGAAGCTCAAAAATACAAATGAACAAACAGACAAAAATTATTAAATCGTCATTTTTGACATCAGTATCGTTCTTAGTCCAAAAATATATGTATAATGTACAGATTTAGCATCGTTACGATTGATGTATATGTTACGGTTAAAAGCCGAATGGCGGTTACACCTAGGTTTAGCCGGGTACAACTAGGTGCAACCAGTAGCAGTTGGTTAGAACTAGGTAGAGCTTAAGTCGACGGAGCCCCGCTGTGCGGGGCTCTTATTTCTGTCTGCAGGGTTTAAAGTAACCTAACACGAAGGGGATGACGGGGGCTTCGTTCGCTCGCTTCGCTCGCTCACTCTAGCCCCCGTCATCCCCTTCGAACCTAACCTATCCGTGTCGGGGTTACCCTTAACCATCGGTGTGCGGCTGCACCTAGTTCTAGCCGCTATGATGAAGGCTAAACCTAGTTCTAACCGAAGATAAGTAGGATTGATTTAAGTTTAACCGCATGTGGCCGGCTGCACCTAGTTGTACCCGGCTAAAACTAGGTGTAGCCGCACTTCGGCTATTAGCCGTAACATATAGATGAAAAAGATTTAAGGCGCTTCCCCCACCGAAAGTGGCGTCACTTCCGAAAAAAAAACATTATTTCTGCCAACACAAAACATATTGAAATTTCGTACCTACAACATTTTAGTCAAGTGTTGTAGAAATTTTCGAACACCAAAAAACAACGCTTGACATCCTAGGTTAGAAATTTTTAGCAATTAATGCTAAAAACGGCCGTTTTTAGTACTTATCGTTAAAACTTCGAATCCAAAAGCTCAAGTGTTGATATTTGGTGTTCGAAAATTTCTACAACACTTGACTAAAATGTTGTACGTACGAAATTTCAATATGTTCAATATGTTGTTTTGCGCGGTGAAATTATCGCACAGCGATAACGTTCTTACGTAAAGATTGTAAAGTTTTCACGCACTTGCACTAATTTTATATTAACTGCCTTAGAGCAGCATTTGGCAGTTGCAAGGTTTGTAAACAAAAAGATAACTAAAATATAAATATTGATGAGCTCCCAAACCGCACCGTGCTATCGAAAAATTAATTTAAAACACTAATTAATATTTCCCGATGTCCACTTCGTTACGGAGGACGCATGCAGGTCCATACTTTTATTAAAATCGAATTATGCTTTATTACATCTGTATCAGTATGAAGTTTAACCTTATTACGGTTCGATCGTTTGCCGTATCCGGAATTTATATGCAGCGCGGCGGGAGAGGTATTTTCTGTGAAATATTCGATTAAATTATCTATAGATGTTTTTATGTAGGTGAGCAAATGAATCCGTTTTTTAAAACAAATATAGGATCGACATCTTTAAGTACTGTTTGTTTCTATAGAGTTAAGTATATGTATACTTGTTTAGTGGATGGCAGCAACATTAACTTGTCCATTGATAACATATGATAGATAGATATACTTTATTGTACACTAAAAGAAATAAAACAGAAGGAATACGAGGAATAAAACAGAAGGAGAAGGAATAAGAACAGTACAAATGGCGGTCTTATCGCTTAAAGCAATTTCTTCCAGACAACCATTGGATGGAAAGAATTGTTAAGAAAAATCTATAGGGCAATTTGCAGCGTACAAATTTATAATCTAATGAAAATCGGGAATCAACATAATAACTAGGTACCTATAAATAAATAGTATAACACAATTAAATACATATCTTAAATATAAATATATATACACATATATACTTACATACTCAAATAAGATACATAGATATTTAATTATGATGTATCTTAGAAACAATATAGTAATTCTAAGTTGTTTCTAAGTTGAGTTGAGAGGGATAGGGTTATTGGCAGACGTTTAGATTAAACAATAAACTGATGCGTCGGATTATTTAACACACATCCTATCCTACATATTGTGAAAGTTTGGATGATTGTGAATTTTGATTTTTGTTAATCAATCACGCCTCAACAGCTGAACGGAATTGGATGAAATTTGGCACACAGGTAGACCATGACCTGGATTAGGACATAGAATACTTTTCATTCGGTTTCATGAGTTAGTTCTCTTAAGATGCGAGTGAACCGCGGTCAACAGCTAGTGGAATAATAAAACAAGGTAGTGTCTTCCTGTGACAGCAAGATGACTGTACGTAACCAATAAGGGTCTTTTTACTGTCATGCGGGTTCGTGCCCGCGTGCGTGCGTCAACCGCATGCGTGGCGCTCGCAGTTCACCTTTTCGTGCGTGTTTCACGCATCACAATAAATACCTACATGAATGAAAAGGTGAAATTCAGGCGCCACGGGTGCGGGTGACTCACGCATGCGGGCACGAGCCCGCATCACAGTAAAAAGGCCCTAAGCTTTAGCTTCTGTTTTCAAACGTTGTTGTCATTGGTGGGAAAATAATTATCACAAATTGTAACGTAGTAGCATACATCGCGAGAAAATAATACCTGGTTTTATTATACCATGTCAACGCATACACAACATCTTGTCAAAATCATGGTACCTATAAAATGTAATTCCGCCTGTTATTCTCTTCCCGCGATGACCTCATGTACGTCAATATTTGTGATATATATTTACCACCGATGACAACCAATTTTGAAAAAAGAAACCGGAGTTTATTTGTTCATCAGTAGCTATGACGTAGAGGTCAGTCGCATGATCTACTTTGTATTATAAACCATGGTCACAACAACAAACGCCTGATAAGCTGTTTATTATTTTTTACATTTCAAATCCCAAAATCCACATCATTATAAAATCAAAACCAATATTCTACACGCAATTCAAAAATAACCAATATTCAAAAACCGAACACATTCGCGAAAGCATTAAGGCACCAACACACATTAACGCACGGCATCGCTCACACGCCCGCGGATCGCGCGATCAGCGAACGCAGCTCATTAACAGTTACAGCACCATTTGTTCGCAATAAAAAGTCGAAACACACTCGTCCGATCGCTAAAGACTCCAATAAATACACATTGTTAACGCGCACTTCATTTAATGCTGCCACCTACGTACAATTAAGTATTTAAATGGCGGTTTAGCGTTTATGTTACGTGTGTTTTGATTTTTTTTGTTTCGAGATCGGAGATAGCGGCTCTCCGGTGGGTAAGATTTTAGTGATACGTTTTAGATTGTAGCTTTATATAGATGTTTTATCTTTGGTGCTGCCATCTTGATTGAAAATAAATCAATTTACTATACAGTCTGTAACAAGATTATAAATTAAATGGCAAGAAAAACGTACAGGATGTAAACGAATTCGTGTAATTCCTTCAAACCGCGTGATCTACAATCACTTTATTATGTGACCAGTTTACATACATACATAAACTCACGCCTTTTTCCCATGGGGGTAGGCAGAAACTGTAGAACGCCACATGCTACGATCCTTACATACTCCTTTCGCTTCGTCCACGGTCATACATCTTGTCATACACGCACGCCGGTTGAAAGTACTACGCACCTGTCCTTTTTGAAGAACATCACCAATAACATCAATGTATGTTCTTCTAGGGCGTCTTCTACTGGCGTTTCCACTGACATTCACCTTATAAATTCCTTTTGTTAATCGCCGTTCACACAATCTTTCAACATGCCCAAACCACCGAAGCATACTCCTTTCAATTTTTGTCACTACATCATCTTTTAAACCGCAACTTTGTCTTATCATATCATTCCTTAATCTATCATTCAAAGTTACACCGCACATACTTCGCAAGGAACGCATTTCCATGGCATTTATTCTACTTTCATGACTCTTCTTCCAAGACCAACATTCACTTCCATACATAAGCGTTGGTACCAGTACACCATTATGGACCGCCAGCCGTGCCTTTTTGGACACCAACTGGTTAACCACAACCGCATGCATAGTACCATTCACTTTATTTCCCGCATTTGCTCTCCTTTCCACATCTTCATCAATCTTGACCAATTTAGATCGGTATTTAACATACCTTTAGTACCGCTTACCTTCCATAGCCACGGTAACCCAAACTTCATAATGGTCCATCGTTCTTACGTGTGTTGGGATCATGCACTGACAAACTTTCAGCTTTTATAAAATAAATAAATAAATATTTTGGGACATTTTCTACACAGCACCATCTAGTCCCAAACTAAGCAGAGCTTGTACTATGGGTACTAGACAATGGATATAATACATATATTTTTTTTTTTTTTGTAAATACATACTTATAATACATAGGAAACACCCAGACCAACACAAACACTTATGTTCATCACATAAATATTTGTGTCCTATGGGAATCGAACCCACGACCTCGTGATCAGCAGTCCGACACTCGAACCACTAGACCACAGACGTCGTCAAATAACGAAGGTCTGGGGTTCACGGGCTCTTGCGACCATAGTGATGCCACGGGCAATAACGACACAAATAAATAAATAGATTACGTGCAACCTCATTATAGATATTGTTCCAGAAAATTCATATTTTAATTTGCGGCTTAAACATTAATTTAATCACAGTAACATAATCCCACTGTCCCACTGCTGGGCACGGGCCTCTTCTCAAAATAAGAAGGGCTTACACCGGCGCCACACGTTGCCGCCAACGCTCATACCAACGTTGGTCGTTTAATTTCGTGAGGCGTCCTCACGTTGGCTATTATACCAGTCCTGTCCCGTCAGAGCCAACGTGAAGATGTCCGATACAGAAATCGAATTTGCTCTAAGCGCTTTTAGATTACTGAGTGCCAATTATAATTTATATTTAATACTGAAAAAAAAGCCACGTCAAAGAAGATGGTGGATGACGACACACCGCATTATTGGCTATGCCTGGTAAACTTCCAAAAATTCGATAACTTTTTCATTTCGTCCATGCGTGAGGTGTTTTTGAGGGTGAGGATGACATTCTCGCTCGTCGCGCGCTCTCGATGCGTGTTGCAACAGGACTGAGCAAAGCGCCAACATGTGTACGTATCGCGAACGTTGGCGCAGATTCCTTTGATAAAACCAACACGCCTCGGCCAACTCCCAACACTTGTGCGAACGTTGGCGCCAATACTATTTTCTAGATCCACACGTTGGACGAGTGGCGTTGGGACCAACGTTGGGGCCAACGTGTGGAGCCGGCCTTAGGCTTTAGTCCACTATGTTGGCCTGGTGCGGGTTGGCGGACTACACACCATCGAGAACTTTATGGAGCCCTATCAGGTTATGTAGATTCCCACATGAAGTTTTCCTTCACGCTTACGTAGGTGACAATCAAATTCCGATCCGCACATAAATCCGAAAAGTCAGAGGTGTGGGCCGGGTTCGAAGTCGGACCCACCTGCATCGAAGGCAAACGTTTAACCGCTAGGCAATCACAGTAAAGCGTTTATATCGGCGGGACAATAATACTGTTAGACTCAAACCTACACACAACTTAATTCAACGATGCTCAAGAAGCATAAACATCATTTGGAGCCTGTTAAGCAGAAAGGATCTAACTAACATCTTCTATGAAATCAATTCATGTACATAGCCATAATCCTAATCAAGTTTTATACAGAATGACTGGTGAGACACTAACGATCTGTTAAGGGATCATTGTACTCATCATTATGATCAATTTTTACTATGGGACCAAACATGAAATCGCGAAAAATACAACAGCTATTTTTCAGCTATGTTCCCTACATTTATATTCGCATTACTCGTCAAAATGTAGAAAAAAGCTGTTTTTTTTTCTCGATTTCAGTTTTGGTCTCTTAGTAAAAGTTGTTCATAGTTTTGAGTACAATGACCCCTTAAGATATTACACCTGTCATTCTGTACATTATGCAAAAAAGATTCTAGATGTTTGATCACATTAACCTAACAAAACTTTTACTGTGCCAAAGGTACCAAAAAAAAGGCAAAGGTCTTCTAATTATCATTTAGTATTTTGCATGAAAGATCCACGGGTGATTTTTCAGGAATTACCCTAAATCCTTCATATGAAAATGCATTACATTTTACTTTCAAAATAATGTATACGATATGTTTTATTACACTACTATTTTTTTAAAAGGTACTGTGTAGTAGGTAAGTACTAATTTTATTTTATTTACGCAAGACATTAGTTGGATCTTTTCCGTCCAATTTATCTAACCTCTAAAAGGATTACAGTTACCTAATTTGTTCTGGACGCAGAAATCTCACATTTTTCTTTCGTCCGGTGTGAAAATATTTTTATTAAATTAATTAACGCTGCTAGCCTTTCTAAAGGATAACGTTAAGCTTTCGCAGCTCTAAGCGCTAATTAAAATTAGCTAGTTATTTAGCTGTTACTGAAAAACTTATGCAAAGCGTTGCATTGTTAAAATTTTCTCACGGCAATATTATTTGAATAGAGAATTTACTAATTAGTTGAGTATTTTATGCACTGGGAAGGAATCTGTTTCGTGGTTTATGTAATTATTTTGTTGTTTTTGTATTAAAACTTTCGTGAGACTCATACTAATCCGTTCTGTGCCCCGCCCACTGCCACTTATGTTTTGCAATTCTTCGGGATATGTCGGTTACGTTGTTTCTCCTGCGGATCTCATCATTTATTTTAAGATCACGCAGGGAAACTCCGAACATAGCCCAGGCCTAAAGATTCTGGAGTGGCGACCGCGTACCGGGAGGCGTAGCGTGGGTAGACCTCCCACAAGGTGGACCGATGACCTGGTGAAGGTTGTGGGAATCCGCTGGATGCGAGAAGCATAGTACCGGTCGATGTAGCAATGCTTGGGGGGGGCCTATAGCCAGCTGTGGACGGCTTTCGGCTGTATGATAATGACGATGATGATTCATATTAATTTATGATTGGTTACGGTTTATTCACTTGCACTTCTACGGTCCGCCTGGCTAGCTACCACCCTCACATTAAAGTCCGGCGCCAAACAGTTTACTGTGTTCCGTCGTGTGTATGTGAGAGCCAGAGGGGTATAGGGAAATTTCTCTATGTCTCTGTTACTTGGATTCGTGTGCTCCATCTTAGATCCTGTCTGCGCTTATCATCAGGTGCGATGAGGGTCAAGCGCGACCAAGTCAAATAATAAAAAAAAAACTTTTCACGATTGCCCGACTAGCTTCGGACTTATCGGAGCCCTTAATCATGAGCTGATCATGCGGCGAGCTCGGGAATCGAACATCGCTAGTTCTGCAATCCCGAAAAATGCACGTGAATAAACCGTAACAAATCATAAAATTGTTGTCGTATATTTGCACTGTATCATTAAAAGAACAGATTGAACTGACTAATACTAAAAATATTAAATGCGTCCAGTCTCCTCCAGTGTGCCATAAGACGAAACGAATTTATTTCTGCAGGTGTTCCGAATCACTTTAATAAATCTGTAAAACTCGATAACATAAGAATGGAATTGAAGATTGCGGTGGTTCTAGTGTGAATATAGTATTGTCGTTATTTGGAAAGGGAAATATTAAAACCACCATGTTCAATCTCATTTTCTAAGTAAATGGGCTTATTACACTTGGCTGAATTTAGTCTTCTAAATTCAGAAGGGCAAATTAGAAGCTTCTGATCACACTGTCCTTTAGTTACTGAATCAATTACCAGTTAAAGCGCGACGAAGTCGGACGTGCCAATTCGTCTATATTTTTATATGAACTCAGTAGCACTTGAAAGCCCTCATTTCGTACATTTTTGTTCAGGATTTTTTTGTCATTTTTGTCCCAAACATATAGCAAATATTGAACATAACTTCCTTTTCTTTCGTCATTTCGTATGTACCTACACTGCGCACCACACTCGTACTTCACTTTATTATTCGGTAATACAAAATAAAACTATACATCCTCACGCAGCGACTGAAGTCAGTAACTAAATGCGATTACACCATCCTAAATGCGTTTCTAACTAGGCTTCTAAATAATTCAGTCAGTCAGAAACCATCCTTGCTACTGAATTTAGGATGCTAGCTTGCTAAATTCAGAAACAAAATTAGCTTGCTAATTGCGATTATACTTGACCAAATTCAGTATCGACTGAATTAAGACGACTAAAGCGCTTTATGACTTAAAAAAGTTTCTGTCTCTATGAAAATTTGAATTTAGAAAACGATAGGTAAAAGCGCTTATTACACTTGGCTGAATTTAGTCATCTTAATTCAGTCGTTACTGAATTTAGTCAAGTATAATCGCAATTAACAAGCTAGCATCCTAAATTTAGAAACAAAATTAGCTTGCTAATTGCGATTATACTTGACTAAATTCAGTATCGACTGAATTAAGACGACTAAATTCAGCCAAGTGTATTAAGTGCTAAAGTTAGTACTTTTAACACCTACAATTTTAAAAATCAGGACAGATTGCTAGTTGTGAGCACTGTTAGCAACAGTAAATACATACCTAAAAGACTGTTTAGGCTGACCGCACACAACTCATAAGTGGCCGAAGACTTTTTGTCTGGACTTAGAGACAGGTGTTTCAAGTCACAAGACTGTCGTTCGAGCGGTCCCGCCTGTAAATTGCCTGTAACTGGCCTCTTCTCATACAGAGAAGAAACGAGCATTGATCGCCATGCTTGCTACCTGCGGGTTGGCGATTTCAGACCATTAAGTCCAGGTTTCCTCACGATTTTTTCCTTCACCGTATGTCAGTGGTGTCTTAGATTAACTGAGAAAGTACATATGAAATTGAAGTCACATTGGTACTTGCCTGGATTTGAACCCGCAACCCGGTGCTTAACAAGCGGGGCTGTAACCTCCGGGCCACCACGACATTCGTGTGTGCATACATTAACAAAAAATATAATTATGTCGAAGTTATACTAAGTCTTGTCATTGAGGAGTTCTATTGTCTATATCCGAAGGTCTTTATCAGATCTTCACCAAATTTAAATATAACTATCTCGGGAAAAAACTCTTTCAAACACAAAAAATTTCATCTACATCGTTCCAGATCCATATAAGTCGGAGTTATACTAAGACCTAGGACATACATAAAAAATATACATTTATACAGATGAATTGGGAATCTCCTCCTTTAAGAAGAAGTCGGTTATAAACAAATAGCGATGAACTGTGTCTGGAGCTACTTAGAGTCCCATGTGCGGCCAGCCTTAGTGATGTTTAATCGTTAATGTCCGTCCTTACTTCTTTAATTTCGGTGTACTTGTCAGAACCTTATCTTAATATCAATATATTGACTGCAATTGCTTCTTTAAGTCGGCTCGTGTTTGTTCTTAAGCATTTTTACGGGTTTTTGCTGAATTTAAAATGTATCAGCGTATTTATTACCAGTTTATTACGTCGGCGGTACGCCCACGATGGCAATCCGTTTTTATTTCGATTGAAGTTGGTATGGTGTTGAAAGTATTTTAATGTCTTTACACTTTTGTTTTAAAGGTGGAGAAGAACTAGCATTGGTGGTCATTGAAACAATGCCTTAATTATTTTTTAATGCCTGATTTTTTTACCAATTTCTGGATTTGTTAAATTGTCAATTAATCATTGTCATAGTGACTTATTTGTTTGCAAAAATTGACGTAGAAACCAAGGGTCAATTACAAATTACAACACATATACTACCAGAGAGCGGGCAAGGCACAGCACTATACAGGCTGAAATTGTAAACAGTCGACAAACCAAAATGGGAGATTGTACTCATCACTATGAACAACTTTTACTGTTAGAACAAACCTGAAATCGCGAAAAAAAAACAACTGTTCCCTAAATTTATGTTCGCATAACTCGTCAACAGATTTTTTTTGCGATTTCAGGTTTGTTCTCATAGTAAAAGTTGTTCATAGTGATGAGTACAATCTCTCATTTCGGTTTGTCGACTATTTACAATTTCACCCTGTATAAACTTAGAAATACTAACAAATTAGTTTAAATCTCATGTCGTCATCACAATACCTGATTTAACTTGCAATCATTTTTCACCATATCAAATTTCAATTGCACCCATTGACCTGAATTAGTCTTTTTTTTTCGCGTTTTAGTCTACATTCGGTTTGGCCATTTTTGAGCGCTGACACGAGGTCCATATGTTTCTACGCTAATGATAAGATGTTTGGGTCATCTAATAATAATATATGTATAAGTACATATAGTTGTTGGAATAATTAACTTTGTTTATTTAAACAACTTGCGTGCAACGTTAGTAATTTAAATTGCTATGAAACATAAATAGCAAACTAAAATAATGTTCGTTCAAGCAAAACAATCTCTGCAATGTTTAAATTGCACAAATTAAACAAGCCGTGTGCACTAAAAATACCGATACAAAAGCCATTTTCGGAATCTCATTAACAATTTAATTAATTATAAAATATATACGCAAGATATAATTAAACGTAGCCATTAACTACAGAATTTTATGCGCACAGAAAGTTGAAATAAAATATGTCTGCGATTTGCGAAAATATATAGTTTGTCCTTAACAAGTAATTTGTATTTATTGCATTATTAAGATAACGTTGTAATGTTTATTTTGTTTTTAAGCTAATTAAGGGTTTTTGTAACAGAGTATAATTTCGATAGCACTTTTAAAATCTTAAAAAGGGCCTAAGTAGTGTTTTCGCTATTCAATATACCAGTGATTGGGGTTACTTTGATATCTAAGGGCGACATTGATAGTTACTAAAAATATTGCATTTGCTCATATATCTTTGTAAAAATGGAACTTATGCATTTTTACTTAAATGTACGAGTATGGGCAACATTAACAGTTTTCCTATTTTACCAAACAGTGTAGAGGTGTTTGCGAAGTTAGATGGCGAAGATAAAAAATACTAAATCACACGTCTGATTGTGTAAAAAATTCGAGTCCTACTTTGACAGTGAATGATAAAACAGGGATTATTAAAGTAAAAGCCTACGGTCCGACTTTGATAAGGAACATTTCTCCTTTTTTTTGTCGAAAACTATGCTCTGTAGTTTTTTTATGTAGTCTATGTGATTTTATATCTAACCACTCATATTGTTAAACTAGTAGATTCAGGAAAAAAAATGTCTAACTGTATTTCTTGATTTGAAAAAAGCTTTCGATACCGTCTCTGTCCCCATTCTTGTGCGAAGTCTAGAAGGTATAGGCGTAAGAGGAAACCCGTTAGCATTACTAATAGATTATCTACAGGATCGTAGGCAAAGGGTTAAGGTAGGAGAGTATATTAGTAAGGAGTCTAATGTGACCTACGGCGTTCCGCAGGGCAGCGTACTGGGCCCGACTCTATTTTTAATATATATAAACAATCTCTGCAAAATGATGCCAGATAATGGTCGCATTTTCTCTTATGCAGATGACACAGCTATTGCTTTCTCTGGTGACACATGGGAATCCGTATATCAATCTGCTGAAAAGGGTCTTTTCGAAATTGCTAACTGGTTGAACTCACATCTTCTAACACTAAATATTTCTAAAACAAAATATATTGCATTTACAAATTACAACAACACTCAACCCGGACCTAACGAAACTCTCAAAATCCACACTTGTTGTAATATATCTAGCACAAATTGTTCTTGTAAAATTATTGAAAAAGTAACTCATATAAAATACCTGGGTATAATCGTTGATCAGCGGTTATCTTGGCACACTCATACAGATATGGTCATGGCCCGTACGAGAAAACTTATCTGGATATTTAAGAACTTAAGACATGTGACAACTAAAAAAATGTTAACTGAAATCTATGTCTCTCTGGCTCAGTCAATTCTTATCTACTGTATACCTGTGTGGGGTGGTGCGACAAAAACGAAATTTCTTGAGCTAGAGCGAGCACAGAGATCTCTTATCAAGGTCATGTATACCAAACCGTACAGATTCCCAACCAATGAGTTATACTCCCTTAGCGATATTCTCTCTGTCAGAAAATTATACATACTCCATGCTGTCTTAAAATTACACAAAGTCCTGCCCTATGACCCTCAAAAAGAAAGAAGACGAAATTACCGTGTACCAGTTGAACTCGTTAAAACTACATACGCCAAAAGACAATTCAATACAAATTCCGCTACCCTATATAATAAAATAAATAACATAATTAACATCTACCCCATGACTACTAAAAACTGCAAACAGGCAATAGTTCAATGGCTAAAACTGAAGACCTATGATGACATTGAATTATTGCTGCAAGCATCGTCATTATAAGTTGATAAGATTCACACACGCACCCACACCCACATACACTTACACACATGCACACACACACTCAAACACACACTAATTTAGACAATATCTCTAAGTTTTTTTTTTTCTTTTCTTGTTAATTTTATATTTGTTTTGTTTCTTGTTTAAATTCTATCTTCTTCTTCTTCTTTTGGTACACTCTATAATTTCATATTTAAGAACGGGGCCTCCTAGCACAGGTATATTCTTTACTTAAAAGGAGGCCCCTGTGTGACTTTTATTGAAAAGTGTACAAGATTTTAAAATAAACCTTATTATTAAATAAACCTTATTATTATTATTATATATCTTAGTTAATTCAGTCTATACAAAGTATTTTTAATGTAGCAGCTAAAAGCGAAAATAAATAAGATACAAACACATGAAGCTCAAAACATTTATCAAAGTAATCCCGTTCTACGGTACATAATCAGTCCATTTCTATCCCACTGCTCTACACTGGCTTATTCTCAGAATGAGGAAAGTTTAGGCCTTAGTCCACCAAATTGGCCTGGTGCAAGTTGGGGGAATTGATACACCGTCAAGAACTTTATAGAGCCCTCTCAGGTGTTCCTCACGATGATTTCCTTCACCATTAACGCAAGTCATAAATGAATTCGGAAAGTTAGAGGTGCGGGCCAGATTCGTACATGGACCCTCCTGCATGAAATTAAATCGTTTTAACGCTAGGCTATCACTGCTATCGCTATTCAATAACAATGATCAATTACGGAATCGATTAATCGTACAAATAAGCGTTTGACTGTCGTATAAAGTACTAGCGAAATTAGCAGAAATAGCACATAAAATAACAACTGTTACAAAATAATTAGCAATAAATCTTCAGTTAATTAAGAAAATAATAATTTTAACGTCTTCATCATCCACCATTACCTTCATTGTTTTTGAGCACATAATTATGAACACAAAGGTATATAATTATATATTATATTATGTGATCGGGAACATGATGCCAACCGCAATAAAATAATATTTATAGCACATTTTTAAACGCATTACTCTCTTTATTATGGCCATTCGGTTTTCACGACTCTATTATGGAGTGCAAGACGAAAATAATAAAATTTAATCTGTGGACTGTTGAAGTGCAGTTTCTGTTTGTTTGTTGGTTTTTAATCTGTGATTTTCGATTGATACTTCATCATCATTATTCAGCCTCTCCCAAGCATCCATATTGGGTGGTTTGCCATAATCGCCACGCTTGGCAGGCGGGTTGGCGATCGCAGTATGGTTGTTAAAGTACTCAGAGAATGCTGATGCCGATCCTCTAGTGAATCCCTTAGTCGCCTTTTACGACATCCATGGGAAGAGATGGGGTAGTGCTATTCTTTACGTCCGGCATCACACGGACGGTTTGATAATTAAGCGGGAATAAATATACGGTCCCCAACTTCTAGGCCTTTTTTCTGCCTAGCCTTTTCCTAACGATCTTGGGGTCAGTTTTCAGTCTAACCAGATTCGATAGAATACCAGTATTTTATACGGAGCGGTTAACATCAGATCTCCGCTTATTTCTTTTATCCGCTTATTTATTTATTTAGTAAGAGGCTAATTATTAACCGCACGGATTATATGATTTTCAAGCTTGAGCGGCGTTTGCCGTGGATGGGTGACCATCACGGCTTTTTATTATTATTATTAGCGGGCTAATGATGAGGGTTTTGTGACGGTACAAAGGAGGAAGCGCCGGCAGAGAACCCTCAAGAACCACTGCGGCACGGCTCCTGTGGAGCCCAAGTTAACCATGCGTGCCGCGAAGCCGAACAGTCTGGTGTACATCTCCCGCCTACACTACACCACTAAGGCGGAGGATATCGAGGAGTATATGCGCCAAAGGATCAAGTATACGGCGAGAGTGCAGCTGCTGGAATCGCGCCGTAATGTCAACTTCAGGGCATTCGTGGTGTGAGTACCAACTTGTCTTCTGTACCTCGTCATGGAAGAGAACTTTTGGCCGCAGGGAGTGGTGTTCCGTCGCTTCCCCGGAAAAGTGCCACACGATCGCAGAGCGATTGACATAATACGCAAGTGAAATGTTTTTACTAACATTGGCTTAAGTTTTATTACTAACATAAACTGTATTATTTAATATGTACCTATATGTCAGTTTGTAAGGTATTATCCATGGGCCAAAATAGCCTAAAAATAATGATAAATGAGTTGATAGTTTTATTACACATCGAGCACTTTAAAATGTGAGTCCCGGGTGTCATACGAATACCTATGGCTGTTGTTACGGATAGTCAGAAGCAGACCGGCTGACAACCGGTCTAACCAGGATATCGGCATTACCCAGTAACTGGTTTGCAGAGGTCTAATAGCAGTCGCTCCGTGTAAAATACTGGTACTGGAAGTTGACCCCAACATAGTTGGTGATAGGTTAGGCAGAACAGCTATTTTTAAAGATACAAGTCCGAGACGGGCTGCAAACTGCAGACTGCCCGCAAGTCGCCATCGGAATAGCGCCTTTAAGGTGTGCACTTTAAAGGTGCTATTCCGACAGCGACTGCAAAACTGCAACCGCAGACCGCAGCCGCAGATCGCACCGCAAGCGATACTACTTTTACAGTTTGCGGTCTGCAACCCGTCTCGGACTTGTATCCTTATCCACTACCTAATTAAATAAATTTCAACAAATTGTTGCAAGAGCACGAAACAGAGACACAAAAAAATAACATAAAATATCTGATAACGATCATACACGTCCATACATAAGTTCATTACGATTGATTTACATACAGAAATTAATACATCGAGATACAGTTTCACTTAAAATTTTAATTACAAGTGAGTTCGGATGCAACGCTAGTATTTTATACCGAAAGTACTGCCTTTATTCTCTATCGTATAATTTGATCGCTTCCCGCGTTTTATTTATGACAATAATAATTGTCTTCGATTCACATAAATCGAATTTTAATTACATGTTAGGTATTATTATTGTTCGGTTTGTAACTGATTTTTTTATTGTCTATTCTGTTCGGGTTTTGATTTTGGAGGATGCAGTTAAAATATGACTATGACTTTTATGTCTTTTGGGTGAAGTAGAAATATGCGTACTCCGAAAATCGAACTACGAAGTTGCGGCTGACGGATCGCATGTTTTCCAACCACGAAAGTGTTTCGGATCCGACGATGGATTCGACTTGGTCGCGTTTGTTCGCCCGAGGAAGGCGAAGGGGTATCTCACTCTTACTGCCTAAAAACCCACGGTGTTCCTTCTCCTAACCCTTGGCCGAGGTCGCGGGATTTGCAGCTGCATGCACCGCGACCCCGGCAGGCTTCGGTCCGCCAGCCTCTGGCAGACCTCTTCCTCTGTTGGGCCTTGCCCCAGGTCCTCCTGAGAGGCGCGCACGGAACACAGCGCGCCACCTTCTCGGGCCTGTTGCTGGTCGGCCGACGGGTCCCCTAACCCGCCACCCGCAGGCCACACACTACGGTGGCCGGAGATCGTCGCGCGCCCTCCGGCGCCCGGTGCGTCTTGGTCGCCATCACCTCCTCGCAGAAGGAGGCGACGGGTCGCGTTTGACCCTAGTCTCATCTGATGGTAAGTGCAGACAGGGTCTAAGGTGGAGCACACGAATCCAAGTAACAGAGATACAGAGGAATTACCCTTTACCCCTCTGGCTCTCTCAGTCACAGGACGGAACACACTACACTGCTTGGATAAATGCTTCCATTTCTCACTAAAATTCAAATATTTTATATCGAAATTGGGTTGGTATAATTTGTATCGATAGTTAGTGTGAATACTTGCATTATTTCTCGATCTAGAATACGTTATCGAAACAAGAACATTCGTTGTCGAAGCGATCGATACCGTATGAATTAATTCAAAACATAAATTGCCAATTATATTCGAACGCATTTGATATATTGTCTTGATAGACATAAATATTCATTATTGAATATTTTATTATTATCTGTAACAACTTAATAATACGGGGTTATTATTATACGACGACCGACGTTTTAATTACTTTTTACTTTTGTTTTTGTTTTAGATGTATCTTAATAAGGCCATGTTTAACTGATTGTAGATTAAATGGCTTATTATAGTTTGATTTGGTTTGAGGAATGAGTAGATTTAGAAACTGTTGTTTAAGTATTAGGCCCAACTTCGGGTCCGAAATTTTATTTAAAAAGACACTTGGTCGATTACCGTATGGTCGAAAGAATTATTAACCGAATAACAATTTGTTCGAACAGTCTTTACTGCGACGAAAGCTTCACCGAATGTGTAATTAACCGAATAGATTGCTAAGGACTGCTCGAACAAATTGCTATTCGGTTAATAATTCATTCGGTGAAACGTTCGTCGAAGTAAAGACTGTTCGAACAAATTGTTATTCGGTTATCAATTCTTTCGAACGTACATTAATCGACCAAGTGTCTTTCGAAATAAAGTATCGGACTCCAATATACAACTTTGTCACTATCCGCGGGTAGTGTGATGATTTCAATGAGCGTTGCCCGCGCTCAATATCGGCTATAATAAAGCAATGTAATTGCCCGACATTCATTTAGTCACACACCAACTAGTGTCGCGGCTATAGGTACATCCCTATAAAGTGTCATTATTGCAAAAAATGTCATCTTGTGTTTGCACGATATAATTATTATATATAACTGTATAATTAATTGTATAATTGGCACTATACACTCATTTTTGAGTTAAGCTCGCCTTTGTACATGACTTCACAAGTTGTAATTTTAATTGTAATTTTCTTGTGTACAGTAAAGAATAAGAATAAAAAAAAAGATTAGCCTGTAACTATCCAACTGCAGGGCAAAGGCCTCTTCTCATACAGAGAAGCAACGAGCATTAAGCCCCACGCTTGTTCACTGCGGGTTGGCGATTTGAGACCATTAAGTCCAGGTACTTTCTTCACGATGTTTTCCTTTACAGTATGTCAGTGGCGTTTTAGATTAACTATACCCTATTCACCGTAAATTGATTTCTGATGTTTCTCTACAAAACGTAAATATATATATATAAAAAAAATAGATAACAAAGCTATTTCACGGTTTTTGATGATGTCGTTTACGTTATTTCGATTCCAATCTCCTTACGGCTACAATTTACGAAGGTCAGGACTCATCTTAGGGTGAAAGAAGTACAAGAATGAAGAAGAATGTTGGAATAGAAAATAATATTTTAAGTCGCATATAATAAGTGGTTATATAATAACAATATAATAAGTGCATGCCTCTCAAGTTAAAGGGGAAAATCTACAAGTCCGTGATAAGACCTGTCGTACTACTATATGGATCGGAATGTTGGGCCGTGAAGAAGACGGATGAAAAAAGTTTGCATGTAGCGGAGATGAGAATGTTGAGATGGATGTGTGGAGTGACCAGAATGGATAAGGTCAGGAATTAGTATATTAGAGGAAGTTTGAAAGTAGCGCCAGTGACAGAAAAGTTCAAAGGGAACCGTATGTCTTGATAAGCATGTAAAGACGAGAGATGAAACGCACGTGACTAAAAGAGTTATGAATTTAAATGTGAATGGATAGAGAGGAAGAGTGAGGCCAAAGAAAAGATGGATGGATTGTGTGAAGAATGATATAAAAGAGAAGGGAGTCAGTGATATCATGACGGTTGACAGGATGGAATGGAAGAAGAAAATGTGTGGCGCCGTCCCCAAGTAACATGGGATAAGGGCAGGAAGATGATGATATAATAAGTGGTTAATTACCACTCCACTTAATTAATTAACCACTTATTACGAGTATATCTGACTTAAAATATTATTTTCTATTCCAAATGAATTTGTCCAATCCAAGTTAATTGCCACTCCACTAGCCTCCACGAGTGACGATACTTAAGTACGTCCGGCGCACCCTGGGCAGTCAGCCCCGCTACCAACCTTGCTGACTGGCTAATCTTTTCACCACAGCATGAGCTATTTTCATATAGCTCGTGCTGACACGAGAGAAGAAGAACCACTCCACTGGACTTAAACAGTGGATTTTTTATGATTATGATGATATGATGGTGAATTAAGATTATATTTTGAACACTGCTAAAGTGTCTGCGAATTTTTGCTTGCAATTGAACCTCTAAAATCCCGTGGTTCATCTTAAGTTATAAGTGGTGAATAATTCTAAGTTAGTATCACAAGATTCCATTTTGGACGTTGTCAAAAACATTTCAAAATGCCTGCAACTTGAACTGTCAAAATCCTGCGATACATGCCACCCTTTGACCGCCACGGACGTCTATGGACGTCAAATTAAAACGTGCTCACGACGCCTCCGATGGCATGGCACGTCGAAAACACCACTTTTCTACAGTTGAAACGTTTGACGTCCATTGACGTCCGTGGCGGTCAAAAAGTTAGCCTTCTCGGATACCTTAGTTTATGAATTATAAGTAGAAGTAATATTGTTATAGCACATAGGTTACGGTCAGGACATTATCCTTCTAGGGCTTCCTAACGAAACAAATCGATTCACCAAATTGCGAGATTTGTGGAGTACCTACTTTATGATGTCCAACATTTACTAATGGATTTTGCCAAATTTCGGAAAGAGGAATTTACTGGTGCGTAGGCATAGATTGAATCTTGACGCGGACGACGGCGACGACGACGTGCCTGAAGTGACCCGGGTAGAGCTGAGAGCGGCGGTGAAAAGGCTTCAGGCCAAGAACACCGCCCCGGGGCCCGACGGCATACCTGGCCGTGCATGGGTCCTGGCTCTCAAGGCTCTCGGGCCCCGACTGAGGGGGCTCTTGAGCGCATGTTGCGAGCGGGGCCAGTTTCCGCTTCGGTGGAAAACCGGCAAGCTGGTCCTGCTCAAGAAGGAGGGGCGCCCCGCAGACTCGCCGTCTGCGTACCGCCCCATCGTGTTGCTGGACGAGGTGGGCAAGCTCTTTGAAAGAGTAATTGCAGACCGCCTCGTCACGCACATGACTGGGGTGGGACCGGATCTGGCGGACAACCAGTTCGGTTTCCGCCGGGGGCGCTCCACCGTGGACGCAATCATGCGCGTGAGGGCTCAGGCGGAGGAAGCAGTTACCCGGGGCGAGGTCGTCTTGGCGGTGTCTCTAGACATCGCCAATGCCTTCAACACCTTGCCCTGGAGTTGCATAAGAGCGGCACTCGAATACCATCGGGTCCCGACCTACCTCCGCCGCATTATCGGGGCCTACCTCACTCAGAGAGCCGTCATCTACCCGGGTCGGGGAGGATGGGGTCGGCGAGAGATGTCGTGCGGTGTTCCACAGGGATCGGTCCTGGGGCCGCTCCTGTGGAACATCGGATACGACTGGGTGCTTCGCGGTGCGTTCCTCCGCGGCGTCGGCGTGACTTGCTACGCCGACGACACGCTGGTCACGGCGCGGGGGAGGACGCACCGCGAGGCAGCCATACTGGCGACAGCTGGGGTTGCGCAGGTCGTCGCAAGGATCCGGCGGTTGGGTCTCGAGGTGGCCTTGCAGAAGTCCGAGGCCCTTTGTTTTCACGGGCCCCGGAAAGGACCACCCTCGGGATCCCACATCGTAGTGGGGGGCGTTCGCATCGGCGTCGAGTCGACGATGAAGTACCTAGGACTTGTCCTCGACGGCCGGTGGAACTTTGGGCCTCATTTTCGGCAGCTGACGCCAAAGCTAATGGGCACCGCGTCTGCGTTGTCGCGGCTGCTGCCCAATCTGGGGGGGCCCAACGCCTCCTGCCGGAGGCTCTACGCGGGGATCGTACGGTCCATGGCTCTATATGGGGCGCCAATATGGGCGGACACCTTGACGGCCAGCAACGTCGCAATTTTGCGGAGACCGCAGCGCGCGATGGCCGTCAGGGTGATAAGGGGGTACCGTACGATCTCCTTCGAGGCGGGGAGCCTCCTAGCCGGATCGATGCCCTGGGATCTGGAGGCGAGGGCCCTCGCGCTGAGATATCGTCAGCGCGAGGAGGCGCCTGAGCGGAGTGAGCTCCACCAGATCCTAGTGGCCAAGTGGAAGGAACGACTTGCGCAACCCAGCGCAGGGCACGCCGCAATAGCGGCGGTAAGACCCGTTATGGAGAAGTGGCTGGAGAGGCGGCATGGCGCCCTCAGCTTCCGGCTGACGTAGGTGCTCTCGGGACATGGATGTTTCGGGAAGTACCTGTGTCGCATAGGCCGTGAGCAGACGCCCGGATGTCACCACTGCGTCGACTGCCCTGAGGACACGGCGCTTCACACGCTGCAGGCGTGCCCTGGGTGGGCGACGCAGCGCCGTGAACTGGTCGCGGCAGTCGGTGGTGACCTCTCGCTTCCGGCCGTGGTTCTGTCCATGGTCGGGAGCGAGAGTGCGTGGGAAGCCGTCGCCTCCTTTTGCGAGGTGGTGATGGCGACCAAGGAGGGAGCGGAGAGGGAGAGAGAGGCGGCAGCCACTCTCCCTTCCCGCGCCAGACGCACCGGGCGCCGCCGGAGGGCGCGCGACGATCTCCGGCCACCCTAGTGTGTGGCCTGCGGGCGACGGGTTGGGGGACCCGTCGCCCGACCAGTAACAGGCCCGAGAAGGCGGCGCGCATGTGTTCCGTGCGCGCCTCTCAGGAGGACGTGGGGCAAGGCCCCACAGAAGGAGAGGTCCGCTAGAGGCTGGCGGACCGAGGCCTGCCGGGGTTGCGGTGCATGCAGCTGCGAATCCCGCGACCCCGGCCAAGGGTCAGGAGAAGGAACACCGTGGGTTTTTAGCCGGTAAGAGTCCGGCATAGCCCTTCGCTTTCCCCAGGCGAAGGGTATCCATGAGGATTTTCCCACGAAAAAAAAAAAAAAAAAAAGGCATAGATTGAATCTGATGGATGTTGGTACCTGGTTTTCAGTTTTAGCAAATCCCACATCAAATGCTGCACATTATGTAAGATTTTTGCTCAGCATTAATTATTTTTATTTACTATAAGATAGGAACTACGGGACTGACTTGTTCAAATGTGGAACGGAAGTCCATGAAAAAAAAATAAAGTTATTAAAAAAAACTACGATACTGGTGATAGATTGTACATAAACTGTATAACAGGTTTTAGCCTGTCTCGCAAGTAAGTAATCTTCACTCAAAGATAGCGATCTCAGTTTGAAGATTGCTCGGCAGATAGGGTGCAAGATCACTTTTGATAAAAACAGTACTCGGTTTAAATGACTCAAATTTATTTACTTTGAAACTAGTTTTCTTTGGAGCGCGTATTTTACCAGATCGAGGCAATCTGGAAATAAAAAATAGTAAAGTCTGTGAGCGGTTGAATAAGCTGTGTAAGTGTTGTTTCTACTGCAAAAAAATGGCTAAGTGTGTGATGGACCACGCACTGTGTAGGTTCCGTAGTGAGTACACGGTACACCTATAAGATGTTAAATTACTTCTTTTCTTCATGTTGAATACAATTAACTACACAATTAGCGTAACAAACGTTTTAACTTACTTCAAAAAAAGGAGGAGTTTCTCCATTCGACGTGAATTGTTTTTGTTTGTTGTGTGATTGTAAATCGTTTTTTTTTTTTTTTTTTTTTTCTATTTGACTGCAGTAGGTCGTCCTAGGGGACGGTTTCTACGTAACCGGGCAGTTATTGGCGAGACCTGAAGGGTCTCCAGCCAATGGGGGGAAGTAAAATACTTAACCTAAGCTAACTACTTGTACTACACTAACATCATGACTACCTGCAACAACAGCACTAAGGGCGACCCCTAGTGGGACTCGGACCTCGGCTTAGGGCGTTGCTAACGTGGACATAGGGGGGGGGAGACAGCTTGATGAGGGCTGAATTATCGGGGTGACTGCGGAGTCTGAAGAGACGACCGGCTCTACGACGGGAGAGCTCGGTGGATCGTGACCGGCGGCGGTGGGGCGTCGTGACCGGCGGCGGTGGGGCGTCGCGACGGGCCTCGTCGGCGAGGACGGTATGCCGGGCGGCGGCGTTTGTTGTGTAGTGTGCTGGTCGATTTACTCGCCTCCTGGAGGAGGGTAATTTCGTCATCGGGTTCTAAAAGTGTGTGCCTGGGACGGCGAACTTTACTTATGAGAGAGGGACTGTAGTCGGCCGCTGCGGCGACTAGGGGGTTCGGATGGCGGGGGGCAGAGTCGAAGTAACGCTTGGAAATGCGTTTGAGGTATTGCCTGATGGTTGGCATTTTTAGATCGAGATGGAGTTGGACGTTACGCATGAACCACGGGGCAGCCGCGGCTCTGCGCAACACTCGATTCTGGAGGGTTTGGAAGGATTTAAAGCGATAAGGCTTAACGTGTGCGAACACGACGCTAGCGTAAGTCAAGATGGGGCGGATGCACGTCACGTAGATTCTCAGCTTATTTCTAAGTGACAATTTACTGCGCGTTCTAAGGATGGGGTGGAGGCGACCGACAGCGAAAGCGGCGCGAGCGCGCACCGCTTTGATGTGGTCTCGGAAACTCAGATGGTGGTCGAGGATAACCCCCAGGTATTTGGCTTTCATCTCCCAAGGGATCTGTTTGCCGAACATGAGGACGGGACGGATGTGGGTGTGGGAGTCACCGTGTCTCTCGAAAAGAACGGCTGCGCTCTTTTCGGGATTCACCTCTATTCTCCATTTCCGGAACCAGACCCCGAGGGCGTCGGCTGCGGTTTGAAGGGTTCGAGAGATGCTATCGAGACTCCTACCGGAATAGTAGATAGCCGTGTCGTCGGCGAAGAGAGCCAACTTGGCCAAGCCACGTTTGGGAATGTCGCTGGTGTACAGCGTGAACAGAAGGGGCGATAGCACGGAGCCCTGAGGGACTCCTGCGCGAATGGGGTGAGGGGACGAGAGGGTGCCTTCTAGGCGATAGCGGAAGGAGCGATCCGACAGAAAGTCTCGAATGATGAGCACGAGACGGTCCGGCACGTTGAATTGGTACAGTTTGTATAATAAACCGTTGTGCCAGACCTTGTCGAAGGCTTTCGCTACGTCGAAGAAGAGCATGCCCGTTTTGTACGAGCGCATAAAACGGGAGCTAATGTGTTCGACAATGCGGTGCAATTGTCGAATGCAACAGTGCTGGGTTCGAAAACCGAACTGTTCGTCGGGGATGAGTTTACGGGAGTCAGCGAAATCCTTTAAACGGATATAAATGAGACGCTCATAGATTTTCCCAATTACATTGAGAAGACTAATGGGGCGATAACTACTGGGCTCACTCTTGGGTTTGCCGGGTTTGGGGATACCGATAACGGTGGCTTGTTTCCAAGCTTGCGGAAAGATGTTATTACTCAGAGCGCCATTGAAGATGGCGGTCATGAGAACTATGAGCGGGGCGGAAAAGTGTTTGATCACCTTATTGGTGATACCGTCTGAGCCGGGGGCTTTCCTAGGTTTGAGATTCCTCACTATCGTGTGGACCTCGTCTACGGTGATGGGGGGTAAGGGATCGTCGGGGTCTTCATCGGGAGGGAGGGAGGCCCTACGTTCGACCTCGCGATCCACTTTGGAAAGATGGACCGGGTCTGCGGGTTGGGTGCTGGGAGTACATTGGGCTTCTAGACTGTCGGCTAGACATTCGGACTTTTCGTCATCTTCAAAGGCCGGCCTTTGGTTCGGACGATTGAGAGGGGGAGTTGAAGCTACACAATCGGATTTTAGATTTCGTTGTAATTGCCAGAAGGCCAGATGGGATGGCTCTAAGTCGCTCAACATCTTGTCCCAGCGGGCTTCCCGAACCTCCCGTACACGTTTCTTTACAGCACGCTGTAGAGAACGCATATGGGCGCGGTTAGCTTCGCAGGGAAAAGTGTCATAGGCACGGATGGATGCGTTCTTCTCCGTCAGCAGTTCACGCACATCGTCCGGCAGCTTCCAGCGGTGTTCGTCCACCGCTGGAACCTGCCGTGAACACTCGTTCACCACGGACTGTACGTGACTGGTAAGGGAGTCGATCGCGCCCAGCGTGTCGGCAATCGTAACGATATCGTCAGGGATGGAATCTAAGTGAACGGACGAGTATTGTAAATCGATTTCAATGGTTTTTTTTAAAGAATATTCACCCCTATTGGTCCCATTTAAATTTGATGAGCGTCTGATGAAAACCTTCAGAGTATCTATTGAAGAGTTCCATTGTCTGTCACAACGATTGAATTGAAGAATGGATTCTATCACAACGCAAATCACTTGCAATTGCTGTAATCGCATGTTCATGTATTGTTTATACAACGCAAAATGGAAAACAAAATTACTTAAAAAAAATTAAAAAGTAAAATTATTACCTTAATATAAAATGAATAGTTTCAGAGGTTTGGTGCCTTCAATAGGGTATTTGACTGAAAAAATCTAATTAGTCCGTCAGTTAGATTATCAAAAAATATTTGACCCGTATTTTTTCTTTTGTTACGTAAACCAAAATTGACGAAGATACGATACTTTTAAAATTGGCAAAACGTCACAAGCAAGTACAATTTTTACTTGCTTCTGACTTCACAAGCCCCCACTCTCGAGTTTTGATGCGTTTTATCTTTCCAAATATTCATAGATTTAACAAAAGAAAAAATATGTGTCCATTATTTTTCAAAACTCTAACTGGCGGACTAATTAGATTTGCAATTTATTGATGCTGTCAACATGCCTATTTGGTTAAACGTGGATTTTCACCGACTTCTGAAGCTGTTAATTTTTTACTATGGAAACAATTTTACTTTTTTCAGTATTTTTTGGTTATTATTGTCCTGAGTACATGTCATAAGTTGGTCGACTATTACTCATAAGCTAGCTTAAGCTTATTAGACTTAATTATAACCTTAGACGACATAATCTTTATTCTATTTCCGCCGAATCTCATCGCTTGTGGTCCCAATGAGAGACACTTAAAGTCTGTCGAACGGCCGACGACAGACCTCAAGATAAGGCGAGCCAGCTCTTAAGAGTCGAGTTACCTTATCGAATAATTTCCACTTTTATTATGACGAGGGTCCCAAACGTTGATTTGTGACGTTCGACCTTATTAAGACTTTTTTTACTTTTATTTTGACTTTCGGGTTTTATTGAAGATCGTAAATTATGGCGGGAATGATTAGTTTTTTGGGTTGATTGGGGTGGTATTGTAAATCAATTGGGGGTTTATGTGTTCGATTTCAAAAGAGTAACCATGGAGTTTCTTGCCGGCTCTTATCCATAGGAAACGACAAATTGGAACCGCGTACATTTTTCATTTTTTTTCTCTTTATTTTATTTAGGGACTTTTATACAAATGTACATGCCAGTCCCTTCGGACCTTATAAGTACTATACAATAACACTACCGCGCCGGAGCGCATTTCACACTGTGCTAAAGGAAATTCAGGCTTCTATACAATAGTTAAGTTTCATGTTTGCATGGAAATTACACTGCTTGGAACTCGTTTAGATCCGCGCGTATGCCGCGGCAGCCGGTCGGCTGCGCTCGGCCACACCGCAGGTAGAAACTGACTGCGATAGCGGATTCCAGCAGATTGTAGCCGTCGGGCGGACGCGGTCGACTACTGGCGCGTGCTCGAGCATCCGCTGCGACGCGCTGCGCTGCGCTCCTGCGTGGCCCGGTTGGTGAAAATCGTACATAAGGTTAGGTAGTCGGAAAAGTGGAATTAAGGCGGAGTCAATATAAAGTATCACTAATGACAGTTTATCAGACAGAGTAAAAAAAAACAAATTCAAAATTGCTGGCCACGTGCCTCTTCTCATAATGAGAAGAGTTTAGGGCTTAATCCACCAATCTAGCCTGGTCCTTTTCTTTCTTATAGTGTCAATAATTTATTAAATAATTCCTGAATAGTATGTGGCTACCTCAGTAACGTTTGGAGTGGCCGCGCAGAGATCGTTCCTCATGTAGATTTTCGGGCACAAGGGACGATCAACGACAACCCGCGACGGGTAGCCTGATGTTAGCCTACACACACTATCGAGGACATTTTGGAGCCCTCTCAGATGTGCAGGTTTCATCGCGATGGCTGCCTTCACCGGACCTCCTTAGTCCAAAACAGTTTCTATCTATTCTGTTTTTTAGTATTTGTTGTTATAGCGGCAACAGATAACATCATCTGTGAAAATTTCAACCGTCTAACTATCACGGCTCATGAGATACAGCCTGGTGACAGACGGACGGACAGCGGAGTCTTAGTTATAGGGTCCCGTTTTACCCCTTGGGTACGGAACCCTAATAATCAAAAACGCTCGGTAACAAGTCGGCTATTAGTTAAAAAAAAAAACTCAACAAAATCAATACCGCCTTAGGATCCGATCAAATATATTTGTAGATATATGTACGCCTTCACTTTTCCTTCCATCCTTAATTATTTCTGGGAACAAAGAATCCTTAGACGTCGCAAGACGTATTGTCCATGGTGACAGACGTCGGCGCCAGACCCCGTATTAATCGATTAAATCGGACTCTGAATATAAGAATCGAATGATCGAAATATTGGACGAACTACGGAGAAGGACATTGATTAGTTTGGAGACGTATTTTTGGTATACTTTGATTTTTAATTTAAAGATATCCGGATTTAATATCCAGTAGAGAACATAATTAGATAAACTAAAAAAAAAATATTGAGGTAATGCTGCGCTTAATACCTACGTGGTTGAAAATAATACTAACTGGGTATTTCACCAACTTATCATTAACTTTTTACTATAGTATTATAACTTTCGTGAGACACATTTTAATTTATGATTAATTAGGGTTTACTCACGTGCATTTTTCGGGATTGCCCGACTAGTTTCGGACTCAAACGGAACCCTTAATCATGAGTTGAACACGCGGCGAGGTAACGAGCCGATTTAGTTCCCGAAAAATGCACGTGATTAATCATAAATACAACTGTTCAAGCTAATTCGGTCTCTAAACTTTTCGATTGCTAACATTTGCATTTCACCACCATTTAGCGATAATGACAAGATTATTGACCAAAAAAAGTCATATTTCAAGGTCACATTTAGCTTATCTGGTGAATAATTACGGACTACAACATGAAGCACTTCCTTAATATATTTAATTATTTCCAACAAGATTTTATTGTAATTGATTATCTCAAAATACTTATTGAAATAAAACAAAATACTCCCCGGAATTGATTGTTTCAAATCTGTCCGTTTGGCAGCCGGTATAACTTACAAGTTTTCTTGTTAAAACGAAGATCTTGCGACAAAAACATAAAAACACTAGGTACTGGGTACGTCACTTACCTCCGGTTTCTGAATTAAGAATTCTAGGATAAGCAGTACCTACTTAAGTAACATTTTATTTGAGTACGGAGTTGTCACAAAAATGATGGTACTGTGGCGGTTATTCACTTTGTTTTGTATCAATGAATTAATAATTTTAAACTCAAATTTATTCATTTTAAAACACTACACAATAACACGTATCATGTTTATTTTCCCACATTTGACATTACACCATAAACACACAGAACGCATTATCTATTCATATTCATAACATAACACTATTAACAAAATCATATTCACAACCAACATTTACTTATTTACTATATTCACAGCACACATAATATTTACGCACATATTTAATAATATTAACAAATATTTATAAATATTATAATTATAATATATTTGTACCTCCGGTTCCTGCGTTAAAAATTCTAGGATAAGCAGTACTTAAGTAACATTTGAAATCGAACCTAATTAGTACTTTTAATGATATTAATCAAACATAACACTGATTAAACACTATTTAATAAATATGCAAAAATTATTTAACTACAGGGTGTAAACGAATTCATGTAATTCCTTCAAACCGCGTGATCTACTCGAGACACTGATTGACCCTGCATAGGTTTTTTTCAAAATAATCAGAAAAAAGTTTTCAAAAAATGAATCATGGTATTCTGTATCTGAGTAATTTTAGCGTCCCGAGTTAACTGACTGCGTGGAGCGATATCGCGCTAGTCGTGCCCGTCACCTGAGTCGCCGTGCCTTCATTCATTTATGCATGACATCAAAACTTTCTATCACATAATTTTTTTATTTGGGAAAAAAAAAGTTTATTTTTATTTTTAATCAATCTAAATCCCGTGCGGTGTTAATCAATACCATTAATAGATCATGTGGTTTGAAGGAATTACACGAATTCGTTTACAACCTGTATACCCTTTTTACTGTATGGCGAGTCCAGAAGTTTCTCTACAAATCGTTACCATACAAAGAAAATCAAATATGGCATTATCGATGGTAGTCTCCTTACGGCTACAATTTACAAAATGACCGCTATGTCAGGACACTTACGTTGAACAGAGAATAAGAAATCGTGTTTTTTTAAGACTGGTTGCCAGTGTTGCTATACGCGAAAAATATATCACTACATAGCTGCATACTCGTAGTATAAAACAAAATCGCTTCCCGCTGTCTGTCCCTATTGTATGCTTAGATCTTTAAAACTACGCAACGGATTTTGATGCGGTGTTTTTTAATAGAAAGATCGATTCAAGAGGAAGGTTTATATGTATGCATTGCACTAGTTTATTATAATTCCATTTATGTAGTTCTTCAAACGAATCAATGGATTCTATCCACTGATATTTGGATATGGATATTTGGATCCTAAACACCTCTATAGTGGATTTTATGGAATTTTTGATGGAATTTTAATTAAATGATTGATGAATAAAATTTATGTTTGTAATAATAATTTACAGTGTTAATTGTTGCCAATAAGCCTAACATTGTGGTGATAGATCGATTAGAATGCCACACGATGATTGTTGATATCACTGTCAATGACGACAATCTCGTGAAAGCCAAAACTGATAAAAAAATCTAATATCTTGATATGGCAGAGGAGGTTGTCGACATGTGGGATGTTGACTCAGCAGTCATTGTGCCGATAGTCGTTACAGCCAAAGGCTTAATAGCCGAGAGCCTCGACCAACATCTGATGAGGCTCTCGTTAAGCAGCTGGATCAAGGGTTTGATTCAGAAAGCGGTACTTCTGTACACGGCGCGTATTGTTAGGAAGTTCCTCTCTCTGGAGCCCTGAATGCCGGTAGCTTGGACCCTATTCCCGATGACGGTGGGTTACTATTTTTTATATTTTTAAATGTATACAGGGTGTAAACGAATTCGTGTAATTCCTTCAAACCGCATGATCACACGAATCAGAATGATGGCACGGCGACGCAGCTGACGGGAACGACTAGCGCGATATCGCTCCACGCAGTCTTATGATAACTTGAGACGCTAAAATTACTCAGATACAGAATACTATGGTTAATTTGTTTAAACTTTTTTTTGTTGATTCTGAAAAAAAACTATGCAGGGTCAATCAGTGTCACCTGTAGATCACGCGGTTTGAAGGAATTACAAGAATTCGTTTACACCCTGTATTGTTTTTTTTATGATATTTATTTAAAAATAGAATTTATAAGTTTCTAAAATGTATAAACGAAATGTACATACAGTGTTACTTCATTGAAGATTTAATTGATTTTATATCATGCTGCTATACACTCTACACAGCAATTAGGTCTGAGTAAACAAAGAAGCATGCGCAACACATGCTGTAGCCAAAACGTCACTAGCGAACTGGTCAAAGGTTCTGCTTGTCAAAGGTAAAACGGGCGAACTGGTAGGACGTAGATTGGGACTAATTGGAAGTCGTTCGACGTCAGTCTCTCAAATTAATCGATGTATTCGTGCCTCGAACCTTCTTCTGCCTGGCTTTATTAAACTCGGCTGGTGTTTCGATTGAACATTTTATATTAGACACATACGTTTAGCGTGAACTATTTTGTATTTTATCTTTACCTAACTACTTAAGTGATATTTAATAATATATATGGTGTTCAGTTTCTTGGATGGCTTGAACGTCGCAACGTAAACTACAGCCTATTGTTAATTTTGTTAAGTTTCTCTTTAAGTGAACTGTAATTTGTTCTTTGAGAAATAAATGTCTTTAAACCGAACATAGAATGTAGGAGGTGAAATATTGTTTCAAAAGTGATTTTTTAATGAATACATTGCTAAATATGCACATAGTGATGAAATTGGGTGAAACTAGACATAATTTTATAGACGGGAAAAAAATACTCACCTCGTTTTGTAGACGTTAACTTTCATTGTAATTTGTTAATCAAGTGGTCTATCATGTTGAAACAAATAACAGTAATGATTGTAAATAACAGGCAATGACGATAAAAAAAAATGAAAATAAAAAACTTTAATATAAGGAACAATTTACGGAAAATCTGTTTTTTTTTTTACTTTTTTAATGTAACTGTAAAATAAGATATTTTTTTACATATTTTTCCTTCGGTAAAATGATGACTCGTTTCACTCTATTTCATATGCGTACAACTGGCGAGGCGTAAGCTGAGCTCTGCATTTGTGTGAGTGCGCATAGAATTGATTGCCAAAAAGCAGTTCAAACCGGTTTAAACTAAGCAAAGGATGCGTCTGCATTCATTCTTACACAAATGCAAAGCTCAGGGGGTCTACTCCTTAAGTCCGTCAACAAATTTAGTCGCCCGTCCGAAAGTAGCCTGAAACGTAGGAGTGAACAAAACAAGTGTCAAGTTCAACTTTTCGGACAAGCAAAAACACATCGGTAGTAAGGACAACTGTCACATCGTGTTGTCATTCATTCTTAGTTCGGGCCTCGAAATAATCGTATATCCGTAGGTGATAGGGAGTAGGAAACGCTCGTAACTAAGGCCGAAACCACGGACTTCGTGCTTAGGGAGTAGCCCCCTGCTTAGGGCTCGCGAACGGTACATTATGGAGATTTGCACTGTATTGTAAAAATATTAATGGAAATCATTATTTATCGATATTTTATATCAGTTCTAAGAATACAAATCCATTACAGTATGATTTATTTAGTACAATAACTTCACGACATCTGGATGTACAGACATCGGTACAAATCAACACTGCAAATTAGGTGCGAAAAGACTAAGAGCCTGCGCCCACTGGCGGCACGGCAAGGCAAGGGATTTTTTAAGCTAAAATAATTTTAAACTTTATTAATACCCTTTTACGACTCATAATTCCCGTACCGCGGGATGCATCGTGGTATGCTAACCAAATACAAGTGCTAGTGGTATTAAAATAAGAATTAACATTATTTGAATTAAAAAAATCCTTTGCCATGCTGTCCCGCCAATGGGCGCCGGGCCTTAGGGGGTATTTCACCAACACATCAATATTTAGTTCGTAACTATTCACCAGATGAGCTAAATGTGACCTACAAATATGACAGTTATGTGTTCAATAATCTTGTCATTATCACTACTGACATGTGGTGAAATGCAAAATTTAGCTATTGAAAAGTTTAAAGACCGAATTAGCTTAATGAACAGTTAATCATAGGTCGGTTTAAGAGGCCGTACCTATACAAAATTTTGCCGATTTCGCTGATTTACGTGATTTTACAGACGTGGTTTTATAGTTAAAATCTTTTATCTGTTCTGTGGTTAAAATAATATATTTCTATAAGTTTTAATGCACAACGTGAAAGATCATTTCAATTATGATCTAATAAATGAGCTACTTTTTTATTTTATGTCGATTAATAGACCACAAACCGACGACTGTTTTGTGAATTTTTGTTGTAAGAGGTTTAGAATATATCACATATTAACGAATTGTTTTGACGTCTAAATAGTATGAAAAATTTTAGCATGTATTGTTGTAAAAGTCGTCTATAAAATGTATGAATCACATTTTACCACTTTGATATAAAAAAATTGAGTAAAAAAATACTTCATTTATTCAAGTTTTTAGAGAAACTGGGCAAAGAATTGCTTTCGATTTTGGCTATTTATAACTGTCGTTCATAAAATTAAAACAACAAAAAATAAACTTCAGTTCAATATCAATCAATTTTCGGAAATTCAAACTTATAGAAATATATTATTTTAACTGTAAAACGTCGTTTGTAAAATCACATAAATCAACGAAATCGGTAAAATTTCGTATACGGCCTCTTACTACCCCTAAGATTAACAAAAGCAACGACTAATCACTCCCTACAACTTTCCCACATAATATCTGGACATTGTTCTAACCGTAGGTGGTCACTATCCGATCCGATAAGTCGGATGTTACTTGATTAATTATACGATAACATGATAGGACACTACCCTACATGGCATGGTGGATGGAAGACAAGGGGATCGTAAAGGATCGTGGGTGGCCCGTTTATTGTCAAATGGATAGGATTGGATTTTATTTGGTGTCTGCTGTGACTAGGATTTTATTTAATTTGTGGTAAAAAGGGTGTGGTTAATAATTAAGTATAGTGATCGAGGGGAAAATTTTGAAGAAAAACGTATGTTATCAGAACTTTAGTTACGATTATGAGAACAGCATCCTAATTGTGTAAAACACTCGTAATCATTATGGTTTTGATTTTGACAGTTCAACAATTTCCATAGCAAAGTATGTATAAACAATCTGGCTTCTCCACAACTTTGTACCACGCAATGAATATTGTTGTATTGTCAAAATTAAAGCTATTGAAATTACGAATGTGATACGCAATTCGGATGCTGTTTTGATCATAAATTGTTTATTTTGAGAAGAATAATTTAAAAGGTATTATTTCAGTAGTTGATATCCATTGCAGTTACGATAAAAAGGTTTACGTTCGACAGTGTATGTTTGAAGGATGTTTTTAACAATTTTAGTATATTTATTTGCTTTTTTGCCGAGGGCGGAGACAAAATTTTAATCTTACCTACATTCATGGGCCACTTAAAATGGCTCATAGCCCTGACTAGGGGGTTTATTTATTATTTTATAATCTTATTAGTCAAGTTAAATGTAATTAATTGAATTTATTATTGAATGGAAAGTAATTATTGATAATTTTATGGGAATGAATTTATCTGTTAATTACTGAGACCTATTGTACTGAAATCGTAACCATTGCCTATTACCCTGTGTTATCATCTAAAAAACACAAACATTACTACCACAGATAACAATTCAATGATTTATCACCCATAGACAGCAGTTAAAACTTTATTACCCCAACATATCTACAAACAAGACTCGCGCATCATTCAGTTTAAAATCAGAAACGTGTCGCGAACAAACAAACGAACAAACACATCGAATTAACAGCTTAATTGGCCACATAGCACTAAAAGTACCATTATCCGTCCATTTTGACCATTAATCCTTCTACAGGGTTGATTTAGAGTCAATAAATGAGTTTCCAATCACGACTAGTATATCAGGACTCATTAAACTCAAAAGCGAGGACTCCTTTCTTAAATTAAACAATCGTAAGTGCATTCGCATCATTCTTACTTCGCCCACTCCTTTGTCCGAGCTATTTTTGGATGTGGTCCAAACTAAGAACGCTAGCAATGAATATGGATGTAGTCTGCAGAAATCTATTAAATTACATATCGATGCATAGCAGCCAAAAAGGGATAAGCCAATTTACAAACTTTACAGGAGAGTGGTTTAAAGTTCGTTTACGATGAAGAAATTAGCCTAAGGACCTTATTTAACATGTCGTCTAAGTGACAAAAAGTATGTCTTAGATTTATGAGACTTAGATCAATCAACGCAGAAAAAATAGACGATTCCAACGATATATATACAAGGTTAGTCAGAAAGGGGGTACTAATCCGAAAGGGTGTTAAAGTATCCATAATAATGAGTAACTTTTGTTCTATCACTTTCCCCAAAAGTCAATAGTTTAAGAGAAATAACGGTACAAAAATTAAAAAAAAAGTGCTAAAATCTATCTATACATAGCTATGATCAACTTTACTGTGTTTACATTTTAGGTCATATTATATTTGAGGTCACGAATTAAAAGCTCCATTTTTTGAATTCGTAACTAGAGACAAAGAATTTTTGAAAAAACTAAAATAAAATCAATTTTTCATGAAAGTAAAAATTATCGAATTTTGAAATTTTAACACTTGCTTTAAAACCGTTATCAGTGATACTTTAAGTGGTCTGCGTATTAGTACCCCCTTTCCGACGAACCTTGTAAATACGTCCATTTCGCAAAAAAAATCCGCTGCGTTTTGGCTGTTAGGAATCGATATACAGCATGACTGAACACATTCTGAATTCGTAAAAAAAAAAGCTGTACCATACTGATTAATCAATGTTGTTTAACAACATGTATGGAAAAGCTGTTTTTTTTCACGAATTCTTAAAGGTTCCTTATTAAAAATTGTACAGAATGATGAAAAGAGGTCATGGTTTTAAGATATAGAGTGACACACCAGTCATGGTGTATGTATGGTGTGTGTAGGTACAGTATGTGGAGGACTTGAATTTGAATTCAATTTAAATGTAAGATTAAAGTAATTGTAGCGGTTGCAGTAGTCACTTTTCGAGCGAGCAATTTTATTCAATCTTTCATTACCCCAGTATACAGAACATAGGAGAAGATATTTTGGTATGAAGAAAGATTTAACCCTTTCGCATGAAGCTGGTAGTGTGCGTACAAGTGTAACTAATGCTTTCGGACGCTGGCGCATGCAAAAGCATACTTACGTAGTTAATGAATTGTAGGTTCTCTTATTCGCATACTCTCGTACATTGTTCTCACATTTTTCTTATTCACAATGTAACCAACGAGGCATTTTTTTCGACATTTCAGAAGTGCTTGTAAATGGTTTAATTGAAATACATGCTTTTACTTTGACTTTAATTGGGATTGTAAATCAAATGCACGTCACTAGAAGTGTGTAGGCATGCTAGCATGCTTAGTCATACTTCTGCAGTTGACAGCATACAATTGTAGTTTATGCTCATAATTGCATCTAAAACTATATACGGATAGATGTCATTATATCCTAAGGTGACTCATTCCCGCTTCCCGCTACCTCTTCTCCCTTGCCCCACACATCGACGTGTAAGGTAAGTCACGACCGGCCACCGAGCCGAAAGCGACATTTGATAAAATCGTTCCTTTTACCAGTTTGACCTGGTACCTCTGAACGGAGTTGGCCTGAGTTTGTCTTTCACATTGACTTGTAAATGCTGTTGTTACTGAAGGCGATTGTTATACGTTGTTATACGATGTTTTATGATCGTGTGGAGGGGATTTGGCAGCGATTGATTCGTTGGTTTACGTAATAATGTTAGTTCTGTTTGTTTACGTTGTTTTGTATTTGAGACAGGGGTATTCTTTCTCTTCCTGAGGCTAGGTAAGAGGCAATGAGAGGATTTTTTCGTGTATACAACGTGTACCAAAAATGCGTGCTTATATTTAAGGGGGTTGTTTGGACTCATATTCAGAGCAACATTCGATAGGTCACACAAAAAAAACTGACAATTCTTTTCGACTTTCTTTGCAAATAGCATCAGCTGATTGGGTTTGTGGAGAAACTTGGTGTGGTGTTCCTCCAACCAAAGGGAGGATCCTCCAACCAGGCGGAGTCTTGTGCCTGGCGGGCTACTGCCCAACGGTTGATGTTGGGAGGTTGTATATATACTATCTGCGTGTTAAATCTTGATTGCGCGATATAGGATAGTTCGCATGTGGCGAGATAGATGCCGCCACAGGTTTATTCGATAGAAGAGTCGAATTTACGGCCGTTTTTTTTTTTATTTGGCCTGTCATATGTTTCTCTGAATAAGAGCTCAAACAACCCCTTTGAATATGACCACGTATCTCTGTTACACGTTGTATAGATATTATTTATCTATCTAAAAACTCATGCCGTTATACCACGTAAATCTTTGTAGATTTATAGGTAAGACTGACAATCGGCTTACGTGATACCAGAAACCTTATTTTTCACGATTAAACCTTAGCTAAGGCTCACTGTAGACCCTAAAATTGGACCAGTAAAACACCAAATCACTTCTCGATGAAAATTCCAAATTTTTTTGTCATCCAATCTACGTTATTCAGCCTCCCAAATTTTCACACTACAATAGGCCTTTGACGCTCAAGGAAGATGGCGCTAACAGTTTATTATCTACCTTACCTGTCACTACACTCACTCAAGTATATAGATACCTTAAAAGATTAATTTCCTACTTAGCTCCAACACGCGACATTCAACGGAGAAATTAATTTATCGTACAAAAAGAACCCTTAGTTTGAAAGGAAATAGTTGGAACCCTTCTGCCTGTGACCTTACAACGGTTGATGAATTGACGCCCTGTGACGTAGGGTGACAATGTGGCGGGAATTTGAAGGATATTTGCGTGGAGTTAACATTCCATGGCGTATAACTTTGAGGAGTTCATGGGCGTTTGTGAAGCCTTTGCATTGATAGATGACAGATTGATTAATAAAATGCTTTAAAATATATAGTGCAATAAAAGACTGAAAACACAATAGCACTAGAAAACAAATGAAAGAATAGAAAAAGAAAACAGATTAGAAATTAAAAAAAAAAATGATCATAAAAAAACTTTCAAAAAGTAAGAGGGTGACATAGAGTTCAAATAAGGAACGTGCGTTGTGTGTCTCAAGGTTGCACTAAATGGATGTCCATCTCAAAACTGTATAGCTATGATGAGTGTGTTTTTTCCTCTTTCGTTGACAAAATAGTCTATAAAATCGTAAAGAAGTACATAATGTTCTGCTACTTTTCTATCAGCACGATTTAAACGAGAATAGTTCATGCCACGGTGAAAAGATTACCTAGTCAGTAAGGTAAGCAGCGAGGTTGACTGCCCAGGGTGCACCAGACGTACTTAATGATATGATAATTTTTATGTAAATCTAATGCACCTTATGTATCTTGTAGTGCCGGACTTAAAGAATATCACTATCCCATCTCTTCCCGTGGGTATCGTAAAAGGCGACTAAGGGATTTTCTAGAGGATGGGCAGCAGTGTTCTCTGAGTACTTTAACAACCATACAGCGATCGCCAACCCGCCTGCCAAGCGTGGCGATTACGACAAACCCCCTCTTTTTGGGGGAGACCCATGTCCAGCATTGGACGTCTTTCGGCTGAATGATGAATGCATCTTAAAATTATAGTGTTATGGTTAGCAATAAACCATCCCATCTCTTTTCATAAGTGTAAGTATTGACGTAGAAACACTTGGACCTCAGGTCAGTGCTCAAAAACGTTCAAACCGTTCAAAGTACTACTGACTAATTTACAGTCAGACAGTCGAATCTTTGTATGGTGAAAAGCTAAATCAGGCATCGTGATGACGACATAGGGTTTAAATTAGTTTATTAGTATTTCTAAGTTTATATGACGGTGTGCCTTGGCGCGCGCTCTGTTGGTGTATGTAAACTCAGGATACACTTTCGTGAATTTTGTACTAGACCTAGACTAGACTTGTGTTTTTCTATTGAAGGATCCAATACCAAGGTGTCCTCGTACTCACTGGCGAACGTTCACAGGCAAGAGACCAGTTGTGGCGAGACAAGGCTTTTCTACCCACTCCGTTTGTTGCCCCTTCCGAAAATCTCTCACCTGGGCATGAGTTGCCTTGGCTGACCTGGAAGTCTCTAAATAGACTTCGGACTCAGGTTGGTCGAAGCAAGGAAAACCTGCTCAGGTGGAGATTTGCGGGTAACTCAAACCTGAAGTGTAAATGTGGTACCGTTCCGCAAACTATGGCGCACTTAACATCATGCCCCACCTGTCCTGTTACCTGTACGCCATAAGAACTAATGGACGCTACGGATAGTGCTAAACTCATAGCTGAGTCCTGGGCCGACACGGTGTAGATTGTCATCGCTAAGAAGAAGACTCATAGAGCAACTCCATTCAGAACATTCCCGCAATAATCCATAGCCACCCTACATCCCAGCCCTTTGTCGCCGTCTACAACGATGCCCTTTGCGATTGATTAGTCGACATTTCAGTCCCTTTCAGTCATAGGGCGTCTTCGAAGAAGCCACACAACTATGGGAGGGTTAGGAATAAGGGCTGCGACTTGCGGTAGACGATTGAAATTAGGTACATTGAAGTAAGTAATCAACCCATGGATATGTCTAGTTTATAATAGTTCTCATTCAAAGGTTGAACGGACTCCAATCAGTTTCTGTACTAAGCGCTGCGGTTTCATTTGACGTCACCTGTATTGATGAGTGAGATTGTATTTGGTTAAAGATGGAAGTCGATAGGTTCGTCTGCGTGTTTGTACAATATACAGGTTGAGTATATGGGGCTACAAGGCCAAATGCGAAACTAAAGGGAATAGAGAAACGTCTCTAAATAAAATCTATCTATTCTCATCTATGGTCACGGATTAGAAGCTCCATTTTCTGAGTTCGTAACTAAAAAAGGGATAAATTTTTTTTGAAACTAAAATTTAATTTGGCATGGAAACAATATTATCGAATTTTAAAACTTTAAATGTCTAGCGGATTAGTACCCCCTTTTCGATTAACCTTGTATATGTTACGGCTAAAGGTAGGTGTGAACATAAACTTAAGATTAGCCGGCTAAGGTTAAGTTTAGATTTAATGGTTGGCTAATGTTGTTTATCTAATACATATGTTACGGGTAAAGCCCGAATGGCGGGTACACCTAAGTTTACCCGGTTATTTAAGTCAACGGAGCCCCGCTGTGCAGGGCTCCTATTACTGTGTGCAAGGTTTAAAGTAACCTAACACGAAGGGAATGACGGGGGCTTCGTTCGCTCGCTTCGCTCGCTCACTCTAGCCCCCGTCATCCCTTTCGAACCTAACCTATCCGCGTCGGGGTTCCCCTTAACCACCGGTGTGCGGGTACACCTAGTTCCCGCCATTCGGGCTTTACCCGTAACATATGTATTAGATAAACAACATTAGCCAACCATTAAATCTAAACTTAACATTAGCCGGCTAATCTTAAGTTTATGTTCACACCTACCTTTAGCCGTAACATATACACCTACAACACCAAGAGGATTGCTGATTCGTTGCCAACCTTAGAGATAAAATTGGAAAGTCTAATTGATCATGTGATTCTCCCAATGCAATCATCGTAGCGGTCAAACGGTACTCGAATTTATTCAGTAGTGAGCATTTAGCATATAAAATATAATTAAAATCAAATCTAAACGAACCAAAACTATATTAATTTTACCAGAAGCTATAAAACGATTACATTTTTTCCACACCTCTTGTTAACGTATTCCGAACGCACCTTTTTCATATTAAAAACTATAAAATGTGAGAATGGGTTTGTTGAAAAAAGTGTTTTTTTTATATAACTGTTGCCATCAGATGGGGTTTGATAAAAAACTGACAGTAGCCTGTGAGTAATACTTATTTTATAGCTACACCTGCCTATTCATAGGCCCCTAGTAAAGGGCATTATAATGTATTTAAATGCATTCCCAAAATGTGTGTTGGTGCATGGTGCCAGTGGTAGCGATACTGGTTTTGAAAAGGAAACGTTTGATATTACTATAATTTACCCGGTCCGTTTACGGACCATTAGGGTCAGGGGGTCTACTCCCTAAGCACGAAGTCCGTGGTTTCGGCCTTAGTTACGAGCGTTTCCTACTCCCTATCACCTACGGACATACGATTATTTTGGGGCCCGAACTAAGAATGAATGACAACACGATTTGACAGTGAAGTATCCCTACTACTGATGTGTTTTTGCCCGACCGAAAAGTTGAACTTGACACATGTTTTGTTCACTCCTACGTTTCGGGCTACTTTCGGACGGCGACTAACTTCGTTGACGGACTTAGGGAGTAGGCCCCCAGGCTACAGACTTGCATGCGCAAAGGGCTTGTGCAAACGTTTTCACAAATGGTACTATCGGTATTAAAAAATTAAAAATACCGTTTGCGCAAACGTTTTGCCCTCTTTACGTACATGCTTACTTGCGTAAGTAAAAATTTTGCACAAATAAGAATCACGCTTAATAGTGGGCTTTTAATTATCAAAGAAATAAAATACCTATATTTTTCCATTTTGTTAGAAAGTATACAATCTATATTTTTGCACTTCCTCTTAAGAGTTATATTGTTAATCTTAATTATATAAAGGCTAATAACATCCGCATAACCTACAAAATATTATTTCAACCCAAACATTGTAAAATAATACTCCGTTACATGTAATACTTACGCTATAAAAAAACGTACACACGTTGAAATCAATCCATCTTCGTCACACTAGTTAGATGACAGGTAAAAGACAGACAGTAGTCAGCAAACGGATCGCCTTACTTAAATTCAATATAACCAATTATTTTTTTACCTTTTATTTCATACATAACACCTTTTACGTTTGACGCTCGCTGCAACTGATACCGTCGCCCATTGGTCACGCTACCGTGACGCGGGCGCATGACGTTTGACGCTAACCCGTCACTACGCAAGCTCGCACCTGCCTACATGCGTATACGCAACAATAGGGCCGACATTTTTACATGTGAGGTTAAAAGAGCAAGTGGGATACCCTGTATTTTAATTTTTTTGCCTTTAAAAAGCGTTGTACGTTTTTATTTTTGAAAGTATAAATCAAAGGTCTGGGTTGAACTTCTTCTTATAATTAATATTGATAAGTTAGCCTTAGTGTTTTGTTGCTTGTGCGTTCACCAATACCATGAAATATAAAAATAAAGTGGAAGTGCCCTTATACAATGTGTCCGGTTATGGACTAGCGATATTCTAGGTACTTGTATAGCAACTATTCTACTACGCAAATACGCTACACACTAGGGTCCAATACACTTCCCTGCTATTTGGCAGCCATTTTGATTTTTTGTTGAGATATTTTCTATCTTTAAGTTATGAACATGTGAATCCATTGTATCGTAATGTAAACTATAGAAAATATTGTTGCCCTCCAAATAAACCTACTTTTATCTAAGTAGAACCAAAGATTTGAGAGATATGACTTTTTTGTACACACGTACAGAATATCTCAACAAAAAAATTGAAGTGAATTGGACCCTAGTTTATAGTGTATTTGAGTACTAGAATAGTTGTTATATAAGTACCTAGAATATCGCCAGTCCATGACCGGACACGTTTTATATTACTTTCTTAAGAACCAGTGTAGCCAAACTGACATAAAATTATATTAAAAGATATCAAAGTTTCATACTTTTATACCTCTGTGAGATACATTTTTCTTCCTGCTATCGTTTTGACACATCAAAATTGCACAATAAGGCATGATTCTAATATTTTACGTATGAGTTCTAGAACTCGTGTCACAGAAAGTAACTAATGCGTGAACCAGTGTTAGTATAATTTATTGTGACACACGCGCGACAGCTGAGAGGCACTTTCAACTGTTTTTCTATTCCGTGACCAATACCATAAATCCTCTTGATTACAACAAAAGAAAATAAAAAAAATTGTCCAAGATGGAAAAAATAAAATAAAAGTACAATAGGCGTTTATCAATCCTACCGCGCTAACGAAGAACACAATAACTCGATTTTGCTGCTTCCGAAAAAAACGCGTTTATGTTTTGAACTGTTTTAGTTATTGCATTCTTGCTTAGTGAAAAACCGAGTTCCTAAGTATTCATAAAAAGTTACTAACAGAGAGTTAATAGATCTTGATTCGCTGATTCTGAATATGTACAATGTGTCCGGTCATGGACTAGCGATATTCTAGTTACTTAATTAACAACTAGTCTAGTACACTATACACTAGGGTCCAATTCACTTCCATTTTTTTTGTTGAGATACTCTGTACTTGTGTACAAAAAAAGTCATATCTCTCAAAGTTTTGGTCCTACTGAGATAAAAGTAGATTTATTCGGAGGGCAATAATATTGTCTATCGTTTACATTACGATACAATGGGTTCACATAAAGACGTGCAGTTGTAGACAATATCTCAACAAAAAAGCAAAATGGCTGCCAAATAGCGGGGAAGTGTATTGGACCCTAGTGTGTAGTGTATTTGTGTACTAGAATAGTTGTTTTATTAGTACCTAGAATACCGCTAGTCCATGACCGGGATCACTGTATGTAACTCAAAATCAAGTTATTGTATTCGTTAGCACGGCAGAATCGTTCCTGACTGCCTCGTTGTTCTAGTGGACGCCAGCGCAACTATTGAGCGTGAGGTTCTGGGTTCTATCCCTAGGTCGGGTAAAGTGTTATTGGGTTTTTCCTTGTGGAATTTCTTAGTAGCAGCCCGGAGTCTGGATTTGTGCCCGGTTGATGGCAATAGGCTCGCCCCCTGTTACATGGAATTTAGAACGTGGGTGTACTACAGGATGTAAATGAATTCGTGTAATTCCTTCAAACCACGTGATCTACTGGTGACACTGATTGACCCTGCACAGTTTTTTTTTGAGAAAAACATTTTTTTTTTTCAAAAAGTTATCCTTCACTTTCTGTATCTGAGTAATTTTAGCGTTCCAAGTTAGCTGACTGCGTGGAGCGATATCGCGCTAGTTGTGACGGTCAGCTGTGTCGCCGTGCCTTCAATAATGTATGCATGGCATCGAAATTTTCAATAAAATATAAATTTTTTTTGGAAAAAAAACTTTTATTTTTAAGCAATCTAAATCTCGTGCGGGGTTAATCTATACCACTAATAGATCATGTGATTTGAAGGAATTACACAAATTCGATAACACCCTGTATACACATCTGCCCGACCCTTCGGGAAATACAGGTGTGACGTTATGTTTCAATCGTTCCATTAAAAAATACAAAAATGTGGGTTTGTCCACTTCTCCTCTGTTGGTCTCATAATCATATTCCTTTCTAGTATTGTCTATTCCTAATTTATTTTCAAAATTTCTTCGGCTGTCACTCTATGGGTTAGAGTTAAGTTTTGTAAATAGCTCAGATTCTTTGCCTTTGTTTTATGTTAGGCATTCGTGCAGTCGATTCGATTTGGGGCATGTTTTGTTTGATCTTTAGAGCTTGTACAGATGAAGCGGTTTACAATTACAAGCGACTCGCGTGAACAAGAATGTGTTGCGTTGTTTGTGAATAAGCGTGTAAGTGTTTGGTAAGAATCGATTAACTAAATACTTATTCCTAGTTTGAGGATAATCAATGTTGGATTTTGATTTTTTTTGATAGCTAATGTTATCCCACACATATTTTGCCTTTATTACCTTTCTGTATCTCCTCCTGACTATCATAGTCATGAAGTGCAATATACCGAAGTTTTATAGGCCATCCGATTAATTTACCAAGTACCTAATTGCAAAATAGTCTTAAGAGGATTGTTCCCACAGACCACAATAATCGAAAATTACTAATCTTTGTTTAATTATATGTATTGTTTCAAAATAACAGACCCAGTGTTACAATGAAACAATATATTTTAACGGAAATCTGACAAACCGCAGACAGAAATTGGTTTTCAGGTCGTTAATACAAAATCTCGTTGACTTTAATTGATTTATATTTAAAATAGGATCAAACTTCGTTTGTATGAAGCGAGATATATTGTTTCAGAATAACACTGGCTTAATGATTTTAAATTTTCGCTTATTGCGGTCTAATATTAATAATAGTCTCTGGACTAATCTATTTTAATTCAAATTAAGCGCTTCATCTAAACAAGTTCTTAGGATCCAAAATTATTACGTCGACATGCAAAGATTGTTGATTATGATTGTTATGAATTGTTTTGAGAGATTGAAATGACATAATGATAGGTTGTCCGTAGCGGAACGCTTACAAAATAATAAATTACATATTCGTATTATTATAGTGATTAATTACTTGTAGACGAATCTTGCAACTTACGCAAGAACAGTTAATACTATCTATGAAGTTTGTTTCTATATCACTGTACTTGATGAATTTTAAAATATTCATACAAGTTTTTATTACATTATCTCATAGATCTCACGGCTCATATCCCGTGCAGAAGACGTCCGGTCCTTTGGAAGGTTTACGGGAGACAGGTCCAACACGCAGAGGCGCCTTTGAGAACTTTAATCTAAAATAGAATGGGACACCAAACGGGGACAGTCCACGGTTGCACTATTATACTAGTATTATTAAGTAATTATGGGTTTCTGCGTTAATCTTATTAAAATTATCCTTAGGTGGTATTTCACCAACCTATCAATAATAATAGTCCGTAACTATTCACCAGATAAGCTAAATGTGACCTAGAAATATGAAATTATTTATGTTTTCAACTAGTCATTATCACCATTGATATGTGGTGAAATGCAATTGTTAGCTATTGAAAAGATTAAACACCGAATTAGCTTAATGAACAGTTAATGATAGGTTGGTGAAATATCCCCTTAATGTTTTTGCTCAGAATCTTAGGAAAATATCAGATAGATGAAGAGTTGCATCCAAATACATAGTTACGGAGGACAGACTAGATTCGTCTGACGTTAAACAAGAAAATGACTGCGAAGAATGTCGCGATCTGTAGAATATCTTTTAGCATGCCGCGGCACGCTATGCGATGACGTAGAATCCTTTGTGAGCCCCTGCTTCGCGCTGCAGTATGTTACAAGATGCCCCAAAATGCCTGGCATGTTCCGCCTGGCATGCCTGAGTATGTTCAAACCTCCTTGTGATGTATCAACGAAATTCTTCGATATTTTAGTTCTAAATGTAGGTAAGTGTAGGTAGGTATTTATGATTTAGAATCGATTGAACATACATTTACAATTCTTTTCCCTGCTGTCTTTTTTGAGTTGAGTTACAAAATATTGCATTTTTTAGGAAAATGCTGACTTTGAGCGTTTTTTTTATACTTACCAAAAAACGATGATCATTAGTGATGATACACAAGTAGGTACACTCAGTGCAACCTAGGCAGTCAGGCTCGCTACCAACCTTGCTGGCTGGCTAATCTTTTCACCACGGGAAGAGCTATTCTCAAACAGTTCATGCAAAACGATAAAAGATGAAGACGATGATGATATCATTCTAGAATAAAACAACAGAATATGCACAGTTAAACATAATTTATTTCATATTATTTAAGTATCACAGATCCATTTATTTTAATATTCATCACGTTAACAAAAATATATATAGTCTACTTGGTGGTGATGACACCATTTTACATAGCAATAGTTATGTTCCAACTACTTTTGTAACTGCGATACATGATATTTACACTCTATCACATTATATACAATATAGAAACGATCTAGTGTTCCGTATAACTGCCGAAATGGATCCAAAAGAAAATCTAGCAGCCTAAACCAACGACATCGATGTAATTAATGAAAGATGTGTTTTTTCAATCAAGTAACGTTGCCATGACTAAAATTTCTCACGAGTTTTGTTGATCCGCAAATTACTTATGTAGGTCCGACCCACCCTGGGCAGTCAGCCCTACTACGATCCTTATTGACTGCCAAATCTTTTCATTACAGCATTCGCTATTGTCTTATAGCTCTTGCCGACACACAGAAGCTCTTTTATTTTCTTGTAATACATAATTTGATCAATGAAGGATAACATACACACACGTTACTCAAACGTGCGCCATGATCTTGTCTTTTGGGGTTCTTTTAGTTCCTTAACTTTTAGTTAATAACTAATATATTGTTTTCGTTTGCTTTCGATGTATCTATTGTTTTTTCAAATTTGTATATCATTGGCTTAAACAATTAGACCAATGTAAACATTGATGCAATTTCTAGATTCAAATTCACAATTTTCACTAGCAATTTTTGGTGTTATGTCTTTTTACTGAATTGTCATTTTTACAATATTTTATTTCGTTTACATTTTTCTGCAACTCAATTGTAACGTGAAAACGAGTTGCATATTCATGGCTATTAAAATTAAAATTGTACGGACCGAAATATCCCTCCGGCGCTGCCACTCGACTGGTGTTATCAACTTGTCATCATTGATACTCGGATCCAATGAGAGCATATTATAAATATTTTTGATGGAAAACAGCGAAGCAATGGCAGTGGGGAGTACACCCTTGTCTTGGATTTGATTTTCTGCACCAGAACAAGTATTAGTTTGGTCTTCGAAATTAATACTTTGAGTTTCATTTCATAACCGAATGGTAAAATGGAGCCCCACAATTTTGTCCAACCCTACGTCACAGTGCAATATCCTTCCTCCACACAAAACATTCAGATATGAATAAAGAGAACTAGTGAAGGTCTCATACTGCTTCTAAAAAACCTGTAGCGATTAAGATTGATTGTTGTAATCTCCATTAAGTCCCATTTCGGCAGTAAAGTACGGTCTAAGAGATGAAGATTGCAAGATCTTTTCTATTGAATAGCTGAAATTGTTCAGTTCTTTTCTATACGCGATAATTTATATGGGCAGTGGTTTATGGCAGTGACTTATTGTGCAGTGAAGTAAATGCTTTTTTATTAAAATTAATACTAATTAGTTCATTGATCTCTATGGCATGGGATCTTATACCATCATTGGTAAGTTATGGATGTACTATAGTACACATCTGACCAACCTTTATGGGATCATTATAAGTAGAATGAAATTAAACTTTAATGGTTTTAGGAATGTCTTTAAAATAACAGCGTCTTGTGGTTATATGGCTGTATCTAGTATACGATTATCGCGTATAGAAAGTAATAAGAAGTTTGACTTATTCATAGTTTACATTGAATTAGTTTTAGTTATAAATGCAGTTGTAAAGTCTTTATAGTAAATGAGAATATTAGATGAATTTTTAAGTATTTATGAAGAGTTGTCAATGTGAGAGTGATAGTCGTTCAATGAAGTTTTTGTGAATTGTCGAAATTCCTTGTGTAGCTATTAAAATGGTTGTAAATATTCAAAATTCATCTAACATCAAATAAAAATACTTATATCGTAACTTTAAAAAGTAGCTAGTTAAGCTCAGAGTTAGACACGTATAACATTTTCTTTTAGATTATTGCCAAAATTTTGCTGTGGCAGTACATATTTGGCACAAAGTTCGAATCTATAAAAAGCAAGTTCAAATAATTGCGAGCAAATAAAGTAGAAAAATAAGCGAATTTCTCTGTTAATAAAACACTCAAACACTATACAAAAAATAACAAAATAACCAACCGACGTCGACTGTCTCAAGTCGACGATGTTTCTTTAAAAGACGTTGTAGGCACTATTATTGCTAATATAATATAATTTATTCATCGATCGCTTATCTACAGCATAGAATATTCTATACAAAATATACTACGAAGATTTTACAAACTTAGGCCGTCGGCCTACGAAACTATACTTTTTTTCTAACGTAACATTTAAACTACTCATTAGTTTACCAACAATCGTCCATATACATTCGTTTGCATAGGCCTATAGTTCCACATTTATCATCATTCACAATTGTCTCATTAAAATACACACGGATACGTACCGTGGAATTGAAATCATTAGTTACAATTAGGTTGGGGTCTATAAGGAATTCATAACCAGGAGGGTCTGCCTTGCAGTAGGTCGGCGGCGTCGTGGCGGTCCATCTGGCGCAGCGCGGCGGCCAGTGCAGCCGTGGCGCCCGCCCCACGCTCGCGGCACTCCCATAACTCTAAGATAGCCTCTGTTGGCGAGCTCTTTGTGGCGAACCACGTCGTATAACGATCCACGCCGAGCCTCGACGCTAGAGCCCGCCAGTCGTTCCCGCGCGCATTCGGCGGGTCCAATATAGCGCACAACTGCCTTTTTATTCGAGCACTTAATTTAAACGGCCCCTCGCCTGCACACTCGTTGACGCCCGCCTCGCTAACTGTTACGTTCCTTTTAACGCTGCCGTCGCTCCCGTCTTCGCTGCGGCACATACGAGCCTCTAAAAGGTTTTCTGTTATGTTAAAACTGCGCTGCGACTCGGCGCGGGGTGAACGTCCCCGCGGCGATCGGCTCCGCACGTCGTCGAGGGATATTCGGAATGTCTGCTTGTATGACGGATTGGTTCTTTGACAGGCTGACACGCTGAAATCGATATTGTCGCAATCGTGGGTCCTTTCTAATACGAAGCTGCAGTGCAAAGCGTTGTAATTTGAACCCCAAACATGTTGGAAGGGGATTTCTTGGTAGCCAATGCCCGGTTTTGCTTTCCAGCCAGGACTAACTTGTTCTAAGTTTAAACAGAGATTCGAACCACCATCTTGGAAAAGTAAAGTTTTGGGGCGCTCTAGCAGAACACCGCCAAGTTTCTTCTCCTGCTCCTGACAGTAGTAGGCCGCGCAAAGCGTATCTTCAAATACATAAAGTCTTATACTGTAATCTGCGCTAGTTTCACTCAACACAGCCGGCGCATATATCGCCAATTGAAGCGCTTTAACTGCCTTTCCATTAAAACTTTCACCTACTAATACAAACGTAGACAACATATCGGTCACTAGGAATATTTTATCATTGTCGAGTTGAGTGAACACGGGCGTATTGATCGTTTCCTGCCCGAGACCGACGATTTTCTTCCACTGCGGCTGTGTGTTGTCTGTTTTAGCGCTGTTGTGGTCGATGGCGTATAGCGAGAGATTCCAGAAGCCGTGTTTTAGACTGGCGCAGTGAGGGATTTGTAGGATGACTGACTTGTTTAATTGAAGACGCGGTGGGCCGCACTTAACTACTGGGCTCAGCTGCGTGATACCTGCAGGGCGGAATTTGTTGTGAGCACTTCGTATTCTACATATAGGTACCTACATATGTTACAACCCGGCCTGCCCAAGGCAAGCGTTTTTTCCCCAGCAGAAATTATAGCTCGCTGATACCACAGCATAATTACATATCGTTTAAAATTACCTTTGGAAATTGTTCTCTATCGTATCGCAAAATCAATTTATTTTTATTAGTCTTGTACAGAACAAAGTTATTCAGTTTTGACTCATTAATATTCATAGCAGTTTGATGATTTAGGGCATAATAAATACAAGAGTAGAACAGCGAAAATATTTATCAAAATTAATTTATGTATTACGTCAACAAAGTTCAGGTTTCAAATAATGATAGCAAGACTGCTTTTAAAGTGTGTTGTAATGAATTTAACATCAACCCTTATCAGATCACTATCCAATACTGCTTCTTCAAAATCTCAACTAAATTCAAAAGCGACTTTTTAGTATGAACAATTTAAAAACAAAATTATACACACCTTTTCCCAATCTCGGTCGATATCTATCATCCTTGACCACTGCCACATATATTTGTTCCCTCCTGCCCCTACTAAGGGCTGCCTCAGGGATTGACAAGGCGACACCAGCAGCAGGCAATGCCAATCTCGCTCCAGCACTTGAAACTGAGAGGGACTGAGATGTAGGCGAGTTTGATACGAGTTCCGCTAGTTGGAGGGTCACAGATTCATTGGCTGCATCATACATTGAGCCGGCTAGAAGAGAAATGCCATTTAGTGGTATTGTAAGATTTGCATATATTACGTAAAAGACGTTTAATGTTTATGAATCGCTGTTTATATCTATCTAATCGTTGTTAGGTCTGGATTGTCATTGTTTAGATTTGAATTGCGAGATCATTAATCTGTTCATGTGTTGAATTTAAAATTAAACATAATGATTTATAACGAAGTTTCACAAAACAAAACCACGCTATATTTGGGAATTGAATCCTTAATGGCCTCAAAGTTCCCTGTGCTTTTTGCCATCAAGAAGACATTATAAAAATAAATTACGTCTTTGCTAAGAAAGAAGCTTTTGAAATAGCTGCAAAGTCAAATACACATTAAAAGTACACTTACAGCTGGTAAAACAACTAGAAGCTGAATGTTCAGACTCGCTGTAAGGCTTGCTGTCATAGTCATCGCTCTGGCCCTTGCTGGATGCGCATGGAGTCACCTGATGGTCTACCGGGGACGCATAACTGAAAAGAAGGATTCCGTTAGTACTTTTGCACGCAGTATCTAAATGGGACAGTTGTTGAGCCTGTGAAATGGCATCTTGTCAAGAACCATACGGAATCGGTAAACGTAGCTTTATAATGAAACCTGAGTAGTAGCTACCGAATTAATAATGAGAAATTAATTTTGAAAATTGCTGGGAATTTTAATGTCAAAGCCACTATTTGAGATTGAGGTCAAAATGAAGGTAGACCTATAATTGTTGTAAAGAACATTAATGTTAATGGTAAGAAATTAGAAATTTTATGAATGCTAAAGTAGTTCGAAATTTTTAGCTCATTCGTTAAGGTTATTACCATTTTTTACTGCAATATTATTAGCTTAAATCTAAACCTATAATTTATTCGACGATACACCCAAAACATTAACGTTGATGACTCATTATAAACTTCATTCATAAAACATGTATCTATTTATTTTTTGCTCAATTAAACTGTCTCTAAGATCTAAGTCGTTTATTATTAAAACGTGTGTCCTATTTGTTTTAGGTTCCTAAATCATTTACAGATTAAAATTATGTCTTTTGTAATTACATCTTTTTGCACAATTAAGCTTTATAATATGTGGACTAATTGTGCAAAAAATATAATGATTTATTTGATCGTTATCTAAATCTATATTTGTGTTCATTTAGTTGATTGTTTGTTGAGCTAAATTGTAATTTATTTGTTTAGTCGTCCACCTTGTTTTGCCTGGGGACTAGTTTTAAATAGATACAGTTTATGGACATCGTTTAAAAATTACAAGGCTACGCTTTAAATTTTAATTATTATACGCTACCCTGTCACTTTTATTATTAACGAATACATTGGAACATAAGCTATGTTGCTTTTATTAAACAACAGAACACAATATCGAGTTGTACTTAAATTAGGAGACGAATTATGAAAAAACACGAAATTCATTTAATGTCATTGCACATGGAAGAATTACAGACCATTGTCTATGAGCGTCAGGACATTTTTCCTTTTTCTCAACTGTACCTTCGTTGGTAGATGAAGACTTGATACAGCACGTTTTTCGTTTATGCACCACTTACATATTGCAAAAAGGAAGTATTTGTCGACTATGGTGTAGACGAGTGAAGATGAACTTGTACGAATACGGACACCTACTAAAATTCTCATTTAGCTCACAAAAATTGTCAAATCGAACCATGTTTTGATGAACAAAATACCATGCATCTAGTTATTTTAGCAGTCTATTAAGAATTACCATGTTTAACTCCTATAAAATAGGGTATGATGTATCTTCTCCCTATCAAAAACACTAGGAATTTAGGAAGCGTTAAAAAGTGGCCATTTATGAGTGATATCTTCTTTTTTTTAAGTTCTTAGCAGAGGCTTATGTCCAGCAGTGGACTACGAAAGACTATTGATTACGCAGTTGATTGATTAATTGTCTTGAAAAAGACTCATTAGTTTAAGGCCCTGTGTATAACAAGTGTCAGAGATTTCAAAGATTTCAGCATTTTGGCGACTACTGCAGTACATTGGAAGCATAGCTGCGACTACTGCAGTACATTTGAGACATGACGACGACTACTGCAGTACGTTTAAAGACATGACGGCGACTATTGCAGTACATTTGACACATGAAGGCGACTACTGCAGCAGATTTAAAACATGACGGCGACTACTGCACTACATTTGAGACATGACGACGACTACTGCAGCAGATTTAAGACATGACGACGACTACTGCAGCAGATTTAAGACATGACGGCGACTACTGCAGCAGATTTAAGACATGACGACGACTATTGCAGTACATATGAGACATAACGATAACTACTACAGGACATTTGAGACATGACGACGCCGGCGCTGCGTGCATGTGAATGAGCCTTCAAACTAATGTATTGCTGTCATAGAATAAATTATAATTTTGCTTATTCAAAAGCAACAATCCGGTCAAGCATGTTTTAGTTTGTACCTACCTGTTAGTAAGATGTGGTACATCATAGTGGTGTTCAGCTCTTGAGTCTGGCTGTGGATGCTCGTATCTTGGAGGACGATGCTGCATCAGGTCTGGGGCCAGAGACAGTGATTGCTTCTCCACTGTTGGGTACATCTCAGGTTGAAAATCTGCTTGAAGAAGAAGGATTGATATTTGAATAGTGTAAGACTACTTACTTACCGTCCGCGTGGCCTACACTGAGCTTTGCATTTGTGTGAGAATGAATACAGACGCGTTTTTTGCTTGGTTTAAACCGGTTTATACTGCTTTTTGGCAATCGATTCTATGTGCACTCACACAAATGCAAAGTTCAGCTTACGCCTCGCTAGTCGTAAAGATAATTTAAAAAGTTTCAAAAATAGTAACACTTCAATTTGACGTCATAAAAGGAGATTATTTAGGGCATCAGTGCAAGCGCATCTCTTTAATATCAATATGATACTGCCAATGGTATGGTAATGAACCCAAGCACAGTCATTAACCCGAGAGATCGGAAACGGATTTCCGAGTGGAAGGTCTTTAGTTCGTGAAAGTCATAAATTTTTATAACAACAATCATTTTTAATCTATACTAGCGTTTGACAGCAAACAGCACTACTCTTATTGAAGACAGGTTACTCCGTGTTCCTATATTGCATCGAACGGTAATGCTATGATAAATTATTGTTCTGTTATTTAGTTTTGCAAAAAAACAGTAAGAAAACAAATAGTTGCAAAACACACAAAACAAACTACACAAACGATTCATTTAGATAAAGATAGGAAAAAGAGTATAATAATATATAAGATGGTTATTAGAGTGGTTCCGACCAAAGAAACGATGGACGGATAATGTAAAAGATGATATGACTACAAAGAGGATGACTACTGAGATGACGGCTAATAGAGATGTTTGGAAGAAAAATACATGATGCGCTGACCCAAAATAAGTTGGGATAAGGGCAGGAAGATGATGATGGTGATGAAGGATAAGAACAAGACATTAATACTAAAACTTTATCTTTTGTAAATAATAAGACTTACCAGTCCTAGTCATGGTGTAGAGTGAATGGTCTCTGGTTTTTCTCTGCAGCAGCTTGTAGACCACGGCGGCTCCAGCCAAGAATACCACCACTGCGACAGCAATGCCGATGTATAATGGTATGTCGCTGTGTGCTGCAACTGTTGACAGTAGAAAAAAAACTGTTAGTATTAAATAAAGTCCATAGATCTTTAGGATCGATACCGCGAATTTAAAACTAGAACTACTTTGATAGTTATGTTTTATTAAAATAATTTTACTACAAATATTTTAGTAAAATAATTTTTGGTAAAATATTTTTGTAAAATAATTTTTGGGAAAACATTTTTGTAAAATAATTTTTGGTAAAATATTTTAGTAAAATAATTTTTGGTAAAATATTTTTGTTAATAAATTTTAATACTTTAATACCTAGTGTATTATAATGAGCGTAACGATATTTATTATTTTTATAAATCTGTGTTCCTTGTTTTTTATTTAAAATACCAAATTGTCTTTTTAAAACAATGTTTTAGTAGGTTGAGTACTTTTCCTGTATACTACCGTGTGAACTAACGGCTAATTTATCATAGCAAAGTTTAATTATCTAGAAGTTGTACTATTTCGTCTCCCTGTCATCAAGAAAATAACAGAATAAATTTCACAACCATAAAAATAATGGCCGCCGCTGTCATAACACTAAAGCTAAACTTTTACTAGTCAGCTCGCTCAAAAAACCACAAGCAGAACTCAGAACACATTCATCATTCCGAACAAAGAAACATAAATTACAAAGTTAGTTCGTCTCGCGAACTTTTATTAACACTATCCCACTTCACACCAAAGTTTGTATTCAAAGCGAACAAAAAAACAATAAAACCATCAAATTATTAAGCACCTGATAAACTTTTGTAACTATAAAAACGGTATAAAACTGAAATAACGATGTGAAAATTTGACGATTTCCGTTACAACTTCAAAATAAGAGGCAAATTCGTTCGGAATTCAAACTTATCAACCGCAATCGGTAATTTTGTTTTCGTTCATTTAAAATGAATGCCGTTCCATGTTTCTGGGAGCACCTTAATATTATTTATGTCAGCGGGTCCTTATGACGACGTCCCATCGAAAGCGGAAAAAAGGAAGTATATTTTAGCTCTAAAAGCTAATTTTAGCGTTGGGTTTGAAAATAGTTGTAGCTGTTTTTAATAAGACGCAATATTCTGACTCCAAAATTCCAAATATACAATGTGTCCAGTCATGGACTAGCGATATTCTAGGTACTTATTATAACAACTATTCTAGTACACAAATACACTATACACTAGGATCCAATCCACTTCCATTTTTTTGTTGAGATATTCTGTACGAGTGTACAAAAAAAGTCATATCTCTCAAAGTGTTGGTCCTATTGAGATAAAAGTAGGCTTATTCGGAGGGCAACAATATTGTCTATCGTTTACATTACAATACAATGGGTTCATATATTGACATACAGTTGCAGACAATATCTCAACAAAAAATCAAAATGGCTGCCAAATAGCGGGGAAGTGTATTGGACCGTAGTGTGTAGTGTATTTGTGTACTAGAATAGTTGCTATGTAAGTACCTAGAATATCGCTAGTCCATGGCCGGACACACTGTATATAACGAAAATATACTACTTTATTTTATATGTAGTAACTACAAGAATTGGCCAGATAACAAGAAATAATCTGGAAAAGGAGGACAGAACAGTTTACTGGTATTCGGTCAGCAAATTCAATTACGGATGTAATGCGGTTTTGCAGTCGTATTGCAGTCATTTTCTAGAGATAATAAAAGATTTTCAACGTTCTTTCGTCGTTTATTTAACTTTATATATTGCAGAAACTTCTGTTAGTGGTAAAACATGCGCCACACTACACTGGAGGTAGAGCGAAAGCGAGTAACGTGGAGCTTGCTTGTTTTTTTTATTCCGTATTTTATTCAATACCCCATATATTGCCTACGATTACAAATGCTATTTTCATTAAACTGAAGCTATCGTAAAATTTACATATCCCCCGCTTTTACTACGTCACAATCTTAAAAATGGTCCCGCGGCATTTTTTAACGATTATTTTTTGTGTAATTCCATGCCGTGAAAAGGACTCGTTATTGGACGTTTTTTAACGATCCTTTTTGATCCTTGTATAGTGGTTGTAAATGTGGATTTAAGGGAAATTGTTGAGACATATGGCGTCTTATTTTAAGGAGCAGAGCTAATGCGCTTCACATGACGTTTAATGTTAAAAGGTATTTTATTTAATGGGTTTTTTTACGAGGTTTTACTAGTTTTTGTTAACATTTGTAAATACTTTCTGTTTTCGCCCTCGACTTCTATTAAATTATCTATTGAATCGGCATTGAAACTTAAAAAAAACGACTAATTGGGAGTCGGACTCACGCACGAAGGGTTCCGTACCATTATCAATAAAAACGGCAAAAAATCACTATTGTTGTATGGGAGCCCCCTTAAATATTTATTTTATTCTATTTTTTAGTATTTGCTGTTATAGCGGCAACAGAAATACATCATCTGTGAAAATTTCAACTATATAGGTAACTATCACGGTTCATGAGATAAAGCCTGGTGACAGACGGATGGACGGACAGCGGATTCTTAGTCTCTCTCTCTATCGTGTCGGCTTGAGCTATACAAGAATAGCTCATGCCGTGGTGTAAAGATTAGCCAGTCAGCAAGGATGGTAGCGAGGCTGACTGCCCAGGGTGCGCCGGACGTACTGAAGTGTCGTTCGTGGAAGCTCTTTTCATGCACCCCCTTAGAGTCTTAGTAATAGGGTCTTTATTTTTTTGTAGGGTGATTTTTTTTTTTGATTTCTTATATATTTTTTTTTATTTGTGTCGTTACTCTCAAGATATCTTTTATCTTATCTTACAATGATTTTTTCTCTAAGTTTTGATGACATTTAATCATGTCAATTGTTTTATACAGTTTAGCTTCATTTTATCTTTTGTAAATGTGAAAACTTCGTGGAGTTGCCTATACGTATAATTGTGTGAATTACTATTATTCATATTGTGTTATTTTTTTCTTTTTGGTTAATTTTTGTACTCAAGACTTGGTATTACATTACTCACGGGGCTGTGGTCAAGACTACTTTGTTCTCTCTTAACTATCATAAATCATATTACTGTATTTACTGAAGTTGTTAAAGATATCCTTTTTTTTAAAAGAGTAACCATGGAGTTTCTTGCCGGTTCTTCTCCATAGGAAACGACTAATTGGAACCGGGCACCTAAATTCGACTTTTCATAAGCGCCTGTATTGGTTTGTGTGAAATAACATTTTTTGATTTGATTTGATTTGGTCCCGTTTTACCCTTTGGGTACGCAACCCTAAAAAGAGACGGAGCTATTTTAAAACCTGGGTTTTTATTAGATTATCTTTTGTAATACTTATGAGTGTACATTGTTAAATTCTTAAGTGTGATATAAATTCGGGCAACATTTTCATTGACAAATTCAACACGTGCTGTTGACTCATTGGTGGCTTGGTCATGCACTTACAAGACATGTGGCAACGATTATGCTAATTCACTTGTCGATGATATTCATGTGCGGGCCATACAGATATTTTAAATGTGCAATGTGCTTAGTTTCCTTTCTGCGATTGAAATTATAGATATGAATCAAAATATTTTGTGAATAAAGCTTTTAGAATAACAGGAATCTTGGTGGTGAGTTGTAGGTCCAACAAAATTAAAACAATCTAGCGCATTCTATTGTTAAAATTGAACTTGGACTTGTATTTTTACTAGACACTTTCGTTATACTTATGTCTCGAAACTCAATGTCAAGCCACAAATGATAGAGCAGCTTATATCGATTCAGTTTTTTATTATTGTTGTAAGTATTTTGGAATTGAATGTTAATAATATTTATAAGGTTAGTCAAAAAGGGGATACTAATTTGAAAGGGTGTTAAAGTGCCCATAATAAAGAGTAACTTTTGTTCTACCACTTTCTCCAAAAGTCAATAATTTATGAGAAATATCTGTTCAAAAATTACATAAAAAATATGCAAAAATCTATCTTTGTGCCTTTGTGTGTCTTTCAGCTATGTGTTTACATTTTAGGTCATATTTAGGGTCACAAATTAGAAGCTCCATTTTCTGAATTCATAACTAAAGTAGGGACGAAATATTTTTGAAAAAACAAAAATAAAAATTATTTTGTACCTATGCAAATAAAAATGATCGAATTTTGAATTTTTAATATTTGCTTTAATATTTATTAATTCATTTTCGAGTTTCAAAGTTACTATAAATAAAATTTTACTTCATAAATCTAAATAAAAAAAGTATTCTACTTAAATTTTTTTAAATTTATTTTTCTGATCCTCCATTATCTGTCCAATTATTTGTTCCTGGCTCAACGTTGAGTTTCCGGACACCCTGTATTAACAACCCCATAAAAAAAAACGACAAGTAACCCAATGAAAGAACAAAAGCATGTAAACCTTTTAAACTGCAATAATAAAACTCAAAACGATTTTCCATGGTTGGTTTTTAGAACTTGCATAGCAACAAAACAGGAGCTTACATTCTTGCATTTCTCATAGACCTGACACAATAGCAAAACGAATTAATAGGCTATTAAAGTCTCAAATAGCCAACGCGGAACTCGAAGTACGGAAGTGAATGAGTGAATGAATGAATGAAGTCATCGCGCGCTCGATAACGCGATAACGATCTCGAACGCTCGCGCGTAATTAAAAACACCGGACTTGGATAGTGTTGCGCTTTGCACCGTAGTATTGCTACCAGTTTTGTTTTCGTTCATTCAATTTAGTTCAATCATTCGTTCATCAATAAAAGTAGTTATTTAGATGATCGACTGCCTCTTTTGTTCAACACAAATTTGTGAGGCTTGGTGATATTACGCGGTTCACTTCTGCCTTTCAATTTGGATGAAGCAACCAAATTGAACCATGTAAACATAAAGGTGAATCAATCAATATCATTGATCAATAGCATATGCTTTAATTTTTGCACCTTTCAACCAAAGTGAATCAATTTGGTTGAACCGTGTAATATCGCCAACTAAAAAGTGTTACGGAAGGCATGGTACCGCTTAGAAGGGGCGTAACAGTGGTTTGATCCGGGCTGGAAATGAGGATGACCGTCATAATTATAGTATTTTCATTCATATCCATTAGATTCATTTCAAAAATTCACTTTCGTTGGTTTGTAGTAGTAAACCAACGATAACAAGTAATTTTAATGTTCATATAAATAAATTAAACCGCCTGAAGTAATTTTGAACAAATGAAGTCATATTGTCTGTCCGATAATGCGATAGAGATCATGCACGCTCGCGCGTAATTAAAAACAAGCTTGTAAATAGCACTGTAGTCTTGTAACCAGTTTTTTATTTATATTTTTGAGTGCAGTTTTTTTTGTTTTTGCTACGAGGCCCAAGTAGGTACCGCGATATTTTTTCAATTTCATCATCATCATCTGCCTAGCCTTTTCCCAACTATGTTGGGGTCGGCTTCCAGTCGAACCGGATGCAGCTGAATATCAGTATTTTACATGGAGCGACTGCCTATCAGACCTCCACAACCCAGTAACTGGGTAATACGATACTCTTGGTAAGACTGGTTGTCAGACTTTCTGGCTTCTGACCAACAGTAACGACTGTCAAAGATCTACAAATGACAGCCGGGACCGACGGCTTTACGTGCTTTCCGAGGCACGGAGGAAACTCGCTATGGTAAATGGTCACCCATCCACAGGCCAACCTCGGCAAGCGTGGCTTAACCCGGAAGATCGGTCTATGCGGCTGTAATTATTTAGCCACGAGCTCCTCCGAGATATTTTTTCAATAATTATCTTTAAAACAATGAATCTAAAATATCATTATTAATTTTTCATTTGTTTTGGTATTTGGAAGTGGAGTGATCAAGGGATCTAAAAGGAATGTACCTTCTACACGATAGACGGAACCTATACAATTTGGAATATCGTTGTTTGCAGCCTCAGCACTACATAATAAGCTAGCTGAGCTTACTATGTAGTGCTTAGAACACAAAAGTGACGAATGAATGAAGTGTTTGTAACGATTTTTTTTTAAATAAGTGACTCCGCAGTATTTTCCCAATAAATCTCGACCTACATTATAGTGCTGTATGTACAATAGGTTACATTGATTAAAAATCCTAACTATCCTATCCTAATCCTAACTAATATTATAAATGCGAAAGTAAGTTTGTTACCTTTTCACGCCTAAATCACAGAACCGATCATCCTGAAATTTTGCATATACGTTTTCAGGTATACAGAAACGGACGTAGGTTACCTTTCATCCCGAAAAAAAGTACTGTTCCCGAGGAAAACAACAATAACGTTCATAGATGACACCACGTGCCTTTCGAATCATGATTGAATTATATTATTATAGAAACTGTAGTAGTGTGTTAAGAGTTGTTTTGAGCTTAATTAACGCGAGTGAAGCCGCGGGCAAAAGCTAGTTATCCATAAAGGAAAGCAAATAAAAACATTACTATAATATACTCTGTTTACCCAAAGATGAGTCTTGACAGCTCGGTCATTTCGTAAATTGTAGCCGTAAGGAGATTGCTATTAAAAAAAAAACGTAAAAAACATCATCGAAAACCGTAAAATGGCTATATTATCAATGCTTTGTTGTTTTAAAATATTTACTATTCTTTGTATGGTAACGTTTTGTAGAGAAACTTTAACGTCACGTTAATCAACTTACGATGAAAAGTGTATACCTACTACAAAAAACGTTTTGATGATGACGATAAGTCAGGAAACAAGAATTGATTTTTGAAACGTTCTCTCGAGTGATGCTACTTCAGTACGTCTGACGCACCCTGGGCAGTCAGCCCCGCTACCAACCTTGCTGACTGGCTAAGCTTTTCACCATGGCATGAGCTATTCTCGTACAGCCGTACCAACACGACAGTAAAAGAATAAATGTTGCAATTTGCTTCTTTACTTTTGTGTCTGGAACCTTATGTGGTCAGTATTAAGAACTATATTGCCATCTTAAATCATTTTCAGGCTATGACCTCAGCATACGCTATTCCCAAATACGTAGCTCGTGCTGACAGGAGAGTAGACAAGCACATCGGAGCCATGCATAGTAATAAAAATATTTTGAATCACACACTCAATTTTTCTTGACTTAAAATTGATGGAGTGTCCAACATCGCCTCCAAATCTTTTAGTTTACATAAATATGTCAAAAGTACATTCACATTCCAACAGATCCGAATTACTCCTAGCAATATAGCTATTATACATAAACGGCGTATCCAATGACCGGCATCCGAACCGAATGTAATAAATTAATAAACATCGTGACCGTACGAGCGATTTAGAACCGATACTGATCGTTGTAATTGCTGCACGCAACTTTGATGCTACCATACCACAAGTGGGCGCTTTGTAAAATTATGCTTTGTCATTTATACAACGTACTAACATACATCGCTGTTTTGCATGAATAACCCCACAATTCAAAAATATCAAACTAGATAGGAGAAAACGGAATCCAAAATAGCCCTTAAATAAAATTAGCCTGTAACTGTCTCACTGCTGGGCAAAGGCCTCTTCTCGTACAGAGAAGGAACAAGCATTGATCACCACGCTTGCTCACTGCGGTTTGGCGATTTCAGACCATTAAAGTCCAGGTTTCCTCACGATGTTTTCCTTCACCGTATGTCAGTGGCGTCTTAGATTAACTAAGAAAGTACATATGACATTGAAAAAATCTCATTGGTACAGTAGGGACCAAAAGTCCATAAGCAATCTCACAAAGCAATAGCTTGACGTTTAGTTTGAGTTACGACCTTCTATTTTTAAGAGACACATGCATAATCGTTGTAGTTCATAATTTCAACATAGATCTACAAGTTAAGATGGCTTAGTGGATAAGCCCGTCCGGAAACAGTCTTGGTTCATGGAGACGTGCGTTCAAATCTCACGCAATGCAGACTTTTTGTAAGTTTTTACTCGATTGTAAGTATTTGTGAGTAATGAGACAGATATAATATTCAATTATCTTGTTCGCTTTGTTCACACATTTCGTAACGTTAGGGAGGTAGATCATAGAAAACTAAATAAAGAATTTAGATTTTTGTGGGGTAGATAGACATGAGTTTTATGAATATTTAACTTGATCGGAACGAACGTTGTCGATTGGTTGTAAATGTTAGTTAGTGACGTGTGGTTTAATAGATAGCGGTATTGTATTTATTCTCAAAATGCAGGCAAATAATAATATTGAGACGAGGGCGACTATTATTGCGCTGCATAAAAGTGGTCTTAAATAGAACCCAAATATCTGATGAAACCGGACTGAATGTGAGTATTACATAAACAATTCATAACTTGATCTTTTACTTCAAATTTATAATCACCTAAGATTATTTGGAGACATGGATTAGTTCTTTTTTAAATCCGCCATCATGAGGCCTAAAAGATAAATAATTAGTGTTTATTATTGGATTTAAAATACAGAGTTATAATATTACATTGTTATATTAAATAAATATTATTATATTATGAAAATAAAGTCACTTCAGTATTTTGATATAGCCGCCTAATGTTACTTTTTTTTTGTTTTAGAGGAATACTGTAAGTCTTTGGATCAAAAGATATGAGGAAGAGGGAAGCCTTGCTAGTCGATAGCGAAGTGGAAGGCCGTCGCTTATTGGCGAGGCGCAGCGACAACATATTATTATGGTGGACGAGTATGATATGAAACAATTGGTTTCACACCTACGAGACACTGCGGAATTATTTGACACCTCGCTGTAAACTGTTCGCCGTGCCCTCCACGCTGAAGGATTGCATCACAGAAGACCCGCTAAAAAGCCCTTCTTGAAAGAAAGACATAAACAAGAACAATTACGTTTCGCACGGGATTACTTAGATTTTGACTGGAATACTTCCATATTGTCAGATGAAAAGACGTTTAAATCTAGTCAAAAGGGTAGGCTTCACTTATGGCGCAGGAATAACACTCGCTTGTGTTATGAAAACGTAATCCCTAATACAGACAGGTGTGGGAAAATTTAAGAGGAACCGAAGTATGTGGTAGTATTGTAGGGTCCATGCGCAAACGTCTACTTGACTGCATTGGAATTGAAAATAATGGGGGATACACAAAATATTAACACCCAGTAGATGTTTTGGTTTTAATAATTAGACGGTGTAACTAAATATTTAGTAGTATTAACATATCCGTAATTATTTAATGATCTTAAATTGAGGTTTAGTTTCAATCTTCTTTTCGTCAAGAAAATGAACACTTAAGCTATAACCTCAATACATTCATTGTGACGTTACATAAAATACATGTTTATAAAGTCTAAATCATTATAATATTAGTTTTCAATAAACTCTGCTGAATATACGTATAATAAGTGGGTGTCAACAATTATATTTGTGTCATTAGAATATCTAGTTATGGTTGCACCCCATCCCTCAGCCTTAGATTAAGTCTCTAATATAATTTCTGCTTACATTGTACTTCTTAGTTCTAAGAATTGTTATTCACTGATAAATGCAAGCTCAGCTGTCCGTTGTACCGGATGAGCCCGGCCACCGTGTATTTTATTTTTAGAATACAGTTGTCTCTAAATCGACAAACACGTATTTTCATTTATTAAATTTTAATTAGTTTTTAAAAATATTCTTTTACGCTCCGAAATCAAGAGTGGCGCAGCCGGATCGGATTTTCTCAAATTTAAAGCGTTTTCCGATTTTTCTGTATATGACGTCCAAATTCGTCTAGAAAATCACAAAAAACCGCGATTTAAGAGTAAATCCGTCGAACCAAACAAATATTCTCTTTGATATATACGAGTGGTGAAGAAAAGCCGAGTATGGGAGTAGCGGTCGGTTGGTGAGTAAAACTTTTCGCCAATCCTTTGTTCCCCTAATCCTCCTGTATTTTTCATGTATTAATGTTAAGTAACTTTTATTGAAGTTTTAATAAAATTGAATTTAAAGTGTTAAAATCTAATAGTAAACTTTTATATAAAATATAATATAAAGTTTTTATACAAAATAATTTAATTTTGCAAAATTTTATGTTAAAATTAAATTTACTCCTTTTTCCAAAACTATTTTGGTGCTCTTATTGTGTTATTTTTGTGTGTGTTAATTTATAAGTTTGTGTAAAAGTGAGTGTTAGTTGCCTTCTCTGAACCGTTCATTAGTCTGTAATCATGACGATCGAACAAGTTCCTAAGGAAGTTATTCAATTGGTACCATTATTTAGTGGTGATAAAAGACAATTAAATTTATATTTGCGGAAATGTCAATATGTTATTGACCGTTTTAAGGGAAATGAGGAACAAAATTTATACGTCTTCAACATATTAACAAGTAGACTTAAAGAGAACGCAGCTGCACTCTTATCAGAACGCGAAGATGTTACGACTTGGTCCGAGCTTAAGGCACTGCTTACCCAACACTTTGGAGACCCGCGTAGTGAAGCCTGCATAAATATAGAACTAGAATCGTTAAAAATTAAATCAGGTGAAGGTTATTTGGATTTTTGTAATCGGATCCAGTGTGTTCGGTCCTTATTAATGTCAAAAGTAAATACAATCGAAGATAAAGATTTAAAGCGCGCTAAGTCGATCATCTATAACAACACGGCCTTGAATGTGTTTTTGTACAATCTTCCTGAGAATATGGTTAGAGTTGTAAGGCTTAAGGCACCCGCGACGTTAGAAGCAGCATTGAGCGTCGTGCTGGAGGAAGTTAATTTCTTAGAACAATATAATATGAGAAACCGTATTCATGGTAGTAGTCAAATAACTAGCTCAGGTTCAAGGCCATTGATGACTCAACCATCCGGATACAGACCACCCATCTTACATAATAATAATAACACACCGCCTAAATTTAATTTTGGTATACCTCAAAATTCTCAAATTAGGATGCCTCAAGTTCAAGGCCAAGGTCAACCACAGATATTCGGTACGGTCAGCCCACAATTTGGCCTTCAGCCACAACAATTTGGCTATAGGCCACCACAACAGTTCGGCTATAGGCCACCGCAACAGTTCGGCTATAAACCACCACAGCAGTTTGGCTATAGGCCACCACAACAATTCGGCTATAGGCCACCACAACAATTTGGCTACAAGCCTCCACAACAATTTGGTTATAAACCACCTCAACAATTTGGTAATCGGTCAGCCCAAGTAGGACATAATCTCAATCAAGGTCAAAAGCCTCAATTGGAATCTAGTGACGTAACTATGAGGACAGTGCCTCCTAGACCACAGGTACCACAACAAGGTTTTAAGTTAAATGAATTGACCATGAATAATGACGAATACGATCAATATAATTATGAAAACTACTATACTGACAATTATGGCTATGGTAATGAAAATCACGTAAATTTTTGTAATGACGATAGTTATTTAGAGTATAACGACTTGCAGTATGACGCATTAGAACAGACTGACGAATCTCAGGCAGTGAATTTTTGCGAAACGGCCTCAACGAGCAAGAAGTCATAGAAATAAATTGTGACTTATCATTGAAACACCCATATATTTACTTAGAAGAAATTGACGCGAAAATGATGATTGATACTGGTAGTATGCGATCATTTATAAGTCCTCGAAAAGCATATCAATATTACGGTGAATTTATTCAATACCAACCATTTAGTGTGATTAGCACTCATGCGACTAGTAGTCATGATGAAGTAATAGACATCCCCCTCTTACCTACTTTCGTTAGTGACGATTGGCACAGGTTTTTATTATATGACGTTGACCCAAAATATGATGGACTTATAGGAAACGACCTTTTGCAACAACTAGGCGCGATTATTGATTTAAAAAACCAAATTTTAAAAACCGATACTACATGCATTCCAATAATTAATAACAATCTTAATTATGCTATCGACATACCACCCCGATCGGAGAAAAGAATTAAATTACCAGTTAATCAACACTCAGGCGAAGCTATCCTTGACTATGAAGAATTTGAGAACGGTCTTCGTATGCCTAGTGCAATAGTAAATTGCATAAACGGACATGCATCTACCGTTATTCAAAATACATCAGAACAAGCTAAACGATTGACTATTAAAGAACCCTTTACAGTGACAAAATATGAAAGTACTGAATGCAATTTAAATTTTACAAAGAATATTGCTGATATAGAAACTAATAATTTATTAGAAGAAAACTTAAGTAAACTCAGACTAGACCATACGAACGACGAAGAACGTGAAAAAATTTACAGACTTTGCAATGAATATAAGGATATATTTTACTGTGACCAAATTCCTTTGACTTTCACTAATCAGGTTAAACATAACATACGGACTAAGAACGAGGACCCCATATATGTAAAGCCATATAGGCAGGCCCCGTTCCTACAGAACGAAATTAATAAACAGGTAGACAAATTATTGCAAGACAATGTTATCCAAGAGTCTCATTCCCCTTGGAATGCGCCCGTTCACCTGGTGCCAAAAAAAATGGATGCATCTGGTGAAGTAAAATATAGGATGGTAGTCGACTATAGACGACTAAATGACTTGACTATCGATGACAAGTACCCCTTACCAAACATAACTGACCTTTTTGACAAACTCGGGAAAAGCTCATACTTCACTACCCTTGACCTAGCAAGCGGCTACCACCAGATCGAGGTAGAAGAGAAGGACAGACAGAAAACCGCTTTCAGTACGCAAAATGGCCATTTCGAATTTTCCAGAATGCCATTTGGGCTAAAAACAGCCCCCGCCACCTTCCAGAGAACTATGGATAATGTCTTGCGTGGTTTACAAGGACTACATTGTATGGTTTACCTAGATGACGTCATTATTTACTCTAAAAGCCTAGACGAACATTTACAGAATTTAAGGACTATCTTTGACAGAATTAGGGCGACTAATTTGAAGATACAATTAGATAAATCGGAGTTTATTCGAAGAGAAGTTCTTTACCTTGGACACACTATAACAAAAGACGGTCTAAGACCTAACAACGACAAAATTGACGCTATATTGAAATATCCCATACCAAAAACGACGACTGAAATTAAGAGCTTTTTAGGCCTAGTGGGATATTATCGACGATTTATTAAGGACTTTGCAAAAATTACTCAACCTTTAACAGCCTGCTTGAAAAAGCGTAACAAAATTGTAATCGACCAAAAATATATTGACGCATTTAACAAATGCAAAGAACTTTTAACGCACGCCCCACTATTACAGTATCCTGACTATGACAAACCCTTCATACTGACAACCGACGCGTCAAATGTAGCTGTAGGTGCTGTTCTATCCCAGGGACAAATTGGCAGTGACAAACCTGTGGCATATGCTAGTCGTACGCTCAGTGACACTGAATCACGTTATAGCACAATCGAACGTGAATTGCTCGCTATTATCTGGGCAACAAAACATTTTCGGCCTTATCTGTACGGTCGAAAGTTTTTCATTTACACTGACCATCGGCCCTTAATATGGCTTCGATCTCTTAAAGATCCTAACAGTAAACTTACTCGCTGGAGGTTACGTTTACAAGACTATGATTATGAAATGTTATACAAAAACGGCAAACAAAATACGAACGCAGACGCCCTATCTAGAATTAAAATTAACGCCTTAGATTCGGATGATGAAAATCAATCAATGGTAGTGAACGTTGATGAAAAGGAAGAAAAGCTAAAAAAATACCTAGATGATGTAGTTATAGAGATAGAAAAGGCAGCAGCTAAAACAAAGACGGCACGTAACGATTCGTCGACAATAACAATATCAGATACTAGTCAAACAGCGACAGCCAGCCCAGTAGAGATTTCCGACACATCTTTACCTAGCATTGAAAATATATCAGAATATCCTATTCGATCAGAATCAAGTAAATCACAAACAATTCATTCAGCTGTAGAATTAGAATCAACCGGAATACCGATTTTACACGAGGCAATTGACACCAAGCCTAACCAAATTTTAGTGTATTCATGGTTTAAAAATGAACTACAAGTAAAAAATCTTTCACGAGACAAGCAAAAAATTCTGGAAGTATTTTTACCAACAAATAATGAAGAGTTGGTTAAAGATTTTTTGAAGCAATATATACAGCCTAAATTAAAATATTTTATTTACTTTGAGGAAAAAGAACATCGTAGGTTATTCGGAAATATAGTCATTCAGCTTTTTAAAAAAGACATGGTTAATCTTTATGAGTGTACAGAACGTGTTATTTATGTTGAAGATGAAGGAGAGCAAAGGGCATTGATAGTTAGACACCATGAAGGAAAGACATGCCATCGCGGCATAAAAGAAACTTTAACTAGGCTTCGTAGAAACTATTATTGGGACAGAATGCAAGAGACAATAACGGCAATTATAAATGGCTGTGAATCGTGTCAAAAACTGAAATATGACAGAAAACCCATCAAGCCTATCTTACAATTAACACAAACTCAGGATGCCCCGTTTCAGGAGATTTTCATAGATCTCTTTAGTATTGAAGGAAAAACTTATTTAACTCTTATTGATGCATTTAGCAAATTAGGACAGGCAATTGAAATACAAAATAAATCAACTCCTGAGGTAGTCCGAGCCTTAATGAAGTATTTTTCTTATTACGGAATCCCTAAAAAAATTAGTTCAGATCCCGGTACGGAATTCAATAACGAGTTGATGAAAGAATTTTTAAGTTTACATAAAGTAGATCTTCACATTGGCACGCCCAATAACCCAAATTCAATGGGTCTCATTGAGCGTTTCCATTCTACAATCATTGAAATCTACAGATTGGCCAAGTATGATAAGAAATGTACTGATGCGGCATCAGTCATGACTTATTCAGTTATGGCATACAATCACGCCATACATTCTGTTACCGAACTCACTCCATTTGAAGTTGTCTTTGGACATACTGACACAAGTAGCCCTTATAACATAGAATTAGAAAAGCGTTATTTTCAGAAACTGGTTAAAGATCATGCAAAGCGAACTAAAGTCCTGTACGAAAATTTGGCAAATAGAATGGTAGAGATCAAGGAAAAGAATAGGGAAAGGAAAGGTGGGGAAGGTAAAATAGAATTTTCGCAAGGAAAAATTATTTTCGCTAAGGACGTGAATAAGCGTAAAAGTAAAGATAAGCCTAGATATGTAAAAGCAAAGGTTATAGGTGAATCCGAAAGGAATATTTTGCCCATACAAATAGGGGAAAGAAAAACTAAAATTCCTATTAAAAATATTAAACGCCCTCCGCAGGTGGTGCAGCCTTCTGCTAATAGCGATACCGACGCTGGCCCTTCATCTGCAATCACTTGAAGGTAACCCGGGAATATTCCCTGTAAGAAAAGGTCAAGCATACATTCAAAATGATCATTGGACCATAGTTAAGGTTATAAACTTAGAACGGATTTATGATGATTTAAATTACATATCTACGAAATATAATCAACTGTTTAAATTAATAAATTGGAATACATCATATTCTCAAGAATTTATAAGTACCAAAATGCATACAGATTTCATACGCGATATAACTTTAGAGAAATATCGACAACTTATTCCACAGCAGCGTTTTAAGAGAGGACTTGTAAATCCATTGGGTTCTATTATAAAGATTATTACGGGAAACCTTGACCATGATGATGCGATTAAATATGATAAACTTATTTCAAAATTAAATAATAATCAAATTAATATTTCTAAAAAGATAACTCTGGTCTCCAAAATGTTCGATAGTTTCATTAATGCTACTGAAACAATTACTCAGAACACTGTTAATTTTGATAAACGCCTGTTGAAAGTTGAGACAATGTTAATAGACTTAGCTACTAAGGAAAATAATTGGGTTTTCGTAACACATCTTATTGGTCTGTTTAACGTTTTTATAAGCAGTTTCCGTACTATCTTTATCAGACTTAGTGAAATTGAAACCGCACTAGCTTTAAGTAAAGTATCAATATTACATCAATGTATTATAAACTCTACAGAACTTTTGGATAATTTAAAAGTAATCTCTAGTTACGAAAGCTTGATATTTCCACCTACTGAAACAAATTTGTTAAAATTAGAGGAAATTATTGCTGTAAAGTCCTACATTAAGAACAAACAAATCACTTTTATTATGGAAATTCCACTTACAGATAATCTTACATATAACTATTTTAAAATGTATTCCTTACCAATGTTCCACCAACCTGAAAATAAAACCTTAACTATTTTCCCTAAATATCCTTACCTTTTGGCGAAAGGAATGAAATACTTACCGATCGTGACGCCGTGTCGCCCGTTTTCCACTGGCGACTATTTCCTATGCAGCGAGGACAACCGAGCTTTATACTATGAGACCACTTGTATAGAGCAGCTTATGAAATTCGACAACCCCTCTAACTGTACACAGCATCAAGTTCAAATTGAGAAGATCAAGGTTCAACAAGTCAACGCAAACAGTTGGATTCTTTATAGCGAACTGAAAACAACACTAACCAAACATTGCGGCAACGAGGTCAGCAAACAGCTGGTATTTGGAACATACCTTGTGACTATCGATGAACCTTGTGACTTGGAGATCAACGGAATTCGAATCCGTCACCGTATCAGCATAGAATCGGATGTTGTAGAGAAGATTCCAATTATCACCTTACCGCAGTTACGCGTGGGCGCGAATCTATCCAGTGCACGTGCACTTAACATGGAAGGAATCAATCTTGACGAAGTAAAATATATGGCGTACTCTTTAAAACATAGTGCAGTGATTGAAAGTGTTTTTGATGGAAACAAAGACTATAGCTTCAGTGAAAATTTTGGATATCTAACTTTAGGATTAGTAATTTTAAGTTTTCTTTTGTTCTTGTTTTATGTGTTTCGGTTAAAATTACTGAAAATTATACCATTTAAGCAAAATTATCGGAATAAATCTCAAATCGATCCATCCGATAATTTTCCTCTTAGGGATGGAGGAGTTATGGTTGCACCCCATCCCTCAGCCTTAGATTAAGTCTCTAATATAATTTCTGCTTACATTGTACTTCTTAGTTCTAAGAATTGTTATTCACTGATAAATGCAAGCTCAGCTGTCCGTTGTACCGGATGAGCCCGGCCACCGTGTATTTTATTTTTAGAATACAGTTGTCTCTAAATCGACAAACACGTATTTTCATTTATTAAATTTTAATTAGTTTTTAAAAATATTCTTTTACGCTCCGAAATCAAGAGTATCTCTTCCTTGTTATGTTATTATGAATTGACTAAGTAGGTATACAACAAAAAATCTTATGAACGGTTACAAGAGAACTTCTTTTATCTAGGTAGGAATGTGACGTCACAATTCTCATAAAAATTTGTTGGTATATAAGTAAATAGAACGAATAAACATTTTGTTATCATTTAGCACGACTTTTTTATTTCCACCTTCCTACACCAAAAAAAATTTAATACATAATCACATAAATAAAGAAATAATAATACAATAACTAACATTATAAATAAACATCAATACTTAATATTTTTTTGGTTAAAATACAAAAAGAAACAAAATTTAGCTACGTATTGTGAGAATCGAACTCAGACGTCACTGATCGAGGACCCAATGCTTAGCTCAAACAGCTATCAGGACATATTAGATTAACGCGAATTTTAGCAATACAATGTTAAGAACAGGTAACAGGTAACCACTGTGACGCATATTCTAAATGAAACAGAAATATAATGTTATTTCGCGTAGTGCGACGACAGTTCATTAGTGTGTGTTATCTGTGGAATGTTGAGACATCACTCTCGTACACGCACATGCATACGCATTGGCTGTATCGTGCGCGAGTTCAAAGCAATGTAGTCCTTAGCGTGCCTATGGACTTTTGAGCGTCTACTGTACATGCCTTGATTTGAACCCGCGGCCCGGTTCTTAACAAGCGGGTCCGTAACCTCCGGGCCACCACGACACTTAAAATAGCCCTTATTTTTTGAAAGGAGATGTTTGATTTTGGGCCACCACTATGTACAGTATATAGAAAAATAGGAAAAAAATAGGGGATTACCATAAAAATACAAATAAATTAATTTGAAGAAGAGTACAATTGTACTGGAATTATTATTTGGGGACATTTTTTAATATGTTAACCCTTTTTTTCTGGTAGCCATGACAGTTGTATTTGACATTAACATGAATTTGACAACTTTGACAGTCCTAGGTTTCGTGATGTGTGTGTGACGCAATCGAGTACAACACCTGTAGTTCTATTTCAATGAAATTATAACGAAATCCAAGTATTTTCGTCCATAAACAACGTAGATAGGTTATATAAGTACATAAGAAATAAACACTATGGGGTCAATGACATGTCAACAGTTGTCAAAATGTCATTTCACATAATTTCGATCCACCATACTTTTATGTATTGTGTTGCTCTCCTTGACGAAGTTAACTTGAATGTACAATTAAACAAAGTAAAATTATAGAAAATTAACATTAAAAAATGGTTACTTTATTGTATAGCTATATTTCCATATAGTGTACATGGTGCTGGCCCAGGCTGCATACATTTCTGATACATCTCCTTTAAAACTCTCATTCATATCGGCAAGAATTACGAAGTGGCATCAAAAAATATAATTTGCCATTGCTTTTGTATTTTGGCACCATTTTTCTTCAACAACTTCTAAAATAAGCTAGGTATTTAAATTGTGTCATTAATTATTCATCCAAAACAGTGACATATACTCGTACTCATCGGAGGGGCTCGTGGTTAGTTGTTAAAAACTGCGCGGATCATATGATTTGCACGGTTAAGATCGTTCGTTACACATCAAGACCCCTCCGAGCCTCAGAGCACGAAAAACCGTCGGTACCGGGTATCATACGCGTACCTATGACAGTCGTTACGGGTAGTCAGAAGCTCGAAAGTCTGATAATTACTGGTCTAACCTTAGGATATTACCCAGTAACTGGGTTGCGGAGGTTTGATGGAAGTCGCTCCGTGTAAAATACTGGTATTGAACCGCATCTAGTTAGATTGGAAGCTAGCTCTAAAATAGGAAGACTTACATACATATACTCCACGCTTGTAATCTTCGAAGGAGTAAGCAGAGGTGTTCTCTTATTACTGTTTACTTACTGTTACTGTTTACTTATTATTATTTACTTATCCACATGTCGCACCTGATATTACCTACGTCTCATGCAATAGGTGGAGAGCCTATTGCCATTTTCCGGACACAATTATAGTGCTAGGTTCGTTGCCTCGTATGACTAGCTTCCGATGGAGGGGAATTACATTTTAATTCGTCTCCCCACGAGAATATAAAATTTAATTATTTATACAACGTCTTAATAAAACAATGCGAAACCTCAGAAATTCCAATAGATTTTTATTATAATCAAATTGATCGAGCTAGAAAGGAAGATGAACAATTATGTATTTTTTGCTCGAAATCCCAATAATTGAGTTAAGAACTGATTCGGTCACTTTCGCATGTATAGTCAGAATTTATGGGAAATAAACATAGAATACGTGATTTTATTTATTTCAATATTTTTATCAAATTGTATGAAAATACGATAACTTAGGAATATTTTATGCAAACACAGCCACTGAAGGGGATAAACATAAAGCTTTTATTATAATGTAAGGTAAGGTTAAAGATCAAACCAATAGTTCGATCGCCATACAGGCTAAGGAGAAAAGCTCAAACACTCTTGAACTATCTTCAATAGAATGAGCAATTTTATTGCTTGTAATATTCCGAGCAATACCATTTTCTTTTGAAAGCAATAAATTATTTACAATCACTTCCAACTTAACATATTGATAGTTTGGAAAGCCATTGGTGTTGGCACTAAAGTACTTTAAGGAGAAGTACAGGTAGCATCAGAAGTGGATTCTTGGAAGACACTGAAGATTGTTTTCCGAATGGATGCGATGTCTTTTACTGCCTCACTGGGCAACGTTGAGTGAAAATGGCTCTCAGCCAAACTTAAAAGTACTAAGCAAGAGCAGACTTGAAGTGGGGTTCAGATCTCAAAGCGCTGTTGGAACAGACAGTGTTGAAACTGGTTTTAAAGAAGCTGAAGTAACGAAAGTCTTTCTTAATTATAGGTGTGTTTCAGATAAGACTATAGTAGAATTTTCTAACCTACTTTTAATGCTACTTGAACCTACGTTTGTTTATAAATATAGTGATTGAAGAGTTTAATCAAATTCATCAAGCGGCTGTTGCAACCCCATTTGTATCTCCAATACAATTTCAATTTGTTTTGGTTTATTTAGTACAGAGAATTAGATAATTCAAATCAGTGATGGACCACCGAAAGAAAGATACCAAAACTGTTAAAGGTTTAACAGAAATTTAAAAAATATTTGGTGATAACATAAACCGGAAACATCAGTTGGACGTTCCATCGTTCAGCGCTTGCGTTGCCGCATGTACATCCATACGCAATGGCGCAACACTGCAGTAAAACGTACTTCATATCAATAAATCTCCTTCATAAACAAGTTTCAAGTCCCCACACGGTTTATAGCCAACCGATGTTTGAAATTCAATAAATCATTACATCCGCTACTTACATCGTTGAAATCAAAACCGCAGAGACGTTACGGGAATTAATTTACGTATGATTATCGGATTAATTTCGAAATTTGTACACTGTGTAAACATTTGTCAGTGCCAACAGCGCGGTGTCCGTTGCAGAGATCCCAGATAGGGAATCCAATCGAAATTTACAAACCCTTGTCGCTTTACCCATAACGTGGTAGGAGGGCTTGCGGAATTAAATTCTCTCGGTATATGTCTCATACGAATGTGATACTTAAAATCTTTTATGCTAAAGTCGTTATTTGCTTGAGTGGAGAGGGACGATATGTGAATGCATTTTGCGATCGCCTGCTGCGCTCACTCGACGAAATCACAACAAATCATTCACGAGACCCACCTCCAGTAATGATGGCCGCATCGCATATAAATTGGATTTTACTGTTGTTTGTTTATGCATTAATGTTTGATTAAAAAGTTTTGTACGATTTAATTTAATTTGGACGAAACCGCAACGGTTGGCGGCAGGTTGTCGTGTTTGGGTGCAGTGAACACGATAAAATCAGTGGAAGTTTGTTTTCGGACATGAAATTTATGGAATGTGTAGTTGCCATAATGAGAATGCGAAGTGTGAAAAAAATAATGAACTCATTCATCGTATGTACAGAAAGATAAAATCGTATTCAATCGACAGCCAATTTAATAGCTACTCAACCAAACCTACATACGAAACTCCAGCAAACAAAGCATTATCAAGAAATTTCCAAAATTTCGAATTCACCATTCAATAAAGACAATTTATCTTCCGTCCTCAATACAAAAAGATGCAACACTCAATTCACACGGAGATTCATTCACATTATCATAATAATACACCTATAATTTGTACTATGAAAAGACTTTGTGAAAAATAAAACTTATATTCAATAAATCTGTCAAGTAGAAAGTCAGATGGTGATAACGATGGCTCAGAACTCGTGTTCAAACGGTTCTTTCCAATTATTTGTAGTGAAGATGATATCTACTAATCCGCTTATGCAAGCCTGGTAGCCGTATGGTGTTTTTAGTTGCTGGTTTGGCGGTGTATGTGCGACCTACTTGTGGTCAACTATTAAAGACTGGAAATGTGTGTCTGTGGGTGCTTAGAATAAACCAGCAAATAAAAAAAGATAATTATGCAACAGATGAATATAAACATAAGATACATAGATTTTCTCTTAAAGAATTGACGAAATCAAAGTGTTCACGAGTATAACATTTTAATTTAAGCCTTAATTATAGTCTGTAAGTTTTTTCAAAGACTTTGTGAAAGCTTTATGAAAATCTTCCCTTTATAAAGTTACACAGTGTGTACTGTTAGTACTTTAAAGATAACAAGGACGTAATTGATGAGTCTCAAATTGCAAGTTTTACCTCGCGGCTTTCCCAGGGGTATAAACACAAACACAACATTTTTCATTAAACTTCAAGTCTTTATCCCCAGCATGAACATTTAAACGAAGAATCCACACTCCATTCCGATGTTTAGGCAACAAAAGATGAAAAGGTGCTATAAAATTTCACCATTTCCCCCTTTGTATGTGGCAATTAGGCTAATGAAGTGGCTCCAACGAGCGCGAATGAATGGCTCCACCCGAGCTCCTGGCATTCAAAGCTCACCTTTCATGTGGGCAATTTACTGATGGTCCACATTATATGGCATTACTTGAATTACTTAGAGTAATAGAATTTATGGTTGATCGTGTAGGTTGGATTAAAAAATTTGAAATTGTTTTTTTTGAAGTTTTAATTAGGATTTTTAGGAAGTCTGGTAGTAGTTTGAAAACACGAGCTGTGAATGATAATGAACGTGCTAAATAAAAGGACAAAAGAAAACGTTGACTATAGAAACCTTTCAAAATAAGTGCTTCGTTAACAATTATTACGAAAAATCAAACAACCGGTAGGAAAACTATATATTATTTACCTTATGAAAAGCTCTCAATAATAGTAGGTACAAACAGTAGCAGTAAAGTGCTAAACACTTATGTTATAACAGAAGTGATAGCACTTGAAACAAGGAATTCAGCAAAAGCTTAGTTATTACTGGATGTAGTACGATATTGTGCAGTGCACTCAAGTGTAGGAGCAATTGTGTGGGGAAAGGAGCTGCTCTAAATCACGTTCAGTGTGCCATGTTTATACAAAATACAAATACTTGCCTGCAATGTTCAGATGCTCCAACACATACATTTTATAGTGCATAATTTTCTAGAGTGTGTTCATTAAAATAAATATAGCTTAGGATTTTTATTTAAACACAACAGATGAAATGGAAAAGAAGATAAGAATCTCAACCGTTATTACCCGCCGATTTTCCATCGTCAAAGACAAAAAATATTTGGAATCCAAGACCATTTTCAAGACATTTACCAGTCCATTTCTGGCAGCCGAAAAAATAACCGCCAAATCCGAACACAATAGATTGATCATCCCAATAAATAACAATCAATCCACGCGGAGCTAAACAAAAACAATTTACAAAGTCAAGATGGCGAATTTATTTGGCGCGAAAGCGTTCGCGAAGAAGCCGACGTACAAAACCAAAATGGTATTACCCCGAGGCTATTTATCAAAACGCACGATAAACAGAAATGGGAAATTGAAACAGAGTCAACGGGGACCAGTGGAAATGATTTATTGCTATTATAAACAAAATATGGACTGATCATTTTCAATTCCGAGATTGAATTTAGACCGCCGAGGGAGAGGTGTGTGTTAAACGTGCCTAATGCCGTGTTTAATGGCGTATCGCTCTCGTGTGATTTGTTTGATCGCGTCAAGTTGTTCATAATCAGGTATCTTTGGATAATCTAAACTATTAATATTGCAAATTGATGGTGACATTAATGAATAAAACTGGCTAAACTCGGCGTAAATTTCTTCTGACATAGGTATTATTGGTGTTTGTACTATGGACATACTCGAATCAATGCGCAGGAAATCGAGTTATTTTCGAGGACCAAATGATAAAACAAGAATTTTAAATTGCACTAGCCACTTCTATTGGTATATTCTCATACTACTTGCACTTCATATCCTGTAAAACACATGCCGTACAAAACTACATGGCAAAGGTAAATATACCAGCATAAAAGAGAAAAAACTCTTTGTACAATCGTAATAAAAGGCACATGCAGAGGTATTAAAACTAAATAATACCCTGGAATTGGAATTGGAGAGAGAGCCGAAACTGAATATTCCAAATGCCGAGTGTGCCGCGAATTTCTCCAGAATACCTGTGTTTGCGCGACCGTTAAATATTGCTTTATGATATTAAAGTTTTTTTTGTTCCAGAGCACGTAGAAATGAAAATTTTAAAGTTTTTGTACGTATCAGTTTATATTTGTACGTTGTTGAATCTGGCTTGTCGCAACAATGTACAATTTCAGTGATAATGTTTTCGTAACATCGAGAATGATTATTTAGTTTGGTTAGATAGTTGGAACAGTGTTAGTGGAAGAAAAATATTGTCAGGTTTATCTAATATTACTAGGAGTCACATTATCAATCAAAGCCTCTTCACTTACTACTGGATATAGGCTTCTCCAAACTCAAGCTGTAACACCCAGCTTTCTACCTCTTGCATTAAAACTCCCTTTTCTACCTTCTTTATTTCCTTTAGTGCTCTATTTCCGTTTATTTGTTTTACAGACACATATCGTTGCCGATTTAATTTCCGTTATTGTTAGTGTGTGAGTTACCTCATGTTTTCCTTTACCCTTCGTAGTTGGTATTGCACTTCAGTTAGAATAATTAATTTGCAGTGTATGAACATATAACATTCAAACTATTGTTGGGAGCGCGTTTATGAATGGGTTTGGCTAACGTTACATTAGCTGTCTGTCTGTCAGCACATGAGCGGTGTAAACTTTAGTGGAAAGTTTGATATTAAATGCGAATAACCCACTCATTGCGTATGTATGTTTTGTTCAAAATTAGACATTTAAGTACGTATAGCTCTGAGCAGATTATACAACTGGACATCCGTTTCTTATTTTGACTATCTTCATCGACCATTAAAAATGTCTTAAACGGAATAGAACAATTCTAGATTAACCTATTACGTCAACAAAGTTATCATATAAAATGTTACCTCAACTTTTTCGTAAGAACACCATAAAAATTTACTCCCTCATCTATATTTAGACTATATGATACGGCCCAGATGGTCACGCCCCCCGATTTTAGTATCTCTCGAATCTTTTTACGTGACCATCTAATATTGACCTTTGCCTCACCTTGCTTCTACCTTTATGTTGATTAGAGTTTCTAAAGCCGCGGGAGATGGGGCAGGTCTTAATAATTTGGAAGGTCGCAGTTACAGTCGATAGCCTGTTATGAAGCGACCAGTGTAACATTTCATAGTTATGGCTGAACGGAAAGGAAGTATATATTTAGTATGGCATCTGGTTCTGGAGCATTTCATAGAAATAGTATTAATTAACATGTCCCTTGGTGGATAGTTTCATAATTTGTAATTCCCATGACACGGGCTCGTAAAGTTTTGGCCGAAACTGTTCGAGTTTCTCGGTTGTCAGGTCTATTCGTGGCTTCGCTGTTATAAGATGAGATATGACGCCGATTAACGTAAAAAAATATGTTTAGATACGGAAACGTTATGAGAAATGTCAAGATTATTAGCAGCAGAATGTGGCGAGTTCTGGCTATTAAAATAAAACTATACACAGTTACGGTTTCACAATTTAAACAAAATGTTATATTTTGTAGTTTGAATTAGAAATATCAGTCATTTGAGCTATGTAGTGCCGTTAAATATAATCGGTGTAATATTTTAGAAATATTGTTTATTTTATACGATTGTGCTTAAAATTTAATGGTTCATTTTGAACGGACGAACTAAAGTGTCTATAAAGTTAATTTCTATACAGCGTCACAGCAAGGGATTTAACGCTTATGGTCAACATAACGACCTATTTAGTTCAATTACCTTTTGAAATTTGAACAGAAAGTAAACAACCGGTACAACATTTATTTCCCTATTAGATATTAAAAAGCCTATAAGTTGATCGTGATGGTTTAAATTAAATATCTCTTCGACACACCGGCCCACTTTATATTAGTTTTGACTTTTGTGTATAAAGAGTATCGAACGAATTCTTAAATTTATATAATAAATCTGCTCTCTTCTTCTTTAAATTATAAATCTAAGTACTTACCACCATGTACTCCACAGTAATCCCCAACGCAGTCAGCATGTTGTGCATGAGCTCCTGAGCAAGGAGTGTCTCCGGTGCAGGCTCTTCGTCTTGTTTGTCTACAGTCAGCTCCACAGACTGACCATTCTGACCAGGTTCCCCAACGGCCAGGTAATGCTGCGGAAGAGAGGAATCTTTAGAATACTGTGCTTCATTTGTTTTAAATTTTACATGACCTAAGATGCTACAAGAATTGCAATAATTTCCAAAGAGACAATAAAAAAAACTCTCGCCAATGTAAAATTGCTTTCTTAGATATTGCTAAGGTTTACGTTAACGTTATTAATACTATAAATAAACAAGCTGTTGATACAGTTGTACCTAATGTTGAAACAACTGTTAACAAAATAGTCGCTGTAAAATTTAAAACAAATTGAAATAAAATCTAACATATTCAAAGGATCTTTAAGGGGCAAATGTGTGTCAAAATAGATCGACTCAGCAAAAACCGAACGCAATGTCAAAGATCAAGGATAACTTTTTGTGGACATCATCATTTATCATATGCAGACTTGACATGATTTTTTCTCACGTCAGACGAGGGTATGAAAACCAAGTCGCGTTTGAATTTTTCAGAAACGGTCATGATGTGTCAGATCTATTTTTAGTCTGTGGAGATATTTTTATAATTTTTTTAAGACTCGAATCTGTTTTGATCAACTGATATTGGTCGATATTGTAATTTTATCTTTTTCAATTAAGATTATCGTTTGAGAAAAAAATCTGTTCTCTGTATTTTTATTTTCCTTTCAACTATAGCGAAAAACGGTAAACAAAAATTAGTTTTACATAAAACTTTACGTCTTTTAAAAAACCTCTTTGCTTACTTATTCTGAGCACATTTAACGCCGCTATTACGGAAACGTTTATTACGTGAAATAAGCAGTTGTTATTGGAAATTTTAAAATTGGAATTTTGTAAGAATAATATGAGTTCCTGCTGCGACGGTTCTTATGGACTCTTTGTAATAAATTCTGTCATTTTCTTCGTAATAATTTCGTTAATGTCGTATTAGGATACATACAGGAAATTGAACGCCTACCAAGAGATAAGAAATGATCCTTTATATTTGTTTTGCGTCAACTAATTTACATGTTTGAGATTTCCGATATGTTAAAATGGAACTAAAGAACTTTATGTAGTTCTGAATCTCTTACCATTCCGTTAAGTACTTAAATATTGAGGTCAAACTTTGTTGACGTCACACCAGTTATACCAAAGACTGTCATTACTTTAGTAGCATCTAGAATTAAATTATGAGAACAGTTATCCAATTTATTGAATACTACATTAAATTGAACTGCATTTGAAACACCCAAATCAAATTTCAATCCGATAACTCGATAAATCACACCAACTAATCGATTTAAACTCAAATCATAATTCCATCGAACCTAACAATTTACAGTTCTGAGCTAACAATTATGCTAGGCTCGCACTAAGACTAGAAACAACCAATTAACGCGTCGTTTACGATTATTAATCGAGCACCTAATAATACGAGAGACAGATAGAACTATCGCCCTATAAATTGAAATTAAAATACATTGGTGGGTCGTAGCGTCCTTACATGCGAACGAGACATAAATCACAATGTTTTAAAAAAAAGAAATAATAGAGCGTTCATACCGCGATGGTGGTTGGTGCAAAGATTAAGATTTAGCGGGGGGATGAAATTAAATATAGAACATTCCTAAGTGGGTATTTTACCAACATCTCAGTAAGTAGTCCGTAACTATTGACCAGATAAGCTAAATGTGACCTACAAATATGACATTTACATGTTCAATAATCTTGTCGTTATTACTCACAAGATATTATTGAACACATATGGTGGTGAACTGCAAACGTTAACTATTAAAAAGTTTAGAGACCGAATTAGCTTATTGCACAGTTAATAATAGGTTGGTGAAATAACTATAAATTTTTCATATTTGGATTTACTTTGAGGACTAACAACGAATAATGAGGTAACTTTGTAGTACGAATAGAACGTCTAACTATTCTCACGTTTTGGTACAACAGATAAGAACTAACTCCACATTATCTAAAATCATTTGATTTAGATGCGCAATTAGAGTTCATTCAAGTAAACACCTAATCGGAGCCTAGCATGTCTGAAAAGATAGGATACAAAAAGGGTACAAAAAGTATAATATGAATATTGTCATTATTCTTTTGCTAACTATCGCTCTTAATTCTAACGCTTTAACTAAAGGCGATATGTTGGTCACGTATTCACTAGTAAAAAATGTTAATAAACACCGTTTTAAAAACAAGAATCTACGCGTTTCTGCAACATTGATACATGTAAGTAACAGTGACCGTTTTTGAAAGCAAAAGCTCCGACACATTGTTTCGTTTACGTGTTTGAGAAATAGTTGGCAAATTGCATATAACATTGTTTATAATTTAATACGTGGCTTCATATGCCATGTTTCAGAATATAAATTAGACCATTAAAAAAACTCAACCACCGCTCCGCCTCCTGTGTGACATTTCACCCGCCATATGTTCAACTTGGACCACCTACCCTCCAACATGTGTGGGTGTATACGGATATTAAGTACAACAGTGTGTAGCATTTCTTATTAATTAATGCGCACACACATAAATCAGTCCCGGTTCGTTAGAGTAACAACGACATAAAGGACTTTCACGTTTACATTAAATACTTTTTTTATGTTTTTTGTAAAGGTCTGATTAGGGAGTGAAACTATGGATTTTGTTTCGTTAGAATTAAATTATCGAATTTAATTCAAACGAAACAAAATCCATTGTTAAAAGTAAAAAAAATGCGCGATTTTTTGTACTATAGATGAAAGAAGCATTCGACCTAATAAATAAGCTAGGTATAGGTGTAAAATTCTTCGATACAATGTGTTTCGCACTAACGTTACATCGCACAAATTAGACTTAGAAGTAATGTAGTTTAGGAGTATCGTTGATTCGTCATAAAGTTTTCGATCTAATTAAAATCGAAGTAACGGTTTTCGCAGTGGTGTAGGGAACCCGGAAAAAGATACTGAAGTCCAATGATAAGCCTTTTTTTTTACCTTTTTTTCTTTTACCCTTCGCCTGGGGAAGGCGAAGGGTTATGCCGGACTCTTACCGGCTAAAAACCCACGGTTTTCCTTCTCCTGACCCTTGGCCGGGGTCACGGGATTCGCAGCTGCATGCACCGCAACCGGCAGGCCCAATGATAAGCCTATGAAAACGTTTGTATGGAATTGGCAAACGATTATATTGCATTTAGATGTATGGGCTCTGTGGTTAAGTCAAACCGTTATAACAATGTAAGTATATTGTTTCGCGATAAAAATATATTAATTTAACAACATTTAGAAGAAAAAGAAAGTTAAAAAAAAACACAACGGTGTACCTACACGATTCCATCAGTTTTTTAAGTCTTTGTTTGGTCATTACACAAACACAAAATCAATTGATAAAGAAAGAAAAAAAAAACTTATTTTAAAATATTCCATTTTCAACGTTCAATAGGCACAATGTAACCGCCCCTTAACGTATGCAAATAAATTGTAAGTAATTGCGTCTCCAGCACATCGGGACGTGGTAACTGAATTTTTAAGAAACACAGCGACATTTCGTAACCATTTACGACGAATATTTTCGTTCATAAATTGACAAAATTGTTTTACGATAATACTTGAAATTACTTTGGGAACTTTTGGGACGAGAGCCGAAGAATGGTGCTAAATATTCTGTTAAGTTCCTGGTTTTATCTTGTATCAACCATTTAGTGTTAAATGGCATTATCATGACGGCAACTTTCGCGTTGAAATACATTTATTTTGGAGCTGAATACGTTAAAAGGGACATATTTTAGCAAACCTACCTAAACCAAACGTTTAAATATTACAGAGATATTGGTCTCTATTTTATAAATCAGGTAAAATTAGAAAAAGATGGAAGAAAGTTACCGATATAATCAACACCTATTACACTCAATAGTAGGCTAATACACCACATACAATGCGTAACAGAATCAACCAGAAACCTCAGACACTCCAATGAGAATATCATCTTAAATTACTTAATTAAAATTAAACGTTAATTAACTATATAATTTTTTGAAAAAAACATGCTTGGTGTTTCATTGGTTTTGGCATTTAAAATTCAGTTTAATTGCCTTGAAAATTAAGACATGTCAATAAATTGCAAATCTAATTAGTCCGCCAGTTAGAGTTTTGAAAAATAAGGGACACGTTTTTTCTTTTGTTAAATCTATGAATTTAAATAATAATATAAAGGAAAGATAAAACGCATCAAAACTCGAGAGTGGGGGCTTGTCAGAAGCAAGCAAAAATTGTACTTGCTTGTGACGTTTTGCCAATTTTAAAAGTGTCGTATCTTCGTCAATTTTGGTTTACGTAACAAAAGAAAAAATACTGGTCAAATATTTTTTGATAATCTAACTGACAGACTAATTAGATTTGTTCAGTCAACTTATTACACAATGGCTGAAATCGATAAAGCGGTCGATTCTAAACAAAACATTTTCTGATTTTTGATTAATTATATTACACCTTGTATGTCCCTATATCGTCTTTTTATTCAGTTTTTGTGTGATAATTGTCACTTATTTGATTCTTAGATATATTTTTTGTCAGCAGTTATGAAACACGCTTTATGAACTTTTTCACTAATTGTTAAAGCCAGACAGTGTTCATAAACATTTTATAACATGTATTTACGTACACAGAATATAACTAAAATACACCAATTTAAAACTTCGCCCGCCCAAAATATACCAATCTACATACAGCTACATAGTTCATCAAGCTTCGCCGCGAGCATGAACATATGTTCCCAATTAACTCATAATGTTCCAACGTTTCACGGTTTGAGACAACCGCCAGTTGATTGGATTTTATTGTCTACCCGGTTGGTCTATTTCCTTTGAGACATACGACGGGAATGGTGGAAGCACTTTATTTTTGTAGGAAATTAATATTTTCGACCAGGGAATGGGTTCATGAGAGACAGGTTTGAAAAAAAAGGAATACTATAATTTTGATTAAATAAAAAAAAAAGTTTTTATTTTTATTAGTGTTATCCCTTCGCCTATTATTTGATCTTAGTTTCTTCTGTAGAACTAAGATATTTTGAGTTTATTAAACATTATTGGTGCAGATTATGCTGCTGTTTATTGTCCAGAAATGTAATGCTTTTATCGCTTCATGCAACTAAATTATTTCCACACAAGAAGCTTTTCTTTTCAGTTAAAAATAATTACAAATATAATAAGCCCTTATCGTCGCTTAAGTTCTAACACTGCGTAACTCAAAACAGATAACTTTTCAGGAGAGCGAAAAATGTTATGTAGCTTGATGGAGAATATTGTATACGCTGTGTTTTAGTTTATGAAATAACGTTGCTATTGGGTCTAACCATTGATTTTAATTGGTCAAACAATGCGTTTTTCAATTCCCTATCGAATGACGTGCCTAATTCAAAACTGCTATTTTTTGAGTTACGCGGTGTTAGAACTTAAGCGACAATATGTTATTCGTATTGACACGTTTATTTGCAAGAAGCGCATATGCAAACCATTTCTCATTCATTATACATTAAAACAATACAATAATATTTAATAATCATTCTCCGAAAACGGATGGATACGATCCATAAAATATTCATTTACAAACCCTTTGATCTAACACTATCAACCGAGCAATTTCGCGAGCATCTAACAAGCTCACCGTCCTTCATAGCCGTGTGTACTCTCTTTGAAGTGATTTCAGTACACACTTTATGACCGTAAAGAATTAAATGGCGGCATTTTTACGACAGAGATGTACAGATATGATGTTTAAGTACTTATTGTAGCTACCACGTGTGGTTAAGTATTAGTAAGAAGTCTTTAAAGCCAATTGGTTTGTGGACAATTGAATGCTGGGCTGGTAGCTCGTGCCAATGTTTGGGTTCCCGCCCTTTGTTCTGAAGTGCTGGAGAACGGTTGTTTTTTGTTTTTCAAGTACTTGTTACGAGGTCGAGAGGTTAATAAAGGAGTAGGTGGTCCGTAATGTGGCTGTAGACTTTTTGATTTGAATTATAAAGATGAATTAGGTGGCAGATCAAATCAGTCGATGTCGTATGTTACTCTGCTGTTTCATAAGGCATTAAGACGCGAAATTGTTAAACTGTTGTCCTTACGCGACAAGCTCATGATAAAGGGCTTTGATAATTCAAAGTTTTTTTTTTATTTCAATTAGACCAGATTATAGGTGCTTTTGAAAGGTCATCACTTGCGTTATTTAACTCTTTCCGGTTTTTGTTTTAAGTCGGTTTTTAAATTTTTTATTGTTTTATTTAATAATTTTTAGTACAATTGGCGCGGCATAAGCTGAGCTTTGCATTTGTGTGAGTGCACCTAGAATCGATTGTCAAAAAGCAGTTTATACCGGTTTAAACCAAGTAAAGGACGCGTCTGCATTCATTCTCACACAAATGCAAAGCTCCGCTTACGCCTCGCGAACATTACTACGAATTATAATTACAATAGTGTACAAATTCGTGGACCACTATTGCAACTAGAACATCGTCTATACATAATTAATTTCAAACCACTAATAATATTGTATAAAAAACTACTCAACCAAGCTTAACGAACTTCATATGGGGACCAATTCGAGAGTATTCGACACCAAATAAAAAAAAGAATTACTCAAATCAGTCAACAAATATCGGAGAAAAAAGCGTAAACATATTGAAAAAAAAACTCCTTTTTGAAGTTGTTTAAAAACCTTTTTAGGTTCCTAAAAAACTTTACATGACTATACTCACCAATCAACAACTGTTGAGTGTTATCGTATCCTTGCAGATCCATGTATCCCTCTTCATTGTTAGCAGTAACAAATAAATATCATTTCAATACCATCATAACAACAAACACACATAGACTATGGATTTTCAAACCAAATACAACAGAATTAAAGTCTAAATTTCTATGTAGAGCTTTTTTTTAAAGTGCACGCATCAAACTTAATGCATTTAAAACCTAAATGGGACAAGAATAAAGTCTAATTTCCTTTGTACAGTTTTATCAGAAGTGGCCGAATAAACCTTATGTTGGAAGCTGAAGTGCTTCCGATACAAAATACGATATTAACCGCTGCTTTCTAAAAATATATTGAAAGCACAATTATAATGTTTCGGCGTCTGTTTCTCTGTATGATTCATTTAAAATATTAATAACCGGAGTGTTTTTGATTGCTGAACGCCAATATTAACAAAACAAGAATCAAATTAAACTGCGTATGATTTTTTTATGTAGTAGGTAGACTATGAAGCCAACGGCCCACCTGATGGAAAGTGGAAACCACCGCATATACAGCATGAATGGTTAGCCACTTTACTATACACCTGCTATTCTGTACACCTGTTTACTATGGCACAAACTCGGAATTCGTGATAAGGTATCAGCTGTTTCTATACAAATACTTAATTTATGTTTCTAAAGTATGGAACAGCTGATTTATTTTTCACAAATTCCGACTTTGTCCCATAGTAAAAGTTGTACTGAGTCATGAGCAAAGTTCTTGGTTTTCGGATGTGCATGAAAAGAGCCTCCACGAGTGACGATACTTCAGTACGTCCGGTGCACCCTTGGCAGTCAGCCGCCCTACCATCCTTGCTGACTGGCTAATCTTTTCACTACGGCATGAGCTATTCTTGTATAGTTCGTGCCAACACGATAGAAGGTTTTCGGATGTATAGGAACTAATCAGTTCTGCTGTATACACATTCAACTCCAAGAGGGTTGAATCTTAGACATTTAGTTGGAAAGTCTCATGTGCCTGTAATTCACCGGCACCACCTTCAAACCTGAAACAGCAATGCTGCCCCTACACACCGAAGAGGGCTCCAAAAAGTTCTTGTGTGTAGTTCGCCAACCCACACTAGGCCAACGTGATGGAATAGGGCTTAAGCCTTTCTTATTCTGAGAAGAGACCCGTTTTAATCACGTGTGGGGACAAGCTAGAATATTATAACCTCTTCACCGCACACTGGGAATAGCCGCATGTTGTAATATTCAACAAAAACCAGCACGCTTGGTGGTAGGATCTATACAGTCCAACTGGCTAGCTACCACCCTTACATTAAACTCCGGCGCCAAGCAGTTTACTGTGTTCCGTCTTGCTTACGTGAGAGCCAGAGGGGTATAGGCAAATCCCTCTATATCTCTGTTACTTGGATTCATGTGATCCATCTTAGACCCTGTCTGCGCTTACCATCAGATGTGACTAGGGTTAAAAGCGACCAAGTCAAAGAATCAAAGAATCTTTTGCCCAGCAGTGGGACAGTAACGGACTGATACGATTATACAGTTTCACGACAACAGGTTATTAGTTTAAACCTCGCTTAAAAAAGCTAATGCCATCGAAACTGTTACGCACTTTACAAATAGGTACTTGAAATGAGTTGTGGGCGTAACGGATATTCCTATTAAGCTCTTTAATTAAGCTAAATATGGTAAGGGGTGGGTCTAAACGATAGTTTAACGGATCATGATTGATTAAGCTCGAGATGTTCTTCCAATTAAGACATCAGCTTATGAGATCACATGAGGTCAACGACATCAGGAGCCAATTCTACAAAAGAAACCAACCATACCGAAAAATAAGACAGTTTTCGCTTACTAACACTGTCAAAATGTTTGACAATGAAAACAAAATCTAACATTTTGACTGACAGTGCTTGTAGGTCAAAACTGACAAAGGCCCGCTGCACTTTAGACGTGTTTTCGTACGAAGTTAAGGAGTGCGAATACGTATGAAAATGCACGAAATATTCCGATCCTCTAAGTACAATGAGAGCACGAACATTGGATACAAATCAGTCGTACGTATGCCCAGTGTATGAGCTGCCATTCTTCTTGGAAGATGGGGATCTTTCGTGCGTTTTCGTTCGTATTCGCACTCCTCTAATATGTACGAAAACGTGTCCAAAGTGCGACGGACCTTACGGTTGTAGTTCGTGTCTGATTTGGGAGCAACTTTTCTTATTAGAAATAGCCCATACGTAAATACCTTTTCATTTGCAAAATTCAAAGATCGATTGTATCGCTATTACCTGGGCGGTTCAATAAGTACCCGTGTTTGAAGACAGTTTACGTTGACAAGGCAAGTTGGTGTTACCATCGTGTACTGTCATTTATAAAAAGCCTCCAAAATAATTTTGATGCTGATTCATAGATGAGTTTTGATTTTACAGCAATTTCAATAAGACGTGTAACATAGTTTTCGGCAAGATGGAAAAAGTGCTGTATCGTTTAGTGATTCGCTTTCTAGTTTTGGATAGAAAAACATGCGAGGAGATAAAACGGAAGTTGGATGCTGTTTATGGGAACCCTTCGCCATCTATGACTATAGACAAATATTGGTTTAATGAATTTAAACGTGGTCTTACATTCGTTTTTGATGAGGAGCGCCTAGGATGCCCGACAGATGTGGTTACTGAGGAAATCATTGAAAAAGTCCACGACATGATTCTCACTGATAGACGAACGAAAGGCTGCGCAGTAGCGAAGATTGTAGGTGTTTCGAAGGGAACGTTAATTAATATTTTACCTGATAAGTTGGCGAAGAAAAAGTTATCACCCCGATGCGTGCCGCGACTGCTCACGGCGAACAACAAGCGGGCGCGTCTCTCAACTTCGAAACTGTGTATGGACCAATTTAGGCGAGATCCGAAGTACTTTTTTGTGGAGTGTTGTCACCTGATGAGACCTGGATTCACCATTATATGCCGGACACCAAGCAACAATCAAAACAATGGGTTACTCCCCAAGAATTTGCTCCAAAAAAAGCGAAGACGGTTCCGTCGGCCGAAAAAGTTATGGCGACGATTCTCTGGGATGCGAAGGGCGTCATGCTCCATGGACTTCGAAGAAACAGGAAAAACGATCACTAGACAATACTTCAGTCAGTTATTAGACGGCTTTGACGTGAAATTAAAGGAGACACAACCCTTTGGCGAAGAAGAAAGAGTTGTTTCACCACGACAACGCAACAAGCACATTCATCTGAAGTTGTCGCCGCCAAATTGAATAAATTGTGTTATGAATTGCTACCGCATCTCCCGTATTCGCTCGACCTGGCTCACTGCTATTTCTACTTGTTCACAAACCTAAAGAAATGGCTCACGGGGAAAAGAAATAGCTGAAATGAGGAGGTCATCGTCGAGACAGAGGCATATTTTTGAGCGTTTAACAAATCCTATTTTTTTATGGGTTAAAAATATGGCAGGGCCATTGGGAGAAGTTTATATCTCTAAAAGGAGACTACGAAGAGAAAGAAAAAAAAAGATTTTGAAAAAAATTAGATCTTCATTCCTAACACAGGTACTTTTTGAACCGCCCTCGTACCTGTATAGTGTCTAACTGGTGCGCACGGCTACAAATAACACTATAGGTACATGTCCAGAATGAGCTGATCTCGCATTATATAGGTTTTCCCTACAGTGAGAGGTCAGCTTATACTGGAATTGTATAGTTTGAATATAGCCATGTGTACAAGATTATACATTTGATACCGAAACCAAACTTCAGCTCCTCTATTCGTTTTAGCCCACTGAAAGAAACATTTTAAAGGAATCAGAGTTGCTTATGATCTCAGCTGCGTCTGCGTCAGAACAAAATCCAAAATCGGATCTACTTACGGGCGCTATACCGCATCTGCCACCCATACTTTCAAGAAACTAAAGAAACAAAATCTTTCTTACCGCTCTGACAAGGTACGCAGTCCGAGGTTCTCTGCACGGCTTGTCCCTGGCAGGGCGCGCCTCCATTCAGCGGGTGCGGTTCAGTACAGGTGCGTGTGCGTCGCTGACCTCCAGTCACGCGCCCGTTGCAACGGCATGGAGTCCAGGGGCCCCAGGAGCTCCAGCCTCCGTTTACTGGTGACAAAGGAATTGGATATTATGAAGTTGTGTGTCAATTTGGCTTATTGCAGTTTATATTTATTTATCATCAACATTATTTTTAGTTCTTGTACTAGTGCGCGTAGAATTAGCACCCTGAAGTGGAAGTGGGCCGGCCATGTCTGCAGACGAACAGATGGTAGATGGAGCAGACACGTGTTAGAGTGGAGACCGCGTTTGGGCAAACGTAGTGTGGGACGCCCTGCGGCACGATGGACCGACGATTTGAAAAATGTGGCTGGCAGCGGATGGATGCGGGCTGCCCAAGACCGGGATGGTTGGCGATCTTTGGGGGAGGCCTACGTTCAGCAGTGGACGGCAATAGGCTGATATGAACATTATTTTTATTGCACTTAGCATTAACCTTTTGACAGCCACATACGTCTACGGACGTCACACTTTTGAACTGTTAAAAAGTGGTGTTTTCGACGTGCCATGCCGTCGGAGGCGTCGTGAGCACGTTTTAATTTGACGTCCATAGACGTTTGTGGCGGTCAAAAGGTTAAACATTACATAACATCACGCTTGTATTCCCCGAAGGGTTGGGCAGAGGTGTATAGCACACCCTCATTCCACCGCCATGTTTAAGTCCCAGGTTTGGGGCGAAAATATTGCTATCAACCGGGCACAAATCTAGACTCCGGGCTGCTACTGAGAAATTCCACACGGAAAAACCCAATAACACTTTGCCCGACTTGGGGATCGAACCCAGGACCTCCAGCTCAGCAGTCGCGATTGCGAATACTAGATCAACACGAGACATTCATATATTAAATTATCAATACATCAATAAATAAAACTGTATAAATATTTTTGGAAAAAAGTAAGTACAACGCATGCTAGGAACGATACTGATGCTAAAAAAGTAGTATTTAGAACTTTTGTCTGTTTGTTCGTGTGTATGTTTGAGCTTCACGCCAATGCTACTGGACAGATTCAGTTGAAATTTGGCAGCCACATCCGTTAAAGAGCGGGTCAGGTTATAGGGTACAAATTATCATGCTATTGAGTGTGAGTGATGAGCAGTAACCTAATGCAATTATATATATTATACAGGTTGAAATTGTAAACAGTCGACAAACCGAAATGGGAGATTGTACTCATCACTATGAACAACTTTTACTATGAGAAAAAAACTGAAATCGCGAAAAAAAATCTGCTGTTCCCTACATTTTGACGAGTTATGCGAACATAAATGTAGGGAACAGCTGTTTTTTTTCGCGATTTCAGGTTTGGTCCCATAGTAAAAGTTGTTCATAGTGATGAGTAAAATCTCCCATTTCGGTTTGTCGACTGTTTACAATTTCATCTTGTATAAATGCTTATAGGCAAAGCGGGTACAGATTTAAAATAAAATGTATGTTGAATTATTTGATAAGTTATTAGAATTGCGTATAAAGCTAATGCTAAATAAACTAGGTAATGTTGCTAGAAATAATTCCTGCAGTCTGGTTTCTATATTTATAGCGAAGTCGCAAAATGCATCAAATGCTTTCCACTTTATTGCATTTAAATAAATATAAATAAATGAAATGTTTACGAGTGTTCATTTGCATAGCTTTTAAATGCCGCTTTTTAATTGGCTTGTAAAATATGTATATTCACGCAGTGACTGTTCGAGGCTGGGCAGCTATTAGTGTCCTTGTGAACTTCGTTTGGTTTCATAGAATTAATTTTTGGTTGCTTTTTGGTGTATGTATATGCAGTGGCGTAAAATTAACGTGTTGCGTGGCAATTTTCTGTGACTGGGGCCTTTTAAACATACAGCTACTCATAAGTATATTATTTACATTATATATTACTAAAGATCGCTCGCAGCTTCGCCCGCATGGACGTCGTTTATCGCGTATTCCGTATTTTTCGGGATAAAAGTAACTTAAGTCCTTCTCCAGGTTCCCGACTATCTCTGTACCAAGTTTCATGAAAATCGGTTCAGCGGTTTAGGCGCGAAAGCGTCACAGACAGACAGAGTTACTTTCGCATTTATAATATTAGTAGGGACTGGAGGTCACCCGCGGCTTCGAGCGCTTTGATATGGTATACCGCGATAACCGCGTTTGTTTAAAAATTAAAAGTTGCCCATTTCCTTCTCTGAGTTCCAGACTATCTTTTTCCCAAGTTTCATCAAAATCGGTTCAGTAGTTTAATCGTGATGTGGTAACATACAGACATACAGAGTTACTTTCACACTTGTAATATTAGTAAGGATTATAAACATACATAAAATGCGCCAAAAAAGTTACCGAATAAATAAATCTTTATCAATTTAGAAAATCATAATTTAAAATAGTAGACTTAGGGGCTCTTCGCTTCTATATTGGTTAGGTATTTTTTATCCAAGGAACTAAAGATTAGGTATTAGGTTTCCTTAAAACGTTGTAAAAAGGAACCCTTATGGTGTGAATTCGTGCGTCCGTCCGTCTATCAGTCACAGCTGCTTATTTCAGGAAGTAGTACTATTGCAATTGGCAATCGAACACGATGGATGTGAATACGAATTACGATTCCTGTTTTTTGACGAACGTGTTTTTTAAGACTATAAGTGATTTAAGACGTGTCCGAAATTTTTCACGATTCGTGATGCGTGTGAACACGGACAATTAAAAAAGTAAACAAAAAATACGAATCGTGAAAAAAGACGATTCGTCAAAAAAACGAATCGTCTTCGTGTGAATGAGCACTAACCCGGTGCACTTCCGCAATTTAATTTAAAGTAACCCTATATTACCCCATTAACAAGTACGGGGAAAAAGCGTGACCAAAAATAAACACAGTATATCTAGTCATTACTAAAAATGCTTTTTCGTATTTTAAACTAGAAAACCTGCAATGAAACACGCCAACAATATTAAATCTGTTCTGAGAATGTTCGTCAACCTCCTAATTATGTATAGAAATAATGTGTACACATAGTATAGAGTAATTTGGACTTTTCGTGACTGTTTCTATTTCTAGCTTCATGCTATAGTGAGACTGTTTTTTTAGATTTCTGAAAAACTAGGTGTGCCCGCGACTCCGTCCGTGTGGAAGTCGGAAACCAATAATGTTTCGCAATACCTAAACTTTTCATTCGAATATACAATCTGTTACAAGAATACCCCTAAAGCCGAAAGAGGATTAAAAGGTTCCTTGTAAAGAGTCTATTGGAAATATTTTAAAACAAAAGTAGGACCCAAAAAAAATATTGGACAAATCATAAAATAAAATCATCACTGAAAAGCAACCCTGAAAACATAAAAGTAAAGAGTAGACTACCTAGAAAGTTATTTACATTCTTACCTAATTTTCTCTGAGAGGTAAATGACAACAACCATAAAATACTACTTGATTAACATTTTCTTTTCGCCCATGTGTACCGAAAACGGTACGGCCGCCATTGTTTATCTATTGTGTCTATAATTACAGTACTACACAGGATAAGGGAATTATGTAACACGTTGTATTTTGATTCAGTACACCGATTACAATGGAACAAAAACTAAATGTTTGGCATTGACTCAGTACTTTTTACGTGATGCATGTATATAAACAAGCCGACAAGCAAATAACAGACAAATATCCCAAAAATTATCGAAATAGATTCTACACTTTAACCTCGCCGCTATTTTTTTTTCAATATTTCCTATTCCACGCTAAGTCTACAGATTTATTATAGGTATGTATACAAGGTGTTAAAAAATCAATTCTAAGAATTGTATGGGGTTACTCGGAATCGGAAATTGAACAACTTTTGTTCTACAACTTTTCGAAATTCGCGTACTTTTTTATAACTTTCCATACAAATCAAAAAAATATTTTAATTGATTTGTATGGGTAGCCATAAAAAAATTGGCGAATTTCTAAAAGTTGTAGAACGAAAGTTGTTCAATTTCCGATACAGAGTAACCTTATAAAATTCTTAGAGTTGATTTTTTAACACCTTACAGATTTTAGGATGCAGGTTTATCTGAAATTTCCATAGTTCTGATTAAATGATTATTACGATAAAGGTATTCTGTTGAAATTAAATTTCTATATGTTTTTTTAAAACAGGGTCAGTATTTGTCACAAAAGATCTCTAAATAATGCCAAATACAGTTTTAAGCACGTTTCAGAACAAATTGAAACATTGCTTATACCGGACGCCGTAAAGTGTCATGTCTATATCCTGTCATAATATTTTAAATAACGCAGTTCCCTAGCAAATCTAATAACAAAAATGTCATAATATTTTACATCTAGGTACTATTTATGGAATTGGAAAATGTCTTATGAGTTTCCCGTCACATAGCTTTCACTGCGTTAAGCTTTAACATCGTCAGTTACTCTTCAGACAAGCATTTGTAATAAACTAACGACCCGCCCCGGCTTCGCACGTGTACGTTTTGTAGCTTAAAACCTTCCTCTTGAATTACTCTATCTACTAAAAAAAACCGCATCAAAATCCGTTGCGTAGTTTTAAAGATCTAAGCATACATAGGGACAGACAGCGGGAAGCGACTTTGTTTCATACTATATGTAGTGATAAACTTAGGTAGGTACTTTCACAGCTTCTATCTTAATCAGATAACTTTTATCCGAGGAACAAATTCTATATTTTGACATGTTTTCTTTAAAAAAGCTGTCAAAATTGTTTCTCAGATAAAAGTTATTTAACGATTGAAAAATTAGCCCTAAGTATTGCAAGGAACAATGAATCGTGATGCACGTTGATGCTATTATATTAAATAGTTTGTTGACACAAAATATTTTTCTGTATAATTTTTGCTAGTTAGGTTTTGATGTAGATAAAATTCCAAATGTTGGTTGCCAACGAAATGTAGTTTTTTATAATACAGAGTCAACACTTCTAAGTATTATAATTAATTGCTGTAGAATGCAGAATTGAACAGAATCTAATACGCGATTTCTTGACACATACGGTCTTCGTCATTTTTCGTCTTTACAAAGCCTCTTGACAATAGACTCTCTATCTTAGCCTTTTCCCAACTATGTTGGGGTATCTTGCGCCGAAACGCATACCTATTAGGCTTGCAGATGCGGCTGAATATTCGGACCTACTGCCATCAGACCCCTACAACACAGTCACTTGGCAATACCGACATCCTTAGGTTAGACCTCTGTCATTCCTGACAAGATAGGTACCCGCAACTAATGTCAAAGATATTCGTATGACAACTGAGACTGACGGTTTAACGTATTCAGCGCCATCCAAGGTACCAGAGGGGCCTCGATGTGTAACGAACAGTGGCCCATCCACGGACATTATTTTGATACGAACCCCTCCAAAACCTTACAGACATTGCCAGTAATGACCTTACATTGGCTTAAATGCTTTCCGGACGGCTCGATGCCGTATTACAATTGCTAGACATGGGCTAACCACTCGACTCAATTGCCGAGACGCAGACGCTACGCTGTATAATCCACAATAGCTTTCCTCATTAGCTTATTGCTTCAACACCAGGGATAAGATGGCCTGGTTTCATTGGTGCGGATTTTCATAATGGGGGAATTGGTGTTGTTCTCAGCCGGCCTCTTTCGAGGAAGGCGATAGCTGTTTATGAGTTTGTGGGGTGTGCGTTTTTGAGAAGGTCGGAGACGCTCTTTCTACGGATTTGTGAGCGGCTGATGCTTTCTTTGGAGGAGGTTGATTGGGGGCGATATTGATTCCTCAATTGTGGGAGTCCGGAACTGTACAGCGGTTGGAGGTAACTATGAGGCTTGCATAGTCACAAAAGTGTACAAATGCCTCGAAAAAATGAAAAAAAAGAGCAGCTTTTCCCCTGACCACCGTCTTAGGCTGAGAATCCACCAGAGCTGTGCTAAGCTGCGTAGCGAGGAATGTGTTTTGTAAGCACCAATAGAATCACTACATTTACCTAGCTTCGCACTGCGCAGCTCTGGTGGATATGGGCTTAGCGGAGCGCGGTTTTTGTTCGTACAAAACAAGCGAGAAATGCGAGCGTGGGATGTGTTGCGAGGGATGTGTTACGAGGAATGTGTTACGAGGAATGTGTTACGAGGAATGTGTTACGAGGAATGTGTTACGAGAAATGTGTTGCTAGGAATATGTGCGAGGATTTGAAAATTATGCGCCTACCAGTCAGTCAATAGATGGTATTTGGAAGAGGTAGATGATCATTTGTACACATAACACATTCCTCGCAGAGCTCTGGTGTATAGGGTCACACCGTTTCACATCCTCGCTACACATTTTCGCACCGCACATTTTCCTCGCACAGCTCTGGTGGATGTCCAGCCTTACTGCACAGTAGACATATAAGCTAAAGCAGTACTTCAACTACCTACAATCGCGATTTGACACACTCACACAGACACGCACTGCAACAAGACAAATAAGGTATTTTCGGGATACAGTTCCATGCAAAAACAAAAAAACTACTCAGTATACAGAGCGTGTCTGTGTGAGTGTTTCAATTCATGAGATTATAGTAAGTTGAGGTACTGCTTTAGCTTATATGTCTACTGTGCTTACTGTGTAGAAACGGACTCCCCAGCAACAAAAACACTATTAAAACCAGCTTTAATTTCAAACTCCCATAAACAAAGCATACGCAAAATCTCTTCACCAAAACGTTCCAATCTAGATTCAAACTCAGTAACGGGCAGAACCAGAGGGCGTGCTGTGGTATATCTTTTGGAAGATCAGTCAGCACGCAAGGTGGCGTGCAACTCCTGTAACCTAACGACCTACCTAGAATTTACCTTAGCCTAATAATACATCGGTTCATGATACCATCTATTTGTGTTACATACGTTTATAAAGATTGTGGTGATGATTACGTGGTGTTAATTATTTTCTGTAATTAAAGAAATAAGGAAAGGAAATAGCGTTTGTTTGTCGCAGTATTAAGGGACACAATTTATACAAGGTTAGTCAGAAAGGGGGTACTAATCTGAAAGAGTGTTAAAGTACCCATCATAATGAGTAACTTTTGCTCTAACACATTCCCCAAAAGTCAATAGTTTAAGAGAAATTGCTGCTCAAAACTTACAAAAAAAAGTGCTAAAATCTATCTATCCTCAGCTGTAATCAAGTGTGTTTACTTTTTAGGTCATATTGGATCCTAAGGTCACGAATTAGAAGCTCCATTTTATGAATTCGTAACTAAAGTAGGGACGAAGAATTTTTGAAAAAACTAAATTAACTAAATTATTTTACATGGAAATATAAATTACCGAATTTTATGTTAACATTTGCTTTAAAACCGTCATCAGTGATATTTTAAGTGGCCTGCGGATTACTACTCCCTTTCCGACTAATATAGATACAAAAAAAAAAAAAAAAAACGTAAAATCACGCCTGTATTCCTCAAAAGTTTGGGCAGAGTTGTATAGTACACCCTCATTTCGTCTTTATGTCTCGCATATAATAGGTGGGGCGAGTCTATTGCCACCAACCAGGCACAAATCCAGACTCCAGGCTACTTCTGTAAATTCCACACCAAATAACCCAATGACACTTTGCCCGACCTGGGGATCAAATCCGCTTAGCAATCGAGCTTGCAAACACTAGACCAACAAAGCAGTAAAACAAATTCTAAAATATTCATCGTTACACCAAATAGGTCCAGTTGAGCAGAATGCCAGACAACGAATGACTAACACTCAACTGGACCTTATATTGTAATTGTAGCTCCTTTGGTACCTTTGTATACTTATTAGCCCCGATTGTGCTGTGACCAAAAATATTGCTATATTCTTGCGGATTAAACAATAAAATATAGCAATATTTTTAGGTTACTTTAGTCGTCGCTCAACAGAATCAGCGCTATTTTGTCTTTGTGCTAGCTGTATTCCGGCTTATTGCCAAGATCTTACTTAAACAAACTGATCGTGTAATCATTATGTTGCGATGCGAAAACGCACGCCTAGACTATACATAGTGTACCTCGTGAGGAAAGTTGTTGGTATTGCGTAAAGCAAATTCGATGTGTCTGTCAATGTTTTTGCAGTGACCCCAGAGAGTTGTTCAAACTAGAGTAGTATAATAATTCTCTTAAACATAATAATCTAATATACACATATTAGATTTAAGAGAATTTGCACACGTCATACAATAGAGGCCAATTTTTTTTTCTTTTGTTTAATCTCTTGTATCCCACACTAACAACATATCCTACAAAGAGTCAGCCCTTAAAATATATTTATACATTCTCAAGTCAGGCTGACAATTGGGCCTAGAAAAATTCAGACGTCTATGATCGGCTTAGTAAAAAAATAAGACTTTTTTTATTTGATTGTACATTTCGATTTATCCATGGCCACAAAGTAAAATAGGTATTATTTGATTATGTTCCTGACGTTACTTTGCCTTTAAAAAAGAATTCGTCCGAAACGCCACTCAAAAATATTAATAATAATTAAATGGGTGTTTCGGCCGGATCGGACGAAACTCAGCGGCCGAAACGCCTACTAAGCCCTATGATCGCCCTTAGAGCCTATGTACACTTTGTCTTTTAACGCGCCGTCGACGCGCATTTCTGTTACACTTCATACTTAAAAAACGTAATTGTGATTTTTTATGTATGCGCGTACGGCGTATGGCGCGTCGACGGCGCGTAGAAAAGACGCCGTGTGCATATGCCCTTAACCTCATGTGAGTCGTAGGCGCACAGAAAACACAAGACAATACAAACATAATCCAAAATTACACAAACAATCATCAAAAACAAAAAAGGTGGTAATTATGAACCCACAAAAGAGATCAGAATGTACCAATACTCGGACCGACCACTCGGATTAAAATGTACTGTTCTGGTAAGTATCAAGACCAATAAATAATACCCACTATATAATATAATTATTATAATAAACCTCTTGTCAACACTGTGGTAGGTAAAAACCCGCCTTATTTCACCATAAGCCATCAAACAAAAAGAATAAAAATGTAAATCGTCCACATACAAGCGTTTAATGTTATATTACAAGCAATACAAGCGATGTCGGGCGTTTTCGTAAATTATGGTTAATAGGAGCCTATAACTGTGAGTTAGGTTGAACGTAAATCGACTCCAACACGGCTGAGCCGCACGGTACAACGAAATTATGTTAAATACTGGAATAATCCGCGTGGAATATTAAAATAAAAGTATCTTTACGGATAAGATTTAAAATTTTCGGATTTTTTATTAAAAAATTCGTAACATATTTTTACCGTTTTTTTTTACATAGTTTGTGTGTGTAACTGTACCTTTGTAATTATAATGGTTGACTTTTTTATCGTCTGGAAAAAAATTGGGTATAGTTTGTGAACGGAGTAGAAGGCTCAAACAGTTTTTTTTAGTTATCTTTTATGAAATTGATTTACCTATAGAGATAGATACCTATAGAAACTAAAATCATACGCAAGTGTCTATGATTTGAATTTCGATATTATTTAATGGATTTATTTACGTTAAAATTTCTGTTTTTATTAATTTACTATGAAAATTCACTTCAAATTAGTAGTATTTATTGAGAGATAAATTCCAAAAAAGGCAATAAAAAAAACTATGCCATGAAATTTTGCAGTTTAAGGAACATTCCTAGACATTCATTTACAAACACGTCCAACTGAGTTTTTGGTAGGTACCTCTCATTACGTTTTTCACTAATGAGACACCTACGACGTACATTTTTTTTTATTCGTTATAGTTCCCGAGTTTCGTCATAGTGTATATCAAAGGGGTCTGGTTGAAGTTTTGAAAGAGGTTTATCATGAGAAAAACTTTCACCTTTACCGAATTGAGTGATAAATATGACACAAAACTAATTTATGCAAATCTTATAAAGATTATTATGAATCAATTTCTTCGTATGTTCATAAGTAGGCAGTTTCCTGTCCCATTGTAATTCTATTCCAAAATGTAAAAAATATTCAAATTAAATATCATAATTTCATCTTTCAACGAAATAAATCTTTTAAATCCCACATTTATTATTTAAATTCTAATAAACTTTCTTAATGAAAATTAAAATAAATGACAATCATTCATCGTCGCCGACGTGAGTCTGTTCTTAAATTAAAACATAAAACAAGTGAATTATAATAATCTATTAACTCGATGTAATATTCGACTTACAATAAATTTTCAATAATCATTAGTTGGAAAACTAAATAATTATTTTTTCTGTAATAATGAGAACGCGTTCGGCCACCCGTGGTGTATAATTTTACTGTTTTCCTCTCAATAAAAATTGATTGCCTCGTCGCATCTCAGGTTTGTTATTAAACTATTAAAATACTGTTAATATTAATAAAGTGTCTTACATTCTAATAGCGGTGGTATCTATAAAATTCAGAATTTTATACGTCGTATAAAATTATTTACGTCCAAAGAACTTGACTTTGCTTTGATTATGAGTTTTGTTGGAAACTATTTGATTTTCGTGTTCAACAATTGTAAGTATTGTAAACATTTCTTTTAATGTTGGGAACATGGCCTGAGTTTGAAGTTTGTGGCAGTTATGTGCCTATGTTTTATTAGTTCTTTGTTATTTCTTTATGCAGGTCACCGATTTATGAATAGGGTTATAACGAAAGTTCGGTAAAGCGTTTAAAGGAATAAATATGGATATCGTCTATAAAACTTTGATAGTTCGCCTATTTCATAACTTCTTTATCCAGCATTATCATGGCATACAGTCATATATTTTCTTTTGCATCGTAAAGAAGTCACAACGTATAAGACATTTTTAGTAGCAGACATGAAACAAATGATAATGTCAAATAATGGTACAATGCCTACAAAATTTCAACGCATTGCAAAAAATACTGCTACTCCATTGACTTAGCCAAACAATGAAGTACAACAGTCCTTTACCTACCAAACAAAAGTACTATATGTCAGAATCGTACTCTCGTACTCACTTGTCTCTACCTACCCCACAGGGAAAAAGACGTGAGCTATATATTGGGTACGTAAAAGCACTATTCAAATAGGAAAGTTTTATTACTTTTCCATCGGAATACGAAACCCAATAATATATTCAGCTAATTAATAAACCAACGAGTCGTCAAGTCGTCACCCTTTTTTAGACTTAACATCGGGTCACCACATTGTTTGTTAATTAAAATAACCGTTTTTTTATTTGTAGGACAAACGTAAAGTTTTTATTCGTAATAAACACGGCACGTGTATTGCATACGGAGTATTTCCGTAGAAGTAAAAAATGTTATAAGTTTTGGTTTCAAGAAGTTAGATTTTATTGGTTTTTTGGAATGACGTGTATTCGGAAAGTAGTTGAATTAATTTCCATTTTGATGAAGGAATTATAAAAAGTCAAAATTCACAAGGCAGGCCTTGCCATAAGTAAAAAAAGCCTTGAGAATAAAACAGTCAAACATAGCAAGAAGATGACTAGGTTTATTTCATCGTTAGACAAAAATTTAGAACAAAAATTCTCACAAAGCATCTACAATGAAAAAGTCAATCATCAAGCACAAAAAGAAGATGGCTATGTATCTGTTTACGCCATCGATAGACTAACATTTACAATTGAATTACAATATGATAATACAGGTATTGAAATTGAAGAATTTGACAAAGAAGAGAAAACGAAAGTGAAAGCTTTAAACATTACACCAAAAAATAACCAAAATAATAAAATCAATTCTTTAAAAAGTATAAACATCCAACACAACAACAAAGAACACAATCAAGCAAGATCATTATACAATCGTGCAGCATAAAAAGTATTGTAGCGACGACACCCGCCCACGCCCCACAATAATGACGATATATAGCCCAATTTGCGACTGAACGAAACATTTCAACAACAATGACTGTAAACCCTTCTAATAAAGATAATTGTTTTTATGCAGGAACAATTAGAGTACTCGGAATTAGTGAGGCTAGGTTAATAGCTGAATTTGTGATCATAGAAGTGCTTGGTCGTAACTTTGAGTTTGTTGTTAGTAGTAGCCAAGGACCAGCGATTACTTCATGAATTAAATAATTGTGTAAAGGGTTCATTGCAATTGAACGCGATAAAGAAGACAGCGTCTTTGAAGACTCAGAATTTTGTTCAATGAATAACGAGTTTAAGAAACAACAAGCATCCTGTCCCTTCTTTGATATGAATTGAATAATAACAGGTAATTTTACTTCAAGATAAACTGACGAACTAATTCTCAATCTAACAGCGTCCTGGCGTAGTCCACATTGTAGCAACATAATGTGAGTGCCAACATGAGTTCCAACATTGGAAATGCATTTGTCACCAATTACTTTCACATGTACTTAACATGAACCACATTTCTACACCAGCTCACATACCAGAGAGAGAGATCACAGCAGCCAGTCACGTTACTAAAATTAAATATGAATCATGTACGCGAAACAGAATTTCGGACGTGCAAGTCAGAGGTGATGATTGCTATCAGTTAGATGGCGCCTGCATCGCGTAGGCGTCCCTAATGACTCTCCCATGCGCTCGCGCTTCGCTATAATTGCAAGCTATCGGCCCATGCCCTTTGATCTCACTGAAGTAAAGATAGTTATTACGTACACCAAGGGTGAAATGAGCGTTAAACAGCTTGTCTGATAAATTATACGTGAAATAATGAAACGTGCAACCATAACTTGTTGGGTGAGGTGTACCTATTAAATTGTCTAACGCTCTTTAGCCGGTAATAGCTGCGGTACTTACTACTTCAAGTTATGGATTTGATAAGGATACATAAATTCTGGGTAAGTTTAGTGCGGTATTAACTTCCTGGTTTATAATATCTGGATTCTATTAGACGTTACACCTATAAACATCAAAGGCAAATTCGATTTAGTTTAGTTTTAATGATTTACAAGTCTCAACGGTTTCAAACGTTTTCAGTTATAAATTCAATTTGTTGAAAAGTAAAATATTATGGTTTATGTGACTCACCGTAGACGGTCAAAAGAGCAGGCTCGGAGATTCTCTTGCCGGCAATATTCTCAGCGACGCAACTGTAGTTTGCCATGTCCTGTTGACAATAATCACCATTAATTGAAATATATTAGTCACGTTTTGGTCTAGTGTTAATAAACATGATCAAGCAGATGTTGGCCCGGGATTCAAAACTCAGATAAGACCAAAAGTATTAATCAGTAATACGTAAAAAAACAGGCTGCTAATATGAATTATTTTCTTAGAAATCATCATCATCATTCAGCCGAAAGACGTCCACTGCTGGACATAGGCCTCCCCCAAAAGGAGAGGTTTGCCGTAATCACTACGCTTGGCAGGCGGGTTGGCGATAGCAGTATGGTTGTTAAAGTACTCAGAGAACGCTGCTGCGCATCCTCTCGAGAATCCTTTATTCGCCTTTTACGACACCCACGGGAAGAGATGGAGTAGTGCTATTCCTTAAGTCCGGCACTACATGAGACCTTAGATATAACACGTATTAAAAAGCCTAAGAACAATCTAATATCATTCTATGGCAAATATCGCAAGTACCTACAAAACGGAATAGCCTTAATCACAAATCAGCAAAACAAAGGCGACTGGATTATTCTTAGATGCTTGTTCCGCCCATCATAGAAAAGAGCACGGCCATATTGTAATTATACGACCACATATATTTTGCTAATCTCCTAGAAATTGCTAAAGCGACCTGTACTAAATCTCAGACGTCATAATGTCCACGATTATACAGAAATCTGCGTCGCACGTGGGTTATAAAGGTTTATTATGAGGTCGATAAAGTTAACGGACACCTATTTATCCAACTATCACAGCTAAGCTTAGCTAAAGATGGTATAAAGGTATACACTCATCGTAATAGCGGAGCTACTTTAACCGAAATTGCTTGGAATCTCATATCGTAATAAAAAGACGCTGAGGCTTCGAGATGTTTTATATGAAGGTAAGTAAAACAAAAAAAAATATTAGAAGTTCTCATACAATAGACGTTTGTTACAAAAGTGTATCCAAACCACCTAATTACAGCATCAAACATAATTTAAATTACACCCTTAAAACATTTGTAAGACAACAAAAACAAATTAGCACCCGCATTGCTTTAAAGGGCAAATATAAATTTAAAGTGTTCATTACAGCACCCATCTCCGTAATATATTTTTACAGCCGAAAAGCTGAATGTGTTAAAATTACAAAGGACGGGAGCCATTAATTTAAAAGACGTACAACACATTACGATCATATTCATTAAGAAAACGCTCTAGACACCTTTGTGAAGATTATGTTACACACGAACCCACAATGAGAGAGCGACTGACAGTGGCAGCAATTAATCCATGTCTGCTCACAGTGCCTAATTAGCGGGAGCTGCGTAGCGGAAACCGGAGATGGAATGAGTTATTTGCGATTGTGCCATTATTTGGTGATGCGGTTGGAAAATATGGTAGCAGGACTTTTGAAATTCTCATGGATGTTTTTCATGCCTTGAAATTTATACGCTATAACTATAAGCATTTTATAGGAATGGTTGATTTTAATTGTTAACACATATTTTTACAATATACAAAACGTAGGCGAATTTAGTAATTGATAGCGTCATTAAACATTTCAGGTAGGATTACAATGGATTGAATTTGTATAATATAGATGGATACTTGAATAGAATATTAGCACTAAGTAATTATGGCAATTGACTGAGCATTAGCATAATTAGACCGACATTAATGAGCGGTCAACAGCTAATCAGAATTTATCTTCTATTACAAAATCTTTTGAATTAATTTATAAATCATCTCATTTTTCACCAAATCCAATCTCAGCCAAAAACGGACATAAAATGAACGAAGAAAAATACGCGGGTCAAGTAAAATTAATCACCAAAGATAAACGTATCTTTTTCCATGAAATATAATTGGATTAACACAAGCTTAACACTTTTATCAGAGGACATCCAGCAGCTTTGAAAGACTACACTGGACGACAAAAAGACGAAAAAAGAAAAGGAACGCACGCCCGACAGCGACTTGTGTCGCAATTAATAAACGTCTGTCGCGCTCGACTAATTAGTCGCAGTCGCAGAGATAAAATAAATAATTTGCAATCGTGCGACAAGATGATGCGATTGTGCGCGCTGACGCTTTGAAGGAGCATTTTAATGAGGTGCGTGTCTTAAAGTTAGAAATTGTATATATTTAGAACATTATACAAGGTTAGTTTTAGTATATACTAAACCTGAAACTAGTTTGTTCAGAATCACTAGGAGAATCGATTGACATTTTTTTTTCACCACATTTTTTTTTTTGTTTTTTTTTTTCATTAATTTCAATTTTGTTTCAGTAGGTTTCTACCCATAACAGTTCACGGGAATAGACACCTTGAGGCTTGAAATGGTCCGCTCGGTCAGTTTCCGTGTATTAGACAACCCCTGCATAGCACATCTCAGGCATTTCACACTTTTTTAGCGAACTTAACGCGACATAAACTAAGGTGTAACTTGGAGATTTACTAAAAAAAACACATATTCAGGCAGTTCTGATGAAAATCTGGTTGGGGTGTCTCGGTTTTCGTATAAAGTAAAAATAACGTTGTATACATACATTAAATGTAATTGGTTATTTAATTTGAAGTGTTCATGTAGGACTAATGTTCTGACTTAAGATTTATATAACGATAGTCAGTCAACAAGTTATTATCCGTCAAGTCGCAAATGCATTTGTGAATTTATGAGATATAGGTAATTTAAAATTTATTAGAGATCTGGCGTAAAGTTACGATGGCTTGGATTTATATTTGTATCTAAATAACATTATTGGTAAATTGTATGCTATTCTGGGAGTGGAAAAGTAATAGTACGTACAAGTTTCTTGGGATTCAGATGCAGTGGATAAAGAAACAGAGGAGCTACGAGTTATTATTCATTGTTTTTACACACCAACATTGTGCCGAATTTGAATCTTATATTATTATTTGAATATGAATTTTACTAATAAAAGAAATAGTTTGAATTTTCCTCTTTTGGAGATTAATTGGAATTCAAATCAATCCTTTTATGTTCAAACATATCCTAAAATAACTTTTAAGTAACTGATCACATGAATTGCAATTCTGGTCTTGATTTTTATAAATGCGAAAACCTCTAAATTATTTGGAACTTTAGAAAAATAGCATTCGAAATACTTGGCATCATGGTGCAGTACCTCCTAAACATTTAACGATGTTATTAATTATTAGCTGTGTTCTTCATCTTCTTCGAAATTCGCCACGTGTCGTTATGAGTTGTTTCGAGTTACGTTTCGATCATTTAAAACTCATCTTTACCCTTTCTGCTCAAGCATTATTTTCCAACATCAAAATTTCATGTACAGATACTTTTATTACTGTACAAATAGTTGGCCTAATATTGACATGTGTTCATAATGTGAATGTTCTTAGATCATGATGTTCATACTTATTGTTTAGATTTGTGGTCGTATTTTATTAAGCTTTTAGTATTATGGCACTAATTTATGGTCCATAAACGATGTACATCTGGGAAGTTTGTCGTTGGGTGGTTCAGTAGCATGTTTCTAATAATTATCATTATGACCTTTTTAGCTTCCGGGGTGAAGAAATCGTGTAATTTAATATTGAACTTTAAAGCATATTTGACAGGACAAAATTGATGTTTTCTGGGTTAATTCAAATTACTTTTATGGGTTGAATTCGTGGCAAAATATTTTACAAAGACGAAGATAAAAATGAAACAATAGGCTGACTGACTCGGGAGGATGTACTAAAGTCAAGCAATCGTGTTCGTTGATTTTTCTTAGTCCGTCAATTTAATACTCATCTTTATTTTTGAAGACATCACGATTCCAAATTTTTATACAAGCTTCTCAATTTCAAAATTCTTCGAAGTAATCCACAATTTGAAAGCAGCTTTTCGGCCTTCGAATTATTTTGTTTATATAATTTCTTGAACAGTAGTTCTGTTCCAACTTTGTTTATTTTGTTGAGTCTGAAGCTAATTGCGATTTCAACTTTATTGACCAATATATTAATTTTATGTTCTTAGTCTGACCTGGGATCTGGCCCACTGAAGTCTTGATTAAACGTCTGGATAATTCTCGGAATCCCAAATGGTCTCTAATTTTTTGTTCTAACATAAATCTGTAGCGTTAATGTTATTGGCATGGCATGTATATTTTTTGTTTACTTTTTTAAACGCAAACTTTTATTCCGTAGAAGGTTGGGTCTCGTAATGAGAAATAGGTTATGCAATCACCTATACGTTTTTTTTATGTTCTACTAAGACTGTATTTTTCCGACTGCTTTAATCATTCTCATCTTTGTCAGTGTTATTGTTTTTAATGAAACGTTTCACATGCATAAATGCCCGGGCCTAGAACAACTATCTGTAGGCCATACAATTATTTGTTCTGTGCGAAAACCCAGAAACCCAATCGCTCAGCCAAACACAAACCTTGTTGTCTTTCGTTAATTGTGACTTTACACTTACTTGTAAGGTAGCCCTAGATATTAGGAGGTTCCCTTCAGCAGATATCAGAACATTGTGGTCTTGCTGTAGTGGTTGCCCATGTTTCAACCAGGAGACACGAGGAGCTGGTGCGGCAGCAGGAGGGGAGCAACGCAATGATGCAGCAGAGCCGGCTTCAACTGACATAGGAGATGGTGATACTGCAAATGGTTTCTTGAGATCTGTGGATGAAAGAAAAATGTTAGGCTATTTTGTGTTTTTTAGTAATACGTAAAACGGTAATTTAGGAATTACGTTGTACATAACATAAAATTACACCTGTATTCTCCGAAAGATTGGGCAGAAATTTATTGTATACCGTAATTTCGCCGTTATATTTAACCACAAAGAAAACCCCAATAATACTTTGCCCGACCTGGAAATCGAACCCAGGACCTCACGCTCGTCTGTCCACTAGACGAACGAGGCAGATTTACGTTGTCAAAACTTTATTTTATGAGTTCTTAGCGACCCGCCCCGGCTTCGCACGGGTGCAATGAATCATACATATAACCTTCTTCTTGAATCCTTCTGTGTAATGATGAAAACCGCATTAAAATTCGTTGCGTAGTTTAAAAGATCCAAGCGTACAGACGGCGAGCAGCGACTTTGTTTTATACTATGTAGAGATGTAGAGATTGTAGATGATTGTAATTAGTAATTGCACCATTGTCACGAATAGCGATGGGTCGTTGAAGGTTTTTCCTTCAACGAAACGTTAACGTTGAATTGCGTTTGTCAACTAGTTGATCAACTAGTTAATTTCGTCAACGAGTTAACGTGTTACGAACGTCAACTTGCATGAACGATAAACGCCTAAACGCTTTTATTAACGAATGCTGTTGTAATGTTAATTTACGAATAATTTGATGCAGTTTACCTAATGAAATTGGATAACATTTTATGATGACTTTACCTACTTACTACCTACGAAACGTTTCATTCCGCGCACGAATATGATCATTTTAAGAATTAATAATATGACATTATTAATTCTTACTTTACGTTTACTTTCTTTAAAAAATAATGACATTGATCAAATTACTAAATAAATCTTGTATTCCTTATTTAGAGTTCAAATTCTTGTCATGACTATCGCTTGTAGCGGGAGTTTTATTCTTAAAGAAATACAATTTACGTACGTTGAAAATAACAAAACGTTGACCGTGTATAAATCAACTCGTTGAATTCGTCAAACGATGAAACGAGTTAAATTCATAAACGTCGTTGTCTCGTAACTCGTTGACGAATTCAACGAGTTGATTTGTACACGGTCAACGTTAATTCCGTTGAAGAGACATCAACGTTGATTCAACTAGTTCGTTGATTCAACGCCCATCGCTAGTCACGAAGAAGAGTTAGTAGCATGGATTCAACTGTAGCACATCATTGTTTTAGTTATCATCTTAGCTAAGTGTTATAATGCATGACATTAATGTCACGTCAACCTGACGGACTACATACGAGAACTAAGTAGTTATATTCATTCATTCAGATGATTAACTATGTAGCCCTCAGGTGTGCAGATTCTCTCACGTTGTTTTTCCTTCACCGTTAACGCAATTGATAATCAAATTCTGATCCATACATGAATTTTAAAACTCAGAGGCAGCTGTCTTACTCAGTTTCTGCTGAATGGAAGTATATCATTCAACTTCAACTTCAAAACTCATTTATTCAAAATAGATTAGTATTATTTAGTTCTTTTTGGACGTTAATATTACATATAAGACAGCCCCCAAAAGCGCCCTCCCTTCACCGCTTCCTAGTGTTTTTGCTGTGAAGAAGAAACGGCGCTACAAACTCCCCAGCAACACAGATCTGTCTGTCGGTCAACAGCTAAGCTATCAGCTATCGCTGCTATCCTTAGTAATAGTACACTCAATAGTTTTTTCCCATCCCGCATATAGTCTCAATTAATTAAATTCACCAAATTGTTATTGACATAACAATGCCGTATTACAATTATGAAGTTAATAACATAACAATCAGACGTCAATAATAATTAAAGTGACGTTGACGTCTATTGCCAAAAGCTTTTGAACTAATTCAATAACTGTTTGTAGTTACGCAATGGTGTTTGATCTAAGTCACGTGTTACTAGCGGGTATTTAAAATAATAGCGAGCATATGTAAGCGAGCATTTGTAAACCAGCATTTGAAAGCGAGCAATCACGTGGTTGTGAAAATTCCATTGCTAGCAAAGCATTAATTTGCAAGCAAAAGTTCGAGAATTCGCATTTGCATCATTACCATTTGTTGGCGAGCATTTGTTAGCGACCGTACTTGGATAGAAATTTTGAGTGCGAGCAAATAAACACAAACCGAACGGGCGGTGTTTGTTTCCAACAATACATACATGCTCACAGAAATAGCTTTGTAATGCTTGGCTAAACGTACCCACTGCTCAAATGCTCGTAGCTGAATATTCATTACAGTGCGAATGCTCGCGATGTAAACCTTTAAGCTATTTTAAGTATTTGCGTTCCAAATCTTTGTCATCGATAATGTCTCTGGTAGAACAGTAGGAATTACTAAATAAACGATTGTAAAATGAAATACACATGACTTCTATTAGCTTGTCTTTATCACTTTAAAAAAAAGTCTTCACGATTAAAATTAGTTTTAATGTTTAATCCTACTCAAATTAAACCTTTAATTAGCACCAACGAACTAAGGACATGTTAAAATTTAAATGTTTTTCTTTTAAATCCAATTTAACCAAAAAATTAAATCTCAAGTAGCAAAAATCCCTTCAATCCTACTACTTCACACCACGCACAACAAATCCTTCTCACGCCAATCTCAATATAAAAACGCAACGAGACAGACGATTATGTAGTTGTACGCGACAGTTTCACCCACGCCGATAATTGTCGTTCATTTAACAATTTTACGGTACTTTGGTGCGTTTCCACCGTATAATTGTGTGCTATCTTAATTGTCTGTTGGGGCAAATTATCTGGCCGAAAGTGTAACGCATTTTTCATTCAGGTAAAGCTTTCGATATTTAAATGCGTTTTGTTTGTTAAAAAGACATTTTAAAAACAAATAACACGTTTTTGTTGTTGATTCTTAGCCATATGGTTTGTGCTTGAAAAAATCTAAGAGGGTGTGCATATTTAAGTTGTAACGTCTGACTTTTTATTTAATTTAATTTAGACGTGCAAAGACTTGCTTATTCTCATAAACATCTTTATATCCATTAGCACTCCAACAAAGAATAGAATAGAATAACTTTATTTTGACTTACACAGTCAAAAACACACAGACATAAATAAATAAGTAATATACAGGCTGATTGGTAAAACAGTAACAACCTCTTAAGGGGCCATTGTACTCATCATTATGAACAACTTTTACTATGGGACCAAACCAATAAATCGCGAAAAAAAAATCTGCTGTTCCCTACATTTATGTTCGCGTAACTCGTCAAAATGTAGGGAACACCTGATTTTTTTTCGCGATTTCTTGTTTGGTCCCATAGTAAAAGTCGTTCATAATGATGAGTACAATGACCTCTTAAGAGGTTGTTACTGTTTTACCAATCACCCTGTATAACAAAGATAAACATAAAATTCAAATTATGCGAAGCCAAAAAATGGCCCCTATTAAAGCATTAAGCTGCAATATAGTCATGCTGCAGCGCTGGTATTCTAATAAGGCCTCGAATTGAATCCACAGACAGATAAAGCGCATAAAACAAATCAAAACAGAGCTACATTTCTCTAAACTTATGTCCTTGAATAACTGTTCCATAAATGAAAAACTAAAACTCGAATCATTCAAAATAAGTACACACACAAAACATAACAAATAGAGAACACTACAAAAACTAATACGGCGTACAGTCGGCACAAAATGTTCTGCCCTCAACTCCAAAGTGGTTTAACGTAGTGCGACCATAAATCTGTTGGGTCTACGCTCCATTACTCGCTCTCGCTAAGATATCGTTCCACAGTACGTGGAGGTGAAAACTTGAGAATTTTCTGCGAGTGCAACTTATAAACATGGTGAAGTGATATTATTTGTCACTGTATTTCAACATGTAACGGCTCCTTGTGCTCCGTTTATGGAGAAAACTGAAAAATAGATGATATCGCCGACAACGCGCAACGACCAGTTTTTGTTACCGACGCTTAGTTGCAAGAATGTTAGTTTTATTGTACCAAGTAGTAGTTTTTAGGGTTACGTATAGAAAGGGTGTCAACGGAACCCTATTACTAGGCCTACGCCGTCTATCTGACCGTTCGTTCGTCTGTCAGTCACAGGGCCTTTTAACCGCAATAGGTAGCCAGTTGAAATTTTCATAGAATATGAGTTGCCTCTATCATGGGAAATATTAAAAATGAAAAAAATCTAAGCCCAAAGGGGGTCCCTGAGTAAGAAACGTCGAAAAAAAACATATTTTCAAGTTTTTTCCTGTTTTATCTTAAAAACGTAAAACATAACGTGAAAGCAAGCAAACTCAAAACTCTTTTTTTCAAAATAGACTAGATTACTTAGTTCTTCCAAAAAAGCCCTCCCATCACATCTTCAAGCGTGGAACTTGATATGAGATTGTATTGCATACTCTAACAGTAAAAAGAAGGAAAGCTAATGATGGTATGGAACCCTTAGTGTGCAAATCCGACTCGCACTTGGCCGGTTTTTTAGTCGTATCAGAGCTTCTTGTCAAAGAGCTCGTCCGCAGAAGTACTAGCACTATACCTATTTCTGCTGCAAAGCAATGCTCTGTTCCACTTTGAAGGGCATGGATGCCGGTGAAATTACAGGCACATGAGATTTTCCAACATTGCCTCTAAGATTGGTAATTCATCAGCAATCCTGGTAGTGTTGTAGGTGTATTTAAGCGGCAGTAACCATTTTCCATCAGGTGAGTCAGCTTGTTTACCAAACACTAAATAAAAATGTTGATGACGTGAGTAATATCACCGTATTGGTAGTAGTGGTAGATACGACCCATTACCACTAGGTGTAATCCCCGAATGGCGTTCGGTGACTAGTGGCTTTAATTGAAAATTCTGAGGTAAAGCCTGAAATTGGAACTGTGCCCGAGACGCCCTCTATAACTTTACGAGCTAATACTGTTATTGGAAAATGTATTGTATTTATAGGCTATATATACACCGTGGGCCCAAGGTACCCGGAAGATTTTAACCACACCTTTCTGATGGTATTATGAGTCAAATGTTATATCAACGAAAGTCCAATTCAGTCTTTTTTTTTTTCTGCACTTAATTAATCAATAAACGTTAGTACTTGCTTCTAAACAATACCTTAGGCTGAACTGGCAACATTTATAAATTATCATGTGAGTGGATAAGAAACTTCTCACTTCACAACCCTCCCCGACAAATAAGACATACGGTGAGAGGGGTATGGTATGACAAAAGTCGCAACGCTGCGTTCATAGGACTTGTTGCCATAGATATTTTTCGATTTGTGAATTTCCGTAAACAACGAATATTTCGAAAATTAAGCTTTATTCAACAAACTACATCTTAGCTTTTCTTCTCAAATTAGGCATCGGAATCGAAGGTTAAAATCTTTCGGGTTGGTATTTCGGGCCCACGGTGTACAAGTACTAAAAGGAATAATATTTTGGTATCCGTGTGAAGGAATATTAAAATGTTATGCCCGACCTGTCACTTAGCTGTTTTAGAGCTTAGAAGGCTGTAAGGATGTTCACTAATATATCGATGCCTAACAACTAAAAAGGGAGAACCGCCTATTTATACGTATATATTTATAAACTTTACAGGAGAGTGGTTTAAAGTTCATTTACGACGAAGAAATTGGGCTAAGAACTTTAATTTACATACCGTCTAAGCGATAAAAGTATGTCGTAGAGTCATAAGACTTCGACCAAACGAAGCAGCAAATAAAAAAAACTTGAAAAAAACTAAAACCGACTTCAAAAATAAAACTAAACGGAGTAAAATAAAGTTTTTTTTTTGAAGTCGGTTTTACTTTTTTAAAGTTTTTTGTTTAATTTTTTTTTAGTGCCACAAATTACAATTTCAATAGTGTACCTACAAATTCTCGGACCACTACTAAAACTAGAATGTCGTCTATTTACGATTTGTGTATATTTTTTTTAGTTTTTGTAGATTTTTTCAAAAAGCGCAGAATCAATTTCGATAAAATTAATATGGGACCAAACGGAAAATATACCCTCCTCCTTTTTGAAGTTGGTTAAAAAGACGATTCCAACGATATATGTATATAGTCTATTTAGCAAGAAATGGCGCATATCCCTTTGTGACTCTAAGGCATCGATATAATAAAATTGGTCTCATGAAATGCTTTAAAACGAATTGTGTAACGAGTCGATACACTAACAAAATTGTTGACAAACTGCGAACGAAGCACAACCGTTAAGTCAGTTCACGTTTTCGGAAACTGTAAAAATGTTTGGTTTTGTTTTTGCTGTCATACAATTTGACAGTTTTTTAAACGAAAATTGTCTAAAAACGGTTCAGCTTCGATTGGGTTGCGATTGATTAACGTTTCTGTTAGTTGAATTGGCCTGCAGGCGTGACTTGCATGTATTTGCAGAATCATCTTCATTGAGCACACGTAGTAGTTACACGATAGGTTGAAAGGTCACAATGGTGCAAACTTGTGAACCGAGTAATGATTATGATGAATGATGATTGTTATTTCATCGTTTGTAGGCGTCAGAGTAACTCATTTTCTTATTTGCCATTAGATATGTCTGAAAACTTGTGTAATTTTGAGAATTAGACAATGTAACGACACAGATATACATATACTTGGGATCAAATAAATCGAGCCACTTCTATTTTTCACGTAGGTATAATTGTTATTATTTTTGGTATAATAGAACAGATCAATTCTAAACATATATCGCCTAAAAGGTTATTTGATAACCTTTACAATGAGGGTAGATTTTTGTATTTTGAATTATATAATTCATGAAACCAAAACTAATAACCAGGACACGTGAAAAAAAGAGTGGCTCGATTTCTTTGCTCCCAAGTGTAGATTTTTCAAAGGTTTAAAAAATCTTTTTAGTATTCGTAATGTGGCTTTTCAATTTAAAGTACACTTCCCAGTTTAATAGGGTATTTGACTGAAAAAAAATAATTAGTCCGTCAGTTAGATTAACAAAAAATATTTGACCCGTGTTTTTTCTTTTGTTACGTAAACCAAAATTGACGAAAATACGACACTTTTAAAATTGGCAAAACGTCACAAGCAAGTACAATTTTTACTTGCTTCTGACATCACTCTCGAGTTTTGATGCGTTTTATCTTTCCAAATATTCATAGATTTAACAAAAGAAAAAATACGTGTCCATTATTTTTCAAAACTCTAACTGGCGGACTACTTAATTAGATTTGTAATTTATTGATGCTATCAACATGCTTAGTATCTGTTTTATTATTCAATATTTTTTTCGAGACATTAATTCGCTTTTTGTGAGTCCTCGTAGCGTTGGAATTTTAATAATCATAACATCACGGTTGTATTCCCCAAAGGGTTGGGCAGAGGTGTATAGTACACCCACATTTCGCCGTTATGTTTAAGTCCCAAGCCTATTGCCATCAACCGGGCACAATCCAGACTCCGGACTGAGAAATTCCACACGGAAAAACCCATTAACACTTTTGTCCGACCAGGGGCCTAATTCTCCTAAAATAAATCTTGATAAATCACAACCGAACCAAGGCCAAACCGTTCATTCAGACAGTTCTCAATTTCAAAAGCTGTCGAATTGTTTGACACAAAAAACAAAATCAATCATTTTGAAATTTTCGAAAACAAAAACTGACTGACGGTTGTGTTTCGATTGTGTTTGGCAACAATTTATTTTAGAAGAATTGGGCCCCTGGGGATCGAACCCAAGACCTCACGCTCAGCAGTCGCGCTTGCGACAACTAGACCAAGGAGTCAATCAATAATCTAAAGTTTAATAATCAATTTCTATTAAATCTAAGTTCAAACCGAATGCGATGTGCATGAACCCTTACAGTATGTTTTCCAAGAGTGAAAATAATGACTAAAATTGCATTTTACCGTAAAAACGGTTTCTTTTAACTGCCATTTAAAACCTTCTCGAAAAGGGGAGAAATTGATACTTCATTTAAAAGCACCGCAAAACATCTCTTGAAAGAAATAATTTCGAATAAAAGTAGAGATTTCCGTGTAACTTTAAACTCTACGTCTGATGGGCGTAAATGATAAGTGTTAGGTAGATCCGGAGAGTTCGTGTAGAGTCATAAATTACGCCGCGCGTTTCATTTCCTCCACGAAATTCGTACCTACGTGGCCATGGATATAGAGATTCTGGATGTGTTTGCTCTATCGTTTGAGAATTTACGAGTAGAGTTCGAATGGGAAGTTACCATGATAGTGGATAGTTACTTTTCGGCACCTAGGTTCTAGTGTATTCAACACAGTGAATAGGAGAATCAAAGAAGCTATATCAATAAACATTTTACCTTTTTTTCAGGAAGATAAGGCTGTCGTCGTAGTCAGTGCAGTTTTTGAATATATTTTTTAACTTTTTTTTAGCCTGTAGCGTGTTTAACATAATTTATAAAAAAAAATTGCCTGCAACATTTTTAATATTACTTTTTTTTAATAACCTTGCCCCACACTAAGATTTCTCTTGTATCGTGGGTGCGTTTACAGACACAAATCTCACAAACGCCCAGACCCAAAACAACCATCTGTAGGCCATACAAATTTTTGTTCCGTGCGGGAATCGAACCCATGACCCGTAGCGCAGAAGCCAATCCCTTAGCCACTGCACCAAATGTGTCGTCATAAAAACTATTGGTTCATAATTTAAACTAAGAAGAATAAGGGTCAATATTCTAAAAAAAAACGCTTACTGCACCTTTATAACAAAGGCAGAATATGTACAGCACTGGAGTACGAAAAACTGATTACAAAAATCAAAATTCATTTGTCCAAAATGGACTTCAGGTAAGAACTTTTGTGCGTCAAGATACAATATGGCCGACCTATCTTGGCGAGTCTGAAGTTAGCTGATTAGCTGTGCAGTAGACAATTTCGCTTCTAAAAGATTCATTGCGCAGCCAAATAACTAACTTCAGACTCGCCGAAATACGTCGGCCATATTTTAGACAGCACCCAAACACCCTTCACAAACCCAGGTTTGTTAAATGGAATATTCATATATCATAACAATGTAGAAGGTTTTTTGTAAAACTTTATGGAGAAGTAAGTACTTAAGGTGTTACCATAAGAAAGGTACTAGAGAAAGCTATATTAACCACTAAGATACTGCAGTTTTGCATAAACACTGCCAAGCCAGTTAATAGCTTAGAAACACCATAATTATTCATAGCACTCATTTCCTTTTATAAACTCTCACTACCTGGAAGGCGATAAAAGGCTTAAAATAATTTACATTCAGAATAAGCAAGCTGAAGTGGCAATGGGTCGGCCATAACCCGTAGAACAGATGACCGTAGAAGAAGATGTGTTCTTGAGTGGAGAATGAAAATCGGAAAACGTAGGGGATGCCCTCAGGCTAAGTGGAGTAACGATCTTCGCAAGCTAGCTAGTAGCAGCTGGATGAGAGAGGCCGAGGACTGAGTTTAGCGATGCGCTATTAGAGAGGCAGTGGATTACTATGAACTGATTACGACGATAATGATGAATTTACTTTCATCATGTACCTTTTAGTTCCAGACAAAGAGTAAACCACTCACTTGTCTCCCCGTGGATGTTGTATAAGATATGCAAATTAATTTAGCAGGAAGATGGGCAGAATAATCTTCCTTTGCGATAGTCATAGGTCTGAGATCTCTAATGTATTTATCAAACATGTTGCTTATGGCAGTATTCACTAGCGACAGTTCATTGCAATGGTATATGATTACTACATGTTCAGCGGTAGACGCACAGAATAATAAATATTGGGTGCTACGTACAGAGACCTCACTCCCGGCCTAATGCGAGAAAATGTGCTCCGAGCATTCGAAATTAAGCTCTAGAGTTAGGCGAGAGTACTAACATTCTGTTGTACATTACGCTCTTATTAAGTTTAATTTTGGTTACCCACTATCTATTGTGTACTTTTTGTTCGCTCTTTTACTCCAGAGGTGAGGCGGGGGTGGGGAGGTAAGGTGGCGAGTAGGCATGTTTTTACACCTAAAATGCGAAGTGACACAGGTCTGGTAGACGTTTTGAGGACTTGTTTTTCATCGTCTACCGTCGAACGTAAACATAAGCTTCCTTAATCACTATCCTTATCATCATATCTAGTGCTGGACACAATCCTCCCCGGATCACGTCCAGTGCTGGGGACAATCCTCTCCATACACTTAAAAGATTAATTGTCCTTACTGCTTGCAATCCTCAACTTAATATTCATCCAACAACAAAAATATTTTAACGAAACTTTATATCGTTGTAGTCAAAAATCCAGCACCGCATACAGACTACGGATCTGCTGTCTGTTAACATTGAATTATATTCACAGACACACTGGTTTAATTCATTTTCTTCTTTTTTTTGTGCCTAGGCGCTTTTGTATACTGAAAATGTTGTTTCTTTCATAATAAATATGACTGTCTATCTGATTCAGTAGAATTACAATTGTATGTTTTCATAGTTATTTTTCAAAAGCTTTGGCCACCATAGGGTCACTATTCTTTTGATGAATAAAATATCAATATAACATACTATGGATTTCATCATCACAATTTTAATCCTCGAAGATTTGAGTAGAACCTTCATAGTTTGCAAACAAAATATCGTTTATTCTATTCATAGCATAGATATACTACCTGCCAGGCGTATTTTTTTATTATTGAGCAAAATCTTAGTTTTCATTTTATCATTCTTGCTTCACGTCGAAAATAAGGATAAACGAAATCCTTACTCCCTTTTCAAAACACTCGAACTAATACAAATTTAATGAGGCCATTTCTATTTTCAAACCGACATCTAGACATAATAATGCCCTCTTTGATTCTCAATAATAGATCAACAGCATAACTAAAAGCCAATTTTACCTCACAATCAATGAAAAGTTAAATATAGACACGCGACGCGTTTACCGATCCATTAAAAGCCCCTACCATGGTTGTAAACTTGAAAACATCACATTCCAACTTGGATCCAGTAAATCGTGGTAGGAGACTTAACAGTGACACTTTTACGCGCACTTACTATTCATCCATTATTGTTAATAGCTTCATAGATACTGTTTTCGAGTGTTTAAGTTAGGGATGTACCGAATTCTGTGTATTTTGGGAATGAATCAACGTGTAATGTCTTCGTGGTTATTTTCTCTTAAGAAATGTGTACCTACTTCTAGTATAGTTACATTAAGTGCATCCATTAAAATGAAGATTCCGATCACATGCTAAAATCAAAACACGTTAGTAACATAGGAAACTTTATCTAGGTTCTAACCTAGCTCTAAAATATTGTATCACATCATCGCTTATTCATTATTTCCAAGTATATGTCAGTCAGTTAACCGAGACTTACAGTTTGAGAAACACAAGCAAAACTTGAGCCTGTTTCTGTCATCCCCAATCCAGCATAGAAATAAAATGAAGACTTAACACAACAAGTCGGAATAAAACTCATACGTAAGCAGTCACCCAGTAATATTCAGAGGAAACTCATAAACGTCTAAATATACACAATACAGAAATCGAGAGAGACATTACAGACTCTTAATTGTGCGAACAGACTGTACGTGGTAAACATGCACTAAATCTACCTCCTGACGGTTTTAATTGTTCGTTCACAGCTACAGAAATAGGATGGTGAGGTAGCTGGAGGATTTGTTATAAAAACAAGATTTGGTGAAAACCTAGTGGTTGGTCGAAATTTTTTTTTTTGATCGATTTTATTAAAAATGCTCCTTGTCTTTGTTATTTGTGTTATCAGATGTTTTATTTTCTTTGGTTTAAATGCACTAAAGAGTCTGATAGTGGCAGTTTCATATTGTTTTTGATTTTTTGTTATTTGTTGATTTCAAAAACTTGTATTAACATTTATGACACAACAACTATTTGTCTTTTTGTATTATAACTTTCGTGAGACACATTCATATTTATGATTATTTACGGTTTACTCACGTGCATTTTTCGGGTCGTTCGACTCGCGACCTCGCCGCGTGATCAGCTCATGATTAAGGGCTCCGTTTGGGTCCGAAACTAGTCGGGCAATCCCGAAAAATGCACGTGAGTAAACCGTAAATAATCATAAACTATTTGTCTCACTTGTTTTTCTTAAAAGGGGAGACCACTTCCAGTAGTCAACGCTTTGTATTCTGATATTTATATGTATCCAAATACACATAGCCGGTTTCTGAGTTGAGAATTCTAAGCATCCTTTAAGTATCATTTGAGCGTAGATTATAGAGCAAATCCATGCTCAACTGTTACTAAAATTCTGCTTATCTTAGAATTCTCAGACACCAGCTGTAAGTATCGGAGTTATAATTTCAATTACAAATTCGGCATACACGTGTTTAGCTTATCGCCTACAACCGTCATAATTGCAGTCACGCATTTCTCTCTTAAAACTTTCACCAAATTAAAATTCTTGTACGCTATGCCTTTCTTTCAAGCCCGGATCATGCAAGCGCTTACTATAATAAATTACTAATATCTAAAATCACAATTTATTACTTAGCGAGCTAGCTTCAACTTTAAACCGTTGTTCCACTTCCACACAATCTACAAGTTTCATATACAATGAACTTTATGTTTAATAGCACGAGTACGGTGTGCAATTGCAGGGATCATTGAATGTTGTGAATTACATTCTGATTTAATCTCGTTTTGTTGCTAAATATATAATTCCTGGTCACGGTGGTAATCTTGCGTAATGCACGACAGTATGAGGCGAGATAATGGAAGGAATTGGTGCGATCTGTCAGATTTGATATGCTGCCTTTCTTGTGCAGTGGTCAAAGAGTGAGTTACGTACAATTCCATGTCTGGGTTGACAGTTTGTTTATGTGGATTTCCAGAATGTATTTCATGAATCGGAACGGGAAATAAGTAGATTTTAGGTCGAGGAAACTGCATATCGAAATAGCATTGCCCCTACCCTAACAATCGTTGATCAAGTAATTTGGATCTTTAACACAGATACAGTTTATGTACACTACTAAGCACATGAGATTAAAGATAAAACTAAAAAACATCTTAAGCAAAAAAAGCTTGATCGTCGTAATTATAACAAAAACGTGATGTATGTTATTGCACCTTAATAACAGTGCTCGCACTTGACCGCCTCAAGTATTGCCCAACACTCATAAATCCAGGCAGCGGTCATTCTGACGTTTATTTAATATGCATAGAAGATTTACCACGAATGGGTATTGAATTTAATCGGGCAACTGTCCGTAATACAGTTTATGAACGATATTAATGGTGCCATACATCACGGGAGTTTGATGGTGGTGGTACTTTGTCTTGTCACAACATGCTCTTTTTGGTGAGTTTATTTTGGTAATGTTTGAAGTACCAACATTGTCTTGTACGGCTCAGTGCAAGACAAAAATGCGGTTGTCATGAATCAAGTTCAAATAATGGTAGAAGACGATAAACTTATACAACCTGTCGCGACTAAGGAGTAATTTAGATACGATAATGGATCGCACTTCAACGTCTGTCGCTTCATTCATGCGCATAAGATCCATCAAAGTAGTTGGTTAATCTATCAATGCATGTCGAAGTGAAGCCAAGGCCATTGTGTCCTATACTTAGAAAAAGTCCCCATTTGAATGAAGCCGTTAGAGTCAAGAGAAGGTGAAGCATTAGCTGATAGGTAAATAGATTTTCATCCATTATTATCTCGAATTATGGCTTTGAGAAAGAAACTATTTATATTAAGTTTACAAAACTTAATCTTGACATGTGAAAAGAACGGTGATCCGTAGCTATTAACGTAATGTCTTCGACCGGAGATGGGCGTGCAACAATCCCAACTAGGTTAGTCTAAAAACGTCTACGGAAACTCGCCACGAATTTTGATGAAATGTACCGCGCCCGCGTGCCAGTTCGACAGGAAACAATATATTTTTATAACTATCCTAATACCGTAGAAATTGGAAATATGTGGGTTACTGATAGAGCTGTCGATATTAGATTGGAACGAGATGGTAAAAAATAACATTTATTTTTTTGATCGGTAAGATAAAATTAATTAATGGCTTGAGATTAAATCTAATTGGACGATGAATTAAGCTGGTCGTCAGCGGAAAGATTGGAGTATCAAACGATGTTTTTTTTTGACTTTATATTAACCCGGCGAGCATGAGGTGAAAAAAAGTTACTTCAAGAATGTGGCAGGGTGGGACATACCCTTATCTTAATGTACCGTAATGTTTTTCTTATTATTGTTATTTTAATTTTGTTAATTTATTTTGTAAAATAATGAACTATTTAATGGAATTACATGAGAGAAGTTCTTTATAAAATAATTATTATTTATTTATTCACGTTTTTCTTATACTGTAATAATTGTAGGAACAAAATTTAGGGTTTTACAAAAATTAAGAATTTAACAAAAATCTTAATCTTTGGAATGTAAATCAGCTTAAACCTAAGAGATAATGAGATCCTCCTCGTAATTAAATTTTTTTATATTTTTTTATTTGATAATTAATGGATTTATCAGTACTGCTGAGATCAGCACAATTTTCGCAAATAAATTTTGCATGCTCCAAACATTATGGGCTTGGCACAAGCATTACAGGAATGTTTGGTTTTTCTATCCTTCTTATATGGACAATCCTGGCATCTGACATATCGTCCGGGTACATTTGCATGTCTAGGTGAGGGCTCACTGACCTGTTTTTCGATTCGCTGGTGGAAGTAATTTTTTTTTTTTTTTTTTGATTTTCTTGAATATAGGTGTTCGTAAATCATTGATTAGGCCAAATTACGAATGAATTCTGTTCTCTTGATCGTAACTAATGAAATGAAATAAAAAATGTTCAATAAATGAACTAATGACAAATCCATTTGCCTATTATAATAAATAAAATATAGAACAAAAAGCTAAAAACAACAAACAAACAACAAAGACAACAAACAAACAACAAAGAGCTAAAAATAACAGAAAAAAACTATTAAAACAGTTAAAATTCATGATTATATCATTACGTAAAAAAAATACGTCAAAAATGAGGCAGGGTATAACATACCCGAGACAACTTTGGGCACGTATATCCCGGCCATTGCCTCACGCCACATTGCAATCACGCCACTACCCCGTCCCACACGCCCCTGCCTCCAGCTACTGAGCGAGCTAGTGTCGCCAGACGAGGATTTTAAAATATACACTACTTTTAAATTTTACCAGGGTGTGAGATACCCTGGCTCATGCTCGCCGGGTTAATAATATTTTGTATTCGCCTCAATTTTTTGCCCTTGCCATACACCTAAATGTGTTTGATAAGGAAATCTCAAACCAGTCAACTAAAATCTTCAATAGTCAACAAAACCGATAAAAGCTACGCTCAATGCCGAACATCGAAAATTGATAGCATAAAAAGATCAAACATCTCTTATAACAATGAGGAAAATATTTCCAAAACGTATGATCAAAATCTGAGTACTCATTATACATAGGTTTGAGTATTAAGGAAAATACTTACATGCCAACTCAACGACGGCGGGCTGACTTCTAATATCACCTCTGCTGCTCCAAGCATTACAGGTACAAGTGAATCTGTCTTCACCAAAGTATTCATCCAATTGATCTCTAGTCACATTACACTCTGCCTCCACAATTCTAACACCACTTTGAGGATCCACAAATTCAAACTGCGTACTAGCCACAGATCGTACGTCATTACATTGAAAATACACTTGGAGAGCATTCGCTGCTCGACACCTTAAAACAGCAGGTTTGTTCCTAACCACAAAAGCATGCTGTGGCTCTAGGAGAAACATTGGTAAGTCATCGGTGGAACTTTGTAAAAGATGATCTCCAGATAAAGAAGGTAATTCATCTGCATCTTCTCTGTTCTCGTGTTCATCTTCTTTGTGTGATTCATGGTCGTAATCTTCTTCTAGATAGTCTCTATGATGGGGTGGTGCATGGTTCTTCTCAGAATTGTAGGGGTCTAAAGCCTCAACGCCAGCAGGGTGGGCGTATTCTGGTCGTAAAGGTATGGGAGGCGTTGGAGCTGCTGTGGTGTGTTCTGGCTCTGTTGTGTTTGACACCTCTGTAACAAAAGATAAAATCCGTTAGACCACACATTACATTGAGTACTAAATAGTGCCACGGTCATAAATTAATATAATTTTTAAATCATATTTTAAGATATTTCGTCATAAACTAGCGACTATGCAATGTACGGAAAGTGATTTAGTAAATGAAGATTATTTCTGTCAGATAAAATCAATCAATGCTAAGTAATTGATATTGTCCTGAAAAGTGACTTCCAAACAATTGTCATAATAGCTGCCGTCAATGCCAAGTCATCAAAAAACCCATTTACAAATTGGGTGAGGCATCTCAATCCCCATTGTGACTTTTCCAATTAAATAATTGATGATTTCCAATTTTATGAATAAAACATAGGTACAGATATTATTAACGTTTATATTTGAGGTAATATGGCATTTAGAAACCGAAATGTAATAAATCCCCTACACTTAAAACTTTTTAATCATATCGTGGGGACAAATTTAAGTAAGTACACGACGTTCGCTTCTCAAAAACGTCACAAACAATTTAAAGACCAATTAAAACTTCACGAAACACCAACGCTAATAAGACTAATAGCTTTCGCTTGCATACAGACTTATTCTAATTGCGGAGTTAAAATATATTCCGTGTCGCTCGGGATAAATAGCAACTGTCATAATAACATGTACCCTCCAAGTTATGCCATCGATTTCACTCCCAAGTCTACACCTGGTATGAAGCTTCACTCGCGCCTATTTACACGCAAAACATAGATATTTGGATATCGTACACCCCTCTTAATAATTTCAGCTTTCTTCAACCCAAAACCGACTTTAAATCCGCCTCGTTAACACCAAAATCCAATAACTTCAACATGAATTCTTCCCTCTCCAGAATTTCGCCTAAAATCGCTATCAGCACATCAGTGTATGTTACTCCTACACTGTTGACAGTATTACTATTATTTGAACTAGGGAATTGTACGAAAATAAACCGCAACCCGAGCGAACCGTGGATAACTTAATTAGTTTCACTTCCGTTCAGCTTATTTCTATTTCCGTTTTCGTAGGGCCGAACGATATTTCCTTCTTAGAATCTATTTTTCCTTAATAGGATTTGTTTCGTTGAGCATTTTCCGCTTGGTGATTCGAAATTGTGTTAAAATGATTAAAATATCAATTTGGTTCAGAATTGCTCAGGTGGTACTTAAGCTGCATGACCAAAACGAAATCGTACAATTGTATTGTTTTAATAAAAATAGCGAATTATCTGAAGTAATGAGCATTAAACCTCAGATGAGACATTTCAATTTATGTATCATTGACTTCTTTTCTGCCATGGCCTATTTATGGTCTGATATTAATTCTTTGTTTCATTAGTAGTGCTGTTTATAATTGAAAATATAATAATTATTTTAAAAAAGAGATATAAATTGGGTACAATGATAACCTTTTCACTATCTAAGTCCCGAAACGTGCCTTACATTAGATAACACAATACTAATGAATTTATAAATTCAATCTCACGCATTTGTTGAACTCAAAACAAAATACTTAACGCATTCTAATTATAATACCAATCCAAACGGGACACTTAATTACCATTTCTACTAAAAAAAAAACAATCTTCATGTCACAGTGACGAAGGTGAAGTCAATTACATATTCTATTTGCTTCGAGCCTTTCTGGCCATCCGATTGGGCAAGTCGCCGGTCAATTTTAATTGGTTTTTAGCACTTGGAATTTGATTAACGGCTTTATTAGTATCAAATGTTTCGTAATCTTCACCAAGATTCGATTCTTTATCACCATTTTAATTAATGTTCGATTCGAGTGCATTTGCTATCGCATTTCTATTGATATGTGAGTTTCCTATTGACTGGTTTAAATCAATGCTTTTGTTATGTAGGTCGGTAGTTAGGGCTGGTAGCTGTGTTGAACTAAGTTTGTAGTGTGAGTTACGAGTAAATAGTGTGCGCTATTTGAAAATTGAATTCTACTGGAAATTATTAATATACATTCGAATAATTTCAAACAATAAATCATAACTTAGAACACACTTCCCACAAAGATTATTGTTAAAACTAATCGTGGGTATTTGAGCGGGGCTTACATTTATTAAAATAAAGAGTAGGTAGGTGGGATAAATAATTTACTGATAAAAAATCATAAGAATGCTTTCCTTAATATTTCGACGGGTCCTACGTATACTAGTATAAGTGCAAAAATCAAACTTTACAGAAGAGCAGTTTAAAAGTTCGAAAACTTTTAAATTTGACGTAAATCAAAAGAAATATTTGAAATTTTCAAATGGTGTGGTATGGGCCATTCTAAAATTTCAAATACTTCTACTGATTTATGTCAAATTTAAAAGCTTTCGAACTTTTAAACTGCTCTTCTGTAAAGTTTGATTTTTGCACTTATACTAGTATACGTAGGACCCGTCGATTTGTGAAATACTTTAACAGAACAGATATTTGCTATAAAAACAATCTTTAATTAAACATCCATTATTCGGTAGAAGCGAAAAGATTTTTTTGCTTTAGCTCTATTGCCTACAAAATAAAATGTAATAGATTTTTTTGATTTGCTCAGTGGCCAACCCTAACTGAGAGAAGCGTTCACATTTCGTGTACAAGTGTTATCTGTAGTGACGAAACTCCATTTAAACGTTACAAGAAGCGTAACTAAACCGATCGCCGTCACGACGTTCGTAAATTATAAATAAATGTCTAGCGTTTGTGCTTCGATCGATGTGTATGGCTTTGATGTTATTTGTATTGTACTGTACAGTGAATAGAGCTTTAAAAAGTAGTTGTTTCAGTGTCTTTGTGTCTATTATTTTTAATTTGATTCGATGAGAGAAATGGTGGTGGTACAGTTGCGTTTGGTGCATTGATCTCATCATTTAGTTGTTCTAAACATTTTGTAGGATAGTCTAGACATTCAAGAATTTTATATGCGCCTGTGTTTCGTTCGAAAAAACCCTTACTGAAACTACCTTTCAATGTAAATAGTAAAAACATAGCCAGCACATTCAATAAAATAAATTAAAACACTATAAAGACACTAACACGACTGTTACAGAGGACCTCTTGTATAATTGGACATTAAAATGTGTCTAAAGTCTACTATTGTCTGCAAAAGCTACTCATTATTTTAAAATACTTCTCCCTTATTCTTATAAATTTCACGTATATTTTCCCCATTTCCCCTTTACGTCACAATAAACAAATCACTTATAGCATTCTTCACATAACTAATGGTATGTTTTCTTTGTTTTAAAATACCTCAAACGTTTGGAATCACAGTATTTTAAATGGGACGAAATGTCGTGTGTTTAGTGACGTGAAACGCGTACGGTTTGACGAATGTTCAGCCTCTCGGGGACAAAATCTATAAACGAAACGAAATCTCGGGGTTTGTCATCCTGTCATTAAGTATGAGCAATACCGCCTTGTGTTAAATAAAGCTCTGTTCTATTGTTTATTTTGTTATTCACTGTTATTAGGGCTTCAGAGAATTAAGTCGTTGAAATCAATTCAAATGATGCTACAATTTACTAATGACGTCATAATAGCTGCAATAAAACTTTCTTTTGGTAGTATAAAAGTATCAAATGTTACAATTTCCTACCCAAAATTGAACTTGATCTAAATTAATGGAACACACTTCACAGGTATTCGGTTTCAACCCAAGTCAGTAAAAGCTAGTACAAAATAATTAATGAAGGCATCGATGTTATTCCAGATAGCAGTTTTATTGATGGGCCGTTCTTAATCAACGTCCAAGAAGAATTCTTGGCTCGTTCCATTCGTTCTAAAGATGCGCTAACAATTGGTTTTATTGATGATGGCAGACAATTACTGGGCCTTGATGCCTTTTAGAATTGAAAGTTGAAAGAATCAAAAGATGTTTCAGAATAATATGTAACAGTTGTTGCTACTTTGATCCTCAATTCTTAAGAACCTTAGCATTTGTGTTGTGTAAGTATCAATTGTGAGAAATAGATGAATAATGAAAACGTTGTAACTAAGAGCTTTTATTAAGGTATGATAAGCTGCAGATACATTTAAAATTATTTCTTTCAATTCTCTATCAGGGAAATAAAGTTAATGACCAATTCTTGATCAATACTTCCCAATCGTCCAAGGTTATTATCCACTTATATTGGACATCATAAAACCAGATCCATTTATTTAAAGCATCTATATCTTAATACCAAATCTAAAGCACTCTATTTATATGTATTAATAAACTAAATATTCCCATTAAATTTATTAAGGGATACTATCACTGATACTTAACAGATGTAGCCGTTACATTAAGTGGCTATACGGTGCTCTTATAAAAGTTAGCCGTAATAGCAGCGGTATAGGTTTGTGCCTTATTCAGTTGAGCGATAACAGAACCTTTATGAGTTACGAGTATATAAAACAGGAATGCAGTTGTATTTACATAGTGTGTTGCTATGCGATCGAGAGTTAGAAGTCAAGACTTTGAAAATGATGTTCTAATGGAAGGCATCTGTGAAAGAAATGATAGCTAGAACTGTGAAGGAAAGAGTAACTGTCAAGTCAACAACTTTGAAGTCTGTTATCAGAGTACAACTGCTGCTCATTCATTTGATGGATGAAGAGATGGGTCGAACGATGTCTAGTCTGAGATTTTAACGGCTGCATGTGGCTACGTATCTAAAGCACTTAACGCTGATACCACTTAGGGCTGTCTCCTTAAAGCAAAAGATATGTAAAGATAGCAAAACAAGCGACAAGATAACATGAACGTTCATTTCGCAAGCATTAAGACAATACAATAAGCGGATGCATTACCAAACATCTGTAGCACACACGCGTCACTCGAAAGTTGATGCTTGATGCAGTTTACTAGCAAATGCACTTAGCGCCCGAGAGACGTAAAAAGATGCACTCGATCTATTTAATGGCACTGTAGGCGGGGATATGCGGAGCTCGAAATAAACGAGCTATGACGAGCATCGTGATCCGATGTCGTTTGGTGACGAGTTCGTAAAAAATAAAAAGTAAATTGTAAAGATACAAGAGTGTGGGATGTGAGAAATCAATCAAGCACGAAGGAATTTTCTTTAATTTTAAAAATTTCAGTTAAGTTTTAACAAGAATTTGAAGCATTCTATCGTATATAACGTTGTCCAGTTTAGTTTGAGATAAGATATAGCATTCTATGATATTTTAATTAAGTGACTCATGATCTAGTACCGATGTTGCAAACGAAATGGAATTTAGTTAAACAATCGACGACGAATGACGACGTCTGTGGTCTAGTGGTTCGAGTGTCGGACTGCTGATCACGAGGTCGTGGGTTCGATTCCCACAGGACACAAATATTTATGTGATGAACATAAGTGTTTGTGTTGGTCTGGGTGTTTCTTATGTATTATAAGTATGTATTTACATACTAGTAAAAAAAAAAGTATATAAGTATTATATCCATTGTCTAGTACCCATAGTACAAGCTCTGCTTAGTTTGGGACTAGATGGTGCTGTGTAGAAAAATGTCCCAAAATATTTATTATTTATAATCAACGTTTCTTTGGAATCTAGAACACACTTCATACATCCTGTACTAAATTCAATCACTATGAAACACAATTAAGTAACAATGTATAGACAATATTAGAAATTCCGAACATCTCGATAGAACGTGACAATATCCACAATACATTTCAAATTACCGAAACAACTGAACCGTTAACGTACAACACTTAACAAGGTGCAAAAAATGCTCCAAAATTTTCTTTGAATTCCACCGAATTCTCACCCCGACTTAGACCACACCCACAAAAACTTCAATGGTAATACGATACATAGAGTGCCAGTCAAGAGGTTCCCAAACAAGATAATCCCTTTGTTAGTCGGGTTATAATGCTCCATGGCTTCTCCTGGGAGTATTTCGCTATTATTTTGTTTCATTCACGCCAGCAGCTGCTTACGAGTGGTCGTTTCCGATTTCAACTGGGTGTATAGATTTTTTTCGCGGTAACGGGGAAAGGGATTTTAAGATTTTTTGATCTTATAGTTCGCTGTCGCAAGGTAGTGCTACGTTGAGGTGCGTCGATGTAATCTTGGTGTCTTTTTTCTTTTTTGCATTCGGTCTTCAGATTTTTGCTTTAGAGTGGTGCTCTTCGGCTTTTTATGTGAATTTGCTCAAGCAGTAGAGATAAACTTTTAGACTTGTATTACAGTCACTTATTTAGAAACACAATATTCTTGTCATTTATCTGATTGTGTATCTAATTTGATAAGTATCTACATACTCGTTGCGTTTTTATTCTAAGGCAAATAAAATCATTTTTAACTTATACATTTCGTGTTCGTTTACAAAGGTCTTGCAATCCACATCAGTATTAACCTTAGACCCAACAGAACATTCACTGTTCACGTAATCCAAGATTCATTGTATCGTTACCATTTAAAAAGTCGTGACCAACTCACACTCCAAACGATCTCACATGAGTATCGATTCTCTCATTCATTAACGAAACGTAATTTTCACACGTAGGTACATTCATGACCTGGATTCTTATACATTGAGCTTTTGCTTAGCAAGACAATGTTATGTAGAAAAACAGTGTTATATAAGGCAGTGACGTTTTATCTGGATGTCACGCGATGGGAATTGGTGACGCTTGCAATGATGGTACTGATAATGATAGTGATTTACTAAATGTTTGTGTTGTGGTCCGTTTTAGAAGTTTGGCTTATACAATTATTGATTTGTTTCTTTACTCTAGATTGTTTTATAAATATACAAAATTTCTTAATGAAGCACTCTTTTGCTTTGAAGAGGAACTTCAAAAAGATTTAACACTAGAAGCATAAAAACAACTTCAATTGACAACCAGAAGTGACGTGTTGAATATTAAGATTGCAATAAGCGCCCTTACAGATAATCTAATGAATTGTTTTGTTATGTCAAGATCAAAATTTGTAGGCCAAATAACAGTTAACTCAGCGCAGAAGAAATAAACCGACGGTACATTATTAACAACTAACTTTACTGTAGTTCGACGTTCCGAGCTTTGAAATAAATAGTAGCATGTTTTTCCTCATCGATTTCAACAAAATTCGTAAGATGATGACAGACAATATTGATACTTATGGTTACTGCTTGTTTGTTCCATTTCGATCATGACAGATTAACAAAACGCCGTGTCATAATGTTTGTAAAATCCATTACCGAGTCCAAATAATACAGTTTGATTAACTGTACTCACATGTCAATCTTAGAAGAAGCGCTGTGACAACATACAATGTTATTCCTCTAACGTTTTACAACGAAGCATTAGATTTGACGCCCCCAATACAGATAATTTCGTGTTTGTAAGTTGCATTATCGCGTCGTGACGAAAAACTATTTCTTCCTTGTTTTTGCCACTCGACTGTAGCATTGTATCATCTTTTTTTTACATCAAAGATCCGTTGGTGACAGTTACACTTTTTGCCTTCTTTATCAGATTTAAGATTAGGTGCAAACTCTGTAGTTTTTACAAAGTTTTTTGTTACCCCACTTACATTTTTGAGGGTCACAGATAAAACGATGTTTTACGGGGAGAAATTTTGCCTCTCCATAAATCATGGCTGGTAATTAACCGTGAAGATATGGAGTTGGAACTTTTTAAATTAAGGACTGTGACCTAAATTCTTGAAAGTCGGGGATTAGAATTTCATGAATATTTTGCGCGGAAGTTTAAAATATACACGTTCTACAAAGTGAAAGCTTTTCTGTTGTAGGAGCTACGTATTTAAAAAAACTTTGCCGGAGTTATTCACTGAGTTATTCCAGTAGAGTTTATGACTTATACATAATAGAGTGCGGAACAGGTTCATACTAACACATTCGAATGAAAGTACACAAATGATCACGCAGATAAAACCTGTACCAATTCAATGCTTCTGCGTAACTCCAATGCTTTTAAATGGCTTATATAAATATCATATTCGTTTTATTTCACTACCAATAACTAAAACCTGCATCACGTTTTCAGTCTTAGCCGAAGAACAAAAAGAAAAAATATCACCGTGGTACTTACCATGTTTGTCGGCGGCGACGGCCACCCATAGCACGAGGAGCACGACACCCCCCCGCGCCATGTTCACTTGCGCGCGCGCATCACCTAAAACAATAACGTTGGAAAGTTAGACCAATATTTACTTAGACGACTTTGTATTGGTACTTGCATTGTGTGGTGTGTGAATGTTTGACTATTTATCGTCCTTAGATTTTATTATTATTTGAAATTATGTGGTGGTGATTAGTATTAGTTTTACTTATGTTCACTGTTATGCACTAAGTAATAAAAGGAGAGGATCGTTAGAGGGGCTCGTGGCTAATTAATAACCGCGTGGATCATACGATTTTCAAGGTTAAGCTGCGCTTGCCGCGGTTAGTCCGTGGATGGGTGACCATTCATTACACATCTATAACCCTCCGTGCCTCGTAGAGACAGTCGTTACGGGTATTCCGAAGCCGGACAATCTAACAACCGGTCTGACCTTAGGATATCGGCATTGCCCAGTAACTGGGTTGCGGAGGTCTGATGGCAGTCGCTCCGTTCTTCTTCTCTCGTGTCAGCACGAGCTATACGAAAATAGCTCAATGCTGTGGTGAAAGGATTAGCCAGTCAGCAAGGTTGGTAGCGGAGCTGACTGCCCAGGGTGCGCCGGACGTACTTAAGTATCGTTACACGTGGAGGCTCTTTTCATGCACCCCTCGCTCCGTGTAAAATACTGACATTCGGCCGCATCTAGTTCGACTGGAAGCTGACCCCAACATAGCTAGGAAGAGGCTAGGCAGAACTAAAATAGACTGTGGTTGTGGACTGTGTGTGACTATACTGAAGAAGTTAATCTAAACAACAATTTAGTACTGAAGGAATAATTCCTTGATTTATTACATCTGACTACAATTCCATAACAACAACGATACTCATTACTTCTTTAACTACGCATCATCAGACATAGTTGATTTCCAATTTCAATATAACAAGATTAGTTCACGTCAATAAGTAATATGTAGAACCGTTTCCAATCAAAAATAATAGTCACAAAATTCTTGAACAAGAGAAACAAAACCAACTGACATATTTCAACCATAAAAAAAACTTTCGAAAAGCCGATGGCCCATATTTCTGATCATATCCCAAAGTACAAGCCCACCGCGTCATTAGCCAGAACACTTTTGTATGGCACCGCACCGTGACTAATAGGACCCTTTAGGGCCATTTTTGGGGAAAAAATAAATGGCCCTATTATAGGCCGGTAAGTAGAGGCTTGTGGTAAAAAGCCGATTTGGTGTGACGAAACATATTTTATAGAAATTGGACATGTTGTGTGAATAATTTTAAAAGAACCGCAATAAGTATTGTTTACAAGAAGTTTTGGGTGTGATCAAAGAAACCGCAAAGAAAGTAGGTACGATTGTGGGCTGAGAGAAGTAAAGTTCAAGGACGTATAAAAATGTTATATTGTATGAATACACTGTTTGATCCCTACTAATATTATAAATGCGACAGTAACTCTGTATGTCTGTCTGTTACGCTTTCATGCTTAAACCGCTAAACCGATTTTGATTAAACTTAGTACAAGAGATAGTCTAAAACCCGAAGCCTTCTTCCTGTGTCCTTACACAGCCCCGGATCTAGGGAGGGAAAACCGGAGCCCAAGCCCCGGGCGGCAAATTCAGAGGGCGGCCATTCCATTTATGTATAGTTGGAAAAAATAGGCTTAACAGAGAAAGAGCAGCGCTAGACCGGTCGCTGTGGCGTTCTTTGAGGGAGGCCTATATCCATCAGTGGGCGTCTGATGGCTGAAATGGTGATGATAAAGGTAAAATATTGGCGGGTGGGGTGGCATATTTTTTGTATTTGCCCCACCTCAAAAAAATTCAAGATCCAGGGCTGGAAGGACATAGGCTGCTTTTATCATGAAAACCGCGAAATATCTACGCAATAAACGACATCCACGCGGGCGAAGCTGCGCGTGACCTCTAGTTTACTATAAAACTACCGTATAGAAAGATGTAAAGTATATTATTTTAAATGAAAAATAGATGTCAGCTTCTTACAATCCCACGCAAGTTGTACGAGATGACTGAGAGAAATGGGTTACTATGGCACTCCCATTGACAATGGTATAGCCACCTGTCATTACTATACACACTTATGATCATTAAACTAGCACGTTACTGTTATATTGGAACTTTCCAACGGTACTTTTATAACAAACATAGATACAACTTTGAATTCTGATTCAACTGCAGTTGATACTTTTCTGTAGAGCTTTTAATAAAGTGTCAACAGATTCATATCAAAATGTATCAACCACTAAATGAGTACTTAAATGTTCTAAACTATAGTGATTAAGCATTTGATAATTATGGAGATAATCAACCAGTAGCTGCTGATGTTAATAAAGTTTATGATGAAAACAAAGATAATGGGAGAGATCAACCAGATTAAACAATGTTTGTGGACACGGAATTTGAATAATGCAGTCATTATATGGACAAACTTTCCGACGTGAATGTACCAAGTAGTAAGCGAAAAGTTTATCAAACATATGAAAGTGCAATGCCTGAATTACTTAGTAAAATGTTATAGATAAAAATCAACACAGAACAGAGTAATGTCAGTTATTCTGTCCACTGATGTAGGAGTTGGAAAAGCGACTTAATTTTATGCTCCTTTCCAGGAATAATCTTAGGAAATGAGCTATTATTACACTTGTGGGCGACTTACTTGGAACCTGATACTATTATGCATAATAATGACATTTAAACCCAACACTTTACTACTAACATTTCAAAAGTTGATACTTTGAGCTGGGCAAATAAGCAAAACTACAAATTCACAATAAAGTATTCATAAAATTTTACAATACAGCAAAATTATAGCAGCAGTATCGAGTGGACATTTACTAGTAGGACGTTATTACTTAGTAGCAAAAAAATCTTTGGCCGCTGAAACAAACGATAGTATTATTTGAAGTTACAATGTAGTAAACAACATTCCAGTAACATAAAACCATGTATTGGATTATAAAGACGTGTGCAACGTTATTGCTTCTTGTTGCAACAATGTTGTATTAACTGCTGTGACTGCTGTACGTTGTATTTCAAACGAACTGTCAAATATGTTATTGCGGTTAAATTATTGGCATTTATTCTCAAGTGTCATTGGGTATTATGTTAAAATGATCGTTTTAAGGGAGTGGTACTTAATTTACTTACTACTATTGGGTTAAGTTGACTTTATTAAACCAATTTATTCAATAGTTGTGTGGCTAGAAATATTATAATAATATATTCACTATTAAATTGAAAAGCCAACCAAACTAAAATATTCTCTGGAAGATATCACTATTAAATTTTGTTTAACGAAAGATTTCTGACTGACATAGCGGTCATTTCATAAATTGTAGCCGTAAGGAGACTGATATCGAAAAAACCTAAACAAAATCATCAAAAAAACCGGCCAAGTGCGTGTCGGGCCACGCACAGTAATAGGGTTCCGTAGTTGCACAATAATGCGGACTAAGAGGAGGGCTTAGTAATTTTTCAATGGAATTTGCAAGAAATTTTTACTTTTCCGAGTACATCTTATAAGTTGGTCGACTATTACTCGTAAACTTGAAAGCCTAATTAGCTGTGATAGTTTTCCTTTTAACTACGTTGTACATACAATACGGCCGACGTATCTTGGCGAGTCTGAAGTTAGTTGTTTGGCTGCGCAATGAATCTTTTAGAAACGAAATTGTCTACTCCGCAGCTAATCAGCTAACTTCTCGCCAAGATACGTCGGCCGTATTGTACTACTACCGTGAATTTTACCACATCCAACCGTTTAGCTGGCAGGGACACTTGACTCTTACAAAAATTAGCATATAAAAATTATCTTGCCAAACCTGCAATATTTTTGAAAGACTTATCCAACAACATCGCACACCATGGGGTAGATGAGAAAAAAAAAAATCCCCACTTCAGGTGTACAGAAGGTATCATAAAAAATATATTTTACTACTTTTTCGGCGTGATTAATATGTATATCCATGCCAAATTATAGCTTTGTGCGTTAGACACAAATCTCACACACACAAACACCCATACCCGAAACAACTATCTGTAGGCCATACAAATTTTTGTTCCGTGTGGGAATCGAACTCACGACCCGTAGCGCAGAAGCCAATCGCTTAGCCACTGCACCAAACGTAACGTAGTGTCGTCAAACTATTAAGATATCACTACTAATCAATCTAAGTAAATCAATAGTGTCTCTGAGAGATCTCATAGAATAGAGTCTCTGAGCTAAGCTGCGGACGGACGGACTGACGGGCAGACATGGCGAAATTATAAGGGTTCCTTGTTGACTACGGAACCCTAAAAACCGTAAAATAGCTATATTGCCAATGTTTTTTTTTAATGTTTGATTTTCTTTGTATGGTAACGTTTTTTAGAGAAACGTCGGGACTCACCTTACGGCGAAAAGGGTGTAACATTACGAGTACAATTGTATCCTTGTTTTAAATTGTTTGTTTTATTGCTATTGTTACATAACTTCACGCCTTATTCCCCGAATGGTTGGCAGAGGTGTATAGTATACACCCACGTTTCGCCGTTATGTTTAAGTCCCATGTAATAGGGGGTGAGCCTATTGCCATCAACCGGGCACAAATCCAGACTCCGAGCTGCTACAAAGAAATTCCACACGGAAAAACCCAATAACACTTTGCCCGACCTGGGGATCGAACCCAAGACCTCACGCTCAGCAGTCGCGCTTGCGACCACTAGACCAACGAGGCAGTCATTGCTATTGTTATAGTGTAGAATAAATCATATTCTAACTATCAATCTGTCTGAAAACAAACTTCAGTACACACATAATCTGTGTCGTTTCTAATTAAAATTTAAAATAAAACTAGACTTTGTTGTAAAGAGAACTTCAAGATTTAAAACAAAGAACAAGTCTTGTATTAAATCTTGAGAAAAAACCGCTATGCAGTCACTAAAGAAAAAGTTTTCTTTTGGCTTTGCCGTAGTCACTTTAAATGTGTTTAACTTAATTTTAACTTGAGACGTTTTTCTTGCAGATCCTTAGTAATATTATAAATGCAAAAGCTAGTTCGCTCCTTTATAATTTTTCAACAACATAACGAATAGCTGTTTTTCTGTAAGAAAAATGTGTAACGTAAATCGTGCTAGTAAAGCCCCGGAAGATGCTAATCACATCATAATTTATTTTTAGAAATTAATATAAACTAGCTGTTGCTCGCGATTTCACTCGCATCCTAGGGAAACTACTTCATGTAACTGGATAAAAAGTATCCTATATCCTAATTCAGGTTTTGTTCTACATGTATGCCGAATTTCATTCAAATCTGATCAGCCGTTAAGTCGTAATTGATTAACAAACATCCAAATAATACAAAAACTCACAAACAACCAGACATTCACACTTATAATATTAGTAGGAAGCAGAATTGTACTAATGGACATAATAATATCTCATGATAATGTTAGTACCTGTTAATCAGATAATCATAAGTTATACAACACACGGGTAAACGATACCCCGAAAGATATAGTTACTTAGCAAACAGGAAAAATACTTCCCGAATCTTGTGCTCAAAATTTATATCGATGATCTTCAAACGTCATACACTATTTTCCTCCTAAACTAGATCATCATAACAATACAGTTTAAGATCAATCAGATCTAGTACAATCAAGGTGAACAGAGCTATTGGCCCAAAATGTAAGGGCATTCTGTTTAGAACTGCTTACTCAGAATGAGGCAGCAACTATTGATGAACAATGAAATAATGAGCGTTATGTGATTAAAGATTTTGTAATAATCGGATGGTGGTGTATTAATTGCTTAGTAAAAAGTACTTTGGCAATGCGATAATAGTAATCTTATTCATTGTTTTCCTGTCCATCCAAAGGTTGTCTGGTAGATATCGCTGTCAGCGATAAGACCGCTATTGTACCCTTCACTAAATTATATTGTATAAGAGCTATGTTACAATTTTGGTGTACAATAAAGTATATTCTATTCTATTCTAATCTATTAAATTGCGAAATTATATCTAACATCTTCCAATTGGTAGTAATAATTTTCCTGTTCTATATCATCAATATTTACATCGTTAACGATTGTATTTGTGTGTAATTTAAATCATCTTTCTTTGAGTTCGTTTGACAATATTGTAGCTAATAAATTAATAAATGATGTATGACAGGCTTTACACACATATATAACTTTAGTGGAGATAATGTCTTATAGTGAGCAATGATGAATGGCAAACGTTATGTTGTTTAAATTGGATGCTATTATGTAGCTGTTAGACAATTGCGCCTTCATAAACATTTAATTTTATTCGATAATGATCTATGATCATTGTTATGTAGATCAATCTACCTAAACATTTATAGATGTCACTGGACAATCAATTATTTCAATAGACTCTAACACTTAGAATCGAAGTAGAATTGCATTAATATCCTAATGTTTTTATTCAATGATGTCATACTACAAGTAGTTAAAGACTGCAAAATACATAATAAATAATGCTTTATTACTTAATTTCATATTGAAGGTACTTTGTACACACTTGGTACATTTAGGCTATTCATTGAACTAGTGTAAATTTACAATCCATAAGCAACTGTCGTTACACTTGTCAATGACTTCTTTTTCACCTTACACTTTACAATTTTGCTCTGTCCGCTCTCACTTCATTATTGTACCATTCGCTACCTACCAGAAATCGAACTAATGAATAGTTCAAACATCCTTTGCCCAAACTTCCGATCATTAGCCAATGAGATGAGCATACAAATGGTAAGGTACAAGGTGAATCCTACTACCTTTGCTCCAACGTTAATAAGGAAGGTTACGTGCGTGCGACTGATGTTAACTTTAGATTAGTTTGTCCTATTTTGGGTTGCGACATTTTGGTGTTTTCTCTTTTTATATAGGAGCTTTCATTTTTACGGATACTAAAAGTCTTATTACTGACTTTTACTTTTGTTATTACAAAAAAGTTGTAAATGCATTTCCGTTAATTTGTTTAAGCCTCTTTAGTAACAACCTTTGCAGTTACAATCTTTGAATTAAATGTATTAACTACAAACTCGGTATCGCTGAATACTTAATTGTCCATTATATCCACTACATTAAAACTATTTAACCAAAATTTACTACTACTTAGCTCCACAAATATATTCTCAACTTGCATAATATATTTGACCAACTCGCTTATTTTATGATCTCAACTTAACACATTAGTTTATCTTTAACGTTCTTAATGTTGACTATTTCGTAACCCATTCAAACAGATGAACACAACAGTGAGGCTTATCAATATCATCGATCCATTCAATATTTCGTTGCAATCGCAACGTAACTCTGCGACAATCGAAGTCGCAATCACAAGTTTGCAATTCACTTTATTACTGGCACACCACATAGCTCAGTTACGGAACTTTGCGATAAGAGCTTCCGTGGGTAATCTTATCGCTACTGTAAACAAACCTTAGGAGATTTTGCATGTTTAATGAACATTCGTGTTGCGTTGATTGTAGCGAGGCCTTATTATTTATTTATTTTCATGCTCTTTCTTCCGTAGGGGAGACTTCCTACACATGTGGACGAGGGGCATGACTGACATGACCACGTGAAGATACATTGAGTTGTAGTCGTAACATTAATAATGAAGTAATCTTCGTCGGAATCAATGTTTCTGTACCTATTAACTGTATTATAGCTGCTATGCCTATTAAATCTCTAAAATAAAACAATCTTAAAATTTATTACGCACGAATAATGTCAGTCACCTTTAAACAATTTCAAGATTGTTCGAAACTAAAACGTGTTCACATTAATTTATATTATGATAGACTGTTATATAATTCAGCAATAAAAACACATATAAATCACTGTAGCTACATATAACCATTAAAGTTAATACGAATTTCAATTAATAACTACCTTGGCAAAGTTAGAAGGGCTTGTACCTACAATTATCTGTGATAAATTCTTAGTATCATAATGTACTTTTAAGGCCAAATATAGAGGTCATTTACGCTTTGAAATAGATTGTGTTGTCGTGTGAAAATAAAGCCATTGTAGAGATAGAAGTTTGTTAGTATGACTTTTACGTAAAATCCATTGTTTGATAAAAAGCTCATTGCTAAGTTAAATAAGTTTTTGACGGTAGAAATATATAGTGTCAATTCGATAATGATTCATGTATTTACGATCATTTCGCAGTCAAAAGCCAACAAACTTTATCAGTTGCTTATCATCTTGTCCAAGTTGTAAAAGTTAAAGGGTGTTGTAGTATCTGCATAATTGATAAACGATGGGCCAGTAACCTGCCACATAATCACAATTAACAAATTCTATCGACTTCCAAATCCCTTTAGAAATGAAATAAAATTTGAGCACACACTTCAATCACAAGCTTTTTTTACACCATCGCTACAAAGTTCAGTTATCAGGTAAAACTTCGTCAGATCAATTTTTAAAATGATCAGAGAACAATAATTTTAATGGATTTACTTTATTGGTGATTAAACACTACCATAATGGCACTATAACATGAATTTATGACATAAATACCAATTCATAATCAATTAAATATTCTGCCCTTATTGTAACGTTTAGAATTATTATTCACGACTATCAAGAAGTCAGTCATCTCCTATTTTGAAATAAATAGGTATTAACTTTACAAACAAATAACACTAAAATCTGTCTCTTAATTATCTCCCATCTAATTACATATTTCTTTAAGTTTTTGTTTCTATCCCCGTGGTGGCGAAGTACTCAAAATCTTAAAAGAAATTCTAAAACCAATATCCTAGACTTTAAATCCTCCAAACCCTTTCACATAAAACGCTAACTGCTCGCTACATTAAGGAAATCACCTCACAATTACTGGTATCAGAATCAAAATCACAACAACGATCGTTAGAGCTTTTCCCATCATATCTCCTGGACCATCTTCTACACGTGACAAAGCATCGTAATGGGAATTGACATTAGCCTATTTATGCTGTTCCACGTTATCTGATGTTGCCTCTCCTACCGTCACTATTGCAGCCGCTTTTACCGTTGTGTCTCGTAAAAAAGCTACATAATAGTTTTTGGTGCCGTCGTTGAGTAAGATTCTGATAAATCCGTGACCGACTTCCATATCTCCTTAGACATAGTTCAAGTCATAAATCTTGTTTTATCAAAACTATCTGTCATATAATTGGATGGAAAGTACATAGAAACACTCAAGAGAAAGATACGTATTGTTTTTATTGTTACGAATGGTTGGGCACGCGATAAATGTAAGTTCGTAACAGACGATAATGGTTATTAAACGCTCTTGATGAAACCATGAAGGGTTTTCATAAAATAAACTGTCATTACAAATTATACCAAAATAGTTACCCGAATAAAACAGCCGAAATAGAATGCATCAGCGGCGATTTACAATATAAAAACAATCCACAAGAGGTTCACTTTAAACTTTAAATAATCTGTCACATCCGTTAAAGCTGCACACGTACAATAAATCCCATCACAGTTGCCAAAACGTAATCAGTTTCACTTCACGTATGCAAATGACACTAAGGAAAACAGTTTTCACAAACGCGGTATCGTACGCAACGCGGTTGGGACGCCCGGGTGGCAGCGACCGTCCCTCACGGCCGTCCGACTTTAACTGTCGCGGCAACAAGGGACCTGTGGGGGAAAGGGACGCAGGGGCAAGAGGGAACCTCTCCAACCGAGGAGATAACTTTTGATCTTTTTGGTGCCATAGAAGATTTTAATGATGCACTCACATCTGGAGATTCGACAGAAAAAGTGCGCGTCGATGTTAGGCGTTAATGCATGTCAAGGGCTTAGTGGAAACGACGTGTCAAAAAAAGCTTAGATGCGGTTGCGGGTGACATTTTTAAAAATAGTAACGATAGACAAACCGTCGGTTCGATCTGTGATGAAATTCTAAAATTGTAACTTCGCGAGCTTTCGAGATTCGAGTCTTCGTTGAAAACTGGAAGGGCCTGTTGTACAGCAGGGATATTTTGCTTTATATTCCGCGGTATTATTTTCACATCATTCGATGTCTTGGGGCAGACAATATTGCGCAAGGTTTTTGTCCCTGCCCCGCACATGTCAGGGTACAAAGGGGCGAGGAGCGGAGCAGGTATAAAAGATCCCAACCCCGCTTCAAGTTACAACGGCCATAGATTAATGACGGGAACATTGTGGAGTTAAGAACTCAAAAATTTACAACTGCATTGTATTCGTCGCGTAACAAAAGATCACAAAAGATAGGATCGGCTTCTGTTATTACCTTATCGTTTATCTGAGCGTTGATTTCTCTCACTTTTCGAGTAATACGAGTAACATTATCGATGTGGATTTCTTTTTTCTCAGCTACTACAGATGTTTGGAGGGCGTACCGTTTTTGCATACAAATAATCTTTGTGAATGTCGAGTATTCTTACAAATTTGAACATTTCAATAGGATTGGTCACAATGGGAGCTTAGTTACATTTGTCAGTAATAATCTGTAGGGAGCTATCATTCTTCAATTTATCACTTCCTAAAATTATCAAAGATTCTATAAGTAGTGCTTACTTCCTTCCTAAGCGCCATGTTGAATTTATATTTAAGCGTTATTATCGACGTCACTTTTTGTATGATGATGTCATTTGATCCTAGTCCTGAATGTTAATCATAGGATCACTTTTCAAAGACCATGACTGTCCTTAACTATTTTCGGTTTATTAATGGATTCCTTTAAGGTTGTGACTTCGCTCACGTAGGTTCTTGGTTTGAGCAAATTAATTAATTGCTTCTCGTTTCAAAATGTTATTTTCTTCCTAGGATTTAAGTGCTGTGGCTAATTAAATTTTAAATGTTGTCGGCGATAAAATGTTAGCTTTTTCTTAATTCTTGTGTTAAATTCAGAAATTACGCAAAGATTTCATCAATTTGCGAATAATGTGGTATTCAAACACATTCACTTTTAGATGAGCTTTGAAGGCGGGGCATTAATGTGATGAAGTGTGTACTAACAAGTTTACATTCTAGTCATAACGAAAGTAAGACTTACTCCTTAAAGATACGAAACTGATTGATAGCTCAACTGAACAATAAGAATACGACGACGCATAAATCATTCGAAACAGTAGTGCAGCGCTGAAATAAAAGCCCCGTCACACGGGCAAGTCACGGCCTGTAATGAGTAATGGGCGAGCGTTCATTACTCAACGACGACGCCCCGCAGTTTACGCGTCATCTGTCGTCATGTCTCGTGAGTAAGGGCAGTAACTTCAGATCTGTGAAGTGTGTGTGTTATGGGGGGAAAGGATGTTTTTTGGTCGAAGATTGATTTTTGGGTTCTGTGGTAATGTAGTGGATAAGTGGGATTTTGTTTTAAAGATGTCTTGTCTATAAGATAAGTTTTTGTGGCTTTGAAAGTGTCATGAAAAATTATCAGGTGTTAAGACTAATTTCTCAACATGCATTTTTTTTGTCAGTCACTACTTTATTATTACTAGTGTCTAGCACAAGCTGTAAGGGATAATTTAGTGATACCTTTGGGTCCTGGCGGTGGAGAATTTGTACGATTTTTTGTACTACATATTTTGGTCACCAAAATTTCAAGCGCAACAACAAATACTTTACCGTTACGTATAGCTTATGTTGTCAATGAATCAAGTGTCGACATCGCATTCATGTCTGCTTTCCCCATAAACTCACAAACTGTGAAGATAACGCCATCACAATGCCAGCGGGCCAGCGAAAGCCAAAGGGTTGACAATATTCGGGCTTTTAAAATATGTCCATCAATTTTTACGACACTGTCGTCTTGCTCCCGTGCGCCATAATTTTTACAACCGTTGTGACCAACTGTACACCATATGCGCATGATGGTAATCTTATGGCGCTCGCAAAGTTATTGCTGTACCGAGTCCTAATTTTTGGGTGGTTTTTGATTGCAATATGTTGTAAGCTAATAATATATTTTTTGTGAATACCAATTTTCGAAAGTTATCTGATCTCTGTAGGGTATTGACATTTGTTTTAGAGATAGCCAAATTAATCATGATGGTAAATAAAAAGAAGTTAAAGAAGGTCGCACCAGGTCAGCGTGGTGGTCTATCGAAACCCTTCTCATTCTGAGAAGCGGCCTATGCCCAGCTGTGGGACAATAATAGGCTGATGATGATTATGATAATTATGATGATATTGAGGCAATTGTAAGAAAAATGTCACGTGCATTAGAAAAGTTCTAGACTTAGCATTGGGTGAATAAAGACTGACTTTGAACAAGATGAATTAAAACATGGTAATACTAAGACATAAGTATACAAAAATAAACAAAACAAATCTCAAGATTGCGATGTCTATTTAAAATTCAAGGAAAGTTAAAATGCCGACCCCAATTTATTTTGTTTAGCTAATTAATCCTATAAATCTCTTGTAGGGTCCAACCGCAGTTCCGACTGCTTAGCAAAACGAAAGATTAAAGTCTTTCTTTCAAATCTAAGTGTCCTATGCATGAAATGAAATGAAATGTAGGAAAGGTTCTATGTCTTCAATTAAAACTGTGCTGCGTTGTGCACGTACAAATACTCTACCTCTAGTTTAAACCTGAGTTAATGAATACTTGCTGTTGCCCGAGGTATCACTCGCTTCATTCAAGAATTACTTCATAGACGCGAATAAAAAGTATCCTTGGTGTTAATCCAGGACATGGTCTATCTGTATGTCAAATTTCATCTAAATCTCTTCAGCTGTTTATGCGTGATTGAGTAACAAACAACCATCTATACAAACTAACATTTATAATATTAAATAGGATTTAATTATATCAAGCCTGTTTCTGATCCTACTTCTACTATCTAACAATTCATCAATAGCATTTTTATTTCAATTGTTTTATAACTGACTAAATTGGAAAACCTAGAGTTTAATTTTGGATTAACATTGTTAGTAAGGTATTTTTCTCTGCAATAAAAGTCCTTCAATCTGTTTAAATTTTATTCACGTTGCTCCTCATAATCATAATTCAAAGATTCAAGTAATTTTGTAAATCTCATCCATATTTCTTTTTCCAAAACGAAGACTAATTAAAACGGCGACCTCAATTCGTTTTCCTTGCTAATTAATCTTCACAAATCGTCCTGTGGGTTCAACCACAGTTCTGATTGCCTGCGACCGCTTCCCGCAACCACCTATTTGTTATTCTAAGAACGTGCACTCCCCGTCCATCCGTTGCAGCGTGCACTTCTTAGATGTGCCCCGCGCTTGCGACTTTTAGTCGTGTTCCTATTGATGCGATTGTTGCAGTTATGGTTTATGAATTATGTATTTAATCGATATGTGAATTAATAACGATCGAAGTATGATCAGATAGTATAGGGTCTTTTATTATAATTTTATGTGCATTTAATCTTGTTTGTGGTGTCGTTTTAATTAAATGATTAATAAAAACTTTATGTGTCATTAATTTGTTTATTTTTTCCTTTTGTATTATAGCAACAGTAGTTATTTGTTTATCATACATCTATTATAATTTATCAAATCAAAAATTTCCATCAGTACAATACCAACTTCAAACAGTTAACAAAACATAACCTTCAACGAACTATCAAATCGCACGAAAGACAATATGTGCGGCACCTTATTCATAGCCCGGGCTTTACACTCACGTTCAGCGCTGACGTATAAAAGTTCGTTCATGGCCAATTTACGCTTGTTTTCGATTGAACTGGAAGAATGAAGTCTTGAATCTTTACGACTAGAACTGTCGTGTGCTGAATTGTAAAAAGATAGGGTTGATGAATGTGGAGGAAAATAGGAACGTATTATTTGATGTTAGGGCTATAATTCTGGTTAGCTGTATGCCTTATGTCCATGTGTAATAATAACAAATAGTAATAAGGGAATAATAAACATGGAACTAACAATGCAATAAGATTATAGGAAAAAAATAATAGCTGTTTTGCAAAAAATGAATCAAAAATTATTCAGAAATGAAAACGTGAGTTGTTCATGCAAAAGTGAAATTCTATATTCTATAATAGCTATTTATTATTTCCACCTTATCTGCTTACAAAGTTAACCCTAAATTGCTTCGAACCAAAAAAAGATGATGTTTTAAATTTCCAACTGAATCTCGCAAAAACGAATCCAGCGCGCAATAAGAACGTAGAAAATGCGGAAAAGCATAACCGTTACGAACGATTTCACTCCAACAATAGGACAAAGTACATGACACTCGATGAAAAAAAACTCGACGAAGCTTAATGGAATCTTTACAAGTCGATCTATTATCGCTCGAAGAAGTCACGTAGAATATTAGACGCCCGTTGCCTCGATATTCGATCCCGAAACACGATCTGCTAAGAAGTGAATTGAAAAGCGAACGGTTAACGATGTAAACTTAGGATTAATTTCCCCGGTGTTTGAGTTGTACTGAGCAATGAGCGATGGACTTGCCTGCGGCGAGAGTCAACAGTCGCCAGAGATATAATTTCAAAGTTGCACGCCATTACACTGAATGCCTGACGCGGCTTGCGAGTATATTTTAGAATTTGCTGCCCGTAAAGTAATAATAACGTTAGAAATGATATTACATTGCGCTACAGAATCGCAATGATTTTCAGCATTTTGATATGTGTGTCGGAATTGTAGCCGTTTTACGGCGACGCCACTCGGATTCAAAGATATGTTTGCAGTTATTTGAAGAAGTATTTTTCCTCACATATTGGTTTGAATGAAAATAAAACACGTATGAATATTTTGCTCAGTCATATGAATTAAATTGAAGGCATTTTGGGACTCATTTTATTACGAGCAATGTATAGATTTATAATTGCTATTTTCGATATTGTAAATTTTGCGACAAGGGCTAATTATGTTCATATTGCTGATAACAATAATTAGTTTCCATCAAATCCTATCTAAAATTGTACTAGTGTTAATAATAGTCCAAGTAATTGCTAGATAATTTGGTCAATTAGTGGTTACTATTTCAGTAACATTGCATCAATCTTTATCAGTACCTTATCTGCAGTCATGACCCTTTACCAATTTAAGTTATGTCTAAAATATTGTTTAGTTGTGTTTACATTTTAACCTTTTATCTTTGATTCAACATTGTGTGTTTCACAGCTTATATTTTGTTGAAAGGGCAAAATCCATAATTTACAAAATTATGTCAGATATGGGTCGTATTTATCAAAAGATGATTCTGTCTTATAATTGCCGATTGATGTCCACGTTGTATCTGTAATTGTTGCGTCGTGTGATCCGAGTTATTTCTATCTTTAGATGCCGCATTTCTCTCGAGGGTATCCAAGAGGCAGCTAGAAGAACGTAGCCGATGGGTAGTAGGTAATATCTACTTGTACTCTCTAATGATATACTACAATCACCATTGCTTCTACCAAGCTTTGTGATTACAGTGCTATCCTCACTAGATCAGACAGCTTTACGATTCTGGACCAACTTTATAAAATTTCTCGTGTAGATAAAAGAATTCACGATGACCAACCCAATTTTTATCATCGTAAAACGCGGTCAAACTAGCACCAACACTAACGTCGTAACCTAGTGCTCCTAAATGCATTCTCCTGGAACAAATAAAGTCTGTAACCTCCTAAATAAGAGGTTTCCTGGGATAGGACATAAAACTGGCACGAGATCTTTTATTGTACCTAATAAAATCTCCCGAGCTCGATACAGGGGCTTGTTTGAATTATAAAACGATATAGATGTAGAGTACATGTGAGTTGGGACCTCACGAAGCAATTTGTCTTGTGGCGTACAATTTGCATGTTACATTACACACTTGGTCTCCTTTAATTTTGTACGTGATTAGCGGTTGCTTTTGCTTGTTCAAGCTTTTTTGTTTGAATAGAATTCAAAGCGAAGTCTACATCGAAATTATCTTTGCTATAATTACTTGAAACCACAATCTAGATTTGTAGAAGTACCGTATTGGATTTCTAAATCAGAAGATAATCCTCAATATACAATCTACAGGGTGTTAACGAATTCGTGTAATTCCTTAAAACCACATGATCTACTACTGGTGTAGACAGGCCCCGCACGTGATTTAGCTTGATTAAAAATAAAAAAATACAATTCTTTTTTTTTCATGCGACTTTGTTACCGATCATATCTAAACCATCTAACAAGGATTCAGTAAAAAACTAAGTTTTTTTTTTTGCAAAAAATTCGTTTTATTTGTGTGAACATTTCGATGCCACGCATAAATTAATGAAAGTACGGCGACACGGCTGGCAGAAACGACTAACGCGATATCGCTCTTTGCAGTCAGATAACTCAAGGCTCTAAAAAGACTCAGAAATTGAAAACCAAAAATTTTTTATTTTTTTTTGTTTCGGAAATTCCCATTTAGGGTTAATCTGTGTCACCAGTAGATCACGCGGTTTGAAGGAATTACACGATTTCGTTAACACCCTGTATATCAATATCCTCAATATTATGGCATAAAATTATTTATACTGCAAACTGTTTTTACTTATCCAAAATACCCAGAACTTTTTTAACTCAACGAACAACTTGCCCCAACTTTTTTTATTAAACAGCGTCTTCAAACAACCCTTTCAAAAATTCTCCTAAACTTGTTTTCAACATCGCCTTTCCTATCTAAATCAATCCTTAATTCTGCATGAAAATCTTCATACCCTACATCATCGGGTGCCAGTAGAAATATAAACACGAGGGCCTGAGGCGGACGGGTTCGTGTGCTACCGGTGCGGTCGCTTCACGACGCCATTTGTCTAGCCCCTCCGGCCTCGGGTCGTGCAATTTGCATCTCCTGACCACGCCTAGATGCTTCCACACCGCGTACCATTGTTCCTTCCAGAAATGCCCTATCTCTGTAATCAAGGGTTTTAGCGTCTTTTTTGCGTTCTATATTGGTAGTTTAATGTTCATCACGATTTACGATTCTTTGTGATTATGTCCTGTTAGTAATTGGATGAAATTAGGCTCTTTTGTCTGCTTACAAAGGTATTGTGCTGTATATTTTTTATTGTGTTTTCTTGAATTGCTTGACTTGATTGCTAACTGGATGAAGATTGATATTCTATTTTATTCAGTTTAGAAGATTTTTGATTTGTTTTTGGTCAGGAAGTTTAGCTATGATTGAACTCAACGTAGTTTTCAGTAGAAAATAGGCTAGGTATTTTTTTATAAAACCACATGTCGTGAAAGCGTAAAATCCAAGAATCGATGGTATATGTTCTTCGCTCTCACTATAAAGACCCGTTTCATACAGTTAGATCCTACAACTTGCGTGGTATGATAATCAGCTAGCAATGAAAAACTTAATGCGTCAGAATTAAGTTTTTCGTTCAGTCTCAGTTAACGTTGAATTGTACGGATGCTAGTAATTGCTCTTATAGGCAAAGCAATTAAAGGTATTCCGTTTTTTCTTCTAATTAAGATCATTGGTTTCCAAGACTGTTAAATGTTCCTGGACACCCAGTGGTATCGCTCGATATTTTCTATGGCATCTGGGAACTAGAGTTTCAAGAATTGCAACACGCACGATACATTGTAACAAAAACTAATTGGAGCATCCCACTCTGTAACAGGCTTAGCACATACTTACATGACATGCATCATTGGTTTTGAAAAAAGCTCACAATCTCTGACGAAATCCGTGACACAAATCTTGTCATAGAAGTGCGTGAGTCAGCAAGACATCTCGAATAGAACCATTTTCATATAATGTTAAAAGTTCTTCGCCATTTTCAATACTAGCGGAATAAATCAATACTTTAGTTTTTTCAGTTGTGTAGTATTTCAATAGTCAGCCACTACTCATTGGTAAGGATGACTAAGCCCTAGTAGTAGAATCTCCAATATCAAATAACACATCAGAAATGCAAGATGTTAAATTAAACGTAATAATCTAAAAACATGTGAATTAAAAACGCCCTACAATCTAAATAACATTAGCATAATTTGCATAGGTAATTGGGTACACTTGATAGTAACGAAATCTCACAAATTCATGCCGGGCTGCTTAATTCACTACCATATCAGTATAAATTATTAATGTTGACATAAAAATTTATGCAAATATCCCATAACGCCAAACGCCAATCACATGCCGTCAAGTAACCATTATCGTAAAATAGTAGAAAGTGGACGAGTAATTAATTATTAATTACGTGTATTGGTATACTCCACGCCATTCGTTAGCTCCCCGCTTTGCTCGTAAAATTGTTGGAATAACCAAATGCTTCCTGCGGTGAGCTGTTATAGATTATAATATTGTCATAGATGAGACAAGTGCTAAACGTTACTGAGATCCATATCTGCCTTCAGTGGAAATTGTGGTCAATTATTGCCTTAAGTCTTATTTTGTTTTGTGTGATGATTTCCATCAAATGAAAAAAAAAGCATCGTCAAATAAGTCATCTGATGGACCTTGTGCTCTATTATCATCTCAGTCAATTTTATCAGTATGTCATCAAGCAATATTTTTAGGAACAATATTTAATGATTTCTGAATATCACTATCCCTATAGGTACCTGTGATTGAACAAAAATACGTATATAATTTTCCATATCGTCGCTTAGGTAACAATACCGCTCAAGTTAAAATATGACGGTTTTTATATTCATTGGATAACTCGTTTTATCACGCATTAAATCATATTAGTGAGAATCACCAGAGTCATATTAATATATTACAGTTTGTACATAATTATAACACATATTACAGATACAGCTTAATTAATTTTAAATTCAATAATTTAGCACTTTTAAGACCTTTCTAAAAATGTATTAAAAGTTTGTTGCGCGGTATTGTTACCTAAGCGACGATATGGTTTGATGCCTAATGTTCACACCTATTGTGCTGATTCAATATCTATATCCGCTAAGGAAAGGTGGTGCCTGTAGATACTTATTTAACATTAGAATCATAAATCTTGTACGCTTAACAATAAATGCATGATTCCATAGAATGCATTTTATTTCCAACACGGCGAGACTATTAATAGTTTTAATTTGTAATTTACACACATCGAGTCCGTCTCATCTCTTTCCGGCCTAGTCTATGTAAATGCTTCGTTCCTCTACACTACGTAGGGTAAAATGACATTAAAATTCATAATAACTTTAATGCTGAAGCTATGAGCTTAGGCCGCGTTCAGATGGGTATTTTTATGTCCGAAAGCGATGGGATTTTTTGAGGATTTTGGTGCTACATTACTAATTCTCATAGTACCATTTAAAACTAAGTGGGCATTCATATTAGAAGTGGGTTTACAACAATAATAACAATCAAATTCATTATTTTATGCGTTGGGTAGTATTCGTTTTATGCTATTATTATTTTGGTATCCGCAGGTGTCGGATATCCGAAAATTAATTCAGAAATAATTGTGTAAAAGTTGTCATGTTGTCATTATTAACAAATTGATGAATAGCTTTGGTGTATTGGATTTTTGCTACCGGGAAATATTTCAGTGGTAATTACGAGGTGTGTTGATAAATCGCTTTATTTTGTATAATTTTAATTACTATAATATGATATTATACAGTTCTGCAGTTGGAGGAGCTCGTGGCTAAATAATTACAGCCGCATAGACCGATCTTCCGGGTTAAGCCACGCTTGCCGAGGTTGGTCTGTGGATGGGTGACCATTTACCATAGCGAGTTTCCTCCGTGCCTCGGAAAGCACGTAAAGCCGTTGGTCCCGGCTGTCATTTGTAGATCTTACACAGTCGTTACTGTTGGTCAGAAGCCAGAAAGTCTGACAACCAGTCTTACCAAGAGTATCGTATTACCCAGTTACTGGGTTGTGGAGGTCTGATAGGCAGTCGCTCCATGTAAAATACTGATATTCAGCTGCATCCGGTTCGACTGGAAGCCGACCCCAACATAGTTGGGAAAAGGCTAGGCAGATGATGACACTTCTGCAGTTGTTTTTTTATTTCCCTTTCGTGTTTCATTCCTTTGAAAATGGTTCTTGATTTCTATTTGCAATCATTCAAGTAGTGACAGTTTTAGCCTTGCAACAAAAAGCATTATCTGAGTCCCATCAAAAGCTTAAATTGACCATTAACTTCTTCCAAATAATCTATGTGGCAGGCGAATATTGCCTGCTCCATAGATTGTTTACAAAAAACGTAAATTCTAATTGCAAAATCAACACAAATTCTGTTAATTCTCAAATAATTCAAACGCTACTGTGTATGAACACGCCATTACGATTATACTTTACGGAGCAATTGGACGCTGTTAAGCAATACTGCGTGAACCCACATGCTCGCCATTTTGAGTAAATTGTGTTCTTAGTCTGATTTCTATTTTTAATAACTTTGTTAACAAAATATTAAGAAACATTGAGCATGTAAACTTTTTATGATTTAACTATAAATGAAGATTATAATTTAAATAATAAAACAGCGAATAGTAGTATATTCTTTGTAAAAAGCGTAAAATTTGATATGACAAAATTGTTTATTAGCCATTTAATATTGAAAAACATTTTAATCCTCTTAACACACTATTGCTAAATTGGAAGCAGCTAATTTCAAATTGATTTGCTTTATGTTAAGTAACATAACACTGTATTGATCAATATTTTATCGGGATAAGTTTAACCAGGATTGTGTCATGTCAGTCAAGAATGAAAGTTATTTAGAAAAAAAAAATACTTACTGTTTTTATTAAAATTAAAAAAACACTAAGTAATTATAGTTACAGGAACATAAAAAGTAGTAGCCTCTACATGAGATCGGTTTACAGCGTTTTGTTTCTAGCAAATCATCAGTTTTAGCGCGAGCCAAGTCCTTCTTCATCTGATCTCGCAATTTATATGCATGTTCCAAGTGTTCTTTCTCAAGTAACTTTTTGTTCACTATTTGCACCCGTTATGCTTGTTTTGAAACGATCACACCGGAAACAGGTATTAAAATCGTTTTAGAAGCATTGCTTAAACCTCGAAAGACTCACAGAGTTTTCATGTTTTTCTTTGTATAGGTCGTATAGGATTGCCAGATTGAGGTTTGGAGCCAAATAGTTTGATGTGGTGTTATTTCTGCAATAATGAGACATGTAATTAGGTAAACTTTCAATGAACCGTTTTATTTGGTCCAGTTGTTCTTGAGAAATAGCATTTCTGCCCCCTGAATTCATTCGTCTGTTATCATTTACGGGAGTTTGTGATTTGAATTTCTTTAAAGCTATATCAATCTTTGATTGACTTATGCCCAGTCTTTAGAAATGCTTTCTTACAAATTTCTATGCCGGCTAAATAATATCTTCTTGTAAATGCTCTTTAAGCGAGTGAGTAGCTCTTCTTTTTCTTTGCTTCTTTAACACCACCTAGTAATATTGCACATCTAGCTTCGTAGGATCCTGAAATCCAAAACCTTTAAACTCATTCTCATGCTGTTCCACGGTCAATTTTTCAGTGCATTTGCGAGGACAACTACAATTGAAATTGTTTCCTAAGAATTCCTTAGGTCTTACCTTCTTTCCTTTTGCACTGACATAATCTTTATTTGTATTGGTCTTTACTTTCCGTATATGTCTATTTTGTTCAAGATACTTTCTTTTACGTCCACTTTTAAGCCTTCCTTTCTCTCCTTCATCTCTTTCAGATTCTTCACTGTCTCTTGTTTCGGCTATAAAATCAGGATCTTCTAAATCCGTTCTCTTTTATCTGTTCCATCATTATCAATAGTTTCTGGTACAATATTATAAAAATCAGTCTTATTTCTTTCTTCTCTATCTGAATTATTATATTCTTGATTCACCCGTAGAAATTCAGCATCACATAAGTCTTTATCAGCTACTACATCATGTTCCGATTCTACTGGTTCTTTAGAAGTTTGTGTAGGTAGAAAATAGGCTTCAATTGTCGCTGTTGTTGCAAGGTCTATGACAATACCAGGTGCTAGGGAATTTTCTGTCTGGTCGATAAACTCTATAACAGCTGGTGAAATAGCTCATGGACCTTCATACTCAATATCAGAAAATAAGCCGCTGTATCTGGAACCGTGAAACTCAATTGATTGTTGTAAATCCTGTTCAGATATATAAATATTCGTAAGTAAAGCATCTCCTGCATCTCCTAGAGATTATTCCAAAACCTCATTGTTAGGTCTTACATCTGCACCAGAAGACCTAATAGTATCGCTTTCGTTCTGTGAGTAACTTGAAACCTCTGAGGAGAATGTCTCCTTAGACGGCAGAGAAATTTCATGAAGATTTTCCTTTGGTTTCACGAGATCCACAAGCTTGTGGCCTCTTGATTTTGGCAGCGGCATCCTAGAATAATGTAAATTATTAAAAAAGATTCGAGATTTGGAGTAATACAAATATTAATTAATTTAATAATAATTGTAATTAATTTTATAATAATTATACTTAATTTCATAACATTGCCTACTTAATAGTAATTTTAATCAGAGTGAACAATTTTTTTTTTAATTTCTTAGTTTTGACATTTTACAAAAACATGTCAAAGCATTTAATAGTTAATTGAATGTAAAACTTAAAACTTGGAAACTATAATTTGTATTATGCAATAAAGAGTTAAACTGCAGAACACAATTACAAGCACTAGTAATTTGGCAAATTATTGTTTTGCAATAACATGTCAAACGAATTATTTAAGTTTACCCTTAAATTTAAAAGAAACGAATAAAAACTTATGATATTTTTAATTTTCCAGGTAAATTAAACATATTTGCTTCAATTACAATACTCATTACTATCTTACAAAGTATTTTTTAATCATTTTACCGGTAAAATAACCTCAAAAGGATTTTCTGACTAAAACCTATGAAATACGAATATTTGGACTCACCTTCAGTAAAACACACACTCTTTTAACCTTTTTATCAAAGTTGTCTCACTCACTGCTCATAACAATAACAAGATTATTTTATTACATTATTTTAACCGATCTCTGTTGTTGTTGACAATCTGGAATTGACTGATTCAGTTTAGCAATAATGTGTTAATCCTCATAACCTCTTATTACTTTAGATAGATGTCGCTGTCTTACGATGAAATTGATGTTAAGGAACATAGTGTACTATTGTCAAATGTAATATGCGAGTTTGTAGTTTTATTTCAAGCGTTTTTTCAATATTTTTGGGAGTAAAATAGTTTAAATCCGATAACACTTTATTGAAAAACGTACTAAATCACCTATAGGAGTGGTTGGCAACAAAATCTCAATTTTTGTCATTTTGTGGGTTGACGCAGTATTGCTTAACAGCGTCCAATTGCAGTTCACACTTTATTGCGTGCCGTTTCCTCCGCGACACGTTTACTATGAAATATGGGATTTCATTATTAATTTTGTAATCGTTTTCATGCACCTCGTTAGAAGTTAAATGGTTTGATGCTTTTTTGTTAGCGTCTACATAATTATTAGTCTCAGCTACATAGTTAACTGCGTATTTTATAATCTTGTATACTACGTGGAGGTTTATTTCCATAAATTGTGTTTGGATGTTTGTGTTTTGCTTGGCTTCTAATTACTAAGCAATCAATGTTTGTACAATAATTGCTTTATTATTTGCGTCGTGGTGTTCAACTAAGAATTAAGCACCTTATGTCTTGCATTAAGCAAGGGATCTTAATTTATGAATGTCTAGTAGAATCCATTCATGAAATGATAAAATTATACTTTCGAAATCAGGTCTATACGACTTGGTCCAACAGCAGTTGCAGTATGTAAAACCGGAAACTAACCACATCCTGGATGAAGGGGCTGGCTGACCCCTTATTAATGAGATCACGATCAGTTCTTTTGAGTAAAATGGAACCTGGCTAAAGCCCAGGAACATATGATGAGGAAGAAATTAATTTTAGAATCTATGTAAAAACATTTGTTCAAGTAATGGAGAAAATGAGAGATTAAAATATGAAAATAAGATTTTACTTTGTTTTGCTTTTGTTATCCTTTGTAATTTTAAGCCGCTTATGATTTTTGGCCTTAATAACTTATATTTATCACAACTTGCATGAAAAACAATTATTAAAGTAATTTAAAAATGCATAAAGATAATTATTCCTATACATTTTTATAAACTTGTGGAACATAAACAGATAGCGAGTTTTTTGAGCTAAAATAGTGTAAATAATAACTAAGCTAAAGTCCTGTACGATAAAAATAAATTGTAAAGGCAGAGGCTGAAAAAAATAAAACAACTCCGCGCTAGCTTTATCCAGGGAGTTGGAACTCGGAAACGGGTTTCTATATAGGCCATCGGCTAACAACCTGTCAATAATAACTATACAATTTCATTGTGAAGAATAAACTCGGTAATATTATGTTGCTACTGTATGTGTTGATAATGTTACATACGTGGTCTCTGCTAGTAGTAATGCTGAAAACATGCCAGATTATTCACACAACAGACAAACTGGGTATGGATGCACACAATTTGGATAGCACAGAGCGGTGAAAGATTGGATAGATAATACCCCAATGAATGGCAAAGAGAATTAAGGAAGCAGCATTTTTTTACCACAGCAACGAATATCTATTTTAAAATATTATCTTCTTAATAAAAGCAAAATAGGTACGGTTAAATCAAATATGCACGTAAGCAAAGTATCTTACATACCTGCAACGCTGACTGGTGCTGTTTATAAATCTCGAGCAAAGCCTACATTAAGTTCAGTCGTAAACATTACACATTTTACTATTCCTAATTTAAGACGTCTCTCCGTTCTCAAGTTATCACAGACCTCGCGTCAAAACCGTATAAATCATAATACAGGCCCGCTGGGCCGTAATACTTTTATTTGACGGCAAACATTCATTTTTCATACAATGAGGCTGAAGATAAAAATGTTCTAGTGGCGTTACATGATGTGAATTTGTGAGACGGACAATTTGTTGTTGCAATTTATAATGATTATATGCGTATGATGGGTGCGGGAAATTGTGTATCAGTCCTGATGACGTAAGTATTATTCGATTTAGGGACAAGGAATTTTGCGCTCTTGGATTATTCATACAGTACAATGATAAAATACTAAAGTAAGCACGTTTACTCTGATTCAGATGTTAAAACTTCACGCATTGCTAATTAGAGAAATTAACGTAAGAGCTTACATTTTAGGAGCATTGAGTCATGCGCGTCAAGAACTTTGACCTACTGTGTAGACAATTTTGTTCACCTTGAAGAAAAATCTTCTTATATATAAAGAGACTGGTACTGACTGACATTTCATTCATCAACGCAGAGCCTAAACCACTAAAGCTGGAAATATGAAATTTGGACAGTAGGTTCCTTACGTGACGAAAACATCCACTAAGAAGGGATTTCCCGAAATTCAACCCCTAAGGGGGTGAAAAGGGTGATTAACGTTTGTATGCAAGTCCGTCATTTTTGAAGTAAGAAGCATGAAATTAAGTATTAAGGTTTCTGGTTAGGAGTAAATGTACACGTGTTTGAGCGTTTTTGGAAATTCAACCCCTAAGGGGGTGAAATAAGTGTTGTAAGTTTGTATGAGAAATCTGGTAATTTTGAAGTAAGAAGCATGGAATTCAATATTTAGGTTACTGGTCAGAAATAAACGTACACGTGTTTCAGGGTTTTTGGAAATTCAACCCCTAAGGGGGTGAAATAAGTGTTTTAAGTTTGTATGAGAAATCTGATACTTTTGAAGTAAGAAACATGGAAATCAATAATTAGGTTACTGGTCAGAAATTCTATAATGTACCTATGTATTCTACATATAATGTAAAATTTCACGCAAGCGAAGCTGCGGGCAACAGCTAGTAATAATATAAAGGAAAAAAAAGTTGATTGAAAAGAGTTTTTCTTCAACATAATACAACAATAAGGTGCCAACGCTACCAACGAAATATTCTCTCAATTCAATGTTGCTGAAGAACCCAATCCAAAATGAAGTCCAACTTGTAGATAAAGGCCCAATTTTTCGGCAAAAGCGGGCACCGAGGCGGATCATGACTGAATGTCCTATTCGAAAGACGGGGGCATTTGAAGGACGTTTTTACCCTGAAGGGACCACTCCGTCCCGACTTTGTCACGTAGGGTACCGTTATGTCCCAATTTTTCGTCCTTGACAGTCGGTATATCTTTAGAGAGATTTTAATGTCGTTTTTCTTGATCTTGAATATGTTTTTCTAAACTTATTGTGGATTTTATAAGCCGTGTTTTTGTTAGGGATTTGACACAGTACATTTTAGTTCCTTTAAAAACTTGGTAGTTATCAGTCATGGCATTCAATACTATTTAAAAGAAAGGTGGGTTATTAATAATATTAAATATCTAGTAAGAAATCTTTAGAAAAAGAAATATTTCATTCTATTTCACATCATATTTTTATCTCTTCCCATTTTGTGAAATGAAATTCTTAAATAATTTCGAGTACTCGTATAACTGTTCTTAATGACTTAAAACATACGCTTGCCCATGAGAATTGCGTCAATTAAGTTACACGCTTTTAAATTGTATGAACTCTATTTTTCTGTATGTGAAGTAAGTTTAAATTAAAATGTAATTAATATTAATGTTTCTAAATAGATTTTACAAATGATAAAATTGTGCGGCTTGTGAGAAGACGAGTTGTTGTAACTAATGACTATAATCGTGAAATCAAATTTATTGTCAGAACAATTACAATTATAAAAAGAAAGCCTGTTATTCTTATGAAATTTAAAAATTGCATTGTATTGCAATCACATTTGTACAGGGAAAGAGATGGCTATGAGATCGGGGGCTTCATAGAACTATTACCTAAATAAGACATGGCTTAGCGTTTGTTAAAACCTTTATATTAGATCTCATAATATTACGTGATTCTTCTTAAATCATTTCAATAATTCGGCACCAAAATTCACAAAAAAAAAAGTTGGACAGATCAAGGAACGACAAAAAATGGCTGCCATAGCCGTTGGCTACAAGTAAATAAATCGACCCTTTGTCCCATCTAAATATGCAATAAAAACTATCTTAGACTCTACTGTTTTCTTTTCTGTTTTGAAAATAAATATTTTTGTTGTTTTGCTGCTGATTTCATAAGCTTCTGTAATGTAAGGGTTACGAACAAAAGTAATATAGACAGATATGTAGTTTTATGTTGCCAGATGTATAGTTTGAGTTATAGTATCTTCATTATAAACATTTTTATGTGATTCTTTACCATTTTAGCGAATAGAGAGGTCTTATTACCCAACTGCGCGATAGCAAAAGCAGGGTTATTTCAGGATTCACTGCTATCCATATTTTCATTGACATGCACGGGTGTATGACAAGTTCCGTCTACTACATGAAACTTCATGGAAACTCACACGATCTGTACCTAATACTAGAAAGTCTTCTAACTACGAGGACACTTATACCCAAAACACAAGTCAAATCTTATCTTGGGTACCAGTCTTCAACTAAATTTGTATACCTGTATTAGTTAGTGCATAGTGGTTTTGTTTCTACAGTGTATTTTTATATGAACAATAAATATTCTATATTCTATTCTATCCTAACATCATCCTTATCATTCATGCGCCACAACTGAACATGGCCTACCCATAACATATCGTTGCATCGAAAAAATCCAGCATTACGCGAAGCAATGACCTTCTCACTTGAATGCTCCTTAGGGAATTCAGGTTTTTACACTGTAGTGTTATCAATGTACTTCTGATCACTATTCACAGATAATAAATCGTGTTACGTTTCGAAATGTTGAGAGGCTAAATTTAAATTCAATGGCTATATTTTCTCCGTGTCTATTCCAGTGACGCACCTCAGGTAAATAAAGATGTCATGGCTTGACCCTAAGTTCAGGCTAGCTAGATTGAAATCTTGATAGATAAAACGTTCGATGCTTGTTCTTCGTAATTTGTTGGAATAATGTAAATTGCTGTAAGCATCGTGTTTAATGTTCGTGTATTATTATACTTACATTGTTCTTTTATTGGTGTTGGTATTAAATACGAAGTTTATTAATACTTTGATCGTTTAAGTTAAGGTTTGTTTTTAAGATTATTTACGGTTTACTCACGTGCATTTTTCGGGATTGCCCGACTAGTTTCGGACCCAAACGGAGCCCTTAATTATGAGCAGAACACGCGGCGAGGTCGCGAGTCGAACGCCATGTTTTTATTAACATTTTCAGGACTAAGAATTTTTGGATTTTGAAAAGATCAACTCTTCTAAGAGACGCATATTCTGCAGATTTTTGAGCTGGTCATGGTTTCTTTGGTGGAGGTTGATTGGGAGTGACGTTGAGTCCTCTGATAAGGGAGTCCATGCCTGTGGAATTGTATAGCGGTTTCCCGATGTCAACATTTAAGGAAGCAGCTATGAGGGTTCCATAGTCACAATAAGAAAATGGATGAATCGAAAAAAAAAGAAAAAAAACGACTAAGTGATACGATTCACTTTGCACCTGGGAACTGGTAAAAAAACAAGCGAGAGCTAGGTGTAATATGAGTATGACATGTAATCAATTAATCATTAGATCCATAGTAAAATGTAACGAACATTTCACACATCATTATTATGAAAAATTTATTATTTGACATTAATGGTTATTCTCTGATACTCGCGAGCGATTACAAACGTGATTCTACCTATGTATTTATGTATGTACTTAAATAAGCAACCGTAGATTTACTACTTACTATTAAAGTTACACAACTGGACGCTAAGCAGTTTATGTAACCTTTTGACATTACAGCAAACCGACATGGCACGAACTAAACCCGTTTGTTCTAATATTAAAGGTAGCATTTCGAAATCTGGTTTAATATTCTTAAATACTTCTATGATTCCTTTTTAGTTGTGTTTTTCTTTATTCTTCACCAGTATCAAAGCGCTTTTTTCTTAACAAAGTAATCCAAAATCAATATAAACATTTGGAAAATCGATATTGGTCAAATCCCAAATCAATTCATAATTTTGAAAAAAGAGTTAAGTTGTTTCGACACTTTCGACAAAAATTATGATGAAAATAAATAATTGGCACTAAATAATTTACAAGGTGTGATAGTTGACGTCTCACGCAGCAATATCATTCAATGTTCAAGCTTTAGACAGCAACATTATTGGCTAATATCTCTTTAGAACTGCCTATTAAAACCTTATAAAAGGTTATTATTTACGTTGAGGCCTGCACCCAAATTTTTACATTTAGAATTTCAGTAGAATCGTTTTATTATTTTCCAAAATTATTTATTGACGATTTATTGACGTACATAATAATAAAACATAAACCAAAACGTCAAATAAAAACCAAAATAATTAAAATTAATCAAAGGACCCAACCTATAAAAACGCAGCAACCCGAAAACGATCGATGAAACCCCACAGATTATCTAAATGAAGATACAATAAACTTTAAAAAGATTTTAAAACCGTAAATCCATAAAAAGTATTTATACAATCGAAAAAAACAATACCCCTGCTATGTTTCTCATAGTTGTGCCATAAGGTTCAATCAATCAATGTCCTTAGGAATAAAAAAAGGTGAGCATGCACGACCCACGTAAAGTTGGGGGATCCAAAAAACTTTGACTTGTATATTTTTTGTGGGCCAACCACGGGAATTGTTTCTGATGGTCTAATAGATGTGGGTTTGATTCTATTTCTGTTTGCCTGTTTATTTTTGGTATACGCGACTTTTGAATACCTTTGCGTTGTAATTTTGTAGAGAAATAAATTTTATTTATTGTTCCATAATTAGGAATGTTTGACTTCTTTAGTTTTTTTCTTGGTTACCATAAACGAATCGTTGTCGATATTAATTCTGAACAATTAATATCTGTATGAAAGGTAGTTCATGCTTTCGGTCAATCATTAGCAAACTGATAGTTTGTATATCCGGTAATAACTGATGTTAATAGAAAGATTTTAGCACATTCTTATTTAGGTATTTAGACCGTAACTCATTAGGTGAACGTGTTTTAAGCTTATATCAATGTGAAATCTGAAGTACATCGATAAGTTATATTATTATGTTCGATTACTTATGGAACATACGTATTTCCGAATTTTATTTCTCCAAATAATTTAACGAAGAAACAAAATTCGACAAAATTCGAAAACTGCATAACCTTAATTAGCGTCGATGATTTATGCTACCATATATCTCCAAAGATCTTAGGAGCGCCTCCATTAAATATAAAATATACCACCGATTTAAACTCCGAAACCTAAGCGTATGATAAAAAAATACCTCACATTATTTATCATGCTGTAATCTCATACATTCCCTGCACATTCATCAGGGAGCGTCTCAGATGTAAATTTTGCGCGTCTCACATACGCCCAAGATTCTCCATAAAAATTATGATTACCTTCCTCTTTGACAAACCCCATATTTTTGGCACTTAGCAGCCCCTCCGTTGCACCGTGATCTTTGGAAGAAATGAATATTTATAAATGACGAAGAGCATTTTTATCGTTTTCCAACCCAACATTTCGTACCTGCGAGGATGGCGGGAGATGTCCAAAAAAGCAGTCGCTTTCATTAGAGGTATAAATTAGAATGCGCGTGTGGACTTCGGACTCCCAAATTTGGAAGCCCTCAGTCGAACGTATTTTTGTGTATTATACTTTCAAATTGTGAAATTCCTGCAACCAATGCGGTTTTCGTATCGACATCATTATACTGACGGTTTCTTGTTTGTATTGTCATATGAGCAATCAGAAAGTTAAATCAAAGTAGTCGATTCTTTCTCTGATTTATTTTCCGATTTATACGAGTTGGTTGCATTTGTTTTGAATAAAAGTAATAAGCAGTAACTGTAAATGCATCAAAGATATCGTGTTTATCGATACTGTGAACCAATACGTGATGTGCGTTTTCAAACATGTGTAAGCAATTTAACTGAAATTTATCACCAGCTTGAAGGGAAACGTCACGTCGTCGTAATGAAGATACTACTCATTTAAATGAGTTCTTAACGGGAGTCCTTAGTTTGGTGTTACGACATTATGTTACTATGACCCAAATTGTTTTGATATTATGGTTGTGGAAAGCTGAAAAATAGTCTTTATTCAAAATATTTAAGTTAGCTATGCATTAATCAATCATTATTATAATCAAAACGCCAAGTAATACTTATATGCTATTTTCATTTAAACGGGAATTTACATAAATTTTTACTATACCATTGGTATGAAATTTTTAGCTGCTTTTCATTACTTTAGCTTTTTAACTGTTTAAAAGTAACAACTCGCTGTTTTAAAGACAGTTACCTATCCATTACATTTAAAATCTTCGGACATAAAGAAAGTTAGTTAAGCACCGTCTATTTCAAAATACTTTGTAAGAAAAGTCAATTAATTTTCATTGGCAATCACAGGAAGTCGAATAAGTTTTAGTAATGTTGACGATAATTTACCATTAACAATAGTCGTACCATAAGTTCTTCCTTAAGTTGAAATACTTTACAATTTCCATAAAACTTTTGAGAATATGCTGTGGTAATTTTTTACGAGAATTTACCATGAACAGTAGTAGAACCATAAATTCTTTCATAAGTTAAAATACATAAAATACAAAATTCATTACATAAGCGTGTGGTAAAACTGTTTGAAGTTGCATAAAATATAATACAACCATGACTTGTTGGGAGATTGGCTAGATAATATACGAGCTGCTTAGTAACTGTTTTCTTCAGTTGTCCAATTGTTTTAACGTTTAAAACTTTCCATGCCTTAATAGCTAGCGTTGGAGTTACCTGTATCGTTATTTATTGATAGCAATATCAAGAGATGAAATTAAAGATATTGATAATCAGAATTACATATCATAACATCACGCCTATATTTCCGAAAGAGTTGAGCAGAGGTGTATAGCACACCCTCATTTCGCCGCTATGTCTAAGTTTCATGTAATAGGGGACGAGCCTATAGCCATCAACCGGGCACAAATCCAGACTCTAAGCTGCTCCTGAGAAATTACACACGGAAAAACCCAGTAAGACTGCCCAACCTGAGGATTGAGAACCCAGGACCTCACACTCAACAGTCACGCTTGCGACCTCTAGACCAACGAGGCTGTCAAAATGACTTGTAAATAATTCTAATATTAGACACATGCAGCTATTAATTAAGTTAATTGACCATTCCAAACTGTCGCGAAGGACATAATGTCAGAAAATACATGGTCATCTTCCAAACTTAAATCGGCACCAAAATCACGATTCGAAAAGGTATAGAAAAAAAAGTACAATGATACAAACAACATCCTGAGAAGTCCCGTTACTTCCATTTCAAAAATATCTCGCTATTAACTATTCCCATTTTATATAGTGATGACATTTAAACACAGGGCGACTCGGCGCCGAACGTGTTGCCCTATAATTTCGTTATCAGATCATCTCGGCTCTCAGTTTTTGTGCCCACTATACTATCTCACGGAACGTCATTGTTTCCATTTAGGATTAAGTTTTCTTTTTAGCTTTATTCTTAAAAGGATTTGAAGGCAGCAATATTAATTTGGATTTGATTTTTATGAAGGTGAATCTGACAAATAAAAATAAGACTACAACACTGTTTCAAATATTAACAATTTAAAGCTTTTCGTTAAAATCTATGGGCTTTAAAATGGCTGACATGACGATGAATCCCTACACTAGCAAAAAACAGGAATGAGTGATAAACATTTTAAGTGAATTTGGTCCCTAGAGGTTTGGCGACCCTTTCTGTCTGTCTACTGCGGAAGGGATCTAGATCGTGAATTAAGTATGATAAAACATTATTCATATTTTCGCAGAACAGAGATTTTATAGTATCCCCCATTTCGGTTATACTTATATTTTGTATTGTTTTGGTTAAACGCCAACTTTGAAATGCGTACAATAATAGATAAGTCGACATATAAATTGTATTCACGATATAATATAACAATATCGAGTCCGATAAACATATTAAATAAATATGAAACACGACCAAACTACTAAAACTTGGAATCTTTCTTTATCTGAAATTAGAAAACTATTCTTCTGTGTTTCGACTTTTGGCTTTGACAGCACCTTCTTTAATCGGTTCCAGCTTCCTGAGAAGCATTTTCGAGATAAAGATATACATTACACCCAATCATCATCCATAATATTTCTATCGAGCTAATAAAGGCATTCTACCAAATTGTGTTAAAAAAAAACTCTCGGGAACATCGTCATCCGGGCCCTAATCAAACATGATGTGTCTGTTTTATAGACATAGTGTTGGGTTGACACTTTATGATGTAATTACTTCCGGGCGTACAAGCCTTAATTGTCGGTATCTCGTATCTGGATGATATATCGGCGAATCAGTCAACGTCAAAGGTCAAAGGGTTAGAAGAGCTTGGTGTAATTAAATTTGAAGCTAATTGGAGGCTTGTGGTCTATATGAAGATTAATTGTAATAACAGTGTATGTACTGAACTGATGGAGTAGAAGGAAATTAGAATGTATCGAGTGCTTATCATCTAGCTAATTGTATGAGTCATAGTGAGATGGGTTAATGCAGCATCTATATAAGTAATGGGTTAGCATACTGTCAATGCTCGTAATAAATTATGTCTTCCTACAAATTCAAACGGCTTATTCAGAGCAGTAGACTTACTCAAGTGTCTTAAAGACGCTACTTCCGCTTTGCAAAGCGTAGAAGGGAAAATATTTTTATTTGTGTGATGATCGATGAAAATATTTTACACCCAAAAGGTTAGTGTTCAGTTCATTTTTAAAAAGCGTGTTACTACCAAAAACAGTACACGCTAAATCTCCATGAGCTCCAAAAATATCAACCTTCCACAAAGAATAAATTTCAGTCTCCCGCAATAATGAAATTTTTCACCACGAGACTTACTCAGAATATACTCTCGCACTAAAAGAGAAACGTTAACACCGGCCTGGTTTAGGTCTTTATGATGCACGCGGCTTAATTGGACGCATTTACGCCGATGGCTTTTAGCCGATAGCGTCACTTTCGACATTTCCTTTGATAAAGCACGTTCAGTTAAAAGGGTGCTAAAACAACACAACACCAGTTTACAGATTTAATTAAGATCGCACGCGAAAAATTGTGGTGAAATTTTATAGTGTCAATTTACAGTGTGTGAATAAATGGATTTTGGATACGAGTTCGGTAATATAAAATTAGCAATGTAACGGCTTGTTTATGTCCAAAGATGAATACAGACCTTTCTCATTTAACTTGAGTAAGTATACATAAAAGTTTCTGTAACCGTCTCAATTTTTGATACAGTTTAGTGATTATAGTACTTATTCAAAAGTTGATGACATGTGTAAATGTAGCTAAGTACGCATTCTTTTGTGCACGATCGAACATAAGCGGAATGTGATGGATTCACCTAACTTTATATAAGTGAGGTTACCTTACATAACAGTCTATCCAGGTGCGGCTTAATAGCAGTTCTCTGCACGGTTAATTGCTGCTCCTACAGCGTGGTGTAATTCCCTAGTGCATGCCTACGTACACTATATACCTATCTAATTATAAAATAATGGAAATTACTTGGTCAACCATTATTCTTGTACAACGACTTCCTAAAATTCTCCAGTCAAGTTAGTGTTCCAATTAAGAATCTAGAACAACTACTTTTTCTATAGCATCGTTACAACGAACTCTCTACAGCGCGATATTATTTCCTTTTTCATTGGTATCTTGCCAAATATTATAGCGTTGTTGGGGTTTTTACTATTTGCGAGGAATTGAATTTCTTAAAATTCTGCTAGCTTCACTAGAGTCTCGTTTAGTGCTGTCCCAGTTTTGCTATTGTAAGGATATTTTATTACAGCCATTTCTGCAATCGTTTGGTTTTAGGCAAAAATGTTCTCTCTCATACTATGATTATATAAATGATGATGATGAAATCTTGTGATAACATAGAAGGTAAAGTTTACTGTACTCTGAATTCACTGATAGCTGTTTAAATCTTGTGCGATAGGCATTTGGGCGCAGTTCCAAATCTGGAACACCTGATTTATTTTACTATATTCTTACCTAAGTTAGATTCATCGGACATATTAAAGCCCGCAGTCATGCTTGCAACAATTAGACTGATACGTGATTCATGCTGTCATTCCTTTACTACAACTTTAGTAATTGTAAACGTATAAGGCACTTTATTGGTAATGGATGGTTATCTATGAGTATTATAGTGTAGTATCTTTTACTCATGCATCATATTTACATAAAAGGTATTTTGAAGATTGACAACATGACATCATCTCATGATGACTTTCAAGTTATTCCTGCATTATATCTGTTAACAAATCTAAGGTTACCAATACTTAGGACCATCAAATTGCTGGTAAGGCCATTGTAATAAATAGGAATGTCCAAATTTTTATGACGGAATAAACACTGGAATATCAAATTCAATTTTATGTAACGCACTCAGCAATAATTTTGTTGTATGTCCCTCTGTAACCATACACGCGTGCCGAGGGACTCATTTGGACAACAAATTCAATATTTTCAATGCTCACCCTCATAAAGTTTGTTATTAAATTTTACGCTTTATTAATATCACCTTTTTACACTTAAAATATTTGCATTTCAAAATTTCGTTGAATTTTGTTGACCGATATTGCTTTTGAATAAAACAATTTTGTTTTGATACAACAAAGTTTATAGGGCGACCTAGATACATACATTCTACGTAAATTGACTGATTTAAAAGTTCTCATGAATCTCTTCATGAAATATTCAAACATATGTATACCAGATATTGAGGCTACGGAAATACATAATAATTTTTTGTGGGATCCAACGCCAAAAATATTAATCTGGGATTCAAAACTGGGATTCAACGAAAATAAATGAGAAAATCAAGCCTTGTAGATATGATTACGCTCTATATTTTTACGGAAGATAAACATCTACTGGTATCTCAAGAGGATAAAGAAAAAAAGTCAGAATGCTCTGGATAAGCTTTTATAATCATGCTACTGCCAAGAAAATAAAGTCGGTTTCCTTTGACGATTTACAAAATTTGCGTAAGATTTCCTCTGAATCTCCGACACGGAGTTAACAGACGAAGGAGGAAAAACAGCTATAATATCAATGGTCTGCTATTACTGACATCGAACACCCCGAGCCCTCCTGCCTGACCCATGACGAGACAAAATAAAAATGCGCTTAGACCAGTTTTTGAGTGTCTCAAATGCGATTTACATTTATTCATCTTCGTTTGTCCCCTTTTTTGTTTGTCTGCCAGCATTGTTGGCTGAAACAATGGCTTGGTATCCGGAATTTATCATTCTAACACCATCAACGGAAACGCTAGTTGATATGTGTTTATAATATGGAATCATGGCGAGTATCATGGCTATTTTACTCTATAAATGTTTGTATAGACCCTAACAATGATGTAAGCGATTGTTTAGTACTTGGATGGCATACTGATCGTGAAAGTACATTGTTGGTGTGGTCTGCAAGATGGGAATCTTTGTTGTTAGATTTTATCGCGATAAATTTGTCACTGTAAAGAATATAACAAGCCTAGACGAGAATCATAACCACAGAATAGTTACTCGTGTTAAAAATATTGATAAACTTAACTACATCATACATTTTTTTATAATTTAAAATAGTTCAGCTATTTCAATATTACGTACTTTTATCGAATGAAATCCAGAGTTTTTCTTCCCTTCAATCACAAATCACCACACAAATCTGAAACAAAACAATCTGGATTCAATATAAGATTCAATTTTTTTATCGAATACATGCTAAATACGATAAAAAAAACTGAGCGTTTTGTCTCCAACATAACAATTCCAAAATTTATTGGTCTGATCTTTGACACAGATTTCCATATTCCAATTTCACTGTCAGAAGTCAATACAAATGGATCTTTTTTTATCAATAATTTTGAAGTTAGTGGTATTGTGACAGCATAAAATCGTTTAAATAGAAATATGGAATAACTATTATGGTCGATTTAAAATTGAAAACATCTTTTATTATTAACGCCTACATTTTATACTACCTACACACATAATTTTTCATATCCTTGTTATGCCTTTTTGTATAAAATATGCGATATACACAGAAACAATTGAAAGGTTATACGTCGACAGTTCTTTAAAAGAACCGACAGAACGAAAATGGCTGATAACTAGCTGTTAATTATATCTATAAAACTAGTCTAATATGTTTTTTTCTAAACAATGCCATGATTCATAATGAACAATCTGCTGACTCATAAGCGGCATCGTAACTCTCACAGCTTGTTTGAGATGATAAGGTTTTGACATTGTTTACTTATGAAGTATTACAGTACCAATCAAAAGTTGCTTTAAATAAAATAAAACTTGTTCTAACAGAACACGCATCAATGAACGATGAACATAAAACGAGTCAATATTTTGAAACTACCGACGTTAATCTCAACAAAACTGAATATGTTTATTTAAAAAACAATACTAGGGGAGGGTGCTAAAAGTTTGTGTTTGTGCGGGACAAAATTTTACGATCGGGGACGTCCGCCCACGGCTCGGAATCCAGGCGCCACAAGCATTAGACAATCCGATATTGGAATCGTATTCGACATTAACTAAACATAAAAATGTTTAACGTCACATAAATTATTCACTAAAGGAGCCGATCGGTTTCACAGATCCGCACCACTAATGTTTTATTACTAATGGATGTCTATTGAGTGCGTATTACTAAATAAATTTATTAGACGATTTCTAATTTGGTTTTTATTATGGTTACGGGAATCGTAAAACTCTGTGGTGACGTTATGAATGGTAAATATATTTTAAACTGTTGTAAATGCAGCCCTTTTAAAGTATTTTGGCCCACGCGGTGCGTCATCTATGGTCGATGTCTCTCCAACAATACTTCTACACGGGGCATGATTTGGAGGACCCTGAATAAAGTAGGTCTCAAAGGACCCACACAATGCTTTGGGTATAATAATAGTTGTAGATTTGAAAGTGATTTGAATATGAATGGGCACCCTCCCGCGCTGGCTCGTAATAACAAATATGAAGTGTTGCTTTTATGCTTACCCCTCATGATTTTGACTCTGTTATAAAGAATTGATTTAGGATTGTTAAATTTTTAAGTAATTATAGATATGGTTGTAATTGTGTATATTAAGTTTTGTTTTGATTTGCGCGGTCGTTATTTTGATCTCAGGTTTCGACTGATGCAATATTATGATTGGAGTACAAATGTTAAGTATCAAATGAATATTATTATTTATTTCATCCGAGGACTTCACGTTGAAAGTAACAGTCTAACCGTGAATAAAACTTGCCCAAAAGCAGAAAAAGTTTGAAAGGATTGAATAAATACAGATCGTTTGCTTACTTAGGCAGTAAAGAGCTTAAGTTTGTTTCTTTATTCCTGTGTATTTAAAAGATTTAGTATAATCACTATTGGATCTTGTTTCATTAAAAATTTCAACGTTTAGGTACATTTCGGCGACACCCATTGAAGTAGTACCTACTACAGTACTTACTACCTACAAAAAATATTGCCTTGAAATGTTATCGATAAGGAACACCGAAACTTCAGAATATTAGGTTCCAATCCCTAAGGACTCGCACGAAATAACATAGTAAACGAAAAGACTTGACAAATCAATCTATTACAGCGACTGGTTCCAAGTTTACCGACACAATCAATACTCTCAAAAACGAGAACTAAAACGCACCCTTGAAAACGATCATAAATAACTACAATTAGCTCCCTACATACACATATCATTACATATAAATCCTATTTATTCTGCGAGGGCGTTAGTATGCCACCCTTCGCTTGGACAGTGGACAGATATCGATCCAGTGAATTTTTGCAACATACACGTCACATGTGGCCATTTTCCATATGCAAATTAGTGTTTCCCCTTGGTTTAAAGTGTGTTTGTTTTTTTATGTCTCCTCCTACATTTATTTGTACACTTATTTATGGTCAGTGCTCGCGTTTCGTGGTAGCGAATATATCATCCAAGTACACGAAGTAATTTTAGGTTTACCAAAACTGGCCACATTTCTGACACGCTCTTTAGTCGGTAGACTAATTTGTGCATTGTATTGTTGTTGGTTGAAAAGGTAAGAGAAATCCCAGCTTAAAAAAATGTAGTTTGCTGGTTTCTTAACAACCTTAATCTGCCTTTAGATTTTTCTCTGTAACGATCCTAGGCTGATAATCAGCTGATAGTAAGTTAATCAATTTTGTTTTGTTAGTTTTACTAAATACTATCAAAACTTCAGCGGCTTTCAATTTATTTACAGCAAACATTTCCATGCAAACTGACAAGGTACGACCAAAAAATAATTATTTCGCAGCTATTAATAACATGACAGTACCTCCAAACAACGTTAGGGCTACGACACGCTAGAAATAAGCTGTCACGCGTCATATCAAATCGAGTGTCACGGTAAAACGGGACGCAGTAATTTAGGCGTGTTGCGAGCGACAGCCCTGACTTTTAGCTTTTGTAACGAATCGAACCGGGAACGGTATTCGGTATCGCGATATGGTTTTAGCGATTGTTTTGCGTGTTCAGTTGGACGTGTGGAATTTAATTGTGCGTCTGTCACGATGATATAGGCATAGCTAGGTGAAAGTCTAAATTCAGTTTTGTGTAATATAGTAATAATAATTGTTATGCAAAAACAATATTTTTTAGTTTAATGAATTAATTTGACTATTAATGAACTTGATGGTTAAATAAACGTCTGCGAAAGAGAAAGGTGATTCTTTGAATAATTTTATTCGGATCTCGCGTTCGGAAAAGCCTTAGCAATTAATTGAGGAAATGCTAGAACGATTAGGAAGAATAAAAAAAAAAACAAAAAAAAATTAATACTGTGAATTCTCATTTTTCCATTAAAATGAACAGTAGCTTTAGTAAAAGAATTAACATTGTATGTGACTGCAGTCAATCCTGCTGCTCAATTTCATTCCACATGCATGACACAAAAACGAATGCAGTTTATACTGAATTAATGTTTTTATAAATTCTGGATTTTTATGTCACCTGTATTATATTGGATGAAAAGGATTTATTGTTGTTTCCTGCAACTATAAATAAAAAAGAACACTGGTATTTTTTTTATATTGACACAATGTGAGACATTGCACCTGTATTGCAATGTAACTGATTGAAAATCATCTAATTCCTGCCTAGAAGTGCTGGTGGAGAGTTATTTACATACATACATTAACTCACGCCTTTTTCCCATGGGGGAAGGCAGAAACTGTAGAACGCTACATGCTACGATCCTTACATACTCCTTTCGCTTCGTTCACGGTCATACATCTTGTCATACACGCACGCCGGTTGAAAGTACTACGCACCTGTCCTTTTTGAAGAACATCACCAATAACATCAATGTATGTCCTTCTAGGGCGTCCTCTACTGGCGTTTCCACTAACATTCGTCTTATACATTCCTTTTGTTAATCGCCGTTCACTCAATCTTTCAACATGCCCAAACCACCGAAGCATACTCCATTCAATTTTTGTCACTACATCATCTTTTAAACCGCAACTTTGTCTTATCACGTCATTCTTCATTATTTCTTTCTGCTTAACCTTTTCCCAACTATGTTAGGGTCAGCTTTCAGTCTAACCAGATGCGGCTGAATACCAGTATTTTACACGGAGCGACTGCCATCAGACCTCCACAATTCAGTTACTGGGCAACTGGGTTGCGGAGGTCTGAGTAGTAAGGTAGAGGGTTATAAATATGAAAACAAATGTAACTTTATTGTCTAATTCTTTGTTACGACAGATTTTGTATTCACATTAAACAAAGAAAATGCAAAAACACTTCACATATCTTTAAAACCATTAACGTCTTTAAGATCACAAAAATTTTGAACAAAGCTTCGTCCAAATCAATCATCGCAGTTGATTCGCTACGTGCTATATGACATGGCGATGATTACCGACATGACACTACAACTGACTGGGTGAAGGTATATGGAATTTTTGTGAGACATTTTCGTCTATTTTGGCGAATAAGCGACGGCGAAAGCAGCTGGGCTTACAATATTTAAACCAAATTCAGGAAATAGCAAAGTAAAAGATCAGATTCATGAAGAGGATGAATGGTAACTATATTTAAATTCACTTTAGGGAGCTATATCACTATCATATATCTAGGATCATATCTTTTATATGACCTCTAGAGTCATATCATTGTATGGCGAAATGATTCATATGTCTATATTACATTGTCATATACCTATGACTCATAGATGTATGATAGTGTAATATCCCCCTTAGAAAATGATTTCAATTAATAAACTTTTAATTTTCTGTCTTATACAGACGCAAGTGCTTACATGAATTCTAGTGTACACAGAGTTTACATTGTAAAGCAACCGTAATGAAGATTTTAGACCAGATGCAGGGCGGAATCCCCGCTTTTGTATTCACGTGAAACATAAAACGCTCTTAACCCTTTTAAGTAACGAAACAAAAACACGTAAGTATCGTCCAAACTGTCTCATCAAAGCTTATATGCGACGTGACATGTGACACGCTGTTGATTACCAACACGATGACACAACTAACGGGTGAAAGGACGTGTAATTTCTGCAAGAGATGTTAATCTAATTTAATAAAACAGCAAAATCAATTTTATTGCCTCTAGAACGTGCTCAAAGAGCAATTCTAAAGGTTGCTACCTTTCGCCCTTTTAGATTTCCCACGCACCAGCTTTACTTGTCATGTGATGTGCTAACAGTCCGCCAATTATTTATTCTAAATGTCGTACTACTCCAACATACAGAACTTCCATTTTTCCCATCACCCACAGACAAGAGAAGGAAAGATTTGGTTTGCATAAGGACCCCAAGTAGACATGCTTTTGCAAATAGATTTTATATGTTCCTAGGATCCTATTTGTACAACAAGCTTAACAAGCTCTTAAACATGTATAGTTTAAGTTATAAAAAATGTAGTCTCAAAATAGCAGAATATTTAACTAACCTTAACTATTCAGACACAGAAAATATTCTAGTAATAGTTCAGTAACTTTAAGTTAGTTATCTATTAATACTCCGTAAGTAATTATTTTTGTATACCTACTCATATCATAACTTACTTTTATTATTAGAAATGTTTAGTCTCGTAGTCAGTAGAAACATATTTTTATATGTCATACATAATATAATGTTTTTGTCCCTTTTATTATAATCAGCCGTAAAGTGATGGCCTGAAACACAGGTTTGTATAAACCTAGCTCGGGCGTGACGCTAGTTAGATATAAAGCCCGTCTAACTATTTTCAGTATGTTTAAATTATTTATAATCTTAGTAATCTAGATATATCATTGGTATTCTTGTAATTAAAGCTAAGACTTAATTATTAACTTGTGGTGTAACTGTACTTTATTTTGTAAATAAGTTATTAAATAAAAGTTTATTATTATTATTATATAATTTAGCTCATATGTAGTTGTGAAACAGGTCTTGCCATGTTTTAACTAAGAGCTTGAACAGAATGCTATACCAAAACACACTATGTGAGAGAACTTAAACGAAGAAGCTTCATTAATCCTTTTCTAGAACGAAACAAAAACATATAAGCATCGTCCAAACTGCCCTGTCGCAGTTGATACGCAACGTGACATGTGACACTCCGTTGATTACCGACGTGACGACACAACTAACAGGGTGACGGGACATGTAATTTTTGTGAGAGATGTTAATCTTATTTCGCCTGCTTATAAGAGAACATGGGTATGTTCTGAATAATAACGATCAAAGACAAACATATTTGTATATCTTCGACCATTATATTCAAGCCTTAGCAATAAGTACGCAGATAAAAATGCCACTAGGGCACATGATTTTTGTAACCTGAGCAATAGATATGATATATACAAAAATCACCTAAAAGAAATCTGTCGATGAAACAGTCGCAGGAAATTTCTTAGTAGTCAATTTAGACCATAGTGCCTAGCTTCGAAACAATTTTATCCATTTATAATACCAGAACTCGAAGTGGAATCGATAGTGCTAATGCTATGAGAATATTAAAGGAGCCAGCATCTATATCGTAGCGATATCGGTCCCATAATGTCCAAATAACAATTTGGTCCTACATCAGGGTATCGGTATGCACCTCTTGAAATTCTATTCACGCCTAACCGAGAACAAACGTGAACTCGTAAGCATAACCGGTTTTAAATTGTAAATGTGCATTATTTACTATTTTATAATATTATATCATTTGACTGACATCTTCCGATACTAATACGAGTGAAGTTGACTTAGGTCGTGGTCTTAGGTCCTGCTTATTATCTAAAATATATGTATTATTATCTACAATATGAATCACTGGTGTATTCTATTTATCTGAAAGTGATTGCTCACTTCGGGGTCTAGTTATAAGCAAAATTGTTATACGGTCAGTAAAAGACATGATCATCTAATATCCAACATCATAATGTTAATTATAAATTAAATCCTAACTAATATTATAAATGCGAAAGTAAGTTTGTTTGTTTGTTACCTTTGCACGCCTAAACCACTAAACCGATCATCCTGAAATTTTGCTTATACGTTTTCAGGTGTATAGAAGCGGACATGGAGTATGTAGGTGACATAGGTACTTTTTTTCATCCCGGATAAAGTATTATTCCCAAGGAAAACAACAATAATGTTCTTATGATAATAGATGGTGCCACGTGTCTTTAGAATCGTGATTGAATTACATTATTATAGAAACTTTAGTAGTGTGTTAAGAGTTGATTGTCCAATTCTAAATTAATTAGCAAAAGCTAGTAATTCATAAAAGCAAGACAAAAAAAAACTGCTGATAGTAATATTATACCTACCTACTCTATTACTACCCTTTATGTATTTGGAATGATAAGGATATGCAACCAACTCTGCGCAGGATTTAAGGAGGAGTAGTATAGATAATGACAATCTGTACATTTGATATGGTTGCCTGAGGACAACATGTTCTTGACAACATTAGCAACACTAAGAAGCGGTGAAAGGCACACGCTTTTTGAAACATTGACGTTCAAAAAGAACTAAAATCAATTTTGAATGAATGAGTTCTGAAGTTGAAATTGAAAAACAATTATAGGACAGGCAAAAGAAAAGAAGCAAGTGTACCTTAAAAAGTATGAACGTACTTACTAATCAATACTAAAACAAATAGTCTGTAACAATAAAGTAAATCCAAACCAAGCAAAGCCGACAAAACAGTTTCGCAAATTATGTTCAAATAGATCCGTTGGAGTCCCCAACCGCACATTAAGGCATCTAGGTCAATTACCTAGATAAAGACCGGCGCAAAATTACCACGTAATCAATGGATACTCATAAACGTACGCCCGATTGAACTGATAACGTTACACCAATATTAGCACTTCTAGGAAATCATTGTAATTTGGACAACAGTAATCTGTCAGTAGCTTGTACTGATATCGAAATGTTGTTTTTGCTACTTTTTTGGCGTGGGATTATTAAATTTCTGAATGTTTCATGGGTGGTCTGATAACGTATTAGATATTTATTAATTTAGCGTTGATTTGGGGATAGGAAGGGTTAAGTAAACATGTAAAGTTTATCATTTCGTTTTTTGCAATTCATAACCTGTATTCGCTGATAAAGAAAATATTCTAAACTCAGCTTCTAATGTGTGTTATCATGTTTATAAAATATATTGTAGACTTTTTACACAATATCGTCAACTTTTTTGGCTTTAAATATCCAACACACATGCTCAGGATGGTAAGTTCGAGCTATGTTCTTTCACACCCCAAAATGTATCAAACAAAAATCTTTAACATGAGTCAGTCACAGCAATACTTGAAGTTCTTACTCCAAGTATCATGATAAATACTGTCATTTTCGAACGCCGGCTTACTTGATATACCCCCCAACACGAGTCGTATGCAAATAATTGAAGCATCCGCCTCTGTCGAAAATAAAATGTTCGTCTCGAAATCGTCACGACTGTCGAGGCGCGTGGCATGCGATTAGGAACACGTGACGTGCTTCTGACTTAACAAACACCCTTTAAATGTAGTGCGAAATGAGAACAGCCTGTGAAATGTTTTGTACAATTTTTTGACATGTTTGAAGTAGCTGGTAGGGTTATAGGATGTATTTGTATAAGTGTTATATTTGCATGTTTCATTTGGTACTTTTTTTTCTTAGAACTGTTAAGCTTGATTTCGTAAAACCGCAAGATATTATAAGCAATATCAATACTACTTTAACTGGAAACCGCTTTGCTATGAACGATTTCTCGCTGTGATACAATTTTTATGAAACTGAATTTGAATTGCATCAATATCGGTGCCGCGTCGTTGACAGTGTTGATGCTCTTTATTTTTCCTTTAAGAATATTTTACTGCAACGTTTCGATAACGACACTATAGTTTGAATTCATTCTTAAATAAACCCTCCTTACTTTCAAGTTTCAATACTACATTTCTTTTTTTTTTCAAGTATTATAATCTCGATTACTTTTGACCCTAATGATACCCCATATATTTACCTACATTTACTAAACTGTAAATTTACTCACAGATAACGTTTACTATAATCAAACACCTGCGTACTATCAGCATGTGAATTAATATGTTCAAATTGGATTTGCTATATGTGGACATGAACATATCGTTGGCTAATTTGATTAGATTGTGAATGTTGTTTCGTGGTATGGTTTGCTCTTAAATATTCTGTTTATAGTTGACTGTACTACTGTTTGTGAAAGATTTTGCCTTAACATCCACGAATAAGTTTGTTTTATTATTCAATGTACAATAAGAGATCCATGACAGAGGTCCACTCCATGCACTCCGAAGAACCTCGTACGGTCCATAATAGGAATATGTGAACGGAAGTCACAAGACTGAAATTCGAACAAAAAATATTTGAAATTAAAGTAAATGTAATTAATACTTTACTTTTTCTATGATGCAACTGTTTTATTCTCTTTAGCTTATTGGAAGACTTTTCAAAGTTTCTCTCCAATAAAAATATAGCTCAAACTTTCGCTTGAAATCTGCAATATTAATTAAAGTTTGCAGATTGTAAAAGTCACAATATTGACGTAACAGTTTCTGCAGGGAAAAATCCAATAGTTATTATCGAAAAGATTGAACGGGAATTAATGAACTCATTATAAAGTTGCCAAGAGTGCCAATTTGTGGTACAATTTATAAGAGAATCAGTTATTTTGTTCGATGTTCATTTATTTTCTTCTGGGAATATTATAAGCAGTATGTAGTAGGTACTAATATTTTCTATTGCTGTTGCTGTCGTGATAACGCGTATAACCTACTAATAAACTTCCTTGCAGATTCGTTCTGATGATAAGAACAAGGAAGCAGTGCACCTATAAACAACATAATGACCACGCAGTAATCTTACACAAAAGGCAAAATCTAACATTACAGAAATACTACAAGCTTACAAAATTTTGTTTTCAACTTACTATCAGGGGCCAGCATTGAGCAGGCATGGCCGTACACCCTTTTCTCGAAGCAACTTTCAAAGCACTTTTAAGCCCCCTATATCTTTGTAACAAATGAGTGCGAAAGCCTGAAAATTATGTTACAGAGAGTACTTGATATATTTTGCTAAACAATAAAATTACAAGTTTCTAACTAAAACAGCTTACACAAATCCTAACTAATATTATAAATGCGAAAGTAAGTTTGTTTGTTACCTTTTCACGCCTAAACCACTGAACCGATCATCCTGTAATTTTACATATATATGTTGTCAGGTGTACAGAAACGGACATAGGGTACCTTTCATCCCGAAAAAAAATACTGTTCCCGAGGAAAACTACAATAACGTTCATAGATGGCGCCACGTGTCTTTCGAATCACGATTGAATTATATATTATAGAAACTTTAGTAGTGTGTTAAGAGTTTTTTTGAGATCAATTAACGCGAGCGAAACAGAGGGCAAAAGCTAGTATCTTTACAAACGAAATGTCAGACTTGGACTACGTCAGAACTTTACGTCAAAAGAGTCGCCAGACATGGCTTTTTTACATGGACTTTTTTGATGGGATTTCTGATTCAAGCTACTGATGTTTTAATGATACAACAATTCGATAAACACATCTAATCCACCCAATAACTCTCTTCACTTGGACCAAAAACCAGTTCTCACACTCGACCGCAAGGGTTCCGCCGCTAATTAATTGAAGGAGACTTTTCATTTGTCGATTGAACTAACCGTTAGGCGAGTCACCTTCACGAGGGTGTAAAAATTGTACACGTGGACGGGTGCAATTTCACCCCTTAGAAGTTTTGTGTTTTATAGAACTTTATGGCCTATTGTTATGATTAAAAAAAAGTATTTTAGAGTTTGTGAAAGTCAATTGTTTGTGAATTGATTTTCGTGTTCTAATTTGAAGAGTTTGACTCCGTTTTTATATTTTCTGAACATTTTATTACTTGTCATATTTTACTGTGGCCTGTGTGGAAATCGTTAAACCAACTTCGCATGCTTCGGTTGCTGTAGAGTTAATATTTGCAAATGAGGTTCAGGAATCCCGATCTTGCTTAATGTGACTGCGATGAGCAATCCATGTCACACTTAATTATAAAAACGATTGTGCCCACAAGAATAAAACATGAATTCCAAGATAATGAAACGAGTTTATTTAAGCACTGTCAAATTGTAAATGTCTTTAACAAGGTAACAAGTGTTTTAAGCGAGAATCACCATAATTTAAGTAGTATTCGTAGATACGAAAGGCTAAAGTCGTTGCGTAGTTTGACATATGTACCCACATTCATCGTACCTAAATCTAATAATGTTTATGGGTCACGGACGTGGGAATGCATGCTACCATGTTATATGAATGACTTACCTCTGGAAATTTGTAGTGCAATTAATACAAAGAACTGCTCAAGAGTGCTGAAAAGATACTTTCTAGATTGTAATGCGATCTAGAAAGTGTCTTTTTAAATGTCGAGCTATATACTTATAAGTACCTACTGTTATTTTAAAAGTATGTTTTTGCACCGAGATGCCGCGTCTGACATACCGCTGTTAAACCCGCGATGGTTTGTGTTGGTATGTTGATACGTTTCAATGTTGTAATAAAGTTTTTAAACATTAAAAAAAAAACTTGCTAGTGAGTCCCTTGTGCCCGAACATCTGCACGACAGACGATCTCTGCGCAGCCACTCCTAATGCTTTTAAGGTGGCCGCTCACTATTCAGGAATTGTCTATTGAATCATTGACACGATGAAAAGGAAGATGTTGTTTTGCTTAAATTTCCATTTCATTTTGAATGTTTTAGTCATACTCAGTCATAAATGTCACCCAAATAATTCAAAATTAATTTCAAATCTGTCTAACAATCGTCTTACTTCATACCCCCACAAACTTTCTCAAACTTTGTTCTTCAACAAACACATTTCTGAAACCAACGCGGTTTCAGAAATGTGTGTGTATCACAAATATTCTAACAAGAGATTCAAAATTCTCGTCGCATAGCAACTAGTAGCATGTACTTACTACCAATGTACGTTAGAGCTTAGTTTTCGAACCTCGAAATGAATTAGGCCCGGTAAATTTTGCACTGGAGAATATTCTGAAACCGTTCTACATAAAGTAAGCATAAATATCACGAAGTCTATCAATACGGGTGTGGGCTTTGTAGGTGAAGAACAGCGATAAATTTATAGTATAGTTTATAAACTAAAGGAAAATATTGCTATGGTAGTTGATGTGAAGCATTTAAAACATAATATTGTTAAAAGTGCAATCATTATGCAAATTATTAAATTCATGGAATAACAGATACAAAACAATTGAACATTACTTTGGAGATAAAGTAGTTAACATTATTCGTGTCCAAGAAACTAACGACATAATAGAGCAAACTGTCAACTTCACTACAATTTACTTGAGAAGTAGAACGACAAATGCAATTTACGCTTGGAAGTTTTTTATTTAAATTACTAGCTTTTGCCTGCGGCTTCGCTCACATTAATTAAGCTCAAAAAACTCTTAACACACTAATAAAGTTTCTTTAATAACATAATTCAATCGTGATTCGAAAGACACGTGGCGCCATCTATGTACGTTATTGTTATTTTCCTCGGGAACAGTACTTTTTTTTGGGATGAAAGGTACCCTAAGTCCGTTTCTGTACTCCTGACAACGTATATGCAAAATTTCAGTATGTTCGGTTCAGTGTTTTAGGCGTGAAAAGGTAACAAACAAACAAACTTACTTTCGCATTTATAATATTAGTTAGGATTTCCGAATACTGGCACTGTTCTAGAAAATGTTTTGTACGGAACTCGATTTTGAAATATTTTGGTTTACCCCCAGGAAGTACAATACTATCATAAAACTTACATGAGTGGTGACAAGTTTTTAAATGGCATTTCCTTCAATCATTAAAAGACTATGCTGGCTTAACTTTAACTTCAGTTTCTCAATTTCAATAGTATGAGTAGCCCAACCATTGTAATTATTATGTCTAACAACGGTCAATGTTTGAATCATTACACGTGGGATGGCACACTCCATATTTTGTTTCTAATCATAAAATTAAAGCAATGATTAACCTTACATAACTAACACTAATATTTAAAAATGTACCTTTCATATTCCACCTGAAGACATAACATTTGAAGTAGACACATTAAGTAAGAAAGTACTTAATTCATTACAACCATGAGAGTTCATTGATAAGCTGAGAGCAGAATCCTTCTCACGCCATTTGAGGCGTAATCTTTCCCATTGTATTCTTAGAAGAACAATGCTAGTGCTTACTCATCAATCAATTATTTATCACCTATTAACTGTATGGTGATTATCATAAGCTTTTTTGTTTCATTGTTTTATAATTCTGCTGCAGATATGAATACATTTCTAATTTGAAATTGGATTGTATGACTTTCTAGTTGTTGTGTGCTTTCTATTGAATGTGACTTTGCGTGGTAAGAATCAGGTGTCTGTATCTTGTCGTGTTGGAACTTGTTCATAGTAAATTATAATAATTATTGATACAACGTTTAAGCTTTTAATCTTTAAGAAATTCTTGCAGAGTCTACTTTATGTAATTTGTATTCAAATATTTTCAAACCATTTCTTTAATTTTATCATTGGCTTCTATATCAATTTTAATAAATTAGCTTTTAGATTCTTCTTCAAAGACGACTTTCAATTCACCTCCCCTAAATAAATCTTTAGTTTTATTACAATCAATTTTCTCTGCCATCCCGCGCCCCCCTTGACTATGGCCACCATCTCTCCTACGCTAACGCTCGAGGCCGGTATATTTCACGGGCGGTCTGCATTTAATAGCCCAGCGGTTCCCCGATAATTTTATTATTGGTGGATTTTTTTCTCTGCCAATGACGTGCCAACGAGTCTCATTGAAATAAAAATAATAGCGTTAGTTTAGTAAAATATCTTGGCGGGGGTTCGTTTTAATGGCCTGATGTCTATGGCTTTTTTTATTCTGGTCTATTTGGTCTTGTAGGGCGGGGTAGGGTATTAATTTTGTGGGCAATTAGTCTGCTAGTTACGGGTTTTTTGGACGTGTGGAACTGATTTTGGCAGTTTTTTTGTGGTTGCTGAAGCTATTTAAGTATCACCAATTTAAAAGGTCTCGTAAACGTTTGCAGCTTTTACAATATTTAGTGTAAGGAAATCATTAGAAGGGCTCGTGGCTACTTAACAACTGTATGGATCATACGATTTGCAAGGTTAAGCTGCGCTTGCCGCAGTCAAGTCATAGATGGGTGACCGTTCGTTACACATCGAAACCTCTCCATGCCTCGGAGAGCATCTTAAGTCGTCGTTACACGAATACTTATGACAATCGTTAAGTGTAGTCAGAAGCCCGAAAGTCTGACAGCCGGTCTAGCCTTAGGATATCGGCATTTCCCAGTCACTGGGTTGCGGAAGTCTGATGGCACGCATGTCTGGTTAGATTGGAAGCTGGCCCCAAAATATTTGGAAAAAGGCTTTGCAGATAGAATACAATACAATACTCTTTATTGTACACAAAAACAAACAAGAAACATTACTATAAAAATAGAGATGTACAATGGGCGGTCTTATCGCACTAGGCGATTTCTTCCAGACAACCTTTGGATGGACATGAAGCGCAAGAAAAAAAAGAAAGGGGTAGTTCTCGGTGCAACAATAAAATAGGACACTATAAATTAATTACTTTGAATAAACCTAAAAACACAAATAAATAAATAAATACTACCTATATACAATAAATATGTATTATAGATATTGTTAGGAAATCATTAACACTCGTATCCGATACAAAGAATGCAATAACGCAGTAAGGAAGAATCAATGGCTATTGGAATGTCTTACTAATTTGAAAATATGATTTCGATTTTGATTGACCTTGATAAAAAATCGATATATCTTAGTATTATTGCAATTTTCACCCTTTATTTGCAGATCCTTTTTAATTTCCCCTAGTAAACATTTCATCTTCACACTGTATCATGGGAACCTAACAGTTTTTTAAGCGTAATTCGAAACGATGACTCCATTTTCTAAATTAACAAACATGACACAATCAGGCCCCTTTTCTCATACAAATTTTTCATTCATATTTTTCATATAATATACCTTATTTTTATAGCCATAAGGGTTATAGTAGCTAGTAATAGTCGGATGTTATGGTATTGTAGTGTCATACAGGGGTTCGATATGAGAAATGTGGGTTCAAACAATAAAATAAAACGGTTGAGTGGCCCGATACGGTACTGCGGGGTTCAAATCGATTAGTGCCGTGATAATAGTCTTATAACAGGGTGTCAAACTATTCATGTTTTGTGGGACTGTCCGGGTAAAACGTGTTTACTTTTTAGTATGTAGAAATTTAAAACTATGATTTAATGCGTTAAGATAATTTAGTTTTGTAGTTGCATTGTCATTGTACACCATAGCTGTACAACGGCTTAGTAAAGTAAGAAGATATTAATCTAGGAGACAGAGATGTGTTGCTGGGGAGTTTGTTGCACCGTTTCTTGTTCCCAGCATAAACACTACCTTTTCCAACGTAAGATGAGTCCCGACGATTCTCTACAAAACGTTACCATACAAAGAATATCAATTTATTTTAAAAACAATACATGTATAATAAAGCTATTTAACGATAACAGTCTACTTATGGGGGATTTACACGGGTCGATTTTAGCCGTGCAGCAAGTCATCAGTCGCATCGCTTTTAAAAATCGAATCACCACACCATTTACACCGATCGACAAAAATCGCATGCGACTTGTTCATTTCTAGCGGAACAACACAAGCGCGAAACACACCTCATGCGGCGGGCGATCGCCTGCAACTGACCATGCGGTTTGACGCCGCACGGCGAAATTCATATGGCACCCAACTCTGGGGCTTTCGATTCCTAGTCACTTGAAAATCGACCCGTGTAAATCCCATATTACGGCTGCAATTTACGAAATTACCGTTGTGTCAAAGCTCATCTTTCGTTGAACAGAGTATAGGAAGAGGTGGAGGATGGGCAAATTTGGGGGGTGTCAAAGACATAGAGGGGAAATTAATAATAGAAATAGAGGTCTGTTGTCTCTCCGCAAAATTATCACAAGTATAACATCAGCTAGAGAATTTTATCCTTCTAAGACTCTCTGATTAAAGCTTCTTAATAGAAATTTTGCTTTTGTCCGAATTTCGAGCAGAATGATGGTCTCCCCTAATCCCTGTTTGATCACTTGATCAATTTGCACTAAGCTCCGTCTATCTTACAAACGCTTATATCTTAATCGCATTACTATTTTTGTGTTTAACTAAACTATCAGCTATAAGCTTTCTGTTTTTAATTGAGTGGTTAATTTTATATAGTCGGTTATTCATGATAATATTTGCTAGAAATTTTGTCGTTTTCTAAACATTAAATGATAAAAAGAAGGTTACTTAATTTATTTTCTTTAGGATTTAAACTATACCGACATAATAACATCACGCCTGCATTCCCCGTAGGGTTGGGTTACACATAATACCCCCTCATTTCGTCGTTATGTTAAGGTCCCATGTAATAGGGGGCGAGCCTATTGCCATTAACCGGGCACAAATCCAGACTCCGGGCTGCTACTGAGAAATTTAACACGGAAAAAACCAATAACTCTTTGCCCGTATGTATTTCGGATGTGTCCAGACTGCAGGCTCCAGCCGAGTTCGAAACTAGTCGGGCACACCCGAACATAATAAATACATACATGAGTAAAACCGTTTACATCCATAAACATAAATATCACTATCACTAGTAACATAAGTTAATAAATGTATAAATAATTAGTCAGTAAAATTAGTCACTCACATAAAATTTAAGTACAAACATTACGTTTAAAGTATAATAATTCCACTATTCAAGCCAACAAAATGAATTTATAACATATTCCGCACTACATTTCTCTTTTAACACAAATATTTGTCCAAAACTCCCAATTAAACCACCATTAGTCATCGCCCAAACATTTTGACACGACACATTTGGACGCAACACAAAAGGAATTAAATGAACTAGTGCTATACCGAGCAGAGAATTAAAATAAATCATTCATAACACTCAACACTTCGCAACGAATTGATTCAAAAAACTACGTTCATTGAATCGATAACAATGAAAATCGCTATAATAAAAGCATCCGCTCAGTTTGATTTGAAGGATGAGAGGTGCGCGAGTACCTTTTGTAAAAATAAAATGGTTTTTATCAGTATTTTCATTTGGCTAAAATGTTCTGATCAACAGAAGTAGGTCCTAGTTTAAAATAATGCATAATAACTGTTCTGCATTTGATTGTAGAGCCTTTTAAGGTGGATACAGACATTGCGAGGCATGCGCTGCAAACGGCACACAACGAATGCCTCGCAAGGTGTGTACCTTGATATTTGTGGCGAGGCATGTGCTACGCACGTGCGAGGGCGAGCCAACGTATGTCGCCAAACGCTTCAAGATCAGAGCGCCTCAGTGCGAGCATTACATTAGTTGTGGATGTAGTCGCGCATGTACGTTCGAGGTGTGCGCTGCGTACGAGATCCACCCACGTCTCGACTGAGAAAATAAAACTGCGCCTGTGCGTAGCACATGCCTCGCCACAAACATGAAGACAGACAAACGAGGCATTTGAGCATATGTTGGTTTATTTTTACGACACGCACGCCTCAATCTGAGGCATTTGTTGTGCGCCGTTCGCGGCGCATGCCTCGCAAAGTCTGTATCCACCTTTACAATAATGACGTTATAGGTTGCCATTATCTATAAAGGAAAATATATATCAAACACACAAACAAATATATAACAAAACAATAAATTTAGTTATATATAAATACATAAACTCAATTCTTTTTCCCATGGGGGTAGGTGGAAACTGCAGAACGCCACATGCTACGATCCGTACATATTCCTTTCGCTTCGTCCACGTTCATACATCTTGTCATACACGCACGCCGGTTGAGAGTACTACGCACCTGTCTGTATTTGTATACCTTTAAGTATGTTTATCTTATGCATTTTATGTAAGTTTACTGCATATTTTTATTCTTTTTGTATTTACGTGGTTCTTTGTGTCTGTATATTTTTTTGTAAACTACTTTCTACATTTTTTGCTACAAATTCTCCTCTGGCAGGTCTGCTGGAAGACGTCTTTAAGAGATAAGCAGTGCCTTTGTATACTACAGTCCTGATTAAATTATCTTTTATTAAGTGTTGCGTGTGTAACAAAATTTTTAAGAAAAACTTAAACACTTCTAAACATCTAGTCCACCCGCTCCTCTTAAAACTTGCGCCAAACATCTATAATGAAAATCGCCATAACAAAGAGCCGAGCTTTGTGCAATAAAAATATAAATAAACGGCGGAACAATAACTCTTAAACGCATTGTTTTATAATGAACAATGAATTCACTATTTAATAGTCGTTTAATTCTAAAGAATTTGATTGTTATGAAGATGTCATATTGGTGTTTAGATATTTGAGTAATGTGGATGACATAAGTACGTAGGTAATCTACGTTTCTGCCGTTATTGTGATTGTGGAAATGGGCAAGATTTTGGAAAAAAATGGATACTACCTAAAACAAGGTTAGTCAAAAAAGGAGGTACTAATCCGAAAGGGTGTTAAAGTACCCGTAATAATAAATAACTTTTGTTCTACAACTTTCCCCAAGAATCGATAGTTTAAGAGAAATAGCCGTTCAAATATTTTATAAAAAATACGCCAAAATTCATCTATTCTTAGCTGTTTTTACATTTTGGGTCATATTTGGGGTCACAAATTAGAAGCTCCATTTTTTGAATTCGTAACTAAAGCCGGTATGAAGAATTTTTGAAAAAACTAAAATAATAATCATCTTAATCCCGCGTGTCGTTCGAGGATGACACCGCTATTTTTTATCCGTTGTGTCTATAATTACGGTGATTGAAAGGTCACGGAAATAAAAATTATCGAATTTTGAAATAACACTTGGTTTAAAACGGTCATCAGTGATACTTTAAGTGATTAGTTTCCCGCTTCCGACTGGTCTTGTATATCCACTGTCTGTTCTGTAGTGCACGAAAAGAGCCTCCACGAGTGATGATATGTAAGTACGTCCGGCGCACCGTGGTCAGTCAGCCCCGCTACCAACATCACTGACTGGCTAATCTTTTCCCCACGACATGAGCGTCTCGTAAAGCTCGTGCTGACACGAGAGAAGAAGACAGTCTATTCATATCTATTTACATTTGTTTTCTTGTAATCAGAATTTAATTTAATTTGACGACACGGTTGGCGCCCTGGCTGAATGCTACGCTTCTGCGCCGCGGGTCGTTCGATTCCCGCACGGCGCACGTATTTGTATGGCCTATATAGGGTGACTGGTAATTAGTGACCGATCCTTTAACACATGCTTGTACTCATGATAACAAACAACTTTCCCAAAGAAACATTATTTTTATTTTATTTTTTTCATTTATTTATTAGTAAACCGTTACGGAATGGACGCGGCGGATATATTTTTTTTTTTTGTTTTATAAATACTGTTTCTTTGGGAAAGTTGTTTGTTATCATGAGTACAATCATGTGTTAAAGTATCGGTCACTAATTACCAGTCACCCTATAATAACTGTTCCGAGTCTCAGTGTTTGTGCATAGGAGATTTTTGTCTGTAAACGCATCCGCAATACAGGAGCGGGGTTAGTGTAAGGCAAAATTAAAAAAATAAAATAACAGCATCTTAAAATTCCGTAACACATTCACAATGACAATAGCTATATTTTTGGCAGTTTTACATGCCTGAACCCATACAAAAGGTTCGAATTTACACATACCAATGTCCAACTGACATGAAAAACCGGAAAGCCGTTTGGAATTACAACTATTTTAAAAATGCAATAATTTACGGCGGTTTTGTTTTCAACTGTGAAATTCCATTTTCGAATCCACACGTCCATGGTAATGTAATTTATCTATACCGTACTTCCAATAAAATAGCTACATAGAAAGTGCCCTATGACTGCGACTCCTTTCGAATAAAGAATTAATTTGGCTCCAAATTGAGTCATTGGATAGGGTACGTTTTAATGAAATGAACGTAGCCAACGACTCACTGACCTTCAGAACCATGAGGAACACCAAATTGTCTTAGAGCATGAATGTTGTCAGCGAAGAGATAGATACTTAACTAATATTACGGTCTATAATAGGCATGTTGGCAGCATCAATAAATTGCAAATCTAATTAGTCCGCCAGTTAGAGTTTTGAAAAATAATGTACCCGTATTTTTTCTTTTAATAAATTCATGAATATTTGGAAAGATAAAACGCATCAAAACCCGCGAGTGGGGGCTTGTGACGTCAGAAGCAAGTAAAAATTGTACTTGTTTGTGACGTTTTGCCAATTTTAAAAGTGTCGTATCTTCGTCAATTTTGGTTTACGTAACAAAAAAAATACGAGTCAAATATTTTTTGATAATCTGACTGACGGACTAATTAGATTCTTTCAGTCAAATACCCTATTTAAAAGGTAAAATCCAAATTAAAATTACCAACAGCAAATAATCTTTTAAACGTTTAAATTCTTTGAAAGTTTTACGAACAAATAATAAGAATTAGCGACATTTTATGACACCCAAACATGGGCTTAAGGTGTAAAATAAGAAACTATAAAACACAGAGCTGCGAGTTGTTAAAGTATTTACAGTGAAAACATCAGCATTTGTAGCTGTTTAATGAATAAACATTGGGACTTGGGAAACTAGAGAGAACCGTCGTTATGTAACTGTTGAGTTGAGAGTTGTGCGATTATTGCTAAATAGTACCTCTGTTCATGGCTCATCTTTCGTGCGAAAGATGTCCGGTCTTTTGGGAGGCATACATGGGAACTCAGGTCCAACGCGCACAGGCCCTTTTGAGAACTTTAATCTAAAATGGGATGGGGCACCAACCGGGGACTATCCACGGTTGCACTATTGGAGTACAGTCATGGACCGTCCCAGGTGGGAGCAAAACTATTGTAAAATATGGTAAAAAAATAGCTATTAATAAATAGTTATTATTAATGTTCTGCATAGCCTTTTTCCAATTATGTTGGTGTCACCTTCCATTCTAACCAAGGGGCCTACTCCCTAAGTCCGTCAACGAAGTTACTCGCCCGTCCGAAAGTAGCCCGAAACGTAGAAGTGAACAAAACAAGTGTCAAGTTCAACTTTTCGGACGGGCAAAAACACATCGGTAGTAGGGACAACTGTCAAATCGTGTTGTCATTCATTCTTAGTTCGGGCCCCAAAATAATCGTATATCCGTAGGTGATAGGGAGTAGGAAACGCTCGTAACTAAGGCCGAAACGACGGATTTCGTGCTTAGGGAGTAGACCTCTAGATGCGGCTAAATAACAGTATTTTACAAGGAGCGACTGCCATTAGACTTCCGCAACCCACTTATTGGGTAATGCCGATGTCCTAAAGTTAGACTGGTTGTTAGACTTCCCGGCTTCTGCTTGCCCGTAACAACTGTCATAGGTATTCCTATGACACCCGGGACTGACGGTTTAACGTGCTCTTCGAGGCACGGAGGGGTCTCGATGTGTAACGAATGGTCACCCATCCACGGACTGACCGCGGCAAGTGCAGCTCAAACTTGCAAATCATGTGATTCGCGTGGTTGATTAACAGTTGTTATAAGTAAAGAATATAATATTTAATTAGTTCCTTAGTAATCTCAGGAGGACTTGGGACAAGTCCCCAAAGATAAGAGGGGTCCGTCAACGTCAGTGGCGGATAACGACCTGCTGGGCTTGCGGTGAATGCAATAGTGAATCCCGCGACCTCAGCCACACGTCCTCGGAGGAATACCATGGAGGGTTTTAGTCGGTAAGAGTTCGCCATAACGCACCGTCTCCCTCAGGCTGGATGGTCTTCCTGAAGATTTCGATTAAATTATTAACTATTAACGAATTTTTCATCCAACAGTTGTCAGGTAGAAATCGATTTAAGATAAGACCGCCATATTCTATAAAGACTATAGGTCTTTTTTTTTTTGGTGTGCAGTCAAATATATCTCTCTCCACGATTAAAAAAATGTTCACTGGCAATGAACAAACCACTGCCACTCTCCTTCCGTGGGTGAGAAGGCAGCAACATCTGTCAGTGCGCCAATAACAATATAATGCAATCACCAATCAGTTAGCCTACCGCGGTGATTATGCTAATATTCTCTCACGAAAGTTCATTGTAGAAGCTTTGATATAGAAAAGGGTGAATCGCAATCAGTAGTATACGCAAAATGAACATACATTGCAGTAATAAAAAATGAGTGACTGACAAACAAACATGTCTCAAATGATTACTTAAAGTATTTGTGATATTACTGAAATGATGCTTGATGAAAAAAAACTTGCAAGTTGCTAAAAGTGCAATTTGCGTAATAAGTTACATAATAAGTCATCTCCAACTATTCTTAGCCGCGAGATTCCCATCGAACCAAGCATTTGTTCAACAGTTGCAAACTATTTATCTATAGGTCAGCAAAAGCAATAAAACTCTACAAATAATTATTCGCAGCACTAACATTTGCATAACGTTAGGCGTGCACGCGATACCGCCATAGAACTGCAACTTTACTAAAACGGAAATCCATTAATGTTTTTAGTCGCTCACATGTCACCCTTATCAGGAGCGAGGAAGCAATGTATGTTGTACAAGCTGGTTCGGTTGTTGATGAAGTTTCGATTTCAGCGTGTAGTAGTGTTGGGATGGCAAGCATCTGCATTAATGTGGAAACATACTAGGAAGGAAGGTTGGTTCGAGCCGACTGTATTATATTGGTAATCAATGAACTATGCTCTGCACAGAAATTGGTTTCGTTCGTAAATATTCATAAGGTGTACCATGTTAATTCAGGAACGAAAGAAGTATTGTCAATCAAGTAATATTAATTAGAGACAGGTGTAATTTATAATCAGATCGTAAGGCGTTCAATTATGTTATTTTTTTTATATAGGTACTATTCATTGTGATTCTGAAATATACAGGTTGTAACGGAAGTCCAGAGATAGAGTATTCTTAGAGGTACCCGAATCACCCACAGGTATGCTCCGAGATTTTTTGAAGTTTTCGAGTATTTTTTTTTTATCATGTTTTTAACCAAACTCTGACTCTAATGACATTTTTGATCAATGTCATGAATAGTTGGGAAACAAGCGTGTTTTTTAAATTAGATCGGAATAGATACTAGACTGATAGAAAGTTAGTTTGGTTAAAAAATTATGAAAAGAAAATTACAAAAAAAAAACGCGGAACATTCGTGGTGGTGATTCGACTAAGGATGCTCTACCTCTGGATTTCCGCTTGACACTACTTTTTTTGACACCTTTTAAAACATTCTCATTGCTGTGTTATGTTCAAGCTTAGTACGACTGGCGAGGCGTAAGCTGAGCTTTGTATTTGTGCGAGTGCACATAGAATCGATTGCCAAAAAGCAGTATAAACCGGTTTAAACCAAGCAAAGGACGCGTCTGCATTAATTCTCACACAAATGCAAAGCTCAGCTTGGGCCTCGCGGACGGTACCTAGCTGTATAATTTTTGATCTGCTTTATTAAAAAATCATCAAAGGCTGATTGATATCTTGATTTATGAATCGTAATCTCGTAATCGTAAATCTGTGGTGCTCAATTAATAATTACACATTTTTTGCTCATTATAATTTTAATATTATTTTAATTGGAACCATCCGCGGCCTGCCTAACCGTCAAATCATGTATGTTTCCATGCGAAACGTTATCGAGCCCTTATCTGGCGCTTACATACGCACCATAGAGCTTCGCTAATCGCCTCATCGCTTTACTCCCCATAGATGCCAACACTGATAATAACCTAAGGGTTTTATATCCGGATCCGAAGGGAGTAGCAGATTAGGAGCAATTTGCCATGGCCTAAAATAAGATAGCTCCTATAAAGGGGTTTAACGATGAATGGAATTGGTTTAGATTTTATGGAGAATAGATCCGATATGGGATTCCGGTATGGTGTTTAGAATATTATTGTGCTACATAAGCGTTGGGACTGTATAATCTTAATACGTAAATACGTTGAAGATTTGGGTTTGAACCCAATTTGAATGCTGACGAAAATTACTATTATGATGAGGATAAACAACATTTAGTTTTGATAAACCTTGGAATTTCCATCATCTCGTTAATTACTAAGATGAATTACGAAATGAATCTTGACAAGAAAATAATCATATTCTTTGAAAACAAAACTTTTATTTAAGCTCCTAAAAAAATACCTGCACAAACTTTTACAGATCACAGTACTCATGAATATGAACAACTTTTACTATGGGACCAACTATGAAAAATAAAAAAACAGTTGTTCAATACATTTTGATTGTGTAAATACTTTACTTTGGAACAGCTGTTTTTTAACATTTGAACTTATATATCAATTATAGTTCAAATTATAATCAGCGTACAAGTAACAATTGTTCAATTCAAAGTTTTCAACTTTAAAATAATCAATATTCTAGAAGAGAAAATCAAAGTGTTAGTATGCTTTAAGTCAAAAAGTATCCGTATCAAAGTCGAAGTTTTGAGAAACGTGAAATCTATTGCATTACAAAAAAAGCTACGATAACAAGAATAAAAGAACCCAATATTAAATAAAACACAAAACTATTTCCAATCATCCCCAAAACAGAACAGCACACGTAACCGAAAATCTACCCTCATTACACAAACGTATTTCATTCTGGGCATTATGCCAAACATTCCTGGATTGATTCGGATACAGGGCAGGTCGAGTTGAATGCATAATACATGTGACCTTACGATCATGGTCCCTGAATATGAGAGCAACTGGCGTGGCCTGAAGGGTTTTGACAGACTCCGCTGTATTATCCTAGCTACAATTCACATGGAAATTCTGCCAGTTCTGAGCTCGGGTACGGAATAAAATATTCGCATGTTCTGTATGTAGCTTTTGGAGTGACGCATTACCATATTCTTTATTATTTGATGAGAACAGAAATTATAATGCAACGGATGTAGGTTTGGTGTTCAAATATGCATGTTAGAAAGGTGAGCCGTTTTCATTTTAGGTAATTATGCGATTTAACATTAATACATCCTTTATTTCATTCGTTTTGTAATTCGGTTTTTATATTTCTTTAGATTTCGGAAGATAAGTTAATCTGGATTGAATCATATCGAAATTCACATTTGGGATAAAATTACTGTGACATTTACACTCTATCCATCTACATCTGCAACAACCTATTCTGCACCAAAGAGTGAATGAATGATGTCCTTATTATAACTGACCCTGGCTTTATGCCAAGCAAATGCAATACTAAAAATGGCACCCTCCAGCACAAATTATTCAAAACTCCACTGACAGAAACAAATTACTATAGCGCTCTTCAATTGTCACTTGTAATCCCCAAAGCTATAAATGGGATCAACACATCACGTCACATCGTTCAAAGCTTACATCACAAAATACGCCCATATTTCAAAACGCATAGTTTCAAAAATCCTACATCGTTTTTCAAACAAGTTGGGACTGTTTAATCATATTTCCCCTTTGATATTCCGCGGAACAAAATCCAACTACTACGAAAGCTTAGCGCTTGTTCGAAAATAGTTTGTGAACAAAAATTGCATAACAAGTTTCCTGTTCCAGAATAGTTGCATATGATAATGCGTTTCTTTGCAACAGCTCGGATTGTTTTAGTTCAAGCGTTTGCTACAAAGGTTTAGATTCAAAGCTGAAGTATTTTGTGTGAATATTTTGTTTATGCTGTCATTTTTGTTTGTTTATCGTGGCGAAATTGAATATCTGTGATAGAATGTTTGCCTATTTTAGAAGAGAGGTATAAATATGTTCTGCATAGATTGTTACCCAACAACGTTAGTCAGTTTTCAGTCTAACCCGATGCGGCCAAATATCAGTATTTTACACGGAGCGACTGCAGACCTCCGCAACCCAGTTACGGGGCAATGACGATGTCCCATGATTTGGCTAGTTGTCAGACTTTCGGGCTTCTGACTACCCGCAACGACTGTAATAGGTATTCGATGACTTCCGGTACCAACAGCTTACCGTGCTTTCCAAGGCACGGAGGGGCTCAATGTGTAAGAAAAGATTACTCATCTACGGACTGACTGCGGTAAGCTTGTCGAAAAAATATCGATATATCGATATTTTTTGGCGATATCTATTATTTCGATAAATCGATTTAACAAATCAAGTATCGAAAATGTATCAAATGCGATATATTTCCAATAGCAAGTTTCTTGGTTTGGTAATTGCATACAATTACCACAGTCTAGAGACAGATTAGACTAGAAATAAAAACAAACACAAAAAAATTAGAAAACCACACAGGTAATTTATAGAAAATTTCACCGATATATCGATATATCAATGTATTTTTTTCGATATATCGAAATCGATATCATTTTTTTAAAATATTGTTTCTATTCAGGTTGAAATTGTAAACACTCGACAAACCGAAATAGGAGATTGTACTCATCACTATGAACAAATTTTACTATGGGACCAAACCGGAAATCGCGAAAAAAAAAGATGTTCCCTACATTTTGTTTGCATAACTCGTCAAAATGTAGGGAACAGCAGATTTTTTTTTCGCGATTTCCGGTTTACTCCCATAGTAAAAGTTGTTCATAGTGATGAGTACAATCTCCCGCTTCGGTTTGTCGAGTGTTTACAATTTCAACCTGTAAATATCGATACTCTTTGGGACTTCCTGTATCCCGAGACCGTGGCAAGCGCAGCTTAACCTTGCTAATCGTGTGATCTGCGCGGTTATTAGTTAGCCACGATCCCCTCCTCAGAAGAGAGAGAATGATAAAAGAAAATACAACGATATTCTTCATCATTATTGGCCGTCGGTTTACGTTCATTATACCTCATAGATTATTTGGATTCACTGTGTCCCAAGTACTATTGGAAAAATCAAATGCACCAACATAATATAGCTCGGAATAAATATTTATTATCTTCATACATTTTGGTCCTTTGGTTACTCCACTTCGTTCCTTAATATGGTTATTTCTATGTAGGACCAATATCTAAAGAGAAACGATATCACTACAAAAATATTTAAATTGTTGTGCTACTGCATTTAAGTACATGGTGCATTGCATTAATACTGACCTACTAACCCGTTGTTCATGCGTTGTTTCCATGTTAAACCCCGGCGCGTTGCTGCAGTGTTTAGCTTATAAAAATGGATGGCGCTGTTTTTTATTAAAATGGAACTCGGTTACTTGTTTGGTCTGGTAGCATGCACTGGTTAGCTCAGTTCTTATAGTAAATAGATTAACACGATATTTTCTTTGGATTCTTAAGTACTAAAAAGGGGTTCTTTGCGGTCAGATCCTCGTAACACCATGATACCATGATGATAATCATTATTTAGATTATAATCATGTTTTTTGTTTATTTTATGTACAACTAGCGACCTGCCCCTGTGTCGCTCGGGTAGGTACGTTTTATATCACTCTATCTATTAAAAAAATCGCATCAAAATCCGTTGCGTATTTTTAAAGATCTAAGCATACATAGGGATAGACAGACAGCAGGAAGCGACTTTGTTTTATACTATGTAGTGATAAAGTGCATTGTATTGTAGTATTTGTATTAATTAGTGTAGTGGTTAAGGGTTTGTACTTCGCTACAATTTGCGGGTTTGATCCTCGCACGGCACAATTTTTATTCCGAAAGAATGTTTGTTTCATTTCTGGGTATTTGTTTATAAATTTAAAATGTTTGTTTTGGTAACGACAATGCAGACAACGAGCTTATTTAGGACACTGCTATTAATAAAAATTAAGATCTCAATAAAAACTACAAAATTACAAAACTCAATATTTTGATAACACATTCACGGCTAGCATATCAAACTAATGAAGCTCCCTGTTCAGCATTATCATTGCCCTAAAATATCGTAAAAGATGCAACAAATGGAGTTTACAAAGGAATTTCTGAATCGAACGCAACTGGTTTCCGAACTGTTAATTTCTAATGCGGATAATGAGAACGGGTAAAGGTTAGATAGTGAATCAAATATTGGAGCCAAGGTTGAGGCAAATGTTTTTGCTTAAATGATTGAGGTGGATAGTGTTGGGTCCAATGTTGATGACAACGTGAGGTGGATTAATAAATATTTTATGTGTGTATGTAGTGATATAGGATGTGTAGATCTTGAAGTGAACATAGGTAATAAAGACCCGGAAGAAACTATATAAAATTAAGGTGACTTAAGCCAATTTAATTATTACTTTAGTAAAATAAATAAATAAATATTTTGGGACATTTTCTACACAGCACCATCTAGTCCCAAACTAAGCAGAGCTTGTACTATGGGTACTAGACAATGGATATAATACTTATATACTTTTTTTTTTTTTTGTAAATACATACTTATAATACATAAGAAACACCCAGACCAACACAAACACTTATGTTCATCACATAAATATTTGTGTTGTGTGGGAATCGAACCCACGACCTCGTCATCAGCAGTCCGACACTCGAACCACTAGACCACAGACGTCGTCAAATATCGAATATAATGACAAGATTAGAAATCTATCACCAAATTTATCTCAGACATTATTTGAATCTTCATATTTAGAACTATTTTAAGTAAAAGTTCGCTTCTAGGGAATGAGAAAATTGCTAAACATGAGACGATAATTCCATTGGGAATTTTACGAATAGCAATTTTGTTATCCCAAGTTAACGATGTATTTATACCTCGTTGAACAATTTTCTCTTCAAAATTAGTAGTAAAAGTTTATAAAATAGAAATACAAAATGAGAAAACTAGCTTTAGCAATGAGGTTGTTTGAGAAATCAATGATAAGAAGGTAGTACTCTGTTGTAATATTTCTAGTGTTTCTTTCTCTATTGGGACAAGACTTATACATCAAAATATCGACAGGCCTCCAAAATAAAACTCTGTTTTTTACATGATAAGGTCTCAAATTCCCTCAAAACAAGGAAACTACTTTCGTACCAACTAAAACAAAACGTGAGTTAACTACTGCATCCTGATCAAACGATAACCATGTTTAGAAGCAAAAAAATCTACCACGACACAACCCAACAACTTTCTCCGCAGCATCCAATCAACCAATTATAAAAGTTTACAAAGAGGATTTAGCCCATTATTTCATTGGAGGAAATTAACAATTGTGTCCAAATAAAGTTGTTGAGTAATTCCGTCATGTCAGTTATCGTTTGTCTTGTGTTGTTAAAAGGACGGGTTGATTGACTTATTTATTGGACGTTGGACTAAATGATCGGGAATTAGCTTATATGACGTTTTGATTGAAGGGTCGTACTGGAATTACGATATGGCTTTGTTTGGTCCAGCAAAAACACTTTAAATTATTTTTCACAGCATTGACGTCAGTTCTCGGATAACAATGGGGCTTTCACCTTTTGTAGGAGGCGACTAAAGAATTAATTAGTCGGTTCAAAAGTCTGCAATTGCATCTTCGCCTGTCAAGTGTTTTAACTATTTTCACTTCACTGTCGATACTTCACTTTGGCGTTTATTGGCTACTACTCTTGGATTTCTCCTGCATCGTGAGTGCGTTTACAGACACAAATCTTTACATGCACAAAGGTCCACTTCACGTGCACAAACGCTCAGACCCAGAATAACTATCTGTAGGCCATACAAATTTTTTTTTCGTGCGGAAATCTATTCCGTGTCGTCTCTATACATTCATAATGCATTTCGCGGGTATAGAAAAGCTAAAAACATCCAAACACGTTTTTAATCATAACACCACTCCCAAACTACTTCGCAAAACATACGCAACGCGCACGAAAAAAATCAATCCCGACGAACCAATAGTGAAAAAAGAAAAACATTTCGCTATCATAGATATAAAAATAATTTATCCCTTTGTACGGAACGTGGAAGCAATGAAAGTTGATACATACAAGGTGGCCGTTCAAGCCACCTGCTCTTTGATCGTGATCTGAAACCAAACAGTAACTGAACTGTTTACAGAAGAAAGCTATATGATCAAATAAAACGGCTTACTTATTTTAATCGATGGCGTTCGAACTTTGAGTGGAAGCGTTTATTATTCCTCCTTTGGAAAAGATAAATATAATAATTTAATGTTGGATGTACCTACATAAATAATTTTGTTAGTTTGTTTAAGAGGAATGAAAGAAAAATATAGTTTTATGGGTAGGAAGTAACAAACTGATTAAAATAGAATTTGTATGTTGTTATAATAAATTCACAGGCAATGAAAATGAAGGAATATTGTTTATTAATTATGAAATTTTAATCAGGAATTCAATTCGGTTTCGGTGTGGTCCTTTGCCAAGTATAAGCAACCTTATTTCTATGAGACTGGGATATCATAGCAGCAAGGTAGCAGCATCCTTCGGAATACCTACATCATCATTGTTTTTTTATATTTTAAATACTGTGGTTTTATATTAAGGAACTTAGTAAAGTATTATTTTTAGATATTATTTTAAGTTGTTTACGTTTATCATAGTTTTAATTTCTAAGTAAGTTAATGTTAAGACCGCTCTATCGCATTAGGTGTATAAGTACCTGTAAGGATAATTGTAAGGGAGATTTTAATAAATAAATCATGTTTTTACGTATCACTTTCCCTTATAGATCTTTCTCTGGATATAGGATTTTGTTTAACAGTTGACGGTTGATACATACTGTCTTGATATTTATTGTCTATCATCAATGTATGTTGAAGTTAAAAAAAACAGATACTTTTTCGATTACTTGCAACTATAACAACAGTCGTACTAGTTATAATCATTATGGGGCTTGTTAGAACCCCATTGTCTTAAGGCTTACTATCGAGCATATTATTTTGCTGCGTCATTGGCGCAAGTGTTATTTGTAAGCAAAACAATAGTTTTGTTAAGTTAACCGTGTACAGTTATATTATATTTTGTTTGTGGACTTCGAGAAGCATTGGTCTAGTTTGTATCTAGTTTATCGTAAAACTTCATAATTCCATTATGAATTCAACTGCTCTTCAACCGGTAAATTAGTTTCGTGATTTCTAAATGTCTGTCTTAGAAATAAATACGTCATACATTATGATCGCTAATAGTTAACAATTTCTGAATCTATGACACAATAAACATGAAACTTTAACAACCAATTGTCAAGAAATTGCTGCAACAAATAAATTCAAAATTTGATTCCCAACCGATTCAAACTACCCAATCGTTCAAAACAAACGCAGGCAAGTCCAAAGTTTTGTCGCGACTTGTACAAGTCATTAAGGCGCATCCCCCACCGAAAGTGGCGCCACTTCAGAAAAAAATCTATATTTCTGTCAACACACAATATAATGAAATTTCGTACGTACAACATTTTAGTCAAGTGATGTAAAAATTTTCGAACACCAAAAAACAACACTTGACATCCTAGGTTAGAAGTTTTAGTAATTAATGCTAAAAACGGCCGTTTTTGGTACTTATCGCAAAAACTTCGAATCCAGAAGCTCTAGTATTGGTATTTGGTGTTCAAAAATTTCTACAACACTTGACTAAAATGTTGCACGTACGAAATTTCAATATGTTGTGTGTTGACAGAAATAATGCTTTTTTTCTGAAGTGGCGCCACTTTCGGTGGGGGAAGCGCCTTAAACTGTTAAATTGTCAACTCTCCTTCATTGTGGAAACTTAAGTCTAACTACACCGGAACACTGTCAGCTGTAACTTAACAAACGAAAGTTTGCCAAGATAAGTGGGTCGTTACTTGTTATGAAACGTCAGACATATCGATCTTTGGAGTTATTTGTTGCTTGTTGAATTAAATTTAGGGAAACTCGAATAAGTTTCAATGAAAATTTGTTCAGGTGAATGGTTCTTGATATCTAATTTACTTCCGATAGGTCCGATAAGTTTACTCAGGTATATATTGAATGGAAGTAAGCAGTATTATGTCGTGATTGCCAATGCGTGTTCGTGATTTCAAATGCACTACCTCTTGATTTAATCGTTTGCCTATTGTCATTCTAGAAGAATTAAAAACATCATCTCATATCAATGATCAATCGTCATTCAGACAAGAATGGTAATTATGGAAAAATGTTGTATGACCCTTCAATGTATCGGATATCAATGTAGAAGACATTGGAAGTATCTATCATGTCCAACAATAATGTAATGCAAAAAATGATTATTTTCTTCCACAAATCATACGACGGTAAAAATTTAATCACAAAATTCAAGACGACAAAAATAATTTGTGGGGAGACTGGCGCCTAAACAAAGCCGAAACCTGTATCTTAGGATACCAGAAATATTGACTGGCTGATATTTATAATGATACCAAAAACACAAATTAAAAGTTTAATTAAAGGTTTAATGAAGAAGACTTAATTTGAAACGCCAAGAGCACGAACCATTATTTGTGGTTGAATTAGTCAGTCTCAAAAGGAAGTAAACAAACACATCAGCTATAAGTAACAAAATCACTGATAGAACCAGCCTCGTTACTCCAGAAATCCTGCCCTTTAGACAATGCTAGTTTGTTACACAGTTAAACGCGAAGGCGCCAAGGGAGGCACGTTAATCTGACAAGCAACAACACAGCGCTGCGGCCACTGGCTGACTTAACGGCCCCTGTCACTCCGCCAAGTAACTTTCAATTAGGCCCTACCCTCGCATCGGAACCGCAACAATTCCATCACAGACGTGAACCTCGTATTCCAACCTCTACATCGCTCGTTCAACACCAGATTAGAAACAGAAGATGTTAATGAACTTGGCAATGGATATGATAGTGTACTCACAGAAATTGTTGTCGCTTTGGAGTGTAATCGTGGCTATTCTTAGCAATTAGACAAAGCAGAAATTAGCAAATGGCAACAGTACTGTGTGGGTGCTCTCTGGAATCTTGTTAGGGGTCGAGTGACTCAGTTGGTTGAGATTACAATGCCTAAACGTCTCGTCCTTGTTTTGTTGGGAAGAAGGCAATTTGATTATAAAATTCCAGTTCTAATGTTTGAGTTTAAGCTGGAGTTATTTTGTTGAAACAATTTACCTAATTATGAGGACTGTGTCCTCAAAAATATGAAGGGCAAGGAGAAAACTAAATTAAACGCTAATTCGATTAAAATATTACTTTTGGATGAGAGATGAGATGTAAGGATTATTATTTATATTATGATTTCTGACTTTAAAATTTTGATAGCTGCAGTTTTGAATATTAATCTAAATCGTAGTTACAACAATAATTCTAGCGTTATTGAAGAACTATAGTTACACTTATCGGATACGAGCAAAATGTGAGTGGAGAATATAGCCGATAGTACCCAGTCCTAGTCCTATCTATTCGGCACAGATCCAACGCAAATATTTTAAAACGATGATTGACACTTACAGACACAAAAAATCACCACCAAGTTTCATTTCGAATATTTGTTGAACATCAAACACAATTCTAAGAAAGTAATCACTTCTGAACGAAACGAGTGGAAATCAAATAATCGCCTTTGACCAGAATCAATATTTGAGATCCAAATGGTGCGTTTGTTAAGGATCGATGTGGCACCGATGTGATTTGAATAAACATAGGTACTGTTACGGGGAACGTTTGATTCCTATCGATAAAATTTGAATCTACATGATTTGGTTGTTGATTTTCCCGTTTTGTCTATTTTGAATTGCTAAGATCGTGTCAATGCAAAAGCGGTGGACTTTGAAGCTCTTTCTTGGAACAATGTTCTAAAATAGCGGGCTTCTGAAATATGTGTAGTATTTCTAGCAACGGGAAGAACACAATTCATGGACAAAAGACTCTAGTCTATCTAAAACAAAAAATATGTTTGAGATTCTGACAAGAATTATTTATTTACTTACTAAAATGAGCTCCCTATACGCATTGTCCATCCATGCAGTCCGGGCTAGCTGGAAAGCAAAACACCGTACATTTTGCTGTCCAGCAAGCCTACGCACCATCGTTTTACGTTGTGCATCGTGCACGGATAGACAGCACAGATAGACACGCATTTAGCCTTACAGCGATTACGTACTGCATCCGATCCGGATCCGTGAAAATAAGAATATAAAAAACTCGGACCGAATTCGGATATTGCTTTGCGCACTGCATCCAATCCAAACACGTGAAAATACGAATCTAGAGTCTAAAAAACTCGGACCGAATTCGTATATCGCTTATGCACTTATCCGATCTCTGATCCAAATTCAAACAATTCAGGGGCCATCTTTGGCATATCCATTTGGCGTCCGATTTGAATCCGAGGTAATGCGTAAGCGTTCATAGAACCAGTACTACGGCTACTTCGGTCCGTCAATATTTCTTCCGAATTGGAAACTCACGGATTACGGAGAGAAATCGGATGACGGAAGTCGGATCTAGTGCGTAAATTACCATACAAATAGTTCTATGACTACTTCGGAACGTATTTTCTCGGATTCGGATCGGATGCAGTGCGTAACCGCTCTAAGTCACTTCGGGGAAGAAATACTTTAACCAATGACTAAATGGAAAAGATAGAATTTAAAACATAATATAATAATACCCACATAAGAAAATTAAATTATCAGCACATTAGTACTTCATAAAGTGAAGCGGATTTTAACTTACATATGTTATGATTTAGCTTTCATTCTCACAATTTCCTTTTCTCTTAGAAATTCTAAGAAATTAAAGCATAGAAAATAAACACTAATCAATGTGCCTACACTAACGTCTCTACGCTTTTCTATCTATACCAATCACTGCTCCATAACATAAATTAATTTGTCTCCTCAGCTTTCTGTCATTCAAATAAATCAATAAGTAATAATCGTTATAATACAAATTTATCTTCGCACCGATTACTTAATTAGCACGACGGAAAGGCAACTAGAATTAATAATGAATTACGATCATTGTTTTTAACACCTCTGCTTCGGCCGATTGCAGACTTGGTGAAAGTTATTACAAATATGCAGTTTAGATCTATAATAATTGGCAACGTAAGGGTAATGAGTATGTTGTTTACCGAAAGATAGGTCTCTTCAATTGTTCTCTCGTTTAAATGTCGTTAATGCATACATATAACAGCACCATTAGGTGAATGTGCAACAGCGCCCTATTGTTCGTCAATAATAATAAGGTACCACAAAAATTTAGCTTTTCTAAAAATTGCATCGGCTACAATAGTACATTGTTACTCATCAACAGACGTTGAAATAAGGCCAACGTCGTCAATTGTGGACAGGAGTGATAACATGGAATTACTGCTGCATAAAGCTCCATTCACGTCCGAAGTAAAAGATTAAGTATGAACTATCACAAATAAAAATAAAACTGTGTAAGTCGGTACAAAAGCAATAAAATAAGGACAATAGCATCCAACATCGAACAATGAAACCATTGTAAGAACGCCATTCACGCTAAATGACCAAGCATTAATTGCAAATTCAACAGATAAGAATGAACAACTGCTTGTATGACACTTTCTCGAAGATAGTGATGTCAAATGTCAAATGTTGGTAGATAAAGGTGCAATATGTTTGTCCGGTCCAGCATTATCGTAAACAATAACGCTTTAACATTAAGCAATGAAAGATAAAGGAGTGAAAATTGATAGTAATTTGTTGTTTAATAGTTGAAATTTACGAGCTTCGTTGGGGAAATTGTAGGGTGTGAGTAAGCTGTGTTTCAAATTTGCTAATAATGGCAACTGATAAGATTTCAAACTAGTATTGGAAACCTGTTGTCCAGGTCAAATCAAACTTCAACCCTATTCAATCAAAGCTTCCCCAGTTCCATGCTAAATACACTGAAGGATAATCGAATACGTAACAACGTTGGGGATTTCGTCCACTCAGCGCTTGTCACCTGATCAGCATCGCTTCAACCCGAGCTGTCACCACTTTGACCGCAGGCTGTTAGCGCTTCACCGACAATACAGCGACAATGTCCTGTTGTCAAGTACTAATACAGCGTTCATATATTTTATTGTTTTAGGGCCTTTTGGGGTCAATATCGTAGTGTATGCGTGATAGAGGGTGAACTCGGTGACACATTTATGTCGTGAAGCAATTCATCAAGGATACATCGCTGATAAGTAGAAGTCACTGTATAGAAACTAAAGGAGATGTTTCAGAAATGTATGGAGCCTGGGCCAGCACCATGTACACTATATGGAAATATAGCTATACAATAAAGTAACCGTTTTTTAATGTTAATTTTCTATAATTTTTTTTTTTTTTAATTGTACACTCAAGTTGACTTGGTCAAGGAGAGCAACACAACACATAAAAATATGGCGGATAGAAATTATGTGAAATGTCATTTTGACAACTGTTGACATGTCATTGACCCCATAGTGTTTATTTCTTGTGTACTTACATAACATAACTACGTTATTTATAGAAGAAAATACTTGATTTCGTTATAATTATAATGAAATAGAAATATAGGTGGTTAACTCGATTGCGTCACACACACATCACGAAACCTAGGACTGTTAAAGTTGTCAAACTCATGTTAATGTCAAACACAACTGTCATGGCTACCAGAAAAAAGGGTTAACATATTAAAAAAAGTCCCCAAATAATAATTCCAGTACAATTGTACTCTTCTTCAAATTAATTTATTTGTATTTTTATGGTAATCCCCTATTTTTTTCCTATTTTTCTATATATTGTACATAGTGGTGGCCCAAAATCAAACATCTCCTTTGTATAAACAGTTCGACTCTTGAGGTTAGGCAATGCAGACCAGATGCAAATCGATGAGCGACATTCCATAAATTTACAAGATTACAATTGTCTATAGTACTGACAGGCTGCTAACTCATCGTCTGTAAGTGAAGGGTTGATAAGCAAAGAGCATAATCCATTTTCCTTAAATGACTTTTGCAATCGGAACGGTGTAGTGGCGCGGTATTCTTTTAAACAATAATTTATTAATTTTGCAATCGATTGATCTGAGTATTTTCAATCTTAGAAGAGAGGAGGAAAGTATTACTAATAATGTTCTTAACTAATCAAGTCTACAATAGGTTTGATTAGTTAAGAACAAAGAAGTACATATTCCAAATAAATATTCAACCAAATTTTATGCACATGGAAATCACAATAAATTTTAATTGCCAATACATATTCAAAGCGGTGAACCAAACACTAAATCGTCTAAAAGTAAAACACCTAACTATATTTCTCATATTACTCTATTCGATTATACGGTTCAAACGGCCACTTACAAGCGAGAATTCATTATGTCATGCTTCGACACATTTCAAAGTTATTTTGTTTCGTAGAAACGTCTCCGTTGCACACAATCGTTATAAATCCACGTTCGACTATGGGTATTTCTAGTACCAGTCTAATTTGAGCTTCCTCTTTCTTCATTACTTTAGCTGTAAGAGGTTTTATTGATCGGTCGTAAGATCCTACTTCATTGGTCATGGTGACCGCTTCAATGGTTTATATATTGTTGGTTCGCTATGCATAGTTATTTCCCTCACGTATATCGGAAAGGGCGTCGAACTTATATTGTTATTAGTACTGATATGGCAGTCTTTATAATAGTTAACGCTATTTACATGATCTCATTTGCAAGTATGTTACTTGAGTCATGAATGAATCATGTTGGTGACAAAGATTTTTTCTGTTTGATGGTTTCGAAGAAACGGTTTATTTTCGGCGCGGACACCTTCTGTCTTTCATGAATGTTTAGCATCCAAATTTTTCATGGTAATTAAATTGGGACGCAAAGGGTTAAAGCGGTATATTTTTGGCGATAAAAAATATTTTTGTAAGAGCTTTACAAACAAAGTAAGTTCAAGGTCATTTGATACGTGTGATATTGAAATTGAAATAAGGACATGAAGATCTCCGACACAAAAATAATGCAGACGACATTAATACCTTCATTACGGTATTAATCAATATTGCGGCAAGATTGAAACATTTAAATCTGTCTGGACCCGAAAGCTTGAGCTACTAAATTGAGCAGTTTGGTACGGAAATTTTAAACGTGAAATTCGATTTGAATTTTGCAGTTTCGATCAAAATTTCGTGGGTTTAATTTAGAATTTTGAATACAGGTATTTTGCATTGAATTTCGCTTTAGCCGGAAACGATAATTGTAGTGTGTGCTTCCTGGCTTAAAGCTGGGTGAAAGAGGTCATACAGGTGCATACTGAAAACATTATATCACCCAAAGTTGATTTCCCATAAGAATTGCAATGATCAGATGATAGCCAGTCTTAACCAAAATCTCTCCATATCAAGGATGAATAAACACAGCTTAACGACCAAGTTTATTACTATTATGGCACTATTGATTCTAATGAATAGATTACAGAAATTTAATTTATTCTTATTTAAATTTATGTAATCAATTGACCATAAATTGTAAGTTACTTATGAATACCCATGTCTCGACAACTAGACTCATGTTGCCAATACAAGAAACAAGCTAATACACAACTTCAATTATAAATTAGTTTCAGCGGAACACAATTTACTAATAAACCTCATAGAAAGCGGCATCTGTTCAATGGTCTATTCATCCTATGAATGCTATCATTAATAATCTTTTCTGTTTCAATGTATTCAGTTCCCGTATGTCCATTTGTTAATTTGACGTGTCTGAAATTAGAAACTTGATTGCTTTTATTTATTTTATCGAATTTGTTTTGCCAACAATTGTGAATTTGTGATCATTTATAATTATTGCATCTTTTGCTGTTTTTATCTATAACGGGATAACAATTTTAAATGCGTCAACTGGATCGACTTAAACTTAACTTAGATTTACAACTAGAACTTAAGAAACTATCAATATCATTTGAAGAATGGTTTTCCATTTATTATTTCTCTCTGCAAGAATGTAAGATGGTCTCTGATGGATCTTTAGACTTACTTTTTATTTTCAACTTCTAGAATTTTATTCTATAAAAGTGCGACTAAGGGCCGATTTTTCAATCGTCAGATAAATTTTATCCAAGGAATAATTATGACAGTTTGACATATTTTCTATAGAAAAGCTATCAAAACATCAAACTTATTCCCTAGATAAAAGTTATCTGACGATTGAAAAATCAGCCCTAAGTTGCATTCCTTTTATAGCAGTGGCGCCTCAATCCAGACTCATTTAAATATGTCGATGGAAATTGCTGTCCATTGTATTCCTAATTGATGTATTAGCACTTGTCAATAGCCGTTCATTTACGATTTCCGACACCTAATTCATTTAGAAATCGAAATGTGAATTCACAGGAAGCAGCCAGTCACGAAACAAAAAACAATAAAACCTCTTTCCCATTCAGCCCCCATATGAACCGTAATTAGTCGTGTTGCGTTAATGTTAATTATCGCCATGGGAAGACTGTATATAGGTACCACCACAGTTTATTGATCGAAGTTCGATGCCTGTTAACTATGTGGCATGCATGTTAAGAAGTTTTTTTTTCTTTTCTGTCAGGTTCGCTTGAAGCGTTTTTGTTTGAAGAGTAGATGATAGATATCGTATTGTGTTGATCTGTTTTGTCTTTTTTTATAGGTATGGAAGTATTAGCTGTGTGAATATGAGATGTATGGTTGCGTTTAGTACTAGATTTGTCACTATAAAGTCAACACAATAACTTTTCTTACTATTTATTTTTCTTTAAAAAATATAGGTAGCTTCTTTAAAATTATTGATTTTATACGTTGTATTTTTATCATAACCAATTTTACATTACACGTCACCTTCAATTCATCAGGTATCTTCTATATCTTTCCACTCTGCTCATATAGGTCGGTGTAGTAACAAATTAACACATACGCCATCGCCCTTCGGCCACAATGCTTCATTGTTCTAACTGTGGTAATTTGTTTATTCAGAGAACGAACTTTCGGGGTCGTGAAATGGAGATCACGTTTGAACTGGAGCGTTTTAGTTGAGTTTTGGGAGTGTAGTTTTTTTTTCTTTAGCGTTTTTAGGGTTCCGTACCTAAAGGGTAAAACGAGACCCTATTACCACAGTGTACCTACTTACTAGATACAGTGGGTCAACGCCCATACATTTGACAGGTCCTATGAAATGTCAAAATTATGTAGGGGCGGAGGTTATGTATTGTCCCAAGCATGCAGTATGGTTACTCGGGACATAACCTCCGCTCCTTCATCCCGCAACCCCCCGCACGATTGCTCTATGACAATATTCTACTTTGACCGACTGTAAGGAGTAAGATATAGGTAGACTGTGGTATTACTAAGGCTGAGATCTATAGATCCAACTTGGACTTTGCTCAGACTTAACTTTGGACTTATGATAAAGTCAGTATTTATAGAGCCGTCTTTGAATTCATCCGAGTGCGTGCTTAGCAGATGCTTAGCAAAGTCTAAGTTCACAAATAAGACTCCGCTGTCCGTCCGTCTGTCACCAGGCTGTATCTCATGAACCGTGATAGTTAGACAGTTGAAATTTTCACAGATAATGTATTTCTGTTGCCGCTATAACAACAAATACTAAAAAATAGAATAGATAATGGTACGGAACCCTTCGTGGGCGAGTCCGATTCGCACTTGGCCGGTTTTTGTTCTTGCGATGTTCTGTAAAGCCTTTTCCCATCTATATTGGGGCCAGGGGCCTAATTCTCCTAAAATAAATCTTGATAAATCACAACCGAACCAAGGCCGAACCGTTCATTCAGACAGTTCTCAATTTCAAAAGCTATCAAATTGTTTGACACAAAAAACAAAATCAATCATTTTGAAAGTTTTCGAAAACAAAAACTGACTGACGGTTGTGGTTCGATTGCGTTTGGCAACAATTTATTTTAGGAGAATTAGGCCCCAGCTTCCAGTCGAAGTAGATGCTGCTGAATACCAGTATTTTAGACGCGAGCGACTGCCATCAAACCTTCGCAACCCAGTTACTGGGCAAATCCGATATCCTAAGGTTAGACCGGTTGTCAGATTTTTAGGCTTCTGACTACTCGGCTGTCCCACTTCAAAAATTAGTAAAGGACACTTTTTACAAAAATCGTTTTATTGCATAAACTTGCTAACCTAGAAAGTCTCTGCCAAATACAAAAACACCAACGTTGAAAACTCACATAATAAGCAGATACATTTAAGCATCGATACCTAGTAAGTGCTATTACCTACCTCTGATCATTTTAAAACCTAGTAAGTCACTTTAACCACATGGTTTTACCTAACATAAATACTTTTCAAAGGCTGACCGATTTAACGTTTATGCGCTCTCCTGTAAAATTTCGTTTTAAGCCCTCACTAGTTTTGAAATGGGACAACCGTATTACTACACACAGGAGAAAGATTTTGTATAACAGTTGGATCATAATTATACTTTTATCAAATCATCAAACATCTGGTTCAATGTTCGGTTTGTTAAAATGTCATTCGAACAGCTCGGTGTTTTGTTACAACTAAATGCTCTAATATGTTCTGTGTACTCAACTTCAAGTACTACGTTTGAAACTCATTCTAGCGTAGGAACGCAGTAAAAATGAGTAAGTAGTAGCCAACAAATCAAGTGGTAGAAATTAAACTGTCTATTGTTGTTCCCTTAGACAATGGAGCTCAACTTATGCGTAATAGATCTTTAAGTTGAACACTTAAGTTGGGTATTAGCAATGAAATGGGTGTTCGTACACCTGACATTGAATACTTAGAATAGCGAGCGTGGTGTGTGGTGCGTTCCTAAGAATAGGCCGTCCTGTATTTTCTGTGAACAACCTATAGTGCTAATGAGAGATAGTAGGAGTAGCAATTTTGTAATGTGCATACATCATACAGATATCACCATCATGCATCGTAAGTAGAAATGAGAGCAGCTCTTTAGTTTTCAAAAAGAAAATTCATCCTTCCGCGAAGCCGATGCTTTAAAACCATACCTTAGGGCCTGTCCACATCTCCACGTCATGACGTCATCAACGTAGAACGGTGCGGTAACGCGGCACGGTGCGTTGACAGAACATGCAAATTTACGTTACCGTATCGTAACACGTTCCGCCTCTAGCCGCAAGCGCACACGTAAATGCGCTCCGCCCCCGCTCTCCACGCCCGCGAGTTAGTCGCCGTCTATGTGCTCCGATGCTTTAAAACCATCCCTTACTGTTTCTCTTATTAAAATTCAGGATCTACATAGTCAACGATAAATCTCACAATGATCCTGACGTGCATTTTACGATACGGTAACGTAAAGAACAATGGTCACTCGGCTAGCATGCTTGTACTAGTAAAATCTAACAAAACGTAACTTGATGAAACATATGTCGTTTCATTCGCCTACATAAATATAACTAAGTACAGCCTTCAATATATTTTTAAAAGTTCGGAGAGACACGCACGTTACGTCAACGCACCGTGCCGCGTTACCGCACCGTTCCACGTTGACAACGTTAAGACGTGGAGATGTGCACAGGCCCTTAGTCGCTCTCTGACTGGTAAAGAATTGGTATTTTCCCATCCAACGACCACCCAACCCCGACGAAATCTAGTCATAAATTCTATAATGACAGTAAACCCCGATCGATTGCTCGTTAGGGGCGTTTAACAACTAATTCTTCTGAACTTGGTGAAGTATCGAGTCGTTCGTTAGAAGTTGCTAGCATCGACGTCGGTTAATTGTGAGAATTCTAAACTCCGCACTAATGAAGGAAGGAAATTAATTTTAACTCCAACTTTAGAGTGGGGACGGTCGTTCATTTTGTTGGAAATAACGGATTAATCGATGTTGGAATGTGTCGAGTGGAAATTGTTATTATTAGGGCAATGATAGCTGTTTTGGATACGAATAAAGTTAAGGCAAAACATTTCATGAAACTTATAAAAGACGATCAAACAAAAAGGTTTCTTCTTAGTCTTAATATAAGTCACATTTTATAAATATATTACAAATTGACTTCTTCCCGTTTGACCCTTGTCGCACGTGATGGTAAACGCAGACAGGGTCTAAGATGGAGCACACGAATCCAAATAACAGAGATATAGAGGGATTCCCCTATACCACTCTGGCTCTCACATACACACGACGGAATACAGTAAACTGCTTGGCGCCGGACTTTAATGTGAGGGTGGTAGCTAGCCAGGCGGAGCGTATAAATTTGATCACCAAGCGTGCTGAATTTTGTTAAATCTTACAAAACGCGTCTATTCCTAACGTGCGGTGAGAAAATTTTTAATATAAAATATAATGTAGAAAAATATGTATAAAACATAACCCTGTTCTTGCCGTCGCGCAGTCGGGTAAAAACAGTGCTACGCCCACAGCGAGGTGGTAAGACCCAAGCTACAGAGATTAGGGACACAAAGTGAGAACCTGTTCAGGAAGTCAGGATGCGTGCCGTGTCCAATACCACCTAGTTATAACACGTCATAATTAAAGTTTTAGGTGTCAGGACAGACGATAATATACCTGACTAGATGTTGCGCGTAGTTTCACTTGAATCCTAGAAGAACTACTTCATGATCTCGCATAAAAAGTCCTAAGATCATATGTCCTAATCCAGGTCATGGTCTATTTGTGTGCCAAACGTCCCAACTCCGTTAAGGCGTGATTGCTTAATTAACATCCTAATTCACAAACTCACAAATATCCAAACTTTCACATTTGTAATATTAGTAGGACTTATATCGAACAATTTGAATGCTAAAAATGCATAAGAATAAGCATAGTGTAAAAGGCCATGTGGCCTGCGGGCGACGGGTTAGGGAACCCGTCGCCCGACCTGTAACAGGGGGTCTACTCTCTAAGCACGAAGTCCGTGGTTTCGGCCTTAGTTACGAGCGTTTCCTAATCCCTATCACCTACGGACATACGATTATTTCGGGGCACGAACCAAGAATGAATGACAACACGATTTGACAGTTGTCCCTACTACCGATGTGTCGCCCGTCCGAAAAGTTGAACTTGACTCTTGTTTTGTTCACTCCTACGTTTCGGGCTACTTTCGGACGGGCGACTAACTTTGTTGACGGACTTAGGGAGTAGGCCCCCAGGCCCTAGGAGGCGGCGCGCATGTGTTCCGTGCGCGCCTCTCAGGAGGACGTGGGGCAAGGCCACACAGAAGGAGAGGTCTGTCAGGGGCTGGCGGACCGAGGCCTGCCGGGGTTACGGTGCATGCAGCTGCGAATCCCGCGACCCCGGCCAAGGGTCAGGAGAAGGAACACCGTCCCCCTTATTACAAAAGATGGTTTAAACCAAGACTAAGCTAAACCCAGGTTTAAAATATACCCATCACTTTCTTATGTCATATAACAAAAAGAGACGGGGCTACTCTAAAACCAGGGTTTTTCTTAGACCATCTTTTGTAATAAGGGTAAGGTATCCTTGAGGATTTACCCACTATAAGAAAAAGGGTGGTAAAAATGGCGAAATCCACCATTTCTATGAGAACCTAAAGTTCATGTTCCGCTTGCCTTATCCGTTAAAATGAAATATAATTTAGTGTACTACTTATATTAAATGTATGTAGGATTGTAGGTGTGTATGTAGTATACGCACACAATAAGTAATAAACAACAATGAGCATAAACTAACAGTACAATTTTATAACAAATAAACCTCTTAATGTTGCTGAATGCTGATTTTACGACTGACCTGAATGACGGAATAATTTAAAATATGTTATGTTTTGTGTGTTAGGGCTTGCTTAGAAAATCGACTGAGTCTATTAAACTACATGCATACAGCATGTAGTTTAGCAGTTGCAGGGTTTACAGTTGCGACTTGATGTGCAGTAGGGTGGGCCAAAAAACTTTATAAAGACAATTTATACAAAGAAAATTGTAGATTATTATGACAGCGTTTTATAATTTTTACCTGTTTCTACGATTAACAGGAAGAAGTTGTTTGAGTTTTCAGTAAAGATGAAATCTTGGTTTTTTTAATAATTAAAGGGGCATCTGGAGGCGGAAGATAATCTCCGATTGCTTTGAAAATTTTTAATTTAATTAATATGAGCACTTGACACGTTTTTACTGCTGTTACAAATCGAAAAAAATATACAAGAATAACCTACTCTAATGAGCATTCTTCTTGCAGTTATGATTTCTAATATGAAACGCATTATGTTTCACCAAACGCGGCGTTATTAGCTCCCTTAGTGCCAGAACTTTTAGTTTTCTGACTGCGTTGCGCTGGTCGTAGCTAAGAATTCCGTATGACAGCGATGACTTCACTTCGTACCGCTAATCCGTTCGTTGATGAATTACCAACTACCCAACAATAGATCAAAGCGATAGCGTACGTAATAGTGGCGATAACGCCATCGACAAAACTATTGATCGATAAAAACTCGTATATGTCAACCTCTAGCGTTGATAAGTACTCTCTGCCCTAATTTTCGTAATTAAATACAATTTATCAGGAAACATATACAAAGATTTATTACTGTAATAAATTTTATTGTTATAACTTGCATGTGCCGCGTTGACCCACTGCAACTATGTACAGTTGGAAACAGAAATAATAAAAATATTATTACTATCAAAAGTTGACTGTTATCATGAATGCGTACAGCGCCGTTCAGGATGACCGATTATTGTATGCGGCGACTAAATGTTGCTGTCACATCAATCAATCATTTAATCTACGCAACTATCATAGTTCACTGGCGAGATATATGGCGCTCCAGTTGCTACATATTAGTCCTATACATAATAATAAAAATGATACAAGTATAAAAAAAAAACTTTAAAAAAGTAAAAACCGACTTCAAAAAAAACTAAACGGAGTAAAATAATTATCATTTAATAAAACTACCAGTTTCAGAAGTCGGTGCATTCAATTTGTTTCAGCGTAGAACACCGACTTCTGAAACTGGTAGTTTTATTAAATGATAATTATTTTACTCCGTTTAGTTTTTTTTGAAGTCGGTTTTTACTTTTTTAAAGTTTTTTTTTATTTTATACTTTTTAGTGCCACAAATTACAATAGTGTACAAATTCTCGAACCAGCACTACAACTAGAACGTCGTCTACATACGATTTGTGTGTTTTTTTTTGTTTTTGTTGATTTTTTCAAAAAGTGCTGAATCAATTTCAATAAAATTTATATGGGACCACCTCTGAAGTATGGCCTACCAAACAAAAAAAGAATTATCAAAATCCATTCATAATTGGCGGAGATATCGCGTAACAAACACAAAAAAAAAAAAAACAAAAAAAAAAATTCAGACGAATTGAGAACCTCCTCCTTTTTGAAGTCGGTTAAAAAGGGGGAAAATATCACTTACTGCGACACGACAGCTTTATAACCAACTAGAGGTCGGCAGCGGTTTCGCCCGCTTGGATGTTGTTTATCGCGTATGCCGCGTTTTTCTCTACCATAATATGCATGTATCTACAAATAAACCTTCCTCTTGAATCACTCTGTCTATTAAAAAAAACTGCATCAAAATCCGTTGCGTAGTTTTAAAAATCTAAGCATAGATAGGGACAGACAGCGGGAAGCGACTTTGTTTTATACTATGTAGTGATAACGTACAAGGCAAATTACAAGCAAAGAAAAAACCAGGTAGACCAAGAAGTAAGTACCCGTAGCAATTGCAGGAAAAGACAGAAGTGATAACATACAGAGAAGTGAAGAAATTGGCTCTGGATAGAGAAATATTTAGATTGCTACACCAACAAGTTTCCAGCATTTAAATTTTGGTTGATATACAGGCTGGGTCAAAAATCGTGGATCAAACGAAACAGGGCGATAGTTGGGGTTATTTGCAGTAAAAAATATCGATGTGGCAGAGCTCTAACTTGATCTCCCTAAAAGTTATGACAATTTGAGTGTTTTTAAGAAAATATCAAAATTTGTAATATTTAGCCAATTAGAGTAAAATAAGTACGGTACCTATTTGAAAACAATAAATGGTGTTTAGTTGCTTCAAAATATTTTTATGACAGTGAATACCATGATTTACGAGTATTGGCACTTTTTTCAATATATTTTAAGTCTCACGAAAAAATATTTGTAACTTTAAAAACATACTGTAAAAAAAAACTACCAAAAAATGCCACAAATAATTGCCCTGTTTCCTTTGATCCACGATTTTTACTCACCCTGTATATAAAATGTCACGACATAATTTCTCAAACTTTCCTTCAGAATTACAAAACATGTCACACCAAACGAGGCATGAGTTTTCAAACTTGTCCTCCTCGTAAAATTCATCATCGAAAGCGTACATAGTTCTTCAAAGTACAAAACACATAATTAATCTTTAGCCTCTATGTCCCATCAGATAGCACACAATAGCACATGACCAGCAAATTCTTAACCAAAGAATTATAGATGTAATTAGTGATATAAGGTATAGAGTAAAAAATATTAATAGCACGAATATTTTTAATTGCCAAATGTGTTAATATAAAAAGCGTTGATTGTTTGGCTGTGGCTTTGAAATGTGCTGGCAATTTGAAGGGCTGTTGATGTGTGAAGGCTGGATGGTGATTTGCGATTGTTAGACGCGATTTTTGTGTCAGTGCGTTTGAGGTTACTTATTAGTATTTTAATATAGACACATTTCTGAGACATTTACCTTGATACTGTCTATAGTGAACTAGCTGTTGCTGACGCGGCGATGGTTTAACTCACATCCTAGCAGAGCTAATTCATGTACTTACTCAGATAAAAAGTATCCTAAGTCCTTATCCAGGTCATGGTCTACCTGTGTGCCAAGTAGACTCGTCACGGCCCATACAAAATTTACCCAGCCCCGGTGCAAAAGTTAGTATTCTCAAAATATTGTATATATTAGGCAAATAAATTACTGACATTCATCATTCCCAAAAAAATGGCTAACATATAAAATTACCTTCTATACCTAGATATAATGTTGTAAGCATTGTGTATTATCTGGGTTGGGCTAGACACGAAGAGGTGTTTAGCCACCCAGCACAGGGACTAGATTATGTATTAATAGACATAGAAAACCAATAAAAATAATTATAGTAAGTACATTTGTTGTGTGTTATTTAAAACCTTGCTAAACAAGTTAACATTAACTATTGATGAAAACTCAAAGAACTATTAAAGCGCTAAGAAGAAATGCTGTAATATAATAATTCATAAATATTATTCCTGCGTATAAATCTAATGCAATATGAATATGGTAGACTGTTTTATTCATTGCTTACACTATTTAGCAACTTTTATACCCATCAGATAAAAAGACACTTGGAAAAAATAAAATATTCACATCTTTTTCGCATGTTTTTGTTTCAATATTTCCGTGATAGCCATTGAAATAAAATAAAAGAAACTATAAACATATATTTTACACATTATAATGAAAAATAGATAGATTATAGCGTAGAGTACCATCTCTCCCCATGGGTGTTGTAAAGGCGACTAAGGGATTCACTAGAGGATGAGCAGCAGCGTTCTCTGAGTACTTTAACTACCGTACTGCGATCGCCAACCCGCCTGCCAAGTGTGGCGATTATGGCAAACCCCCCCAACATGGCTCGGGGAAGGCTTATGTCCAGCAGTGGAAGACTTTCGGCTGAATGATGATAGCGTATTTTTATGAAATCTTTGAACATCTATTTTTCTTAAACTATTGAATTTTGGGAAGAGTTGTAAAACAAAAATTATTCATTATTATAGGTACTTTAAACACCCTTTCGGATAAATCCCCCTTTTCGACTAACGTTATTTTGCTGTAAAAACATGATTCCCCCTACATAATCTCAAGGGGATACCACCATAAAATCACGCTTTAAAGGTCGATAACCCCGTTAAAAGTTATTTTGCCCAGAATCGGATGCTGCTTCCTGTATTCCTAATATGAGCTTTTAGTTAACTAGTACGACACCCCTGGGATATAGGTTGGATTATTCATAAGCAAAGTCGTGCTGCATATAATATCTTAAGGGAATAAATGCATCTTCTAACCCCCTAAAGAAAAACTCGCACAGCCTATGCCGTTGTAGGTAGAAACACGAAATGTAGAGAGTAGTTATCTATTATACAAGGTGTAATATAAATAACGCACAACCTCTTATGAGCGTGTACGCTGCGCGGCATTTCATACAAATTTTCAAGTCTTTGTTTTTCGTAATGACGGAACCGATTTTGATGAAACTTCACACACATATAAGCAAGATATTTAGGTCTAAAAATTTAGTAAAAACATTTTCGAAATGTCTTACATAAAAAACATGATTGGAAATTTCTGTTTGTATGGAAAATTTAAAATCGGTCTAATTTAACTGTAACATTATTTTTCGAAAATGTTTTCTACTAATTTTTTAGTACTATGTATCTTGCTGATGGGTATGAAGTTTCATTAAAATCGGTTCAGTCGTATCGAAAAAGAACGACTTGAACATTTAATTTTCATTATATTCAATTACAATAATTAAAAATAAAGTCACACAATAGAATAAAAGGAAAAAATAAACTATTAGACACATCTCTTTTCTAAATCCCTTACAATGCTACTGACTGACTAGCAGTGGACGGCGTGGATTGATTGATACGATGTCGACTGTACTAGACATTGAGATTGCGATATTAACGAAGCTTTGTCTCACTCTTTCTTACGAGGTAGGCAGAATTAAAAACGTATACTATACTGCGTGAAATTACAGAAACCTGTTTTTAACAATGCTTGTTTACGGGCTCGTAGCTAAATAACAACAGCGCTGATCAAATAATTTTCAAGCTTATGGTACGCTTGCCACGGTCAGCCTGTTGATGCGTGTTTCGAAAAGCACGTTAAAATATCAGTCCCGGTTGTCATATGAAGATAGGTGTAATATAAATAACTCACAACCCCTTAAAGGGTCACTGTACTTATCATTATGAACATCTTTTACTATGGGAACAAAAACGAAACCGCGAAAAAAAAATCTGCTGTTTCCTACATTTATGTTCGCATAACTCGTCAAAATGTTGGGAACAGCAGATTTTTTTCGCGATTTCAGGTTTGGTCCCATAGTAAAAGTTGTTCATAATGATGAGTACAGTGACCTCTTAAGAGATTGTGCGTTATTTATGTTACACCTTGTATTAAATATAATATTTGTTTGTTTATGTGTTCGTTTGTTCGCACATAGTTCATTCCATGGAGTTGAAAGTTTTGTACAGTTAGTTCGCAATTGCACGAAGGTTGCCTACATAGTAAAAAAAAGTTAATTACGTGGCTGCGAGCTGCGAACAGTTACTATTTTATAACGTAAATGAACACCAAGAAATGTTTTTTCGAATGTAAATCCCCGTGGAATTCTTATTTCCTGGGGTTTTTGAACTTGAATCTTTGCACAAAATAAGTTCTTCATAGTAATTAATAAAATACATTTTTATAAATTTCTCAAAACTACTACGTTTTACGCCGAAAAGGGGGTGCAACGGGGTGTTATTTTATAGGAAAAATCTTATTTCGTGGCCCGATTAACTCAAAACTTCGTAATAAATAAACTCAAACCAATCAATATTACAAAATATGGTGTATACCAAGACTAAGTTAAACCCAGGTTTAAAATATAGCCATCACTTTTTTATGTCATATAACAAAAAGAGCTTTTCTTAGACCATCTTTTGTAATAAGGGGGAAAGAATACGCAAGTAATAAATCATGTGTTTGAGAATATTTTGAAATTACAACTCTAAGGGGGTCATACGAAGGTTTAAATTTTCATGAAAGTCACAGCCAACAGCTAGTTTTAGAATGAAATAAAATAAAAAGTAGATACCCAAAGAATGTAAGACTACAAAGTAGGCACGACTACAAATCAAGCAATACATTTCCAGTATATGCTGATCTCGCATTGAATAGGCTGTCGGTACAATGAGAGGTCAGCATATACTGGTAATTTAGAGCTTGATATATAGCCGTGTGTACATTGCAACAAAGCGTAATTGTAGGTTTACAAGGTGAGGCATTTACTACGAAACACCTATTCAACAGTTATTATTATTGCGTACGTTTATTTGTTAACTGCTGGTATAAACTTGTGAACACAGAATTTCTACAACACCCTGTATGGAAATTTAAGTTTTTGTATGAATGGAAAAGCACTTTACAAGAGAAAATGGTTTGCGTGAAATAAAGCTGCGAAAAAAGTGGACTAAAAAAACTGCATTCTAAAGGGGTATTACACCAACATATTATTATCAATAAATAGTACGTAACTATTGACGAGATAAGCCAACTGTGACCTACAAATATTTATGTGTTGAATAATTTATTTATACTTCTATGCACTATGGTGGTACAAAAGGCGGACTAAATGCCATAAGGCATTCTCTAACCTTTGGGTTAAAAAGAAAAGCATCGAAATAGGTACAGCAAAAAATAAATAAAAAATGAGATGACAATTTCGAACTGAATATAGTACAAATTCATAAGATAAATATAAGTTACATAAAATACTTAAATACAAATAATAAAATATATATACATTGTAATACATATCAAATACAAAACATTATGAAATGATTTTGTCATTATCACTATTGAAATGGTGGTGAAATTCAAATGTTAGCTATTGAATTTAGAGACCGAATTAATGAAGCGTGGAGATTATGGCGAACCCCCCTCCCCTTTTGGGGGAGGCCTATGTCCAGCGTTGGACGTTTTTCGGCTGAATGAATGTTATATCTACATAACTTTACCTATTAGCCTGATAACTAAATACTCAAACGCTACTCAAATTTAAGTTGCCAATAAGTCTCGTTCTGTCAGTGTCACTTTAAGAGCGTGTACGCCGTACAGCATTTCATACTAATTTTCAAGTCTTTGTTTTTCGTAATGACTGAACCGATTTTGATGAAACTTCACAAACATAAGCAGGATACTTAGGTCTAAAAAGTTAGCAGAAAACATTTTCGAAATGTCTTACTTAAAAAAAGATAATTGGAAATTTCTGTTTGTATGGAAAATTTAAAATCGGTCTAATTTAACTGTAACACTATTTTTCGAAAATGTTTTCTACTAACTTTTTAGCTCTTTGTATCCTGCTGATGGGTATGAAGTTTCATTAGAATCGGTTCAGTCATATCGAAAAATAAGGACTTGAAAATTTGTATGAAATGCCGAACGGCGTACACGCTCTTAAGGCGAAATGACAGTGACAGCAAGAAATTAGGGGCAACTTAAAATTGAGTAGCATAACATCACGCCTGTATAATTCCCCTGGGCAGAGGTGTATAGTACACCCCCATTTCACCGTTATGTTTAAGTACGATGAAATAGAAGGCGAGCCTATTGTCATCAACCGGGCCCAAATCCAAATTCCGGGCTGCTACTGAGAAATTCTACACGGAAAAACCCAATAACACTTTTTAGTAAGGTACCTAACCTCGCAATATTTGGCCATTAGTTGCGTTAAAGTAAATTAGTAAAAACTACAAATAAAAGAACGATAGAAACACCATACAATAATGTATGAAATAACGAAAATTTTAATATAAAAAAATATTCATAAACTTGGACAAAATATTTGGTGAACCTATTATTGAAGCTTCCACATGAGAACTATGATTATATTGTTAGAAATTATCATACTAAAACAAGTACGTCTTCAGCTTTTACTGAATTTTATTTATTGTATATGAAATTACTTAACTCGTAAACAAATTCTTCCTCCTAGTCTTTTCCCAAGTATGTTGGGATCAGCTTTTAGTCCAACCAGATGCAGCTGAATATCTGTATTATACGGAGCAATTACCATCAGACCTCCACAACCCAGTTACTCGGCTGTATCGATATCCTAAAGTTAAACCAGTTGACAGACTTTCGGACTTCTGACTACCCGTAACGACTGTCACAGACAATCATTTGGCAACCGGGACCAACAGTTTAACGTACACTCCAAAGCGCGGAAGGGTTTCGATGAGTAAACGATCACCCATCTATAGACTGATCGCGACAAGCGCAGTTTACACTTGCAAATTGTTTGATCAGCGCTGTTGTTATTAAGCTACGAGCCCGTTAACAAACATTGTTCAAAATGGGCTTCTATAATCTCACGTAGTATAGTATGCGTCTTTAATTCTGCCTACCTCGTGAGACGGAGTGAGACAATGTCAAAGCTTCGTTAATGTCGCAATCTCAATGTCTAGTACAGTCGACATCGTATCAATCAATCCACGCCGTCCACTGCTAGTCATGCAGAAGCATTGTAAGAGATTTATGAAAGAGTCGTCTCTAATAGTTTTTTTTTTCCTTTTATTCTATTGTGTGTTTTTATTTTTAATTATTGTAATTGGTTCTAGACCGTTTTAAAGTAAAATAAATAAATGCAGATTTGTGCCGTTACAAAACACCGGGTGCCTAGCCCTTAGCATCATAATAAATAAAGTTATGAATGTTTCGGAATTTTGAATATAGAAGCTTTAAATTTTATCATTATTTTAGTTTTTTAAGTACACTATTCTTTAACATAAATAGTTATAAAAAAATTAAGGTTTGTATTCAAAAAATATTTACGAAACTTTGTACGACGATCTCTTGTTTTTGATGCTGATTGTATTGGTACACAATGACCGACGTTACTTACACGCTCATCACTTCATTAGTAAACAATACTAAAAAAATCGTGACATCGTGACAAAGAACGAATAGATTATGACTACATAAGAAAAAAAAATTGCGAAACATAAGTACGTATTATGTATCTACTACAAATAAACGCACGATAAATGCAGTAACATTTACCTTGAAAATACTTTATGAGTTTTAACAGGCCTTATTTTTTTTACAATAATTTTATAACAGTCGATACTAATTTTGTATCAGTATGTAAAATAAAAAGAATACAACATCTCCTTTTCCAAAAGTTTCTCTTATAAAAAAAACAATTTCAACAAATCTAAAAACAACAAAATCCAATACTCACATCAAACCATTCATAAAATTTATCCTCAAACTTTTACAACAAGAAAAAATATCACTACACTGCCACTTTACAATAATACTTTAATACTTTTTGTCGCACAGACACTAAAGAACAAAAAAAATGTTTATCGTGCTTAAAAGTCGGAGCAAAAAGTCGCTCGTGCGGGTTCGGCCGACAGGAGCCTGGCTGCGACTGGCGATTCCGACTAGTTCAAATGTGCCTCGGTGGGTGAAGCACGGGGTTGTGTGTCGCACTGTGTTCTGTGTCTTCGTCACCGTTTAGAACTTTTGGTTTGGATTTCGGAGTAATTTTTTAAAGACTAGGTTCTTTTGGAAACGAAATAAAAAAATGATCATTTTTTTTTTTATTTGCTATCTTGTTCGCGTTTGGCTCTAGTTGTACCTGATAGTATGTGAAAAGGTCTAAGATGTATGACACGAATCTAAATAACAGAGTTAAAGAGGAATTTCCTCATACACCTCTGGCTCTCACATACACACAACGGATCACACAGGAAACTGCTACATTCTTGACATGAAATTGCATCTAAAAAAAGTAAAATAAAAAGCTCAATTTGGCATATGATCGAAGTTATTTACTGAAATGTTAAAGTTCAAATATCATGTTAAGATCGGTAAAAGATTGCAATATTAAATTGCATGTCTGTCAATCAAACAAGATTGATGCAAATTCTTGTGGTCAATCCAATAAAGTCTTGAATGTGAAACTTTAATGATAAAGATTAAACGCAGCAATATATCTATATATAATACCTTTAATACTTTAGACATAAAAGTTATATTAAAGACACACAAATATTGAATACAACACCAGAATCTATCACAAAAGGTAAAAATCGTGTTCGAAATTTAAAAGAAGGTGACATAAAAAAAAAAATCTAACCCAAAAATAGAGTCACCCAATAGAATTCGTAAAAAAACTTTACATTAAAATGCTGTTCAAAATTAACACAGAACTTTGTCCAATATTTTCTTTAGCAATAGTAAGAAAACAAACTTAAACAAAGGACACTGTGTCTTTAGTTGGAATACGCAGTGTTCAATGTTTTTACCGGCGTTTGGCGCGTGCGCGGTACACGCTTTGATTCGGGAAGACGAAAGTTGAGTACTGTTATTTCAAAGAAGGTGAGCCATTAAGGTTTATGTTGTTAAGTACTGGAACTATGAATTTGGGTAATTAAAATCTGCAGTAATATTGGTCTCCTCTAAACTGTTAAATTAACAATTCTGGGTATTGGTGAAATTATGACGCTGTGTGGCAGTTTGCGATCATTGTATGATGTTATTAATACACAGATGAAGACTAATTCATATTTAATTCTTCCTCTATCGGCTGCAGGTAATGATAGAGTCTGCTGGGGTTCCGATCATCGGTCCTCAGAAGAAGAACGTGGTGATTTTTGGAGAGTCCGAAATAACCCTCCATGTTCCCCAGGGCAGAGGACACCGATGAGGAATTCCTCGCGTTTTTTTAATGAAGTGGTAGTATTAATCGCTATTTCTGACCTGACATTGTTAGTGATAATGCTATTGCCTCACGGCGAGTGCCAAATAGGTAAGTAAAAAAATATTATTGAAAAATAGCTATCGATACTCTGAACTGATTGTCCAACTTACGAATGTAATAAATAGTGAGTTTAGGTGCTTAACTTTGACGGCTGCACTGTTTCCTCGAAACTGTTGGCTCATCTCCTCAAAATTGTAATTTATTAGAACAGACATTATTATCATATCAATATGTATAACATACGATCACGGAACTTTAATTGCTGCCAACCATTAAATGAAACGGTCACTAGGAGATATTGTCATTTAGTCTTTATTTAAAAAAAAAAACCTTCAGGAATATATTTTTACAAGTTTTTTACTTGTTAATGCCACAAATTACAATAGTGTACAAATTCGTGGACCACTACTATTACAATTAGAACGTCATCTATATGGGTAATTCATTTTTAAATTACTAATAAACCAACATCACGCCTTGTTTTCCCCGAAGGGTTGGGCAGAGGTGTATAGTACACCCACAATTCGCCGTTATATTAAAGTCTCATGTAATAGGGGGTGAGCCTATTGCCATCAACCGGGCACAAATCCAGACTCCGGGCTGCTACTGAGACATTTCTCACGGGAAAACCTAAAAATAAATTACTAATAATATTGCATAAAAAAGCTTACTCAACTAAACGTAATGAAATTCATGTGGCACCAACTCGAAAGTAATCCGCACCAAAAAAAAAACAATTACTCAAATCGATCCATAAAACTCTGAGAAATCGGTGTACCTACACACATACATTAAAAAAAATATACGCATCGTATTGATAACCTCCTCCTTTTCGAAGTCGGTTCAAAATATTACTTCACACAAGCAAAACCACGTGCAAAAGCCACTCAATAATAATAACATCTTCAATCAAGCGTTTATTATCGTTTTATTACCTCGGTTTAATATCACGCAATAAACTAAAGATGACATTCGTCTATTTTAGAATCCATTGTTTTAAACAAGAACTGAATATTAATGATGGATGCGCACGAGTAGACCACCTCATCGTGTACATCATAACTAAAACTTGTTTCTGTAAAGTTTGAGCCACACTTGTATTGGCAGAAACTTCCTCGTGTTCTACCTAGCTTTTTTTTGGGGTGCATGAAAAGAGCCTCCACAAGTGACGATACTTCAGTACGTCCGCCGCACCCTGGGCAGTCAGCCTCGCTACCAACCTTGCTGACTGGCTAATATTTTCACCACGGCATGAGCTATTCTTGTATAGCTCGTGCCGATACGATAAAAGAAGAAGAACAAAAAGAAGACCTAGCTTTTTCCCGACTATGTTAGGGTCAGCTTCCAGTCTAACCAGATGCGGCTGAATACCAGTATTTTACACGGAGCAACTGCCATCAGACCTCCGCAATTCAGTTACTGGGCAATGCCGATATCCTAAGATTAGACCGACTAGGCGACTGTCAGACTTTTGAGCTTCTAACTACTCGTAACGACTGTCATAGGTATTGGTATGACACCCAGGACTGCTTAACGTGCTCTCCGAGGCATGGAAGGGTCTTCATGTTTAAAGAATGGTCACCCATCCAGGGACTGACCCCGGCAAGTGCAGCTTAACCTTGCAAATCATATGATCTGCGCGGTTGTTAATTAGCCACTAGCCCCGCTCATTATCATATCATATCTCACAAGAATAGTCCTCATGTCCTCATATAAACATAAACGTAATCAGTCCATGTTACTGTCCCACTTCTGGGCATGGGCCTCTTCTCCGAATGAGAAGGGTTTAGGCCATCGTCCGGTTTATTCCACTTTGTTCCCCTGGGTGATATCACCTGGGTGAACAAAGTGGAATTTTTAGTGTCTTTATTTCACCTGACAATATCACCCAGGTGAATTAGTGCGACATATTTGGTCTCCGTTGTTCACCTTGTAATTAAATCATCCAGGTGAACAGTTGCGACTTTTTTTTATTAATATTGTGGACTTTATTCACCCACATACATACATATTTGCTAAAAAATTCAAATCAAAGCCAACCTAATATTTAAATCAATTTAATGTAAAAGAAACAAAAATGACCACACTGGCCTGGTGCGGGGCCTGGTGCGGGGTGGCAAACTAACTGCACACGACATCGAGAACAATCATTTTTCTTTAAAAAAAAAAAAAAGATTACCCCATACTAGGACTTCTCCTGTATCGTGGGTGCGTTTACAGACACAAATCTCACATACACAAACGCCCAGACCCGAAAAAACTATCTGTAGGCCATATTTTTCCCGTAGCGCAGAAGCCTATCATCGCTCAGCCACTGAAACAAACGTGTCGTTAAATTATTATTTATCTCAGTTATGCAAGTTTGCTCACGATGTTTTCTTCGCCGTCATCGCTAGTGATAATCAAAATTCTGACCCGCACATGAATACGAAAAGTCACAAGATGCAGGTCGGGATCGATATATTTATAGAAGGCAAGCGTTCAACTTTTGTGTACGAGACGTGTATTGTCATGCGTGAGTTTTGTCAGGTATTGGTCGTACTTATCGTTACAGGACGTGTATTCCTCATTCTTCTTAGAAATAGCCCAGGGGTGGAGAATAGAAACCCCGCCGGAATGGCGGTGTACACACATCAAGAAAAGTTTGCGATCACTTTGAAAAATTATGTAGCCTTTTTGAAGCCGAATTTTCTAATCGGGATTCAAAGCGATAATTATCATGATAAATATAGATTGATAGTTATCTAGATGAATATAAATCAAATTTCAGTTGGACTTTGAATTCCGAATCTTCACTTAAATAATTATGCTAGTGATCGCAAACTTTTTTTGATGTGTGTATGTTGACGACACGTTTGATGCAGTGGCTGAGCAATTGCTTCTGCGCTACGGGTCGTGAGTTCGATTCCCACACGGAACAAAAATTTGTATGGCCTACAGATAGTTGCTTCGGGTCTGGGCGTTTGTGTATGTGAGATTTGTGTCTATAAACGCACCCACGATATAGGAGAAATCCTAGTGTGGGGCAACCTTTTTTATAAAGAAAGAAAAAGAAAGAAAGAATGTACTAGTGAATTCAGCGACCCCAGCCATAGGTTCTCGGAAAAACAACGTGGTGGTTTTAGTCGGTAAGAGTGTGGTATAACCCTTTGCCTTCCCCAGGGTAGACTGTATTTATTAGGATTTATACTCGTAAAAAAGGGTGCCGTAACTACTATTGCGTTTTCTAATAAGCACACCCTGTTAAAGTTCGAGAAAACGCGGGCAATATGCATTAAAAGATTATCGTGCCAAGAACTAACAAATAAGTCCTAGAACAGACAATAATGTTCTACGTTGTTCTCCGAAAACCAACAAGCTGTATTGACAAGAGACAACTGAAAGAGCACTTCATAAATAAACGTCAGATGACTACACTATTTGCTAGTGTTGTACCCATTTTAGCGAACAACTAAATCTAGGCATTATTTCATGGCACCTAGACATTTCTCCAGCGGGAATAAATGTTGTCGCCCGATCGTAGAATTGGGCACATCGTGTTATGCCCAGGGTTTTTCATAAAATGACCTTCTGTTTAGTTGCAGATAAAATAAAATCAATCGTTTGTCGATATTTTTAGCTACTCGCTTCGTCACATCATGATAATTATGGTTAAACAATGCTTGGGCATTTCGTAAAATATTTTTATTTCACTAGTGGCGCTTTTTCCGCACTCTACGTTTTGTTTTTAGATTATTTTTCGGCCAATGATAAATATGGTTTCTTTTCATTTGTTTGAGGCTTTCTAAATTATTTGATAAACATTTTTTTAATACACGATGAAATTGCCAGGGAAATCGGCAAACTTTATGAAGAGTTGAACTAGGTATATGACGTGTATTAGTAGGTAGGTAATTTCATGAAATACCCAGGCACATCATGATGTGGCCAGTTTAACGATTGGACGACGACATAAATACCGGCTCGCGAAATGTGAGAACTGTATAAAACTAATAGACGATGTTTGAAAATTTTGTACGGCTTCCTATTCACGGTACGGGAAATTTTGCTAGTTTTTAGTTCGTGCATTTTCATGGTATCTTTGGTGCAGTATGGTTTTGTGCGAGAGTAAGTTTAGTTTTCTATGTGATTTAATAAGGTTTCGAAGCGTAGAAAATATATTGAGAATCAGCGCTGTTGGTGTTGCATGTTGTGAAAATTAATCCTAATGTTGCCACAACATAGCATTATGCTGAAGGATGACTCATTCACATGCGAATGCGACACATTTCTGTACTTTTAGTCGAGTAGGTACCTAACAGTTGTTGGTGTAATAAACATGGTACTTGTTAAGTATTTCTATTTAAGGAACTGTTACACCTGTTGCCATTATAGTATGTACTGTGTCGATTTGCATGCTGAATAAATTTGTTAAATAAATGCAGAAGTAAATGTCAAAACAAACATGATATGTTACAATTTTGAAGAGCTGAACCATATCTTGAATTATAAAAGCAAAATATGTACGATACAAAGACATCTAAATTAAGCCTTGAAATAATTGATCAATATATAAGGTCCAATCAAAATAGTTGGACAAACTTTTACAGATCACAGTACTCACGAATATGAACAACTTTTACTATGGGACCAACGCTGAAATATAAAAAAAAATATCAGCTGTTCCATACATTTTGATCGTGTAGGTATTGCACTTTTGTATGGAACAGCTGATATTTTTTTTTATTTCAGAGTTGATCCCATAGTAAAAGTTGTTCATATTCATGAGTACTGTGATCTGTAAAAGTTTGTCCGACTATTTTGATTGGACCTTATATAGTATTTTATTCAGTACACGTATTTAATTCCAGCTCTGATTATACTTTTCTTTGTGATTGGTTTATACACTTGTACAATATTAATTTTACAGGAGAGGAATGCCAGCACACATCTGCTTAAAAGGGTAAGCAGAGGTGTTCTAATACAGAAGTCTGTACACCCTTGTACGCCCTTTGTATAAAGGCCCATGTAATATCTGGCGAGCCTATTGATATTTTTCGGGAACAATTGTGCAAGATTCGTCATCGCTTACGATTCGCTTGCCCAATGATAGAGGAAAACTGTATTCTTAATTCGTCTATTACACTATACAAGGTTAGTCGGAAAGGGGGTACTAATCCGAAGCTCATTTATAGTATCGCTGATGACGGTTTTAATGCAAGTGTTAAAATTTCAAAATTCGATATTTTTTTGGGGATTTCCATGTAAAATAATTTTCATTTTAGTTTTTTTTTTTATTCTTCGTCTCTACTTTAGTTACAAATTTAGAAAATGGAGCTTCTAATCCGTGACCCCAAATTTGACCAAAAATGTAAACACAGCTGATCATAGCTGAGGATAGATAGATTTTAGCAATATTGACTTTTGGTGAAAGTGGTATAAAAAAAGTTACTTATTACATGGGTACTTTAACATCTTTTCGGATTAGAACCCCTTTTCTGACTAACCTTGTATATCAAGATGTTTAATTTTTTCAATCGTCAGATAACTTTTATCTAAGGAATAAATATGACGGTTTGACATATTTTCTATGCAAAAGCTGTCAAAATATCAAACTTATTCCTCAAATAAAAGTTATCGGACGATTGAAAAATCAGCCCTAAAACTACTTACTAACGAACGGTACAAATATACATAAAATAATTGAGATCTACTGTGTATACAGGGTATCAAAGAAATGGTGTAATACCTCCAAACCGCATGATCTACTACTGGTGTAGAATGAAATAAGAGCGAGGGACGCAGATAGAACAAAAACATTTTTTTTTTCTTTCCGTGTTTTTTATCTCAACCACATAATTAAGAGTCAAAATCGAGGCAGAAAAAATTGGCAAAAAAATTGCAAAAAAAAAAAGAAGTGACAATACATTTTGATGCCATGAATAAATGAATGTAAGCACGGCAACACAGTTGGCGGGCACGACTAGCGCAATATCGCTTTTTGCGATCAGTTAATTTGGGGCTCTAAAAAGACTCGAAACAGAACATAATTTTTTTTTATAACCTATTTTTGTTTAATTTGTGTCACTAGTAGATCACACGGTTTAAAGGAATTACACGAATTCGTTTACACCCTATATATTATACTCTTGTAATATATCAATCTCCCCTTTCCAAAACCTCTCCCATACATTACGACTCTACACATCACAAAAGTCGCAACATGAATGCTCAGCTCTATACCAGTTATTTAATGCTTCGTCGCTCTCTAAAGAGTCGGGAACTCTTGTAGAGCCATTTACGTTGTAGAGTAGGGTCGCAGTTGATGAGCAGGCTCTATCACGGATGGGTGAAAGGGGATGGATGCAGGTGTACGGAGATGGGTGAAAAAACGATTGAATCGAGGCAATTTGGGATGAGTCTTGATTGAGAAGGGTGTAAATGGATAAATACTATACTAACTATAGAGTATAATGTTGATTTAAGTAGGTATAATACACCACTTCTTCTCTCTAGACGAGATACAAACAAATTAAAATGAACAAATTAAATATCTTGATTTAGCACACGAGGTTGTCAGCATGTGGGATGTGGATTCAGCGGTCATTGTCCCGATAGTCGTTACGGCGAATGGCCTAATAGCCAAGAGCCTCGATCAACACCTTATGAGGCTCTCGTTGGGCGGCTGGATCAAGGGCTTGATACAGAAAGCAGTACTCCCTGACACGGCACGCATAGTGAGGTTCCTTTCTCTGGAGCCCTGACTATCGGCAGCTTGGACCCTGTTCCCGATGCGATTTTTAAATGTATATTGTTTTTTTTTTAAGATATGTATTTAAAAATGTAATTTATATGTATGTGTAGAATGAATAAACGAAAATAATAAAAAGTTTATTTAGGTAAAAAGGTAAAACGCTAAATACAAATTTGCTTAAGAGCGTGTACGCCGTACGGCTTTTCATACAAATTTTCAAGTCCTTATTTTTCGTAATGACTGAACCGATTTTGATGAAACTTCATACCCATCAGCAGGATACTTAGGTCTAAAAAGTTAGTAGAAAACATTTTTGAAATGTCTTACTTAAAAAAAGATAATTGGAAATTTCTGTTTGTATGGAAAATTTAAAATCGCTTTAATTTAACTGTAACACTATTTTTCGAAAATGTTTTCTACTAACTTTTTAGTCCTATGTGTCCTGCTGATGTGTATGAAGTTTCATTAAAATCGGTTCAGTCATATCGAAAAATAAGGAGTTGGAAATTTGTATGAAAAACCGAACGGCGTACACGCTCTTAAATCTACGAAAAAATCACTTGTGTTATGTGCGTGAACTAGGTCATCCTGTGTTTCAGGCGTTTCAGTTGTTTCGAGTCTGGGCGTTTGTGTATGAGAGATTTTTGTCTGTAAACACACCCACGATACAGGAGAAATCCCAGAGAGGGGAAACCGTTTTCTTTTTAAAAAAAAAAAGTGTGGCGTGCCTATTGCCATCAATCGGGCACAGATCCAGACTCAGGTCTGCTATTTTTCTTTTTGGAAAATCTACACGGAAAAACCCAATAATACTTTGCCCATCCTGGGGATCAAATCCAGAATCACACGCTCAGCATTCGCGCTTGCCAACACTAGACCAACGAAGCAGAACATGGAGATACTCTTTATATAATTATAACTTTACATTTGAGAGTATAAATATATTTTCAAACAAAATGACAGAATATGGAGTTGAAGGTAAAGTAAATAACCTTTAAATTAAGGGCTTAAAGGTTGGAAAGGTAAAATGTTAATAATAAAGGTAAAATTACCAAAAACGTTAAACCTTTCCTTTTAAAATATACAAAGATATTAAAATGCTTAAATGTTTTAGTATGAGTAATTGGTTTATAATCCTTACTAATAGCATAAATGTGATGGTAAGTCTGTCTGTCTGTGACTTCTTCACAACTAAACTATTGAACCGATTTTGTTGAAACTTTGTACAGAGATAGTCTGGAACCTAGTTAAGGACTTATGCTACTTTTATCCCGAAAAATGCGGAATACGCGATTTCAACGCGGGCAAGACCGCGAGCGACCTCTAATATTTTACAATCTTCTATCCTGTCGGCACGAGCTATACAAGAATAGCTCATGCTGTGCTGAAAAGATTAGCCAGACAGCAAGGTTGATAGCGAGGCTGACTGCCCAGAGTGCGCCGAACGTACTGAAGTATCGTCACTCGTGGAGGCTCTTTTCGTGCACTTGCATTTTATAATAAAAACTTAGGTGATACATTTCTACAGAAAAAAGGCCAATCTACTTGTCAATACAATGCCTAATATAACATGACATAACATCACGTTGGTTAGGGCACAGGTGTAGTACACCCTCATTTCGCCGTTATGTTTAAGTCCCATGCAATAGGGGGCGAGCCTATTGGCATCAACCGGGCACAAATCCAGACTTCTAGCTGCTACTGAAAAATTCCTCACGAAAAAACCGCTTAATTTTATTGAAGACTAGCTTTTACCCGCGGCTTCGCTCGCGTTAATTTTGTTTTAAAAAAACTCTTTAACACGCTACTAAAGTATCTATAGTAATATAATTTAATCGTGATTCGGAAGACACGTGGCGCCATCTATTAACGTTATTGTTGTTTTTCTCGGGAACAGTACTTTTTTTCGGGATGAAAGGTACCCTATGTCCGTTTCTGTACACCTGACAACGTATATGCAAAATTTCAGGATGATCGGTTCAGTGGTTTAGGCGTGAAAATGTAAAAAACAAACAAACTTACTTTCGCATTTACAATATTAGTTAGGATGTTAGATAATCAATGGCACCACTGATCGTGACGTAGTCTTGTACCATAGCGGGAAGCATATTATTAAACCATGGTTAAAATAAATCAACATAAAAACTTTTTAGGCTGCGTGCCAAGTAATGTTTTTGCGTTCGGTCAGGGACCTTACATAGGCGTGCGGAGATGTCCGAAGCGGAGACGAAAAGAGATGTTTTTCAGCTAGGATGTATCCACCGAAACTATGCGGAGATGCGTACTGGCTAGATTGTAGCGGAGATGTGTGCTAGCTAGGATGGAGATGTGCGCTGACTAGAGCGGAACTGAGCTGCGTGCGGCGAATGTTGGATGTGAACGCGCATAGTGTTGATCAACTATCGATTGACTCTCGATAGCATTTTAATACTAACGTGACCTCGAAAACTAGTAACAATATCGATAGGGCTATCGATAGTATTGGAATTTAACAATACTATCGATATTATAGATTGACAGACATAATATGTAATACTATTGATGAGTACCAATAGTGTCGATAGTATTGAGTTGTGATACTATTGATACTATCGATATTATCTCTATAAAAGTGTGTTTTACAACATATTACTGGCGATACAATCGATAGTATTAGAACTATCGATATTTTAACCCCATCGATATTTAACGAAAATTCAATAGTGTGGGCACCACTCACTGTACGCCGCACACATCTCGTCTCCGCTGCGCGCCGTCGTCAGCTTGCGACGGAAAGCTCACATCTCCGCCTTGTACCGCGGCCCAGCTCAATCTCAGCGAGGAACATCTCACATCTCCGCTTTCATCGCGTCATACAAATATGATACATCTCCGCTCAGTGGTATCCACTTAAGCTGAGTGGAGACGAGATGTGTGAATAACGATTTTCTATTGGTTTTTTAAAACACATCTCCGCTTTGCTCGTCTCGTCTCCGCTTTGGTTGAGTCCGGGCCTTACATCCTACATAGATCGAACCTGAAACTAAGACCATCTATCTTATCTTAAGTGACCTAGACCATTAGGCTATTGCCCCTTCTCTTGCAAATGAACCCTTAGACCTTCTACGTCGTTGTATTAATAGTGTGTTCGCCCTTTATTACAATCATTTAGCTTAAGTAACTTAAAGATACTAGCTAAAGTTACTGAACAGACTTAAATACAATCTGAAAACACGGACTGTGCATTAAGTAAGCACCTAACTTATCTAATAGCTGGATATGAACTTTATAGTTAAGTTAGCTATGAAGGAGATGTTTTGCTATTACAAATATAAACTTTAACTTCCTATAGTACGATACAATTCCGGTTGGAGACAAATTAAATAGATCTGCTTTAAAAAAAATCTCAACTTTTGGCAGAGGTTCATTTAATCCAGATACCATCAAGGCTTTCAATATTGGTATCGGGAACAACAATAAGCAAATTGGAGGGTTCTTAGTTTATTCCAATGATCTAATTTGTTTCTTTAATTCAACTTTTATTTTCAACAAACTTTTTATTTTTAGTAAACTTTTTATTTTTAGTATTTTTTTTATTTTTAATGAACTTTTAATTTTTAATAAACTTTTAATTTTTAATAAACTTTTTATTTTTAATATTTTTTATTTTTAATAAACTTTTTATTTTTAATGAACTCTTTATTTTTAATTAATAAACTTAAATTTGGCACTCGCTTCCACACTGGGATTCTTGGTGTCGTGGAAGCTAGGCAATTAAATATTAATCTGCATTCATCAGAAAACGCACATTCTTTAAATGAATGATTGAGATTTAGATTTAATATGGTATGGCATGAGGGCCTGGTCCACAAATTTAAGGTTGCTCAGCGTGCTATGGAGAGAGAGATGCTCGGGGTTTCTGTGGTGGATAGAATTCGCACTGAAGTCATTCACCAGAGAAATAAAGTCACCGACACTGCGCGTAGAATTAGCACGCTGAAGTGGAAGTGGGCCGGCCATGTCTGCAGACGAACAGATGGTAGATGGAGCAGACACGTGTTAGAGTGGAGACCACGTTTGGGCAAACGTAGTGTGGGACGCCCTGCGGCACGATGGACCGACGATTTGAAAAAGGTGGCTGGCAGTGGATGGATGCGGGCTGCCCAAGACCGGGATTGTTGGCGATCTCTGGAGGAGGCCTACGTTCAGCAGTAGACGGCAATAGGCTGATATGATGATGATGGTATGACAATCACCTTTGCAATCTTTTAAGGAAACGCAATTAATGATATCTATCGTAATCCTACCAACATAATAAATGTGAAAGTTTGTGAAGATGCACATGAAGATTAGGGTTTCTGTTTTCTCGACATATTTTTTTTCTCGGGTTTCGAGAATTCTCGAGCCCGATTTCTCGGGTTTCTCGGGTCTTTCGAGAAATTTTTAAAAACCTTAAAAAACAACTTATGCCCGGTTTCTGGGGTACTCTTGAACGTAGTTTATCCGTTCGATAGCGCTAATGGTTCGATAAACTGACTCATTGCGTTTCTGGACACCCCAGTCAGAAGATAATCCTAGCTCAAACTTCAGAAAACTTATTTTTCCGGTTTCTTAGGTACTCCTAACCGTAGTTTATCTATTCTACCGCTATTGGTTCGATAAACTGACAGGTGACTGGTGTCCAGAAACGCACTGGCGTTTCTGGACACCCCAGTCAGAAGATGATCTTAGTTCAAACTTCAGTTAAGTTGACTGACCGATTTGCGGCGTTTATCGGTTGCAGAAGTTTATTTGTCGTTTTATATCAAGAGTATTTGAAGTTTTATTAGTATTTTATTTTGGATAGTGAGTTTTGGATTCCCAGTGAAATGGACTCGAGTAGTTCAACAGAGTCTGATTTCGAAGTGCTGGAGACTATTTCAAATATATCAGTACCAATAAAAAGGCATTGAAGAAATCCATCCGAAATGTTCACGTATGAAGAGTTTAACATGAGATATCATTTTAAGAAGGGCACTAATGATATACCTTTGTGAAATAACCAATCCTGCCCTTGAACCCATCATTTACACCACAAATAGGTACGTTAGTCTAGAAATATTTTTCTTTCCGATATAAATAAACTTTACTGCCCACTATTATAAATTACAATAAAATTTTAAAATATTTTGGCTTAATGGTTTTATTGTGTTGTTGCTATGATGAAAAATAAGAAAGACAAAATATTGTGATTTAAGTTTTATATTTTATGTATGTAAGTAATGGTTCGTTTTAAAATCATTGCAGATTGCAGAGGAGATTATCATTTGAACGTGGGGCCTACCTACCAAAAGTTGTAAAGCTTAAGGCGAAAAAATATATATAACTGTGCTTTAAAAAGAGACCCCATCTAATGGTCAATTTACGAACTTACTTATTGTTTGGATAGTTATCTAGTCGTCGACTTTGTATTCAGAAACCCAATACTAGGTAGATGAACGGAGTTTATCTTACCGTTAATTTTTATTTGACGTCTTATGTCACATTTTATTAAAAGTATATGGAGTTGTAGGTAAATTAGGTGTCTGTTTCGCTTGGCTCGTTTACTCGCGCCTCGTAAAAAGAACGATCAGAAGCTAAAGTTCGTTTCAAAATTCCTGAGACTGAATTGACATGCGCGAAACGCCAAATTTGAAAAAAAAAATCCTAAAATTTACAAGTTTCACATTTGCGCCTGTCTATTTTGTCTCAGGGATTTTGAAACGAATTTTAGATTACGTAACTTTTAAGCCAATTTTACAGTAATAAAAGAAAATCTTTGATTTCTCGAGTTCTCGAATTCTCGAAGTGTTTTTTCTCGTCTCGAAGTTGGCATGATTTCTCGACATTTCTCGACTCGAGAATTCTCGAGCAGAAACCCTAATGAAGATGAATGTTTGCTACTGAATCACGCATAAACGGCTGAACGGATTTGGATGGAATTTGGTACACAGGTGGACCATGATCTGGATTAGGTCATAGGATACGTTTTATCTGGTTACATGAAGTAATTGTCCTAGGATGCGAGCGAAATCGCAGGCAATAGCCAGTATTTAAAAAAAGACAGTATCATCTCGTACTTTATCCACTACCTTGTTCCCTACTATTGTGGTCGAGTTTAGCGTTGTTGAATTAGTAAGTTAATTTCTTACATTAACCTGCATTATTCTCACACAAATTACAATAACCAGATTTTACTTTAAATTATTTTAAAAGAGTATCCATTTTTCTTGCCGGCTCTTCTTCATAAGATCTACTTTTTGGAACCGTGCAACTAATTTGTCAACGTTTCTTTAGTGCATGTTAATATTGTGCATATCTATCTATAAAAATAAATAATAAATACTGCAAATCTATTAAAAAAAAAACTGTTCTTTGGTAAGCGGCTTGAGAACGGCTGGACCGATTTGTCATTTTTTTTATGTCAGTATTAGTCCGAATTAGGTTTTTGTGCTCGCAGAACGGACGGCCGATGGGGCCGAAAGTTTCTGGAGTCGCGAACGCGTACCGGAAGACGCAGCGTGGGCAGGCCTCCCACAAGGTGGACCGATGATCTGGTGAAGGTCCCGGGAAACCGCTGGATGCGAGAAGCACAGGACCGGTCGATGTGGCGATGCTTGGGGGAGGCCTATGTCCAGCGGTGGACGTCTTTCGGCTGAATGATGAGGTTTTAATGGAAAGAAAAAAAGGAAAAGTTGCCCGGAAAATTAGCAAAATCTGGAATATCTGAAGTTCTTTTTTCTATGGGATTTTCGTATGACACCCTCAACATCTGTCAATTCAGCTAGTTTGGAATAAAAACTTTGAATCTTAAATCAAGACTAACAGCTACAATGCAAATAATCTACTTAGCACAACCTACCCAAGATACATTGACCTTTTCATCCAACAAGCGTATTGAAAGTAAGTACATTCAATCATAATTACTCACTATTGTATTACAATACAAGCCGTATCTTAGATCGAGACCGGCTCCATATATTATAAGCGTAACAAAAACAAATCATGGTGCGACAGATACAAGATAACCGATTTCGTATGCGTCGTAAATCTGTACGTGTTACAATTAAATGAGTGTTCTGTTAGGGGCTGTTTGTATTTGTACGTAGTTTCTCTGCTGAATTGTTGGTATTATTAGAGAAGTGCACATATGCAGATACGTAATTCTAGACAAGCGGCATCATAAGTAAAATGTGAATACTCTCTAATTTAATTTTCCTTTTTATTCTTAATGGCTTTTAATTCTTATGGTACCAAAGTATGTGTTGCGCAAATGTTTATTAACATAGTAAAAAAAAACAAGTGAATTCATAAATGAAAACTATCTCTATTTTAAATTAAGTTGTTGAATTATTTTAGTTGCTTACGTTATTTCTTTTAAGGGAATTGTCGTGCCATAGACAAAAAGTTTCTGAAAAAAAAAATGAAGAAAAAAACGCCAATTAATATTTTTGTGTATCTTTTTATTTTACCTAGAAACATTTTCTGCTAGGATGTTTAATATTTCTATTAAAGATTTCACACCTTCGGCGACCTTTACTTGCATTCATACCAGCTCATATGCGGCTCAGCTGCAGATTTCCTCCATCAAAATCTTTTTTTTTAAATACAGGGTGTTAACGAATTCGTGTAATTCCTTCAAACCGCGTGACCTACTGGTGACACTGATTGACCCTGCATAGGTTTTTTTCAGAATCAACAAAAAAAAATTTTCAAAAAATGAACCATGGTTTTCTGTATCTGAGTAATTTTAGCGTCCCAAGTTAACTGACTGTATGGAGCGATATCGGACTAGTCGTGCCCGTCAGCTGTGTTGCCGTGACTTCATTCATTTATGCATGGCATCGAAATTTTCGATCACATAAAATAAAATATTTGGGAAAAAAGATTTATTTTTTATTTTTAATCAATCAAAATCCCGTGCGGGGTTAATCTATACCATTAATAGATCATGTGGTTTGAAGGAATTACACGAATTCGTTAACAGCCTGTATACCTAACCATTGTTAATATTTAATTCGACATACTCAGAAGCGGTATCTTTTCTTCTCCTCCCAGAATGAACTCAGTCTTTTATCATTTATTGCGAACACTCTTTCGTTTACGATTCAATAATTTTTTGGAGTTAGTAAATACAGCTCCAATCCTTCAAAAATTATGATCCCAACGTTTACATGTATGCAATCTTTAACAGTTACAGAGTGACTTTACAAGTTGTACCTGTACAATGTAATTGGAACGTCACTGGATATTGATCGAGATAAATCTCGATTGAGCCGACCGTTTCTATCAAATGTGAAACGCCAATTTATTCCTTGTTACAAATCCTGCAGATATGTCGGTTTTCAATTAAATTTCTGACGGCATTCAGCTTTTGTTATGAAGTTATGTTGTAGTAAATTGTTTTGGTATTTCCTTGTTGGTTTGTTGTGAAATTTCATCAAGTTAATTGCTGCTGGGTATAGCATGACTGGTTTGGACTTTACATCCGAAAACCATAAACTCTGCTAATAATTTTGTACATTTTTTACAATGGGGTAAACTCTGAATCTACGTAAATAAAAAGAAAAGTCCTGACTGATTGACTCATCAACGCCCAGCCCAAACTCTTGGACCTAGAAAGCTAAAATTTTGCGCAGAGGTTCCCTTTATAATGTAGACAAGGATTAAGGAAAGATTTTTCGAAATTCAAGCCCTAAAGGAGTTAAATAGGGGTTGAAAGTTTGAATGGAAAATCGTCACATAACGGGTTCAAAATTTCACGCAAGCGAAGTTGCGGGCAAAAACTAGTTTGTGATAAAAAACCAGCATTTTGTTAAGCAACATTGATTGTATGGAACAGATAATTTTATTTTCACTAATTCAGAGTTTGTCTCATAGTAAATATTGTTCAGAATGATGTGTAGAGTTCTTGGTTTTTGGATGTTAAGCGACTAAGTAGTCATGTTGTATAAGGTACGTGCATGAAATCTTTGCAAATAAAATTGGATGAACAAAGGAGATTAAAGTACATTATTCTATACAAACAGAGCCTTACTTTAAGTTAAAGGGTTAAAAGCTGATAATAATACAACTGCTATTATATCTTAGATATGACAGTATGAGGAAAAAAATGTTACCGCCGAGGCGCCATGAGCCATGATCCTCAACAGTGAGGAACCGACGCAAGAAAATATTATATCGTAAGGTACCTATTGAGAAATTGTAAAGTATAAGTTTGTGAAAATTTTATAATTATAACATATCATTTTCGGGGTAAAAGTAGCCCATGTCCTTCTTCAGGTCCCAGATTATGTGCTGACAGATCGGCTATGTGCTGACAAGCGCTGGCAGATCGGCGCCGGCAACCCGCTTTCTACGTGCATACGCACTATCTCTGTACCAAATTTCATCAAAATCGGTTAAGCGGTTTAAGCGTGAAAGCATCACAGACAGACAGAGTTATTTTCGCATTTATAATATTAGTTGGGAAGTAGGGATTATTCAATAAGCCATTTTGTTACACTTAAATTAAAAGAGCCTGCACGAGTGACGTATACTTAAGTACGTCCGACGCACCCTAGGTAGTCAGCCCCGCTACCAACTTTGCTGACTAGCTAAACCACCACGGCATGAACTATTCTCAAATTGCTTTGTTGACGCGAGAGAAGAAGAATTATACTTACAAATGTTTGAAGAAACAAGAAGAAAGTTTTATCATCAGTGGCTATCATTATGTAGCGTACACATATAGCCGACGTAGTCCAAAAATTTGACCAAACTTTTCATAGAACAAATCCGATCTCTATCGTTCACCAATATTAAACTACTGATTACAACATGCCCTTTTCCAAACATAAACATTGTCTCCTTAACTGATAAAAAACTAATAACAAATTCACGGTGCAACGCCCATCACGGGGTCAAACGCGTGACCAGCAAACATCGACAAACAAAAAAGAAATACAAACTTTTTACTACATTTCATAAGCCCTACTAAATATGTGATAGCATATTTCTGCCGTCCTATTTCTAAAAGGCCGTTAAGTGAGTAAATCTAATTTTGAGTTATGAGCAAAAACGTGAAAAATGGGAATATTCCGCTCTGTCCCCTCGTCGGTAACAGGGGGACAGATCGAAACTTTTTATTTCTATTTGTCCCCCTAAAGAACAGCAGGGGACAGACCAGAAATAATTCGTTCGATCTGTCCGTTTGTCTTGGTGACAGGGGAACAGATCGATTTTTTTATTCCTGATTGTCCCCCGAAGGAGACAGATCAAGGGGACAGACCGGAATATTCCGAAAAATGTTGTCCCTAGAAATTCTGAAGACATACAGATGTTTTTGTTATATCAAATTATTGGGCTACTTTGAGCTAATTGTATAACTTTTAATGAGTTACGGAACTAATATTGTTCTAAAAATTAAAGTTTCTGTTTTTGAGTTATGCTTTTTTGTGTAGAAATGTGACCATCTACAATATGGTATGATATGGTAATGTCTCTGTAAAAGTGTCTGGATATCGTAACTGACAAATGACAGAAAAATACGGACCAGACTGGTCGAAAGAGAAAAAGTTGCGCTTTTATGTAGTTTAGAAATCTCTAATTTGACAAAATGTCACTTAACGGTCTTTTAGAAATCAGACAGCAGATTTCAAAATAGTTTTTGTTACAACCCGATCACCCATTGAAAGGAGAGATTTTATTGCATCCGAAGTAGGTACGAAAAAAATAAATCGTGAACATAATGTATTGGATTTTTTGTTTGATGTCGTTAATGCGATTGGAGAAATGGTAAAGAGAGATTGTGTAAGCAGTTCGCTGGCGTCGTTGGCTTTTTTACTGTTCATAGGCAATGGAATAGCAAATAGCCGTTATGCCAGCGATCTAAGTAGATGTAGACTCAGTTTTACAATTCTTATAAGATGTAATAATCGTAATAAGAGAAGAATAATATCATATCATAATAAATCGAATTACCAATCACCTTATATTAGGCCATTGAGCAAAATCCAGCACAATCCAAGCATTTATTGCATAATCTTGCTAACCTAGAAAGTCTCTCCCAAATACAAAAACACCAGCGTTGAAAACTCACATAATAGGCAGATGATATATATTTAAGCATCGATACTTTTTTTTTTCTTGCCTCGATAAATCCTCTTAGACTAGCCCCCGTTTGGGGAAGACGGGGGGGGGGGGGGGTGCCGGACTCATACCGGCTAAAACCATCACGATGTTCCATCACTTGACCATGGGCCGGGGTCGCGGGATTCGCAAAGCATGCACCGCAACCCCGGCAGGTCTCAATCCGCCAGCCTCTCGGCGGACCTCTCCTTTGTGGGGCCCCCACGTCCTGCTGAGAGGCACGCGTGGAACACGTCGCGCCGCCTACTCGGGCCTGTTACTGATCGGGCGGTGGGTCCCCTAACCCAGCGCCCGCAGGCCACAAGCATCGATACCTAGTAAGTGCCATTCACTGCCTCTAATCATTTTAAAACCTAGTACGTAACTTTAACCACATGGTTTTACCTAACATTATAAATACTTTTCAAAAGCTGAACGATTTCAAGTTTATGCGCTCTCCTGTAAAATTTAGTTTTAAGCCCTTACTAGGTTTTGAAATGGGACAGCCGTGTTGTAATCGGATCGTCTGTTGGTATATCATTACTGCTCGTGCTTAAATTTTAACCGTAAACCGCTCCATACTCGTAACCGACTCAGGTATTCCTTGTCTCGTTAATCATACATTAGATCTCGCTCATGATACCTAACCGGTTAGCAAGAGTTGCAATTAATGCAAGTATGCCAAACTTGGTCTCAAGTGGCTACACTGAAACTTCCATAGTACTACTTGAAACTTTGTTTGGCATAATTATGTGTACTACATGAGCGTAGAAGTTTCATAGTTTGTGAACAGCTGTATAGTAGTCGTACTCTTGTTTGGTAGTCAAACGTGGATCTGCTGAGCACGAGGTAGCTTCGATTTCTGGTTTAAAGAATTATGGGTGTTTCTGTTGGAAATTCTTTGTAGAATGGCACTCCCCTCCATTGAAATTGCAAGTAAAAATGTGTGACAAAAAATATTTACAACGCGTCATTCGTTCAATGCAGATGTGTGCATTCTGCAACTGTAGGCCAAACTGAAACAAAAACATGGATCAGTCGCTTGACAGATTTGACGTCACTTATTATCAGTATCGTACCATTTGGAGGTTTGTATGACACACGTGCGCCTTGTCGAGCGGTCACTTTAAGTACGCACTAGTCTAGCAACTACTAAATATCAAAAACAAACATGATGACTCGTTGGCATATCGACCGTATGCTGCCAATACCTCCTAACATTTTTACCAAAATATAGTTTTTTGCGCCATCTGTTAGCTTATATCGTAATCTTTGTGACAACTTATCGTAACTGTTAAAACACACTAAACATACAAAAAACTGATATAGAAATATCTTCTATTTATTACTTATTTATTTTATGGAAATACCTTCCAAGTTACCGAGAGCCCAGAAGGAACATGATTTGAAAAATAACTCATTAGAAATAATAAGCGCACATAAAATTAATAAACTTGGATTTTGGTTTCATCAAATATTATTTGTATTTTCATCAATATTCAGTTTTCAGGTCTCCTGTAACACACGACCTTTTATTAATACATTGTACCACATTATCGATTACACAATTGATTTCATAAACCGATTTATTATCCTAGCATTGTCGTGCTCGTTTGACATCGATCAATCATTTTGTACGATCGGTAAACATGGAGCGATTGATAAAAATATAAAAAAGTTGGACCATCGCTGTGACAGTAATTGAGTAGTTATTGTGGTATTGATAAACGTCGTGTTGTAAAATAATAAATATAATAGACTGCGTATCTGTTAATTTATTTTTGTTTCTATAGAATAGGGGTAAGTCACGTTCTACTATTATTGATCTACAATATGAACTTTTAGAACAAAAAACTTTTGAAAACAATAAATTGTTTAAAAAAAATTGAATCGAGTAAAATAATTAACATTTATTATAAAATTAATAGTTTCAGAAGTCGGTGCAATTCTATGCAGAAACAAATAGAAGGCACCGACTTATGAAACTGTTAATTTTATACCAGGTAAGTTAATTATTGTATTTATTTCATATAATTTTTTTGAAGTACGGTTTTAATTAAATAAATAAAATTGCCACAATTTACAATTGTGTACAAATTCGTGAACCACTTTTACAACTACAACGTCGTCTATATTGGTTGATAAAAAACTACTCAAAAACTTTATGAAATTCATATGGGAACAATTCGAGAGCTCTCCGCAACAAATAAAAAAACTTAAATCGGTCCACTTTCAGAGAAATCGGTGTACCTAATTAAAAACATTTCAAAGAAGATACGCATTGAATTGATATTCTCTAGCCTTTTCCCAACTATGTCAGGTCAGCTTAAAGTTTAACTTGATGCGGCTGAATACCAGTATTTTAAACGGAACGACTACCATCAGACCTCCGCACCCATTACTGGGCAATGCCGATATGCTACCCGTAACGACTGTCATAGGTATTGGTATGACACCCGGGACTGACGGTTTAAGTGTGCGTCCTGAGTGACGGCGCACGGGCGTTTTGCGGATTGCGGAGCGGCTTTACAGTCGATACCTGTCCTTAGTGCACGCGGGAAAGATGACGCGTACGCGCGTGTTTAGTGTTTCGTTTATTTTACTTTGATTTTAATAATGTCGATATCAAAATTCAAACGTTTCTAACATTTATTTAATGCGCCGTTCATTCCGCCTGCGCGGTGCGCCGTCACTCAGGACGCACACTCAGTCCTTAAGTATCCAATACCTATATTTTTTATTGTATATCACACGCTCCAATTTCAAAAACAACAGCTTCCTCTAATTTATCATCAACACAAAAGACTAGTGAAATCATTATGCATCGCCCGCATGGGGGCGGGCAGTACTATTACAATTGTCATCGACTATTAACACCGTGTTTAACAATTAACAGGATTAAGTTGCCCAATTTATTGTGAGGGCGTTCTGGATATCGGTGGGAACGGAACAACTGGATCAATAGTTTTGGAGGAAACTTTTTGGGGACTTATTGCATTGTTTATTTATTTACGGTTGTTTTGTATGATCAATGAAGCGTTCGTTTTTTTTTAATACTTTTCCCGTCGCTATTATTTCTCCTTAGTGTAATGTAGCAGACGGCCCCAGGATCTCCTGAGCTAGGGACACGTCTGCCATACCAGTTATAAAGAAGAGTGAATATTAAGGGATCCTACCTACCCCTAACCGGACAAACAAGGAAAACACTTCAGAGAAGACAACTTTATAATATGGATAAAACAACTCTTATAATCCCTAATAGCACACGTTAAAATTTTGAATGGTAACACGAAACTTCTGAGAAATAGCACACGAAAAAATTAATGGATATACAAAACTTCTCTTGAGTGACCGAAAGCTCAGTAGTATAGTGACTAGGCGAAGTGCTGAAAGGTCAGCAATGCGGCGATCCCTCCAGTAAGTCAGAGCGCCGGAGGCTCAGCAGTTCAGCGACTAGGCGGAGTGCTGGTAGGTCAGCAGTGCAGTGCGGCGACTCCCTTTAGTAAGTCGGAGTGCCGGAGGCTCAGCAATAAGTCGGAGTGTCGGAGGCTCAGTAGTACAGTCTCCTTTAAATTAACACCAGTCCGCTCACTTTCCTGATCACCCGCAAAAGCACTTTTCGTCTTTTTCTTTTTCGAGAGCTTTTCAAATTTGAATATACAACCTTATTTTTACTTTATACGAAAACCGAGACACCCCAACAAGATTTTCATCAGAACTGCCTGAATATGTGTTTTTTTTAGTAAATCTCCAAGTTACACCTTAGTTTATGTCGCGGTAAGTTCCTTAAAAAAGTGTGAAATGCCTGAGATGTGCTATGCAGGGGTTGTCCAATACACGGAAACTGACCGAGAGGACCGTTTCAAGCCTCAAAGTGTCTATTCCCGTCAACTGTTATGGGTAGAAACCAACTGAAACAAAAAAAAAAAAAAATGTGGTGAAAAAAATATGTCAATCGATTCTCCTAGTGATTCTGAACAAACTGGTTTCAGATTTAGTATATACTAAAACTAAGGTTGTAGTGTGTTCGAAGAAGATGTGTGGCCTATGATAAAAAAAGGTTTATTATAACTAGGTAAAATGACGTATGAGGATGATGATGAAAAAGGTGATCCTACAATAGAGAGTGCGCTTACAGACAGAAATCTTCACATGCACAAACGCCTAGACCCGGAACAGTCACGCCGATCAAGTTGCAATGACGCTGCAGTTAATTTCACGCGAGCGTATCTGACAGCGATCGCCGACTAAGAGAATACGACAAGCGTGGTTTTGATCGAAACTTAACTGCAACTGCACTGCAACTGAACTTCTTTAGTTAGGTGAATTAGCGTACGGGAATCAAACCCACGACCCGTACTGCAGAAACCAATCGCTCAGCCACTGCACTAAACATGTATCCATTAAAATTAAGACTCTTGTATCTTTACAAATAATGAAGCAAAGACCATACGGCTGTCCCATTTCAAAACCTAGTAAGGGACACTTTTTACAAAAATCGTTTTATTGCATAATCTTGTTAACCCAGAAAGTCTCTACCAAATACAAAAACATCAGCATTGAAAACTCACATAATAAGCAGATATATTTAAGCATCGATACGTAGTAAGTGCCATTCACTGCCTCTGATCGTTTTAGAACCTATTATGTCACTTTAACCACATGGTTTTACCTAACATAAATACTTTTCAAAGGCTGACCGATTTAACGTTTATGCACTCTCCTGTAAAATTTCGTTTTAAGCCCTTACTAGGTTTTGAAATGGGACAGCCGCATAGCTTCCATTGTAAGTAGCTATCATCACAGGTAAAAGCTTACGGATCTTTTAATAATCCCACTTTGGCAACAAAGAAATTACCAATGGTAAGCAAAACGATTCGTTCTTAGGAACCGGGCATTAGAGACTATTATGCGTGACAATAATTTAGGTATGTGTTAAAACTCAATTTCACAATTTTCTTTAACTAGGAATTTAACCTAGTTAGAATAGTACCTTAAAGTCCGCAGCTGTCTTTCTTAACAATACACCAATGAGGCAACTGAGGAAAAAATACACGGTAAAGTTAAATAACCTAAAACAATCAAACCGAATGAATTAACGAGCTCATTGTATTCGAATTTTCAAAAAACAAGCATTTGAATTTCGAATAATCGTAAACATTTGTAGGTTTCCGTGCGCACGCGCCGATCCGACATCAAAAGAAGCGGCGTTCTGCACTGGCGGCAACACGGCGACAATCATATAGAGTAAGTTAATATTTGAAAGGTAGATACGTCATTTTAAACATTTTGTCGCTAGGTACTTAAGGGAGTATAATAACTTAAGAATAGCTATGAATAATTTACAATCAGTGAATGAATTAACCAATAATTATTTTAAAAGAATGTATCGCATTCTGCGATTGGTAAAGCTAAAATAAAGTTGTGTGGAAGAGATCGCCTTGCGCGATAAGACCGCCCACTGTGCATTTTTGTATTTAAATTGTTTTTCCTTGTTGTGTTAACCTGGTGTAATGTACAATAAAGAGTATATAAATAAATAAATAAGGTCACAAAATCCTACAGAATCAACTCAGTTCAAAAATTAAACCAAGTAAAAACTCTATGAAAAAAAGGCTCGAATATAATTTAATGATTGCTAAACTTATACCACCACTACAGATAGATAGATATACTTTATTGTAAACAAAAAGAAAATACAGAAGATAAACACATAATTAAGAACAGTACAAATGGCTGTCTTATCTTTTTAAGCAATATCTTCAAGACAACTATTGCATGGAAAGAACACAGTTTTGTACCTACAGTATAGGCACAAAACGTTCCACAATTAGGCTAAGCGTATGCTGAGACGCAGGTGACGCAGCGCAGCACAGTACAGATTTTGCCGCGCAGGGCAGGCGAGGCAGACATAGGCCACGACATGCTGCGACGCAGCTCGAAGACACATTCGAGTTTTAACTAGTACAAAGACTAGACTAGTTCGAGTTCACGAACGTTTTTTTTTAATAGTCTACATGATTAGTATCATACAAACAAGGTTCACAACGCACTAATTCAATTAAATGTTCTGTCATTGCAATAAAATTCGAATTAGCGGTAAAAAACACATGTCGAACTTTACGCGTCGCGCAGAAATCTGTGCCGGCACTACAACGAGGTGCAGAGCAGGGCAGATGCATGTCTGTGTCGCACACGCCTGCACCGCAGCGTACACAGCTCTTAGGCCGGTTTTAGTGCTTGACCGACCGTCGGTGCGTACGTCGGTCGCGCTTGTCATTTGTATGAAAATTCACAAGTCGTGACAGTGCTCGACCGACAGTACGCACGCGTATATTGCTACGCACTGCGTACGAGGACCGTCGGTCAAGCGCGTCCGCATGCGTGCCGTCGGTCGACCGACGCGCTATGGATACATATTAACGCGTTCAGTGCTACACCGATCGGTGGACCGACCGTACGGATGCGCGTATCATCGTAAAAAGAATGAAACCTACTAGTTCAAAACTTCAATAATATTGTTTGATTTTATTTGTATCATTACCTTTTAATGATTTAAGTACCTACCTAATTTTGATCAAACATGGCATATAATTAGGTATATTGACACCGAACGCCTAATTACCGAAGTTCGACTTCGTGAACTTCTGTGGGACAAAGGCCACGTGTTATACAAAGACCGTGATGCCAAGTTAAAGGCATGGGAAGAAGTTTGTACAGCTTTGTGTTCAAATTTCGATGAACAGTCGCCGAGTCAACGAAAAAATGTAGGTAACTAAAAAATGAAAGACCTTTATATTCATGTTTATTTATTTTGATACAGAAACAAATTCAAAATATACTATTATTTTGCCACGGCACAGAACCCCACAGATTACTAATATGTAGCAAGCTAGATTGGGTGTACGTGGTATCTACGTCTTCTGTTCCTTATACGTTTACGAAGATAGTAAGCAGCAATTAAACAATTTGTAAACGCGTTCATTTCGTGTACGTGTTTGTGACTGTACACACTAAAACCGGCCTTAGGCCGGTTTTAGTGCTCGACCGACCGTCGGTGCGTACCATCGTTCCTGCCGATACGCATAACCGATCGTCAGTTTTTAACGTTCAGTGCTCTCCTGACCAACCAAACTGGCCGGACTGGTACAGTCACAAACACGTACACGAAATGAACGCGTTTACAAATTGTTTAATTGCTGCTTACTATCTTCGTAAACGTATAAGGAACAGAAGACGTAGATACCACAATTTGAACACAAAGCTGTACAAACTTCTTCCCATGCCTTTAACTTGGCATCACGGTCTTTGTATAACACGTGGCCTTTGTCCCACAGAAGTTCACGAAGTCGAACTTCGGTAATTAGGCGTTCGGTGTCAATATACCTAATTATATGCCATGTTTGATCAAAATTAGGTAGGTACTTAAATCATTAAAAGGTAATGATACAAATAAAATCAAACAATATTATTGAAGTTTTGAACTAGTAGGTTTCATTCTTTTTACGATGATACGCGCATCCGTACGGTCGGTCCACCGATCGGTGTAGCACTGAACGCGTTAATATGTATCCATAGCGCGTCGGTCGACCGACGGCACGCATGCGGACGCGCTTGACCGACGGTCCTCGTACGCAGTGCGTAGCAATATACGCGTGCGTACTGTCGGTCGAGCACTGTCACGACTTGTGAATTTTCATACAAATGACAAGCGCGACCGACGTACGCACCGACGGTCGGTCAAGCACTAAAACCGGCCTTAGTACGTTCATACATTACAAAATCTGCTCTGCGCTGCACTGCGTGCGCTTGCGTCACCTGCGTCTCAGCATACGCTTAGCCTTAATTTGACGCATCTGTTTCATTTAACTACTCAATATTCTCTACCGATGACCACCACGGTCGTGATAAACGTGACGGAAGTCCGCCTGTCATTTTATAGAAATGTCGCTGCTTTGTGGAAACTGTTAATAATCTGAATATCATTCATTCATTCATTATAACATCTTTGGTTTGTGTCAAAACGCCACACAGGTTTTCTATACAGAGTAATGTCAAGTCTGTTCAAAGATTAATTAGTGGTTTCTGTATAACGGTAAGTTTTATTGGCGGTATAATTTTTCGAATTAGGAAGCTTGTTTTTTTTCTTTGTAAGGTAAAGAAATTTGTGAGCCTATCTGGAGTTTATTATGTGGAAACAAGTTTTTTTTTTAAATGAATGCCCTTGTTGTTGTTGCAACATTTCTGGGAACATGTTACGATGAGGTATCTATTTATTTCTGAAATTGAGGAAGGTTTGTCCTCGCAGTGAAACTGGCATTTCCTAATCAATATCTAATTGAAGGGGAACCGATCACTTTTCCGTTTTTTTTTTGTTCGAATTTCATTTTACCAAAAACTATTGACCGACGTCTTTTTTGCTAAATGCATTATTTGACTTATTTTTAGATAATCGAAGTATCATTTGTCATAGGTATTAGTTTACCGAACTATAATTCGCCGATTTTCAAAATAACTTTTTGCTATTGGCCGAAGCTTCTTTTGAACTTTTTTCATTTGCCAAATGATTTATTTGCCATATTTTCACCACACCGAAACAACATTTTACGGAATAATATTTGGTCACAAATATATAGCCGATTATTTGGTAGCATTTTCAACAGGGAGTGCCTCCACTGCCGGCACCCAAAAATAACGCCATTGGGAATCGGCGGTACATTACTGCCGGCAGCCGAGCTTAAAAACATCGGCTGCCGGCACCCAACGTGGACACCAGCGGCGGTAATAGATTGTTTGGTAGATATCTTAGTTAAACGGTAGGTTAGATTTTGGGCCAAAAACTGTAACTTGTCTTTCAACTGACTAATTTCAAGAGCGAGCGAAGCGAGCTCCGTATTTTGGGGCCGTATATTGGGGGGGCGTATTTTGGGGTATTTTGGAGGTTTCTTTAAACCATGCAGACAGAAATAGGAGCCCCGCCCAGCGGGGCTCCGTCGACTTTGCTTTGGAGATCCAAACACCCTTACAAACATTCCCTTGAGTTTTTAATTCGTTTTTACTGTTAAAATGAAAGTGGGTGACGAATAATCGACTCATGAAGAGTTTGAAGAGGCCTTGAAGGTGTATAAAAACACAGTATGCAGTCGGCGCGGCGCCGGCAGCCAGTTTGGCAACCGGCGCCGGCACTCATAATGGTAACCGGTGCCGGCAGCGGAGGCACTCCCTTTTCAATATTAAATTAAAATAGTGTCATAAAAAATCAATATGTTGTGCTACAGTGGTATAATGAATGTTCGGAAACATAATACTTCGAACAAATGTTATTTCGGCTAAGTGTAACTACGGTAAAAAGTTTTTCGACCAAATGAAACATCGGAGTAACGAAAAAAAACGAATTGATAATAGGTCAACTGATACAGTGGCAGACGTGACTTCGATGAAGTAAAAAAAAACGAAACGATAATAGTTGAAAAGTTTTAGGTGAAATGAAATTCGGTCTAATATTTTTCGACCTTATGATAGGTAACCCTAATTGAAGTCATTTGTTTTACTTTTACAAATGTATAAACCACGAAATAGAAAAAAAAACAAGTGGAAGTGCCCTTATTCTCTATTAGTACGGGAACCAGTGTCGCTAAACTGACATAACAATTATATTGAAAGATCAAAGTTTACTTTATACACCTCTGTGAGATACATTTTTCGTCCTGCTATCATTTTGACCCGTTAAAATTGCACTATATTCGAGTCTTTGTATCACAGCAAGTAGCTAATCGCGTGAGCCAGAGTTGGGGATCTCCATAATTGTGACACACGTGCAATAGCTGCGTTGGCATTTTTTCAATTCCATGGTATAAACAATCAATGCTTAAATGGAATACGAATCCTCTGAAAATACTACGATAGCTCCAGAATGAAACATAAGTCTAAACTAAACTTCCGGTAAATCATCACAACACCTAACCAAATCTTCATTATAAGTACAGCCACAAATCGCAAGGGTGCGCTCAGCCCCTAAAATTAAATTTATTCAACGTTTGCAGAGGACGGTCGGCAAATAAGACATTGTCTCAAACATCCACAATCACATCTTAATGTGTGTTTAATGTATTAATGAGTTGAAAGGGATGAGATGATAGTGTTGCTGGGGTTATGATTTTGCCTGGGTTTGTGGGAGTTTACCCCTGGTTTCTGAAAGTGTCAACTCCTGAATTAAATGTATGATCAAATCAATCAAAAGTATGGTTAGTGAATCTGTTGTCACATCTAATGTCACCTGACGTGATCGGTTTATTTTTATTATTAACTAGCTTTTGCTCGCGTTACTTTATATTTAAAAAACACCTTTAACACACTACTAAAGCTTCTATAATAATAACTCAATCATGATTCGAAAGACACGTGGCGCCATCTATTATCATAATTTGTTTTCCTTGGGAACAGTACTTTTTTTCGGGATGAAAGGTACACCTACAATAATATTGCACAATAATTTTATTGTGCAATAATTGATTCCAAACGTTCAATAAATTCACTCATTAAAATTGACAAACCAGTCTGATCAATATTTTCGTGCGAGCAACATGTCTGACGACGAAGTTTTGGCGGCAGCCGGCCGTGCTGGTGATTTCGTTGAATAAAAAAAAAACGTAAATGGGTTAAAGAATGGTTAAAAAGATCTTCTTGGTTGAAAAGAGATTCTTTATCTTTCACAGTATTCTTGCTCGCCATTTTACTCAATTTTACAACACGACCATACACACTGACAGCGTGATCGCGACCGCTCCAAACACTGGTATGAAAAATATTATGCAATATTAAGCATAGGGGCATGTGCTTTACCCGTGAACCGCGGTTAAGCGAAGAATCTTGATCACCATAAAATATCTTATAGACTAGGTACTTAAGAAATATTATTTGAGTAATCTTAATTAAGCATTGTGATGACGATATAGGACTTAAATTAGTTTGTTGGCTTGTACGGGATTACTCCATTTATTTACACAAACAATATTTACATAATTATAAATAAAAGAAATAATGTCTATATAATTACAAATAAAAGTATATACAAATAAAGAAAAACATATCCTAATAATTAGTGAATAAAACACTTTTTACTAAAATAAGCTATTATTCTTATCTTCTTTCCGAGATATTAAGTTTTATGTTGGTGACCCTACTGCTTTCGAACGTAATTTTCTACATTAGCTTGCAATTCATAAATTTTTTGCATCTGTATTTTCGAGAAAGGATACGTTGGGATGGTCTTTCATCGAATTTATGATCTGTTTTAAGCCTACAAGGGATGTTATTGATATTTCCAACACAGCAACCCCAAGATCCCTCGCAGCTACCCCAAACTTAACTGCTGCACGTTCCGCCGAGCAAACCTGTTTGTTTTGTGTTTAATCTCTCCGATTCAATATTGACTCACTATCCCGAATAAGTAGGCGGCTGTTGTCTAACTAATGTGGATTGGACTAAGATTATGTGTCCTTTTGTTTCTTGTTTGTATTGTTTGAGAACCGTTTAGAGAAGAGTCTATGTTTGTTTTTATAAGATGGAAACTTGTATTGTGTGTGGGCTGTGTTTAGATGTGCAGTCTTGTGCGCTGATTTGGAAACAAGAAGGGTTGTTAGTACTGATATAAGATTATGTAAACTCTGGTTTCCTAAGAAGGAAGTTTTTTTTTTAAAATTCTTTATTTTCGACGTCTCGATTGGCGTGTTGCGGGTTCGATTCTCGCGTAAGACCAGTATTCGTATGGCCTACAGATACTGTTCCGGGTATATATGTTTGTTGCAAAATAAGATTTGTGTCTGTAAACGCACCCACTATACCGGAATATTTCTAGAGAGGGGAAGCAGGATTATAAAAAAGAAAAAAACTGTTTGTCATTGTGGATTCCAGGACCGCAAGCTCATGTAAACCATCAAACAAAGAAAGGTTGCCTGCCTCGGATAAGTTTTTCGGCACAAGAGGCACTTACTGCAACTTATAATTAAGGGCAAAGTAGCAGGAAAACGTGTTGTTGACCGAAGAAAGAATTAGTCTTAGTTGAGGACCGGAGTCACGACTGCTGTTGAGCTGTTCCATCTTGCAAGGTCAAGAAAAAACATTCTAAGTTGACGGCTAACCTTCAGTAATTGGAGAGGCACCGAAAGAAGAAGAAAATTTTGAATTTACTTTAGAATGATAAGGTACCGTTTAGAAAACTTCTTTCCCAAAACTGATTATTGAATGGGAACACGATTACGAAATAGAATCAGTACAATTATGTCAAGATACACCAGGTTAAAAGAATTAATACCTGGCACCATAATTGAGAGGCAAAACGTGGGAGTATACTGATCAGAATTCAGTTATAGGAGAACGCCATTACATATCCCATCGGGGATAATATGCGTATATGCATGTACATAATTTATTGACAAATCCTTTACGGTTCAGGCCACTCAAAAGGCGTGCTCAAAACGCTGTTTGTGTTCAAAAAATTAGTAAAGGAACATTACTTGACGCTGTAATTTCTGCCGTTTCGATGTTTTTTTATTTTCTTTGTTGCTGCTTATTTATTTTATTTAGTGTTATTGTACAAAATTTTATATCATATATTTAGTTGAATAATGTAGTATTTGTATACATAGAAAATATTAATATCTTTATACGCCATTGACTGACCTATATCTTCTCCAGTTCACTCTATTCCATCCTAAGGTTGAAATAGCCGGGTGCGACATGGCCGCCCATTGTACCTATTTCTAAAACTGTTACTGTACTTGCACTTTTCTTTTGGTATAGGTACAATAAATAAATAAATAAACACGATGTTCAAAAGAATATACCGCCTAATTTACAAACAGGTGGTCTAAACATCCTTTTATTCTTATCGCAAAGAAAACTAAACTTATCATCTGTAACCCGGAACAACTTAAGCTTCTTCACACAAGCCGAGTGTGGTCTGCACTGTGGTCTTTCCGGTGGTCGCAATTACGTGTGTGTGGTTTGATAATGAGATGCAAGCTAATCAAGATCACAATGTGGGCGGGAATGTGGCTTTTGAATATTCCGAAGAACGAAGTTAATGGTCTATTTAGAAGAGTGTTATATTAATTAGCTTGATTGGCAATAAATACAGGTTGTAAAAGAAAAGATTTTGTTTTAATTATATTATTACGTATAAACTGATGTTTTTTTTCTATTATCTTGAAAGTTGCGAATTTTATGGCGTCATAATAATCCATCAGAAGTATTAGTGGAAAAATGTTTAAAAAAAATAGTTTCTGTGGTTTAAATAAGCTTTAATAAACTTAGATTAATGATTGGTCTCCGCTGCGCTCCAAGTAGATACCACTCTACCTATGAACTCCTCCTTGAATGTGGCAACTTAATATCGACATTTGCAACGATTTTATTTCTCGTAGTATTTTTATTACACAGTGTCACTTTGCAAACCGGCATTTTGCTTTGGATTATGAGTTCAATAGAACACGCGACACGTCAACGTTACACATTGCTTTGATTGCAACGAGACTGACTCGAGTACGCCGATTCGGCGTAGTATTTGTTGCCGCATTTTGCTAGTATGCCGCCGCGCCGGCGGTGTATTTAGTTGGAAGCACAGCGGAGACCAATCATTAATCTAAGATTTTAAAATACAGGCTTTATAAATAACAAACCTTACGCTATCATCTTCAATCTATTTCGTATTTCATGTTGTTTTTCCGACTGCATATTTTTTGACGTCAAACATCGTCAATTCAAAATAGATCTAATCAAATCTAGATCTAATCTAATCATTCAAAAGCACGTAATAATTTAATTTAAAACAACCTAAAATCATTTAAAATATAATGACAGACCTACCACGCGGTGAATTAGAATAGATTGAGGAGGCGTGCCACGAAAAAACCGAGCTCAAATTAAAATTTAAATCGCATTCGCAACTTTTTTCTACCGCAAAACATCAAATGAAGAAGCACAGAAGACTCATTTTGTACAATGGATCTTATGTACTTCTTCTTCTTCTTCTTCGTCGCTACACTCTTGGCTGAATAGTCGTGGTCGTCACTTCAAGGTTAGTTTCAGCTCGAAAATCCGTCGCCACTCCTCACGCAGTGTTGCTCTTCTGATATACTCTTAAAGATCAGCGCAAACTGAGCAGCAACATGCTCGAGCAATTTTTATTGATAATGAACTAAATCCCCACTAAAATAGAGTCGTAAATAGCGTGTAAGCGAAAATTTCCTGTGGCGTGTGTTCACAAGCGGTTAGTCGCAAGTACGCTCGAACATGCTCGAGCATGCGAGCACGTTGACGCTTGTTCGATGTACTTACTTGACTGCAAAGAACATGCTCGAGCATTGTGCTGCTCGGTATGCGCTAACCCTAAATAGGACCATTTATTGCAGCCTTAATTTGGTGAGTCCAAATGACAGACAATCTGACGCGTGATCTTTATAGTGGTCTAATTAGAGATCCATGTTCAGAATTTGACATTCACAGGCTTATTTAAAACTAGCTGCCCCGGCTAACTTCGTACCACCACCTTTTTTCGTGACGATTTTTTTAAAACTTTATTGTAACAAACCTTGTTATGAGAATTACGAACACACAAAAAAAAAACAATTATCCAATTTGGTGCAGTCTTTCCGAAATTATGTGCGTATATATATTTCGGCGATTCATTTTTATTTATATAGATGGTCTCAAATTGTTTCAGTCACAAATAGCACCCGATATTATTATTTCGTTCAGCACATATCTCATGTGAGGTTTTATAGCGCATTGTTTATAATAAACCTTCTGTATCCATATTTGATATGAACAAAATGTTCGGTCGCTTTGATCTAGAGAGATATGTAAAAAAGGTTCACTTTGTTCCGCGCTGTCGTAAGGCGATGGACAGAAATTATTGCGCGTGGCGAATCTAAAAAAAAAAGTATAATAGTTTCGGACACGCAGTTAGAAATAGTTCGGCTTCCTATTGCTTGGAATGTAACAGGATGTTTGGCAGGAATTTGAACTTGTATTGTTATTCGTGATTAGATGATTGTTATTGTAACATTTAGGAGTAGTGGAGCTCCTTGTGAAGGAGTATCTCTTGACAGTACTACCGCCATGCCTATTTCTGGCAAGAATGCAGCATTGCTGCGTTCCGGTTTGAAGGGTATGGGAGAAGCCACACGATGCGGTGCGGCTCCGGCGCGACGCCTGAGCGGTGCCGCTGCGGCGTAATACATACAAAGGGGAACGCCCATAAAATGCTTGAAATGAACGGAAACTACTAATAGTCCTAAATTCTAATTAGAATTAAATATGCATAATGAATAATTCTCAAGTTTGTAAACGTAGGAGGAAAATATAACGATCTTTAAAATATTTCGCTTGATATCCGTCTAATTCATTCTTATTTTTTAATGGACAACTGTGTTTAATCTGACATGTGTAATCGACATTCAGCCAAACAAGAATTTTCAAATAATTTATCGAAGTATTTTATAGAATTATTGCACAGTTATCGTTCATTTAGAATAATTCGACCTAATTATAACGTTTATCTAATGAAAGTAATATTATATGCATGTCAATATTAATTAAAATAAAATTATTTTCAAATAAGAAAAAGTATCGTAGGCTGCATGGATAACATGTCCTTTGCCTTACTGACAGTTTGATATTGATTACTGCATTTCATTTTTCCGTTGAATTGTGGTTTTGAATTGATCGATTCACATTTTGCGTTTGCGACTTGAGTATAACTTAATAGGATATAATAACGACGACTTTGGCCATTTTTAAGGATTTTGATTTTACTTCTGCACACGTTACCCCTTTTCGAACTCGACTTAGATTGAACCCGCCTTGACGACGACTCGGCTTTTTGACGACGGACCTGGACCTGCTTTTTATACGACTCTGCTATTGTTTTGGACTCTTACACCGTGTACATTTAAAAATGGATGGAAACGTACACTGTGTTAATTGCTATCTCGATCTTACAGCGATGAGACGTAATGTCGTATCAGAGCAAAATGATGAAGTACGTCGTTTAATACAGGCATGGATAACACCATTAGCTGTAAGTATATTCATTCCATAGTTTTTGTGAATAATTATATTGAACTGAACGCACTGACATTGAACAATTAGTACATTGTTTTTTGTTCTTTCTCACAGGTTGAACCAGGTAGTGTTGTTTGTGATGCATGTCTTAGATTAGCGGTTCACACTATCACCGAGACACCTGGAACCAGCCGGCCAGGTAGACAAGTAGGCCACCAACATGTGTGCGTTTGCTGTGGACAGTCTGTTCTACGACAACGATCACATGTTGTAAGAAATAGCAGTGATCGTGAGAGGCACATAATGAATGTAGTAGCACACAGAATCCAACCACGCCAGGTAAGTTCATTCCTCTGCCCTAATTCTGTGTAATTCCCTCTTATCCCGTGCAAATAACGTCACTATCATGTCTTTTAAAAACTTATCACAGAGTACTTTTTTATGCATAGGTTTTCGTTCATCGAGCTTGAAGTAAAACAAAACCAACTTTTACTTTTCATTTTGCTTGCAGCTACGTTCTTCGGATTTGATCTGCCACCCATGTTGGCAACGATGCAGCCGGGCTACCTCACCCCCTACTACTCCTTCACCAAGCCCGAGTCCGGTACCCAGTCAGGCAGGTAGTTTGAATATACCTCTACATGAAGAACCTCCTCAAATAAGATCCAGCGTACTGTTACCTAATTACGGAAGAGCAGTTGATACTCAAAGTCATTGTTTCTATCCAGGATGTAATATGATTGATAGACATGTGGTACCACTTTCATTAAGGGTGTGGCTCTTCAAGGACTACAAGTTTTATATACCAAAGAATTCAAAAATATGTAGTCATCATTTGAATAGTGACTTTTGGCATGAACTCCCTGCTTTGGAAGATATGAATCATGAATTCACTGTGGACCACATTGAAGACTTTGCATCATTTGTGAATTATGAATGTCGTGCTTTGGACTTCGAAAATATACACTTAATGGAAGAACATATGGTGTGGTACTTTTTAGGAATGAGTAGAAATAGTTTTGGTACTCTAATGGGAGAGGTGCCCCGATTGGCGCAAATGCATAGAGGTTCTACTGCCCTTGGAGCTTACCTGATGAAATTGAGAACTGGAGATTCTGATGAAAGATTATCATCTCTTCTACAAATACCGAGAAGTACTCTGGAACGTCTAATGGCTAAAGCAAGGGAAAAACTGCATCAAGATTTTGTTCCTATGAACCTTGGAATTGGACATATAACAAGAGAACAAATAGCAGCAAGAAACCTTGTTCTACCAAATGGGCTGTTTGGCGAAGTCGACGGAATAAGGAAGCCTGTCGTAATTATTGATGGAACATATATCTATGTACAAAAAAGCTCCAACTATTTGTACCAAAAAGAGACATATTCTCTTCACAAATATCGAAACCTTGTGAAGCCATTTTTGCTTGTTTGCTCCGATGGCTATATAATCGATGTGTTAGGCCCTTATCCAGCAACAACTTCCGATGCTCAGATAATGATTAGTGAATTTGATGAACCCAGTAAGCCATTGAGACAATATTTTCAGGATGGTGACGTATTCATTCTTGATAGAGGGTTCAGGGATTCCATTCCACTTTTGCAATCTTGCAATTATAGTGTTCACATGCCATCAACACTGCAAGTAAATGAAATTCAATTATCCACTCTGGAAGCTAATAAAAGCCGAAGAGTTACTATTTGCCGCTGGGTTGTGGAAGCCGTAAATGGAATATTCAAGCAGCAATTCAAATTATTTCGCCAAGATTTTTTTAATAGAGCTTCGAGACATTTAATGGTAGATTTCTCTATAGCAGCAGCATTAATTAATAGGTTTTATACTAGAATAGTTGACAGGCCAGATGCTGTTGATATTTTGCAAATAATACATCAGAATATGTATACAGAAAATATACTAGCTGATTATGTGATCACAAATAATTTGAATCGTCGCAGAGCGCAATTCCAAAGCATTAATATAAATCCTAACAATGTTGCTGATTTCCCACAACTGACATACAGCGAAATGGTTTTGTTGGCATGTGGTACGTACCAAATAAAACAGGCTCGCTCATACTATGGCGAGCACACACGAGCGAATGGTATTTATAAGATTGAAATATGTAGGGAACTGGATAACGAATTAGTTGAGCATTTATCTCTTCCGGGTAATTGCTTTTTACTTCGAGGAAAAATACAAAGCAGACATATTTCTCAAAAAATATATTTTGTTTATATAATAATTAACAATTCCTTATCAGGGATAAGGGCTTTACAGCATCGCTATTGTAACTGCCTCGTGGGACGGCGAACAGTTGGTACCTGTGCCCATACTATGTCAATAATATGGTACTTAGCATGGGCCCGGTACCAACCCAATATCAATCCTCCTGCACAGTTTCTTGATGATGTGTTAGTGGTTTTTAATGATGATTAAAACATTTAAATGCAGTTTTGTTTATTAATTATTGCGTAATAATCTTAAACCTTGACTTAACCTATATTTTAGAAAAAGATGTTTGGAACAAGTTTTGCCGAGTTTTTTTGTAATTATTGAAAATGATATGGGTTCCCTACGACTTATAGTGCAATTTGGCGTATATTTCATTGTTGTTTATTTCAGGCATTTTTATGTGTGGCATCTGGGCATTTCCCTTTCCATGGTATACCACACGGTGCAGTGCGGCACCGCGCCGCACGCTCGCCGGATCAAGACGAGGGGGGAGAGTGTATGCACCGGAGCGGCGCCGCTCCGACGTCGCAGACCGCAGATGTGTTGACGGAGAGCCGTTCCAAACGGTGCGGTGCGGCGCCGCGTAGCTCTTGCGACGCCGCGTACTACGTGCACACGCTGATGCGGCAAAATGGTCCGCATCGCACCGCACTGTGTGGCTTTTCCCTATGGCTGTCGGTGCAACTAAAGTCCAACGACTTTTCAACTTTATCTGTAGGGTTGGCAATGTATCAGCAATCCTCTTGGTATTTTAGGTGTATGCATTATGTATATCAAAAAATGGTCTGATTTCCGTTGATTATACAGGTTGTAAACAAATTCGTGTAATTCCTTAAAACCATATGATCTATTATATTGATATATCTAGATTAGATAGATTAACCCCGCACGGGACTTAGGATGATTAAATGTAAAAATAAAAAAAACTCTTTTTCTTGCGGTAGGGCTAAGTGATCGTATACAAGGTTAGTCGGAAAGTAGGTACATACCCGCGGACCGCGGGTTACTTAAAGTATCACTGATGACTTTTTAAAAGCAAATGTTAAAATTTGAAAAAATATTCTCACAATACATGTAGTTTCTTCAAACATTCTTCATGTCTGCTTTAGTAATGAATTCAGAAAATAGAGCTTCTTTTCCGTGATCCCAAATATGACCTAAACTGTAAACACATTTGATCATAGATTTTAGCGTATTTTTATGAAATGTTTGAACAGCTATTTCTCTTAGGCCCAGACTCCACCAAAGCGGAGATGTGCGGAGATGTCTCGATCAACCAATAAGATTGCGTTATTTTCAAATCTCTTCGCTTAGCTTCAACTCAAAACGAATTCCTATTGGTTGTTTGCGAGACATCTCCGCACATCTCCGCTTTGGTGGAGGTCTGGGCCTTAAACTATTAGCTTTTGGGGATAGTTGTAGAACTAAAGTTAGTCATTATTATGGGTACTTTAACATTCTTTCGGATTAGTATCCCCTTTCCGACGAACCTTGTATTATGTCTTATTACTATGTGGGGCAGATCTGCGTATTCTACTTTGTCATAATATAGACGGCGACGGAACCCTTGTCGTGTTGCAACTTTTCTAGCTATAGCCAACGGATGTAGCTGCAATTTCACATTCTGTATACTATCTTAATAGCTGATGTAAACATGGTTTAGAATCAGTAATGTGCTTAATTTCTGGTTTTACGAGATTATTAAGGTAATCTTAGCCGCTATTTACTATCATTAAAAGTAATAGCTTTCGTTCTATTACTTTTAGAAGTAACTAAAAAAACATCTCTATATACAAACTTGATAATCATCATCACCATTATTCAGTCAAAAGACGTCCACTACTGGACATAGGCCTCCCCCAAGCATCGCTACACTGATTGGTCCTGCGTCTGTATAATATACAAATGGCAATCGATGATCGCTAGAGAATAGAAACGACAATGAGATGCACTGGATTGACATAAGCTTTCGACCGGTCAAGCGATCTGTAATGTCATTTCCATACATTTAATTAGCGTATCTATTCTCTGGCGATCGTCGATTGCCATTTGTCTACAGACGCTGTGCTTCTCAAATCTAGCGGATTTTCGCGACCTTCACCAGATCATCGGTCCACCTTGTGGAGGGCCTATTCAAACTGTGCCTTCCGGTACGCGGTCGCCACTCCAGAACCTTTCGGCCCCATCTGTTCTGCGAGCAATGTGTAACTCGACTAGCTAAACAATTTTTTTATTAAAAAAAAACACATTTCCTTACAAAATCAACAATGAGATTGTCTAGTTTGTAAGAAAATATTGTTATTCTACACGGAAAAACCCAATAACACTGACCGAATTAGGGATCGAATCCAGGACATCACGTTCAGCAGTCGCGCTTGCGACCACTAGACCAGCAAGGCCGCTTTTTTTTTAAAAACCCTGTATTAATTAGACTGGTGCGTAGTACTTACAACCGGCGTGCGTGTATGACAAGATGTATCACCGTGGACGCAGCGAAAGGACTACGTAAGGATCGTAGCATGTGGCGTTCTACAGTTTCTGCCTACCCCCATTGGAAAAAGGCGTGAGTTTATGTATGTATTAATTAATCTGTATCTAAAGATTGCTTTCTAATGGCCTGATTCCAATGTATTTGGATCATCAGATTGTTATCTAAAGTAAATAAGTTAGATAATCAGTTAATTTAAATGAAACAACATTTAAATACAAACTTTATTTAAAATTCGATACTGGACACAAGATTAACATAACATCAAGTATAGAAAGTTAAGCTTTAACATATTCCAACTTAACTTTAACATCAAAGACGAATAAAATTACGAAAAATGACCCGCTATTAAACAGTAGGATTACTTACTTAACCCCAACTTAGAAGTTACGTGTAGTTAAAGTTTTATTAAGTTAAGCAGCAGTTACTTAAGAAAGTAAATTATACGATACCTTGAACGTAAGTGTGGAATCTCTTTTTGAACTTTCGATATGATATAGTAGACACGAATTTGTAACTCACAATTTGATAAGAAACAAAGTAATCTGATTTTAGATACTTCAAACTTCAAAACTCATGTATAGATGTATATAGACTAGAATTACTTAGTTCTTTTTGAACGTCATTAGGTACATAAAAGACAGCCCCAAAAGCGCCCTCCCTTCACTGCTTCCTAGTGTTTTTGCTGTGAAGAAGAAAAAGCGCAACAAATTCCCCAGCAACACATATCTGTCTGTCAAGTGAATAAATGAATTGAGTCTTTAAACAGCAAAAGGTAATCATCTGCCTAGCCTTTTCCCAACTATGTTGGGGTCGGCTTCCAGTCGAACCGGATGCAGCTGAATATCAGTATTTTACATGGAGCGACTGCCTATCAGACCTCCACAACCCAGTAACTGGGTAATACGATACTCTTTGGTAAGACTGGTTGTCAGACTTTCTGGCTTCTGACCAACAGTAACGACTGTCAAAGATCTACAAATGACAGCCGGGACCAACGGCTTCACGTGCTTTCCGAGGCACGGAGGAAACTCGCTATGGTAAATGGTCACCCATCCACAGACCAACCTCGGCAAGCGTGGCCTAACCCGGAAGATCGGTCTATGCGGCTGTAATTATTTAGCCACGAGCTCCTCCAGCAAACAAACAGCAAAAGGTAATATTAATTACAATAGTAAAAGCATGCGGATTATAAACAATATAAAGTACTTTTGACGAATACATTACAAAACAAAGAACTCGATTATCTATGATTCTGTTTGTCATGGATGATAAAACTTGAGAGTATAGTCTTACTTAATTACTCGCTGATATGTATGCAAACATTATAATTAATTATACTAAAGCGAACGGAGAAAATGAATTGACAGATATCTAGAAGCACACTGAGGTTTATTTTTACACTAGAGGTCGCCAGCGGCTTCGCCCGCGTGGGTGTCGTTTCGCGCGTGTTCCGCGTTTTCCTCTACTATAATATACATGTATTATACATATAAACCTTCCTCTTGAATCACTCTATCTATTAAAAAAACCGCATCAAAATCCGTTGCGTAGTTTTAAAGATCTAAGCATACATAGGGACAGACAGACGGGAAGCTATTTTGTTTTATACTATGTCCAGTAGTGAAGTGACACAGCTAATGTAGGAATGGTAGCAATCATCCACAGATTATATAACTATGTAACAATATAGAAGTAATATGTAATACGTAAGCGTACAACATTTTCTTAAGTCAAGCGGACCCAGGGTATATTCTGGGGGTCAAGACTTAAACACACACTTTAGAATTAGATAAAGAATCGATTAAACCAATATTGTCAGCAATTCAAAAAGTAAATAATAATATAATAATAAAAATACATAACTCGTTACTCGTTGTGCCGATAGTCGTTTCAGCCAATGGCTTAATAGCCAAGAGTCTCGACCAACATCTGATGAGGCTCTCGTTAGGCAGCTGGATCAAGGGTTTAATTCAGAAAGCGGTACTTCTGGACACGGCGCGTATCGTTAGGAAGTTCCTCTCTCTGGAGCCCTGACCGCTGGCAGCTTGGACCCTGTTCCCGATGCCGATGGGCTACTATTTTTATATTTTTAAATGTTTTTTTTTTATTTTTTATAATGAAATATTTAAAAATGTAAGTTATATGTATTTTGATGAATAAACGGAAAAATACATAATATAATAATAAATAAGTAACCAGTACAGTGACGAATTGAGGAGCGCTCTGGAGGGTGCGATTTTGGAATATCGGGCCACACCGCCAGAACTAAAACCACGCTTGCCTAGTTTGCCCATGCATAAAAAGAATCGGGCGCTGGTGTGTGCTCTGGATTCGCTGCTGTCAAACTATTTTGATGGCAGCGAAGACCTCGGCGATACCCACTCGATCCTGTACTGCGCGGCGATTGCGGCATGTCGTGTAGCTAACGTTAAACTTACAGAAAATGAACGAGCTACACGACCGAAACCCGCCGTACCGGCTTGGCAGTACAGGATTGAACGTCGTATCGACGGGGCTAGAGCACTCATGGGCAAGCTGATCTGCTTCAGGGAGGGCAACACACGCCCAAGAGTGATGCGCTTTGTGAGGCGGGCGTTCTCGGGGACTGACATCAGCCCTCGAGATTATATGTCCCGTGTCACAGAGCGCATCGACTTCCTGAAGCAGAAGGTTTATGCATGGGCAAACCGCATTAGAAGATATAAGCGACGTGTGGAGCGATATACTCGGAATCGCACTTTCCAGAGTGACCAAAGGCGGGTATATAGAACTTGGGAGCGACCTGTCCCAGGTGTGAGTGATATGCGCCTACCGAATGATGATGCCATGAGTTCATTCTGGCGCAGCATCTGGTCGGTGCCTGTCGCTCACACCGAAGGTGATTGGATGCGGGATATCGAACGAGCGTGCGAAACAATACCGGAAATGGGGGAAATTGTAATCAGCCCCCAAGACGTAGCCACTGCAGCCCGTCCATTGCCCAATTGGCAGTCTCCGGGGCCGGATGGGCTGCATAATTTTTGGATTAAGTGGCTACGTAGTTCGCACGCTTGCTTGGCGTCCCAATTCCAATCGTCCTTGGAGTCAGGGTCGCTACCCCAATTTCTTACAACTGGAGTTACCCACCTGCTCTATAAATCTGGTAGTACCGCGGAACCCAAGAATTATAGGCCGATCACATGTTTACCGACGGTCTATAAACTCCTTACATCCATTTTGAGAGTCAAAATTTCTAATCATATTGATAATAATTATATTCTGTCTCCTTCTCAAAATGGATGTAGGAGTGGGTCCCGCGGTACTAAAGAGCTTCTCCTCATTGACATGGCCATTAGCCAACAAGTTCGTCGCTCCCAAAAGGATCTGTCGACATGTTGGATAGACTATAAGAAGGCCTATGACTCGGTGCCACATACATGGCTCATGAGGGTGATGGAGTTGTATAAAATAAATACAACTCTTCGCACCCTCCTGATGTCATGTATGAGGCAATGGAGAACGGTCCTTCGCTATCCGGGATGTCGAGAGATTCTGGGGAAAGGGGAACCGATAAGGATCGAGCGAGGTATATTCCAGGGAGACAGTCTGAGTCCGTTGTGGTTTTGCTTAGCCTTGAACCCCCTAAGTACATTGCTGGAGGGAACAAGGCTAGGCTATCGGTTGAGGAGAGAAGGTCAAGTTATATCCCACCTCCTATACATGGATGACCTAAAACTATTTGCCCCCACTGATTTGCAACTGATGGAGTTACTGAAGGTAACTGAAAACTTCAGTAACTCTATCAGGATGGAATTTGGTGTGGACAAATGCGCGGTCATGCATGTAAAGCGAGGGGGGATTGTGGAATCCGAGGGAATCCAATTCTCGAATTCCATACAACTTAGATCCCTCTCCCCAACTGAGACCTACAAATACTTGGGTATGTCGGAGGCTTTAGGCATCAGTGAGGCCGACATGAGACAATCGTTACGGGAGCGCTTCTTTGGCCGCCTGAATAAAGTATTGAAAAGTGTTTTATCAGGCGGAAACAAGGTGCGCGCCTTTAACGGTTGGGTCATGCCGGTCTTGATGTATTCCTTCGGCATACTCAAGTGGACTCAGACTGATCTTGACGCCCTGGATAGAAGGGTCCGTGCACTGCTGACTGTACATCGGATGCATCACCCACGCTCTTCAGTGATGAGGCTGTACATTCCGCGAAAGTGTGGGGGTCGAGGCTTTTTAAACGCTAAGACCCTACACAATCGCGAAGTGTACAGTCTCAGGGAGTATTTCCTCCAAGCTGAGGGGGAGATGCATCGAGATGTGGTCGCAGTGGACAGGGGCCTTACCCCGCTCGCCTTGGCTAAAGAGAACTGGCGCAAGCCTGTAGTACTTAGTACCAATGATCGCGAGGAAGTATGGCAAAGCAAGGAGCTACACGGGCGCTTCTATCGAGCCCTTCATGGGCCCGATGTTGACTTTTCAGCGTCCGTATCCTGGCTACGGTTTGGTGACCTTTTCGGGGAAACCGAAGGTTTTGTTTGTGCAATTATGGACGAAGTCATGATGACGAACAATTATAGGAAATATATTGTGAAGGATGGCACGGTTGACATCTGTCGGGCATGCCACCGTCCGGGAGAATCTATCCGACACATTGTTTCCGGTTGTTCTCGTCTTGCCAACGGTGAATACTTGCACAGACACAACCTGGTGGCCAGGATTATTCATCAGCAACTTGCTCTAAAATATAACCTTGTCGAATCGGAAGTACCGTACTACAGGTATGTGCCCGACCCAGTTCTCGAGAATGGTCATGCCACACTGTACTGGGATCGATCTATTATCACTGACAGGACTATTGTTGCCAATAAGCCTGATATAGTGGTAATAGATCGATCAGAGCGCCGCACAATGATTGTTGATATCACGGTCCCTCATGACGAGAACCTCGTGAAAGCTGAGAAAGATAAACAATTAAAATATCTTGATCTAGCACACGAGGTTGTCGCCATGTGGGATGTGGACTCAGCAGTCATTGTTCCGATAGTCGTTACGGCGAATGGCCTCATAGCCAAGAGCCTCGATCAACACCTTAAGAGGCTCTCGTTGGATGGCTGGATCAAGGGCTTGATACAAAAAGCAGTACTCCTGGATACGGCACGCATAGTGAGGAGGTTCCTTTCTCTGGAGCCCTGACTGCCGGCAGCTTGGACCTTGTTCCCGATGCCGGTGGGATACTATTTTTTTTATATTTTTAAATGTTTTTATTTTTATATTAGAATATTTAAAAATGTAAGTAAATATGTAAAATAATGTGAATAAAGGAAATAAGTAAATTCAAAAAGTAGAATAATCCTACTAGCCCAAACCTTAACAAGACCGTGAAAATCGATAACTTGTACTAAAAGACATACACGACACAATTCTTACACTGACAGAAAAAGTATTTCCAATATTATCGAAATCATTTTGTAAGCCCTTACATAACTAACACAAGACAGCCTATTAATCGGAGTTAACCCAACATAAACGTTACGAATGCATCCAAAACTCGAAATTACTTAAATAAAAATAATTGTACGTATAATTTAAAACGTCAAACGAATCGTGACCAACGCGTTACGGCACCACTAAATATGTATGAGAGAATTAAAATAATACCAAAAGGGAATATGTTGGAAGATGTGAACTGGCACTATAAAAATTCTCATGCTGTACTTTATTAAAATGTATAAACCATTGCCTTCATTCTTCATTAACCATACGAAAGCAATCAAAGTAATGCATCAGTGGAATGAGTACAAGAATTTAAAATCTCATTAGTTTGGGTATCATAGTGAATGTCATGGGCTGGTCGGGTTATTTGAATAAAACAAGCCGGGTACCTTCCGGACATGGGTGCATTACCATTGAACATGGGAACTGCTTACGTATGGTCCATTTTTTTTCTTATAAAGGTTTGTCTTGGTGTGTTTTACCACGTGGTTCAATAAAGTCGAAATTTTGGAGACGTTTAAAGTGTGTCAGATGGATAGAATGAGGCTATTACGTGAGCCATTCAACTAAATATTTACTTTTGGGATCTCTTACAAGTTTTCTTTCAACAAGGGATAACTGTCAATATAAAGAACGTAAAAATAAAGTTAAAACTGAATCAGGCCATTAGATAATTTGTAACATAAATAAAGTACCAAACGAAATAAATTATAATAAAGACCAAATTAAAAACCTGATTTCACTGAAAAACAAAAAAAAAAAGAAGCCAAGAATTTACAACATGGGATCGCAACATTTGGTCTGAATGCCGAATCTGGTCCCGAACTGAGACAATCGATCATTCGGCGGGCCATTAAAGAAATAATGTACGCACTGTACGTCCAAACGGGATTTGTTAATTAAAAATGTCAATCAAGTGTGTCGAGAAACGGACGATTTAGTTTATTTTTGTGTCAAAGATTAAGATTTTTTTTTAAGCAATTTAGTTTATTTGTTTGAGAAATAAGAACTATTTACTGACTTGATATAGGTTCCTGGTTCTTATGGCCAAACACGAATCGGTTTGCCTACCAAAGACAGATTTATTTATTTTCAAAATAGGTATATTAATGTACTAGTAAGCTAATTTTACCTGTGATAGCTACTGACTTAAGGGAGGGTCTACTATGAAAAGCCATAGGGTCTTTGCTTCATTATTGCTAAATTTATTTATTTACTTTAATTAAAACGGTCTTAGACCAATTACAATAATTAAAGATAGTAATAGAAGACAATATAAACTCTTTCATAAATCCCTTACAATGCTTCTGGCAGTATATTCTGAAAAATAAAGATAAAAGAGTTTTAATTTTAACCATTACGCTCAGTAAATATCGAACGGTTAAAATTATATTTTCCTATGAATTGGCCATTGGTAGGTATAATAAATTCGTCGTTGGCCCGTTAAACAGTTTTATAACTTTACCTGTATTTACAATTAAATTTTACTATTTAGTTTTTTAACTATCCAGAAAATCCCAGTTTTAATTAAATTATTAATAGTGTAAAGGACCATGGGACAAAACGTCCCCACACCCCAACAGATCTGAAATGTATCTCAGTTGAAACATCTTAGTAGGGTGATAAATTTTTCCTATGGCGACATTCCTCTAATGTGCGGGGTATTACGGGAAAAACGCATTTTTATTTTTATTATTTTATTTAAATGAATATAATGTGATTGTATATGACGGTACATAATTATAACACTGTTTACTCAATCTGTTTGTTTTTTATTACATAACACTATACAAGAAAAAAACTACCTAACCTGACCTAACATAACCTAACCTACGAAACATCACCATAACTTTTTTCACACAGCGATTTGAAATGAGCCGCCATAGTAATTATTGTAGTATATTGCAATACCTATCTAATGACATATGTGTTGTTGTTATTGGTTATGTTGACCAATTTGTCCGGTCCTCCTTTACCACCCTGTATATACTAAACCCCATCGATTTTGAAGTTAAAACTGGTTGCTAGTCTTTACATAGATCCTTATGAAACTACTGACACATCAAAAAAATCTGTTGGAAGGGGTGGTGACAGGTCTCATACAATTTTGCCCATCATCCTTTTTGTTATACTCGCGACCTCGCCACGTTTTTAGGTCATGATTAAGTGCTCCGTTTGGGTCCAAAACTAGTCAGGCAATCCCGAAAAATGCACAGGAGTAAACCGTAACTAATCATAAAATATAAATGTTCATTTTTTAGTGAACTAGCTATCGCTTGCGTGAAATTTTGAACCCGTTAAGTGACGATTTTCTATACAAACTTTTATCCCTTATTTAACTCCCTTAGGGGTTGAATTTCGAAAATCTTTCCTTATTCCTTATCTACATTATAAAGGGAACCTATGTGCATCAGCTTTCTAGATCCAAAGGTTTGGGCTGGGCGTTGATGAGTCAGTCAGTTAGTCAGGACTTTTATTTTTATTTATAAAAGATGTTACAATATTTTATAAAATGTAGGTAAGTACCTCACTTGATTGTGTACCAAAGATACATAAATTCTACTCTAGTTCTGTTGTGTCTTAATATAACAATGCAATTTACTTTTAGTTAGGTTAGATTATTGTTTTACATTAAGTTCGTTTCATCTACGTCACTTCTTCAACTTAATCTGTGACTACTCACAGTTTACTGAAAACAGATAAATCGACAAAGTAACCAAAGTATTTAAAACTTCACAGTTTATCGCTTCAAAGAAAACGTAGCTGTTAATGAGCTAACAGTTTTACACATATTGTTAGTCGACAATCTTTTAACAACTTAAAATTTATCAATGTCTTTACCCCTTTTAAAAGAAGTTAAATTTATTCAATAAATTTCTTTACTCTTGTTCTCTATTATGAGAAGTAATGTCCCAAAATTGTAAGGAATAGTAACTGCAGTGCTCCAAAACAATGTGTTGAAATTTAATGGTAGGGTAAAAGTCATAACTCTTTAAGATAAATGACAAGCTTTTAAAATTTGTGCTGAATAATGCAGTGAACAACTAATACATTCCTACATTGCCAATGTCTGGTAAGTTTAAAGGCATTTATTGGTTCTTGCTAATGTGAATACAATCAATCTCTGTATCTATCATGCGATTATCTGGATAAGCGAGAAATGATTGGCGTTTGACACTCTTAATCTTGAGATAAACCACTTTACGTGCAGTACGGTTTTATCTTAACCGCTTCCAACAAATCTCAGATTTAAATGGGTGGTCTATATTATCCAATAACCAAAACTTCTACCAAAAATACCTTTTAATTCTAAATTAATTTTCATGAAATTAATAAATCTATCGTTTTAATTACTTTATCTTTGATCCTCCAAAATGTAATGGAAATAAATAAATCGTCACATTAAAGTTCGTATCTAAAGCTAAAATTCTTCGCTTCAACAACACCAAAACCGTTAATGAGCGAACAGTTTTACAGCAAGACTTATTGTTATTTGAACACCTTCGAACGAATATAAGATTTTATTAGATATCATTCTTCGGAGATACAACGTTAATTAATTGTTCGGAGACAGAAAATGAACGTAAAGTACGACTTTAGCAACGATTTTATCACTTGTAACTTTAGATCTGAGAGCCGATAGACGAGCAGGTTTTTGCTGCTTAAAACGACGGTTTGTTTGTCGCACCTTGACTGTGAGGAGCTCGTGGCTAAATAATTACAGCCGCATAGACCGATCTTCCGGGTTAAGCCACGCTTGCCGAGGTTGGTCTGTAGATGGGTGACCATTTACCATAGCGAGTTTCCTCCGTGCCTCGGAAAGCACGTAAAGCCGTTGGTCCCGGCTGTCATTTGTAGATCTTTGACAGTCGTTACTGTTGGTCAGAAGCCAGAAAGTCTGACAACCAGTCTTACCAAGAGTATCGTATTACCCAGTTACTGGGTTGTGGAGGTCTGATAGGCAGTCGCTCCATGTAAAATACTGATATTCAGCTGCATCCGGTTCGACTGGAAGCCGACCGCAACATAGTTGGGAAAAGGCTAGGCAGATGATGACTTTGCCATAAGTAAACACCAGACCTGTTCTGCCTAGTCTCTTTCCATATGTTGGCGTCAGCTTCCGGTCTAACTTAATGCTGCTGAATACTAGTATTTTACACGGAGCGACTGCCATCAGACCTCCACAACCCAGTTATTGGGCAATGCCAATATCCTAAGATTAGAACAGTCGTCAGATTTTCGAGCTTCTGATTACCCGTAACGATTGTCGTAGGTTTTGTATGACATCTGCTTTCGCGGCTTCGTATGCTGTAAGTTTACACCTACAGTCTGAAACTTCATCATTATAGGTTTCTAGTTCTTTTCCTTCATAGGGTTTTAGTGCGCCATCTCGTGAAAGGACATAATTCGTAATTACAGTATTGTAATTAGTAAAAGGTCGTGTAGTTTTTCCGCCTCGCTGATTAGAATCTAACTAAGAATTCAATTCGTAGAGCAATTCATAGCTGCCGTCAGCAGGTTTATGTTAAGTCCCTTGAAAACCAGCAGTGACAGCCCGTCTATTCCTAGCCCTAGGCAATAGATACAAATGCCATTGCGAGTCGCAAAGCGAGTGTAGAACGTGTTAGGTTAAAAGATGGCAACAGTTTACTTAAACGTTTAGTTGTCTTAACGACGCGACGGTACCGATTTCCGCAAGAAATCTATTAAGGACTGCCCGAGGAGGTTCGTGTAAAGCATTTTCTTATTTGTCCGTTTGTATTTCAAGACCTTTATTTTCAATACGTGCTGTAATAAAAGCGACATCGACGCTAGTTCCGTCTGGCCTGTTAAAGAGTCAATAAAATGTGTTTTTTTAGTACTGCTTCTTTTCCTGGGTATTATATTGATAATATCCAGACCCTATATTTTTTTTTTAATTCTTCTTCTTCTGTCGTGTAGGCACGAGCTATACGAGAATAACTCATGCCGTGGTGAAAAGATTAGCCTGTCAGCAAGGTTGGTAGCGAGGCTGACTGCCCAGGGTGCACCGGACGTACTGAAGTAACGTCACTCGTGGAGGCTTTTTTGATGCACCCCATTTTTTTAAAATTAGTAACTTTACTTTGTAAATTTTATTGTATTTCATGGCATGAGTAATTTTTTAAGTGAATTTCTAAGAAAAATAAAAGCCTAAAAGTTTAAAAAAATTTAAATGTCTTTTAATTAATTTTCAAATCCTGTTTAAGTATTTTTATCCACATCAGGTATTCAGAGGAACGATACATTAGAAAAGAGTAGAATGTTCTTTCAAACTTGTTCTATTCAAGTTTTAGGTATGACATTTAGCTATTTCGCTAAAGCACATATTTCCTTTCAAATATTTGAGCTTTTGAGCTCCATGCACCTCTTCCATTATTCCACATTGTAAAGATTTACAAAGTGCACTCAAGTTGTTATAAATTTATGAAGTAATAAATTTTTGATAACACACGGTGGCCTCTTACGTAAATTGATACGGCTGTGTTTAATTTTTGAATTTATTGGGCGCTGTAAAAATGGTGCTTTGAACGATCTTGAGACAAAGTGGTTGAGAAATAGATATTATGTGATTGTTAGAAATAATCATATTGTTATTTGAACAATCATTGTTAATGTTGATTATTTTACCAAATTAGATAATGGCGGTAGTAACAGCTTAGATTTCACGGTATAAGTATGTATTTTTTATAAAAGATTATATACGATTAGCAATGATTATAATTTGTTTGCATGTTCTTCTTGATGGACCAAAATGTTTTCATCCTCAATAATCATTTTAAACTAAACCTTCACTAAGCAAGCAAAAAATCCATTCATATTAATTAAAAGGAGTCCCATACACCGGCTGCATAAACTTGATCCATTAAAATGTCTACAAAAAAACTTTAATACCGGAGTATCCCAAAAACGCAATTCACTAAAATGAGAAAAAAACCTTTAACACCGCGAATAAAGATTGATGAAGAATCAATCGAGGCATGTCCCGCAGATAAAGGCAATGTCCGCGCAATCAATTTGAATCTGGAAACTTTTCTCCCTCTCACGCGCGCAGCTGGAGTCACAAGAAAGAGAGAGATAGCTACAAGTATCTCAGTTTTGATGCACCTTGTCGCTATTACGGCGATGACGCCAGCCTACTTACAGAATTAAAGTCTGCTAAGGAAGATTGAGGAGGGCACCTTATCGGGCAAGACAATGATGTAACGAAAACACTGATGGATATTGTAAAAAATGTTGCTTGTAATACTCGTAGCAGGGCACACTCTGATCATAGAAAATCATCGTAAGTGCGTGTAGCTTAGTGTTATTTTTGTATGTCAACATCAAGCAAGTTTTCCACTTTAGGTATGTTTATTTCGGCAAAGACATCAACAAACACAATTGTATGAGCTCATCAATAAATACATCCGTTGCTTTTGGAGCCAAACATGGCATTAACGATAAGTGCTTAAATTTTTCGATCAGTGACTATTGGTTGCCACAGTAATTTAGTAATTACATCTTAATGCTAATCTCGACTTAGCTGATTTTTTATTTTATAGTCATGATTAGATTATTGGATTTTAAATTTTGGGTGTCAAATTCTAAAGCAGAGTGGAACTGACATTGTTAGAATTTGCAAAATCACATCTTTCACTTAGTGTAGTAATAAATTTGTTAAAATGTTTTCTTTTTTTGTATTATAACTTTCGTGAGACACATTCATATTTATGATTAGTTACGGTGGCGGTGTACTCACGTGCATTTTTCGGGATTGCCAGACTAGTTTCGGACTCAAACAGAGCCCTTCATCATGAGCTGATCATGCGGCGAGGTCGCGAGTCGAACTCATTTTACGAGTAAACCGAAACTAATCATAAATAAAAATGTTTTCTTCCGCTCTCTCATGTAAAATTCGAAATACAAGCCTAAATACTTTTGCTAAAGCGTCACCACTTACCAAAGACCAGTTAATATTAAAAGATGGATTAAGAAGCCATACAGCTGCGGACGCTTATCTTCTACATAAGCTGTAAGTCAACCAAGGAAAGTAGGTTAATACAGTGCTGATAAGGATATTGCTACTAGAGTTTTTAAACGGTTTTCAATATTAAGGTCTAGCTCGGAAATAATATGACGAGTTATAATAGTTTTATAATTTTGACGTAGAATGATTAATTGAGCATAACCAGATGACTGATGATAGCATTATTCTTTTAAAACAAGTTAGCACAAATATGTATGAACCTTCTTGAGTACCAGGTGGCGGATTCAAAATCTGGTGTATTCTCGTATAAAGTGGAATTCTTTCAATGTCATAGTTTCAAAGTAAATCTGAAATACCAATGACAAGCGGTGAAGGAAACCATCGTGAGAAAACCTGGAATTAATGGTCCGAAATCGCCAACACGCAGTGAGCAAGCTTAGTGATTAATTCTCGTTTGTTCTCTGTGTGGGAAGAAGCATTTGCCCTGCAGTGGGATAAATACGGGCTAGTGTTATTACTAATACAGCATCAGAGCAAAACACTGATAATCGCTATGGTTTTGATTTTGACAAATCAACGATATTTACTGCGCGGATATAGTTGTAGAGATATCGGATTGTTAATACATTCGTTATTATGGAAATTGTTGACCCGTCAAAATCAAAGCCAAAGCGATTACGAGTAAGTTGCGCAATTAGAATTAGTTATTAAACAACTAAATTAGGTGAATAAATTTTTAAGTGAAACAATCTATATTATTGTAATAAGTGCAGAATTTATGTATTAATTTATCAGACGCGTAAAATATTATATCGTCAGTGTGTTTTATAAGAAAATGCAACTTGAAAAAAAAAATTGGATGTTGGTAAAATTCAGGAATTTTCGATGAATTTTCATTAGTCCAAAGCTACATCACAAACTAGAAATATTCCTCAATCCTCAAGACTTTCAACACTTGAACATCAGGGGACAAACTATAAATTACATGCTTACAAATCTGATAGGATTATACCTATTTCTTACTGGAACCAGTTACTCCAAGTATTTGCTCACTGTATTGATGTGTCAAGCTTTATGATTGATGACGCCTCACCTAAGGCCATGTCGGGTAGATGAAACCGAATTTGTAAATAGAAACTGGTCATGAATCTTAACGCGTATGAAAAAGGTTCAAAATTGTAAGGTTCGAGGTTCTAAATAGGCTGGTCTTTTATTTTTTGCATTACCTTCGGAAGATGATAAGGTGAATTATATTGATGCATTATCGCTTGCAACAATTTAACGTATCGGTAGGAGAATAGGCCATCGAATAATAATGTATTAAAACAAAGGGATATTTTCCCATAACACAACCGGCTACCTACTTGTGAAGAAAAACTAAACATGGTAACTTATTAGAGTACCTTCTGAAATTAATAATTTGGTTTGATTGTATGCCTAAAAGGCGGGACGTACGGACGACATACGAGAAAAAACCCTTGGTGCACCGAAATCACTCGCAAATGTTCTGAGCGGACTGAGAGCCTTAATCTGCTTCTGGAAGAAGGTGGGCTGGTTGGAATGATGGCCGCAATGGCCCACGTACAATGGTCCACTTAAAGGACTAAGTGCGGAAACCACATCTCCTAACATAGAACATAGAAGGCGGAACGTAGCTAATCAAAATTTATTATGAGAACATCTGTGTTCTGTACAGATACCTATGATCCAGAATAAAAATTATGAATATGAATATTCCCACCTTGAAGCAAATATTTGTATGGTATAATCTGACAGCAGTTTTATTTGGTTCTGAATCTGAATTTTGGCATCTGCGAGACAAAAATAAGGCAAGAAACTTTGTACATTTCTATGATACCCCAAAACAAAACTCGTAACGTGGGATACCAAGAACATGCAAAACAGTCTATCAACAACAAATTGGTGACCCTTCCGTTTAAACATCACAACAACCCCTATCCCTCAAACGATACTTATCTACATTGTAAACTCAATTCTAACAAGTACACTGCTAAGCCTAAGGCATTCTTTACCCTCCAAACCTATAAAAAACATCATCAATACAAACCAATAAAAGTTTGTCAGAATTTCCCCTATAAAACCACATAATAAGAAGATGCAGTAGACTCACTCCTAGTTACGCCTGATTTTGAAAATAATTAAAGCTGTACGACTCCTAATCATGTCAGAAGAATATGCAGCAGGACCATCCGTTTATGTATCTACTTTTAATAACATAAGAATATGATCACGAATCCAATACTGTATCGGTATGAAAAGGCCGATAAATGTTTAGTAGTTGTTACTGATAATGATGATAATTATATTGCAACAGCAAGATACAACTGTCTTGACCACAGTTTTCGCAGATTGCATTCACTTTAGCGTTATCGTTGCTGCATTCGGTGTGCACGTTGTGTGTGAGCTTATTGTACCTTCTGTGCCTGTCAATTTTTTCATAAAACCGACAGAATGTCTAAACAAAGACATCGATATTTCCATAAATATTGTATGGTGTTCCGTACAAATTAAAGGCCTCAGGCTGTTCCCTGGCTTACCGTTGCAGGTTTTAACATTACGTTTGCGCGCGGGACCCCTGAGAACGAACAGATGGTTCTTATGTTTGGTTCCGGAGGTAGAAAGTTGTGGAGACGTGTTGGTTATATTTGTTTATCTTCCCTGGTGAATATTGATTGTAACTTGTCTGCAAAAAGAAACGATAGTTGTCATTGATATATATGTATACACTAGATTAGCAATTACCGCGCCAAAGCGTTGTCACTTCACATATGGCCACAGCCATATGCCCAGCTAACGTCAGTTCATTGTTCAGTGTGACGCCAACTGATTTGAACCGAGAGACACGCGACAAAAACGCTCACCAAAATGGGTAAATGCGTAGTGAAAGAATGTGATTCAAGGTCACAAAAACATAATAAATCCAGCGGAATTACTTTCCACACGTAAGTTTATTTTGTATGTATTCAAATCGTAATTATCGCAATAAAACTGAAATAAATTTTGATTATTGACATTAAGGTTCTGTGTTACCATTAATACACCCTTTTGGTTTTCCCACATTAATGGGAGAATTTGTAATTTATAGCTTAAGGTAACAAAGTATTACTATTAAATATTTTGGCAATAATAATAAAACACAGTAGGGTCAGTAGTTTATTAATTATTAGTAGTAAATTAACATATTGTATTTTATTAAGTGTCCAGTATTTTTTTATAACTTATTTTATATTAAATAATTTTACAGGGTACCTAAAGATGCAGAACGACGTCAGAAATGGGTGGAAATAATTCGATTGCTGAGAAAAGAGACTGACTGGCTACCTACTAAATGTACAGTAATTTGTTCGAAGCACTTCCGGGACCAAGACAAACTAGGACCAAAAAGCGATTTTGGCCGTGTTTATTTGTCTAAAGAAGCACTTCCAATGCTTGTTGTGAGTAATTGATATTGTCACAACATAAGTAATATTAGTTTAAAAAAAATAACAAATTGCTTTAAGGTGATATGTAGGTACCGCAAAAATATATTTTCATTCGCGTTTTGAAAATTCTAGCTTTATATTAGGTAGTAATTGACCAAAACGTGATTTGCGGTACCAAGAAAACTAAGAGTCTAAAATCTTCCGTGCAATCTGCAAAGTTACATTTGGTGTAAAACGTCAACTTTTCATGAAATACTCATATTCTGCTGTTACATGAACTCATTGCTTAAGTTACATGAAGTTTATGGTTTTAAATCAGCAAATATACTATAATTAATTCGCTATTAGATTTTGATCAAAATACTACCTCATACAGAGCTGCAATTTGTAAGGCTGAAAATTTTAATACAGTGGTATATCGGGTAGGCATCACCTTAATAAAACTCAAACTAAATTCTGTACTACGCTGAACTGATTTTTTTACTTAGTATTTAGGTTTTTTACAAAATAACGTATTTTTTTCAGGACGACTCTCATTCTGAAATGCCGGTGGAGATTTTAGAAGAAAAAATTATGGATGTAGATGTTGTGGAAACCGATGAAGAGATAGATGAAATAATTGAAACACCTCGAAAGCACAAAATGCGAAAAATAATTCACCATTTGAAAATTGTATCCGAACGAAGATTAAAAAAAATAAAAAATATATCACAGAAAAATAGAAGACTAGAAACAAAAAATAAAAAATTAAAAGACGTTATAGAAGAAATGAAAAAAAGACGTATGTTGAGCGAAGAAGAAGAAATGCAGCTAAATTTAAATGAAGAAACAGTGCAATTGATGGAAGAATTTAAAAAAACCTTCAAAAAGAAAAGGACTTTTAAAAAATTCCCATATATGCTAAAGAAATTTGCTTTAACCTTAAACTTTTATTCCCCTGCTGCTTATAAATATGTTAGATCCGCATTAAATAATTCATTACCACATCCAAGAACATTGGTCAATTGGTATAGCAAAATTAACGGGGATCCAGGATTTACTACGGAGGCTTTTAATGTTCTTAAGGTTAAAAGTGACAATTCCGAGTCCAAGATCATTTGTAATTTAGTTATCGATGAGATGGCTATCCGCCAACAAAAAATTTTCGATGGAAAGAAGCACCACGGGTATGTTGATTTTGGATTAGGTGACACAAACAATACACAAAATCTAGCATCTTCCGCATTAGTTCTACTTCTCACATGTTTGAATGAAACATGGAAGATACCTATTGGCTATTTTTTTACACATGGGTTATCTTCTGTTAAACTTGCCAATATAATAAATTTGGCGCTGACAAAATGTGAAGAAATTAACGTCGAAGTAGTGTCAGTAACATGTGATGGCTGTCAGACTAACATTGCTGCAATGCGAGTTTTAGGATGCAACCTAAACGACCCAAACAACTTGAAAACTACTTTTAAACATCCTACAACAGGACACGATGTGGTGCTATTATTAGACGCTTGTCACATGCTCAAGCTAATAAGAAACAGTTTCGAATCGAAGAAAATAATTTTGAACAAAAATAATGAGAAGATAGAATGGAAATATGTAAGGCGTTTACAAGATATTCAAGAAATTGAGGGACTCAGAATGGGAAATAAATTAACCAATCGCCATATTAATTTTCGCAACCAAATTATGAAGGTTAAGTTGGCATCACAGCTGCTAAGTAATAGTGTAGCTCAATCACTTCGTTTGGCCAAGGACTTGTCATCTGAGTTTTTAGAAAGTGGACCTACTGCAGAATTTATTAAAATACACAACGACATATTTGATGTCTTAAATTCTAAAGGGGACCCTAAAGCTTATGGCTTTAAGAAAACTCTCAAACAAAAAACTAAAAGTGATATATACACACTCATAGAAAAATATAAAGAGTATGTTACTAACCTAAGTGTACAAGTCACTACAAAAAAAACAATTAAACGAAGGGGTCAGATACAAAATATAATAATATATAAAAATAAAATATTGTTCATTATTCAACACATTATACATATCATCTTAAATTTAAAATTAAAAAACCCCCCAATTCTCAACAGTTAATTCATCCCCACTTTCATCCCCCATATCATGTGAATGGCTGAACCGATTTTGATGTAACCTAATGTCTTCATCGTGCCCTTTTATTTAATACCCCACTTGATATCCAAGTGGGGTATTAAATACGAAAATATTCGATTGGTCATCCCTACTTTCAGTCGAAATAAAACTAAACAACCTTAGATGACATAACCTTCATGGAGATTATATAATGTTTAATCATTGGTCTAGTAAGACGATAGTTGTTTATAATTTTGACAACCTCAAAAGTGACTATCAAATAAACAATTAATTCAACAAAAATACTGAATTAAATTAACCAATACAAAATAGAAGGATTAAGGATATAAATGTATTCACGAAACAACCATATAATAGAAGTTAAACAAGGATTAGTAATATAAAATACAGATATGAGTATAATTTTTATTAAAGTATAAAAAAATATTGATTATTTGGGGTAAAATTTCATAAGGTAGGCAACACAAACCCGCCATCGCATGTTTGTGTGATTGTCTTTGTCTAATCATAGCGACGGTAATGTTCTTTGGATTTGTGTAAGTGAGACGGACATATGTTTACTTTAAAATGTTTATTGGTTTCAAAGCTACGTCGTCACAATTAAAAAGTGGTTATACTTTTTTTGACCCGTGGTAATGAAGTTTGCTTCTCTATTTATTTAACTCAATGATAGTTGTGGTCAAATTACCATTATTATTTGTGGTTGATTTATCATGCTTGACAAACGATTGGCGTACGTTCAGTTCAATGATCATTTAGTTTCTGTTAAATCTATTGATCATCGATCACTATTTAATAGAACTTTGAGAGAGTTTTAAACATCTGTCCCTCATCATTCATCATTCAGTCGAAATATGTCCACTGCTGGACATAGGCCTCCCTTAAACATCGCCACATCGACTGGTCTTATGCTTTTCGCACCCAGGGAACTCCGGCAACCTTCACTAGGTCATCGATCCACCTTGTGCCTACCCACGCTGCGCCTTTTGTCTCTCAGATACATTTTTTCTAAAAGATGCATAGAACACGTACTAGTACTTATAGTTCTGCTACAATTCCATACCACATCATAAATTCTTTGATCCTCGTATCACGATAGAGGCCGACGTTTATTAGTCTTTTCCGTAGCAAGGCGGTGTTTTTCTAAGGGGTCTGGCGCCCCATGCCATAAAAAATTCACGCCTCCACAGTAGCCTTTGGTTAGCCGTGGTTTTTCTTTACAGAACCTATTGTGGGGTAGCTAGTTGTGAATTTTTAAGTACTTCAGAAATCGAATGTTGATTTTAAACGCGAATGCATTTTAAATGCGTTTTGTGTTATTGTTATGGGTTTTTACGTTTGTGCACGTATTCTAAGAAAATATTAATTTTAGGGTTTGATTTCAAAAGTAATAAAGAAAAATAATAATTTCTGGATCAATGCGAGCATATAGCGACAATAGATATAGATACCTATATTATAATTTAGATAATTATGTGGTCTCCGGTTCAAGGATTTCTTCTCAGTCCATTGGAGTTGTAGGAAAGAAAAGAAAGAAAGGAGAAACAGTTGATGAGTTTTTAAACAACACTTGATAGAAAAGTAACTAAGACGATTAATCATGATGAAAACCGAAGAAGGTGAGGAATGAGTGATAATAAGCTTACAATGCTGATGATGAAGACATAAAGAAATCTTTCATTCCAATATTTTCAAGCAGACTGATAAAAACAATTCTGTTGAATGTGGTTATGGCATCAACATTACTGTTTCACTTGTCCATACTATATTGGTAGGCGTAGACTGTGAATATGTCGAGGTGCGTTCTGTTATGTTCCTATGTGTTCTATCTTTGATGCTTCTCCAACATTTGTTTATTAATTCAAAATATTTAGATTATTAAACGGCTATAGAGTCCAATGTTTTGGCTTGTATTAAACAATGTTTTACATAGTATCGTCTTTAATTCAACTGCTTCCAATGTTTTGGCTTGTATTAAACAATATTTTACATAATATCATCTTCGACTCAAATGTTTTTCACTTCCCACAGTGGAGTGATATAGCAAACAAATCCAGTTAGAGGAGCTAGAACTTGTATTCTCCTCTTTTAGATTCCAATTCCTGGATTTCCTTGTACTCTTATATCAATACTTTCATTATACATTTGATTAACGTTATTTTGATCCAGATACATCTCATCGTCTCTTGTCTTCTTAGATGAAATCATGTAAATTCCCACATCAAAAAGGTGGTTCATCACTTCTCTCAATTTAACTACAGAAATTCACTCAAAAACATGTAAAATATCAAAAAAGCCTTCACACCGCAGCCGCAAGCGCCTATAACCGTCGAGTAAATTGAATACACCGGACTCCGCCTCTTACCTGTACCTCATTATGCCGGACGAATATTGAATAGCGTATAGAAAATACACAACGTGCTGCCAGACCGATTGGACAATTTACTACCCATGTTCTGAACACGTAAAACGTAAAATGAAAACGTATTGATTTTGATGAATATCGTGGTTTTTGAGCTGATTTTTCTGGACATTGTTTGCGGTCAAAATAGCCAAGGTCAGTACAAAATTTGGCAATGAGATTAAAGATATGAACTCATAAGATATTAAAAACAGCAATCATTTTTAATGAAAACATAAAATTATTCTGAACTTTGAAGTAAAGCAGACAACAGGAACAAACAGATGTGCCTTGTAATTGCAAAAATAATATTAATTATGGTCAAATTGTCGTGGTTTGTGGAATTCTAAACCAAGAAACACCGAAAATCAATAACAGTTATTATACAAATATTTATGAGAATCGTTACGGGTAGTCAGATTCCTGAAAGTCAAGCAATTGGTCTAGCCTTAGGGTGTTGGTGTTGCCCAGTAACTGAGTTGCAGGGTTCTAATGGTGGTCGCTTTATTTAAAATATTGATACAGCCGCATCTGGCTAGACTGGATGCCGACCCCAACATAATTGTGAAAAAGCTAAGAGGAAGGACAAACACTGAAACTAATAATTTTAAACTATTCAGTGCCATAACTACCACGCCTATCAAACGGATTTATAATTGCTATAAACCTATCAACACTGAACCTAGTATTGACAGTAAATCTACAGCCCACGATTCTGACAACCTTTTTGTCACTTCTTCCAACAACGAAAAGAATCGATGCTTCATCTTTTGTACAGTCAAAAGGTTTGACTACAACTATTACATCAACATTTTCTCCTACATTCGTCAACGTAACAGTTCTAAGAATTACTAACAAAATCGTAAATACTTCCAACATTCCCGTTCCAAACAGCTTATAATTTGCAACTCCATCAACATTATATGAATAAATCTTTATGTCACTTAGTTGCGTGTCATAATCAATCTCTTTACTCAGGCGGTAAAGTAAAATCGACACGTATATCGATTAACCGCATACATTAATGTTGGGACAATTATTACGAGTGGCGCCAAACCAAATTACTCGTGATACTTGTAGTATTTATAATAATTATGACCGAAAATGTAGGTACAGAAGTATCACTTGAATTATTATGTAGGTACTATCTGTGCCCGCGACTTCGTTTGCGTGGTAGTCGGAAAACAACATTGTGTCGCAGCAACTAAACAATGTATTTGTAATCAATTCTTTAAATCTAATCACATTTATTTTCAATAAGCTCAACACTCACTCTCAAAAGCATGATAATTTGTACTCTATAACCCGCCCCTCTCTTTAGCGGACATCTTTGCCTTTGAACTAAATCTGTTTAGTACTATTGGCGTGAAGCTCCGACATACAAACAGATAAAAATCAAATAGACAGAAATTCTAAAAATTATATTTTTGGAATCTGCATCGTTTTTAATACACGTATCAATCATTTTTGTCCAAAAATATTGAATGTACAGTTTTTGCTTCGTTACGGTTTTATTATATGTATAGATTAAGACTTTACACGCTAAGGCGGACATTGCTCTAGTAACTGGATTCAGAGTCCCTGGATTGGCGTTGGACCAGTAGGGTAAAGATATTTCAATCCAGACCAGCGTCCAGTATTCAGCACTGAATTTGAATAGAGTATTGGTCTAATGCCAATCCAGTATCTGGATCCAGCAATACCTCACTGATAATGGGTTTGAGTTTTGGGTCTTTGGGGTCGATAGTATTAAGGTTGAGCCTAGCCACACTGAAAAAATGCCATGCTTAACAAAAAATGGTTATTATTTGACTTCGGTGAATTTAATTCACACATACAATTGTTTTCACACAACTGACACATCTCTTACCAAAATATTGTAGCAAAAGGTATTCCTTATTATTTGAAAAGAGTATCCATAGAATTTCTTGGCGACTCTTGTTCATATAACCAACATTTTGGAATCGTGGAACATCACGTTGCAATGAAAATACAACGTCTTCAAATCAAATAGTATAATATTCATAAAAACATCTTGAATGTGATGCAGTCATGAACGCCCATTTCCCATTGTACTATCACATGAAGTTATAATTTTAGGATTTTGTTTATTACTTAGTTAGATTTCTGCACAGATTGTATTTTGTACTAACACTGTAACTAGAAACTGGTCGTGATCGCTTTAATTACAGTCATTACAATATTATTACCATAGGCGCGTAAACCACAGAGGCGTAAACGACTTTTAAGGTAGAACGCGTAAATTATAATGTGTAATTGTAGTATGAAGTGTATGGGGTAATAAAATATGTATGAGAGATGGATTATAACATTTTGATGTTTGCGGCACCATTATACATGGGTCATGAACATTTTGTTTTATATCTGATTGATATGATAAAATTTTACTGCTGCAATATAATACTCCTACATGAATACGTCTACTGAGTTTTTACTAAAGATAAAAGATATATATCTCTATTTTTTATACCCAAGTTAAATTAATAAGTATGAGCAAGGAGCTTTTCAGTGTAAGAGCTAGCAGATACGACGACCGGGACCGGGGGACTGAGTCCCAAACTAAATTTCTTCATGCATCCAAAATTTAAGTGCTGGGCACTTGTCTGTGTAGCAATCTCCATCTTTCTCTATCCAGAGCCAATTCTTTCATTTCTCTGTATGTTATCACTTCTGTCTTTTCCGTCAATTGGTCTGTGTACTTTCTTCTTGGTCTACCTGGTTTTCTCTTCGCTTGTAATTTTCTTTCTATAATGTTGTATACCAACGAAGGGATTCTCAGTAGAGTCAAAGAGAAAAAACAAATTCTAGAATATATAGAAACAAGAAGGGGGAAAATGATTGGTCATTTACTGAGCCATGACTGCTTTATAAACAACATCATGGAACGAGTTTCTAGTCCGCGAAAAAAAAAGTATGATAATACATAGAATTTGCGGCGGAATTTTAAACCTGCGAGTCCCATAATACATGCACTGAATAAACTTTTTTGTTATAAGTAACACAATATTACGTTATTAGTTACATAAAAAAACGTGACAACATGACTTTTGCTACTAGTAACTAACTGAATAAGCTACCAGTAAACAAGCATACTGCCTCGTTCGTCCAGTGGTCGCAAGCGCGACTACTAAGCGTGAGGTCCTGAGTTCGATCCCCAGGTCGGGCAAAGTGTTATTGGGTTTTTCAGTGTGGAATTTCTTAGTAGCAGCCCGGAGTCTGGATTTGTGCCCGGTTGATGGCAATAGGCTCACCCCCTGTTATATGGGACTTGAACCATAACGGCGAAATGTGGGTGTACTATATACCTCTGCCCAACCCTTCAGGGAATACAGGCGTGATGTTATGTTATAAACAAGCGGTTTGCTATTTATAATTAAACTTTGCTAGTAAGCACAATTTGGCAATACTTATATGAAATTACTAAACTAGTTTGGTTGTTCTTTTCTTCTTTAACATTGTGTAGTTCTGTTAGTTGTGTGTTCATTATATTTGCTAATTGATACATATACGTGGAAGCTTGTAATTAGCAATTGTCCACAAGCATATCATAAATTATTTAAATATTAGTCTGTAAGCTTTCTGTAAAATAAAGTAAATAAATAAATAAATAAGTATATTTTTCAGTGTAAAATTTCATTCTGTCTATTTTCACGGATAAAAATTGTCTGTTATCTGCTTCATGAAAAAGTTATTTTGGCTGCGTGATGTTCTACGGGCCTGTCAATGCGTTTATCCCTACAAATTATGTTTATAAGGTTAGGATTGAAAGAGCATTATTTAATCCATAAGCACAGTTCCTGTTGCATAATGTCAGTCCCAGAAAATACGCAACGAAATAAAATTTTAAAAACAATACCTTAAAATGGTTAATCCGTTTTGCATGTCCACCGCGCTCGCACTAACGACCCTATTCACGCGAACGATAATTAAAACGATATGTAAGTTAACATCGAAATTAATTGAATTAGTGTTTACTCGCTATTAAATGGCCTCCGAGTAATTCGAAATCGGTTTAGTATCGATGATATAATTGTGGCGGCTGAACGTTTTATTGGTCGCTGTTTCCTGATATCTGATGCATTTGGAATTCAACTGCATAATTTTGGTTGTAAAATTGTTTTGGATAACCAAAAGGATTTATGAATTTTGTTGAGAGTTGCAATGTGGCAAACTAATATTAATGTTTGGTTTATTTTAATAAGATAGGTTGAAAAAAAAATTACTGAGTAGATTTTCATTAAAAACAATAATTTCCTTCTAATTCATCAAAAGTCTGCTATTCCAGTCTCAATATATTGTTCATTTATTTCTATTTGAATATGTGTACATCTTTTTAGTTATATAATCAGAGTCTTCTATTTCAATCAAAATTAATAATAGCAATTCATATTTTTGCAGTTTTTCTTTCTCTTCAACTGGGCCAACAACTTCAACAATCTTCTCAATTCTTCCAAACCCAAAATCATAATTTTTTTTTTGATATTGACATCACATCTTACTATCGTCCCCCTCAATATCACCATCGCTACAGCCTCAGATAAGACTCAGCATCCTGTTTTGTCACGCCGAGATTAATTCACTTCACTCGTAATCTGAGTTAAGTGGCTTACTTACGATATCTGATTCTATGTAGGTGGCACCTTATGTAACTTCTAGGGAAGTCGCAGCAAAGTGACAGCTCAATCGAAGGAGTAAGGTGACTTAAATATTGAAGTGGAACTGGCTGCTGATAACTTTGTGCATGAATTGGAAAAGATTAAAGCTGCAGCTAGATATAACTCACTCAGAGCTTATCTGACTAGAGCCGAGTGGAAAGCGCTTGAACTAGAATAAGTACTTTCAGCTGTTTTGGATGTTACGCAGCCAATAAGCTGTCCTCTTAGTATCACGAACTTAACTATTATGAGTATGCACCGATGATTTTCTTGGAATAGATTCAAATCAGTTTTGGACTTTAATGATGATGAGTCTATCGTCGTGCTATCGGACATAATAATTGTTATTACACTTAGTCTTGATTTCTTAATTTTTTTTAGGTTTATAGAAATGTATTCTCAATAAAAACACAAAGTCACTTGAGAATAATAAATTCACTTGCTATGAAGAAATGTTCGTATTTAAAAAAATATAGTGTACCCATCCAATGCATTAATTTTTTCACATTTGAGTTAGGTATCTGAAATTACATATCTAGCTAGCTGAGTTTTGAATGAATCAAATGAGCTTACATTTTTAATACGTGCGGGTATTTTGTTATAGAGTTGTGCTCCTTCAAATGTTAACATTTTTTTTGCCATAATTGGTTCTAATTTTAAAACTATGAAACTAGCTCGGCGAGTGCTTCGTTGGGTAATGTGTATTAGTTTGGTGAAGGATATTTAATTTTTAGTGCGTATGCTTTTGTTAAGAGCCTTTCGAACAAAGATACATGTGTTGTAAATATATAACTGATTAATATTCATTATTTTTAACAGATACATCTCAACTTATAGTAGACGACCTGGAATTTACAAAGGACGTTGACGTTGTATTTGCTACACAATATAATACGTATACGAAAATGTTTAAGTAAACTTAACATTAATACTATGTTTAGCAAACAAAATATTATTATGTCCATTTACCACAATATTACTGAGACCAATTCCTTTCTGATCAGTAGCGTGTCCTTGTTCTAAAATTGTATCAGTATCTTTATCTTAGTTAATAATTTTATGATTAGACTACTTTGCCTGCAGGTTCAAATTCACACGGCCTTTGAGATTAGGCAAGCAGTTCCTTAAGATAAATACATTTATTGACAGGCATAGTTATATCTTAAGTGAATTGATAGATGTCCGTGTCGAAGCACGTTATTAGTTCATTTATAGTGTTTTTGAAGTGATTCATTGAAATGTGAATATTAATTAATCTTAATTTCAAAACTCATCTATTTAAAATATACTAGAATTATTTAATTATTTTTGAACGCAATGTTACAATTGATTTAAATTAAAACTGAGCAGTAGTATACCACATGTGGCCCCCATGGTATTTCCCCATATTTCACGTACTACTAGTTCATCCAACGGTTGTCTGGAAGATTTCGCTATTAGCGATAAGACCGCTATTGTGTCCGTGATTTAAATTGTTTCTGGTTTTGGCATAACAAATAAAGCATATTCTATGTATCTATATATCATCTCCGTCCGTGACGCCACCACGCACTCACGTACTTTGAATTAGTTCCGTGTTTAAAAATTCCGAAACAGTATAAAAAGTGCGTAAATCAGCCTAAAACTACTCACATATCATCTAGTATATACAAGTGACAATTGAGTGCAAAATCACAGTGATTAAACAACTAAAACCCTGTGGGCGAACAGTTTTAAAACTCAAAGGATTGAAAAAATATTAAAAAGTGCAAAATTTCGGACTTTGACCTCATTTAGCAAAACAAAGAACTCGTCCCACGGCCCTATCCACTGATGTGTCAATCAACCAACTATCCACCACTTTCATCGATGTAATTAATGTTCGGATAGCGGTGAGCTGTACTACGTAGTCTCTACATACTGAGCGCCGGTGGATATCAAGTTCAAATCCCGCATTCAACGTCTGTTGTTTTTGCTTTTTGTAATTTTATAAAAGTACTACTAATACTGCAAGCACTTAACAAAAACGATTTTGCGACTGAGTGTGTTTGAATTATATGAAGAATTATTTTTTGTCCTTTATTATATTTAACAAGCCGAACTATTAATTTGGAACATATTATGGCCACTACGCAAAGAACTCCTCCCGCTACCCCAAAAGCAACTTTGATGCATGGCCAATCGCTGTCTGATTCGGACTTAACGACTACTGCCACTCGAAATACAGGCAGCACCAATATTACGGTGCGGAGCAAGCGCCAACGCATCAATGATTCCCCGAATAACGAAATTAACCCTGATCTATGGCCAGCATTTAATGAATTCAAGGCCGAGCTCTTAGAAATGCTTACTAAATGGAAGTCTGAGCAAGATCAGTTACTAACATCTTGGAAAGATGATCACAACGCCATTTTAACTAAATTAGTCAACGATGTCTCGGATCTTAAAAAGCAGTGCCTCGCAATTCAGACGACAAACAACGAGATTGAACGCAGCATGACATTTATAAATAAAAAACATGAGGATATCGTTGGCAAGGTATCAAACTTGGAAAAGGAGAAAACTGATAATGCTGCAAACATATCCTGTATTCAAAAACAAATACAAGACCTACACTTCCAGTCACGGCAAGCCACTATCGAGATACGTAATATACCGAGTAAAGAGAAGGAGACACCTGTAGAGCTTATTTCTTTTGTATCCAGTGTAGGGAAAACAGTGAACATGGATATTCAACCATCTGCCTTCAGAGACATATACCGCATACCCGGGAAACCAGGCTTATGTAGACCCATTGTTGCTGAATTCTCCTGTGTCAATAAGAGAAACGATTTCCTAGCCAATGTTCGTAGATTCAACAAAGAGCGCCCAATCAACGATAAGCTGAATACACAGGTGATCGGTATCGACGGTGATAAAAAACCGGTGTATGTTGACGAACACCTACCTCCCGCGTTAAAAAAGCTATTGTATGACTCACGCCAGTTTGCCAAAACTCACAATTACTCCAGCTGGTATTCCAATGGAAGAATCCTTTTGCGCAAGAGTCCAATAGATAAGCCAGTCCAGATCAAATCAGAGAAATGTCTTACTCTGTTATCACCACAACAATGACTAGATCCACCTTATCCTGTAATTTTAATCAATCTCTTCCATCTTGCATGCAAGTATATTTTCTTTGCATTTTTCAATTGTTTTAATGTAACTACTATTTATTTTTTGTTGTTTACTAAATTGACACATAAAACACAAACACGAATATGTACACACACACACAGATTCGCTCACATTAACAACTTTAACTTCCATGCTGTAGCTTTGTGGAGTATGAACACTCATAATATCATTACTGCCAGCTATTTTTCGTCAATAATCAACCAGTTTCCTCATAAAAAGTTTCACTCAAACCTATTACTAGGAATAGCACATTGTATACCTTCTTTTGTCTTGATTACTAAATTATTATCTCTACTCAATGTCTAGTTTAAGTCAAATATCCATCGAATTGGATAACATATCTTCCGCCCAATCTTTTGTATGCTCTCCTGATAAATGCCACGATTTCGTTCCGACGTGCAATGATAGCTTAAATTTAATTCACATTAATATAAGGAGTATTAATAAAAACCTAGATCAATTTATCACCATGATCTCTATCACCAAAGTTAACTACGATGCTATAATTCTGACCGAGTGTTGGCTACAGGGGTCGAAACCCATTCCTATTTTAAATGGCTACTCGTTATTTGCCACTACTAATAATCCAATACAAAACGACGGCGTAGTAGTGTATGTCAGGGATTCTTTGCAATGTGTATCAATCGAACCTCCCTTTCGCGATGCAAACTGCATTATATGCCGTATAGGTAGTACGGCGATAGTTTCAGTATATCGCTCCCCATCTTACTCAAAACCTGAAAACTTCTTTATCAGCCTGCAAAGTGTTATAACTTCCCTTCAATGCCACAATAACATTATCTTGATAGGAGATATGAATATTGACATCAAGCCTGGTTCCAGCGACCGGAACGCGAATGAATACTTGAAACTCACTGCTTCTCTCGGATTATTCCCCGCACACTCACTACCGACCAGGATTAACAACTGCATAGACCACATAATGCTTAAAACTAAGAATACCTCTATTGTACTGGTGCTAGACTCGCACATTACTGATCACCTGCCAATCGCTCTGTTTTTAAAACTGAATTGCAAATCCGGAATTATTGCGCAAAAGACCTCACTCCACCATGATTATGAAGCAATTCGTAAGGAGCTTGACTGCACAGATTTCAGTGCCATTCTAAGTGCCACAGACTCAAACCAGGCAACATATTTAGTAATTAATATTATTCAACGAGTGATCACTCATCATACCCGGACAGACAGAATACCAAAAAAGTGTAGAATCATAAAACCGTGGATGACTCCTGGCTTAGTTCGATGTTTACGAAACCGCGACAAAATGCATAGCAATGTTAGAAAAAACCCTGATGACACACTTCTTAAATTAACTTATACAAGGTATAGAAATTTTTGCAACTCCTTGACAAAGAAATTAAAGCGAGCGCATGACAAAGAAGAACTTCTAAAAGCCAAGAATAACCCCAAGGCAACGTGGAAAGCTATTAAATCCATAACCAATACCAGTTCTCAACCACGTTCCCCCAGCGAACTTCTAAGATCCTCTGTCGACTGTAATTCGTCTGTTAATGAAGTCAACAAATTCTTTGTTAATATTGGAAAAAACCTAGCATCGAAAATCGTTCCCAACAACACCATGCTCCTACCTTCACTACCCAACCACCTATCCAACTCTCTTGCAATTCTTCCAGTGGATGAGGAACAAGTATGTAGAATAATCCGTTGTCTCCGTAGTGACTGCGCAAGTGGATGGGATAACATCCCAGTCAGGGTTATTAAAAACTCAGGTAACGCTTTGATCCCCGTAATCACTCATATTTGCAACCTGGCCATTAACACAGGTACATTCCCGGAGGCTCTTAAGAGAGCCGTAGTACACCCTATATATAAGAGTGGGGATAGAGACAAGGTCACAAACTACAGACCAATTTCCGTATTGAACTCATTTTCAAAAATTCTGGAAAGAATTTTAAATAATAGTTTGATGAGCTTTCTTAAGAGACATAACTTAATCGCCCAAAATCAGTACGGATTTCGATCGGGAATTTCCACTGAGGACGCCGTTATTGCATTATCAAATAGTTTGACTAACAAACTGGATAATAACTTGAAGTGCTACGGCGTCTTTCTGGACTTGACTAAGGCTTTCGACACTGTCTCTGTCCCCAGGCTTTTATCAAAAATGGAATGCCTAGGAATACGCGGTCTCTCTTTAGAAATATTCAAAGACTATCTCTCTCAGCGAAGCCAATGTGTTCTTATTGACTCATACACAAGTGACTTCGAGATTCTAACTTTTGGCATTCCACAGGGGAGTATATTGGGACCTACTCTTTTCCAAATATACATTAACGATTTATGCAAACTATCTTCCACAAATTGCGAAATCTTTTCTTATGCAGACGATACAGCACTATTGGTTTACGACAAAAACTGGGATCAGGCTAGAGAGCGGGCAGAAAACTCCGTACGGCTGATTATGGAATGGCTGTCCACTAACTTGTTAACTTTAAATCTGGAAAAAACTAAATTCCTTAGGTTCTCTCGTCCACAATCACCAATACCACCTATTTCATCTTCCACAATCAAAGCTCACACATGTCCTCATCGTTTACCAAACTGTAATTGTCTCACTCTTAGCATGGTCTCCAATATTAAGTACCTGGGAGTGATCATAGACAAGAATTTGGACTGGTACGCGCACTTAGAGGCGCTCTGTTCAAGAATCAGAAGACTGATACACATTTTTAAAGAGCTTAGATACTCCGCGGACGCCGAAACTTTGACCCTTGTATATTTCAGCCTGTGTCAGTCTATTATTTCGTACTGCATCCCAGTGTGGGGGGGAACTTACAAAACAGCGATGCTCAGTGCTGAACGTGCACAACGAGCAGTTCTAAAAGTAATGCTCTTCAAACCCCGTGACTTTCCCACTGACCAGTTATTTAACGATGCCCAAGTCCTCACAGTAAGACAGCTATACATTCTCCGCTCTATCCTGCGAAGGCATTCCACTCTTCCATTGGACAATAGCAAACTCCATAGACGTCAAGGGTTTCCTGTTTGCGAAGCTGTCCAGTGCCGGTATGCATTTGCAAGTCGACAATTCATGGCTCAGAGTTCGCGCATGTATAATAAAATCAATAAAGTTATTCCCATATACAGACTCACATCCCACGAAATAAAAAATAAAATAAAAAAATGGCTTCAACCTTTGACATATGACGATACTGAAAATCTGCTAGTCATCCCAACATAAATAGTAAATGTATGTAATTTAATGTATTTAGAATCTGAATAAATGCTAACCACAACCCACACACATTCACTCACCCCACACATACATACACATCACCCCTCACTCAAACTCACCCCACCAATACACTCTCCCAATCGCTTTAAATAACTGTAATGTCACGGTTGTATTATAATAACTGAAGCTGTAGAAACTCCCGACTCCTAAGATACAGGTCTGCGTACCTAGTTTAGGGGCCGGAACTCTGTCATATTTTAAGACTTTATTGTACAACCTGCTGTTGTTTCACTTGCTCTGTATTGTGTTTTTAAGTACAAATAAACATTATTATTATTATTATTATTTTGTATCTCTTTGGACATCACGGCTCATCTTCCGTGCGAAAGATGTCCGGTCCTTTGGAAGGCATACACGGGGACACAGGTCCAACGCGCAGAGGCCCCTTTGAGAGCTTTAATCTAAAATGGGGTGGGGCACCAACCCGGGACTATCCACGGCAGCACTATTGGAGTACAGTCATGGACCGTCCCAGGTGGGTGCAAGACTATTGTAAAATATGGTGGAAAATATCTGGTCTTTGGGAAGGGGTGTTAGGTGGACTAGATAACTTCTATTGCCGGAAGAAAACGGCGTCTGCCTTTCAACATTTAAAATTGAAGTGTTGGCAGACGGTGACTCGCCAGCTCACTAGCTGGGCCCCCTGAAAAGCCGCCAGTACATAGGCGAAGGGAGCAACAGACGTGTGAGCGGCTAGAGGTGTAGAGAGGTGTGGCCCCGGTTTCGCCGTCGCGGGTCTAAGAGACCCGGAGTGGGTTTCCCCGCTATTACGCCTTTAGACACTTCCACCCCCGAGCATATAGCTCTGGCGGCCCCCCTCTGGCCGGCCGATAAAGGCAAGACAGAGTTGAGAGTCCTGCGGGCACTCTTGGGGTTCCACTCCAGCCAGCCAATAAAGGCAAACTGGAGACGAGGCCCTGACCGACTCTCTGAGGCAATAAGGTACGCAGTGTCGCCACTCACCAACAGCTCGCCACAAGCTGCCCTGCGGTTTGTAAGCTTTTCAGTAGACCTCATGATACATTTTTTATTATATTATGGGGTTGTAGAAAGCTAGTCTAATGTTCCCTCCGGTTTTACGTTAATCTCATGATGAGGTAACGCCTTTCCCAGAGGGTTATTATTATTATTATTATATTATCTATCTATTTGGAACTGTGTCAGTAATACAGAATTATTTGCCTCTGACAATATTCATGCAAAACTAGGAGTTGATCAAGGTGTTATTTTTAGTGACATGTCTTATTTCAACTGCACACTATCAAGAAATTTATGTAGTGTTTATTGGTCCACTGCTGAACATATGCCTTCCCTAAGCATCGCCATATCCCGCGATCTTCGCCTGTTCATCGGTCCACCCTGTGGGGGGCCTACCCACTTTGCGCTTTCAGGTCGCCACTCCAGAACCGTTTGACCCCATCAGCTAGTAGTGGACGTCTGTTGGTTGAATGATGATCATGATGACAATATTCTTAACAATGAATTGCCATGCTTATAAAGAGTACAGTGCATCTTCATAATGAAATTATAAATAAATACTTTGATGAAATTCATCACTCGTTTATATTTATAAAAGAAAGACATCTTTATTGATTCTGCAGTAGTTGCAATAGCTGCAACCTTATTTACTACACTCCTTACACGCCTTGCTTCGAACTCGCTTGCATATTATTTCTGTCCTAAGGGGAAATCAATGTAAAAACACGAAACTACATCTTAACCGCCATAAATACCGCACACAAATACCGTACTAATGTAATTCTCAAATTGATTAACCATTTATCTTTTATTGCAGCCAGTAGCGGGAATTCGGTCACGGCGTTACATTTTCTTTGATAAAATACACCAGTTATGGATAGTTTATACCGACAGATTTCTCGTAATAAATGCAGCAAGTTGGTCGGAATTTATCCTTGGGAAAGACAAAGCAGCTGATAATGTTAATGGCTTGTGATGGATTGTGAGACAGGTTGTCTAGTCTGCGATCGTTAGTTGTATGAAATTTGCTGTTTGGTCATTGGTTGGCAAAATGGGTGAGCTAACTCGCTTCTGTGTTTGAAGTCATCAGAATCATCGGTTAAGGCTTAGGGTAGACTTTGGAGGTTGTGAAGTTTGTCATAACACAAAAAAAAATCTCAGATCTTTAGAAATACTTCATTCATATTGCAAGACATTAACAATCTGCCAGTGATTTACCACAAGGTGGACCGATGACCCGGTGAAGGTCGCGGGTATCCGCTGGATGCGAGAAGCACGGGATTGGTTGATGTGGCGATACTTGGGGGAGGTCTATGACCAGTGGTGCACATCTTTTGGCTGAATGATGATGATAATGATAATGAGTGATTTACTTTGCTGAAATATCTTAATTTTTTTATGTAACCTTTTTGTAAACAACAACAACACTAATAAAATTGCTGAAGACACATGACGTGCCGTGAACTCTGCTCATCATTCTTTACGATTTTTATTATCGGATAAGTTGTGAATTCGTGAAAAAAATCACTTGTTCCATACATTTTGTTAAGCAGAATTGGTATGGAATTGATGGCGCACCGCCTGTTTTCACACGACTATGCGCAGGCGGAGCATCTCTCTGGTGCGCAGAGTACGGGCCAGCTCCAACGCAGTCCTGGCGATGATTGCTGACAGGCTGGACTGCCCCTACATGCTGCATTGCTGCAGCAGGCATGTTCAAGCAAAGCCGTTTGTCAGGCGTTATTGATTAATTATTTTGTGGATATTATTTTAATTTTTGACATTTGTTATGAATTACGAATTTTATTATTTTATTCTATTGAATTATTATTGTAAAATGTTTTGTAAACTGTAAATTGTTTTCTATGGGCCTAGTTACCCGAAATAAATGAATTATTATTATTACTGATTGTCTGATTTTCTTTGACGAATTCAGTATTTGTCCCATAGTAAAAGTTGAAGAAGAGAATGATGAGTAGATTTCAAAGGTTTAGGATATGAAGAGACCACCAGTCATGCTGTAAAGAAATTGGTATATCACGAACTCTTTCACTAGGAGTTCTACTACTACTAAAAACATAAGCTAAGAGTAGTTCCAACTTGAAACGGATGCTTGCTGCAAGACAACATTATCTATCTCCAGTGATAAAATAAAATTAGCAACGCTCACTCGAATAATGAATAAAGGCGGAAATAAACATATTTATGTACTTAAGTACACTAAGTTGAAAACTATCACCGTACATTACAACAGCAGTTACGCTGTAATCCGGTTACGGTGTTATCGAATTAAGTCAATTGTTAAGTTACGACGCAGTTTAAGTTGTATTGTTCGGACTAGTCGTAAATACGGATATTTGTTTTGATTGAATTAGTAGTAGTGATGGGCGGAGTTTGTGTTTAAATGATTTTATACGTGTGAATAAAGATAACGTATGTTACGATTAATTGTCGTGGTGGCCCGGAGGTTGCAGATCCGCTTGTTAAGCACCGGGTTGCGGGTTCAAACCCAGGCATGTACCAATGTGACGTTTTCAATTTCATATGCACTTTCTTAGTTAATCTAAGACGCCACTGACATACGGTGAAGGAAAACATCGTGAGGAAACCTGGACTTTAATGGTCTGAAATCGCCAACCCGCAATGAGCAAGATTGGCGATCAATGCTCGTTCCTTCTCTGTACGAGAAGAGGCCTTTGCCCAGCAGTGGGACAGTTACAGGCTAATATTTATTTATTTATTTTATTATGTTACGATATGAATGTTCACACTTTGAGTTTACGGCTTAATATAGTTATCATGATGTCAAAACAATGTCTAACTATTCGACGGCCCCCACGTAAAGTATTGAAACTGCAAAACCTCTACTTTACAGGAGAGCGATTTTAAGTTTAGATTTAGATTTTTGTTAAACATAAAATTCCAAAATTTTAAATTACCGATGTATCTTAAGTGGAAAATTTGACTGTTTTATACTGTCTACTATAGTTTTTGATAATTATTATACTTTTTCTAATATTATACATTCGATACTTTACTTGGTTACTGCTGGTTACTTTTTTATCGAATATGCCAATTTCGATAGTTATCTATGACAAAATATTCTAGTCTAATATCGAATGTGCCCGTTTCGATACTTTTCCGCGGCAACAATTTCTAGTAAAGTATTGAATGTGGTAGATTCGATTGTTTTCTTTGTTAAATTGCTCAAGCCAAGGTAACATAACACTAGATTCGATTTAAGATACCTTCCTACTACTTATTTATGTCAAGCTTTTTCTGGGAAATGAAGAAAAACACGATCAGACATTTAATCAAACAATTTGTATTAAAATAAAGAATTAAAAAACACAAATACTTAGTTACAAAGCGGCTTTTACCTTGTAGATGACATTTCAATGTTTTTAATGTTTTATCTATTAGAATTTTTACAAGATAATTCGTTTTCTAAGAGTAAAAAGATAAAATTATGTTTATGGCACAATGCTTTTATAAAATAACTAGCTGAACTATCCGCAACTTCGTCCGCGTGGCTTATTTCACCCGCGTTAAGTTACGTCTTTGATTACTACTCCGCTCCCGTGGGTCGTAGCGTGATGTTATATAGCCTATGTTACTCGTAGATAATGTAGCTTTCTAATGGTGAAAGAATTTTTAAAATCGGTCCAGTAGTTTTTGAGTTTATCCATTACAAACAAACAAACAAACAAAAATACAAAGTTTTCCTCTTTATAATATTAGTATAGATTATAGTACAGAACATAGTACTAACTCTATACTAAGAATATGAGTCTATGTAAGTCTTATGCTCTTGAAATTACAATGTAGATTGTAACAAAATCGTTTGTAACAAAAAAAGAAAGAAAACTTAACACACTTATCAATCATATCATATTAATTATAAAAGAGATCATCACGAGATGATTATCACAACATTTGCTTTATGTACTATTCAACTTTCTTAAGTTAGGTACTTAACATGCTTTAGTATTAATCAACAATCAATGTAAATAGATATTAATTATTATTTAGGTACTGAGCTTTTTTGAGCTTACACTAGAAAGTGAGTATTAAATGAGATCGTAATTTTTTTTAGTAATTAGATTATTATATAAATAATAGCAAATAAAATCACAATCTGTTTTTCTTAAAACTCTAGGTAATAACAAATTAAACATGAAGTTGCTTAACAAGGCTATTAGTTTTTTTAACATTCTTCTAAATCTCAGTCACAATCAGTTCCAATGTTCTTAAAATTCTACAAATAATGGTAAAAATAAACTATTCAGTCTTCTTCGTTAAATTCTTCATCATTGCTTTGAGAAATTTGGAGTGTTTTGTAAAAATTATGGTATTGCTTTGGAATGTGTCCAGCATTACAAAGTGACAATAAATCTTTATATTTTGCTTCCGATATCGGCAAGCTGCTAGAATATAATGGCGACAATTCACTTTCTTGATTTCTAACCAAGGTTTTTTTATTTCGACGGGTTCGAACTAAAGTATTTAGTGTCATGTAGTCTGAGTCCAGGTCATATTTGTAAAGAATAGTATTAGGGTCATTTTTTTTTACATGAATTTCCTTCATATTATTCCACCTCACATCTTGATTTTCAGTGTTTTTCTTCCAATTTCTGTTGTCTAACAAGGTTTTAAAATCAAATAACATATCTTGAGTCACTTCAGTAACTTTGTAAGGAGAACTGTTTGTTTTCGCCCAACGAACTAACGCGTACCATTGGTCAGGGGTATAAATTATTTTGCCTTTGGAAGATCTCTCAACAAGAGCATGCACACTGTCTGCTTCTTGTTGAGTGTGACCAGACTCTAAAAATCGGTGTGTGATGTCGATGTTGAATTTTCTGCTAGCGTACATATAGAGGCTGTAGACAACTCTGTTACGGTTTTGTCCGGCGCAGTTATCCGACCAAAATCTGAAGTCTTGTGCTCCATCTGTTACTTTAAGTTGAATAAAATCTAACAAGCAACTAGCAACCTCGTTAGCCCCACGTTTAGCGATATTTTCAGGCCACATGTAGCATGATGCTTCCTTCTTTCCAGCATCGAATACTGTCAAATGCATAAGTGACAACTTCCTTTTGTAATAAAACAAAGAAACCTCTCCACTAGGGCAGTTAAGTACCTTCTGAAAGTCATAAGTTGCACATACTATTTGACTAGGATTTTGAATAGCTAGTTCTTTATCCTCAGCTTTGTATTTTCGTGCAGTTTGCTTGTTAGAAAGATGCTTGGCGTGAGATTCTTTTTCGTCTTCGGTAGGATTTTCTATGTTATCAAACGCATGACACTTGTCACATAAATCTTTTTTCGGCATATAAAATGCAACGTTCATGTTGTCGTTTACAATAGTGCGATACTGCCTTTCCGTTTGTGCTGTATTGTTGTAGTTTTGAAATTGATTCCATTCTTTGTATAACGCAAACATCTTAGCAAAACTTAGATTGTTATCCAAGTACAATTTACTGCTGCTTTTCCTGGTATAATGGGACTCAACAGGCTGAAATGACTTCACGTGATCACAAACACTACGGATCATCTCGGTGTCAATTTTTTTAGGGTGATTAAGATGTTTTCCCCTGTTATCAGATCCAGTTACACCACTTATGTCTAGCTTTTCTTGCGCTGTACGTATGAATTGGTCTGTAATAGCCAGAGTGGCACAAAACATTTTTAAGCACACTTTTATTGGTTCAAAGATATTGGAATCTGCGTTCGGAACAGGTAAGTAATAATTAGTAGTGAACTTCCTTCTCGATGGTCCTTCCTTAGTTTGCCTCTTTTTTTCAATTTTCTTAGTAAATTTGTTAATATACTCCCATTGCTTAGAGTGGTCTGAAAGTTTCCAAAACTTATCGAAAATAAGTTGTCTTATTTCTTCCCTAATATTAATGGAGCATTTCAGCTTGCAAGTCAATGGACATGAACTTTTCAGTATTTTGGCTGGCATTTCCTTACCTTTTTTCTTATGTGTTTTTGTCCAGAATTTTTCAGCAATTTCCTACGAACATCAGTCCATTGGTTTACATGCCTCTTTCTTTTCTTACCCGGATCTTGCTTGAGGGTCCTTTTTCTGCTGACAGTGTAGGTATTGGGTGTTCCTGGTTCAGATGCTGATGTTGATATCAAAGAATTTACACTTGGAATGTCACAAGGTTCTTGAACATCGTTGGTACAAGATTGTTCGGTTGGGTTTATTGGGCAATCAAAATCTTGAATAGGATTTACACTTGGAATGTCACAAGGTTCTTGAACATCGTTGGTACAAGATTGTTCGGTTTGGCTTATTGGGCAATCAAAATCTTGAATAGAGTTAGGAGATGGAACCGGAGTACATTCATTGCTATCAAAAATAACGATATCAGAATCATTATGAACAATATTCCCATCAACCGCATCATTTTCATCATAAATGTCATTTAAGTATCTCCACTCCTCGTCGGTGAATTGACACCGCATAGGAGATACTGAAAATACAAAAAAAAAAACTAATTAATACAACATAATATCGAAAATGCAGGGCAATCTATTACTTTGTCGTAGTAAAGTATCGAAAGTGGTACATTCGATGTGTTCATAGCAGAAAAAAGTATCGGATGTACCACTTTCGATAAATTTGCTAGTACAAATGCCAGGGAAAACTATCGAAAGTGGTACATTCGATGGAACAAATTTACTCTTTGTATCAGTATAGTATCGAATCTACCACTTTCAATAGTTTAAAATCAATTATTCCAAAACAACAAAAAATTCACTAATTTTTGTCATAAATAGACCGTCACTACACAGGTTCTAATAACAAATTTATATATTTTTTTACATTTTAGATTTTAAACAAACAAAAACGCGTAAAAGAATGAAAAACTTTAAAACTTACCGGGTTGATTATCATTTGTTTCGGAAGTAATATGTTCTGGTGCACCTTCACTGCGTTGTTTTATCATATTTATCATTTGTAAACCTCTTCTATTCATTTTGAACTGAAACTTATAAAAACTAACCTAAACCTAACCTCAAAATCCACGCGTGCGTTCCGCTCACATATTCGGGTAACACTGACGAAACGGGTAGTTTCGTGTCGCGCCCGCGCACCGCTGACCACGTATAATATCGAAAGTGGCAAGTTCGATGTTTTATTATGTTCATTTTATGTATTTTCGATTTTGTTCGATTGAAAAATAGTTGAGGGTATAAAAATTGGTACATAATTTTTATATAGAATTATACATCTTAATCTCTACTTGCAATTAGTGCAATAAAACGAAAATGGCTTTTTTGCAATTTCGATAGTATACGTGGGGGCCGTCGTATTCTATTGTTCTGCTTAGTCTTTTCCCAAATGTTGGAGTCAGCTTCCAGTTTAACCTGACGCGATTGGATACCAGTATTTTACACGGAGCTATGACCTTCGCAATCCAATGCACTAGTACTAGGCAATGCATTTGTTAGATTTTCGGGCTTCTGACAACCTGTAACTACTGTCATTGGTATTCATATTATGACACTCGGGACTAACGGCTTAACGTGCTCTCCGAGGCACGGAGGGTCTCGATGCGTAACGAATGGTCACCCATCCACGGACTGACCGCGGCAAGCGCAGCTTAACCTTGCAAATCGTATGATCCGCCCGGTTGTTGATTAGCCACGAGTCCCTCATAATAAGCATGATTTTGAAACTAAGTCTATTAATTCAGTGGCGTTGCAATTTTCTATTAATTTGTTAATATCAGTTAAATTATATTTTTATGTTGTTACTAGCTTTTGCCCGTGGCTTCGCTCGCGTTAATTAAGCTCAAAAAAACTCTTAAGTTTCTACAGGGTGTTAACGAATTCGTGTAATTCCTTCAAACCACGTGATCTACTGATGACACAGATTAACCCTAAATGGCAATTTTTGAAAATCAAATTAAAAAAAAATTCAAAAAAAAAACTTTGTTTTCTATTTCTGAGTCATTTTAGAGTCTTGGGTTATCTGACTGCAAAGAGCGATATCGCGTTAGTCGTGCCTGCCAGCCGTGTTGCCGTGCTTTCATTAATTTATGCGTGGCATCGAAATGTTCACAAAAATAAAACATTTTTTTTGCAAAAAAAAATTCTTAGTTTTTTACTGATTCCTTAATAGGTGGTTTAGATACGATCGGTAACAAAGCCGCATGAAAAAATAATAATTTTATTTTTTTTATTTTTAATCAATCTAAATCTCGTGCGGGGCCTGTCTACATCAGTAGTAGATCATGTGGTTTTAAGGAATTACACGAATTCGTTAACACGCTGTATAATAATATAATTCAATCGTGATTCGAAAGACACGTGGCGCCATCTATGAGCGCTATTGTTGTTTTCCTCGGGAACAGTGCGTTTTTTCGGGATGAAAGGTACCCTATTTCCGTTTCTGTACACCTGACAACGTATATGCAAAATTTCAGGATGATCGGTTCCGTGGTTTAGGCGTGAAAAGGTAACAAAGAAACAAACTTACTTTTGCATTTATAATATTAGTTAAGAAGTTAGAATGGTAGGATAACGTCAGGCGTTACATTAAGTTTCAAACCGTGCATAAAAAATGATCAGTGAATGAGTAATATGAACAGGAGCATACATTTCTTTCTTTACTATAAATAAATACTGCGATACGATTAGAGAGTATCAGAAGTCTGGTTGCAATCGATCCCGTAAAAGGTTAGAAACCACTATATTGTAGGATGGACGATACGATTAATCGCTAATCGTCAGGTACGATAAATCGTAATCATTTTATCACTATCTTAAATAGATACATGTATTTTGAAAAAACAACTTAATCCCAGACTTTCTAGCGGCAGCCAATTCCTTAAAAGGCTAGAAACCACCATATCTAACTATCTGTGGAGGCTTGTTATGAGCAACTTGTTTATGTTCTTTTTGTTTCAATAATGTTATTAGTCTGTAAACCTTCTTAAAAGTAAATAAATAAATATCGCAGGATGGACAATTACGATTAATCGCCAAATGCTGATAATCTGAAATTACGATTAATCGTAATCGTAATAATTTCATAATATTGTGTTAACGCATAATTAAGTACGTTCGGCGCACCCTGGGCAGTCAGCCCCGCTACCAACCTTGCCGACTGGCTAATCTTTTCACCACAGCATGAGCTATTAAGCTCGTGTTGATATAAATAAAATAAAAAATAAGTAAAAGAAACATTTGTAACAACTTTATTTTTAGTATACAGGAACAAAAACCTTCCCAACAAGATTTTCATCAGAACTGCCTGAACGTGTGTTTTTTTTTTCATAAAACTCCAAGTTACACCTTAGTTTATGTCACGTTAAGTTCCCTAGTAAAGTGTGAAATGTGTGAAATGCCTGAGATGTGCTATGCAGGGGTTGTCTAATACACGAAAACTGACCGAGCGGACCGTCTCAAGCCTCAAGGTGTCTACTCCCGTCCACTGTTTTGCATAGAAACCTATTGAAAGAGAATTGAAATTTATGAAAAAAAAAGGAAAAATATAATGTGGTGTAAAAACTATGTCAATCGATTCTCCTGGTGATTCTGAACAAATTAGTTTCATGTTTAGTGTATGCTAAAACTAAACTTGTATACAAAACAATCTCATAATCCCAGACTTTTGCCATCACTAGAACATCACAAACCTAGTAATGTCCATGATAACAATAAAGATAACGGTAACCATTTCGTAATGGTAGTAAATGCGCTACACTATAATGAAAGCAAACTCCCTGATATCTTTGTTCTAATCGTTAGGTAATAGTGATCTATTAAGTTACGATCGCCGTTTCTAAACTAGAATTGTGTGTTTTAATTACATCACTTTAGACCATATCTTTTTGAAATCGACAAAGTTGAAAGTAAGTTTTCTTTTTAGGGTTCCGTACTGAAAGATTGCCAGTGGAACCCTATTACTAAGCCTTTTTTTTACGTTGGAAAGTCCTCATGTATGCCCTTCGCCCGGGGAAAGCGAAGCGGTATGCCGGACTCTTACCGGCTAAAAACCCACGGTGTTCCTTCTCCTGACCCTTCGCCGGGGTCGCGGGATTCGCAACTGCATGCACCGCGACCCCGCAGGCCTCGGTCCGCCAACCCCTGGTGGACCTCTGCTTCTGTGGGGCCTTGCCCCACGTCAAGGCGTGCACGGAACACTGCGCGCCACCTTCTCGGGCATGTTACTGGTCGGGTGACGGGTCCCCTAACCCGCTGCCCGCAGGCCACACACTACGGTGGCCGGAGATCGTCGCGCGCCGAAGGGAGAGTGGCAGCTGCCACTCTCTTACTCTCCGCTCCCTCCTTGGTCGCCATCACCTCCTCGCAGAAGTAGGCGACGGCTTCCCACGCACTCTCGCTCCTGACTATGGACAGGACCACGGCTGGAAGCGAGAGGTCACCACCGACCGCCGCGACCAGTTCGCGGCGCTGCGTCTCGCCCACGCAGGACACGCCTGCAGCGTGTGCAGCGCCGTGTCCTCGGGGCAGTCGACGCAGTGGTGACAACCGGGCGTCTGTTCCCGGCCTATGCGACACGGGTACTTCCCGAAACAACCATGTCCCGAGAGTCCCTGCGTCAGCCGGAAGCTGAGGGCGCCATGGCGCTTCTCCAGCCACTCCTCCATTACGGGCCTTACCGCCGCTGTCGCGGCGTGCCCTACCCTATTACTAAGCCTACGCCGTCTGTCTATAACAGGGTTGTATCTTTTTAACCGTAATAAGTAGCCAATTGAATTTTTACAGAATACGTGTTACTATAGCTTCTATCATGGCAAGTAAAAGGCTAATTCCAAAGGGACTCCAAAACTAATAAATGGTGTAATATAATAAGACATGTGTGGTGTTACGGAACCGTTAGTACGCGAGTCGGACTTGCACTTGACCGGTTTTTTTTTAATTAATAGCAGAACGCATGGGAAAGTTAGATTACCGAATTATTTATCATATTTAATTCAGAATATTGTTACTAAAAAGCACGGTATTGCCTAGCCTTTTCTTTACTTTGTTGGGTTCAGCTTCACGCCTAACCAAATGCGGCTGCATTCTAATGTTTTACACGTAACGACTGCCCTCAGAACTCCGCAACTAAGTTAATGGACAATGCCAATATCCTAAGGTTGTCAGAATTTCGGGCTTCTGAATACCCGTAACGACTGTCATAAGTATTCGTATGACTTCTGGGACCGACGGTTTAACGTACTCTCCGAGGCATGGAAAGGTCCATGTGTAACAAAGCGTCACCTATCTACGGACAGATCGCGGCAAGCGCTGCTTAAGCTTGCAAATCATGGATCTGCATGGTGCTGCTAATTAGCCACGAGCCTAAAATTAGTTTTTTTGTAACTAAAATTCGTTTCAAAATCCCTTAGACTGAATTGACATGCGCAAAACGTTTTGAAAAAAATGTTCCTAAAATTTACAAGTTTCACATTTGCGCCTGTCAATTTTGTCTCAGGGATTTTGAATCAAACTATTAAAAGCAATACAATTCAAAGTATCTGCTACAAAGTAGTTAATTCATGTGTAGGATGGCACGTTATCTGTTTTATAACGGAGCGAATGTCATTTCCCAATCCATTAAAAGTCTTGTCAGTCGGCAAATAAATGCCAACCTAGAAAAATGCTACTACTTTCTACCTAACAGCAAAACAACTTCCAATAACCGCGACGCTAACAAGAATTTATAAAACAAAAAAAAAAGACCACAAACACCTCACGACACGACATGTAAATACGTTAGATAAATCAGTCGTTGACAAATCCATTACTACACAGATAGAATCTCAATAAAAGCAAGAAAAGAACTGAGCTAGTGACGTTAGTTAGGGCGGCTTGTACAACCGTGTCGATTAGCGATTGCGTACTGAATGCGCCTTTAGAACGAAGCAAGTAACATGGTAAGTACAGAAAAAAAAGTGGTGCGTGTACTCGTAAGCGTGGTAGAAATAACTTCTTCGACTGAGATAGAAAAAAGATTTATGTCAACATGTAATTTCGTGGTGTAATATAGAAAAGGGGTTTATGTCAACAACTAAGTTCATGGTGTTATGTAGAAAAGAGATTTATTTCAACAACTAACTTCATGGTGTCGCAATTTCTTCTGTAATAATGAAAAAAACCTCAATGTACAAAAAAAAATCGCCAAAAGGAGTATCACTTTAAAAATCTGTAGTGTATTGATAAACAATGGGTTGTTAATGATAACTTATTATTATTAGCCTGTACTGTCCCACTGCGGGGCAAAGGCCTCCCTCCGTTCCTTCTACTTGTCGCGATTCTGTGCAGCTTCATGCCAAACCTCAAGAAAGGCATCCAACTCATCCCGCCATCTTCTCCGCGGTCTGCCGCGACCACGTCTCGCTGTCTCAGGGCTCTATTCTTGTGCTATACGGGTCCACAGCTCATTTGGCATGCGGCAGACATGCCCTGCCCAGTCCCACTTCAGCTGGGCGGCCTTTTCAGCCACGTCGACAATTTGAGTTTTGGAGCGCAATATTGTGTTTCGAAATCGATCAGTTAATTTAACACCAAGTATACTGCGCTCCATAGCCCTTTGGCAAACCTTGAGCGTAATAATAACTTATTATGTTTAATTAATAACTCATCAGGATTTTACCAAAAAAGTGTGTGCCATAATTTTTCATAAAAGCGCGAGGTATTTTTTACATTAGGTATATTATCTATTCTCCTCTCTCGCCACGAGATAATTCAACGACAAAATTATCTCGCGCTGCGCATGTTAGACTAGCTAGGCTGGACGTTATCAACAAAATACTTATCGTCTGTTATGTATTAAAATTTTTACGATTACTTGAAATAAACGGGACTGCACGTTTCAGTTGCAGTTTCTTTTTTGTTTTGTAGTTCGTCCCATCAATTTTCATGGACACTGCATGAAATAATATTACCATAAATTTAAATTAAAAAACTTCCAGTCTTTAAAACTCAAAACTAAGCCGGTATACTGGTAAGAAAATCCTTTATTGATGGTCTAGTATTTTATATCCTGGCCAGTCAACTAGACCATACAAACGGTGCATCGGTCTAGGTACACTTCGTAGCTGGTTTTAAAGTCAAAGCAATAAACGTCACTGTTGCATTGCGATTGTAAAGTGGCGCTTTTAAAACTGAACAAATCGCATTATAGCGGTGCAAGGAATGAAATATAAGCGATAAATAACTTTAGAAAGTTTGTTAGGTTTTATAATTCTTGGAACTTTTCCTTTCTCTCAACAAAATTACGAAGCAAATAAAGTTAAAAGTGAAAAAAATCATTCAAGCTTTCATTCATTTATGCGTGGCATCGAGATTTTGTAACACTTGAATATATTTTTTTGCAATATTTTGTTTCACCCCCAAACTGAATTTCGACAAATCGTTCTACGACAAGATCGATACTACTAACTCCGAAATTACGCTACTCCGACAATTATGGAACGTCGACACCTAATTTGGGGCACCCCGACACGGATAGGTTAGATTCGAAGGGGATGACGGGGGCTAGAGTGAGCGAGCAAACCGAGCAAACGAAGCCCCAGTCATCCCCTTCGTGTTAGGTTACTTTATATCCCAGTGTAGAAGAAGTTCCATAATTGTCGGAGTAGCGTAATGTCGGAGTTCCATAGTGTCGAAGTAAAATCTTGTCGGAGAACGATTTGTCGAAATTCTGTTTGGTAATCATTTTGTTTTGTTTTTTTTTATTGAAACTAGGCAGTTCTGTCTCGGCGGTTCAGATACGATCACTTACCGATAGGTACAGCAAGATTTTTTCTATTAATTTTTAGTTTCTCGAGTTTTCAAGTATTTCACTAGAAATTGAGAAAAAAGTACCGTGTTACAGTTTGTAAATTTAACTTGTTAAGAGTGTTAGTTTTTTTTTTGTTTCTTTTTTGTTATTAAAAAACGTTTTTAAAAAAAAAAACGTTGCCCCTCACTAGGATTTCTCCTGTATCGTGGGTGCGTTACAGACACAAATCTCACATACACAAACGCCCAGACCCGAAACAACTATCTGTAGGCCATACGAATTTTTGTTCCGTGTGGGAATCGAACCAACGACGCGTAGCGCAGAAGCCAATCGCTCAGCCACTGCACCAAACGTGTCATCAAACCGAACATGCATGATATTGCATGTTCAGTTTATTAACAGAGTATCTCATTCTTTTTAGGTATAAACGCTGTATAAACGGAAAACAGTATTCAGAACTAAGTTTAAATAAACTAAAAAACAAAAACCAAAATCGCTTTTCGCTTACAGCTTTCACCAGTCTTGTTCTCGTTTATCTGTCGACTTAATAAGGCAAGTATTTGCATTGCAATTGTTTTTACTGCTTGTTTTTAATTGACCAATGCAAATTGATTAAATAAAACTGCAATTTACATACTTGCCTTTTTGTGTTTACGTTAGCATTCAAAGATAAACTCGTGAGATTATTAGTAACCAGCGTGAGTTATTAACATTAAGTTCTTTATGCTTCTTTATTTCGAACACACGTATGTAAGTTGCAAGTTAGCTTCCAGACGTTTCCAGTTGTTTCCAGACGTTGCCCTGCATTGTTACATTCGCATAGTTTTATACTACAATGTCTGGACTTTAAAAGAGACCTTGACCTCTGAGTTTGTTTCGGCTTTCCTTCTCAAAGCTAGTCAGAAAAGAAACGCCGGCGCCATCTAGTCTTAAAATAAACATTGCATTGACTTGTAATAGTGTCTTTAACAGATTTTTTTACGGAAATAAATATAATTCCGTTTATTCATTTAATACACATATAATTCATATTTTTAAACATTTCTACAAACAAAAAACATTTTACAATATTAAAAAAAAATGTAGCCCACCGGTATCGGGAACAGGGTCCAAGCTACCGGCAGTCAGGGCTCCAGAGAAAGGAACCTCCTCACTATGCATGCCGTGTCAAGAAGTACCTACTGCTTTTTGTATCAAGCTCTGGATCCATCCGCCCACCGAGAGCTTCACATAAGATGTTGATCGAGGCTCTTGGCTATTAGACCATTCGCCTTAACGACTATCGGGACAATGACTGCTGAGTCCATATCCCACACGCCGACAACCTTGTGTGCTAACTCAAGATTAAAATTATTATGATAAATATCATTGATCGTTATCATTTTAATTCCCAGTAAGAAATATGTTCTCAAATACCAACCATCACTCTACTCCATACATTTCCCTCTGCCAAACCGCAACAAATAACATTAAAATTCCACACCGAACAGAGCCAAGTGCGATCGATAAAGAGCGAAGGTGTCCTGTTTCGTTAAGTGAGACATTTCGCTGTTGGACCGCGCTTATCGTGGGCGTGTGTAATGGGGCTTATAATGTGGTCCAAGAATAATCAAATACATTAGTATTTATTGTTCTAGATAGTTCAAGCGAGTCGTAAGAGGCGATGAACCTGGCACCATTATTTCGCCAGGAAAATGTCAATAGGCTCGCCATCATGGAACTTAATACCAAAGACTAAACGTGGTGTACATACTTCTGTAATAGGAGAACACCTCTGCTTACGCCTTCCGGAAATAGGTGTGACTATAGTAAAAATGTAAATATGATATGTCAATATATACCTACTATCGAAATTCAAGTCATAAGCAGGTATGTGAGATTTGAATTTGGATATTATTTAAACGATTTATTTGAAATATTTGTTTTTAATGGTTTAGTTTGAAAGTTTACTTCAAATTAGTAGTATTTACTTGTCGATAAATTCCAAAAAGGGCTAGTGAGAAAAAAACTATGCCAAAAATATATGTAAAAAAAATCATCCGGTTTATGTATGTACGTTTCAGAATATTATAAGCCTCTGTGTTTGTGTCTCACCAAAGTGAAGTACATTTTTCTGACCAGAAATTATCTGATAAACATATTTTTTAGGATATAGATTATGAATCATTTCAGATCTACAATATGTTAGCTTAAAGTGATACCTGAATAGCTTGTGATGAGCAAGAAAAGATTCTGCTTAAGAAACAACTTAGCATGAAGTATAAATTAAGCCCACAAAATCAATGTAATCCCTAGTAATATTATAAATACGAAAGTAACTCTGTTTGTCTTTCTGTTACGCTTTCACGCTTAAACCACTGAACCGATCAAGATGAAATTTGGTACCTACAGAGATAGATTAAACCTTGGAGAAGGATATAAAATACTTTTTATCAAGGTACCACGCGAACGAAGGCGTGGGCATAAGCTAGTAAACTATAATTGCAAAAATAAGAGTAAAGAAAAACAAGTGCGATCGATACTGAGCGAAGGTGTCCTGTTTCGTTAAGTGAGACATTTCACTGTTGGACCGTGCTTGCTTGTGGGTGTGGGCATAGAATCCTAACTTAATATAATAAATGCGGAAGTAAGTTTGTTTGTTTGTTACCTTTTCACGCCTAAACCACTGAATTAATCATCTTGAAATTGTGCATATACGTTGTCCGTTGTACAGAAACGGACATAGGGTAACTTTCATCCCGAAAAAAAGTACTGTTCCCGAGGAAAACAACAATAATGTTCATAGATGGCGCCACGTGTCTTTCGAATCACGATTGAATTATATTATTATAGAAACTTTAGTAGTGTGTTAAGAGTTTTTTTGAGCTTAATTAACGTGCGCGAAGCCGCAGGCAAAAGCTAGTAGATAATATTGTACTGCGGTGCGGGTCCAAGAATTACTAAGTACATTAATATTGCTTTAGATGAGAATTAGTTAAGTGATGGACATTTGCCTGGGCATGAAAAATTATCTTCGTTTTGGGTTTCCAAATGTTCCACTAATTCCTGATGATGTTGATGATGATGATGTGCGGCTGTCCCATTTCAAAACCTAGTAAGGGCTTAAAACGAATTTTTACACGAGAGCGCATAAACGATAAATCTGTCAGCCTTCGAAAAGTATTTATATTATGTAAAACCATGTGGTTAAAGTGACTTACTAGGTTTTAAAATGATCAGAGGCAGTGAATGGTACTTACTAGGTATCGATGCTTAAATATATCTGCTTATTATGTGAATTTTCAACGCTGGTGTTTTTGTATTTGGTAGAGACTTTCTAGGTTAGCAAGATTATGCAATATAAATATAACGTTTTTTTTTTGTAAAAACTGTCCCTTACTAGGTTTTTAAATGGGACAGCCGTGTGGTTGGTGATACCAAAGTAACTTGTGATAAGTAAGGAAATATTTTACTTAAATTGCATTCTATTATTATAGAGTTCAACGATACCTAGTCTACAAAACTACGTGAAAACTTAACCTGTCCAGTTTTGATTCTCAAAAATATGTGGTAGCTCACACCAAGTGGATAAGCAAGGAAATATTTTACTTAAGTTGCATTCAAGTAGAGAGTTCAACGATAGTCCATAAAACAATGTGACAATTTTATAGCTGGAAACAGTATTCGAATTGCGTATCGTATTTAATTTTGACAATACAACAATATTCATTGCGTGGGACATAGTTGTGGAAAAGTCTGATTGTTAATGCATACGTTGCTATGAAAATTGTTGACTTGTAAAAATCAAAGCCATACTCATTGATTAGGAGTGTTTTGCGCAATAGGCATGTTCACAGCATCAATAAATTGCAAATCTAATTAGTCCGCCAGTTAGAGTTTTGAAAAATAATGGACACGTATTTTTTCTTCTGTTAAATCTATGAATATTTGGAAAGATAAAGCGCATCAAAACTCGAGAGTAGGGGCTTGTGACGTCAGAAGCAAGTAAAAATTGTACTTGCTTGTGACGTTTTGCCAATTTTAAAAGTGTCGTATCTTCGTCAATTTTGGTTTACGTAACAAAAGAAAAAATACGGGTCAAATATTTTTTGATAATCTAACTGATGGACCAATTAGATTTTTTCAGTCAAATACCCTATTACGATACAGAACTCTTCCGAAGAAGACTCAACCGCAAGAAGACCCAACTCTCCAGACTCAGGTAGCTGATACCAAAGTGGTTTGTGATAAGCAAGGAAATATTTTACTTAAGTTGAATTGTAGCATCTAACTATAGTCCACAAAACAACATGATAACTCTACAGTTTAAAACAGGACTCGCTCAAGAAGACAAAACAAAAACAACAGCAACCGATGTTAAGCGAAGGTGTCCTGTTACGTTAAGTGAGACATTTCACTGTTGGGCCGCGCTTGTTCGTGGGCGTGTGCAATGGGCCTTATAATGTGGTCCAAGTAGCAGTGAGAAGTCGTGCGAATATTTGAGGCGGAGTGATCCGTAATTGATTTGTGAGGGGGAGTACGAAACGTTGTTGGTGAGAGGATTTAAATGCCAGCTATGACTGATATGTAATTGATCGGTTAGGCATAAGTATAAGATCTATTACTCGTTTATATTAATACTGCACGCGATTAACATTGATTAAAAATTAAAAAAACTTAAGTGAGTGTTGTATGAAGTGATCGTTTCTTAACCGCCTAATAAGGATACAATAAAAAATAAGCAACAAAAATTTTGTGTGATTGAACATTTCGATGCCACGCATAAATAAATGAAAGCAAGGCAACACAGCTGGCGGGCACGACTAGCGTGATATCTCTCCGTGCAGTCAGTTACACAGGGGTGCTTAAATTATTCAGAAACAGAACACTATGTTCTTAGTTTTTAGGGTTCTGTACCCAAAGGGTAAAACGGGAGCCTATTACTAAGACTCTGCTGTCTGTCCGTCTGTCACCAGGCTGTACCTCATGAACCGTAATAGTTCGACAGTTGAAATTTTCACAGATGTTGATATTTCTGTTGCCGCTATAACAACAAATACTAAAAAACGGAATAAAATAAAAGGGGGCTCCCGTACAAAAAACGTGATTTTTTTGCCGTTTTTATAGATAATGGTACGGAACCCTTCGTGCGCGAGTCCGACTCGCACATGGCTGGTTTTTATTAAATCTTACAAATGCCCTTTTAGTTACCCGAATTCGTTTACAGTATTACTTGCGTATTACTTGTTTACAGTATTACTTGCGTATTACTTGTTTAATTGTTGTTGTAAACAACTTATATTTTACGGTTTGGATCCTAGCTGGTGGTGTATTTTAAAAAAATAAATAAAACTGACGTGTGTACTGAATGGAAACTCTACTGGCAGAGTATTACCATATGATTAAAATATTGAGTCAGACAAATAATTTCACATAGGTAAAAATTCTTAATGTTTCCAACACTCATAGATAAGACACGGAGTTGCTCTATCGAGTGATATGGCTTTTGCATTGCATTAACTTTTAATGTCCGTGTCTCGGCTTCCTATTAAACACATACAAGTTACAGTCTGATATGGATCTATATGAGCGTGGTGAAATAGCGAAAGTAACATGAAATGTACTGGTCTTGACAGGTTTTTGATATGCTCCTTCACAAGCAGAGCCGCCGTCCACGTTCACTCAAAAAAAGCTTTTCTGTACACTAAAAAGTAAGTTCAAAATCTAAAACCCGACTGCTAAAAAATTAATGAAACAAGAATATGTTATCATCTGAAATTGTTACGTGCAAACTATTCAATATTTGTCGTCTATTAAAAAGACAACTTACACGTAATTTTTAATGTATTTATACATACAGCATGTAAGAGTAAACACCGTTATCACTCAAACCATAGGTAGTTGACGTGAACACAAAAATATAGGACCGAGTAAAAAAAAAAATAGTATACACGCGCAAGAAATGAGCGGCGCGGCGGCGCTACGACGCGGCGTACAAACACTCGCTAGCGAGACAGCTGACTGACTGGGGTAGCAAACTGTGCGGGGCCGTGCGTCGGGCCACGCGGCGAGTTCCCCGCGCTCCCTCCCGCAGCTTGTTGCCCCCGCGCGTAGGGTGAAATGCTTTCGTGGAAATACTTATGAAAATTTTATAAAAAAAAAAGTTTGTTATTTTTCATTGATTTTACGTTCTACTTATAAATGAAACCAAACCACTGGTTTCAAGGATAACGGTGTTTACCCTTACAGCCTGTATGCATAGTGATGTTCAGAGGATAGCCGTGGTCCGTGGTCGTATGCTACTTTGCGCTAAAGCTTATGATCGCCTACTACTGTTATTATGTATTGTTTTGTTAGGGTAGGTGGCATATGACGACTTTTAATTTAAATAATTTTGGGGTTATAATATTTATATTTTTGAAATGTGCTAATTAAGCTCTTTCATTTGATACCAAACACGGCTTCGTTAAAAAACACATTTTTTTTACTTCACGACTTTATGTCCTCTATAGGGCGCCATATTCAATTTAACGTAATGTCACATAGCCTATAACCAGCGGACAATTAAAAAGCTTCCAACAGTACCTCATTTGTCAAATTATGATCAGCAGTTTGGAAGTTAGTACAGAACAAGTAAGGAACAGATGAACATACAAACATACCGGTCAAAATCATATACCTACCCTCCTTTTTGCTTCACCGTAGTCGGGTAAAAAAAGGTCGCTCTATTACATTTTAACAATACATTTTAAGTCAGTAGGACATAGTGAAGGATTGCCAGATTCAACCCAAGCATAAATAACTTAGAATAAAATGTAATAATAAATCGCTCAAATCCTAAAACTTACACCTTATTTTTGTCTTCAGATTAAGTTGTAAGATCGTACCCGAACTCATTGAGATAGCATTTTTACGCCCTTGCTAACCCGTTGCAAATAACTCGATTGTTCATAATACCGATAAACAGTTAAACTAGCGTATTCAGAATAATTTATGCGAAGAAAACATGTCTATAAATGTCTGGGTAAGATTTCCAGATAATAATAATATTGTACTGGATATTATGTAAGCTTGGTATAATGGTACGGATACACCAAGGCCAACGAACGGGGTTTGTTACAGTTTACATCTGAATGAAACCGGGTTCGTTGTTAAAGAGTTTGGTCAAATTAACAAATGACGAACATTCGTTGATTTGGTTTGTACGTACGTAGTGTAAAAGTGTAAAAGTGATTGCTTAGATTACTTTTACAACGGTTACGCACTGCATCCGATCCGGATCCGTGAAAACACGGATATAAAATCTCGGACCGAATTCGGAAATTGCTTACGCACTAATCCGATCTCTGATCCAAATCCAAGCAATTCAGGGGCCATCTTTGGCATATGTCCGATTTGGATCCGAGGTAATGCGAAAGCGTTCATACAAACAGTACTACGGCTACTTTGGTCCGTCAATATTTCTTCCGAATTAGAGACTCACGGATGACGGAGAGAAATCTGATGACGGAAGTCAGATCTAGCGCGTAAACTACCATACAAATAGTTCTATGACTACTTACTTCGGAACGTATTGTCACGGATTCGGATCGGATGTAGTGCGTAACCGCTCTTAATATAGAATATAAACTTTATTTTTGATCATTTCTCAGGAAATACAATGTCATTATGATGAGCATTAACATTCTTGGTTGCAATGACAGTATTTGTCGGATCCACCAGCCTGCGCTGGCTTTAGTATCTTCAAAACGTATATGGAGAGGGCCTTCGCGGACGCTTCAGAAATTTTCTAACAGCTCATGCGGCTGGGCTTAAACAATAAATTGTTGTAACACTTACTTGGTATGTAGACAGTCTAACCTAATGATTTAGTACCGCAGCTCAACAAAAAGAGAATGGGAATTCTTTTCCTAACAGTGGACTCTGGTAGGCTGAGTTGATTAATTGAACATAACCAAGGTTCCGAATCGCACTGCACCATCATCAGCCCATTACTGTCCCACTGGGGTGCATGAAAAGAGCCTCCACGAGTGACGATACTTAAGTACGACCGGCGCACCCTGGGCAGTCAGCCCCGCTACCGACCTTGCTGACTGGCTAATCTTTTCACCATAGCATGAGCTATTTTCGTATAGCTCGTGCTGACACGAGAGAAAAAGACTGTCCCACTGCTGGGCATGGGCACGGGCCTCTTCTCAGAATGAGAGGGATTCAGGCCCTACTCCTCCACACTGGCCTGCATGATCTTTGTAGACGAGATGTTAGCTGAGGGTATCATTGCCACATTTGGTGAAACATATATATTTCGTTTCATATTCGTAATCCATCACATCAAGTCGCAACTGCAAACTATGCAACTGCTAAATGCAGCTTGAAGTCAATTAAGATGCAGTCAGTGTAGCTACGTAACAACTGCCGACTGGATGTGCAGTCAACTGCAGCAGTTATGATAGCAAATATGAAACGAAATACGATGTACCAAACGAGACGTTACTAGCTTCCCTGATCAGGTAGAAGCATACCGTGACCGATATTCTTTAGACATGGTTGTATATTATACGCATATGTTGTAATAACTGTATAGTCAATGTCGGTGGTTTTCCAAGCGATGAGTCATAGTTGTAAGGCTAGGCTTAAAGTAAAAGTAACGAGGCGTCCATGAATGACGTCATACTTGTAGAAGAAGGGTTGTGACACGGTCTGATAAATTACTTGTATCTATGACTTCCAACCACACCTACACACAATTTGAACGCATGTGTACTTTCTTTGATTATTTAAGACACTATTGACATACAGTGAAGCAAAAGATTACGGGAAAACCTGGGCTTATTGATTTGAAGTTACCAACAGGCAGTGAGCAAGCGCTTAGATCAATACTAGTTCCTTCTCTATTTGAGAAGAGGCTGGTATCTTATTTATTATACACAATTTACGAGGTGAATATAATAACGTTAGAGACAAATCTACAGAAAAAAATGCGGGCGAGATTTCTAGAACAGCATTCTAATTACCCAATACGCTCGTAATCGTTATGGCTATGATTTTGTTAGGTCAAGAATTTCCATAGGAACGTTTAATAATCTGACTTCTCCACAACTACGTACGACTCAATGAACGTTGTGTTTGACACATTAACTACCATGATTGATGTTGGTTACATTATGTCCTGCCTTGCCCTGCAGATTTATGTCTCGATGATCACTTTAAATACCTCGCTGACTTCTGGCGTAAGTTTCATGACCAGTAATGTCATAGAACATAGAAAACGTGCAGTGCAGTTCGCTACATCTGTTCCTATCCTAGATGTTGGTACTATTCTAGCGTATCGAAATCGTCTCGTACACCTAAGTTGGGGATCGAGACTTCCAAACTCAGTGGTGGCTGAACACCATAACAGTCTTCTTCTATCGTACCAATGCAGGCTACACGAGAATAGCTCATGCCTGGGTAAAAAGATTAGCCAGTCAGCAAGATTCGTAGCGAGACTGGCTGCCTAAACTGCGCCTGACATTTATCCTCTCATTAAAATCCGGCGACAAACAATTTACTGTGTTCCATCGTACGTCGTAAGCTAAAGGGTATGGGGGAGTCCCTCTATATCTTTGCTTCTTGGATTTGAGTGCTCTATCTTAGAGTCTGTCTGAGCTAACCATCAGCAACTAGCGTCAAACCGACAAAGTTAAACATTTTTTTTAAAGTGACAATCCTATTTATACTTAAATCTGTAGTTTTTTTGTAACATGAAATTAAAACACTCTTTTCTCTTTCTCTAAATTTGACTTGAGCCGAACTTCAAGTAAGGCGCTTATGAACTAAATAAACCTACCTATTTCCTAACCACCTAGCTTATAAGATTGAATCTAATCCCATCAATATTATAATCTCTATTCAATATCTTGCGGAACGGTGACGTTATACCACAATATATGGCCCTTAATCCTTTACCATTTAAGGGCAAGTTCGCACTACAATAATAAACTTCATATATTCATTTGCATGCGCATACAAGTTGATATTTGATAGGACTAGTTGAAGTTTGCGGATTCACCCACGCGGTTAACGGGGACATAGATTCAAGTGATTTGAAGGGAGATGACATTGTTCTACCAAACCTTTTACCGACTATGATGGGGTCAGCTGCCAGTCTAACTAGATGCGGATGAATACCAGTATTTTACACAGAGCGACTGCCATCAGACCTCCACAACCCTTGCTTGGTGGTAGGATCTATACGGTCCGTACTCAGTACTCAGACAACGCTGCTGCCCGTCCTCTAGTGCATCCCTCGCCTTTTACGACACCCATGGGGAGAGATGGGTTAGTGCTATTCTTTACGTCCGGCACCACACGGAGTGTGTAAGATTTTACAGTATGATTTTGCTTAGCTTAAAATCCCACTATAATTATTATAAATGTGAAAGTTTTGTGAAGATGTTTGTTATAAGTCGCGCGGAGGTTTGCCGATAGCCTCATGACGTCACGCGTCGATGGTTGGTACGATTAGTAGGTAGGCCAGACGAGCGCGGGTAGCGGTCGGTGAAATGGGAGGGGCAGTCATCGGCAAACCTTCTCCACGCGACTAGTACTCTATCTGTCCTAAATGGCTAAACGGATTTGGATTAAATTGAGCACACTTTACACTATATCCTTAATTACCACATGGGATACTTTTCATCCAGGTACATTGAGTAGTTTCCTTAAGATGCTAGTGAAACCGCGGACAATAGCTAGTATTTATATAAAAGCTAGTGAACAACTTCTCGGCATTCAAACATCAATACAATATCCAGCGTCCGGTCTCTCTATAAAGATGTCCAGCGTTGCTCTTACTGTAAGCAGTTTTATCTCTTTGTGCGCAGTTCTATTACGACGTTTGCAGGTTTCAATTGTAGTTTCCTACGCTTAAGTAGACATTTTCGATATATTTATTTAAGCCGACTAAGTAAGTGGTACGTAAATTATTTACATTAAAAAGAGAATATCAAAACGGAAAAGTTCCGCCTTGGATTTTGTCAAATTCATGACATAGGTATAAATATATATTGTAATATTTAGTTTTAGTTCCGCCAAATTAGGTAGCGATCTAGTTTGGCGAAATTAACGCTAAACATTTTAGGTAATTGCATATTTGTACCTTCTTATTGAAAAGGGATTTTTGAGTGCTGTTTATAGTCAAGAGACTTCAAAAAGTACTACGTTTCAGTCTATTTTGCATAAATGAGTTTTGAACCCTGTCTATACATATGGGGGAGAGCTGTAATGCTATTTAATATTACGTGTATTTAAGGCGATAAGTTATGAATATAAAGAAGCAATAAGTTAGCATAATGTCAGCATGCACATGAATTATTGGTATGGTCAAGCAAACGTTATGCACGTGAGTGAATATATTTGCGCTACTATTAATTTCAATGTGATGAATGAGTATAACAAACCTATACAATACAATACAAATACTCTTTATTGTTTACAAAAACATGGAGGATATATTATTTACATAAAATATTATGTCGGTCATGAGCACCGACATGTAAACATGTAGCGTAATTCAAGTGATTTACACCCTAAATGCTGATTGAATTTATGATTTATTTTACATGCCAAGTATTTCATGACTACCATTACAACTCCATCGTTAATTCGCTTTAACATTTCAATTCGTGATATGTCGTGGCCAGATCATAGAATTAATCACTTCATGATGTGGCCGACCATTTCATGAAATGGTTGTATTTCATGAAATGGCCAATACCCGCTGCCCACATCACGATATGGCCTGGCCAGATCAAATAATAATCAGTGTTTGACGATATGATCAGCTAAACGCACGGCTACTTCATGATATGGTCAAACGTTACTGATCATAATATCATAAAACTAGTTACATTATCCACTGTTAGAGGCGCTGATATCGTTTTGTTTTTGTGATGCATCATGGCGGCGGACAATTATTCTGACAAAAAAGCTAATAATAATAAGTAAAGTAGGGTGACCACGCAACAAAAATTAATGGACTATTATTGGATTTCAAAATATGACTTCATGGTAATTGCGGGTGAACTTTTCATAGAATTTTATTTGTTCGATTATTTATCTGTTTAACCTACACTAAAACTACCTAAACTACAGAAAAAATAATCATCGAAACTAACGCGGTCGACGCATTCATTCGAAAGATTTATAATTAATAAAATTGATGTAAATCATTTTACATCAATTTTACACTGACATTTTATGTAAATCCGACTCAGCGTACCCCGACTGCACGTGGTCAGACCCTGTCGTACCCCTAGAGTGTTATTTAAGACCACACAGCAATTTAAAGTGTTATGAAATATAAATAGAGAAAAAAACTCAAGGTACGAGTTAAAAAAAGCTCCTGTTACCATATTTTTGTTTTAAACAGTAAATTTAGGGGTACAAAGTAACCGAGGTTTACTTTAAAACGTGTTCAAATTCAAAACAATAGTTGCACTGTTTCCGTATTGACAGCACTGCAGGGTTGCCTCTAGGAAGATTATGAGGTACTTGGATTTTGTACAGAGGTTGATATGTTAAGGCGTCAAATTTTCAAAGAACAAATCCTTTGTAATCCACGTGCTTCTGGTGATGTATTACCAAATTTTTGGCTTAGTAGGAGATATAAACTATAGCAGCATTTTAGACTAATTGCATTTATTTGATTTTACCTTAACCAAAATGAATCCCCTCCGTGGCTTGGAGAGTACGTCGAACCATTGATCCCAGGTGAAATACGAAAACATACGTGTAGGCAGTAGCCCGAAAGTCTGACAACCGGTCTAGCCTTAAGATAAAGGCATTGCCCAATAACTAAGTAGCGGAGATCTGGGGGGTTACCATGATGTGTTAGAGCAGGAATGTTTTAATATTATTCCGAGAGTGGGAAAGTGACAGCGCTAGATAGCTCTCTAGCGCCATCTCTTACTCACTCTCGTAATAATATTAAAACATTCCTGCTCTAAAAGATCATGGTAAACCCCCTGATAGCAGTCGCTCCGTAAAAATACTGCAATTCAGCAGCATCTGGTTAGACTGGAAGCTGATCCCCAACATAGTTGGGAAAAGGCTAGGGGAAAGGTTGGACATTCTCGGCGTTGGATTGTAGGATGCGCTTAGCTTTTTCCCAACTATGGGAAAAAGCTAAGCATAACAACACCTTTATAATTATTTACGGTTTACTCACGTGCAATTTTCGGGATTGCCCGACTAGTTTCGGACCCAAACGGAGCCCTTAATCATGAGCTGAACACGCTGAACTAGTCGGGCAATCCCGAAAAATGCACGTGAGTAAATCGTAAATAATCATAAATATGAATGTGTCTCACGAAAGTTATAATACAAAAATAACAACACCTTTATAAAAATTAATAAGAACCCACAAAACGGGACTTCAGTGTTAAAAATCAACAAGTTTATTTACATAAAATAATTCCACTCCCAAGCCAACATGAAAACGTTTTTCTCCCGCTTAAAATTCATGCAGTAACAACCTTATTTCGAACACACAGCACCACAAATTAGTGGTGCCAACATGTTGTAGAAACAGCAGTAATGAGACAGCCAGTGACATGTTCATAGCTTTATGTTTAACAATAGGTTAGCAGTAGCAGTGTGAAGGAAATATTTTACGGCTATTCAGTTTTACCCGGTTCCTGTATTTTACTGATTGTTATTGGTTAAAACTATTGATATGATTGTTATTGGTTATTGGGCAAACGTAGTGGACGCCCTGCGGCACGATGGACCGACGATTTGAAAAAGGTGGCGGATGGATGCGGGCTGCCCAAGACCGGGATGGTTGGCGATCTCTGGTTGAGGCCTACGTTCAGCAGTGGACGGCAATAGGCTGATATGGTGATGATGATTAGTTAAAACTACGATTTCCCTTTTGTCACTCATTGCCAATAATGAATCACAGGTGATAATTAGGTAGAATATGCTAATACTAACGATGTGGTTAAAGAAGTATTCTAAATCTTTCTAGTCATGTCGCTTATCATCCAAAATGTTAATGCTGGGCGCTTCTCGGTGTAGTAGTCTCCATCTTTCTCTTCATCATCTTCTTCATTCAGCCGAAAGACGTCCACTGCTGGACAGAGGCCTCCCCTAAAAGGGGGGGATTGCACTAATCGCCACGCTTGGCAGGTGGGTTGGCGATCGCAGTATGGTTGTTAAAGTACTCAGAGAACGTTGCTGCCCATCCTCTAGAGAATCCCCTAGTCGCCTTTTACGACACCCACGGGAAGAGATGGGATATTGCTATTCTTTAAGTCCGGCACTACACGAGACTTTAAGTCCGGCACTACACGAGACGTCTCATCTTTCTCTATCCAGCACCAATTCTTTCATTTCTCTTTATTTTATTTCTTCTGTCTTTTCTTTCAATTGGTCTGTGTACTTTCAATAAAGTCGCTTATACTTAAGTGTTTTTTCTTTTTGACTTTTTTTTAAAGTATGTGCTAATACATTGTAAAACGGAGGAACAAAGAAGGAAAAGTGACTTTAGAAAGCTCTTCCTAAATTTCATATCCAAATGTGTTTATTGATCGACACCACATTTCACTATAAAGGAAAATAAAAAATGTTACTATATTAAAAAGTGCACTAAAAATACCTAAATTGAAGGCACACCCCTATATCGTACTGAAGAGCACAAATTAGTAGTACCAACCTGTTGTACAGAAACTGAACGTAATGAGACAGCCAGTGACATGTTCACAGCTCCCGCAAACAGAACATGTTGAACAATAGGCTAGGTGCTAACAGTGTGAACGAGGAAGCCGAGAGAGGAAGCAGATAAAATTATCAAACGTGTTTTGACACTATCTATGAAAATGAAGATGGGTATTATTGTTTATCTAGCTCAAAATATATATTGTAAATCGTTTCTTAGTGTGTATATATCTAAGCTAAATCATAGTCGACCAATTTTGAATTTAGTAGTAATAGGCAGACAGACCTGCAAATAAGGAAGCATCACACATGAATTGTCAGCAAAGAATGATTTGATAGAATTACTGGATGATTACATTACTGAACTATTTAAATCTGGCCAGAGACGGACAAAAAGAAATAGAAGGTATTCTGTAATAACAAAAAATCATTTCAAACGATATTATTTTAACTAATACTCATACAATAAAACACACAGTAAGTGCATTATTCTAAAACAATAACAAAAACCCACTTAAAGAAACGCAACTCAAGAAGCGCATAACACTACAATCAAGTCTTCAAATAGCAGGAGCTATCGATTTGACTCGCCATTCCAACCGTACTATTGAATATTGCATGAATCCGTGTTGTCATTTTCAAGACAGGCTTAGTATAAAATGGAGACTGTTATTGTATTTATGTGTAGGAGAAATCATAAGCTGTATTGAAGTATTTAATGCCACCAGGTGGATTCTCAATAAAAGTATTTATGCCCAATACGAGACTGGATTTATTAAGAAATAATAAGAATTATTGATTGCATAAAATAGACTTAACTTCTGCAATATATGGATTTAATCCAAACTTGAGACAGTTTCACGTAAACATGGACATGATAGAAGAAAGACCATGAATGTTTTTAATGAGTAAGTTTAGATTACTCTTTGGCTTAACCTCTAAAGGTCATTGGGCATTTTTGACCCGATACCTCAAAAGTACGCGTCCATTAATGAAATATGGTGTGTTTTGAAGGTCTAGGGTTAACATTTCACGGAATGTATTTATTTTAATTCAAATGTATGGGGGGAAAAAGTTATGTGGTTCAAAAAACTGCGAGGAACAAGATAGAAAAGCTCCTAAACATTCTTGTACCTTTTTAGGAAGATCTTTGTGCATTTTTGTAAGCATTTTATATACACACATCAAAAGTGTCTAGGGATCAACATATATTTTTGCAATAACTTTTCTCCTGATTGATATTAATTAAAATTTTCTTTAAGGATTCATCAAATAAAGTGTTTTCGTTTGTCACAGTAACGATAAACCAAGTCACCTTTGCATTAATAAAGAAATTTGCCATTTTTCTAATAAATGGATTTTTGACATTTGAACCACTAACACAAAAGTTCGAAAAAAAGACTGAAATAACAGTTTTCTTTAAAATTTTATTGGGTAACTTAAACAATTAATAATCCGTGTTTCTACCGCGAACACTAACAACACAAGAACATCGGTTTGGCATACTCAAAATGAGTTCATCCAAATCACGCTGTGGAATGGCCGCCCATGTTCGTTGCAACAACAAAAAAAGGTCTTCTTGCGACTGGATACCCTCCATATTCGGCAGAGCTCTTCTCTGTAGCATATCCCATGCATGCTCAATCGGGTTCAAGTCTGGCGACTGAGCAGGCCAGGGCAGGACATTGATGTTAGCTGCGGCGAGAGTCTGTCTTACAACTCTTGCGGTGTGCGGTCGTGCATTATCATGCATTAACTGAAATAAGGGACCGATTTGCGCTTGTAGAGGAACGATGACGTCTGATACAATCGTCTCAGCATAAATTTGAGCGTTGAGGTTGCCTCTGATCCAAATCAACTCAGTTCTTCCGCCGATCCAAATACCCGCCCATACCATGATGGTTCCACCACTATAAGGATGGACTTCCTGGCAGGATTTTAATCGCTGTTGGCGTCCAGGGGTTCTCCAGTGTCGTATACGTCTTGTATCCGGTCTCATACCAAAACGAGACTCATCAGAAAAGCACACGAAACGCCATTGTTCTTCTGCCCAATTTCTGTGTCCAAGAGCCCATTGATATCGAATCCTACGATTGTGCATTGCTATAGGTGGTACCCGTAGCGGTCTTCGGGAATGAAGGTTCACTTCATGCAAGCGGTTTCTGACTGTTTGGTCGCTAATTAAGTTCCCTGAAGAGTGATGAAGCCTCACGGCTAACATCATGGCGGTTATTGTTGGAGCTCTTCGAGTTAAGATTTGAATGTATCGGTCTTGTCTCCGTGTGGTGCAGCGATACCGTTCTCCATGGCGCTCAGCCACGGTACCAGTGCTTCGGTAACGTGTCCAAAGTCGACTGATAACACTCTGACTTGTATTCAGAGCTAAAGCCACAGTACGTTGCCGGGAACCAGCTTCTATCATTCCCACGGCTCTGAGCATTTCTTCCCTGCTTAAATGACGTCGCCGCTCCATAATAACGTTGGTTTTAATCAGTAGTAGGGAAACAGTAGCACTAATAATGTCTTCAATGCGTTGTATGTTTTTATAGGGAAAATATTGACAGCTGATTTTCATCTTTTACTCGAATTTGATTCACAGTTCCTGATTCAAATTATGAAATGCACCAAAAAGGATCCATATAAATTTATAAAATCATAAATTTATTACAAAGCCACATCTCAATCTCAAGAAATCCGCATAAAAATGCTTGATCCCTAGACACTTTTGATGTGTGTATTTAGAAGGATATGGATATACGAAAATCCTTTTTTTATATTAATTCTTGTTTTGCTAAAAAAACTTTCCCATACTTTTGAGGAATGCGACTCATCTCATTGAGTAGTATTCATGGTCTTTAACATACTCCGACTAGTTTCGTTAGTGGTCGCTGGTGGGTCAGAGGTCCGAACAAAATGCCCATTTAACTTTAATTCAAAATCGAAAGAACCACTAACGTGCTTGCTTCCATTAGATGAGTCAAGCAAACTTGCACCTGGCGCAACTAAATTTTGTAATAAACATGCAGATTTTTGATGTACAATAGTTAAGAAATCACTATTTTCGTAGGCTAACATTCCACCGTTTCCAAGTACTGTTGAATCACGCACAAATATTTATAAAACACACCTCAAATTACACCTCACCGTTGCCACAGCAATAAACTTGGAAAACAATGAATATCATCAAAGCTTCTATTTGTGGCTTCAGTTCAAAAACCTCATATTAGTTGCAAATTGCACACAACCTACTCATGCTGTACTCATATTATTATGTGTATTCCGCCATATGTCCCTTCACATGATTTTATATTCAGAACGATAGGCGCCATCTTTTAATTTCTATTCCGGGATTCTTCAACAATTACTTGGGTGTCTTTGATGTGTCATTATCTTCCCTTGCGACGCCAACGCTTTGGTTTGTATAGGAAAGGGAATAAGTGAGGTAGTAATTGTAGGGTTTGGTTTTCTGATTATTTAACACTTGTTTGTCTGGTTAAAACGGAGGTCCTATTATCATTATACTAGGCTACTGGTACTTCATACTACTTAATCTTGTATGGATTGTCTGTGCTTAATTTTTTACTTTTACTTTTATTGTTTTTGCTTTTTCTTTTACTTCTGATTCAATGACAATACATGAAAAAAAACAATCGGATGATCATTGCCTATTATCATCCTGGTCCCGTATCACAGCGCGATGTTCGTGTTGTTTTTCGGGAACTCCGGATACATACTAATGTAAATAAATACATACATAATTTTCAGTGTGTATAACCGATAAAGGTCCAATAGAAAAACAAAATATTTACTTATAATATCCAAAGGCTTTTAGATCCGTAGATTTATTACAAATTACAATCTGTAACTGACCTAGCCGATAGGGATTTATTTGAATACGTCACCAAATTCACTCATAGCTCGTCATCAAAAGCAGGACCAATCACTTCTGCTTAACTCTCTAACTCACAAAACCATGAACACTAACTACAAAATAACAGACACAAGTGTTTAAGAGCATGTTGTTCCATTATACGCAACAATAACAGACGAGAGAGCTGAAAGCACTCATAATACAGTACTTGAATGTCCGCAAACAATTACAAATGTACACATGTTTCGCGTGAAATGTTTTTGTTGTTAATCTGAGTTAAAATTTGCGAATAATAGAAGTGCTTGTTTGTATTAGTACATCATTATCATTATTTTAAAGCTACTGCGTATTACGATAATCCTTTTTCTTTGCTATTTACACATGGACTACTTTTTATGTCTTTGAATCAGTGCGCTGTTTCTGTAGCAGAATACCAAATACATTCCTCATCATCACCATTATCATCATCATAGCAGACTGCGAACGTCTCCTGCTGCTTGTGTGCTGACCTAGAAGATGCATTAGGCAGTTTTAATTCAATGATCTGGGTAACCTAAATCATGCACCCTTGATATTTATTGTTTCTCTAAGAATGAAAAGCGAAACCAAAATGGGCACTACCGAAATCATTTCAAACAAAAATTCAAATTAGATGCTTATGTTTATTGCAAATGCGCATAAAATTAAATTAAATCATAAAGCCCTACAAAGGCTTACTTCACAAACAACGATTACCGATGACGTCACGCGGCACGCTTCGGCAAGTATGCGAGTAAATATTGAACAGTGTCTCGAGTACTGCGCAAACTTGCGCTAGACGCTATTATCTGATTTGTGTACTGCACGAATATCGGAATTCTGTTCAATGACGGTTGCAAATAGTTTGCATGCGGCTTGGGGGAGGAAATGTGTTAAATGATTGCATATATGGCTACATAGCTAACGCTTATAATCGTAATAGAAAAAGCAAAAGCTAAAAGTGCGAAAGCACTTTTGAAGCTGAAGTTTGAAGCTGTTGTTCTTAATTGTACTGCAGTCGGGCAAAATGATTTTAATAAATCATTCAAGAATGAAAACGTTAGAAAAAAGCGAGTACGACTATACAGCGTTAATTTAATCAAAACAGTTAAAAAATTGCGTGAGGTGCAATTACTCAGTCAAACCATTAAATTTGAAATCATTCCTTTCGTTAAACTTTAATACAAAATAATTGAATACTCGAATTATACAAATTAATTCGCAACTCCCAAAAGGTTTGTATCATTTTTGATCCTCTGTCTACATTTCAAACGCTGTATAACAATTTCAAAGAGAACCAACATTTTAAAAGTTTTTGAACTGAAAGTGAAAGTAATTTCTCGAATCGCTGATCCCAAAACATTGCTGGGAGCCAAACTCAAAAACAATAAACAGATTCCCGAAGCTTGCCTGCAAAAATTCCAAGATAATTTTCCTGCCGGTAAAGCATTAAGTCGGAGGCCTCCAGTTTTGGTAAAGGTATCAATCAATTAGGCCGTACCAAAAGAGCGGATGCCTCTGGTTTTTGAATATTGGTAGTTTGATGCCGATAGCGAAATAATCGCGAAATAAAAAAGAGAGTTAAGCAGGAAATAGTGAGGACTCAGTGAAATTAGAACCCATTACAATTCATTGGCAACGCTACTAAAAGAATAAATAATTATACTTTTTCAGACTCTGATAAATCGATGCTCTAAGTCCTGTGGTCAGTTTGGACAATACTTTTTATTGTTATGTATCAAATTAATCTTCCAAAAAAGTTACGATCAATCATCATATCAATTTGACATAAAAAATCAGTTACAAATTGTTAAGACATGTACCAAATTCGATACAGTATTTGTTACACCACAGTCTCTGTCCATCTCTAATATTTCTTATAAATATTCCCGCTGTGTTCCTATACAGATTTAATCTTCAAAAGGATTGTTTACAATAAACATTTTGATTCCAAGTTAACTGAAGGATCGAGGGGACCAACGGCCGGGTCATTTACAATTCTAATTAATCCTTAGGCACCAAGATGAACGTCTTACCGTTTTGTTATAACTAAATTGGATGGACCGAATTGTCCGAGCTTTGCATTCTGATGTACACGAACGAATTTCGTTGGTGGAATACTAATTTTGGTTTAGTATAGTCATCTGTTTTTGTTATCGTTTCTGAAGTCGAAATTTTCCGAGAAATTAAGATGTTTTGGTGTTGGTAATTGGGAAAGTTAGATTAATTTAGACTGATTAATTAGACGAAAATTGGAAATATGGGAGTATAAAAACTATTATCGGTAATGCAGAAGTAATATAACAGCCTATGAGAGATATTGTTATTTCATGTAAGCCCCCTTGTGTATGTAAAAGTGGAGGATAATGTAAGTCTATTGAAGCTGACCCTAATAAACCAAAACCTTCTATCGCGCTACAAGCCTAATGATGCAATAAAACACACTAAAGTCCCTTTCAATCAAAATCCAATATCCAACGTAAACAATATCGCTAAAACCAACGGCACTACATCAAAAAAAATCCTCAGTGCATCCAAGTCAATGTACACTGTACCTCGCCTCACTAATTGGCAGCCATTGTCCCAGCGGTTGCATAGTAAAGCGTTCGTGACCAACATACCCGCACAATTGGTTTACGTACAACTGGATTAGAGGAGCTGCTGAAGTTTCAGAGGTCGAACCTTGATTTTTGAACGAAAACAGAAATTTGATGCTGCAATTGATAGAGTAAAATAAAAAAGATGAAAATTGAAATGATAACTGAATAATGATGCCGTAGATTAGCTGCTAGATGATGTAGGTGACGATAATGATGAGAAAATAGTTATTATAGATATAAAAGAAAAAAATAATGAATGAAATGAAATAATCAAGAATTTGGAAGCAGTAGAGTTGACACACTTACAAAAAAAAAATGCATCCACGAAACATTATAATGATATCCCTATTCTTTTGATATCGTTTGGTCATAGGTCTTCTCTTTCGTTTTCCATGAAAACTCCAAAAAGATTTGTCCATATAACAGCAAAATCCAAACAGCAATACATCATATTTATACCATAATATTTCCTATTTCTCCTTCCGGATTCCGTGAAAGATATATACGACGAAACGGTTCACTGGAGGCTATGCAATAAACAGAACAGGTATGGACACAAAATACCGTGTATCCAAAAATGTGAATTTCTAACGACGTTCACGTGGAACTCGGACCTTGATAAGTCACTTTCCGATATGAAACGTAGGAATACAGAATGCGGATACTCCCGGTAAGGTTGCCGCTTTAAATCGATGTAAATAAAAAAGAAAATTTAATGTTTTCAAGAAGAAACCCAAAAGATTATCTTACATATCGATCTCAATACCAAAACTTGTTACGCACAGGTGGACATAGGACTGTTTTGTTGAGGAAAAGTGTTTTTAGTGTGGCACCGGCTATTTTTAACCACATTCCTAATTCCATAAAATAGGAACCAGTAACAAATTTCAAAAAGAAACTCACTGTACTTCTATTAAATAAATGTTACTACTCCGTATCGGATTTTCTAGCTGATAAATATTGTGTATCAATGTTTGTATGTTTGATGATGAACTGCATCAATATTTGCATGCCAAAATGGTAGAATGTACAAGGATTCTTTAATATTATTGCAACCACCTTATTATAAAAATAAATACCTACATTGTAAGCAAATAAATTATTATTCTATTTATTCTATTCATACTGTTTTACATCCAATCAAAAAAATGTTTCATTATTCCGCCGTCACTGAAAATGTGGTATTGAAAAATAAGGCAATTTGAAAGAATGACCTGAAAAAGAAAGCTAATGTAGACTGTATGCGCATGGCGTAGAAACGAGTGTCTAGGGGTAACTCGGAAGAGACACAGTACCTATACGTTAGTACAACAGTAAAACGCGATAGGCTGGAATTAGGGACTAATCACAAATTAGCATCAAATCGTAAAAATGCTGAATGTTTCTGACACACTTCTCCAGATTACCGTGAAATCTTGTGCTTTTCGCTGCAAAAGCATTCTATTGAATGCGAAAGCGCGTCAAAGTTGAATTGAGGCGGAAAAGTGAAAGCTTGCGTACGCATGTTCATACAAATTGCTCATGCTCTGAGAAGGAAATGTTAATTGGTGCTGATAAGTGTGTTTAGTTCCTTATTTATTTTTTAAATTTTATTTTTAACTAGTTCTACCGTCCCTGTACTATTTCAAGTTCAATAAGAACTATTTAATCTATAACTTATTTTGTAAGTGTATTGTATTCTGTTTTGACAAATAAATATTTTAATCGATCGACTCAAAGCTGTAATGGCTCGTTCCTCAAAATGCCATTCCAGACGTTGCCCTACATTATTACACTCGCATAGTTTTTTATACTACAATGTATGAACTTTAAAAGAAATCTTGACCTCTGATTTTGTTTCGGCTTTCCTTCTCAGAGCTAGTCAGTTAGGAAGTGCCGGCGCCATCTAGTCTTAAAAAAAACATATAAAATTGATTTTTAAAAGTATCTGTAACAGATTAATTTACAGAAATAAATATCATTTTCATCCCCCCATCTCGGTAAGAGTAGTTTTGCTCTGCGAGCCTATTTCTTTTCACGTCATATTGTTAAAACTTAAAACCTTAGGTTAAAAACAAGAAACTTGAAAACAAGTGAAAAACCTAAAATGAGTGATTCTAGCGACGAGGAAGTTTTTTTTTTACATTAAGTCATTTCCTTGCTGAGGTGGAGTGATAAGTTACGTGTTGCACTCGAGTGCAAAGATTTTTCAGGTCGTGCTCTTTGGATTCCCTCGCTAACGCTAAGGATTCTAATTTCTGATTTTAGAATCCTGAGCGTTGGCGAGGGAATCAAAATTGAGCACGCGGTTAAAAAGCAAGTTTGCACTCTTGTATAACAAATAACTATTATCATTTAATCCATAATTGATTGAAGTCCACCTACATAATACCAGCCAACAATTTATGATCACAAAATTCCACTTTCTATGAAATGTCTTAAAATATTCTCAGTATTAGACGTATTTTCTTCAACAACCAATCTAATATCCTTACCGGGACTACCGACCTATCGTTCCAGTCCACCTTCCATACATACTTCATAGCGAGTTTATGCCTACAAGCGCACGCGTAGAGGCCCAAATTGAATGGCCTCGCGTTTTTAGGTAATTGGAATCCAGGCAGAATACTCAGCCAGATTAATATTGGCTGTGTCGATGGTACGTGCGCCTATGTATGGTTAAATGATTACTTGGGCAATGGGTTAATAATAAATACGTATTTCTTGGGGAAAAAAATCTTCGCCTAACACACGTTGCTTCAGAATATTGAAGAGATTGAATAAGAATATTTTGTAAATTTGAGCATTTTGCGAATTGGTGGATAAATAAGAGCTTTTAATTATGAAGATGAAGATATAGCCTTTATAAGTCATATTTAAATAGGAGTCATCTAAGTAGTGAAAGGTAATGGCGGTGTATGAAGAGAGCCTCCACGAGTGATGATACTTCATGATATACAATCCGCTCACCCTGGGCAGTCAGCTCCGCCCAGCAACTTTGCTGACTGACTAATCTTTTTAACAAGGTATGAGCTATTCTCGTATAGCTCGTGCTGACACGACAGATGAAGTGGAAGGCCCAAGGTCTTAAATAATGGCGCACGATTGAGGTGACCTACACTCAACATTGAGTACACACGAGTTGAAGAAGAAGAAGAAAGCAGCAACCAAGCGATTGAAGTTCGACGCTACAGGCCGTGAGTTCGAACCCACGCGCAACAAATATCATATCGTACTAATAGTATATCGTCCAGATAATTTTTCCATCTGGGTGATATTATGTTCACCTGAAATTGTTTTAAAAAATATTCAATTATTTTTTTGAATGATTTTGGCTTAAACATTTCTAAACCAAAATAAAGTGCAAATACTACGACTATCCCAAAACGTTCACATTAAAAATAAACTGTTATTATACACAACAGGTTTATTTTATCTACATTGTTTATCTCTTAATCTCCTCTATTCATATTTCAATTATAACTTTTTACTAGCTTATTATGTTTTATCGCTTCAGGGTTGTCAATCAAATTTCTAAAGCAGGAAATGTTATTGTGCTTACTCTAACAAGGTTATTTCGTGGTGCGCCATGCTTATTAGTAGCACGAAGTAACAAATAATAAAATAGCAGAAACCAAAAATATAATATTTCGTTTTGTTTTTAATGTTAGCTGCAATGCAAACATATCATTTAGCATTATTGTCAGCATAATTGTCAGCTTCTTTGACTGTGACAGCCTTTTTAACTCACTGCTAAGTATATCTTAAATACTGACCATTACCCTTAACAATATATTTTTCTTTATGGCAAGTGATGTTTGTGTTCATGACGACAATTCTGCCTAAATTTAAAATGTCACTTACGGGATATCTTCCGTGATTATTTGTTTGTTTGAGTTCCCGATATTTCGACGCTGTTGCAAGCGCCATGATCGCGGGTTGACTGGAGATTGCGGGTGGATGAAAATAAATTGTTAGGAGCAGACAAATCTGTCTACCCTCTTTCTTTGTCAGTAGACAGATTTGTCTGCTCCTAACAATTTATTTTCATCCACCCGCAATCTCCAGTCAACCCGCGATCATGGCGCTTGCAACAGCGTCGAAATATCGGGAACTCAAACAAACAAATAATCACGGAAGATATCCCGTAAGTGACATTTTAAATTTAAAGACAAACCGTGAAAGCTTAAAACAGTGTTTAATTCTGGCTAAATCAGAGTGTTTTGGAAATACGTATGTTAAAAAGCGAAGAGATAGTTAATAAATAAAATAAAAACTTGGTACACAGTGTGAAACTTGTTGCCGAATATTATTAACACTTAAGGTCTATTTTACTTACGTCAGATAACTTTTATCTGACCTCTCGCTTCCGGCCGTGGTTCTGTCCATGGTCGGGAGCGAGAGTGCGTGGGAAGCTGTCACCTCCTTCTGCGAGGAGGTGATGGTGACCAAAGAGGGAGCGGAGAGGGAGAGAGAGAAGATAATTTTATCTTAGGAATACATGTGACAATTTGACAGCTTTTGTATAGAAATTCTGTTAAAACGCCTGACTTAGTGCTCGTTCACATAAGGTTCGTTTTACAGGTCCGCTTTATCGTATACGTTTTTATTCGGCGATGACGTATGTAGTTGTATGAACAAGTTCACACACATGACTGTTCAGTTAGGGAACATAAATGATAGACACTAGGCGACTCACACAATAAACAAAGTATATTGAAAAATAAAAAAAAACACGTAACAAATTGGTAATGTTAGCGGTTTCGCGAGCTATTGGCGAGTGTTCGAGAAGGCGAGGTGGTGGGAGCAGGCCGCAGTCCAGTGAATCTCCCCCGCAATCCTTGCAGTCCCCACGGACATCATAGGCGCGTTCGTAGAAGCGCCGACATGACAGTATTCCAGATGCAGTAAAACATACCGATCCGACAAAATACACAGCAGTCTGTTTTACAGGTCCGTTTTATCGTGCACGTTTTTATTCGGCAATGGCGTATTAGTTGTATGAGCGAGTTCACACATACAACAATATTAAAAAATACTGATCTGTTTAATCGGATTGAAGCCACGCGGGGCTTGGCACGGGGAAACGGTACTGTAAATGCGGTGTGAACATCACCTCCAGTAGCGATGGATCCGTTAAAAACGATCCTGCATGCTTATTCTCAACCATCGGATGAGTTTCCGTATCCGAACGGAAAGTATCCGACGGATTGGTTCCCGATCCGATGGATTACAAAACTTTATTCACAGTTCCTATCGGAAGGGAGTTTCCGAATCCGTGAATGGTTTTTGGAAGGTGTGTTTACGGTGTATGCTACGCAATGGTAAAAAATAGATTACTGTGGTAGAAAATGTTAACGTAGTAAATATAATACTATTATTATGTATTTCGCAAATAATCTTATGTGCAACTATACAATATACATTAATACATAAATTTCATCATATTTTTTATAAAATAATGTCTAATTTATGGGATCGTTTCCTTATTTCAAAACATGCTTTGTAAAAAACAACTTTTATAATCTGTCAAACCAAACGGGGAAATAGACAATATAAATAAACAAAAATACCGTATTCATATAATTATTGATAAATATTCAATCAAATTATCAACCGAAAAAGTGTGAAGTTCAGTGAGATCACCGAACAAAACTCTAGCGTGTGATGGTCCAGAAAAACGAATGTAAAAATGTTATCAGTGTCGTATAATTTCTTGTTATTAAATTTTTTGATATGTAAAACGGAGTTGAGTATAATTCGATTGATTGTAGAAATGGGTTAACACAAACTCATTATTACTTACGTGTGTCTAAGTAACCACCTAAAATTAAGTATACTTTGATACATCGAGCATTTAAAAGCGGCGGCCAAAACATTCTTAAAACTTGTTATAAAATAGGTAAACTTAGCTCAAATATAGCTTAAAATGATTAACATTCCTTATAATATACTTATTAAACAGTTTTTAATTCATCCCAGCAGAAATTTTATTGTTTTATTTAAAATCGAGTGCTTTCCGACAACAAATAGCTCTCGGATTAGTTTCCGTGAATTGGCGTCTTCATTCCGAATAGAACTGTCAAAAGTTTTCGATTTCGGATTTGTGAATAGAGTTTAAAGGGCACTGTCGGATACTTTCCGATCGGATTCGGAAAGGGCAGTTTTCGATGGTTGAGAATAAGCATGCTGGAAATACGGATGTACTCTGTGAACGAACCCTTATCCCTCAGCCAAAAGTTAAAGAACATTGGGAAAATGGGCCCTTGGATTAAACGTATTATTTCTAACTATAATTGACAAAATTGTAAAATAAAATCCAATCAAAAGAATGAATACGAAAGTGAATTCCTACAACATTTTCCAATTCTATAAAGTATTAACAAAAGTTATTCAATACATAGAAATCGGCGTTGCCTATTATCTCGAGACTCCTGAAACTCTTTTGAAAATTTCTAAAATGGCGATAATTTCAATAAATTTTAATAACGCGGAACCCTTGCGAATGAAAAAAGGTAATATCACTGATAGCTTTCAAGAGGGAGTCAAAGGGACGCAGCTGCTCCGGTTCCGTACGTCGCAATTACCTTGCTTTGAATAAAACTGTTTTCTTAAGAGCTTTGTGGAACCCTGATAAACGTGTTGTGACGCGAAATGGGGTTTGAGACAGTGTGAGGAAAACAGATAGAGTTTTCATTTAATATTGTACGTGGTATTACAGACAAGTTAAAGTCTACAGACACAATTTTATAATTAATTTGTGGAAGACTGGTGCCTAAACTAAGTTTTTTTTTTACAAAACCTGTATGTCAGGTCACCAGGCCCCCTAAAACAAAATTCGCATTATTATTCAAATAAAAATCTCATACATTATAATGTTGCAATATTGCTCTTGTAATTTGATTTACAAATACAAAATAGTGAAAATAAATTAAATTATAAAATAGTGAGAATTTACTAGATACCTGCAAGGGAGGACGTATGTGAATGTGTGTGTTGTGTGTGTGATGTGGAGTGTGTGCGTGTGGTGTGGGGTAATTGTGCGCTGCAAAGGGAACATTATGTTAGGACATGGTTATATATTGTATGTAATATAATATGTATTAAATGGAAGCTAACCTCAACAACCGAGAGTATCGTATTACCCAGTTACTGGGTTGTGGAGGTCTGATAGGCAGTCGCTCCTTGTAAGATATTGGTATTCAGCCGCATCTGGTTAGACTGGAAACTGACCCAAACATAGTCAGCAAAAGGCTAGGTAGACTACAACATAATGTATCAGCCTTTGGCGAGGTTAGAGCTCTTACACACCACGTTTTTTTCAGGCGCCGTCGACGCGCTTTTCGCTATCGCGCGTTGTCGGCGCTGCTAAACTTGAAATAGGCAGATTACTTGCGATTGCATTGCTTCATACTCACGAGAAACGCCCTACAGACGCACGTGAGCAACTCTTCTTGCAAAGTAAAACGCGTGTAGCACGCGCGCGAAGGAGCGTGCATCGCGCTACAGACGCGCGTGAGCAACTCCGACCGATTAAAACGCGCTGTTCGTATGTGTTTGCAGCTAAAGAGACGCGCTGTGCCAGCGCGTTTGTATCGATGTAACTCCGCGCTACGAGCGCGTCGACAGCTCGCGAAAAAGTCGTTGTCTGCATACTTACTACAATTTTATGAACGTGTGAATAGGTAAATTAGTTGCGATAACATCGCGTTTGCAGCGTGTTATAGTTGCGTGCGACGCTCTTCGACGGTGCCTGAAAAAAACGTGGTGTGTAAGAGCCCTTAGGCAGATAAACGCGGTATTAAATGAGAATTTATTATTAACTGCGTATTTATTTATTCTTTATGCACAAAATAAGTACAGAGGCGGGATGCCTTAGGCATTTTTTACCAGTCGCTCTTGGGCGATGCAGAAACAAATCACATGGTAGGTGAACACATTGTTATGACACGATATATGATATCAAAAATATGCATAAGAGTATCTACAAAACTTTTTAGAAATAGTAATATACTACATTAAATATACATATACAAATTATACAACCTTATTTTTACTTTATACGAAAACTGAGACACCCCAACAAGATTTTCATCAGAACTGCCATAATATGTGTTTTTTTTTTAATAAATCTCCAGGTTACACCTTAGTTTATGTCGCGTTAAGTTCCCTAAAAAAGTGTGAAATGCCTGAGATGTGCTATGCAGGGGTTGTCTAATACACGGAAACGGACTGAGAGGACCGTCTCAAGCTTCAAGGTGTCTATTCCTGTCAACTGTTATGGGTAGAAAACTATTGAAACAAAAGAAACAAAATTGAAATTTATGAAGAAAAAAAAACGTCATGTAAAAAATATGTCAATCGATTCTCTTAGTGATTCTGAACAAATTAGTTTCAGGTTTAGTATACACTAAAACCACAGTCTACCTATATCTTACTCCTTACAGTCGGTCAACGTAGAACATTGTCACAGAGCAATCGTGCGGGGGGTTGCGGGGTGAAGGGGCGCAGGTTATGTCCCGAGTAGCCATACTGCTACTCGGGACATAAATTCCAGGGCTCGCACTTTTTGATTTCAAATTAGATTGATATCGTTCATAGAAATTATATTCATTTATTATTGATAATTATGTTTGTGTACATAATACGAGAATTTTATTATAAAGTCTGTTTACTAATCCAAGATGGCGGCATACATACATTTTCAAATGATTGTTCGTGGGAAGTCATTGCCTCGGTTTTTGGGGTCATTGATGCCGAAAATGACGTCAAAATCCAAATCCAAGATGGCGACCATGAACATTTTCATGTAATCATTCTGGGTATCAATTTCATAGTTTTCGGGGTCACTGATGCCGAAAATAACGTCAAAATCCAAATCCAAGATGGCGGCCATAAACATTTTCATCTAATCATCATGGGTATTAATTTCATGGTTTTCGGGGTCACTGCGAAACCGAAAATAACGTCAAAATCCAAATCCAACATGGCGGCCATAAACATTTTCATCTAATCATCATGGGTATTATTAATTTCATGGTTTTCGGGGTCACTGCGAAACCGAAAATAACGTCAAAATCCAAATCCAACATGGCGGCCATGAAAATTAGTAAATTAGTCGTCATGGATGTCAAATCCAAGGTTTTCTGGGGTGCGGATGCCGAAAATGAAGTCAAAATCGAAATCCAAGATGGCGGCTATTAAAATTTCAATTTAACCATCATGGGTGTCATTTCCATGGATTTCGGGGATGCTGATGCCGAAAATGAGGTCAAAATCCATTTCCAAGATGGCGGCTACTAAAATTTCAATTTAACTATCATAGGTGTCATTTCCATGGTTTTCGGGGATGCTGATGACGAAAATGAGGTCAAAAACTGTATTCAAGATGGCGGCTATTAAAATTTCAATTTAACCATCATGGGTGTCATTTCCATGGTTTTGGGGGATGCTGATGCCGAAAATGAGGTCAAAATCCATTTCCAAGATGGCGGCCATGAAAATTTTCAAATTAGCCGTCATGGGTGTCAAATCCATGATTTTCGGGGACGCTGATTACAAAAACAAGGTCCATTCTCAAACACCAAGAAAGGGACCACGTTTTACCTGCCAAATTACATTTAACAGATATTTTTTTTGACAACCGTTTATGATCGAGGAATACTTAGGCTTTATTTCTAACATCAGCACCCACGAAAACCATAGAAGTAATAACCATGAATAATAAGTAATTTTCTATCGCTCCTTCTTGGATTTGGGAATAATTTATGACTCTTACCTACCGGCAAGCGTTAGCCACTGCGACTGTAACCTCATCAAAATTTGTAGTTTTAAATATTATTAGAAAATTCCAGGATAAGATGGCGAAATTGCTGCTACATAACTTTGCATTATTTTGTCAGTCGTCAAAATTACGCATTCGTGGTTTTCTTTTTGCGTGTCACTGTTTCTATAAAACGTTAATTAATTTGGACGTTTGTTTGACAAAGTTTGTGTAATTTGTTTTATGTGACAACCCTATGACAAGTGTTACCAATTTTGACATTTCATAGGACCTGTCAAATGTATGGGCGTTGACCCACTGTATGCAGTAAGTAGGTACACTGTGCTAAAACTAAGCTTGTATGATATACAACGTGTTACACAATTCCCCATAAAAAAGAAAATGTTAATCAAGTAGTCTTTTGTGGTTGTTGTCATTTACCTCTCAGAGGAAATTAGGTAAGAATGTAAATAACTTTCTGGGTAGTCTACTCTTTACTTTTATGTTTTCAGGGTTGCGTTTCAGTGATGATTTTATTTTATGATTCGTCCAATTTTTTTTGGGTACTACTTTTATTTTAAAACATTACCAATAGACTCTTTACAAGGGACCTTTTAATCCCCTTTCGACTTTAGGGGCATTTTTGTAACATGCTGTATATGTTTAATGTCAGTCCACATGTTATTGTCACTTTGCTCATACGACCATCATACGGTAGTCAGAAACCCAAAAGTCTGACAACCGATCTGACCGTAAGATATCGGCATGGCACGTAACGGCGTTGCAGAGGTCTGATGGCAGTCGCTTCGTGTAAATACATAAATACTCGGCCGCATCAGGAGGTCTACTCCCTAAGCACGAATTCTGTGGTTTCGGCCTTAGTTACGAGCATTTCGTACTCCCTATCACCTAGGGGCATACGATTATTTCGGGGCCCGAACTAAGAATGAATGACAACACGATTTGAAAGTAATTGTCCCTACTACCGATGTGTTTTTGCCCGTCCGAAAAGTTGAATTTGACACTTGTTTTGTTCACTCCAACGTTTCGGGCTTCGTTGACGGACTTAGGGAGTAGCCCCCTGGTTAGGCTAGAATATGACCCAAACATAGTAGGGAATTTAGACTACGATAATCCAATAGGAAGTGAGATGTCTTGGTTTTCCTCCTTCCGTAGGGTCAAAGTCCGGGTAATACGTATCACTTTAATGCTTGTCACTGTCGCCAATATACCCTCTATTTTATCCGTTTATTCTTTACTTTCAACTATCAATATTTCATTTATATTTATTCATTTTAACCTTCACTTCTTTCTGTCTGACTGTCATCTCATCATCTGTCACTAATGTCATTTTATTTTCGACGTTCCATTTCATTTCATATTACACTGTTAGCATTTTAATCTTGTATTGTAAAATTTTATAATGTATGACTAGTGGCGCCACCCACATTTTCCTATTCTTTTGTGCAGACGTGTTACCCGGACTACACAAGGTCCTATGTTGTTTTATATTAAGTTTAAATGTTTAATTTTATCTGTATGTGAGTGATTCGTTTTTGTTTTGTTATATTACCACACAACGCCGGCGGGTGGACTGAATTGGTAATTTAATTTTTAAATTCATTTTTGTATAGTATATTTTTTATTTATTTATCTATAAATATTATATATATTTATTATTATTATTTATGTCTATATTAGATAATGGTACCGACTCTGATACTTTTTACTCAGCAAGTAGCGACGACGGCGATGACGACAGTTTTACTAGTATTCCCTCACTTGCAGATACACTTGAGTCACAGTTTTCTGATGTTTCAAGGAATTTTAATGTGATTCACATCAATGCCCAGAGTATTCCGGCTCATTTCAACGATATGCTGGCAAATTTTGACTGTAAGAATATTCATGCTATTCTTATTTCTGAATCGTGGCTGAAGCCTTGTCTCCCTACTTCTGCTTACTCTTTGCCTGGTTTCAATTTAATTAGGAATGATCGCACAAATGGTGGTGGTGGTGGTGTTGCCATATATCTCCGATCACATCTTTCATTTTCAATTGTTAACGTGTCAGCACAGCCACCACCAGCAAACGCTGGCGAGCATCTTTTTCTAGAAGTAGAACTCCATCACTCCAAAATTCTTCTTGGCGTCTACTATTGCCCCTCTTTACGTGTTAGCTTCTTTTCCTCCTTAGAAACCATTCTTGAAAATCTTGTCGCCTCTTACAGTCATACTATAATAATGGGTGATTTTAATACCTGTCTTCTTAAAAATGATTTCCGTTCTTCTTCTCTTCATTCTATCATAGAATCTAGCAATTTATGTATTCTCACTCTGAATGCTACTCATCATTTCCCAAACTCTGTTCCATCACTTCTCGACCTAATTTTTGTTTCTTCTCGTGATCACGTTGCTAAACACGGGCAGTGTTCTGCTGACGCGTTTTCTTATCACGACCTAATATTCCTTTCTTATAAAATTCGTCCTCCTAAGGCCAAGTCAAAAATTCTCTTGCAGCGCAGTTTTGCTAATATGAGTCTTGAAAGCCTCCGAGCGGACGCCAGTGACATTGATTGGGTGCCTCTCACGACTTTGGTGACAATTGACGAAAAGGTTAAATTCTTTACCGAACGCATAATCCAACTCTTCGATGTCCATGCTCCTGTTCGGGCTATAAGAGTGAAACACCTACCGTCGCCGTGGCTTACAGATAACATAAAAAGGGTTATGTCCAGAAAAGTAGCGGCGAAGTCTAGGTATAAATCTCGCCCAACCCCGTTGAACTGGGAAAATTATGTAAACGCTAGAAATCACTGCAATAAGGTGTGCAGGAATGCTCAACGCCAACACATTCATAGTTCAGTGGAAAATGGAGATCCAGCGAAGGTCTGGAAATTTCTTAGATCAATGGGAATCGGAAAATCGCGTCAGGACACAATTCCTGACAATCTCGATATTAATTCTCTAAACCAACATTTCTCTGCCTCGTCCAATTTTGATAGGACAACTAAAGCAAATACTCTAAATCATCTTTCTACTCTTCCGACTCCCGACTATTCCTCTTTCGTCTTTAATCAATTCGCTGCTTGTGATGTTAAGAAGAGCATCTTATCCATTACATCTAATGCAGTTGGAAGTGACTGTGTCAGCCGTAATATGATCCTTCCTATCCTTGACGAAATCCTCCCTGTCATATGTCACATCCTTAACAACTCTATCCTTAGCGGTGCTTTTCCAAATGCCTGGAAAGACGCTCAAATTATCCCGTTACCAAAAAAGTCCAATCCAGTGTCCTTTTCTGAATACCGTCCAATATCCATACTACCGTTCCTTTCCAAAGTCCTAGAACGTCTTATTCACAATCAGTTGAGTACATTCCTTTGTAAGAATAGACTTCTAAATCCCTTCCAATCCGGTTTTCGTCCTGGCCATAGTACTGTCACAGCCCTGGTTAATATTACGGATGACATCAGGCTAGGCATGGAAAATGGGAAGTTAACGGTACTGGCATTGCTGGATTTTAGCAATGCTTTTAATACTGTTGACTTCGACATTATGCTTGGCATACTAAGCTCTCTTAACATATCTCCAACAACAATTGATTGGTTTCGTAGTTACCTGTATGGCCGCCGACAACGTATTACTATTGAGGATAAGTTATCTTCATGGAGTAATACGACTGCTGGTGTGCCTCAGGGTGGCGTTTTATCCCCATTACTCTTCGCAATATTTATTAATTCAATCTCTAATCAACTACTTTCTTCTTACCACCTTTATGCAGATGATCTTCAAATTTACTCACAGGCTCCGTTGGGACAGTTATCAGAAGCCATCGTCAATGTCAACAAAGATCTTGTCCAAATTGCTGAGTGGAGCAAGTCCTACGGACTAAGAGTTAACCCTACAAAGACACAAGTCATTGTTTTGGGCGGCTCTCGGATGGTTTCGAGAATCGACTGGTTGCAGCTTCCACAGGTTTTCTTTGACGGTATACAAATACCTTTCAGTGAAAAGGTAAAAAACCTAGGGATCTTCATGGACAAGAACTTTTCATGGGATCCACAACTGAAAGAGACCAGTCGCAGGATGTTTGCGTCAGCCGGATCCATGAGAAGACTTCGTAACTTGTTACCCACTGCCACTAAAACTGCGCTTGCACAATCTCTTCTTCTTCCCATCCTTGACTACGCCGATGCCAGCTATCTTGATCTCACCGAGGACCAGTTTAACAAACTTGAGCGACTTCAAAACTTTTGTATAAGATTCATATTTGGTTTACGCAAATATGATCATGTGTCAGAATTTCGTGCTAAACTCAAGTGGCTTCCAATACGCCTTCGTCGGAATACTCATATTCTTTCCCTACTATACAGTACTCTGTTTAATCCTACTACCCCTCCTTATCTTAAAGAACGTTTCGAGTTCATGCGTGATTCGCACTCACTGTCCTTGAGATCATCGGAAAACTTGAAACTGAAGATGCCTCTGCATTCCACAAGATTCTTTGATCATTCCTTTACTGTCCAGGCCATACGCTTGTGGAATGCACTGCCTGTATCTGTGAGACGTGCTCAGTCGCTAGTTTCTTTCAAAAGAATGGTGAAGGAACATTATTTGGCTCTATAGTAGTTTTTAAGTTGTCTATATTTATAATTAAATATGTATGTATCTTATTTGAGTATGTAAGTATTTATAATTAAATATGTATGTATCTTATTTGAGTATGTAAGTATGTATGTAAGTATATGTATATATTTATATTTGAGATATGTATTTAATTGTGTTATACTATTTATTTATACCTAGTCATTTTGTTGATTCCCGATTTTCATTAGATTATAAATTTGTACGCTGCAAATTGCCCTTTATATTTTTCTTAACAATTCTTTCCATCCAATGGTTGTCTGGAAGAAATTGCTTTAAGCGATAAGACCGCCATTTGTACTGTTCTTGATTACCTGTATTCCTTCTGTTTTATTTCTTTTAGTGTACAATAAAGTATATCTATCTATCTATCTATAATCTTTATAAAGATCCAAGTTTTAAGAACTAAAAATACAAAAGAATAATAGTATGATCAATCTGACTGTTTTATAAACAAAATTAAAACACAACTGCATTCTTGACTCCCATTCTTTCTCACATTGCATCTAAATTATAATTTCTCTCTCCTAAATCAATCACACGTATAATCTATTACTGCATTCTCATACCAAAATTCTTTTAACCGTACTAACTCATACACCGTACCCATAGATTACTGTTCTACAGTTGAACCATCTATCTCCCGTCCAAAAGTAACGGTGAACCTCTTAATTACTCACTAAATGGCGCCTCAAATAAATCTAAGTAATGTCCCTTTAAAAAATTAACTGTAAGATGAATTGGGTCTGTTATAAATTGTGTTCGTTAAAGAAAATGGAGTGAAAGTGAGATTCAATTTACTGAACTGTAAAATATATCTATTGATTATGATTTAGTAGTAATTAATGCAATGATTTTGAATCAAAATAAAATTATATTCTTAAATCATGATAAGTGAAAATGTAATGAGAAAGTTGTTGTAGCTAAGACAAGTATTTTTTCTTCACAATATTGATTATTGTTTTTCATATAAAAAAACAGGGATGCTGAAGGATATGAGTTGAAATAAATTTTCTAAATTGTAACGTGCAATAAAAAAAAACAAATACCAAAAAATAAGATTTGTTTCTACTAATGCAAATGTGAATTTGAATAAATTACATTTTTACATGTTACTAGTTAATCATCATCACATCACACACACACACATCATCACAGGGGTGCATGAAAAGAGCCTCCCCGAGTGACTATACTTAAGTACGTCCGGCGCACCCTGGGCAGTCAGCCCCGCTACTAACCTTGCTGACTGGCTAATCTTTTCACGACAACATGAGCTATTTTCGTATAGCTCTTGCTGACACGAGAGAAGAAGAATCACATCACATGTCATTCAGCTCAGAGAACAGCGTGGCACGTGATGCGATGGTGATATAATATAAAGTTGGGGGTAGATATAATGTTAAATTAATGTATGTATGATCGAAAGAACTAATTATGCTGATTCCATCGATACTAACATCACGGTATCTGGTTCTGTATAAGCAGAGATACAAGCGCGAATACGTTTCACAATGAACGTATTGATACTTCATTCTATCAAAAATAAAATTATATGCTATATTGTAATGCATAAATCATGCTGACACTGTGGGATATCATAGGATTATGTGTAATTTACATAATTAATGATAATTAGTGAAATACACATAACCTATACAGGGTGTAAACGAATTCGTGTAATTCCTTCAAACCGCGTGATCTACTGGTGACATAGATTACCCCACAAGGATATTTCTGAAATTCAACTGAAAAAAGAAAAAAATTTAGAGCCTCGAGTTATCTGACTGCAAGGAGCGATATCGCGTTAGTTGTATCCGCCAGCCGTGTCGCCGTGCTTTCATTAATTTATGTGTGGCAACGAAATGATCAACCAAATAAAAAAATATTTGCAAAAAAAAAACTTTTTTTTTATTTTTTCCTTATTAGGTGGTTTAGATATACATATATGATCAATTATCGCTACCGCATGAAAAAAAATTTTTTTTTAATCAATCTATTTCCCGTGTGGTGCCAATCTACACCAGTAGTAGATCATGTGGTTTTAAAGAATTACACGAATTCGTTTACACCCTGTATAAAGCTGTTTAAAAAAAACAAGAAAAGAGTATACACTACAAAATCACGTGCGGATTAGAATTTGATTGACACTTGCGTTAACAATGTGATAACAACGAGAAAACATCAAAAACCGGGAGCGCACAAAATGCTCTCGATGGTGTGTGTTGTTCGCCAACCCGCAGCAGGCCTGCGTGGTAGACTAAGACCTAAACCTTTGTTATTCTGAGTAGCGGCATGTGCCCACCTGTGGGACAATAGAAATAATTCCATCTAATGAAGTATATTTTAGTAGGCTACGAGTCTATAAGGAGAGGTCTGCCAGGGGCTGACGGACCGAGGCCTGCCGGGGTTGCGGTGCATGCAGCTGCGAATCCCGTGACCCTGGCCAAGGGTCAGGAGTAGGAACACCGTGGGTTTTTAGCCGGTAAGAGTCCGGCATAACCCTTCGCCCCGGGAAGGCGAGGATCCATGAGGATTTTCCCACGATAAAAAAAAAAGGCTACGTGTCTATATCGCGACGTTCTACGTAGGTGGTTTAAAGTGAACGGGAATGCGAAGCGATCCGATGCGGTGACACGCGAATTCAATGCAATATGGTACGAAGCGGCGGCTTTGTCCTACGAGCTCGCGAACCGCCCACCGGCATTCAGTAGCACTGTACGGCACCGCATCCAGTTCGCCCGAAAATATCAAGCCAACTGATCGCGTTCGCTTCGTTTCGCGCCGCGCCGCACCGCACGCCAAGTGCCTTTGATCACGTAGGCCACTTCAATAGGTATCGACTGTTTGTTGTTTTCGCGTCGCTTCTAGGTCGCTCACGTAGGACGCCGAGTATCAGTACGAAATGAGAAAACGGACAACTGACAGATGCGATGTCAATTGATAAGAAAGCAATAAGGAAGCAGAGGAAATGAGATGAACATCAAATGACTTTTGTTAATTTCTTTCCTAGTTAAAATATTTTGTAGAATTTTTGTCTCCCTTTATTTGGGTGTGGAAATGTATTTCAAGCTAGTAGTGACAGGCTAGTGGTTGAACGTGTAACTTTCATGTTTGAGTGGGTTTGAGTATTAATCCGGCACGCATAACTGACTTTTCGAATTCCTATGAGGATTAGAATTTGATAATCACTTGAGGAGTGTCTGATAACAAGTCGCTATTTAAAGTCTACAAAAAAGCGAAATACTTTCAGTATATAATTTTTTGAAATCGTATCCATTTCCTATCTCAGATTGCACCAAAAGTGGCTATTTCTCTATGAAAAATGTCACTAATATTCTTAATTTTGGTCAAAATAAGCTATTTACAATTACATTTACATTTGTAAGTTTTGAGTAATTTCTGAAAATTATTTTATTTATGACGGTAAAACTCTCCCTGCCGACAACATTTGAAACTTTTTTAAGTTCAGAAGACCATGGAGGTCGCCGGCGGATTCTTAATTTTCTGCTTGTGAACGTCGTGAGTCAAAAGTCAAAATTATTACAAGAGGTCGTGGGATCCGCCGGCGGGTCCAAAAAAATGACTTTCAGGACGCCGTGGGATCCGTCCTGACCGAATTCAAATAAAACAATAGGTACCTACTAATGTTGGGCGTTATAACATATAACAGCTAATATAATTCATTATACATTTCTAATATTCTAACCATTATTTATTTGCAACAAAGACTGTTATAATATATATTATTGTCTATAGGTAGTAGTCGCCCGCCACTCGCGTCGAGTCGTTAAGTCGGCCGAAAGCGTCACACAATTATGAACTTTAACCCACAAATAACAAGAGCAAATTTTTACCACCGTTAAAATAACATAAATATTTATATAATATTAGAGTGAACTTGTTTCATATTACTGGCAAAATTATATTGTCGTACTTTACATCATATTAAAGCGTCACACAATTATGAACTTTAACTAACAAATAACAAGAGCAAATTTTTATTACCGTTAAAATAATTTTATATTATATTAGTGTAAACTTAGTTTCATATTACTGCAAGTCTTCTGTTCTATTGATAATTAGTGTTCCTTCAATACAATACAATATAATATATATTACAACAGTTAAAAACAACAGTTTGAAAATTATAATATAATGTATAATGCATTAGGAAAATATATCAGTTACGCCCAACATTAGTACCTACATACATGCGGTGTACCGAACGAAAAAAAGTGAAGGCTGTCAGCGTACCCTATGGCCCGCTAATAAAAGTATTAAGAAATGTGCTTTGGCCTGCTGAACAAAATTTTTTGGGGATCACCGGCGGTTCCCTTTGAAGGCAGAGTGCTAATAGCCACTATTGATAAGACACTTCTCACATGCGTTAAGGAAAACATCGTGAAGAATCCTGTACAACAGAGAAGACTTCAAAAAAGTTATTGATGGTGTGTAATCAGCAAGAACTTGCATCAAACCACCGTGGTAGACTAAAGCTGAAACCTTTGTCATGCTAAGAAGGCTTGTGCCTAGAAGTAGGACAATAATGGGTTGATTATGGTATGCTACAATATAAATAAAATGAATCAGCCTGTAACTGTCCCATTACAGGGCAAAGACTTCTCCTCATATAGAGAAGGAACAAGCATTGATCATCAAGCTTGCTCACTGCAGGTCGCTGATTTCAGACCATTAGGACTCATTTACATAGGGTAAGTAACTAACTCCAAACTCGAGACAAGTCAGTGCTGACCCGATACTTACTTAGTGTAAATTGATCGCGACAGCGCTGTATTGACTCCAAATCAATTTACACTAGTTAAGTATAGGGTCAGCACTGTTTTGTCTCGAGTTTGGAGTCAGTTACTTACCCTGTGTAAATCAGCACTTAGACTTAAATTAAATTAATTTAAATTGATTTGGGGTCAGTACAACGCTGTCGCGATCAATTTACACTAGATAAATATCGGGTCAGCACTGACTTGTCTCGAGTTTGAAGTCAGTTACTTACCCTGTGTAAATCAGGCCTTAGACTTAAAATTAATTTAAATTGATTTGGGGTCAGTACAGCGCTGTCACGATCAATTTACACTAAGTAAATATCGGGTCAGCACTGACTTATCTCGAGTTTGGAGTCAGTTACTTACCCTGTGTAAATCAGGCTTTAGTTTCTTCACGGTGTTTTCCTTCAGCGTATGTCAGTGACGTCTTAGATTAACTAAGAAAGTTCATATGACATTGAAAAAGTCATATTGGTGTACGGGTACTCGCAACCCGGTGCTTAACAAGCGGGTTTGTAACCTCCAGGCCGCCATGACATTCATATTATACATGGCATGCTATTTTATTTTGATCAAACATTATTGTGCCCGAATAACAACATATACCAATTAAAATGTGTTTTTCGGTATATTAAAAGCTTTTACTCTAAGCAAATTTTTCATTGAATTTAGTTTGGTAGACGCACAGAATACGGGCATTTTTGCACCATACACTGTAGAGTTTGCCCAAAAGTACCAAAAACACTTAAAGTTGAGCGAGACCAAATATAAAATCCAATTAAACGGGCACAATATTTACTTTAACCGACACAGCCATAACTATAAACGAGTAAGGGTGGGTACTGATTGGGAAGTTTTGGCGAACAATACTGGTTTTGTTTGGTACCGGATTTGTTACGAGAGTGGTGGCGATTACTACAAATTTGAGCCATGAGAGCAACGAGAATGTTGTATAATGAATAGATACATTGCTAGAATAAATTGCCTAAAGAAACCACGTTTTTTTTAAACAAGACTCGTTTCTTCCATTGCGTACTTCATTCATGAATATTACCGACATTTCAATCTTTGTGGTTATTGATCACGGTCTCGTAGCAGGATTGTAGGACTAGTTATCCTCTTTCTAAGACCCGGTAATGATTATGCAAAAGCGAATCAACTTTGAGATAAAAAAAAATAAAGGGAGGACTTTTTACTTTGAAATAATATCATTAAAATGGTTCACTTTTGCAGAAAGCGTTACAGGGATATTAGATAGTGAATAACATGTCCTACAATCTTGCAATAGGATCATGACCAATAACCAGTAACCCTGTATATCAATTGGTTGTCATTTTATATCGTATCAAGAATACGATAGTTTTAATTAACACTATCGATTTATTTAATGTCAATAAAAACTCGTAAATATGTGTATTTAAACTTTCGGGATTTGTACACATTATAAAAATACAGATTTGGGTCTAGTCGGGAATAAAAAAGGTATGAGTGCCTTTTAAGTTTCTGCGCGACTAGACGCGAATCTGTATTTTCATAATCCTAAATATGTGTACGCCATTAAACTCACTTTAAATGTCTACCGTTGAGTAAAAGTAATATGTTAAGACGGGTACGCACGAACGATCACGAACATTGCGATCATGAACATCGAACACGAATCATTATGAACGTGTTTGCCGAACACACTGTTTGGTAACAGTACGCACATGCAATCAACGTGTTCGATATTCGTGTTTGCGATCTTTACCAATGAACGTTCGCGTTTGCACCGAACATTCTCACAAATCAGTACACACCCTAACCTCCATACCGTAGTCATTAGGCATTCAATTAAGTAAAACGCATCGGTGTTTGCCGTACACTCTGCGCGCCTCGATATTTGCCGACATTTCAATGCTGATGACGGCAGCTTAGATTAGGACACTGTTTTGTATAACAAGGAACGATTATACGACAAAGGTGTTTTGTTAGAGATAATCATGGTTGTTGTGTTAAAGCAAATAATTATTGTTTGCTTTAAACACAACAACCATAATAATATATGTATAATTATCTTCAAATCAAATCAAATCATTTATTTCTTTGCAAACATGGGTAAAAGATACATAGATGTTTTTCTTAAAAAAATAGTTCTCCATATTTTACCGTCATATGGGTATGCAAATAGTAACATAACAAACATAAAATAGATTAAAATCATTGAAACTACAATACAATAAAAGAATAGAAAGAATAAAAGTATGTCAACCATAATAATATAATTATCTCAATCAGAGTAACAGTAATTGATGAAATTTAGGTACAAGTACAATATAGCGAGTCTATCTATGTTTTGCGTTGAACCATACAAATTCAAGAGGGTGCAATACAATGCTTATAATAAATCTTCATGCTTAGTCAATACCAATTTTATAAAATGTAATGTCAAAATGATAAGAAATTAAATAAAACAATTTAGGTATTATGATTAGTACAGGTCATATCGCAATTATGGGGTAAGAACCTTATTATAATAATATAAATTAAACACAGAGTCAAAATAAATCGGATGAAGCAGGTTTAGCATCTTTCATTCAAATAATCATTAATTGTATAATAACATTTCGCAACTAAAAATTCGTGTAATCATTTTTTAAATAAATCTATAATCTTAATTTCTATGATATGTTTATATGTTTGTGTATGTATTTATATGTTTATTTCTATGATATGTTCTTCTTTATTCATTTATATTCTTATTGTTTTTATTATCACTACATAGTATAAAACAAAGACGATTATACGACAAAGGTGTTTTGTTAGAGATAATCATGGTTGTTGTGTTAAAGCAAATAATTATTGTTTGCTTTAAACACAACAACCATAATAATATATGTATAATTATCTTCTTTATTCATTTATATTCTTATTGTTTTTATTATCACTACATAGTATAAAACAAAGTCGCTTCCCGCTGTCTGTCCCTATTATGCTTAGATCTTTAAAACTACGCAACGGATTTTGATGCGGTTTTTTTAATAGATAGAGTGATTCAAGAGGAAAGTTTTAAGCTATAAAACGTATACGTGCGAAGCCGGGGCGAGTCGCTAGTAACCTATACAACGTTATTTTAAGTATATACAAAAACCGAGACACCCCAACAAGATTTTCATCAGAACTGCCTGAATATGTTTTTTTTTTTTAATAAATCTCCATGTTATACCGTAGTTTATGTCGCGTTGAGTTCCCTAGTAAAGTGTGAAATGCCTGAGACGGCCTATGCAGGGGTTGTCTAATACAAGGAAACTGACCGAGCGGGCCATTTCAAGCCTCAAGGTTCTCGTCAACTGTTATGGATAGAAACCTACTGAAACATTTTTTTTAATAGATAGAGTGATGCAAGAGGAAGGTTTTAAGCTATAAAACGTACACGTGCGAAGTCGAGGCGGGCCGCTAGTTAAATATAAATCTATAAAAAAATACATTTAAAAATATAAAAATAGAGGTCCACCGGCATCGGGAACAGGGTCCAAGCTACTGGTGGTTAGGGCTACAGAGACAGGAACCTCCGCACAATACGCGCCGTGTCGAGGAGGACTTCTTTCTGTATCAGGCCCTTGATCCAGCCACCTAACGAGAGCCTCATGAGGTGTTGGTCGAGGCTTTTGGCCATTAGGCCATTGGCCGTAACGACTATCGGCACAATGGTTGCAGAGTCCATATCCCACATGTTGACAACCTCGTGTGCTAAGTCAAGATATTTAATTTGTTTATCTTTTTCAGCTTTGATGTAATTATTATTATTAAAGACACGATGTCGAGAATGTTGGAGACGACTTGAGAAAAAGACAGTCGAGTGAAAAGATTCTGGGATGAGCTGGTATAATAATACAATTTTACTTCCAGAAGTATTATAGTCTAAGTGAAAAACTCAACACAAGGTGGACCGATGACCTCGTTTGCCTGTCGATTTGTCGATGCTTGGGGAGGCCCAGCAGTGGACATCTTTTGGCTGAATGTTATAGTGGATAACTGGCTTATCTTTAGAGAAGGATGTTTACAGGTTATGTACAAAAATACATTGTAACTCTTACATATAAAAAATCAAAATTCTCCCAACTTTAACCAGCTCAAACTCGATGCCCGATCACCATCCTGAGTCACCTTCAAAGTCTTTCTTGTTAAAATAAGTTGTGGCAAAATCGATGATGATTAAATATTTTGAAGTAAGTAATGTTAATAACAACCTTTCGATCCAAACATTCAACAAGTTTTTTTTTGTCATTTTTTACACAGCACAATCTAGTCCCAAACTAAGCAGAGCTTGTACTATGGGTACTAGACAATGAATATAATACTTATATACTTTTTTTTTGTAAATACATACTTAATACTTAAGAAACACCCAGACCAACACAAACACTTATGTTCGTCACATAAATATTTGTGTCCTGTGGGAATCGAACCCCCAACCTCGTGATCAGCAGTCCGACACTCGAACCACTAGACTACTGACATCGTCATTATTATCAGATTAGCTCAATGGTACCCTAATATTGTAACTAGGTTTGCTTAAGGACGATTAGAAGTCAAATAAATACCCATTGTTTGGCTGAAATCCCTTTTTTTTTTGCGTGTGGAAATCCTCATGGACTATCCCCCGTCTGGGGAAGACTGGGGGGTCTGCCGGACTCTTACCGGCTAAAACCACCACGATGTTCCATCACTTGACCGTGGGCCGAGGTCGCGGGATTCGCAAAGCATGCACCGCAACCCCGGCATGGCTGAAATCCCTACGCCAACTGTGAAAATTGCTCATCATTTTGTAAAGGCTGAACCAATTTCCATTAAACATAACTTATAAAAATCTCGATTAAACCAGCTTTCAAACAAAAGAAATTGTGCTGAAATCGGTTCATCCGTTTGGGCGCTACAGTATCATAGACAGACAGACAGACACAGGCTTGAAACTTATAACACCCCTCTTTTTTCGTTGTGGTTAATATACAAGGTTAGTCGGAAAGGGGGTACAAATCCGCAGGCCACTTAAAGTATCAGTGATGAGTGTGATGTCTGTTTTAAAGCAAGTGTTAAAATTTCAAAATTCGACAGTTTTTACTGCCATGTTAAATGATTTTTATTTTACTTTTTTCAAAAATTCTTCATCCCAACTATAGTTACGATTTAAAAAAATAAGTGATGGTAAAAAAAAACTTATTAAAACCAGCTTTTATTAAAAAGTTTTTTTTTACCATCACTTAAATTAATTTTATTTTTAGTTTTCGTGTTCTCCTCAGCAAGTCCTTTCATTTGATACCGATACTGTGGTAGTACAGAAAAAAAAAATAACTAGTCCGCCATCTTGGATGATCCGCTATATTAGAATTAGAATGACGTCACATAGCTAAACATGCATTGTCATCCAAAATAAGCGTGCATAACAAATTTCAGCTCAATCGATTAAAATTCAGTTGCTAGATTCCACCCGGACAAACACACATACATTGCAAGTTAATAAAATAATAATAAAAAATGTATATAAATAAATATATATATGTAATAAAGTTTGTAAAAACGGAGCTTCTAATTCATGACCCCAAATATGGCCTAAAATGTAAACACAGCTGATCATAGCTGAGGATACACAGATTTTAGCATATTTTTATGTAACTTTTGAACAAACTATTTCTCTTAAACTATTGAATTTTGGGTAAAGTGGTTGAACAAAAGTTACTCATTACTATGGGTACTTTAACACCCTTTCAGATTAGTACCCCTTTTCTGACTAACCTTGTATAGAATACATATTCATAAATTCAAGATAACCACAATACATTTTAAATGTTTTCCAAATTGATATTGGAATGAAATAGTTTTCCAGTCACGCATACTCAATAAGGCGCAATATAGCCAAACTGCTGCATATAATAGTACGGGTATTGTACCAGCGTTTCCTAGATTGAATTGCATACACGTGTGTTAAATGCGGTACATTGCAACGGGTTGTAAAGGAAGTTGCACATACAACATGAAACTTTGTAAAAGCTTTGTAACATGTCTGCATTAAACTCGGATTAGTCTGAGCTTAACTAAGAAACTCTTAAACTAAGTCAATTCTAAATATGAAATGCATCTGCACCAACTAGATTTAGTAAAGTTACTCCTACGTTTGAACCTAAAGTGTATGAAAGAGTGAATGAGCGAGATAGTGATATGAGATAGAGCGGGAGAAATGCTATTTTTGACGTTTTGCTGTTACGACATTTGGTAGCAGTTTTTTTTAAATTGCTTTTTTTGACTTTTAATTGGCCCACACAATGTTTTCTCCTGTATCGTGGGTGCGTTTACAAACACAAATCTCACATACACAAATGACCAGAGGCCCAATTCTTTTAAAATAAATTGTTGCCAAACGCAATCGAACCACAACCGTCAGTCAGTTTTTGTTTTCGAAAACTTTCAAAATGATTGATTTTGTTTTTTGTGTCAAACAATTCGACAGCTTTTGAAATTGAGAACTGTCTGAATGAACGGTTCGGCCTTGGTTCGGTTGTGATTTATCAAGATTTAGTTTAGGAGAATTAGGCCCCTGGGGGTCTACTCCCTTAGTCTTAGCCTTAGTTACGAGCGTTTCCTACTCCCTATCACCTACGGACATACAATTATTTCGGGGCCCGAACTAAGAATGAATGATAATACGATTTGACAGTTGTCCCTACTACCGATGTGTTTTTGCCCGTCCGAAAAGTTGAACTTGACACTTGTTTTGTTTCCGACTACTTTCGGACGGGCGACTAATTTCGTTGACGGACTTAGGGAGTAGGCCTCCAGACCCGAAACAACGTTACTATCTGTAGGCTAAACAAATGTTTGTTCCGTGTAGGAATCGAATCCACGATCCGTAGCGCATATGACAATCGCTCAGCCACTGCACCAAACGTGTCATGAGTTGCTTAGCGTTAGGATTCGGAAAACCGGTGTCGTAAAGTTAGGACATCTTCTAAGCATTTCGGCATCCTCTCAAGGTTGGTGCAACGCATTTTATGGCTTGCGTGTGTCCTAGAGAGTTAAGCATGAACTTAGGCGTTATCAAAGTTTAGTGCAGACGGGCATTAGTCTAATTTCTGCTAGAATCACAAATTCAGTTCAACGGTGACTAGAACAGCCTACATAAGTTTTATTGAAATATTAAAGTTTTTTTTTTGTTTTTAATTTTTGGATTATTTGTCATAAAACTTTTCTTTGTACCATTTGATCCGTATAAGACTCTATAGCATGATGCAATAATACAAGGTGGTAAATAGAAGCTACCTAAATATAACAGTATCCTAATTGCACAAAACATTCGTAATTGCTATGGCTTAGGTTTTGACAGGTCAACGTATAAAATTTTCATAGCAACGTATGCATTAACAATCAGACTTCTCCACAACTATGTACAACAATGAATATTGTTGTATTGTCAAAATGAAAGTTATTGAAATTACGAATGTGATACGCTATTCAGATGCTGCCCTATGAACGACACCCAGAAAAAAAAAAACAAAAATGTGTTTAAAAATCCAAAAAACATGGTCTTTTTAAATCTAGCTGAATGAATGAGCTGTGATTTGAAGTGATTTACCATTTTTCACTAATACTCATAGGTTCGGCTTTGGCTTCCAAATTATACTCAACGATATGCAGTCTCCTTTACGTTAAGTGTCATTATTCTGAATCGATACACACAGAGTCTGCGAGCGTTGAATCAGACGGTACACGAGACGGGATGCATAATAATATGTTTAATGGAAAGCGACACTTTTTTATTTGTGACGATGTTCGATGAAGGATTAAAATGGGACTATGGAGCTATGGAGTCTGTTATTGAGTTTTCTTCTTTGTTATTTTGTTAAGGTAACGTTTTCTCGGCTTATTGTCAAGATGAGCTTTATTAAAGACTGGACTTACTCAGTAATGGAATCTCTTGCCACTTTAAAGTTAGTCAATGTTTTTCAAGGCATTTTTAAAACGTCAAAACGAAGCACGGTTCTAAATGGTAAGTTCTATGGAGAAGAGCGGACAAGAAACTCCATGTTTTTTTTTTTTTAATAGTATATCTAAGTGCGACTTGACTAAGTGATCAGGTGCGACTAGAGTCAAACGCGACCAAGTCCAATAATAATAAATAAAAAAAGACTATGACAATTCCATTACAGTAGTGAGAGAAATACTGTGAGAATAATGCAGGTTAATGTTACAAACAAACACATATGAGTAACAAATAGACAAATATACCATTCCCATAATCACAAATTAAGTATCTAACAGTGTCATAATATTCACACACACGGCTTTAGTGACTGTGAAATTGATATTAAGTGACCTTCTCAAGAAATTAACCGTTGCTTTTAAAGATTAGTTTATTTTCCTGTCCACATTTCCAGCGTGTTGACAACGGATATAACTTTCCACTTTGATTAAGGCCTTAGTCTAGTTAAATTGCTGTTTATCGTTTCTATAACTGCTAAGTAGACCTAGATGGCATCTATGTATCATAATGATCTATTATTACGCGTATAGATTAATCATGCAAGGACTATGGATTGAAAAAAAAAACTTTTTTGTCTTGCAATAATGGTAAACTGATCGTATCTAAACCAATTAATCAGGTTTCAATAATCAAGAAAAAAAAGTTATTTGACAGAACATTTCGATGCTACGCATAAATGAATGAAAGCACGAAGCCAAGCTGGCGGGCACGACGATCGCAATATCGCTCCGCGCAGTTAGTAAACTCGGGGCGCTAAACTGACTCACGTTAAGGATAACCTACATGTTTACATTGGAACATAATAATACTAAATTATTATACTTTGAAATATATAGTGGAATACTATTTGTATTTAGAACTGGTTAATTGTGTAAGAGGAAGACTGTCCTACCGTGATACAGTTTCGACTAGTACGGAGGACAGTGTGAATCGAATGCTACAGCCAAAATAACAATATCAGTGTAAGTAATTTTAGTGAGTGATTTGTGCTTAAATACGTACTAAATAATTACATCATATAAAAACCTTTCTTTTGTTCATGCTGAAAAATCAAATAAAAACTTAATCAGTGTCACCATTACACTAAGAGGTTTGTAGAAATTACACGATACACCCTACATAAATGATAGGCTGGCATATTTTCATCCGAGGACCACACAAAAGTTTAAAATTTTAATCAGACAACGAAATATTACGACTGAACTTCAAATGGGCCATTCTTGCTCTTTAAACTCTCATTAATGACATGACAGATGTTGCTCCGATTGTATCTGAGCGGCAGATCGGTTTGAGATACCACCGCCGGAATAATTTGTGTCTGTACCCAGTTGGTATTCAGAGTATTTTTACTGCAGTACCGACAGTGACTTCTGGTAAGTTTCGTAATGGGTGGTAGAGGTTTAAGTGTTAAATACTGGTTGCATCTGATTAGCCCCCGATTAAGAACAAAGTCAAAGTTTTTTCATTTCAAATAGACCAGACTTCAGGCACTTTTAAAACGTCAAAACTAGGTGTACGATTCTTTAAGGTAGGTTCTATGGAAAAAATGGCAAAAAAAACTCCATGAATACTCTTTTTAAAATAGTAGTTCATGTCAATTCCATTACAGTAGTATGAGAAATAGAATGAAAATAATGCAGGTTAATGTAAGAAATAAATATGCGTTTTACGATTGCCGTAGCAGTTAAGGGCTGACCAGTCTCGACATACAGAACCTTTTAAACTGTTGTCGACCGGTAAGTTTTGTTATCTCTTTTCGTCTACGATTCCCGTAGCGAAAAAGAAAGAGATAATATACCGAATCGATCGACAGCTGACTTATCGAATTGTTTTAAATCATGGGTTAGATTGGGAACTTACCTTAGGTGGCAAGAATAATGAATGATCTTTAAGAAGTGATCCAGCATAATTTACTTGCTCACTTGTTGGTGCTATTTGAAATATGTATTTGTATGTGGTCAGGATCGGACGCGAAAACGTAGTTGGTGGTAGTGAAGGTACAACTTAGAAGTTGTCTACAGAGTGGACTGTGAACTCACCCTGTTTTATTTAGCACTAGCGACCCGCCCCGGCTTTGCACGTGTACGTTTTATAGCTTAAAACCTTCCTCTTTAATCACTCTATCTATTTAAAAAACCGCATCAAAATCCGTTGCGTAGTTTTCAAGATCTAAGCATGCATAGAGACAGATAGACAGCGGGAAGCGACTTTGTTTTATACTATGTAGTGATGATACAATTTTATATATCAGTGTTTACCAGTGATACAATCAAAATCAAATCAAAAGTTTTTATTTTACACAACCCATTACAGGCGCAGAAAAGTCGAATTTAGGTGCACGGTTCCAATTAGTCGTTTCCTATGGATAAGAGCCGGCAAGAAACTCCATGGTTACTCTTTTAATATCAATATCTTTAACGATTTGAGTAAATACAGTTATGGTTTACCTCCGGTTTCTGAATTGAGAATTATAGGACAAGCAGTACTTAAGTAACATTTGAGTAGGGAGTTGTCAAAAAAATTACCGATTTTAAAGCATTTCATCGACAACTCCGTTCTCAAATTGCTTATCCCGAATTCTCAATTCAGAAACCGGTGGTTAGCATAGTATAATATTATTATACCATGCTAACCACCGGTATTATGCTCAGTGCTTTGGTCTGTACGCCTTTATCCTCTTATATCCTAGTCTTCAATATAGTCTACTCTGAATTATATTTATGCACTCCATTCATCTTATTCTCTTTTAAAGTCACTGCTACCTTAATGATATCTCAATGTAACACTAAAATGTATTAACATTTCAACTTCAATTCCCTTACAAAAATAATTCACTCACAATCTTCATTTTCCCCAACACTAACATCAAAACAATGAATTTTATACCCAGTCCGTTTTAGTTTCACAAAAACGTCACAAACATGTTGACAAAAAATATGCTAAAAAAGAGGAAATCCTGCGCAGTGACATCTGCCATGTTGACTTCGTGTTAAGTTGGAACACGTCCAGAATTTGCGACAATTGTCCCGGTTTTATTTTTAGGGGCATTCGAGTGAACTCCGTTTACGGCAACTTATGTTTGTCGTAAAAATTTAGTACTTGCTTAATTAGAGCGGTGAGTTAAGGATTTGTGTGTCTTAGGACAGGTGATATCATGTTTATTGTGGGGGGTGAAGAAAATGGTGATGATAATCTGAACATGAATTTGAAAAGTCACAGATTCGGGCTTTTATCGTACTCAAACCCTCCTACATGGAAGGCAAGCATTCGACCGCTTACTGTCACTGCAACTTCATCACTACACAGTATAAAACAAAGTCGCTTCCCGCTGTCTGTCCCTATGTATGTTTAGATCTTTAAAAGTACGCAACGGATTTTGATGCGGTTGTTTTTTTTTAACAGATAGAGTGATTCAAGAGGAAGGTTATATGCATAATATAGTAGAGAAAAACGCGGTATACGTGATAAACGACATCCACGCGGGCGAAGCCGCAGGCGACCTCTAGTTTTAAAATAACTGTCAAGAAAATGGTAAACCTTGGTCTCTCTTGGTCCGTGATCAGAATATCGGGTGTAAAAAGACCCTTAACGATAACGAAAACCACATATTCTACCTATCATTGGAATCATTTTTTTCTACCAGACCATACCTGGGAAACCTTTGGTTTTGGAAATATTGAGGTCAAAGTATACATTTTTTTTTTTAGTTTTTTCAAAAAACGTAATCTAAGCGATAATACTAAACTTTCTTCCAAAAACTACCTTATCAATATTTTCATTTTTTTTCTCACAAATTACTCATTTGAAGTTACAAAAACGCAACGAACATCAAACGCACACGACCGCCTTGGCTCAGCTGTGTGGCTTCTGCACGCATGCAAACGCGCGGCATCGCCACAACCACACATTGCGCGCTACAAAAAAAAAACGTTTTTTTTATGCCAAAAAATAAATGTCGTTTCACAGCAATTATTTTTGGTCAATGTAGTTTAGTTTGATGTACAGAGTGCGTAGATTTCGGCTGTGTGATGGGTCTTTTTACACCCTGTATACTGTCAGAAGCATTGTGAGGGATTTATGGAAGAGTGTCAGTCTTTTGTTCCTATCTATTATAATTATGTACCTTCTTCTATTCCTCTTCTTCTACCTATCTTTAATCATTATAATTGGTCTTAAAACATTTTAATTAAAGTGCGATAAATAAATGTTCATCAATGGATGTTTACGGCCAGTTGTCGGTTTGTAGTATATTTTCTTCTATTTGCATGGAAAAATCCGACGACAACTTTGAATAAATTTCAGCCACATTTTATTACACGCATATTTATTTCTCGCTTTCTCCGCCACCTTAGCCGAGATGTAACTGAGATAGCGATTTAATTGACTATGCACAGATAAGCCCCGTTATTGATGACTACCAATTTGCGGCTGTCGCAACCTTAATTACGTACCTAAGGTGGAGTCGTGTGTCTTTAATCTTGGGTATCTTGGCGAGTGCAAGAATGTGCACTGATCTTCAATCAGCAAAGTTGATCTGTGATTCTCTATATTGGAATGTTTAAAAGTAGTTTTGAAGGATAATCTTTGTATTGCATACAGCTTTAATCGGTTGAATATCTTTCTTATAAACTTCAGTCACTAGTCGCTTTTAACTCACAACCAATCTTTCACGACCACTCTTTCAACGGAGGTGCCGCTGACACGTTTACTTCGCATGCTCAACCTCATAGCTAGTGAGACGGACCTATTTTGTTGTTCTCTGAGTGAGTTCAAAAGGAATGCATTGTTTGTGATCAGTAACAAAATGCTAAGGTCAATATGTTGTGACAACATTAAGATAAGTGCATAATCGCTATATAAAGTTTAAAAAAACCCTTAATAGATATAAGATGGAAATAAATAAAGAAAACTATATCTACAGTCAAAGAACCAGTGCAATTTGGTCGACCACTGACTAATCAATAGGGTTCTGAATCGAGAGGCAGACTGATTCAGTATTAATTTAGTATAAGCCTAATATTAGGAGCTTTCAACTATCTTTTACTGGGAAAGTGTATCTTTGTTTCTAAGACATAACGTCTAAATAGGAACTAAAACGTAAAGTTAAACACATTTAATGTTTCATTCAGCTTTTAGCATTTTGTGAAGGCAGGAAGGAGGTCATAATATTTTTAATAAGATTAATGAGACGTGTATGTAACCGTGAATGTACCTGTAAGTTATATCACACAGTTCATTTCCATCGACTTTGGACATGTAAGGATATTTTCAAAAAGTGCTGGGGCAAAAACCCTTAGGTTGCTATCACACCAATCGATCGATGCCATCGAACGACATCTTGGTGACTGAATACGACAGATTGGTGTAGTAGAAACTATAAATCGACGTTGACTAATCTATTCGACCATCGATCGATGGCATTGATCGACGATTGATTATTTGGTGAACTATTTTAAATTGTAACAACTCATTGGATCAGATACTGTAAACAATGTAGCCATTGACTTGTACAATATTATTTTACTTCGTGCAATGTAATACCTATGACACCCGGTAATCACTTATAAAACCCCACTTGGATTAAAACCCTTTCAAGTTTATTTACCCATTCACTATCTCCGCTCACTATGACAAATTTAAAGCCATCAAGAAAATTTCTCAACGTTCAGACAATGGCACTATTGTCGACAATTTAGGTTAGGCAAGTTCACTCAACTCCGGCCCGTGCTCCCGCAGGATATACAATCCCTTTACTATCTACCACTTTATCTATTTCGTGCCCAACCATATCAACTACATCCTTTTGTACTCCATCCATTACACGTTCGGTTTCAACATATTCAAATATGTTTATATTAAGAACAGCATTGGATGTGTCCACATCCGTTTCTACTTTATTTAGGTTGGCCCGGTGGTGCATCGGTAACGCTATACCACGGAACCTCATGCGGTTTACACAGTAAACACAATATGAAGTGACTATTGACTATTCCTGTTCTCAAGCTTCGTTCGTCTTTTTAATTGTGCATTTTCTATATACAGGATAGGTTTCGGATTTCAAAAGCTTCTTTGAACTGTCTGGTTTTAACCTTTTATTATGAAATAATGAGAGCCCACGGGATCATATTATTACCGTTCTTTATAATTTTGATTGACGTTTTATCGATATTCGTATGCTTTTGGATTTCCTTGTTATTGAAGATTTTGAGTGGGTTTTTTGGTGTGATGTGAAGTTGTATGGAATTTTTTTTGAATATTGTGCTACTTTTTTGAGATTTTTCATTTATTATTGCAACTGAGTTTAGAATACTTACTAGTTACTGGATTTTGTTTTCATAACAGTATGTCACAAGAATCACAATCGTTGCATCCATGCGTGTTATCTTCCAAATAGAAGATTACAATCAGTCCTTTCAAATCTTGTTCAAACAACGCAAATGGTTCACACAACTTCACACTTTCCCTATAAAAGATACTAAACACCGATTACATCCAAATTATCAATGTATAAACCGTAAAATCGAAATCACTGGTTTATCTATGTTTATCTGTTAGATAAGCAAATAGGCGAAGTGTCGATGCCGGCGATCGTTACAGATAAGGTATCTGATGAGGAAGTAGCGATCAGATAACCATCGTGTGGTGTGAGGAAATTACTGATTTGTTGACGCTTTGATTTGATCGAGGGAATTGATATGGGTATCAGAAACTATTAAGTTTTGAGTCAAACTTTTGAGAAGGTAGATAAGCAAAGCTTTAAAGCATACCTTCAAATGTATATTCCGTCCCTACGATTTAGTTAAATTATTTTCTTAGGTATAATGATTATTTTACCTAGCCTTTTCCCAACAATGGCAGGGTCAGCTTCCAGGGTTGCGGTGCATGCAGCTGCGAATCCCGTGACCTCGGCCAAGGGTCAGGAGAAGGAACACCGTGGGTTTTTAGCCGGTAAGAGTCCGGCATAACCCTTCGCCTTCCCCAGACGAAAGGTATCCATGAGGATTTTCCCACGAAAAAAAAAAAAAAATGGGTCAGCTTCCAGTCTAATCAGATTCGGCTGAATACCAGTATTTTACACGAAGTGACTGCCATCAGACCTCAACAACCCAGTTAATTTGTAATGTCGATATCCTAAGGTTAGACCGGTTGTCAGACTCGGGCTTCTGACTATCCGTAACGACTATCATAGCTATTAGTACGACTCCCGGGACCGCCGGTTTAACGTGCTCTTCGAGGCAAGGGTCTCTATGTGTAACGAGTGGTCACCCATCCACGGCCTGGCCGCGGCAAGCGTAGCTTAACCTTGCAAACCGTATAATCCGTGCGGTTGTTAATTAGCACGAGCCCCTCAATCTTAATTAGTTATGAAATATTAAACTGTTTTTCTGCAATCTGCGCTCTCACAACCCGTTAAAAACTTAGCCAAGTTAAAAAAAAACTTTTTGGACTAGTATTTTTAATTTAAGCAAGTTTTTTTCATTTGGAGCATGAAAAGTTTCCGGCTCACACGATCGTCTTTGATTATACAATTTACGCCATGCCGAGCAGCTGCTACCAGCAAAACTATAATATTACCATGTTTCCCTTAGAAATGGGAAATCTATGGAAACATTCACAAAGATAACAAAGGCAAACCCTTCCACCGCAACCAAAATTGGACTTTTCAAAAAATCAACCCTTACCGCGGACTCGGGTCGACGCCGTGGATTTTATTTATTCATGTACGCATGGGTATGTTATACCGAATTGTGCATGTATTTTAAATGGATTAATTTGTGTCGCGCCCGTGACCCGCATCACGAAAGGGTTACGAGCAAAATTAGGAGCAAAATTGTTGACGTGGGTCATTTTGGCCCCATTATATTTTTTCGTCCACCTCGTCACGCCGCTAAAAAAAGAATGACTTCGGGGACGATGATGGGATATTTTCGCAAATTGGCGTTGGTCAAAATGTCGTTAGGGTTTCAGTGCAGATGTGTGGGTCGTGTTCGCAAAATGTCAAGCGTCAGCATTCATAATATAGCCGACCTTTTTTTTGTTTTGTTTTGGTGACATGAAAAAACGTAACAATATAATGTTTTAGTACAACTCATGACCAGAATTTGATTACCACTTGCAGTAACAATGAAGAAAAACATAGTAAGGAAATCTGCACAACTAAAGATAAAGAATCATTTAAAAATATTAAATTTCACAGTCTTCGATTGTTCCTTCATTGCGTATTTATTAATTTATTTTTTCTTGTATTTAATTTATTTGTATCATTTTAATTGCTGCACAGGTGGACGTCATAACGTCAACGCCGGCTTTCGCTGAAAACCAGCGCTGTGGCTCTGTCTCGCACGAGTCATAGCATTATGCTGAGCGAGGGCCGTTTTGCGTAGATGTGACGCACATTTTTCCCAAGTTTCTTTGTGGTTTTGTTTGTAGTTTTTTATTTTTGTGTTATGTCGGCGCAAATAAATATTTTTTCTTTCTTTCTTTTCTTTCTTCATTTATTTGGATACAGCGCAAAGAGACACAACAGATAAAAATTGTGATATAAATAAAAAGTCTTGGGTATGTGTCTCACGGCTGACACATACCCAACACCTGAGAAAACTCCATAAAGTTCTCGATGGTGTGTGTACAACCCGCACTAGGCCAGCATGATGGACTAAGAGCTCAACCCTTCTCATTTTGAGAAGAGGCCCGTGTCCAGCAGTGGGACAGTAATGGGCTGATTATATTATGTTCTTTCACAGCTTTCACCGGTTCACTTCTCAACCGTAATGAGAATGATATATGCTGCCGCAATCTTTAAGCATCGTAAGATATAAATAACATTTTATGAGGCTCGTATAATAAGCGAAAAACTCAAAATATCAAAAAAGGAACAACAAAATCTTCACCACAACCTGTCTTCAATCAAGTCATAATAATATTTTAAAAGAACACAACACTAAATTCTTTTAAACTAGAAGAAGAAACTGTAGTATTCATAAATCATAATTATACCGTGGTTTCACACGTGCGTACTATATATATTAATTAACAATATCCCCGGGGCATATTTCTAGTGTAATTAGACACACCCTCGGATGTAGATGTTTGAGCATGTGTCTCCAATTACTCTTCATATTTAACGGCCGTGAGAAATCGACGACGAATATTTTAAATATTAAGGAAACGTTTTTTTTGGACCAGTTCTGTCAGAAATATGAAACTCAAAAAGTGAGAAATATGTTACCTGTTAATAGATTAACGGTAGGAAGTACGGAAATGCATTGTATTTTATTAGAAGGGTATGTTGATATGGTGAAGTTAAATAACTATTTTCAGAGATAGTGTCAAAATGACTAATCTTAGCACTTATGATGTCCTTTAAAGATACGTTTTGGTTGAATGAGGATGCATCAAAACGTATCTTTAAACGAAACTTTAAGTATTTTAACAGCCATGGGACGTTATAAAAAAAGTAAAAATAAAATGTAAGTCCTTTTTTTACATTTTCTCGATTTATAAACGTTATAAAAATACTTATTCAATACACACAAAATACGTCTTCGTACAAAATTTATCTTCGTCTGGCGCACCCTAGGCAGACAGTCCCACTTCTAACCTTACTGACCGGCTTTTCAACACGGCAGGAGTTACCAGTTATTCTCGTATTGTTAGGGTCGACACGAGAGGAGAAGAAGTTTGGAAATGCTCTGCTTAAGGAACCTTCGAAAATTGAAAAATTGGTGATAATAATATTCTTATTTAACATCTTATGGACCACACAAGGGTAAAAAGACGAATTGTAAAATATTTGATTCAAATTCACGTCCAATTTAAAACCTAAAATAAATAATAATATAGCATGTGAGTTAAATATTATGACATTCCCAAAAGTTATGTCAAACTGTTTTTTGATCATATCACTACAAAATAAAGAAAACACATAGGATATTATTTGATCTGTAACACAAAAAACCTCTACTATAGCATTAAAGTAAATAACAGCAGTAAGTACTCCATTCACATTTACCGACCTATCTAAATCTGTTTATCTGGGCAGAATTTTCCCTCTGCTCTCAAAAAACCGGGCGATCCAATTTCACGAATATCAGATAGGTGTTTCTTTCCCAACACCTTTCTTTTTTTTGCATTAGCTTTCGTGATACGTTTGGTTGTGGTGTGAACACATGAGGTGCATTTATTCGTTTTTGATATTTCAATTATATTTGGGTTCGCTTTGGTATTGTTTTCTGTGGAGTATAGTGCACATTTGGTTTAAAATAAGATTGTTGATTGCAAATATAGTAGCAAAGTTACATTGCATATACAACATTGTTTAACGTGAAGCTTATTTTGATCCCACTTTCTAATTAGTGTTTTTCAAATCTAATTCCATGATCACCATACTCTTTAGCTTTAATTATTGTAATTGTGAGTTTTAATAGTTCTTCCTCCATAAGAATGATTTTCAACAACCTCTAAGTTGAGATTCCAAATTGTATTAAATATAAATCAGAATAGTAAATCGAGTGATAGTCATACATTTTAAACTACTTCAAAAGGACATGAATAATCGGTACTTAACGCATACAAATATTCCAGCATTTTCCAGTGTGCCCCTGCCCAATGCATTACCTCACAAACTTCACGCGATGCAACTGAAGTGTACTGTACTCAACGCAGACGCGTTTGTTTTTCATTTTCCCAAAAATATTCGATTGACTTTCTGTGTTGCTTTGAAAACTCTGCTGAAATGAAATTCAACGGTTGGATATTGACTAGCATTTTTTGCTTACTTAGGAATGGGGTAGTTATATATTTTTGAGTGGGCATGATTTTATGCACATGAATGCAACAAACCCTACCCTTTGAAAAAAGGTACAGTTATTGTGATAACATCCACATTGAGTATGTTTAAGGTAAAGAAAATTTGTATATTTAGATGACCAAATCAAGAAATTTATAAAGGAATTTGACATTATATTAGATGACTCTTCTACTGTCTCAGCATAAGTTTCTAAAAACCACAGAACCATTTCAAGAACGAAGTTTTAAAATTGAAAACTAGCTTCGACCATAAACCATCTTCCATAGAACGAACTCGTTTTATCTTTTGTTTTACTCCCTCTGTTGCTTTACATCATACTCACCGCCACAAAATTTTGCGGTTACGACATTACCTTTGTGAAACTTAGGCAAAAAGAATTAAAACATCCAGTAATCGACACAGTTGCCAGTAAATCTTCCGACCAATAAATGGTCGGCACCGGCGGCGAATCGAAAGGTGCTGCAATTAAATCCCACGAGATTAAATGGACTCCATCCATTTGTGGTCTTGGTGTTGGCTGGGAGACAAGCGGTGAGCTAACAGCGTTTCGATTTTTTTTTCAAAAGTTGGCTTATGCACTACCTGGTGCAAATATATTTAAAATTCAGCGTTTAAATAAATAAAAAAAACTACTTTATTTGACCTTGCAATGTAATCAACAGTGAATCTTTGAAATTAGCAGTATTTGAATTTAAAAAGTCTTCAATTAAATTATCGAATCTAAATAATAATAATGCAAATTCAGGCTTATAATGACGGCTTAAAAATCGCTCAGACACTTCTTCAGATTAGATATTTTTATTTCGGAAAGTCTTTTCAAACCGAATAAATATTACAAAACGGATATTAAATGAATTAATTCTATAATTTCCACATCAATATACCGCAGTTTATTTTTTTCTCTAGCCTCTCGAGGTTTTTTCGAGAAGCAGTGAAGTATGGGATTTTCACCGCACTAAAACCCAACCGATAACAAAATATTTCAACCCAATACGGGGGTTTAAGGACAAACTTATGCTTCTGGCTCTCGGCATTTCCAAGAGAGACTTTTTAGTCTCCTTATAAGTACACCTTTGCCGTACAGTGGACACGGTGGCACCGCTGTCACCTACAACTTAACCCACGGTGTCCAGCAATGTCCAATGGCTAAGTAATTAATGCTTTCATGTAACTTTCTTATGTGTAACGCTACTGGGGACGCTGGACAATTGGTAACAGATAAAGGATGCTCCAACTCTTCTGCCCTCTTTCAATTGAATTAAGGTATAAAAAATTAAGGGACTGAAGAGATTGGATCTGAGTTTTAGTCTCGTTGCGTTAATGGTGATGAGTTCCTGTAATTGAAAAGGACAACAGAAGACAGTGTCATTGTTTTTGTTTTCTTTTTAGACTTAAAAGATGGCGAAGTGGGATTAAAATGAGATGGTAGTATTCTTTGGGATTGTATTGGTGTACTACAATTTCGCAAATTGGTCCGAAAGTCCGAAGTGTCGAACTGTTTAGAAGAGTCAAAGTTGCAAGTGCTCATTATAATTTCAGCCTTTATCCACCCACCGCTTACTTTAGGCCTTTTCTTGGTTAAGCTATCCTATGATCTTGAGTTCTTCTGTTCTTCGTATCCACGTTTCCAGATAACTCTCCACTGTTATCTGATCGATGGGCTCGTCGGTCTAACGATTATTGCCCCGATCTAGGACACCACGTTCAACCATCAGCTATCCTTTCTTCTATGTATGCGTCATTAGCCTAAAAAAACTCTTGTGGCCTGTGATCCTTCCAACCTTCACTTCAAGCTCGATATGCGTTTTTTAATATCCGCAAATTTGGTTCTGTGTCAGATCTCCACATTTTATGGAACGCTCTGTGAATTGAATCTCGCGCTTCATCTGGATTTTTCTTTTGTTGATGTCCAAGAAAAATTGTACAACACTTGAATATAGCGGCTACATAGTATAAACAATTTAAAAAAAAAGTAACAAACTTTATACTCCATTCTTCTTTAAAAAAATATCAGCATTGACAACAATTAAAAAATATACACGAATAAAAATATTGCTACCTGACTTTTACATATTCATCATATTCAACAACATGGTCGACGAACAAACGGGCAATTAAAAAAACAAACAAAAACATTGGAAATTAAAAAAAGGCTTTTACATAGTTAACGCTTACATTAAACGGTCAGCCGGCATTTAGATTACTGTTATACCAAATTATATCTTACCGTCACAACTAACCTTACACACCACAAAATAAATTCGAAATTCCCTTGATTTAAATCCTTATACAAATTGGTCGTACCTTAAACACGAATTAGCCAACTTTTACCATCACTCCCAACTGTATTGCTAACAAAATAAAGCTCAAACTCGAATGTTTCGTTACACTATAATTTGGTACAACTTTAGCATAAATTAGCATGTGGCGAGTAGGGAGACAAGCGGTATCAATCACGATAAATACTATTTTGTAGTGACACTGGCCTCGGGCCTGCGTGCTTGATACTCCTTAACGAGCGGCTTGTGATTTTTAATGGCGTCGTGAAAGTGTGCGACAAATGGGTACTTGTATGTAGGTAAGACAGTGATATTTGCAACTGAACTGTTGTGAGACTATGTAAAGCACAATTAACGTTGCACGTAATCATAGAGTTAACTCGGGTAGGTTTTTGAATGAAGTAGAAGACGCAATAAAATTCTCAATCCTTTTAAGTTCGATGGGAGCTTGCAGGATGCGTATGCGATGCAGATAGTAACGACATCTGACATGATCTCATTTTGTTCATACGAGTGATGTTGGAAATCTTACAAAAGAAACTTACTGTAACAAAGCAGTACGCGCTCGAAACGTAGGGAATATCCGATCGGAGTTCTGACAATAGTCGGCTGTTTATGACATTAGACGAAATCCTTAACATCCAAAATTAATGTAAGTGATGTGATAGATGGTGTAGCTACATTTTAGGACAACAGTTTTTTTAACAGACGTTCCACTTCAATACGAGAATTCCCAATGTTATTTTGTACGAAAACTATGGTCGAGCTTGTTATGTCTAACAGATTTAAATGTGTTTCGTTTCTTTACACAATCCAGCGCTCGTTGCAGTTGATCAGAAAAACACAAATAATATTAAGAACCTGCCTCTACTCAAATTTCAAAACAGTTGCGCCAATAGCTCATTATCGTCGTTACGACATCAAAACAAAGAACTTTCCACTTTTCCCATCGCAGGAGGTATTACACACCCTTCAACACTTGTGAAATTCTAATCTCCCAATACAAATAACCTAATTAGGCTGTTATCTCAAGAGAATGTGCTTTGCTATCAATTTCATTATCTCGAAAGCGTGGGACAGCATTCTTTGTGAGCAGCCTAATCTTATTTATGGGGTGTTTATCAGCGGTACAGATGTTTATCGTTGAACTTTGGTGGACGGGTTGCGCTATACAAAATATTTTGATCGTTTTTGAATGATGTTCATGATGGAAAGTTTTGAATGGTTCTGGGTGAAGCGTTTGGAATGGGAGCTCACGATTATTATCTTAATCGATGTTTATCTGTAAATGCTTTAGTTTCTTTTGATTGTCATACTTTAGTATCAGATCTTGAGCCACTGTCGTCATTTATTTAAACCAATCTGGAACTGGCTTCTTGTCTTCTGTATGGCTTTGGACTTTTTGTCTTCTGTATGATATTGTCATAAGAAGATTTTGTCAAGGGAATAGGCAGCATTTACCAAGCGTAGTTAGTCACCAAATTTAGTCAATTTTATTGCACGACCGGAAGACCGCTCATTGTCTATAACACGTATGGGCAACAGCCCGCCTTGGTTTTTCAACTGCCCCCGACATTTTGAAATTTCGCGCGAAAAAAGGGTACGTGCTGTAACTACACAGGATGTAAACGAATTCGTGTAATTCCTTAAAACCACATGATCTACTACTGGTGAAGATTAGCCCCGCACGGGATTTAGCTAGATTAAGAATAAAAAAAATGTAAATCTTTTTTTTCATGCGATAGCGGTAATTGATCATAACTAAACCACGTAACAAGGAATTGGTAAAAAAAAGTTTTTTTTTTTGCAAAAAATATTTTTTATTTGAGTGAACATTTTGATGCCACGCATAAATTAATGAAAGCACGGCGACACGGCTGGCGGGTACGACTAACGCAATATCGCTCTTTGCAGTCAGATAACTCGAGGCTCTAAAATGACTCAGAAATAGAAAACCAAGTTTTTTTCTTGAATTTTTTTTTCAGTTGGATTTCAGTAATTATCATTTAGGGTTTATCTATGTCACGAGTAGATCACGCGGTTTGAAGGAATTACACGAATTCGTTAACACCCTGCAGAGCTAAAGTTAAATCATATTTTTTTTAAATAAACTCTTAACATAAATGATAAACATTGCTTGTTTAGCTCAATTTTTGTATGTTAGATTGCAGCGTGCGTATGCAATGAATAAGTAACATAGCGAAAGACGCAATGGCATCAGCAGTAACCTACTAAATAGATAAATAAATTAGGCTTTTTTATTTCCTGCTATACCCCCGACTGCATTAATATAGTAAAGTTTGGCACCCAACTTGCCAAAGGTGCTAATGATGATGGTGATGATATATTATAGATCAGGATGGTGTTTACCAAAATAGCTAGTGCTAATTGTAATAGTGTCAAATTGGTAATTTATTAACCTACGTAGTCGTAGGTTGATAAATTACCAATTCGACAGCAATATCTGGCCTGAATTATTAACATAATTTAGCGACCTAAAATAGCAGTCTCATGTCCCAAAGCTAGTAGATAGAATTTGGGTCATTACACCGCATCACAGTTTGGGGAGAAACTCGACAATTTCACCGACTCGAAATTAATTTTATTATGTTACGGCACCTTGTCTTTCATTTAGGACATAGGCTACCGTTACTATAAATTTATTAGGTATCTTAAATTGAAAAGCGTTGAAAATGAAAGTAATATCTTAGACCGGAATAAAAAACTGCTTACCTATTTAGGTAGCTCAAGACCTCTCTGCCTATGATATGGCGTATACGTGTTAAAGCGCAACAATTGCCGCGAATCTACTTTCATGTATTCCAAATTATTGTGCATTTTTTTTCCAGTCTTTAATTGGATTCCCTGTTGAGACGTTAGACGTTACGACAGTCGACAACTACTAGACTAGAAAATCATTCACAAACTCATAAATCTGAATCTTGAAATCTAAATACCTATATCCTACATCCCTGTTTGCTATTTAGGCCGTAGAGAGTTTTATAGGAACGCAGTAAAAGTTTAGTTGATTGGTTCATGGGGCCAGAACGATGGTATAGTGAAAATTCTGCTGTCTCGCTTCGAGTAGAATAGATAGTATTTTATGTGAATTCAATGGGGGCAATGGGTTTATTAGACAGCCTCGAACTATCCAATTTACGGTAATAATCTTGTAATTACACAAGAACTGCTTGTGGCTTCACTTGCAGTAATATGGGGTAAAAAGAGCCCATCCGCGTTGCAATCTTTCGTCAGTGGAAAGGTAAAAAGACTAAAGCGCCAATATACCTACTTTACAGGAGAGCGTTTTAAAGTTTTTTTTTGACGAAAAAAAATCATTACAATTTTTCTTTATGAGGTATCTTAATGAAGCTAACATACCGATGTTATGTGATTTTTTGCTATTTTTTGGTCTTTGAATAAAGCTGCTATCTCTACTGGTTCGTGAGATAGATGTCGCTTTAGTCAATATCAACTAATCATTTCGAAAAACTCGGTAAGGCCAAAATACTAATCCACCCTAGATGATTTTGTACCCACAGTCGAAAATTACTAACAAGCCATCAAGTACTAAAAGATAACCAAGTAAATACAAGGTTAGTCAGAAAGGGGGTACTAATCCGCAGGCCACTTATAGTATCACTGATGACTGTCTTAAAGCAAGTGTTAAACTTTCAAAATTCGATAATTTTTATTTTCATGAAAAATGATTTTTGTATTGGTTTTTTCAAAAATTCTTCATCCCTGTTTTAGTTACAAATTCAGAAATTGGTGTTTCTGATTCATGACCCCAATTTGAACCTAAAATGCAATCACAGCTGATCATAACTGGGGATAGATAGATTTTAGCGATTTTTTTTTGAAATCTTTGAACAGCTTCTTCTCGTAAACTACTGACTTTTGGGGAAAGTTGTAGAACAAAAGTTATTCATTATTATGTGTACTTTACCACCCTTTCGGATTAGTACCCCCTTTCTGACTAACCTTGTATACTTAAGGTTCTATGTGTTGCGTAAAATGGAAAGCTTAAATCACTAACAAGAATATTTACATTTAGTCTTGTCCAAGTAAAAATTACTTACTACTAATTAAATACCATTCCGATTTACAAACACAGGAGAGTAAAATTACTAAAGCACAAAAAGTTTCATGTTATTGTAATTTTCAGTGGTACCATTCCTACCACTGAAAATTATGTTTTTTTTTTAATTTGTAAATACTAGCATGTAATTTTACTTCGACATTAAATCTTTTTTGCGACGTTTTGAGATGTGAAAAACCTTTAAATACCAATGCAGAAATATTGTTAAAACCCAAACAACGGATTTAATGATTTTATGTGTCTGATGGTGTTACTGAAGGTAACTGAAAACTTCAGTAATTCTGTCAGTATGGAATTTGATGTGGACAAAAATGCAGTTATGCATGAAACGTGAGGGAAGATTGTGAGATCCTAGGGACTTCAAGTAACTTAGATCCCACTCCCCAAAACCTACACATACTTGGATTTAATTAGGTGATAGGCATTAGGGAGACCGACATGAAGCAATCGTTGTAGGAATGCTTCAGGCCGCCTGAATATGTTCAGAAAAATGTTATAATGAGCGGAAGCAAAATCTTTAAAGCTTGGGTCATGCCGGTCTTGATGAATCCTTTGACATAGTCAAGTGGATTCAAATCGTTCTTGACGCCTTGGATAAATGGTCCGTGCACTGCTGATTGTATATTGAATGCATCACTTGCGTTTATCGGTGATGTGGCTGTATATTCCGCGGAAGTGATACCTATATAGGGATCGAGAGTTTTTAAACGCCTCACAATCGCGAAATGTACAGTTTCAGGGAGATGTGATCGCCGTGGACAAGGAACTGACCCCGCTCTCTTGGGCTTAAGAGACTGGCGCAAACCTACAATACATAAAACCAATGACCGCAAAGAAGTGCCTAAGGCACAGCAAGCGTTCGTATCCTAGCTATTTTTTCTAGATGACGTCGATGGTCTTTTATGTGCGATTGTGAACGAAGTTATGATGACGAACAAATACGGGAAATATATTGTGGAGGATGGAACGGTTGACACTCACTGTCGAGCATGCCACCGTCCGGGAAAACGGCGAGTATTTGCACAGACATAACCTGGAGGACAAAATTATTCACCAGCAATATGCTCTGAAATACAATCTTGTACCTACATCGTGTACCACACTTCAAGTATGTCCGACTCAGTTCTTGAAAGTGTCAAATTGTACCGGGATCGATCTATCATCCATCACCCACAGGACTGTTGTTCTCAAAAAGCCTGATTAGTGATCGGCCGGAGCGTCGCACAATGATTGTATTGTTGATAATAATGCCACTCATGACGAGAATTTCGTGAAACTTGGAAAAGCACGAAGCACACGAGGTTGTCAACATTTAGGACGTGGATTCAGCAGTTCGTGCCGATAGTCGTTACGGCCAATGGCATTAGGTCAAGAGCCTCGATCAACACCGCAAAAGACTCTCGTTAGGCGGCTAGATCAGGCTTGATAGAGTGTGCGGTACTCCCTGACACAGCACGCATTGTGCAAAAGTTTCTTTCTCTGAAGCCATGACCACAGGTTGCACTCGCGCGCACGAGCCGTTCAAAGATTGGTCGTAAGTCCACCGCGCCATCGGCCAACTACACGCCGTATAATTCTTTCTTAGTTTGGTGCGGTTTAGTGACCCTGATAAAGAGTTACTTAAAAAAAAGCGTAATATATCGTATTTTTAACCCCCGATGAAAAAAGAGGGGTGTTATAAGTTTGAAGCCAATGTCTGTCTATCTTTGTGTAGTGGTATCGTAGCTCCCAAACGAATGAACCGATTACAATAGGGTTTTTTTTTAAAGGCTGGTTAAATCGGGATGGTTATAGGCTGTTTAATGGAAATCAGTTCAGCCGTTTCAAAATGATCAGCTCTGCAGTTCACAGTTGGAGTAGAGATTTCAACCACATAATAAATATCCATTTGACTTACATTTATGCAAATCTATAGTGACAATATTAGGGTACAATTTTTAGGGAAATTTGTGCTTGGAAGGTTGTTAACACTTCTAACTTCGAAATAGCTAATAATATAATCAGGCAGACTCAGTGATTTTGCCACATTTACATTTGTGTTTTTGACAAAAAGGACTTTGAAGATGGCACAGGGAGTTTGGAACCATCGTGTTTGAGCTCGTATGACTCGTTATGGAAAGCAGCTTATCATCGCAATAATAATTAATAATCGGTTACAACGATCGACAGCCACATTACAAAGAAGGGGTTTTTTTAAATTTTTAATATTGACTTAGTGGTGATAGATCGATCAGAGCGTCTCACAATGATTGTTGATACCACTGTTTCGCATGATGAGAACCTCGTGAAAGCTGAGAAAGATAAAGAAAATAAATATCAAGACTTGGCACACGAGGTTGTCCACATGTAGGATGTTGATTCAGCAGTAATTGTGCCGATAGTAGTACGGGGAATAGCTTAATAGCCAAGAGCCTCGACCAACACCTAAAGAGGCTCTCGTTGAGTGGCTGGATCAACGGCCTGATATAGAAAGCGGTACTTCTCGAAATGGCGCATATTGTTAGGAGGTTCCTTTCTCTGAGGCCCTGACCACTGGTAGCTTGGACCCTGTTCCTGATGCCGGTGGGATATTTTTTTTATATATAAGAATGTCTTTTTTTTAAAGAAATACCTATTGTTAAATTTAAGTATCATTGTTATGTTAAATAAGACGTATAGCCTTTCGCACTATTAAATAAAATCTCATACCGACTACTAAATAGACTTCCTTATTGAATTTAGGAATATTTTTGTTACTTAACCGCCATTCATTACAAATATTTGTAAAACGATTTTTACTAAAACGCCAAAAATACTACGACACAATAATGCAGAATTACTAACAAACCACTGAAATGGATTTAGTCTGAAGGATTAATTACTAATAAACATTATTTAGCTTAAATGAGAAATCGAATAATACTGATAAGCCATCGTTTCTCTTAAGTACTTAGATAAAAAGTATTTAAGCGACGTCAACCTATAAAACATCGAAAAAACGTCGCTTTAGTCACTCATCAATGTACTTACAGGCAAAATTTTGGAATGCTAAAGCGCCAAAAAAGTGCTCAGATCACCACGAGACCCAGACCAATCGACGCAGAAAAAAAAATGCAGTCGAACTGTATATATAACTCATTTTGACCAAAAGTGGCGCTTTAGTCTTTTTACCTTTCCACTGACGCTTTGTATTCTAACCTGAATACGTAGCGTTGTTTTGCATTTAACAAATTGCTGTAGAATGTACTGCTAAAATGTATGCTACTTTCTAAAATTTCAAAGATTCTTTGTTAAAATCTAATCAAATAATGCTTGCAGCTGCTTCAGAAACGTCAAAACTGTTGTCAATAGTACATAGTTTAATCTTAATCGGTCATGGAGTAATCATTTAATTAATATAGTGTTTTCAAAGCATCACGCTAATAGTATTGTCTGTCTTATGAGTCCTTTTTAATGAAATATACTTAAAGCATCTGAACGTAAAAATGTGGTTAGAAATAAATAATATCATTGAAATAGGACAACTAATTAAAGTTCAAGGGATACCTAGACAGAAAATACATTTTCCATTATTACGAGCAAAGAGATATCGAGTGGGCTTTAATTTTATATGGATGAAGCTTATAATAGTACTTGTTCATTAGGAGTAAGATGAGAGAAACTTTAGAAATTGTGTAGGATATTTTACGAGTGAAGGCAACGATGAAATGTATTGATACAAATAATTGGCTAGTCAGGAACAAGTCAATGACGATCAAGCGAAAGATAATTTTTACTAAAATTAACCTGTGAACGATACGTACTGGTGAACTTAATTTTCTTGTTTGCTACAATCTTCGATAATATAGAGTTCATTAGTTTTATTCTCGCGTGTTTTATTGTTCATTCGTCAACATGTAAGCAATATCTACCATCAAAAGTAAATTTTAATATTTATAAGAACATTCTTTGATTAAGAAAAGATTAGCCAGTCAGCAAGGTTGGTAGCGGGGCTGACTGCCCAGGGTGCGCCGGACGTACTTAAGTATCGTCACTTTTTATTTATTGTGTCTCTTTGTGCTGTGTCCAAATAAATGATTCTTTATCTTTATCTTTTATTCTGACTTTTTTCGACCCACTTTTGATAGGGGTAAATTCGTTGCCAATTCTCTCTAGTATAACCCCTTTTAAGGAATAGGTCGAATTACCAGTCATCCTGTATATGTATGGGTTAAGTTTAAAGTGAAAGCCCCAAGTATTTTGGTTTTTTGCTTACTGTAAGGAAGTCAATTAAACACAGAATTCTGATTCACCTAGGTCTAATTCTAATGTGTAGGAGCGTAAAGGTACTTGGCATTCTAGTACTAATGAAGTATCACATCTTATCGTTAATGGCCTCAGCCGTCAGCCGTGCTTGAAGATTTCAGATGCTTCCAGCGATTTGGATGTAGGTACTGTGGTGTCAAATATTGATTTCGTATTCGACGTTCTACGAATGTCGGAATACTCGAGCATTAAATCGCAGCGCTGTTTGAGAAGCGTGAGACTTGTTCCGACATCGGTGTCCGACACTCTACTAACTGTTTAGTGATGTTCGCAACTATATCGATACAAAAATTCTATTTTTCGACCGATAAATTTTCGTTTTTTTTTTTAATTGTTACTTCGGCTTCTACATAATTATGTATATGGTGACACTGCTCTCTTTTGTGTGATTCTAATTGGTAATAAAATTAATGGTTTTTTTTTTTTAATAAAAATTGTCTAGTTCGTAAAATGAATAAACAAAATCTCAAAAAAACCTTTTGTATACAATAAAATAATTTCGACGAGTAATTTGGCTCAAATAATCCAACATTAATTTATCGATAATCTTTAACGACCAAACATTTCTCGTAACTAGTTGAAGAGTTAGCAGGATGTGTGACACGGCGCTCTTAAGGTAATTGCCGCATTTCACACTGCACTCGCTCCTCGCCTTATTTTGATTAGAAACTGCGATGTCGCTTCGAAGTCATTTGTATTACGAACGAGAATACTTCTTATTTTTAATTAACTAAGCTTTCTTGGAAAAATAGCGGATTTCACAAATTTTCTAACATCATGTGTTTTTTCTTCAGTTTAGATATTGTCACCAAGAGAATTTCGATAAGATAGAACATCTTCATTGTTTTTTGTACATGGACAAAAAATAACATCAACAATAAATAATTCACTCCTTTACTATAAATAAAAACAAAACCGACGCAGTTCTTTAAAATTTCCTCTCACCTATAAACATCTTCTATTGTATGTATTTTTCACATGTCTCCATAATCTCTTCTGCAATGCGATTCACTAACAGACTCATCATAAATGTAAACAACGACGAGTTCACTGATGTTTCATCGTAAATATCGCTTTTAAAAACAACGTTAATAAAAACCGTATTCGCTAAGCTACCTATGCTCGTCGACGATCTGCCGAACATGAACGGAACCATATTTTATCTATGTTGCGCCGTCGACATCGTTGAGGCGCTGCGATTGCCCAGTTTTAACTAAAGAATACCGAAATGTTTTCATCAGATGTTTTAACGACGATTTCTTAGTTGTAAAGATGTTTTGCCTTAGTGAATCGCACTCCTGGTGTCGTATTCTATTCTATATTTTTCTTTGTATATACAACCATTTCGCTAAAGCCTAATTAATGTAAAGGAGTTTCCTTTACATTTTCAAAGTAAAACCACCTTTCTACCAGAATACCACCGCCACATCTAAGTCTGCCTTCGAATTTCTCGCGTGGTCGAACCTAATGAATTAGAACTCGTAACGGCTCGTGGCAAATTGTGGTCGCAATTACATGTGTTAATTAAACATGTTTGCGAGTTCATTTCCTGCGTTTGACTTGTCGTAATATGAGTGAGGCGTGTGTTGGCTTTGTTTTAGTTTTTGAGTTTTATTTTCTGTACCTTTTGTCTTAACGACTTCTATATTATATGATTTATTTATGCTACTTATTAACTAGCTATATTAACCTACCGACCGTTTTAAGTTTAGACAAAGTCTAGAATATCAATACCACATCGAAATTTTAATTTAGATTTATGTGATCATTACTTATAATGAAGCGTAGTGTTCCATAATGTAGTGCAGAAGACTTTGATCGATTAGTAACAACCTCGAGTTGGACGACTTCCTTAATGAAGTAGCAGTGTAGCTTTACCATCATTGGTAAGAAAAACAAATAGCTTTTAATAACAAGACTATAGAAATGAAGCAACAATCATAAGTGTTCCACCTCTATCACAATATGTTGTCTCAGTATATGTATTTAAATTATTCTTCGTGACTCTTTTGATTACGTCTGGCCTCAACTTTAGACAAAATAAGTTTAATATGTGTACAAAATATGAAAATCAATATAAAGGTTATTCTGTCAACCTTTTCAAATTGAAACAAACACAATCCTTTTGCAAAACATTTCATTACGTAATCGACTGTAAATCATGTTTTTTATCTTAATCCAATATTTCGTATTGGCTTACGAAAGCGCTCAGGTTTTCCTCAAAACCGAGGGAAAAAATACATCTCTGAGACTTTGTATCGAATTTCTTAAGAGATTACAAATTTATAACCAACTTGAGACAATTGAAAATATCCCTAATGTCAGTAAAGACAGAGTCTATCTTGACTGAAAATTTAAATTAGTTTTACAATAGGGTGCCAGAAATATGGCGTTCGATGAATAGGAAATTAGATCGTGCAATGGGAATGAGATATTATAATAGATGGGATTTTCCTATAGCGACGGAAGATTCTTTTTCTGTTTTTATCAATTCCGTTTTGTTTTCACGAACGAACGAAGATTGGTACTTTCGTATTACAGACGTGGTGTATTCGATAGGAAGAGATTTAGCACTTGTTGCCGTGTCTGTGTATATAATGTGCTGTATTATTGAAAAGTATTGTGTTCCATTTTGTCCTCATATCTAGCTGACACAAAATCAAATTTCTTAAAAATGTTTTTTTTTCGTGCAGATATGGCCAGTAGATTAATTTTAAATTCCTATATCTTGCCCGGTGTGTCGTGGTGGCCCGGAGGTTACTGATCCGCTTGTTATGCACTGGGTTGTGGGTTCAAACCCAGGCCTGTACCAATGTGACTTTTTCAATGTTATATGTACTTTCTTATTTAATCTAAGACGCCACTGACGTACGATGAAGAAAAACATCATGAGGAAACCTGGACTTAATGGCCTGAAATCGCCAACCCGCAGTGAGCAAGCGTGGTGATCAATGCTCATTCCTTCTCTGTATGAGAAGAGGCCTTTGCCTTGCAGTGAGACTGTTACAGGCTAATATTTATTTATATCTTGCCCGCATTATTGGCTAAAATGAAGACTCGTATATCTTTACTAACAAATAATAAAGCGTAGTTTTTATGGCTTAGCATAATATAATATCACTTTGTTTCTAGCGTATACATTTGTTGAAAAAGAGTAACCATCGAGTTTATAGCCCGTTCTTCTCCATAGGAATCTACACTTCAAACCGCAGCAGTACCTAATGTTCTCGACAGTTCATAAGTGCATCTAGATGGTCTCATTGAAATAAAAGCTTTGACTTGACTGTTAGTAAGCAAAATGCTTCAGGGGCCTAATTCTCCTAAAATAAATCTTGATAAATCACAACCGAACCAAGGCCGAACCGTTCATTCAGACAGTTTTCAATTTCAAAAGCTATCAAATTTTTTGACACAAAAAACAAAATCAATCATTTTGAAAGTTTTCGAAAACAAAAACTGACTGACGGTTGTGGTTCGATTGCGTTTGGCAACAATTTATTTTAGGAGAATTAGGCCCCTGATGCTATACATTATCGTGTAAATGTGTGCGTTACATAATGTGCCTGTACATTAGCATGGTTTTTAATCGTTAAAAGAAATGTTTAGAGGTATCTTTGTGTTTTTTTTCCATCGTATCAAATTTGTAGCATTATGTTTTCAACACACAATCGAACTAGCAAAAAAACGGGAAAATATATGATATTCTACAGGTTATATACCTGTAGAATATCATATATTTTCCTGTTTTTGTTTTCTCAGTGGATCATAAACTTTAAGGCATTATAAAACATGCTTTTAGCTCCTGTGCCCCTTAACTGCGTCCAATTTCCAAAACTTTACGACACAATCATTTAACCCATTTGCATGTATATTACAGAAATAAATATACTTAACTGCCAAACGTGTCTTTCCGTCCAACAAAAAAAAAACAATTTATAGAAATAAAAAAAGAAAATACAATATCCAAGCGTTGTTTTTCAATTCGTTCCAGCTTTTCAATGCGAGTATTCTAATATTCTTTCTTGCTCACTGAACCGAGGTTCCCCTACAGCGAATGGCTAAGAAATATATTTTTATGTCTACTCCGACCTTAGCAATAAAGGAAGATTAATATTTCGTATTAAGATTAGGAAGGTTTCTTATTTTGTTTGTATTTTTATGTGTTTCCTATTGGAGCGGTGTTTGGATGAAACGTACGGTCGTTTTGCGAAACAAAATTATGAAATCAATTTATTTCTGGTTATATACAACATGTAAAAGAAATTACGCAAACACTCAAACACCCCATCTAGAATATTCAGTTATAATCATAATACATACACTGAAACTTTACTTCTATGTGCTTAAATATTATTTATTTAAAAAAATAGTATTAATTTTCATTGTTAACTGCATTTGTATTAATTAACCTCCCGCTATGGCTGTTCGCTGCAGCAGTCTTTTGGAGGCTCATGTTTAGCACTGGAAGAGAAGGCTGATAATATACAGGATTACTGGTCACGATTCCGCGCCAATATAGTAGGATATGATCTACTATCTAACAACCCAATAACGCTTTATGCACAAGTGAATCATTTTCGTGACATGTCAAAGTTGCCAACTTTACCTTTAAAGATAATATTAAAAAAAAACTCGAAACTGGTTCACTTTTGCATGCTTTATGCAAAAGTGAACTATTTTCTTTTTTTAATGGGTTATTAGATAGAGGATAACATGTCCTACAACCCTGTCACGTGATTATGATCAATAACCAGAAACCCTTTATGTTGTTCTGCCTACTTGCCTAGCCTTTTCCTAACTATGTTGGGGTCGGCTTCCAGTCCCACCAGAAGCGGCTGAATACCAGTATTTTACACGGAGCGACTGCCATCAGACCTCCGCAATCCAGTTACTGGGCAATGCCAGTATTCTAAGGTTGGATCAGTTGTCAGAATTTCGAACCAGTAACCCTGAATATGACTATGGTTGATGATTAATATTCCACCCAACATTTACGTGTCTAGCAATGAAGCAATTATGGGAATAAAATTGGTGCAGGCAATAACTAAGAACGTAATACAATCCACACAAAATCTAAACTTAAACAGAAACAGATTTTTGATATAAAAATAACTTTTAATTTAATAGAAAACTTCACAAAACAGTAAGCAAAAAAAGTTACAGTCGGAGAAAGCGAGGCGGTAACTCCCAAAGCCGGGTACACGCGGGTAATCATTTAATTAGGTGGCACGCGGAGTTAAGGAGTTTGCAGGGATCAGACAAGCTTACAGTTTGTCGCGGCATCAGGCAACTTTATTTATTAGGCTAGAATTCCCATTGACTTCCCTAGACTGCCTCATTGGTCTAGTTGTAGCGACCGCGACTGCTGGGAGTAAGGTTTTGGGTTCGATCCCCAGATCGAGCAAAGTTTTTCCGTGTAGAGTATCTCAGTGGCAGCCTGAAGTCTGGATTTGTGCTCGGTTGATGGCAATAGACTCGCCCCCTATTACATGGGACTTAAACATAACAGCGATATAGAAAGAAAGAAAAATGATTTATTCGAGCCAATACGAGTAAATGACGCACAAAAATAAAATAAAACTATACACAAAACTATTGGGAAAAATATGCGTCACATCTGCGCAAAACGGCCATCGCTCAGCATAATGCTGTGACACGTGCGAGACAGAGCCACAGCACTGGTTTTCAGCGACAGCGACAGCATTGATATGATGACGTCCAACGGTGCAGCAAAGTACTTATAAGGTATAACGGGCTGGTATCCGCAACTCCACATCTAAGCGCGTATTTTGCGTGATGGGTGGTAAGCATAATTACTCGATCCACCCTAACTCCTCGAAAAAGGCCAGCACACCCTTGATGTTACTGGTGATCTCTCGGAGAGTACCTGGGTTGCCGAAGTGGGTTAACGGTGCAGCAAGTAAAACGATATAAATATGTGTGTACACCTCTGCCCAACGCTTCGGAGAATACAGGTGTGATGTTGTGTTATGATGCAAATTCCCTTCATGTGCAATGTGATAGCTTACCTTCCAAAATTTGAAGGCCTGAGTTTGAACCGGGCCGCACCCCGAATTCATGTACAGATCAGAATTTGAATACCAGTTGCGTTAATGGTAAAGGAAGACATTGTAAGGAAATCTGCATACCTGAGACGGCTTCATAAAGTTCTCGATGGTGTGTGTAGTCTACCAACCCGCACCAGGCCAGCGTGGTGGAATAAGGCCTCCTTCTCATTATAAGAAGTCGCTCTTGCTCAGCAGTGGACTGATTATGCTTATGCTATAGTTCTTCTTCTACCTAGCTTTTTCCCAACTCTGTTGGAGTCATCTTCCAGTCTAACCTAAACGTATTTTACACGGAGCGACTGCCGATAACGGCCGATATTCTAAGGTTATCCTGGTTGTCAGACTTTCTGACTTCTGACTACCCGTAATGACTGTCATAGTTATTCGTATGACACCTGGGACCGACGGTTAACGTACTCTCCGAGGCATGAAGGAGTCTTCATGTGTAACGAACGGTTACTCATCCACGGACTGACCGCGTCTTGCAAATCGTACAATCCGCACGGATGTCTTTATTAACCACGAGCCCCTTCTTATGCTATGGTTGAGATAAGAAAGAGGACTTTCAATCAATGAAAAGATACTGTTACATACAATATAATAGAATGCTGCGCTAGCAGAACACAAATGATTAACTTTGTCCAGAAACTGGGTCACCAAGGTACAGGCTATGCCTAGTTTGGGACCCATTGCTAAACAGCCGTCCAGCTTACCATCCTCGCCGGCGAGACGGTCGCGACGTCTCACCACCGGTTACGACCCACCGAGCTCTCCCGTCGTAAAGCCGGTCGTCTCTTCAGACTCAGCAGTCTCACCGATGATTCAGCCCTCATCAAGCTGTCTCCCCCCAACCCCCGGTCAGAAACGCCCTAAACCGATGTCAGAGTCCAACTAGAGGTCGCCCTTAGTGCTGCTGTTGCTAGTAGTCATAATGTTGGTGTAGTGTAATTAGTTAGCTTAGGTTAAGTATTTTACTTCCCCACCAGTGGTCAATCAGACTGCACTAGCGGTTGCGGGAGCGGGCGCGGGTGCTCGGGTCTTGGCGTCTGCGTGTTCACAGTAATGCCGAACGAGCTACACACTCGCAGTCACCTAAAAGACGCTATATTACTGTGAATGATACGAGCGGGCTGAGCCATTAGAAACACCCGCGCCACCTCGCCCGCGCCCGCCTCATGCAGGCGCGCGACTATCGGGCGCACTATGAATGCAACTGGCGTCTACATACATTTGATTTACACGCGCCTGCGCTAGCACCCGCGCCCGGCTCCACTCTGAAATAGGGCATTGGGTGGAGACCCTTTAGGTCTCGCCAATAACTGCTCTATTACGTAGAAACGATCAAGGAACAAGTATAGCAGTGAAATATTGCTGCACTGCTGAATCCGTTGAATTGTCTTCTGTTAGGTAGTCATCCCAATCCATGTTACTTTTATGTTGAAACAATAAGTAAGTACAATAAAGAAAAAGTACTTCCTTGTATAAGAATTATTTACTCAGATGACTTTACTATTCCGGAATAATGTAGAAAAAAATATTGTTTAATTTTATAATTAAACTTTTTCATTGTTTGCACAAGTGGTTGTTTTTTTTTTAATTTTTCCTTAATTCATGTTCTTGTATTTGTATTACACTATTTGTCAAACAAATTAAATTATTAACTATCATGAGTAATGAAATTTTGAATGTTGTCAACCGGATGTATTTGTACACTTCGGCGACAATTTGATAGCTACTTACTCAAAATCGTTTTTTTATTTCTCCCGAACCATAACAGGCGCTTATGAAAAGTCGAATTTAGGTGCACGGTTCCAATAAGTCTTTTTCTATGGAGAAGAGCCGGCAAGAAACTCCATAGTTACTCTTATTCAACCAATATCTTTAACAATTTGAGTAAATACTATAGTATTTACTAGCTACATTATATCACTTGTTTGCGACAAGAACGTGTTAAGTCTGAAAACCGGATTATTCAGAAAACGCCTTAATTCAAAAGTTTCAAAGGCGTTTTCAGAAAAATCCGGTTTTTGGGCTTTTTTTTAAATATTCGATATTCTTTGCATGATAATGTTTTGTAGAGAAACCCCAGGACTAACTTAACGTTGAAAAGGGTATAGAAGAAGAAGGGCAGAATATACCAATACTCTGTTTGAAAGTAGTGCCAGTGACTGAAAAATTGAGGAATAATAATAGTTAGCGTGGTATTGACATGTTATGCGGATGGAAGAAAGTCATGTTAGCAGAAAAGTGTTAAATATGAATGTAGATGCATATACAAGTAGAGGTAGGCCAAAGAAAAGATGGTTGGATTCTGTGAAAGATGATATGGGTAAGAAAGGAGCGAGTACTGACATATAATAGAATTAATAATAATATTTATTCAAAAATTAAATGGTAAAATACAATAAAAATCTTAGTAATTATAAAGGTATTTACAATGTTAGGTGCCTGTACTAGGATAAACCTGTGTCACAGGCGGCAGGAGTGCTTAAAGTACTTATAAGAAACAAATTTTTAAGAATATTATTAACATTAGCAATCTTAAAAAAAAAAACTTTATTAGTTACATGTGAAGTATTTGCATCAGCAGTATTGTAAACTGGGTTAAAGTCAACATTGCACAAATCACGTTCGAGGCTACTCATGTTTATTTTAGATTGTTGCTGCGGGCGATAATGTGCTTAGACAGCGACAAATCCACGTTATGTAGGACGAAGTATTGAAAAAGTACAAAAGTAAAGTCCAGGTCATAAAATTAAATTAGTGTAATACGCTACTAATTGATAAATAAAAATTAGAATAAAACAGCGCTCTAGGCGCCCTCATAATCGATAGAGTTCATATACCGGTATTCGGCTATTTTCCTAGCAGGGCACTCAGAATCTCCCGTCTTGTGGTTGTTAGGCTTTTTAAATCGCGTACATGATGCACATTTCGGTGCGTCAGCTTTTTTCGTGCATTCGGACATGGAGTGTCCTGCTTCACAACAATGTCCACAAGTAGAATTTTCTTCTCTGCATGTTTTTGCTGCATGACCATATTGCTGGCATTTGTAACATCTAGTTACAAGAGTAAAGTCCCTGATAGGACAGGACGTCCAATTTATAAATAGTCTTGATTGAGAGATTAGGGCTTTACGTATGTTAGCTGGAACTTCAATAATGTAGTTACAGGTCGCAGCATCTTTCTTCCCTGATTTGTGGCTTAATTTTACCAAGGTCGAGAAGGATTCTACGGACATCTCTGGAAACTTGTCGGCTACGTTCTGTTCATTTTAGATTTAGTTAGATCACGACTGATAGAGGAGAATGGAAGAGGAATACATGTTGTGCCAACCACACCTAGAGTGGTATAAGGGCAGGGATATGATAATGAATATAACAATACTCTTTAGGAGACTATGCACATTTGTATGGGAAGTGGCCTATAAACCAATAGCGATACTGTTGTTGTATTTATGGGATGATACCTACACTTATGTGCAAAGGGGCATCAAAATCTGACCGAAGCTACTAGAAGTTGTCGTTCTTTCTTGTGTATTAGTGACTGTATCTAGCAGAAAAGCACATTATTGAAGTATAATACAGTCAGAAATAGCCGACTTAGGGGCTGTTTCACCAACCTATCAATAACTGTTCATTAAGCTAATTCGGTCTCTAAACTTTTCAATAGCATTTTTTTGCATTTCACCACATACCAATAGTGATAATGACAAGATTATTGAACACATAAATTAAAGGTCGGATAAAGTGAGCTGTAAGCGTTCTGAGCTGTCAATAGTTTGTTTAGGGTTGTATTTGTCAGATTAACAGGAATTCTAAAGTATTATTTTTCTCAAAACTGCCGAGTCAGATTTTGATGCTCCTTCGCACGTAAGTGTAGTTGAGGTATCCCCCCATAAATACCACAACAGTGTCGCTATTGGTTCATAGGCCACTTCCCATACAAATGTTCCCAGTCTCATAAAGAGTATTGGTATATTCATTATCCACTTTCACCCAGTCTCCTTTTATCAACAAACCGTTTTCAATCTCTTTTCACTTAATAAGAATACATACTTTTAACGGTACAATAACTACGCGTCAACAGAAAATAATTTTTAAACTTTAAAACGGTTTGGAATCGTAATTTTGTCGTCAAATTAACGAACAGCCGTAGCTTAAATGGGATGCGATGGCGCGTAACTGAAACAGTCATTTCTATATTTGGCGAAGTATTGTGGGATGAGATCAAAGGAGTTTTAAATATTTTGTGTGTGCAGAGGATTATTTAAACCTTAGTAACTCTGGCCAATAAGCATCGTGTTGCTGTTGGAGGTTTGTAGAAATTAGGTACCGGTAAATCAGGGCCTCTTTGACTTTGTGGGTAATATTGACAGCTTTTGGGGCGACTTTAATAATAAATTAATAAATTAGGGTATATTGGGAGAAGGTTCGATGCCATAGAATAGTCGGTAGAAGGTCGTTCGGTTTTATGGGACCGCACATTTACTCGAAACTCAATAATCGACTCAAAATTCTTCAACTTACTCAAAGTAAATGTAAAATTATGGTTACAAAATGGTTTCTTACTCTGGACTATGACATGACTGAAAATATAGTAACATAAATAAAAAATAAAAATTGGTACAGATACCTACATATCCCTATTGATATATTACTCAATATCACAAACTTTAACAATATACATCCTCAGGTACAATATCCAGACACTCTCAACACCAACACAACTATGTATCCTAATTCATACACTCACACAGAAACCCCATATAACACACAACATACATGCATACCTTTACATACTAGGTTATTTCTTTGTGCATTGTCATTTATACACACTAGGTTATTTCTTGGTACAACTGTGGTACAATGGTATTGCTTTTCTTTGTGTAATGATATTAGTTACGTATTATGTAAACATGTGTAATAACAAATTATGTAAACGGAACGAAGGAGCCTGGATCTCACGACACAGGGAATCCTAGTGTGAGTTCCAGGAATCAACGCAAACCAAATGTAGTTTCCTGAAAAATAAATTATTCTTATTTTTATATTCTTAAATAACATTAGTCTATTCTAGCAGTTTGGCGCACTTTTTTCAAAAGTCACGTGATACCTACATCCAAGATCTTCACTCTAAGGGCCGAGTCACACCGGAATGGCAGAGACCGGCAGCGACGCGGCGAGCACTTTCAGTGTGAAATAATTTAAAACTTTATCTACATACTTAACACGTTGACGGACAGGGCTGCCATGACATTCGCTTTTGGACTATAACTACTGACAGAGCGGCTATAGCAGTCCAAGTTGGCCGTCGCCCTCACGGCAGAACTGCTAAGACAGACGTTTGATTCATACAAAATAATGAAAAACGTTACTTAGTGTCACTTGTCAACTTTTCCCAATCCTCTCAGTGTCCATTTGAGCAGTTTTTATACTCAAAAAACTTTTTATACAAAAACTAGTGTCAAAGTGGTGTGCATCAGTGTCCGTCAACGTGTTAAAAGACCAGTATCGCTTGAAAAGCTTGTAAAGGTCGCGAGGCCGCCCGCGGTGATGCGAGCGGCCGCGCGCCATGCGCGTCTTGTCGATGGTTCTGCCCGCGGCTGCCATCGGCGACGCGAGGCCGCTCGTGGAACCGCGGGCGGCCGTACGTCGTACGTCCCTCACCCCCATGGACCCATATATCCCACTTTCTTTTTTTCCTTTGTTTGTTTCTTTCTTTTTCCGCAATAAGTGCTATAATAACCAATTCCATCATGCTCACTCCAAACACACGAGTTTCCTTGCCGAATGTAGAAACTAAACTAGTCAAGAGGAGACTAGGCGCGTAGGGTCTGGAGGTCACGCGAGGCCGCTAGCGGCAACGCCGGGGGCCGCTGGCGGCCGCTGGCGTCGCCGCCGGCCGTTGCCATTCCGGTGTGACTCGGCCCTAATCATCTTTCAACATCTGGGTTAGCAAAAACACTAGAACCACCTCCAAATAAAAGATTAATACGCAAACCTAAACACTTGTACTCTTCTTCATACGAAGACGACTTGCCTCTGATGGCATTGAAACAAGAGAAGACAAGAGATGAAGACGATGGAAACCTGTGCACCATTTGCAAATGCGACTATCAACACTACACACTAAAGAGAGATTGGATCTGCTGTGTGAGGGTCCTAAAAAGTCATATGAATGTCAACGTTGTGAAGATTCAGACTAAAATTTTGATAATTTTAATATGTTTATTTTAATTATGTTGATTAGTTTCTTAAAAATGTTTAATTATTGTTAACGTCATGACTGATTTTATGTGATTTCTAAATACGTCTATTATTAATGAAAAACTAAGCGAAAGTTACATATTTTTTGTTTTAAAGGTGTCGAAGTAAACTGACAACAATTAACATTGACTTTCAAGCAAATCTAATGGCCCCACATTTCGGGTAACTTTGAAACAGTTTTAAAAAAAATATATAAAATCAATGGAGAGTCTGGGACTTCTGTTTTCACACGCATCTCAAAGCCAAGACTTCAATTGTTCTGATGAGGTAGAATAATCTTGAATTACGATTGTATTTTGTCGTGTAATCTAGAAAAACCTCCTCAAACGTGTCAATGTAGCCCCAGTTTACGGTAAGTATTTACACCGAAAGAAAAAAAAAAAGAAGAAAAAAAAAAGAAAACTCCGAGGTGCGGGCCGGTATTGAACGTAGACACATGTAAAATGTTGCTCTTGGCAATAACGTGGTTTTAGTGGCCGAAGATATTAAGCTAAAATTCCAGTATAAGCTGATTTCGCATTGTATTAGCTTTTCGTACAACGAGAGGTCAGCGTATACTGGAGATTATAGCTCGAAGTGTACATAGTAACTCAATGACAAAACCTCCCAATGTGTGACTTGTTTTATTCATTTTTATTGAATATTTCATCAGAATGCCTATTTGTATAACTTTTGTATAGCTCAAGCTGAATTAACACGTGGAAGCAAACGTTTCCGTAAAACTTTTAGAGCGGTTTTCTATAACTAGGGTTCTTTCTGATCTGAGGTCACTGTTTCTGCATATTAGAAATTATCTACGAGTAATGAAGCAAAAACTGTGCAATGAATAATATTGAAAGAAAAAATGCTACGTGTATTAAAAAGGATACTGATGCCGAAACAGAAGTTTTTAGAATTTCTGTCCATTTATCTGTTTGTATGTTTGAGCTTCACGCCAATACTATTCGACTGATTTAGTTCAATTTGGCAAACAATTTCGTTAAATAGCGGGTCAGGTTATAGGGATATAATTGTCACGCTATTGAGTGTGGGAGATGAGCTTATGTTTTCGTAGGCAAATTTGCAGGTACAGCTGGTATTAAATAAAACCATTTTTCTATGTATATGTTACCGCTAATAGCCGAAGTGTGGCTACACCTAGTTTTAGCCGGGTACAACTAGGTGCAGCCGGCCACATGCGGTTAAACTTAGATGTATCCTACTTATCCTCGGGTAGAACTAGGTTTACCCTTCATCATAGCGGGTAGAACTAGGTGCAGCTGCACACCGGTGGTTAAGGGGAACCCCGACACGGATAGGTAAGGTTCGAAGGGAATGACGGGGGCTAGAGTGAGCGAGCGAAGCGAGCGAACGAAGCCCCCGTCATCCCCTTCGTGTTAGGTTACTTTAAATCCTGCAGACAGAAATAGGAGCCCCGCTCCGCGGGGCTCCGTCGACTTAAGCTACACCTAGTTCTAACCAACTGCTACTGGTTGCACCTAGTTGTACCCGGCTAAACTTAGGTGTAACCGCCATTCGGCTTTTACCCGTAACATATATACATATATAAATAATTTTTCTATAGTATACAGTTTTATTGAGGTTTTGATTTCATCATCATGACTATTATGAAAGTCAGTAAAAAAAATCAGAGAAGACACAGAAACTGAAAAAAATGTATTAAGTAAAAAATTTTTATGGTTGAAGTGATTAAGTACGGTACGTCAACTAAATATATTTATCTTTAATAAATAAAATAAAAATTAATCGCGGAAATGTATGTACGCGCATAACTTTTGAACGACTGCATCAAATTCGATATTTTTTTTTTGTCTGTTCTTTATTGTCAGGACAAGGATTCAAAGAAAGCAAAAAAAGAAAAAGGCGGTACGAAGTTAGCCGGGTCAGCTAGTAAGTAGTAAATAAGTAAATGTTGTGATTAAAGATAAACAAACACAATCAGTCAATTACTGTCCCACTGCTGGGCACGGGCCTCTTCTCAGTATGAGAAAGGTTTAGGCAATGAGGTTATATAATACTAGAGGAGCAGCGTCCTTCTAACAAATTCAGAAAAACGTAACCACTTACGAGTTTAAAGTGGTAGCTTTGAAACGGATATATAAATTATGTCAATCTGTCAAAATACTATATATTTTGTCTCATTTCTTCTACCGTCAAACTAATTATGTTGGAATGAGATAAGACACTGTTATCGGAAAAACGGCCAGAGTTGCCAATGATCTACATAATTTCCCCAGAATAAATGAAGGTGTTAATGAAATCAATTACTACGAAAGGTCGAATTATGTGCATTAAGGAAGAAAAAAAAATGCGTCAACGTAAATATTGTATTTATTTTTTAGTAACTATATTTCAATAATTTAGACTTATAGGAACGTACATTGGTCATTCACTAAACTCCTTACAGTCTGACAAAATCAAAATCGTTTTTACTGGTAACACTGATGGCAAAAACAATGTTTGATAAATTTATTTGGTCTCGTAATGTTTTTTTGGATAATCTTACGAAAATTTAGCACCACTTGTTTTATTGATCTTTTCAGATCATGACCAATCGTGACTCAAATTTTAACTGCACAATTTAACTGTACATTTTACCATTTAGATAATTTTTATCGCGGAGCAATCTCTCACTTGACGTCAAGCTGACAACTGAAGTCAGATATGCCTGCGGACATGTACGACGTAGTAACGCGGCGGTGCCGTACACTGCTGATCAAGTCCTATATAACATCATTGGGTTTAGGCCTAAGTCCACCACGCTGGCCTGGTGCGGGTTGGCGGACTACACACACCATCGAGAACTTTATGGATGAAGTGATAATCAAGTTCTGATCCGCACATGAACTTGAAGTCAGAGGTGCGGGCTGGTTTCGAACTCGAACCCTCCCGCATGAAAGGCTCCCGTTCGACCGCTAGGCTATCAATGTTTTTATTGCAGAAAATATGTTTTTTTTAATTGTGAAAGTTTAGTAATAGAATAAATAATGCGTTCTATGAGTTTGTTCTGTAAATGATGAAATGTCAAATGTGGGACAATAAACACGATGCTTGTTATTGCGGAGCGTTTCACATTGAATTTTAAATTACAAATTATAATACATTGTGGATAAAACTAAGTGATAAGAGCCACACTACTAGAGACCGTAACTACGGGCGATAGTAGGCCGGAAAACTAACAGTGCGTCCAGAACGGATTTTTTTTACGACGTAGACTGACACGTTATCTATATAAATGAAAAGAAAAGTCCTGGCTGACAGACTGACTCATCAACGCTCAGCCCAAACCCTCGAACCTAGAAAGCTGAAATTTTGCACAGAGCCTTTTATAATATAGACAAGGAATAACGAGTTCAAAATTTCACGCAAGCGAAGCTGCGGGCAAAAGATAGTTGTGGATAAAACTATGGGAGAATTCACACGTACCACAACCACACCATACTGCAGTGAAAAAAAGTGGTCACGCAGTGGTAACGTGTGAATAGTGTCGCTGCAACTTCATGCAATTGCGTTGTAGTTACTACAAAATGTCGATGTGGTTGCGTTGTCGCTAGGAGTTGCGATGTGGTCACGTTGTGGTTAGTGTTTGCAGACAGACAGATCGACTCCGACTTTCGTAGACATTGCGTCGATGTAACGTTGTGTTTGCGAGGTGGCCGGCCGCTAGTGCGCGGTGTCGCTGGTGGTTGCGTTGTGGTCGGTATCGCCCACGCGGTTGAATTTGGCGATAAAATGTGGTCCGTGTTTATTAAACTATTAATTTTCATACAAACTAGTACCCGCCCACGTGTTGTTTGTTGTGCGGCTGTGGTGCAGTTGTGTTACGTGTGAAACAAGCCTAAATGATAACCGCCACATCATGGTAACTAACCTTTTCGAATTTGGAGTAACTTGAAATAATCAAAATATTTTATGTCATTTTAATAAGTGTCTACTGAACTCTAAAACTTGGAACACAAAATAAATAATGTCGCAGTTATAATTTTTCAGACTGTGTATTTAATATTGACCGTGACGAAAATAATTAATTTCCAAAAAAAAAAAAGTTTGCTTTAGCTTAATGTAAATAAGTAAAGAGATGTAAATTTGCGCAAAAGTAATTAAGAATGATATTTAAGCCAATGTAGCGAAAAAAACGTGGAGTTAACATTTGTAAATTGTAGAAAAATGTTGCTCAAGAGTGCTATTATTTTTTACTTTTGTATTTGGTTTTGCGATGGGGTCTTGCACAACCGATACGACGGGCACAAAACAACAAAAGAAGATTTATCTTATTATGAAAAATATGGTACAGTAAAGTGAGTACATACTTTTTAAGTTTTTTCCCCCGCGTGGGGACGGACTAGAATATAAAACTTCCTTGCCGCACGCTGGTAATAGGTCACACCGATAATTCAGCCCTCATCAAGCTGTTTAACCCCCCCCCCCCCCCCAAGCCCCCACCAGCGACGCCCTAAGCCGAGGTCCGAGTCCCACTAGGGTCTCTAGGGTCACTAGGGTCACCCTTAGTGCTGTTGTTGCTAGTAGTCATGATGTTAGTGTAGTACAAGTAGTTAGCTTAGGTTAAGTATTTTCCTTCTCTCCCATTGGCTGGAGACCCTTGATGGTAGGAGCTATACGGTCCGCACCCTCAGGTTGAAGTCGAGCGCCAAAGAATTTACTGTGTTTCGTCGTGTGTATGTGAGAGCCAGAGGGGTATAGGGGAATCTCTCTATAACTCTTTTATTTCGATTCGTGGTTCAGACCTTGTCTGCGCTTACCATCAGGAGCGACTAGTATCACGAGAATAAAAAAAAATGTTTTTTACTAAAAAGTTTAAAAATCTTATTCACGTTCATGAAAAATATTTAAACGAATATTTTACGATTTGTGTAGGCCCCATAAAATGGTTAACCACTTCTGATAAAATGTCCTTTGCAAAGAAAATATTGCTAAAGTTGCAAATGACATTTCAATAATAGTAAACGTTATTTCAAAAATAGTAAATGTCATTTCAATAATAGAACATGTCATTTCAATACTAGAAAATGTAATTTCAATAATAGAAAAGTTAATTTCAATAATAGTAAATGTAATTTTAATAATAGTAAATATCACTTCAATAATAGTATTTAGCACGTGCTGTAATAGTTAATTCAAATCCACCGGGGATATCTCAATCTAACAAAAAATAATAATTTATAATATCACCGGTGACTTTGTTAAAGCAAGTGTTAAAATTTCAAAATTAGATAATTTTAGGTTCCATATTTTTTTTTTGTTTTTTTTTTATTGTGTTTCCCTCCTTTGGTCATGAATTAAGAAAATTTATATATTGGACCTTCTAATCCGTAACCCCAAATATGACCTAAAATATAAATACAGCTGATCACAGCTCAAGATAGATGGATATCAGGGCATTTTTTATGAAATCTTTGAACAGCTATTTCTCTTAAACCATTCATTTTTGGGGAAAGCTGTAGAACAAAAGTTATACATTATTATGGGTACTTTAACCTTTCAGTTTAGTATCCCCTTTCCGACTAACCTTGTACAGTGATTATAAATTACTCTCCACATTAAATGTTCACGGTTCAAAGTTTTTAAGTAGTCCAATCAAGTGCGGTACACATCCGCACTTGATTGGACTACTTAACAACTTTTTTTTTGTATCTGGCAATAATGTTACAATTATGTTTCAGCAATTGCACTATTTACATAGAACCATGCAATGCAAGTGATTGGAGACGCACTGACGGGACTTGCAACAACCTCAAGGATCCCGCAAGAGGAACCCACTTCGCGGCTATGCATAGGCTACTGCCCGCTCATTATTTTAATGGTACACCGCCTTAGAGCGCAACATTTTTTTGCTTATTTTTTCATATTTCGTATAGACTATCATAGTTATAAAGGGCGCCCGAGTCGCGCGCCCAGTACGCTGCGTATCGAGCGCGCGTTGGACGCTCAGTTTAGGCTCGTCCAATGCGACAAAATATCCACATTTTTTGCTGTTACATTTAAACCGTCAACATGATGTTTAGTGCTGTGGTTCTTAAAACTACAAGGAAAAATAGTAAAAAGTGAGTGCACAGAGGGCATCCGGGAGGGGAGCGCGTTATATATATGTGTGACGCGCACTCTGCGGACGGCAGCGCTTGATATAATCCGTTGCAATTCATATTTTTTAAAGGCGCTTGAAACGCAGCGTATTGCCCACGCGTCTTGGGTGCCTTTTATGACTTAGTCCCTTATACCGTGCCGCCATGCCGTTTATGCCGAAAATTCATTGCGCGTCACGAAAACCACGATCACGCAGCCCACGTTAGCTCTTTCAGGCAGAATTAGTTATCACTTGTTTAAACAAGTTTTATCTGAAAATTGTTTTTACGGTAACATACAATACATGAATATGCACGTTACAAATTAAATTAACGCGTGAAAAAATAAATAAATTTAAATGTTCAATTTGTTATTAGATTTTTTTAATCGTCTGTATCGCATACGGCTATACGTGGACCAGTTTGCAACAAGTTAGATCTAGCTATGCTTTTGTTTGTGACATCACAGTTAAGCGTTTGTGTCTATAGATAGTTCAATCCACGAAAACGCGCCCTAATCTTTGTCTAAATTGTTTCTTCTTTGTTTCTCTTAAACTATCGAGTTTTGGGAAAAGTTGTAGAACAAAAGTTATTCATTATTATGTGTACTTTAACACCCTTTCGGATTAGTACCCCCTTTCTGACTAACCTTGTATAATATACCTACCTACATAAATATAATGTTATCGATCATTCAGAAAGGAAATGCTCCCTAATTCTACTGATAATGACTGAACATTGAAATTACACATAACATTATAAACTATCGTTACAGGTTCTTACGCAAGAAAATCCGTGACAGGCAAGGATTTGCCTTTACCAAGACTCTGTCGTACTACTTTATTACTAGAAGGGGTATCTCATCATCAAGAGTTAAGTCTGCTAGTGAATTCTTTCGGTATATTCATGTTCATCGATGTTGGATCCGTTCACGATATAAGTAAGTAAAAACTAGTATAATTTAAATATGTCAGATCCGGTGCAGATACTATGAAATATAATATACAGCAAGTTAACTAACAAAATGCGTTTCCGTTAACCAGCAATACTATAGCGTCTGTACATAGTAAAAAACACAAAAAAAAGTGAAAATACCAAAAAAAAAAACATATTTCTAGGTACGTAGCATTCAAAGATTCAATTTTTGAATAGAAATAGGTAGGTGAAATTTTCATTATAAAATAATTTTCCCGGAAAAAATATCAATTTTGCGTGGTTACTAAGTCAAACTTAAATTAAATACTACGCTTGTCGCTCATGCACAGTATCAGAGAAAGGGACTCTCTTACCACTTAACGCTCTTTGGACTGTGGTAGAACAAATTGAGCGCCGTGATTCACTCCCGTTCGCTCTATGTTAGGGCCGTCCTGCATCAGAGTGAGAGGATATGCCTATTTTTTTTTTTCAAAAATTTTTTTTTTTCATGACATTCATTGCCTAAATAAAATTTGGATGGTGATTAAAAAATCAGGCTGTACATGCGCCTATCAATGTGGAAAACAGGGGCCTAATTCTCCTAAAATAAATTGTTGCCAAACGCAATCGAACCACAAACGACAGTCAGTTTTTGTTTTCGAAAACTTTCAAAATGATTGATTTTGTTTTTTGTGTCAAAAAATTTGATAACTTTTGAAATTGAGAACTGTCTGAATGAACGGTTCGGCCTTGGTTCGGTTGTGATTTATCAAGATTTATTTTAGGAGAATTAGGCCCCAGGGCAACATCGCATTTAACCTACGACCTTACCCACCTTACCTACCATACTATTTTGGTATTAAACAGGCCGTTCGGGTTTTTTTTGATTATTAATTGTTTCTTTCTCTTATTTATTTTTTTGCTTATTTTTTTATTTTAATTTATTGATGACGTACGTTAACGGGTTTAAGGGAGCGCCATCTGTTATTTAACATGCCGTATATTTCATCGTTAAGTATCTGAAGATACTGACCGTTATTAACAGATTCTATCACATACAACACCAATGCGAGGAAAATTATCTGCAGATTTAAATTCTATTGACTAAATGTATCGGTTTTCATATTTATTTTTATCGTAGTATTTTATGCGTGTGTCATACCTTCAGATAATGTAAGTTTCTATGGGCAGATGCAGATACGTTATAGTGCACCGTTTGTGATAGCCTTGTAGGATAACTTTTTCATCATCATCCTCTAACAACAGTTCACCTTCTTTTTAATTATATTAAACCTTTTTTGTATCACAGGCCACATCGTTTTTGATTGTAATATTCGAAATTAGAAAGCACTCGAAAAAGAAACAGAAGCAAAGTTGCTTTTGCGGGTGATTCCAAAGGCTCAGCAGTACAGTCACCTTCAAGTTAACACCAGTCCGCTCACTTTCCTCGTCGCCTCTAGAATCACCCGCAAATGTAACTTAGTTTCTTTTTCGAGTTCTTTCCAATTTCGAATATAATAATCAAAAACGATGTGGCCTGTGATACATACAAAACAGGTTTAATATAACTAAAAAGAAGGTGAAATTTCGGAAGAGGATGATGATGAAAAAGTTATCCTAGAGTTTTATAATGATGTTCACAGTTATACGTACTATTTTCGCCATAAGTTGCAGGTACAAAAATTTTCCTGTATCTATTTGAGTCGTACAATGTCATAAATGATACAATCTTTCTAAGTTAATAGAAGACACCACTGACTTATGGTAAAGGAAAACATTGTTAGGAAATTGAGAAGTAATGGTCTGAAAAATCCAGGACGCAGGAAGCAAGCTTGGTGATCAACGCTCAGGCTAAGCATATGCTAGGATGCTGCGACGCAGCTCGAAGACACATTCGAGTTTTAACTAGTACAAAGAATAGACGAGTTCGAGTTGACGAACATTTTTTTTAATAGTCTGGATGATTAGTATCATACAAACAAGGTTCACAACGCACTAATTCAATTAAATGTTCAGTCAGTGCAATAAAATTCGAATTAACGGTAAAAAACACGTGTCAACATGCACGCGTCGCACAGAAATCTGTGCCGGCACTACAACGAGGCGCAGGGCAGGACAAACGCATGTCTGCGTTCATGCATTACAACATCTGCTCTGCCCTGCGCTGCGTGCACCTGCGTCACCTGCGTCTCAGCATACGCTTAGCCTCATTCCTTAGCAATGTTAGCAGAAGTAGTCCCTGCAGTAGGACTGTTACAGTACGAGGTTGAATCAGAAATGATACGATGCTAGTCCCTCCAAAATTTAAGTGCTGGGCACTTGTCGGTGTAGCAGTCTCCATCTTTCTCTATCCAGAGCCAGTTCCTTCTCTTCTCTGTCTCACTTCCGTCCTTTCCTTCAATTGATCTGTGTATTTTCTACTTGGTCTACCTGGTTTTCTTTTTGCCTCTAATTATCTTCTAAGATATTGGTTATAAAACTTTAGTGTCGCAGTAAGTGATCAATCATTTTCCCCCTTTTTCTTTGTATACGTTTTAGAATTTGCTTTTTTTCTTTGACTCTACTGTCTGGATGTCTTCGTTGGTTACTTTTCCGTCCTGACTGAATGACACTCTTTTCATTCGACGCCAGCACCACATTTCAGAAGTTTCCAATCTTTCTCGATCTTTTTGGTGTAAAAATATAAATTTATTTTCAGACAATTTCCTGTTATCAAAGACTGATTGCTGCCAGAAGGAGCACAGGAACGATTACCAGTGCTCACCGAACATAATACCGGCGGACGATCCCGTCCACAGATTCTCCGGAATTGATTGCTTGAACTTGACCAGGCCACTCACCTATCAAGACTTTTACTGCACCAAGGACACTGTACCTGCACCAGTGAGTTTCTCTTTAAATTCTTCTTCTATCGTGTCGGTATGAGTTATACTATAGATTATGCCATAGTGAAAATCTTAGCCAATCAGTGAGGTTGGTAGTGGTGCACCATGTACAGACTATTAGTATTTATTACACGCCGTTATGTTTAAGTCCCTTGTAAGAGAGGGCGAGCCTTTTGCCATCAACCGGGCACATATCCAGACTCCGGGCTTCCTATTGAGAAATTCCACACGGAAAAACCCAATAATACTTTTTCTGATCTGGGGATCGCTCAGCACTCGCGCTTGGGACTATAAGATCAACGAGGCATTTCTTTAGTATATGGTCGTAAATAAAGATTAGTTCATGATTATGGTTGGTTGGTTTTTGAATTTCAAGCAAGCCTACCTGTGGGAAAAGTCTTTAATTTGCCTTTATTTTTACAAGCTCACCTGACAGACCTTGTTTTGTCCAGAAAAAAGAACTCAGTTTTTCCCAAACTTTTCAATTCTCCAGTAGCAGCTTTTCCAATATTAAACATTTTTTAAACATCGGGATAAAAGTTATTTTGGCCTCTTAAAGTTTTTTTTCGCGAGTAGACCCGATCTATATTTTTATAATGATTTCCAACATTACTTTCCAATAAAATCTAATTCGAGAGAGTATGTAATAATATTTTTAAAAAAACCGATCCAGCCGTTCTCAAGTGATGACCAACGAACGGCAATTAGTTTTTATTTATTTGGTTGTAACCTTGTGGTTAATCGGAAAGGGTGTACTAATCTGAAAGGGTGTTAAAGTACCCATAATTTTTAGTATCTTTTGTTCTACAACTTTCCTCAAAAGTCAATAGTTTTAGAGAAATAGCTGTTCTAAGATGTAATAAAAAATACGCTAAAATCTATCTATCCTTAGCTATGATCAGCTGTGTTTATGTGTTTACATTTTTGGTCATATTTGGGGTCACGAATCAGAAGCTCCATTTTCTGAATTCGTAACTGAAACAGGGAAGAAGAATTTCTGAAAAAACTAAAATGAAAATATTTTTTTATGGAAATAAGAACTATCGTATTTTGGAATTTTAACACTTGCTTAAAAACAGTCATCAGTGATACTTTAAGTGGGCTACGGATTAGTAACCCGTTTCCAACTAATCTAGAAAATAGCAGAACATATAAAGACCGAACGATATTGTTACAATGAGAGACTAAAATGTTCACTAATTGTTCACAGATTGTAGAAGCAACTGTGTGTTACGATTTATCCAACATTTACAATTTCCATGATGGTAGTGATCAAGCAGTAAGATCTTTTACTGGTGGAAAATTGGCGGTTGAAGAAGAAGACGGCAAAACTTGGCCCCCAAATGGACCTATATCTGACTGTCCTCTTAATGAAGGAAAAGAGACCAGATGCTTCAAAAATTGTAAGTGATTTTTTACATTAGCTTTAGAATATTTTTTTGTAGAACGACTTGACTTTGAAGTCCCTCCGTGTAGAATACCTACAGTTTCTGGATAAATTGATAGCTGACCCTAAGAGCGGTTACGCACCGCATCTAATCCGAATCCGTGAAAATACGATCCGAAGTAGTCATAGAACTATTTTTATGGTAGTTTACGCACTAGATCCGACTTCTGTCACCCGATTTCTATCCATCTTCCGAATTGGAGACTCATGTCTCCAATTCGGAAGAAATATTGACGGACCAAAGTAACCGTAATACTGTTTGTATGAACGCTTTCGCATTACCTCGGATTCAAATCGGGCATATGCCAAAGATGGCCCCTGAATTGCTTGGATTTGGATCAGAGATCGGATTAGTGCGTAAGTATCTGAAATCGGTCCGAGTGTTATAGACTCTAGATCCGTATTTTCACGATTTCGAATCGGATGTAGTGCGAAAAGCAATATCCGAATTCGGTCCGAGTTTTTTATAGCCGTATTTTCACGGATCCGGATCGGATGCAGTGCGTAACCGTTCTAATGCAGTCTACACACAAAACCCGCCGACCTGCCGACATGAGTCGTCGGCTTTTTTGTCAGTGGGTTAGTCGGCGACTTCACATCTCGTTCAAGTAGTAGAACTTTGTCGGCGGCACGAAATCAGTAACTTTTTTGGTAGATAGTGACTGCCGCGTGTAGGAAAGTGACGTGTGTTGTGTTTCTCGAATAATTCAGCCTACATTTACCTAAACATGGATAGTGATACTGATCTCAATTTCAATTCTTTATTGCAATCCATAATGTACACAGTCATACAGATGGTAAGCATTAAATATGGAAACAATTATGGATCCTGTCGGGCACAGCAAAAGTTTTAATAGGTAGGAGAGAGGAAGAGCGCTTTAATAATTTTTCTTATTACTAAATATTTAAATTATTTCTGATACATTTAGTTATTTTAAATATTTTTTCACTTAGTTTATTCATACGTGTAAGTTTATCTATTTATTTATTTGCCATATTAAATTATATATTCTTGTTTATTCTCATTGTTTATCTATTGTTCGCTTAAACATTTAGTATTGCAATTAGTAGGTATATTTAATAAAATTATGTACACACATCAAAAGTGTCTAGGGATCAACATATATTTTTGCAATAACTTTTCTCCTGATTGATATTAATTAAAATTTTCTTTAAGGATTCATCAAATAAAGTGTTTTCGTTTGTCACAGTAACGATAAACCAAGTCACCTTTGCATTAATAAAGAAATTTGCCATTTTCCTAATAAAGGGATTTTTGACATTTGAACCACTAACACAAAAGTTCGAAAAAAAGACTGAAATAACAGTTTTCTTTAAAATTTTATTGGGTAACTTAAACAATTAATAATCCGTGTTTCTACCGCGAACACTAACAACACAAGAACATCGGTTTGGCATACTCAAAATGAGTTCATCCAAATCACGCTGTGGAATGGCCGCCCATGTTCGTTGCAACAACAAAAAAAGGTCTTCTTGCGACTGGATACCCTCCATATTCGGCAGAGCTCTTCTCTGTAGCATATCCCATGCATGCTCAATCGGGTTCAAGTCTGGCGACTGAGCAGGCCAGGGCAGGACATTGATGTTAGCTGCGGCGAGAGTCTGTCTTACAACTCTTGCGGTGTGCGGTCGTGCATTATCATGCATTAACTGAAATAAGGGACCGATTTGCGCTTGTAGAGGAACGATGACGTCTGATACAATCGTCTCAGCATAAATTTGAGCGTTGAGGTTGCCTCTGATCCAAATCAACTCAGTTCTTCCGCCGATCCAAATACCCGCCCATACCATGATGGTTCCACCACTATAAGGATGGACTTCCTGGCAGGATTTTGATCGCTGTTGGCGTCCAGGGGTTCTCCAGTGTCGTATACGTCTTGTATCCGGTCTCATACCAAAACGAGACTCATCAGAAAAGCACACGAAACGCCATTGTTCTTCTGCCCAATTTCTGTGTCCAAGAGCCCATTGATATCGAATCCTACGATTGTGCATTGCTATAGGTGATACCCGTAGCGGTCTTCGGGAATGAAGGTTCACTTCATGCAAGCGGTTTCTGACTGTTTGGTCGCTAATTAAGTTCCCTGAAGAGTGATGAAGCCTCACGGCTAACATCATGGCGGTTATTGTTGGAGCTCTTCGAGTTAAGATTTGAATGTATCGGTCTTGTCTCCGTGTGGTGCAGCGATACCGTCCTCCATGGCGCTCAGCCACGGTACCAGTGCTTCGGTAACGTGTCCAAAGTCGACTGATAACACTCTGACTTGTATTCAGAGCTAAAGCCACAGTACGTTGCCGGGAACCAGCTTCTATCATTCCCACGGCTCTGAGCATTTCTTCCCTGCTTAAATGACGTCGCCGCTCCATAATAACGTTGGTTTTAATCAGTAGTAGGGAAACAGTAGCACTAATAATGTCTTCAATGCGTTGTATGTTTTTATAGGGAAAATATTGACAGCTGATTTTCATCTTTTACTCGAATTTGATTCACAGTTCCTGATTCAAATTATGAAATGCACCAAAAAGGATCCATATAAATTTATAAAATCATAAATTTATTACAAAGCCACATCTCAATCTCAAGAAATCCGCATAAAAATGCTTGATCCCTAGACACTTTTGATGTGTGTATTACAATTAATAAGTTTTAATATTAGATCTGTGTGACACGAATGAAAAAAATAATAAAAAAAACCTTGAAAGGAGTATTTACATTATTTTATTTTTCTTAGATCTCAATGGGTTGTTGCCAACAAGTCTATTTACCGTATGGTTTATGAGAAATCACAACGACATTGCCGAGAAACTGGCCGCTGTGAATCCATGTTGGGACGACGAAAGATTGTTCCAAACGGCAAGAGATATTAACATTGCTATGTCGCAGCAAATAAATGTGTATGAATGGATGGTAGCTGTCATAGGTAAGATACCAATTAATACCTATATCATTTACACCGTGGGTCCGAGGTACCCGAAAGATTTTAAGCTTCGATTCCGATGCCTAATTGGAGAAGAATAGCTATACAAGGTTAGTTTTAGTATACACTAAACCTGAAACTAGTTTGTTCAGAATCACTAGGAGAATCGATTGACATATTTTTTACACCACATTTTTTTTTTGTTTTTTTTTTTCATAAATTTCAGTTTTGTTTCAGTAAGTTTCTACCCATAACAGTTGACGGGAATAGATACCTTGAGGCTTGAAATGGTCCGCTCGGTCAGTTTCCGTGTATTAGACAACCCCTGCATAGCACAACTCAGGCATTTCACACTTTTTTTGCGAACTTTACGCGACATAAACTAAGGTGTAACTTGGAGATTTACTAAAACAAAACACATATTCAGGCAGTTCTGATGAAAATCTTGTTGGGGTGTCTCGGTTTTCGCATAAAGTAAAAATAACGTTGTAATATAGTTTGTTGAAAAAAGCTTAATTTTCGAAATATTCATTTTTTAATGAAATTCACAAATCGAAAAATATCTATGGTAACAAGTCCCAGGAACGCGGTGTTGCAACTTTTGTCATACCATACCCCTCTCGCCGTATGTCTTATTTGACGGGCTTTTTGTGAAGTGAGAAGTTTCTTATCCACTCACATGATAATTCATAAATGTTGCCAGTTCAACCTAAGGTTTTGTTTACAAGGAAGCACTAAAGTTAATTTATTCATAAGGAAAAGTTTTTTTTTTTCACTTTTTTCTTGTTTTATTGATAATAACATTTGACTCTTAATACCATCAGAAAGGCGTGGTTAAAATCTTTCGGGTACCTTCGGACTCACGGTGTATAAAATGTTACTAAATTAGCATTTTACTTAAAAAAATTGAATAACTGATTTATTGATGTGTTTATCATATTTGCTGATAAGATGTACCAAAAGATTTTTTTATTTATAACTTTGTGAGAAAAATACCAAAGGAAAGAAACTACCTACTACTGCTACTTTAATAACTCCAAATAGTCTTATTTGGAGTCTTGTATCGTGTCGGCACGAGCTATACGAGAATAAGTCATACCGTGGTGAAATGATTGGCCAGTTGCCAAGTTTGGTATCGGGGCTGACTGCCCAGGGTGCGACAGACGTAAGTATCGTCATTCGTGGAGGCTCTTTTCATGCACCCCCATTTGGAGTTATTATAATAGGAGTACTAACTTTAATTTGTTATTAAAATACAGATTTGATATACAAGGTTAGACGGAAAGGAGGTACTAATCCGCAGTCCACAAAAATATCACTAATTACTGTTTTAAAGCAAGTGTTAAAATTTCAAAATTCGACAATTTTATTCCTATGCTAAATTATATTTGTTTTAGTTTTTTCAAAAATTCTTCGTCTCTTCTTTAGTTACGAAATCAGAAAACGGAGCGTCTAATGTGACCTCAAATATGACCTAAAATGTATACACAGCTGCTCATAGCTGAAGATAGATTTTAGCGTATTTTTATGAAATTTTTGAACAGCTATTTCTCTTAAACTATTGACTAATGGGGAAAGTTGTAGAACAAAAGTTATTCATTATTATGTGTACTTTAACAATCTTCGGATTAGTACCATCTTTCCAATTAACCTTGTATATATAAATAAGTAGTGTAGTAGTGTCGTGGTGGTCCGGAGGTTACAGACCCGCTTGTTAAGCACCGGGTTGCGAGTTCAAACCCAGGCATGTACCAATGTGACTTTTTCAATGTTATATGTACTTTCTTAGTTAATCTAAGACGCCACTGATATACGGTGAAGGAAAACATTGTGAGTAAACCTGGACTTAATGGTCTCAAATCGCCAACCCGCAGTGAGCAAGCGTGGCGATCAATGCTCGTTCCTTCTCTGTATGAGAAGAGGCCTTTGCTCTGCAGTGGGACACTTACAGGCTAATATTAATTTTTATTTATTTGATTTATATAAATAGGTACTAACAAGTCCTGTTTCTCTTCAGGTCGCAAGAATTTGTTAAAAGCTGGTGTTATTAGCGAGGATTGTGGTTTTAGGGACCTTTACAATGAACACTTGTACCCTGGGATAACGCTCGAATTCTCTCATGCGCTACGTTGGTTCCATACCAGTCACGATGGATCAGCACAGTAAGTACACTTGGGAGCAAAGAAATCGAGCCACTCCTTTTTTCACGAGTCCTGGTTATTAGTTTTGGTTTCATGAATTATATAATGTCTATCTATTCATACACGAAATATTTTAAGGGATACATCTAAAAGTGGTAAAGAAGCCATTTAAATTAAAAAAAAAGAAAAACTAAGGTTTTTTTTTTTTTATTAACTATTTTTAATTTACTTGATACATATATCAAATACTGGCTCATTACTATTTTCAACATCCATTACGCTAGTGTCGAGGTAGTATTTATTGTCAATGAAGGGGGCATTTTTTTTTTCAAATTTGTACAAATGTCTCTAGCATTATTACAATTATAATAATTACGTAAAATGAAGAACTTATAATTTTTTTTTTCACTTTTCTTTGACCACCTGTAGATGTATCCCTTAAAATATTTCGTGTATGAATAGATAGACCTTATATAATTCAAAATACAAAAAAAAATACCTTCAATTCCTCCTACCAATTTTCATCTCTTTTGGAATTATTCAGCAAAAGTTTTTTTTTGTCTAGTTTGACTGGACTAAAAGGTTAGCCAGAACATGATGATAACTAATAATGGTAATATTTCCAGGATGTACGACACTAACGGCACCTTTATCGATGCCATGTCTGTGACTAACCTTTCGTTAAGGCCTGGTTGGTTGGCAAAAGATAATCACATAACATATGTAACCCAGGGAGCTTTCAGACAAAGATCCAAGGATACAGACCATAGCGTCCATCCTAATGTAAGTTTTACTATTTTCTTTGAATTTTAAGGTAATAAGTAACATTTATTTAATTAATACGTACAAACGCCAGCACATCAAGTTACTACAATCTGTCAAATTTCTTTAATAGATTTTCATCTTTATCGCGAAAGCATTAGGTTGAAGGTTGATTGGGAAAATTTGAATATTTCGGGTAGCTTGACTTACTTGGCGTCTGTACATAAACTCACGCCTTTTTTACATGGGGGTAGGCAGAAATTGCAGAACACCACATCCTACGATCCTTACACAGTCCTTTCGCTTCACACATCTTGTCATACACGCACGTAGCGATGCCCAATATGTCGCTTTGTATCGATATACCGTATCGTGATGTATCGCAACTGATTGTATCGATACATGATAATATCGTATGCCTTTGTATCGATACTGTAAATATCGTATCGAAATATCGTATTGGATTAAAGAAAAAGCAAAAATTTTATCTCCAATGTAGGTTTGCTTTTTTAATATAATTTACAATAAAAAAAAAGCAAATCACTCTCACGGAACCATGACAGCGTAATGAATCAAGTTCTAAAAATGAACTAAACACACAATTACATAGTTTAATAAGATTGTTAGAGTACCTACATTATTAGAAAACATAAAATCAACAAAGTCAAAAGTAATATTTACATTACCTTACCCATCCGCATCGTATAATCGTATTACAAAAGTTAAAGCCGCACCTACAAGTATGGCGATATTACAATAGAAGATTAAGTTTGATTACAATTGTAATCTTTGTTACTTTTATCTTAATATTTCACAAACCAAATATCACTCTAAGTACTCAAAACAATACCATATTTTTGATGCGATATTCCGGCAAACCATACGATACAGCCAAATATCGCATGGCCGTGTATCGATACAAAATATCGATATATCGCATTCCGTTGTATCGATACACCACAATATCGATACGTATCGGGTATCGCGACACGCACGCCGGTTGAGAGTAGCACGCATCTATCCTTTTTGAAGAATATCACCAATAATATCGATAAATGTCCCTCTAGGGCTTCCTCTACTGACGTTTCCACTGACATCCGCCTTATAAATTCCTTTTCTCACTTTAATTTAAACTTTAGTTAAAACACCTTTAATTCTCTTAACATGATCAAACCACCTAAGGCTGCGTTCACACATGCGCGATTTTTTTCGGCGCGAAAGCGTGCGCCCTTCCCTTACGAGTCGCTTGGGCCTCAAAAACTTTGGAATTTATTAGTTAGTCCCTTGTCTTAACGTACATTTTCTATCGATGTAAAGAACACGCGCACGCTCAGCGCCCGAATAGCTATTGCGTAGTACACGCGTCGCAATCGCGCAGCACCCGCGCCGCCGCCACTCTCCCGGCTAGGATGGCAAATGCAATTTGAGATCTATTGATGTGTCATAAGACTTATAAGACTCAAATTATACAGGGTGTAAAAAGACCCATCACATAGCCGAAATCTACGCACTCTGTACATCAAATTAAATTACATTGACCAAAAATAATTGCTGGGAAACGACTTTTATTTTGTGGCATGAAAAAAACGCTTTTTCTTGAAGCGCGCAAATTATGGTTGTGGCGATGCCGCGCGTTTGCATGCGTGCAGCGGCCACGCAGCTGAGCCAAGGCGGTCGTGTGCGTTTGATATTCATTGCGTTTTTGTAACTTCAAATGCGTAATTTGTTAGGAAACATTGAAATTTTTGATAATGTTTGTATGGAAGAAAGTTTAGTACCTATTATGACTTGGAAATCGTTTTTGGAAAAAACTAAAAAAAAATGTTATTTGACCTTCAATATCTCCAAAACCAATGATTTCCCAGGAATGGTTTGTTCGAAAAAAATGATCCCAATGATGGGTAGAATACGTGGTTTTCGTTATCGTTAAGGGTCTTTTTACACCCGATATACAACAAATTTCAAAGCGAGTTAGACGCGGGTGCTGACGCGCGTGGCGTGCGCTTAGCGGGCGCGTGTCATCTGAATGCGCTCTAAGTATACTCCTTTAAATTTTTGTTTCTACATCATTGTTTAAACCGCAACTTTGTTTTACCATATCATTCCGCAATCTATCATACAAGTTACACAATTAATATTCGCTAAATTATAAATTATTTTAATAATAAACATTTAAAACAGTTACATTATGTACTTGAAGAGGAGCTTGAGAGGAGCTCGTGGCTAAATAATTACAGCCGCATAGACCGATCTTCCGGGTTAAGCCACGCTTGCCGATGTTGGTCTGTGGATGGGTGACCATTTACCATAGCGAGTTTCCTCCGTGCCTCGGAAAGCACGTAAAGCCGTTGGTCCCGGCTGTCATTTGTAGATCTTTGACAGTCGTTACTGTTGGTCAGAAGCCAGAAAGTCTGACAACCAGTCTTACCAAGAGTATCGTATTACCCAGTTACTGGGTTGTGGAGGTCTGATAGGCAGTCGCTCCATGTAAAATACTGATATTCAGCTGCATCCGGTTCGACTGGAAGCTGACCCCAACATAGTTGGGAAAAGGCTAGGCAGATGATGGATATTATGTACTTGAAATTAACTTTTCAGATTGCTGAGATAGGAATACCCGTAATACAGAAAGCTGTGGACATTGTGACCAGTGACTTGCACAAAAGTCGTCTATTCGGCATGGCTCCCTACATAGACTACGTGTATCTCAGCAGCGGTATAAATATTACTTGCTTTGATGATTTGATCCATGTTATGGCGGAAGAAGTAAGTATGCACAGTTTTATTCTTATGTAATACTAGAGGTCGCCAGCGGCTTCGCCCGCGTGGATGTCTGTGTCATGTTTATCTCTACTATAATATCCATGTATTATACATATAAATCTTCCTTTTGAATCACTCTATCTATTAAAAAAACCGCATCAAAATTCGTTGCGTATTTTTAAAGATCTAAACATACATAGGGACAGATAGCGGGAAGCGACTTTGTTTTATACTATGTAGTGATTTTACTACTCCAACCCAACATCTGACTGAAAGCGGTTTCCACCTATAAGCACCCTGAGAGGATTGCTGAAGCGTTATCAACCTTAGAGAAGTAATAAAGTCTTAAGTGCCTGTAATTTCACTTGCACCCTTAAGTTACAATTCCGAACACGCTAATACTGCTTAATGGTAGAAATTGTGGTAGTACTTCGCCTGAGAAACTCTTTTAGAGAAGCTCTAAGAATTGGGTTATTTGGGAACCACGAAGTTATTAGACAAAACATTGCTTAGGAACTTTTTGGTATTTTTATTTTTTGAACCATCTACAGTTTCAATAATGGAAATAAATATCAATAACACTGAAATCGTAAATACAGGGTAACTGTTAACTAGTGTCAAATACTTAAACATATGATTGTACTCATGATAACAAACAACTTTACCGAAATTTTACTGCTATATTTTTAAAACTGTGTAGTTTTTTTTACTTAAATTTTTTGGGAAATCTTCTGTCATTATCGTATTTTAACGGTGATCTGCTCAATAACTATGACTTTTTTTTCCATTCATCTTTATCAGTCGTCATTTAAATGTCAACTTCTTACCTTCTCGAAAGCCGTTACAATGAACATTCCTAAATTATATTCTCACATTGAGAAACTTATCATCATTTATTGAAGAAAATTACTTGACACTATCATTATGTTCTTTTAGAAAATTGAAGACATGGAGAAGTTATACGAAGACGTGCGTGATATTGATTTGATGGCTGGTCTGTGGTCAGAGAAGATGATAAAAGGTGGCAGAATACCTCGTACGCTCGCATACTTTATTATTAACAACATACTTAAGAATATACGCGGCGATAGACATTGGTACGAAAGAGAACACAGGCCACATGCTTTTACTTACGGTAAGTTTATTAACAAAATATTGAAAAATACTATACCTAATCTTTTAGTTCTCATTCTTCTCGTATTTCGAGCAATATGAGAATAGCTCATGCTCAGAGTTCTACTGACTCTCGAGCGCCCAAATGTGAAATGTCAATATAACGTCAAGCGCCCAGCTTGAATTTTGCGCGCGAGTCTAATTCGACGGAGAACGTTCAAACGCTATTTTCTCCGTAAATTTATATTAATGTGGGATTTAGGCAAGAAATAAAACGTTGAATACTTCCACGTGAGAGTTAATTTATTTTTAAATCACAAGAGAACATTCATTAGCAGCCACTATTACATCTAATTCGAATGCACAGATAACATAACATAAAACAGTATATAAAACTAATTTGTAAGGCGCAGCATTCACGTCGTCTTTTTAATATAAAGAAGGCCATTCACTCCTACATTAATACCTATTAAAAGTACACAATGTGTCTGGTCATGGACTAGCGATATCCTAGGTATTTATATACCTAACAACTATTCTAGTACACAAGTACACTACATATTAGGGTCCAATCCACTTCCCCGCTACACAAAAGCAAAATGGCGGCCAAATGGCAGCCATTTTGCTTTTTTGTTGAGATATTCTCTATCTTAAAGTTATGACGATGTCGACCCACTGTATTGTAATGTAAACGATAGACAATATTGTTGCCCTCTGAATAAGCCTACTTTTATCTCAGTAGGACCAAAACTTTGAGAGACATGACTTTTTTTGTACACACGTACAGAATATCTCAACAAAAAAATGGAAGTGGATTGGACTCTAGCGGTGGCGAAGGCTCCATACAACTCGATTTCTATCGGCTTCCCTTTTGAAACGAGTAGTTACTGGAATTCACGCATCACACTTGAGCAAGGGAAGCATTTTTTGGTCCGGCTTCCCTTTTAAGAAAATTCACCCTTCGCCACTGGACTCTAGTGTATAGTGTATGAATAGCTGTTATATAAGTACCTAGAATATCGCTAGTCCTTGACCGGACACATTGTATATTTGAAATCATCATTATATTTACTGTATTTATAAAGTATTCGTTCGATTCGAACTCGGACAAGATAGTTATTCTGAGCAATAAACCGTTCTTAAATCTTTTAAATGATCGAAGGTCGAACAATGAATTGTCTTCAACCCTGGATGATACTTCATACGACTCAACCGATAAATAAATTGTTATCAACATTGCAATGGCTATTTACATGGTTAACTCATTTGATGATGGAGAGAAAACAATCACTATAAGTATTTTTAATTTTATAGAGCAACTAAAGGAAATAAGAAAAGTTAAATTATCGAGTATACTGTGCAACGTGGGCGATGGCGTCACTGAGATTCAGAAGGACGCTTTCTACATCATCAGCAAAAAGTAAGAATAACCTTTTACTTATACTTATTAAAAATACTAGTTTTTATGTTCCGTATGATTCCAAGCAAAGAATAAGGCACGGCGTGGCAAAGGATTTTTTTCGTGGACAAATTAATATCGACCTTATTTCAATGAGTTTAGCAATGACATTATTTTATTTTAATCGAAATATCTCGCGTGATTACGCGACTTACCGCGGCATGCCGCGGAATGTCACGTCATTCTCCGAGATACTGTGACGCGTCGCGGGATTCTACGGCACGTCGTGGCATTCCACAAGATGCCACGGCACGCCGCTGCAACACGTGAGACGCATAGGTTACTGTTGTATGTTAAGGAAAGTGAGTGCTAAAGGTGTCTCTCTTCTTTCTCAGCGACAGTGAATTTAAAACCTTATTTTAATAAGTTTAGCAATTGTATTTATACCGCGGGATGCTTCGTCGTGTCGCGGCATGCCAAAGCATCCCGCGGTACGACGTGGTACGCCGCGGGATACTTCAGTATGCTGCGGGATGCCACAGGATGATTCGGTATACCACGCCGTGCCGTCAGTGGGCGCCGGTTCTTATGCACTCTTAACCCGCTCTTGGGTGACGTAAAAGACGAATACGAGGCAACGTCACGAGGATGGATAGCATTGTCCTCCTGTCTGCTAAGAAAATCAGCTCATTAATGTCCCACTGCTGGCCACAGGTCTCTTCTCGGAATGAGAAGAGACGGCTTAGTCTAACACGCTGGCCTGGTGCGTGTTGCTGGACTACACACGACATTGAGAAGTTTATGGAGCAATAAAATTTGATCACAAACCCCCCTGCCGAGCTACTATTAATTATAGCAATTTCCCATTTGACCGGTCATTGGGAGCCATGTTCAGCAATGGACATTTAGGCAGTGGGCTGTTACAAACGCCGTAGGCCTGCTACAAACGCCTGGCGCATGACGCCGCGTCAAACGTTTGCGAAAGGCCACTATATTGTATTTCCATAATCAGCACTCGTATCAGAAATAAATAATAGCATTGAAATAGGAAATCTAAAGTGTTAACTGTACCTCGTGATCAGTACATTTATATCTAAAATAGCTAAATAGCCTGTATGAGATACCGACCTCATCTGGGCCTCCATATCTACACGAGATTACTGTTGGAAAACGCCGGGCGTATGTTGAATTACGCATGCATGCATGCATACGTCACAACTTGTATGAGGGGCATGACGCGTTACATGTACCGCAAAAGGATGATGGGCACAAATATATGTATGTAGTATGGAGTCTGGTACTGGCTCCAATCGGAATGATTGATACACCGTTGGAAAGGTATTTTTGTGTAGATTAAGAATAACCATGGCGCTAGTCCCGATTCACTGTCCGATCGAAGTAATCCTGCTTGAAAGTTATTTATTTTTGTTACATCCTTTATTAAGTACGCATACTTTTATTGTAATTTTTCTCCATTTTGGCATGGTACCTATTGCAATAATTATTACTAATATTTTTTATTATCTAGGTAAATAAAACAAGTTCGAAGTTAGTTTCATTATTTATTGTCTATAAGTATACAATGTGTAAAAAGACCCGCATAGCCGAAATGTACGCACTCTGTACATCAAACTAAATTACATTGACCAAAAATAATTGCTGGGAAACGACTTTTATTTTTAGGCATAAAAAAAAACGCGTCCGATTTTTTTAATAGATAGATCACCCCTAACTAAAAAAAAATACTAAACCGATGTTGTTGTGATTTTCATCCGTTAACTGAATTTTATTTAGCTCAAAATCAGTGCAAATATCATCAAAATCGGTCAAGCGAAACCGGCGATATGATTTTTTAAAATTCTATTTAGAACTGAATATCCAGTATCTCCTGAAGACTATATTTCAAAACGGACAATTGATACGGGTTTGTTGCCGTAGTAGTTTTTTGTACTCTTGAAAAGAGCTATCTAACGATGGTAAACTCATTTTGATTGGACATGAGTACCAAAACGCCCATCCTCCTTTTGCTAGGGCACACGTTGCGATACATGACGCACGATGTAACGGCCAACGTGACGCGCTACATGCACCACAACATTTTTTTAGGGCACAAGTTGCGATACATGACGCATTTTTTTGGATTGGATTGGAGTTTATAAACTGGCTCGCGTCATGTAGCGCATACGAGTATATTAAATCATGCCCTGATACAAGTTGCGGCGCATGTATCGCAATATGTGCCCGGTGTGAACGGCAATGTAACCGACTTTCACCTTGCAGAGGATTATAGTGAAGGGAATATCGATACATTTAGATTGTCTTCATCTACTTATTCTATCATATTTATTTTTCAGAAACCCCTTAGTAAGTTGCAGCGAGATCCCGCAAATGGACTACAGTGCGTGGTCCGACCCGGCCTGCAAGGCAGCCGACGCCTCGGATGATTGCTAGATTTTAATCATCATTTAATGTCAATCCCAATTATTTTGTCGGATTTTTCTCTTGTTTAATTTCCATACTTGTACACAATTTCCAACAATTTGATTGTTTTTTTTGGAATTGTTATTAAAATGTCATGCAGTTCATTGTTGGTTTTATTGATTCGTTTATTGTCGTCCTGATACTTATTACGCCAATTATTTGTCTTCCAATGCTGTACATACATAGGCCTCAAGTTCCACGTGGAACTCATATTTTATTTAACTTAAACAGGTGTAAATAAAGTCGTGTAATTCCTTCAAACCGCGGGATATGCTGGTGACATAGATCGACCCTGCAGGGTATTTAATCAGACACAACAAAAAAAAAAAAAAAATAGAATACGTGGTGTTCTTTTTCGAATAATTTGAGCGCCATGAATTAACTGACTGCACGGAGCGATATAGCGCTAGTCGTGCCCGCCAGCTGTGTCGCCGTGCTTTCATTTATGTATGCGTGGCATCGAAAATTTCTATCACATAATTTCTTTTTTTTGCGTAATTCTTTTTTGCTTATTTTTTTAAACCAATACCCCCTTATTACAAAAGATGGTTTAAACCAAGACTAAGGTAAACCCCGGTTTAAAATATACCCATCACTTTCTTATGTCATATAACAAAAAGAGACGGGGCTACCCTAAAACCAGAGTTTTTCTTAGACCATCTTTTGTAATAAAGCCCATAAGGTTTAAAAAAAATAAGCTAAAGCCTTCTCATACCTTAGTCCACCACGCTGGCCTGATTACATACCATGCTAGGTCACAACACAATATAGTTGAAACAAGATCATAAAATAAGAAGTACAAACTAGTCAAATAATACAGGTTAAGGCGAGCTGAACCCTGGCGCGGTAGGTTTTGCTTGTTTTAGAACTCATTTTTGATAGGCAAATTAAAACATTTAGAACCCAAAATAAATTAATATTTTAGGATACATTCCTTCTCTATACCATGTACCCGTTCAATACACGATGCAATATAGTTTTCTCGATAGAAAAAAATACTGAAGTTACTTCGATTTGCAGTTTTTTTACAAGCAAAATTTCATTTTAAACAAGTACTTACTATAATACATTTTTATAATTAATATTAATTTATAGGTAATTAATTTTGGAATCGATTCTACCCGATCGTTTTTTTTTATTACATTTATATATTTTTTATCGATTTTTTAAAGTGATTTTCGGCCCCCGCGTCGTCGCTTACCCGATTGCCGTCGCTTACCCGATTACCGCGCCAGGGTTCAGCTCGCCTTAAACTTCTACGAGGGTTCGACACAGAATGCCTCATCTGCCTGTTCGTCCTAAATCGACAGCACACATTATTTATCGGGTCACATCGATATCCGTCATCTTGCCACAACCAAACACTGAAGTAGTGTGTTTAGCAATAATTTAAAAATAAGGATTAACAAAAAAACAATGATGCTTGACATTTCACAATTATAACGCTCGCTCTGCGACATATTTATCTTTATGAATTCGTAACAATTCAGTTTAAACATGTTAACTCTTTTTTTTTGAGTGTCTATTTCGATGCTTTTCTTTTAAACCCAAAGGTTGTCTGGTAGAGAATGCCTTATGGCGTTAAGTCCACCTTTTGTACCACTATAGTGCATACAAATATAAATAAATAAATATTTTTAGTTACGTTTAGTTTGAGTGCAACAGAATCGGTACCAATATACAATACTAGCTTTTGCCCGCAGTTTCGCTTGCGTGAAATTTTGAACCCGTTAAGTGACGATTTTCCATACAAACTTTCATCCCCTATTTAACTCCCTTAGGGGTTGAATTTCGAAAAATCCCTTCTTAGTGGATGCCTACGTTACAAAAGGAACCTACTGTCAAAATTTCAACTTTCTAACCCCAGCGGTTTAGGCTGTGCGTTGATAGATTAGTCAGTCAGTCTATCAGTTTCTCCTTTTATATGTATAGATTATTTCACTAAATGAGAAATAATCCTAATTAGTGATACTCAGTGTTTCTTTGTAACCTCTTGGGAATGGGGTGAAACTATTTCACTTGGGGTGGAATTGTGGGAAATTCTGTCGGTTGTATTCAATTATTCTTGTAATAAACGTTCAGAAAATGAAGCTTATTGGTTATAAAATAAGCCGGGTACAACTAGGTGCAACCAGTAGCAGTTGGTTAGAACTAGGTGGAGCTTAAGTCGACGGAGCCCCGCTGCGCGGGGCTCCTATTTCTGTCTGCAGGGTTTAAAGTAACCTCACACGAAGGGGATGACGGGGGCTTCGTTCGCTCGCTTCGCTCGCTCACTCTAGCCCCCGTCATCCCCTTCGAACCTAACCTATCCGTGTCGGGGTTACCCTTAACCATCGGTGTGCGGCTGCACCTAGTTTTAGCCGCTATGATAAAGGCTAAACCTAGTTCTAACCGAAGATAAGTAGGATAGATTTAAGTTTAACCGCATGTGGCCGGCTGCACCTAGTTGTACCCGGCTAAAACTAGGTGTAGCCGCACTTCGGCTATTAGCCGTAACATATACAACGAAGTTAAAAGGAAAACTATCACAGCTAAGTAGGCTTTACAAGTTTACGAGTAATAGTCGACTAACCAGAAAAGTAAAAATTTCGTACAATTTCCATTGAAAAATTACTAAGCCCTCTACTTAGTCCGCATTATTGTGTAACTACGGAACCCTATTACAGCGCGTGGCCCGACACGCACTTTGCCGGTTTTTTATGTATTAAATATCATCAAATAACTTCTTCTGCTCTGGGCGGAGCGGAAGGGAGTGTCAGACTCTTACTGACTAAAACCCATCCGTGTTCCTCCTTATGCCCTTTGCTTTCCAGAGCCGCGGTAACTCTTTCGAGCTAATTCCACAATCCTGGAACATATTCCGTAACCCTGGATATTTTTTGCTACCTAGATATTATGTATGTTCTCTTCTCTTCATTGTTTCACTATGAAGTTGTATTAATGATTCATCGTCATCTGTTATTTACCTAATTGAAATATGTATGTATATCTACCAAGAACTGAAAGGCAGATAATATGATTTGCAAGGTTAAACTGCGCTTGCCGCGGTCAGTCCGTGGATGGGTGATCATTCGTTACACATAGAAAGAAAGAAAAAAAGAAAGAAAAAAATATTTATTTGCGCCGATATGACACACAAAAAAAACTATAAACAAAACCACAATGAAACTTGGGAAAAATATGCGTCACATCTACGCAAAACGGCCATCGCTCAGCATAATGCTATGACTCGTGCAAGACGGAGCCACAGCGCTGGTTTTCAGCGAAAGCCGGCGTTGACGTGATGACGTCCACCTGTGCAGCAATACAGCAATACAAATAAATTAAATACAAGAAAAAAATAAATAAATAAATAGACTGTGAAATATAATATTTTTAAATATGGCAACGTTTTGTTGCATCGACATCGTCGCTCACGCAGGCATAAGTCGTACTTTAATCTATTATCTATGACCATTACCTTCTCTGTGCGCGCAACTGTCAAATATAGACCGCCTATTTTACGTAATAATTAAGCAATGTTATATGTAATTTCAAAATGGTGTCCCTGACCTCATTAAGTAATCGATGATTGTTTTGTTATTGTGTGTTGTGATCAGCGTTTGTGTATTTTGTGTTAAGAGATGTGTATGACGAAAACTGCGACTACCCAAATCCCAGGCCAAGACTCTGAAGTAACATCAAGGTAAGGGCTAGAAGATAAATTATTTAATTGCATGCAGTTTCATTGATAATTTAATTAATTAATTTATTATTATTACTATTTAAACATTGAAATTAGATAGGGTAGGGAAATTAAATATAAATTAGTGTAAAAACGCATTAAATTGCATTAAATAATCAATAAAATTATCAAATTAGTATTAAGTATCAGATTGTAAAATAAAAATTGTAAATAAGTTTGTAAAAATTAATAATTAATAAGTAATGAAATAATCAATAAAAAATAATTTTGGATTATTCTAAATTTTCAGAAGGAAAGATGTCATGCATAAATGGCGAGAGCAGCGGCGTACCATGTCTATCAAAGCAGTCCTACAGAATAGGAAACCTAGGTGCAAGCAGCCCTCATCGTTGGAGAACCCAAGCCAAAGCCTGCAGGCCATGACCCCTGAGGTACAGTGAACCAAATTTAAAACTGAAAAGAAAATTATTACTGTTGTAGCAACATTTGTTCATTCAACAGTAACTTTTTGTGTTGGTATTTAAAAGTTTGTATTACTTTCAGGCGTCTCATTGGTGGCGGAAGGTCATTCCAACAGTGTGAGGCTGCATGCTTGAAACAACCCCTGAAAGCGGTGGTCCTGTGCTTCGGTACCGACAGCGGTTTCACCATGGAGCGAAGATTATATTCTAAGTGGTTCTGTTTCCAGGTTAGCTTTTCATAGAGATAGTACGGTTTGTGGGTTGTTATTACACCAAATAATAAGTTGGCTAAATGAAGCTTCCTCCTGGCAGCCATCTTTAACAATTTTAAATCATTAACATATGGAGTAACATGACTCCTACGTGGGACATTGACACAAAAACGAACACAGGCATTTTGGATGCGTTGGATCACCCGCTCTGTTCTCGAAAGCAGGCATGGTCCATACACTATGTCACAGTAGTTTAACTTGGATAGAACGAGACTGTCAACAAGTTGTTTACGTACTGGCACACTAAGATATTTTCGGATCCCATATAAGACCTTTAACCTATAAAAACAATTACTTAGAACTTTGGTCACATGGGCTTCAAAACGCAGCTCTGGATCTATAATTAGCCCCAGGTTACATGCCTGCTCCACTCTCTCAATTTTCTCTCCCATGATGACTATCTCTGGTTTGGTTGACAGAATGGTACAGACTTGCTTCTTAGTACCTAGCACCATAAATTTCGACTTAAGTGGATTCAGAACCAGAGAGTTCTCTTCAGACCACGCAACCACTCTGTTTAAGTCCTCGTTCATTTTCTGCACTGCTAATGATGTGTCCTCCCCTTTAAAAGATATGTACAACTGGATATCATCAGCATACATATGGTATTTGCAGTTGATAAAGGACTTAATGATATCCGCACTGTACAGAATGTACAACAAAGGCCCCAAAATTGATCCCTGTGGGACGCCCCTCGACACATGGAGGGTGGAGGAAGACACAGTTGACCCATCCTCCCTGCGAATTTCAACATATTGAGATCTATTTGTTAGGTAGCTTTTAAACCACTCCACTGCATTACGGTCGAAGCCATAGTATTCTAACTTTGACAGCAGTAGAGCGGTATTAATTGCATCAAAAGCACGCGAGAAATCTAGTAGAGCCAGAATCGTCCCCTCCCCCCGGTCTCGTGCTTCAAGGATATTACCCACAACATCAGCCAGAGCCGTTGCAGTTCCTCTACCCCTTCTGAAACCCGACTGGAGGTCAGGAAGAACGTCATTCCTCTCGAGATATTCGGTAACCTGCGAATGCACTACACGCTCCAGGATCTTTGACAGACAAGGCAGGATGCTTATTGGTCGTAGATCCTTCATGTTAACTGGGTTATTGTTCTTAGGGATAGGGCGAACAATGGCGCATCGCCAGACTTCAGGGAACGTACGCGTCAATATGGAACGGTTAATAATGTCTGTGATAGTTTGCAAGGTATTTGGCAATGTGAGCGACAGCATATCAAGACTGATACAATCCACACCCTGTGCATTCGACCCCAGACTCTTGATTATCCTCAGAATTGTTTCCGGAGTGGCAGTTGTGAGTGTGAAATTGTCTGAGCCAAATCTGTGGGAAGTAAAGTAGCTCAATTGAGAGATACTGTCATAACAATTACCTGGGACGTCCAGAAATGCTGCATTGATACTGTCAGGGTTATCATAGTGACTCGGCAGCAGTCTTTGCGTGTGGTCCGGGAGCACATCCGATTTTAAATTACGCCACAGTAGTTTTGGGTCCTTAATTTTGTCGTTAATGCTTTTCGTGAAGTATGCTCTCTTCTCATTAACTAGTGCCCCGGCAGCTTGGTGCTTGAGGTCCAGGTAATACCTTTTATGGTGTTCGTTGTTAGATATACGAAATCTCTCTCTAGCTTCATCTCTCAATTTGAACATCAGTTTAATGTTTTCAGTTATCCATGGAGTGGGACGATCTTTAAATTTCTTCCTCTTAAGAGGAGCGTGAAGATCAAATAAGTTAATAATGAACGAGTTGAATGTGAGCACCATGGAATTGACATCGCTCATGTCACTAATAGTCGACCATGGTATCAAGTCCAAGTCAGTGTTGAACAGATCTTCTATTATGTCTCTAAGCGGGCGAAATACAACCAGTCTCTGTTTCGTCTTATGCTTCTTAAAAATCGTCTCACATGTTATGAACGAGTGGTGGCCAAGTTCACTAATATGATTCACCACGACGTTGCGGATTGTGGCATCCGAGCAGATTACGTCAATAAGCGAACTGCTATCACTTACAAAGTGTGTTGGTGTTAGGACAAACTGTTTCAGGTTTAAATAGTCGAAAAAATCTAAAAGTTGCTTTGTTTTTGCACTATTCACATCCAGCAAATTAACATTAAAGTCTCCCATCAATATTATATTATCATAGGGGGCTAAACCACCAATACTGATAGTTAAGCCCTCCAGAAAATGCTCCAAGTCCAACCATGGTGGACGGTATGCAGTGCCAATAATTAGCTTTTTCTTATTTATAGTTAGGCCCAACCAGAGCTGTTCAACATTGGGGTGGTCCGGATGAGCTCTTACACGCGCAGATACCCCATTTTTAATATAGAACCCAACCCCCCCACCGCGCCCTCCTCGTACAGTCACAGGTCGCGGTACATGCCTAAGCTTATAGCCAGGAACACTAGGTGCTCGGTCGTCCTCCCCCTTACGTAACCATGTTTCATTGATAGCCATGATATCCACAGCGTGGTTGCCCATAGCTAACAAAAACTCATCCTGGTTAGTCCCTAGAGAGCCCGCATTTAGTAGACCAAACTTGATACATTTATTAGGAGTCATTTGCATTTTTCATCAATGTAAATGTATGTGTATCTGTATATGTTGTGTATGTGAAAGTATATATGTGAAGTTTAAGGCAGGTGCTATGTTTAGGAGTGGGCTGCAATAAGCTTATTGTATTGAGTAAAATTGTTATATTATTGTAATTAGTGTAGATTGTAGTAATAATAGATTTAACAATGGAGCCATTAAAATTTAATTTGAATTGAATAATATTAAATAAATTGACTGTATATATTATATTAGGATTAGGATTATTAGGGAATATTATATTAGGTTTTATAAGTGTACATACATGTATTTGTTGCATAATAAGTAGGATATGTAGGTAAAAGTATATAATAGGATATTTACTGTACAAACCTGCAGAGTTGTGGTTGAGCAACTGATGTGAAAAGTTGCGACGCATATCTTCCCCAACAAAAACAATAAAAAACAATAGCATAAACACATACTGAAGCACAAAGAAAAGATAATAATAATTAGGTTGTTTTGTTGACAGGTCCAAAGATACTAGCAATGTCCTCATCAGTGCGGATTCTGTGCGTGGGGTCTCCTGGCTTCCTCCTGGCGAGAATGCGGCCACGCTTGGTCCACACGAATCTCCAATCCGAGATACCAGCAGCGTCCCGTGCCCTCCGAAACAACTGGCGGTTTATTTTTGTGAGGCGTTCGTTGACGAAGAATCGCTGGGCTGGGCCAGGCATGTCAAGGTCAGCTGTGGTCGCTCCACGCCGCACACGCGCGCTCGCAAGCAGGTCGTCACGCAGATCACGTCGCGCCAGGCGCACGACTATGGGGCGCGGGCGAGATTCTGTAGCTCCTGCAGAGCTCGTTGCATTGAGCTGCCTTCCGCCCACTCGTTCCGCGCTTACAATGTCGCGCTCCTCAAGGTTGACCCCTAGCTTCTGGCTTATGACCTTGATGATGTGGATAGGGCTATCAACCTTGGCCTCTGGTATATTCGATACCTCGATGTCATTCGCCAAGAGATCCTGGTCCCTATCATTCAGCTCACGCCTCAAATCTTCAACAATCCTGTCGACCGCCACAGCATTCGTCGGACCAGACGAGGCCCGCTGCTCCAAGGCGTCCACCCTAGACTCCAAGCTGTCGATGCGCGTGTTGCAGGTAGTCATGGAAGCTTTGAGCTCCATCATCTCCATTTCCATCTCCTTCCTGAAGACTTGTATCTCTGCTCGCACCGCTCTCAGTTCCTCCAGGATTAAACTCATGTCGGAACCGGCGATCTGCGATATTTCACGGGCAGTGACGTCGACTGCGGAGGCATTGTAAGGAGGGAGAGTGGCATCTCTACTAGGGCTCGTAGGTTCGGCATTGCACGGCGGGGGAGTGGGATTGCGACTAGGGCTCGTAGGTTCGGCACATACAGCAGGGTTAACAGGCGTGCTGGTTTTCACAGGGGTTTGCTCAGCTGAGTTCCCTGAAGAACTTCCCGCAGAGCCTCTGACTGGGGTCTCAGCCCTGTTGTCCCTGGCGAGACCTTTTTTGCATTCGGGACAACGCCAGTTCGCAGTGATTTGTGTCTTAGTTGGGACGCCCACACATACTCGATGATACTGCGCTTGACATTTTCCACACTTAGCGCCATCTATCGTCGATATGAAACGACCGCAACCTCCGCACTTGACGCCTGGCATGATGGTAACGGAGACAACTTGTTCAGTAAGTGGTACCAGGATCGCACACGAGATGGCGCCAGAGAGGACTCGATAGTGATCGTTTGAGTTCGTTAGTCACGAACAAGATAGATGGCTCTGTTTACAACCTACTGTCACAAGTACTTGTAGTAATTAGCGGGTAATTAGCTAATTGCGCTAATTGCTGTGTAATTGTTTTGCCGTCTTACGACCCTTATGCTCACTTTTATTTATCACCACATGTACATGTCACGCAACGTAACACTATGTTTATTATTAAATGGTTTCCGTTCACTTTCGTTTGTTTTAATTATTTATATTTTTTTTTTAAACCTGGACTGTATCACTCCGACACTGACGTCAAACGTCAACATCGAGACGAGACCCCTCCATGCCTCAGAGAGCACGTTAAACCGTCGGTTCCGGGTGTCATAGGAATACCTATGACAGTCGTTACAAGTAATCAGAAGCCCGAAAGTCTGACAACCGGTCTAAACTTAGGATATCGGCATTGCCCAGAAACGGCCTTATGTACGGTCAATCCAGTACCCACGTCAGGTCGGCCGCTGGCAACACCGCCAACTTCAGTGTCGCTGTGAGCTTGCATCAACGGTCAACTTTAAGTCCTTACCTCTTCCTGTTAATAATGGGTGCTCTATACTATGACGGGTGTAAAAAGACCCTTAACGATAACGAAAACCACATATTCTATCCATCATTGGGATATTTTTTTCTAGCAGACCATACCTGGGAAATCATTGGTTTTGGAGATATTGAAGGTCAAAGTACACATATTTTTTTTAGTTTTTTTCCAAAAACGTATTCTAAGTGATAATACTAAACTTTCTTTCATATAAACATTATTAAAATTTTCAATTTTTCCTAACAAATTACGCATTTGAAGTTACAAAAACGCAATGAGTATCAAGCGCACACGACCGCCTTGGCTCAGCTGTGTAGCTGCTATACGACACACACAGGCACAGTCGGTTACGTGCATTACATTGCACGCTACAAAAAACAGCGTTTTTTATGCCTAAAAATAAAAATCGTTTCCCAGCAATTATTATTGGTCAATGTGATTTAGTTTGATGTACGGAGTGCGTAGATTTCGGCTATGTGATGGGTCTTTTTATACCCTGTATATACTCTATAATGGACATCCGATATACAGCAGGAGCCACCCTGGTGCATGCTGTTTACTTGCGACTGATTGTTCTAGTCGATGAATATGTCCTCATGGTCCACGGTCGATTGGTGAAATGGGAAAAAAATCTGGAGAATGTTGGCTTGAAATTAGCAGAACCAAAACAGAATAATATCCTGCGATTTCGGCGGTCTTTTCAGCTTTGCTGTCGTATATTAATTTTATGGCCTCTGGTGGCAAAATATTTCTAACAGATGTACGAACGGACGGACTGATGGAAGGACATCATTGCCACAGCAATAAGGTTCCGTTAGGAACCTAGTGTTCCTGGTGTAGTGCACCTAGTAGCGGTACATGAAAATAGCCTCCACAAGTCACGATTCTGAAGTACGTCCGGCGCACCCTGGGCAGTCAGCCTCGCTACCAACCTTGCTGACTGGCTAATCTTTTCTAGTGAAAAGATCTCATACTCTAGTGAGTATGAGCTATTTTCGTATAGCTCGTGCTGACACGAGACAAGAAGGAGGAACCTAGTGGACATAGAACTTTGAAAAAAAAATAGAAACGAAGAGTTACTTATGTTTCCTCCAACAACACCTCACGGGATTCTATTCCAGGAAAAGCATAAAAAAAACAATGAAATAAAATTTCCCACAAAATCAGCTACGGGTTACAAACGATACCCGAACTTGTTTGAACTAATTCAATCACGCTAGTGCGAGATATCCCTAAGGATAGAAAGTTTGTAAGCCGCTTTATTTCTTTATACTTCCTTAGTTTATGTGCGATTGATACAAATTGCTTTGGGGGATTGTGGGCTAATTGTGTTGCTCGTGGTTTTTCCTTATTAGATGAGTAGAACTCTAGGTTATCCGCTGTTTCCCTTGTGAGTAAAGCAATCGTTCAAGTGGTGCCTGCAGAACTTAAGTGGGCACGGAAACTCCGTTGCCGAAACAGGTATTTCAATAAAATATTTGCTGTCTCTTGCACTCCGTACCTCGACAAGAATAGTGCGAGAAGGGCAGCAGCAATTTCGTCAGGGCTTCAGTTTTACCGTGAAACTATTGCTATAGGAGCCAACGCGTCTGTCGTACTAAAACTAAACTAAATCAATTTTATTAATCTTATTTTATCAATCAAAGAACATATTAAGTTAATGGGTTTCTTTTTTCTAATTTGTTATTTTTCTTACATAAAACAGTTATTATGTACCAAAGATAAAGTTTTTAGTTTTGAAGTGTCATTAATACAAATCCTATGATAATATTGATATAATAGAAACCTGCAAACTTCGGTATTGATTCTTGCTTAGCATCACGGAGGGTTAGGGAGATAGAAGTGAAAAAGAAGTTTGTATAAAAAAAACAGAGGTTCCACCTTAAACTTTTTTGAATCTGTCTTAATATGTATGTACGGCTACAAGTTATATATTTCCAGTTTAAGCTGATCTCGCACTGTATTGGCTTTCCGTACAATGAGAGGTCAGTTTATATGGAAATGTATACCATGATAATTTATATACAAGGTTTGTCAGAAAGGGGGTACTAATCCGAACGGGTGTTAAAGTACCCATAATAATGAGTAACTTTTGTTCTATCACTTTCCCCAAAAGTCAATGTTTTAAGAGAAATAGCTGTTCAAAAATTACATACAAAATATGCTAAAATCTATCTATCCTCAGCTATGATCAGCTCTGTATACATTTTAGGTCATATTTGGGGTCACGAATTAGAAGCTCCATTTTCTGATTTCGTAACTGAAATAGGGCCAAAGAATTTTAGAAAAAGCTAAAATAAAAACTATTTCAAATAAAAATCATCGAATTTCGAAATTTTAACACTTGCTTTAAAACCGTCATCAGTGATACTTTAAGTGGCCTGTGGATTAGTACCCCCTTTCCGACTAACCTTGTATAGACGTATGTACAGTCGGCAGTAAACTTTTGTTACAAGCTAACTTCACAAAACGTGGTCGATGAAACACAAAAACAGAAAGTAAAACAAAAAAATAATAAAAATATAATTTATTAGTAAACGGGGTAAATAACACAAATATGCAACGCGAAAGTTTAAAAGTTAAAATAATGATTGATATTGTAATTCCAATTTTATTTGACATTCTATTGATAATAACAATCGAAACAATTGAATACCACACATAACTCGTGTGTAATCAAGTAAACCGATCAACAATTTCCAAACCACGCGGCAATGTTTCTGTGGAGAAACTTGGTGTGGTGTTCCTCCAACCAAAGGGAGGATCCTCCAACCAGGCGGAGTCTTGTGCCTGGCGGGCCACTGCCCACCAGTTGATGTTGGGAGGTTGTATATATATTATCTGCGTGTCAAATCTTGATATCGCGATGTAGGCATGAATAGTTCGCATGTGGCGTGGATAGATGCCGCCACATTTCTATTAAAAAAAAACAAGATTTAGTATAGTTAGTACGTTAGTTTAAGTACCAGCAAAATTGTCGCTCTTTCGCAACACATCAGCGAAAGTTCCATCAAAATCCATTCACGGGATTTTAATTGATGCCCGGACAGACAGACAGACATACAGACAGACAGACAGAAAATAATTCCAAAAAAAAAATGTTTTCGTTTCTGTATCGATAGTATAGTATCCCCCTATCGAAATTTTGGAAAAAATATTTAATGTACAGACGAAGTGCACTTTGAGTTTTATTAATAGTACCTATAGATACTCGTATTATAGTAGGATATAAACTGATAAATCTCTCGTAGGTGTTAGGTTTTTCGGAAAGTAATTTCGTTTTAATTAAATTATAAGTCGAGCTTTGCCCAAACCTAGGCGTTTCAAATGATCATGAACGGTGGAATCCGATAAAAATCTCTCTGCGATCTCACGAGTTGTTATTCGCCGGTTTGCATAAATTAATGCCTTTATTGTGTCTTCATCAGCTTCTACTGGCTGACTGAACGTAGTGCATATTCAATATCAAAATAATCGAATAAAAAAAATCAATATCGAAATTTTGCAAACCAGTTTTTGCACTGGCGTTCTGTCAATACCTACATTTTTTCCACACACGTCGTATAATTATCGTATAATTTCTTGCTTGTACAGCTGTTTTACCATTTCAATAGAAGTAAAATATGCCGAAAATGTTGCTTTTCACTTTCCATATTTGAAAGGGTACCAACCAAAAACTACTGCGTACAATCAATTTGACTTCTTCACAAGGAAGCCTTGCTATATTGTCAAAATAAATACTTAATGATTATGGCCGACTTAAAGATCACAGCTCATTAGAGCCATCCAACCCGCATCGCCTCGCCTCGTGTGGTTAGTATTCTTTATATGAACTTGGATGGATGTGCGCTCACTGCATAAACTTCGTAGCGTCACTGGATCGCCTCGGCCGTATGCCGTCTACGCGCGGACGACGTGTTGACCACTCGGTGACAACTCGCTGCTTGCATGCTTGTTTTGCGTTGCTGCGTATTCCCAACGCACATGTCCCGAGTGAACCGCGCGCTGCCATCGAGTGGACTCCTCCGACGACTCCTCTGGTTGACCACGCGACACGACGCGGCGTCCACCCGCGAACCACCTGCTTACAACAAGTCGACGCCGAGCGACGAGGCGATGCAGGTGTGGCTCTAATGAGCTGTGACCTTAAGTCGGAAGTTGGCTGTGAAAAAATACAATTACGTCCTCTGTTGGGAAAAAAACGTCACTTTCCGAACAACGTTTATATATCTGGCCTATAATTAAAAATAATTCAACTAATTGTTTTTCGATCATAGAAAGAAAATAAATTACAAGAAAAAAGAAAAAATAGGTTGCTTATATTTTGTTTTATTCCACTACCAAGTTGCCAGGTATAAACAGCTGAGTTTGTATAAATAATTACCGCCACCTGTTGTTTAATTAAAATATATCTATCAAGAAATTAAAGGCATTTAAAAACTTAATTAACAACCTCGATCATACGATTTGCAAGGTTAAGTTGAGCTTGCCGCCGTCAGTCTGTGGATGGGTGACCGTTCGTTAAACATCGAGACCCCTCCGTGCTTTGGAGAGCACATTATAGGCCTATGCACACCGGGACGGAATGGCAAAGGATTTTGCCACCGGTCAGCCTAATGTAGCATTGCGGCGGCCTACCAAGACATGCCACGAAGTTCCGCGGCATGCCTGTGTCCAGCAGTGGGACATTAACGGACTGATTATGTTATGTTATGAGCAGACATCGGAATAGGTAGAGAATATTTACCTAAACTTCGAGGAAGGAAGTATATAGAGTGGATAATACCTCCTCTAAAAACCCTGAATAATTATTAATGGTAATGACGTTTTAATCCCGGGATTTAAAAATCATGAATTATTTATTGAACTTCATTTACAGTTACAAATTATGCATTTGATAAATCATATAACATTTTTTAGGGTTCCGTACTAAAAGTATTCCCATAACCATAAATAAACTCCAATAAATAATTCGTGATTTTTAAATTCCGGGATTAAAACGTCATTAAAATTATTCCGGGATTTTAGAGCAGGTATTCCACTCCTATCTATATACCTATTCCGATCTCTGGTTATGAGAGTAATAATTCGAAAAATATTAGCCAATAAAAACAATCAATCATTTTTCAATTCATGTTTCCATTTTGCGAGCAATGTGAAAAATATCTATACATTTCTTATATCTGACAAAAAACCCTACAACCAAAGCCTTTTTCCATATGCCACAGATTCCCGAGGTTGGGGAATAGTACGGATATTCGATAGCGTTTAATTTATTTACTCTCAGTGCCCGAAGCAATTGACCCGGATATTTCTACTCTGGGGAAGTTTTTTCCCGGATATAACAAGATTATTCGGGAAAGATGTTGTAAAAAGTGAGAAATTGATTGTTGGGATGTCTTTAGGTACTTGTTGCTTGTCTCCTATGCCTGGTTCGTATATCTTACCGACTGAACCTGTTTTTATCTTGATGACTGTTTTTTTAAAGGGCTGCTTTTAAATTCGCTGTCAAAACAATTACATTGCTGAAAGCAATAAAGCAAAATTTCTTGGTCTAACAATGGATAGTCAATTAAATTGGAAGGCTCATATTGAAAATCTCTGAAAGAAAATTAGTAGCTCAACCTACGCGCTGTATTAACTTGCGCCATTAGTAAACAAAGAAGACAGAATCACTGTCTATCATGGCATAGTTGCGTCCGTTCTAAGATACGGAATAATCTTTTGGGGCAATGCTAATTTTATTAATGCTAATTTTGTTAATGACCATATCAGTGTGTTTAGGTCTCAAAAGCGATGCATAAAAGCCATGTTCGGTCTTCAATCGACAGATAGCTATAACCATACTTCCTAAAATACAAAATTCTGACGCTTCCGTCACTATATATTTTTGAAATCGTATTATTTGTTAAAATAAACTCCCATTTATTTCCCAAACTATCTAATGTCACTAATCACGACAGGCGTAAAACAACCTTATGTAGAAAAGTATATTCTGTAAGCACTTATGATTTTCAATAAACTTCCAAAGTCATACAATAATTTCAATATTACTTTACTTAGTTAAAATAAGATTAAAATCTCTTCTGCATGAAAAATGATATTATTTTGTGAATGAATTCTTGAATGACACTTTATAGATTTATAAGTCATGTAACTCATTTGTTTGTTATCGTTGCTCAGCTTTTACTTATGTTAAAATTAATTTGAACGCCCTATGTGGCAGAATATGTTGTGCACAATTATTATATTTAACACCTGTTTTTAATGTAACAACTACCGTATTCACTCAAATAAAGATACTGATTACTGATACCGACTGATTACTTTTCATTTGCTATGCAACATCAATTCTTAGCCATCTTTATGGATGCATAATGCAGGCGCCACCGCGCACCTGCGCCCTAGCGCGCGCCTCGATAGGCAATGTGCAACTGCCAAAAGAAATGAATTGAAAACTCCTTGGTCGGTCCGAAGTGTATTTTAATAGAAAAAAATATATTTTAAACCATTCTTTTGTTAAATGAACTGTAAATGTAATAAAACGTTTTATTAAAGAAGAATGGGCTAATTTCATATATCGGAAACTCAGATCCAACAGAAACGGCTTGTATTGGTATTTGTCACACTTAATGTCCTAAACAATCCTGCATATTTTTTTTTTCCTCGGCTCCGTCTGGACCCATGAAAACGAGGTCAAAGACTGACAAAGTGTCTGTTCGTGTATTGTTGAAATCATTAAACATTTATTCTAATCATTATATTATCGCAATGCACTGCTGGGTATAGGCAGCTCTTATTAATCATCACCACACCAGGTGCTTGCTCTTGCTATATATATATATATAGATATCTCCACTCGGCAAATGTTGATCAAACGGGTTGTGGCGTCAGTTAATTGTTGATCAGTTGGCAATTGTTGATCAGAACAGCTTTTGTTGATCTAATGTAGGATTCGGCGTACAAATGTGGCTCCGGTCAGATCAACAATTGCCAACCCTCTGGTGGCAAAAATACGAACATTAAACAGTATTTTTTAGACAATTCCACTCCATCAATTGTTGATCAGATTCAAATGGGCCAATCAGAGGCTACCTTCTCTACGATTGGTTGTATTATATTGTGCGCTGTTGCCACTTCGCTACATAAATCGCGCGACATCTTGCTATGCAGCGATGCCAGACTTCCGTTCTTCGATCACTGCCGTTCGTAAACAACTTAATATTAACTAAAAAAAAGTCTATTGTGTCGCCTTTAAGTTAACAATAAAGTTGATGGGATGGGTTCCGCGGTACTAAGGAGCTACTCATTGACATAGCCATTATCCAACAGGTTCGCCGATCCCGAAAGGATCAGTCGACATGTTGGATAGATTATACGAAGGCCTTCGACTCGGTGCCACATACATGGCTCAAGAGGGTGTTAGAGTTGTACAAAGTAAACACAACTCTACGCACCTTCCTGACATCATGTTTGGGGCAATGGAGGACGGTACTTCACTATCCAGGATGTCGACAAATTCAAGGGAACGGTGAACTGATCACGATTCAGCGGGGTATATTCCAGGGCGATAGTCTGAGCCCGCTGTGGTTTTGCCTAGCCTTGAATCCTCTAAGCACATTGCTCGAGGGGTCAGGGTTAGGCTATCGGTTGAGAAGAGGTGGTCAGGTAATATCCCACCTCCTTTACATGGATGATCTGAAACTCTTTGCCCCCAACAATTCGCAACTGCTGGAGTTACTGAAGGTAACTGAAACTTTCAGTAATTCCATCAGGATGGAATTTGGTGTGGACAAATGTGCAGTCATGCATGTAAAGCGAGGAAGGATTATGGAATCCGTGGGAACCCAACTCTCGGGTTTCATACACCTTAGGTCCCTCTCCTCAACCGAAACCTACAAATACCTGGGCATGTCGGAGGCGTGAGGCATCAACGAGGCTGACATGAAGCAATCGTTGAAGGAGCGTTTCTTTGAACCTGTTTCAACTGATCGTTGGTGTCGTGATACGGATAGTTGATACTGTGACACTGATAGTTGATGTCTCGACACAGACGGTTGATATCGTGACCTGGTAGTTTTTGTTTCGACACTGGCAATTGATATCGTGACACTAATAATATTGATGTCTCGACACTGATAGTTGAAATCGTGACACTGATAGTTGTTATCGTGACACTAATCGTTGGTGTCGTGGCTCTGATAGTTGATATCGCGACACTGATAGATGATGTCTCGGGACTGATAGTTGATGCCTCGATACTGATAATTGATGTCTCGATACCAATAGTTGATATCGTGACACTGATATTTGATGTCCCTATACTAATAGTTGCTGTCTCGATACTGATAGTTGATGTCTCGATACTGATAGTTGATGTCTCGATACTGATAGTTGATGTCTCGACACTGATAGCTGATGTTCGACACTGATCGTTGATGTCTCGACACTGATAGTTGATGTCTCGACACTGATAGTTGATGTCTCGATACCGATAGTTGATATCGTTACACTGACAGTTGATGTCTCGACACTGATAGTTGATGTCTCGATACCGATAGTTGAAATCGTGACATTGTAGTTTATGTCTGGACACTGATAGTTGGTGTCTGGATACTAATAGTTGATGTCTCGACACTGATAGTTGATGTCCCGATACTGATAGTTGATATCGTGATACTGATAGTTGATATCTCGACACCGATAGTTGTCATCTCGATACTGATAGTTGATATCGTGACACTGATAGTTGATGTCTGGACACTAGTAGTTGGTGTCTGGATACTAATAGTTGATGTCTCGACACTGATAGTTGATATCTCGACACCGATAGTTGTCATCTCGATACTGATAGTTGATATCGTGACACTGATAGTTGATGTCTCGACACTGATAGCTGATGTTCGACACTGATCGTTAATGTCTCGACACTGATAGTTGATGCCTTGACACTGATAGTTGATATCTCGACACCGATAGTTGTCATCTCGATACTGATAGTTGATATCGTGACACTGATAGTTGATGTCTCGATACTGATATTTGATGTCCCGATACTAAAAGTTGCCGTCTCGATACTGATAGTTGATGTCTCGATACTGATAGTTGTTATCGTGACACTAATAGTTGTTGTCTCGACACTGATAGTTGATGTCACGACACTGTTAGTTGGTGTCTGGATACTAAAAGTTTATGTTTCGACACTGATAGTTTATGTCCCGATACTGATAGTTGTAATCGTGACATTGATAGTTTATGTCTGGACACTGATATTTGATGTCCCGATACTAATAGTTGCTGTCTCGATACTGATAGTTGATGTTTCGATACTGATAGTTGATGTGACACTGATTGTTGATGTCTCGACACTGATAGTTGATGTCTCGATACTAATAGTTGATACCGTGACACTGATAAATGATGTCTCCACACTGATAGTTGATATCGCGACACTGATAGCTGATGCTCGAAACTGATAGTTGATGTCTCGATACTGATAGTTGATGTCTCGATACCGATAGTTGAAATCGTGACATTGATAGTTTATGTCTGGACACTGGTAGTTGGTGTCTGGATACTAATGGTTGATGTCTCGACACTGATAGTTGATGTCTCGACACTGATAGTTGATGTCCCGATACTGATAGTTGATATCGTGATACTGATTGTTGATATCTCGACACCGATAGTTGTCATCTCGATACTGATAGTTGATATCGTGACACTGATAGTAGATGTCTCGATACTGATATTTGATGTCCCGATACTAATAGTTGCTGTCTCGATACTGATAGTTGATGTCTCGATACTAATAGTTGATATCGTGACACTGATAGTTGATGTTTCGACACTGATAGTTGATGTCCCGATACTGATAGTTGATATCGTGACACTGATAGTTGATGTCTCGATACTGATAGTTGTTATCTCGATGCTGATAGTTGATGTCTCGACACTGATAGCTGATGTTCGACACTGATCGTTAATGTCTCGACACTGGTAGTTGATGTCTCGACACTGATAGTTGATACCTCGACACCGATAGTTGTCATCTCGATACTGATAGTTGATATCGTGACACTGATAGTTGATGTCTCAATACTGATATTTGATGTCCCGATACTAATAGTTGCTGTCTCGATAATGATAGTTGATGTCTCGATACTGATAGTTGATATCGTGACACTAATAGTTGTTGTCTCGACACTGATAGTTGATGTCACGACACTGTTAGTTGGTGTCTGGATACTAAAAGTTTATGTTTCGACACTGAAAGTTGATGTCCCGATACTGATAGTTGAAATCGTGACATTGATAGTTTATGTCTGGACACTGATAGTTGGTGTCTGGATACAAATAGTTGATGTCTCGACAATGATAGTTGATGTCCCGATACTGATAGTTGTTATCGTGATACTGATAGTTGATATCTCAACACCGATAATTGTCATCTCGATACTGATAGTTGATATCGTGACACTGATTGTTGATGTCTCGATACTGATAGTTGATGTCTCGACACTGATAGCTGATGTCTCGACACTAATTGTTGATGTCTCGATACTGTAGTTGATGTCTCGACACTGACAGCTGATGTCTGGACACTAATAGGTGGTGTCTCGACACTAATTGTTGATGTCCCGACACTGATAAATGATGTCTCGACACTGGAAAAGGAAATCATGACATTGATAGTTGATGTCTGGACACTGATAGTTGGTGTCTCGATAATGATAGTTGATGTCGTGACACTTAAAATTGATATCCCGATACTGATAGTTGATGTCTCGATACTGATAATTGAAATCGTGGACATTGGTAGTTTATGTCTGGACACTCATAGTTGGTGTCTCGATACTAATAGTTGATGTCTCGACACTGATAAATGATGTCTCGACACTGGAAAAGGAAATCATGACATCGATAGTTGATGTCTGGACACTGATAGTTGGTGTCTCGATAATGATAGTTGATGTCGTGACACTAAAAATTGATATCCCGATACTGATAGTTGATGTCTCGATACTGATAGTTGATATCGTGATACTGATTGTAGATATCTTGACACCGATAGTTGTCATCTCGATACTGATAATTGATATGGTGATACTGATAGTTGATGTCTCGAAACTGATAGTTGATATCGTGATACTGATGGTCGATGTCACGACTCTGGTAGCTGATGTCGCGACACTGATAGTTGACGTCTAGACACTGATAGTTGTATCTCGACACTGATAGTTGACATCTCGACACTGATAGTTGATGTCTCAATACTGATAGTTGATATCGTGACACTAATAATTGTCTTGACACTGATCGTTGATGTGTCGACTCTGATAGTTGAAATCGTGACATTGATAGTTTATGTCTGGACACTGATAGTTGGTGTCTGGATACAAATAGTTGTTGTCCCGACACTGATAGTTGATGTCCCGATACTGATAGTTGTTATCGTGATACTGATAGTTGATATCTCATCACCGATAATTGTCATCTCGATACTGATAGTTGATATCGTGACACTGATTGTTGATGTCTCGATACTGATAGTTGATGTCTCGACACTGACAGCTGATGTCTCGACACTGATTGTTGATGTCTCGATACTGTAGTTGATGTCTCGACACTGACAGCTGATGTCTGGACACTAATAGGTGGTGTCTCGACACTAATAGTTTATGTCCCGACACTGATAAATGATGTCTCGACACTGGAAAAGGAAATCATGACATTGATAGTTGATGTCTGGACACTGATAGTTGGTGTCTCGATAATGATAGTTGATGTCGTGACACTTAAAATTGATATCCCGATACTGATAGTTGATGTCTCGATACTGATAATTGAAATCGTGGACATAGGTAGTTTATGTCTGGACACTCATAGTTGGTGTCTCGATACTAATAGTTGATGTCTCGATACTGATTAATGATGTCTCGACACTGGAAAAGGAAATCATGACATCGATAGTTGATGTCTGGACACTGATAGTTGGTGTCTCGATAATGATAGTTGATGTCGTGACACTAAAAATTGATATCCCGATACTGATAGTTGATGTCTCGATACTGATAGTTGATATCGTGATACTGATTGTAGATATCTTGACACCGATAGTTGTCATCTCGATACTGATAATTGATATCGTGATACTGATAGTTGATGTCTCGAAACTGATAGTTGATATCGTGATACTGATGGTCAATGTCACGACTCTGGTAGCTGATGTCGCGACACTGATAGTTGACGTCTAGACACTGATAGTTGTATCTCGACACTGATAGTTGACATCTCGACACTGATAGTTGATATCTCAATACTGATAGTTGATATCGTGAAACTAATAGTTGTTGTCTCGACACTGATAGTTGATGTGTCGACTCTGATAGTTGAAATCGTGACATTGATAGTTTATGTCTGGACACTGATAGTTGGTGTCTGGATACTAAAAGTTGATGTTACGACACTGATAGTTGATGTCCCGATACTGATAGTTGATATCGTGATACTGATAGTTGATGTCTCGACACCAATAATTGTCATCTTGATACTGATAGTTGATATCGTGACACTGATTGTTGATGTCCCCATACTGATAGTTGACGTCTCGACACTGACAGCAGATGTCTCGACATTGATCGCTGATGTCTCGACACTGATAGTTGAAATCGTCGACATTGGTAGTTTATGTCTGGACACTCATAGTTGGTGTCTCGATATTAATAGTTGATGTCTCGACACTGATAAATGATGTCTCGACACTGGAAAAGGAAATCATTACATTGATAGTTGATGTCTGGACACTGATAGTTGGTGTCTCGATAATGATAATTGATGTCGTGACACTTAAAATTGATATCCCGATACTGATAGTTGATGTCTCGATACTGATAGTTGATATCGTGATACTGATTGTTGATATCTTGACACCGATAGTTGTCATCTCGATACTGATAGCTGATATCGTGACACTGATAAATGATGTCTCCACACTGATAGTTGATATCGTGATACTGATAGTTGATGTCTCGAAACTGATAGTTGATATCGTGATACTGATGGTCGATGTCTTGGCACTGGTAGCTGATGTCGCGACACTGATCGTTGATGTCTAGACACTGATATTTGATGTCTCGATACTGATAGTTGATATCGTGACGCTGATAATTGATGTCTCGATCGACTCTGAAAGTTGATGTCTCGACACTGATAGTTGATGTGTCGATACTGATAGTTTATGTCACGACACTGATCGTTGATGTCTAGACACTGATAGTTGATGTCTCGACACTGATAGTTGACGTCTCGACACTGATAGTTGATGTCTCAATACTGATAGTTGATATCGTGACACTAATAGTTGTTGTCTCGACACTGATAGTTGACGTCTCGACTCTGATAGTTGATGTCTTGACACTGACAGTTGATGTCCCGATACTGATAGTTGATGTCTCGATACTGATAGTTGAAATCGTGACATTGATAGTTTATGTCTGGACACTGATAGTTGGTGTCTGGATACTAAAAGTTGATGTTTCGACACTGATAGTTGATGTCCCGATACTGATAGTTGATATCGTGATAATGATACTTTATATCTCGACACCAATAATTGTCATCTCGATACTGATAGTTGATATCGTGACACTGATAGTTGATGTCTCGATACTAATAGTTGATATCGTGACACTGATAAATGATATCCCCACACTGATAATTGATATCACGATACTGATCGTTGATGTCTCGACACTGATAGTTGATGTCTCGATACTGATAGTTGTCATCTCGATACTGATAGTTGATATCGTGACACTGACAGTTGATGTCTCGATACTGATAGTTGATATCGTGACACTAATAGTTGATGTCTCGACACTGATAGTTGAAGTCTCGATACTGATAGTTGATGTCTCGATACTGATAGTTGATATAGTGACACTGATATATGATATCGTGGCACTGATAGTTGATGTCTCGACACTGATAGTTGATGTCTCGACTCTGATAGTTGATGTCTTGACACTGATAGTTGATGTCCCGATACTGGTAGTTTATATCGTGACACTAATAGGTGATGTCTCAACACCGATAATTGTCATCTCGATACTGATAGTTGATATCGTGACACTGATTGTTGATGTCTCGATACTGATAGTTGATGTCTCGACACTGATAGCTGATGTCTCGACACTGATTGTTGATGTCTCGATACTGTAGTTGATGTCTCGACACTGACAGCTGATGTCTCGACATTGATCGCTGATGTCTCGACACTGATAGTTGAAATCGTGGACATTGGTAGTTGATGTCTGGACACTCATAGTTGGTGTCTCGATGCTAATAATTGATGTCACGACACTGCTAAATGATGTATCGACACTGGAAAAGGAAATCATGACATTGATAGTTGATGTCTGGACACTGATAGTTGGTGTCTCGATAATGATAGTTGATGTCGTGACACTAAAAATTGATATCCCGATACTGATAGTTGATGTCTCGATACTGATAATTGAAATCGTGGACATTGGTAGTTTATGTCTGGACACTCATAGTTGGTGTCTCGATACTAATAGTTGATGTCTCGACACTGATAAATGATGTCTCGACACTGGAAAAGGAAATCATGACATCGATAGTTGATGTCTGGACACTGATAGTTGGTGTCTCGATAATGATAGTTGATGTCGTGACACTAAAAATTGATATCCCGATACTGATAGTTGATGTCTCGATACTGATAGTTGATATCGTGATACTGATTGTTGATATCTTGACACCGATAGTTGTCATCTCGATACTGATAGTTGATATCGTGATACTGATGGTCGATGTCACGACACTGGTAGCTGATGTCGCGACACTGATAGTTGACGTCTAGACACTGATAATTGTATCTCGACACTGATAGTTGACGTCTCGACACTGATAGTTGATGTCTCAATACTGATAGTTGATATCGTGACACTAATAGTTGTTGTCTCGACACTGATAGTTGATGTGTCGACTCTGATAGTTGAAATCGTGACATTGATAGTTTATGTCTGGACACTGATAGTTGGTGTCTGGATACTAAAAGTTGATGTTACGACACTGATAGTTGATGTCCCGATACTGATAGTTGATATCGTGAACATAATTCTAAACACTTATAGTACTGGGACAGGTACAAACCTGTATTCTAGCAACCACCGCAACTACGCGGTGCGTATTTTCACAGACGGCAGCAAGATCGAGGGTAAAGTCGGGGCCGCGCTATCAGTATGGACTGGCGCGGCCGAGACGAAGACCCGAAAGCTTGTTCTGCCGTCTTACAGTACCGTCTACCAGGCTGAGCTCCTTGCCCTCTGCGAAGCCACCAAGGAATTCCTCCCAAGGACAAAGACGGCGTTCGCCATCTACAGCGACTCCATGGCAGCCCTCCAAACAGTCGTGAACCCCGAAGCCCTCCACCCCCTCGCAGTGGAAACAAGGGACGCCATCCGCCGCAGCAACCGCCAGGACAAGAGCGTCTCCTTGTTCTGGATCAAAGCTCATGCGGGGCTGGAGGGTAACGAGAGAGCCGACTTTCTCCCGAAGGAGGCTGCCCTGAAGTCGAAACGTGCACCCGACTACGACAGATGCCCGGTTTCATTCGCCAAGCGAATGATCCGATTGGAGACGCTGGGAGAAAGGAACCGGAGGTACTGTACGGGTGAAACGGCGGCCACCACCAAGCTGTTTTTCCCATGTGCGATTGCGGCGTACAGGACGGTCCGTAAGTTCGAAATGACGAAGGAGCTGACCCAAGCCCTAACAGGGCACGGTGGGTTCTCCGAATACTTGACACGCTTCAAGTGTAAGGAGAATCCAGCTAGCGCCTGCGACCCCGACAAGCAAGAGACGATCCTCCACCTCTTGACGGAGTGTCCTGTGTATGGCTCCCACAGGCACAACCTTGAAATGGCGTTTGGAGTCCAGATTAGAACAGAGAACTTGAGCGTATACATTCGCAACAGAAAAAAATAGAGACAAATTTATAGAGTCATCATCTGCCTAGCCTTTTCCCAACTATGTTGGGGTCGGCTTCCAGTCGAATCGGATGCAGCTGAATATCAGTATTTTACATGGAGCGACTGCCTATCAGACCTCCACAACCCAGTAACTGGGTAATACGATACTCTTGGTAAGACTGGTTGTCAGATTTTCTGGCTTCTGACCAACAGTAACGACTGTCAAAGATCTACAAATGACAGCCGGGACCAACGGCTTTACGTGCTTTCCGAGGCACGGAGGAAACTCTCTATGGTAAATGGTCACCCATCCACAGACCAACCTCGGCAAGCGTGGCTTAACCCGGAAGATCGGTCTATGCGGCTGTAATTATTTAGCCACGAGCTCCTCTCACAAATTTATAGAGTATATAGTTAAAATTGTTAAGAAAGTAAATATTAGGAATAAATAGAAGCATCAAGTCACGATGAATAATACATTTGATTTAATAGATATTGAAATAGAGTTTTATAAATAGTATTAGAAATTAAAAGTTTGGATATATATAGATGAAAGTAGTATAAATGAACAGCACGAAATAAGGAGGAAAAAGAATAACATACAGCCCATCGCAAAAGCCCTGCGTAACTTGTACGGCAAGGGCTCACGCCGGGGCAGGAGTGTGGTTTTAGTCGGTAAGAGTCCGACACTACCCAAGCCATCTCATCCGTGAGGTGGCTTGGGTGTCCATGAGGATTTCCAACTCCTGCCAAAACAAAAAAAAAAATAAAAAAAAACCTGTATTCTAGCATCCATTGCCAATCCCTCGTAGGTTGTACATCCGGTTGCGCACATTGCGCAGTCATCATCATCATTCAGCCAAAAGATGTCCACTGCTGGACATAGGCCTCCCCCAAGCATCGCCACATCGACCGGCCCTGTGCTTCTTGCTTCCAGCAGATTCCCGCGACCTTCACCAGATCATCGGTCTACCTTGTGGGAGGCTTACCACTGCGTCTTCCAGTACGCTGTCGCCTCTCCAGAACCTTTCGGCCCCATCGGCCATCCGTTCTGCGAGCAATGTGCCCCGCCCACTGCCACTTAAGTTTGGTAATTATTCGAGCTATGTCGGTTACCTTGGTTCTCCTGCGGATCTCATCATTTCTGATATCATCACGCAGGGTAACTCCGAGTATAGCCCTCTCCATTTCCCTTTGGGTGACCTTGAGCCTCCTTATGAGGCCCATCGTGAGCGAACACGTTTCAGTGCCGTATGTCGTCGTTGTTTGAGGTAGCCGGATCTCTTTCTCTTTATGGCTATCCATGTTAGGGGGGGGGGGTTGCCATAACCGCCACACCCATGGGAAAAGATGGGGTAGTGCTATTCTTTACGCCCGGCGCTACACGGAACATTAGCGTAGTCAGCCCCGCTATCTTTTCACGGTGGCATGGGCTATTTAGTATAGCGTAGTAACACGAGAGAAGCTATTGCGGGTAGCAACTAAACGCATATGATGTGTAAACGACGTCTGTGGTCTAGTGGTTCGAGTGTCGGACTGCTGATCACGAGGTCGTGGGTTCGATTCCCACAGGACACAAATATTTATGTGATGAATATAAGTGTTTGTGTTCGTCTGGGTGTTTCTTATGTATTATAAGTATGTATTTACAAAAAAAAAAGTATATAAGTATTATATCCATTGTCTGGTACCCATAGTACAAGCTCTGCTTAGTTTGGGACTAGATGGTGCTGTGTAGAAAAATGTCCCAAAAATATTATTATTATTATGTCGGTCTAGTCACGGCTCATCTTCCGTGCGGAAGATGTCCGGTCCTTTGGAAGGCATACACGGGGACACAGGTCCAACGCGCAGAGGCCCCTTTGAGAACTTTAATCTAAAATGGGGTGGGGCACCAACCGGGGACTATCCACGGCTGCACTATTGGAGTACAGTCATGGACCGTCCCAGGTGGGTGCAAAACTATTGTGAAATATGGTGAAAATAAAACTGGTCTATGGGAGGGGGTGTTAATGGACTATTTAACTTCTATTGCCGGAAGAAAACGGCGTCTGCCTTTCAAGCTTAAATTTGAAATATATTGGCAGACGGTGACTCGCCAGCTCACTAGCTGGGCCCCCTGAAAAGCCGCCAGTACATAGGCGAAGGGGGCAACAAACGTGTGAGCGGCTAGGGGTGTAGAGAGGTGCGGCCCCGGTTTCGCCGTCGCGGGTCTAAAAGACCCGGAGTGGGTTTCCCCGCTATTACGCCATTAGACACTTCCACCCCCGAGCATATAGCTCTGGCGGCCCCCCTCTGGACGGCCGATAAAGGCAAGCCAGAGTTGAGAGTCCTGCGGGCACTCTTGGGGTTCCACTCCAGCCAGCCAATAAAGGCAAACTGGAGACGAGGCCCTCACCGACTCTCTGAGGCAATAAGGTACGCAGTGTCGCCACTCACCAACAGCTCGCCACAAGCTGCCCTGCGGTTTTATTATTATTATTATTACACATGAAACTGCCAATGTGTGACTTGTCTTATTAAATTTTTTACTTAAATAACATTTCACCAAACCTGTCTGTATAATATTTGTATAGCTCAATCTGAATAAACATGAAGCAAACGTTTCCGTAAAACTTTTAGAGCGGTTTTTTATGACTAGGTGATCTGCGGAAACAGTTTTTGGAGATTAAAAAAAATATGGAATCAAACGAAGTTTTATTGAGGTTTTGATTTCATCATCATAATAACATATCAGCCAGTAAGCAATTATGTTAGAAGAAAAAGAGTTCTGCCTAGCCTTTTCACAACTGTTAGGGTCAGCTTCCAGTCTAACCAGATGCAGCTGAATACCAGTATTTTACACGGAGCGACTGCTATCAGATCTTCGCAACCCAGTTAATGGCCAACGCCGATATCCTAAGGTTAGACTGGTTGTCAGACTTTCGAGCTTCTGATTACCCGTTACGACGCTCAGAGGTATTTGTATGACACCCGGAACCGACGGTTTAGGCTACGCGTATGCTGAGACGCAGGTGGTGCAGGTGCACGCAGCGCAGGGCAGAGCAGATTTTGTAATGCATGAACGTACTAAGAGCTGCGTACGCTGCGACGCAGACGCGTGCGTCTGTCATGCCCTGCGCCTCGTTGTAGTGCAGCAGCACTTAAATTTTGCATGGACTAGCATCGTATCATTTCTGGTTCAACCTCATACGGTAACAGTCCCACTGCAGGGACTGCGCCTGCTAACATTGCGAAGGAATGAGGCTAAGCGTATGCTGAGACGCAGGTGACGCAGGTGCACGCAGCGCAGGGCAGAGCAGATTTTTTAATGCATGAACGTACTAAGAGCTACATACGCTGCGGCGCAGACGCGTGCGACGCAGACATGACGAGTCTGTCCCGCCGTGAGCCTCGTTGCAGTGCCGGCGCAGATTTGTGAACCTTGTTTGTATGATACTAATCATACAGACTATTAAAAATAAAACGTTCGTCAACTCGAACGCGTGTACTTATTCTTTGTACTAGTTAAAACTCGAATGTGTCTTCGAGTTGCGTCGCAGCATGCGGTCGTGGCCTATGTCTGCCTCGCCTGCCCTGCAAAATCTATACTGTGCTGCGTCACCTACATCCTAGCATACGCTTAGCCTTAACATTCTCGCCGAGGCACGGAGGGATCTCGGTGTGTGACGAATCCTCACAACGTGTGGGACGAATGACCCATCCACGGACAGACCGCGGCAAGCGCAGCTTAACCTTGCAAATCATACGATCCGCGCGATTATTAATTAACCACGAGCCCTCCTGAGAAAAAATTGAATCTGAACGAAAATAGTTATTTTCTGGCAAATAATCTTGTGGCGGCATCTATCCACGCCACATGCGAACTACGCAACACACCGGCGGTGTAGACGACTACAGCGACATGAACGACAACTCTCATAGATGACAGTTCCTACATCGCGCTAGATTTAACACGCAGATAGTATACAAGGTGTTAACGAATTCGTGTAATTCCTTAAAACCACATGATCTACTACTGGTGTAGATTGGCCCCGCACGGGAATTAGACTGATTAAAATCAAAAACTAAAAATCTTTTTTTTTCATGCGGTAGGGGTAAGTGATCGTATCTAAACCACCTAATAAGGATTCAGTAAAAAAGATAGTTTTTTTTTTTGCAAAAAAATTGTTTCGTGCGCTTGAACATTTCGATGTCACGCATAAATGTTTGAAAGCACGGCGACGCGGCTGGCGGGCAAGACTAACGCGATATCGCTCTTTGCAGTAAGTTATCTTGGGGCTCTAAACTGACTCAGAAATAGAAAACTAAGATTTTATTTTCAATTTTTTTTTCAGTTGATTTTCAATAATTCCCTTTTAGGGTTAATCTGTGTTTGGATCACGCGGTTTAAAGGAATTACAAGAATTCGTTAACACCCTGTATATATATAACCGACCAACATTAACAGTTGGGCAGTAGCCCGCCAGGCACAAGACTCCACCTGGTTGGAGGATCCTCCCTTTGGTTGGAGGAACACTACACCTCGTTCCTCCACAGTTTCAACGGTACTAACCTAACATAAACTTCTTGAATTTGTACCATCAAGTCACTTAAAAAAAAAAAAAAAACGTTTTAAGTCATATGATTTCCAACGGAACTCCAAAACTTGGAACACAAAACAGAATATTTAAGAAACCGTTTAATATTGACTGTAAAGACTTCTTTAAATTTAAAACAGGAAAATACATAAAATACTTAGTCACCACTAAATAAAATACAAGGTTATTAATTACATGATAGGTATAAAATAAAAATAGGATGAGTTTTGCAAAATTTTAATACGGAAGAAAAGGTAGAAGGCTGGTATGAAAAGTGTTTTGTGAACCAGTAGATACACGCTCAAAAACTCAAAACGCATTTATTCAAAATAAACTAGAATTACTTAAAGCCCCCGTCGCGAGAAGCTATAAATTTTGTAAACACACATTCAGGGGTTCGCAACCTTTGGAACAAATAAAGAAAAACAGTTTTGTAATGATTTTTATTTTTATATAATGGTTTTTATTTTATTTATATAATAATAAATAATAATCTACGAAAACAACACAAACAAACTGAAACGCATTTAAAACTCAAATGACAGCATTGACAGCGTCAGTGTGAACTTACTTCAAAATGGCGGGCCAAATGTTGACGTTCCATGAGTCAGACACGTTCCGGTATACCACAAACCATTAGACGATAGCGCTTTATATCGCTAAAATATAACCCGACTAAGTGAAATTGCTCGTTAGTTTCGTATTACACGTATGTAACTTTGAGTTGATTGAATTTGGGATTATTTGTTGTTGATTGAATTGTCGCTACGTAACTTTGTAGAAGTCCTTTATTTACAAAATTTATAGCTTCTCGTGACGGGGACTTTACATCTTTTTAAGACTGAAAGAATGACAAGTCAAAAAAGACAGCCTCTAAAAAACACCCGCCCTTTACCGCTTCCTAGTGTTTATTCTGTGAAGTAGAAAAGGCGCAACAAACTCCCCAGCAACACAGTTCTATCTGTCATTTGAATAAATTAATTGTGTCTATACAAAGAAAACACATAATAATTATTATTTATGCAAATTGAGAATAATAAAAAAAGTTTACAACACAAGAATTGAGACAAAATTATAATTAGCTAAATAAAATCGATACATACCTAAACCTATACGTGAGAACTTTTGGTTTCCAGGGAAGTCAAATGTGCAGAAAAGAACTAGCGCCACACGTCCCTATCGTCAACATACGGTTGTGATATTTTCATTACGTAACCTCAACTACACCTTTCAAAAGAGCATCAATTAATCTGAACCTTGACGGATTTGAGAAAAAAATTAAATCAAAAACAATATTTTAGTAACATTTTCGTTTGAAAAGCATTATATTCTTGGTATTACTATTTCGAATTTTCATGTCTTGTGACCGAATGTTGCTTCTAGTTCTCCCCATCTCAAACGGTTTGTTTGCTTGTCATAGGACATTATTCTAATAATATATTTTTGACTTTAAATATCTCAACACTCTTGGGTTAGATTTTGATGACGTTAAAATAAATGAAAACCAGGTTTTACTTTAAAAAAAATACCAGATCTCCATCGTTCACGGACTTCTTTCAGTCTAGTCTTAATAGCAACAGATTCTGACTTGGAATATCTCAAATCCCGTGTGGTTCCGGGCAGTAGAATTGAATCATCCCATTTTTGCCCATGGGCATCGTAAGAGCCGACTAACGGAGTCAAGCTACGGATAGTAAGAGTCCTTTGTGCGAAAAGAACAGCTTATCCTCCAGCTAAAATTGCTGTGCCAAGAGCTGCATGACTAGGGGCGAGCCAACTCACAAGCATCCTGTTGTCTGCGGAGCGCAAACACGCGGAGCTCTGTGGACAAATACTTCCCTAGCTATTGGTGGGAAAAAAATAATCAAATTTAGTAAAAAAACTGGGAGTGCAATGATGATCCACGTCAAATATTCTCACGGGGCGAAAAACAAGCTGCAGAATATTGCTTCGCTACGTTAAACGTTGAGGGAGGTACAAATGAAAAGATAGATCAAGTACGTGAATGCGCTAGTGAATGAAAAAAGAATGGATGCACTTTGGGTGAATGAGACCAAAAGAAAAGAAGTGGATATGAATGAGTTTGTTCATTTGGGAAGTATGTTAACAAGAGATGGTAAGATTGACGCAGATGTGGAAAGGAGAGCTAATGTGGGAAATAAAGTAAACGGTGCTATGCTAACCAATCAATGTCCAAAAAATGGTGTGCTGTTACCTACGCTTTTGTATCGAAGTGAATGTTGGTATTGGCAGAAGAGGCATGAAAGTAGAATAAATGCCGTGGAAATGCGTTTCTTGCGAAGTATTTGCGGTATAACTTTGAACGATAGATTGAGGAATGATGTAATAAGACAAAGATGCGATTTAACAGATGATGTGGTATCAAACATTGAAAGGAGTATGCTTAGGGGGTTTGGTCATGTTGAGAGAATGAGTAAACACAGTAGCAAAAGAAATTTGTAAGGTGGATGTCAGTGGAAACGCCAGTAGAAGACGCCCTAGAAGAACATACATCGATGTTATTGGTTATTTTCTTCAAAAAGGATAGGTGCATAGTATCTTCAATCGGCGTGCGTGTATGACAAGATGTATGAACGTGGGCGAAGCGAAAGGAGTATGTAAGGATCATAGCATGTGGCGTTCTATAGTTTCTGCCTACCCACATGGAAAAAGGGCATTCGTTTATGTATGTATGTACGTAATATTTCAAAACTCTCGGTTCAGATTTTGTTGATATCTTCAGAAAAAAATATCGTCTGCATTAGTGTAATTTCATAAAAAAATAACTACATATGTATAATGTACGTTTCTGTTGATTCAATTTTGTACAGTGTAGTACGTTGCCAAAAACTAAGTAAACAAATGTGCTATTTAAGCCAATGCAGCAAAAAAAGTCGTACAGTTATTACTAGCACATTGTAAAAAATGTTACTCAAGAGTTTTATTTCCTTGTACTTTTGTATGAGGTTGTGTGATGGGGTCTTTTACAACCGCTACGACTCTCGCCAAACAACAGAAGAAGATTTCTCTTATTTCGAAAAATATGGTGCAGTAGGGTAAGTACTTTTAACTTCCACCTTTGTTTTTTCTAAAAGAATTAAAGATCATAAGAGGGAAGAACATGTAAGAACTCGTGCCGGCCAAAAATTACTTTACCACTTATGATAAAATGTTAGGCTTCAATTCATCGTTAGATTGGCTTAGCACTGACTTCAGAAAATGTTAATAATATTATTATGCAGTTATTACTATACGCTTTTATTTTTTTAAGGTTGGTTTCTCCTTTTTTAAGATTATTTATTTTTCATTTTTGAATGGAGTAAACAATACTTTTTTTAACAGTTGCTTTATTAAAACAATCATCAGAGCAGTAGTACCCTTTTCCGAACTACCTCACACGACAAAATAAATGCAACTATGATAAATTACTTCACTTCCATAACGGATTTTTATCGCACATTTTAAACTTGCACCCTAATTGTGCAAAACACCCGTAATAAAAATAGCTTTGATTTTGGTTGGTCATTAATTTCCATAGCATTCCATAGCATATTAACAATTCGACTTCTCAACACAACTATGCACCAAACAATGATAGTGTTGTATTGTCAAAATGAAAGCCATTGAAATCACAGATATGATACGCAATTCGGATGCTGGTAGTGATTTTACAATTATGTTTCAGCAATTGCACCGTTGACATAGAACCATGCAATGCAAGTGATTGGAGACGCACTGACGGAACTTGTAACAACCTCAAGTATCCCGCAAGAGGAGGCTTCTTCGTGCCTATGGAAAGGATACTGCCTGCTAATTATTATAATGGTACACCGTCCTAGAGTGGAGCGATTTTATTTTCATATTTGACTTATCGTGCCTTTTAAGCGTTTGGTCGGTTGCGTGTGTTTTTTCGTTCCTAGTGCGGCGCATATTTTAGAGACTAAAATGTTAAAAAAAAAATTTGATAGTTGCTAAATTAGACGTTTGTTTTTAACTAGTGAAAATTTAACCACTAAACTACTTTAACAAAGGCGTTCAGTCAGAAGTAGTTTTCAGTAGCTAATATGCGTTTTAATTAAAAACTGGTTTTATCATTAGCTAAAACGCGATTTAATTAAAAACTGGTAACCAAATCAACTGAATTGAATAAAATTAAGTAACTTTTTAACACACTTCTTCAAAAAGGAGAAGGCTCCCAATGCGTGTGTATATATTTTTATGTTATAGCTTTATTGGTATAATTTTGATTATGAACTATCATAATAGGTTCCTACTCAAGAAAATCCAAGGCTGGCGAGGATCTGCCTTTGCCAAGAGTCTGTCGTACTACTTTATTGCAAGAAGGGGTATCTCACCATCAAGAGTTAACTCAGCATGTGCCATTCTTCGGAATATTCATGTTCTTCGATGTTGGATCCGCCCATGATATAGGTACGTAAGAAATTGGTTTTTTTAAGGACTCCTGAACAAAGAAACACCTACAACCTTCTAAGAAAATACCTAGGTTGGTATTCAATTACTGGTAATGTTGGGCGTAACTGATATATTTTCCTAATGCATTATACATTATATTATAATTTTCAAACTGTTGTTTTTAACTGTTGTAATATATATTATATTGTATTGAAGGAACACTACTAATTATCAATAGAGCAGAAGACTTGCAGTAATATGAAACTATGTTTACACTAATATAATATAAAATTATTTTAATGGTAATAAAAATTTGCTCTTGTTATTTGTGAGTTAAAGTTCATAATTGTGTGACGCTTTAATACGATCTAAAGTACGACAATATTATTTTGCCAGTAATATGAAACAAGTTCACACTAATATTATATAAATATTTATGTTATTTTAACGGTGGTAAAAATTTGCTCTTGTTATTCGTGGGTTAAAGTTCATAATTGTGTGACGCTTTCGGCCGACTCGATGCGAGTGGCGGGCGACCACTACCTATAGACAATAATATATATTATAACAGTCTTTGTTGCAAATAAATAATGATTAGAATATTAGAAATGTATAATGAATTATATTAGCTGTTATATGTTATAACGCCCAACATTAATTACTGGTCAGCGTCTAACCGGTACTATGATGTTTTACACGGGTGCCCGTGTTTTTGGAGAAGTATTTTATATCGAATGTCATTACACCGACAACGATTCGCCAACGTAATCTTTGCCGAAGCAATTTTTACCCTAATTTGATTTCGCCGAATGATTATTAGCCATCATAATTATTTGGCCAAAAAATCATTTAGAAATTTTGTTTTAGTCGAATACTTATTTGGCTATTGTTTAATTTGCCAAATAAGTATTTGCACAACATTATTTTTACACAGCGGAATGTAATGTTAATCCGACTCAGCGCACCCCGACTACACATGTTCAGACTCTGTCCTACCCCTAGAGTGTTATTTAAAAGTGTGGAGCCAAAAGCTCGCGAAGGAGGTCCTGAGTGAAACGAGTGCACGAGGCCGTAGCGCAGAGAGTGGGGGGAGGTGGCAAGCGAAGCGAGTCGGCGACCATGATAAGATCAAATTGCCTAATATCTTATAGGCCAAGTAACCATAATACTCGTATTAAAGAAATAATGATCAATAGATCTTTGTCGATTTAACGTATTTATGCTACCAAAAAATTACTAATGTTCTGTTGTAAAATGACAATATAATATGAAAGAATAACTTTTTGAGATGTAAAGTTTGTGAAACAATTTTATGTGGAGTGTTGATTTGTGAAATGATAAATTTGCGTATCGGTGCTTGTTGCCTGAAAATTTGTTTATTAACTGTCAACTTTCAAAGAGGAACCCGACTAACCATGTATGAGTCCAGTGAATAGGTACAATCAATAGATTGTGGACATTACAGATAGTTCGTCTTTTCTCGTGTCAGCACGAGCTATTTGAGAATAAGCATCTCATGCCGTGGTGCAAAAATTAGCCATTCAGCTCGGTTGGCGCCGCACTATGGAAAATATAGGTGCTTTGCTGATTAAAAATCTGTAACTTTTTTATTTTCAGTCATAGTAACTTCAAATTTTGCACACATATAGAACATAGTATAAGAATTTTACTAATAGTACTTTTAATATGAACTAGTGGTAGGTCGTGGTTTTACTCGCTCTTTATTTTAAGAATCCGTAAAAACTTTATTCAAATGAATGAGTTTGACTTCAATACGATATTTTAATTCTTTTTAAATTTCAGGACAACTAAATAGTACAGAGTTAATTAAAAATAAAATATATTTTGACACATTTTACAATATTTTTATTTAAATTTTTATTACCTACTAAGTAAATTTTTTTTTTTATTATTTTTATATTTACACTTAGCTTTAGATAGTGAACTGCAGTAATAATTTCTTCTGGATGGCACAAACAATAAATTCAATATTTTCAGATGGAACATGACGATTTTCACGTAAAAACGTAGACAGAGCGGGCACAGTCTTATCGTTTTCAATATAGAAAAGTATTATTTCACACCTCGAGCAACTGAATTAGTTCATTGTTATAGTTGTACTAATTGCGGATTGCAAATAATTTATATAATGAAACATTTTTTGTGCTTCACTTTCTAAAGGAAAAACAAATGAGTTTAGTGTGCATCATGTACCGACTTTTATCATAGATTGCTTTATTCTCACGTAGAGCGTGTGCAAAACCATATTTACGCCGATTATGTATATTAAAATCACAGATATTTGACCAAAGATAAAAAAAAAACTTTTATCTATCAATTTGCCACAATTATGCATTTTGGCACCTCTGCCACATATTACTTCATAACTTCTGAACGCGCAAAAATGCGCAGCTGATTCTTTACTAAAATATTATTAGGTATCCAATGAACGTAGTAATACCAAATTCAGAATGTAGGCAAGTGTAGCTAACAGTCAAAAGTCTCGACGAAATTTAAGAATTTAATTTTTTTCCATCTTTGACGAAAATATTTATAGCAAAAATATTACTTCACATAATTATATAAAAACTACTGTTTTTAAATCTATAATAAACAACCTTTCGAATGGTATGTAACACTATATGAGGTTCTTTAAAGAAACAACCAAAATTCGACTCTGTAAGTCCATGATTTTTAAGGTATATTTAACAGAAATTTCTAAGTGTCGGAAATTAACGTTTTTACGCAATATTTTACGTGACAAGTTATTGAAAAACAATTAAAATATGAAAGAATGACTCCTTATCTAAAAAATAAGACCAAGATTATGTCTAATTTGCATCATTCAGAAAAAGTATTTTTGATCAGCAAAGCACCTATATTTTCCATAGTGCGCCGGACGCACCCACATCAGTATCTCAAGAAGATTCTCACTCATTCAGCTCGATTATTTTAATTAAACATTCGGGTACTTTATGATTTTGTAAACGTAGATAAAATACCTAGGTATCTTCGGATTCACAAGATCGACCAAAATACAAAATAATTAGGAACTTTATAAAATGGAATAGGCCAGAATAGAACTTATTTTTATTATGATTGTGTTATAATTTTCGGGACAGGTTTCTTGTTCAAAACATGGCATGTACCAATGTGAGTATTTCAATGATTAACGGTAAAGGAAAATATCAGGAGGAAATCTGGACGTGATGGTTTCAAATTGCCAACACCCAGTCAGCAAGCTTGTAGATCAACGCTCATTCCTTGGCTGTGTGAGCAGAGGCCTTTGCCGTACAATGGAACACTTACAGACTAGTATAATTTCAAAAACATAAATATATTTTCAGACAGATTCCTTCAACAAAAGACTGACTGCTGCCAGAAGGAGCACATGAACGATTACGAGTGCACACCGAACATAATACCGGAGAATGATCCCGTCCACAGATTCTCCGGAATTCGATGCTTGAACTTGACCAGGCCACTCACCTACCAACACTTTCACTGCACCAAGGAGAGCGTACCTTCACCGGTGAGTTGCTCTTTAAATTCTTTTTTTATCGCTTCGGCACGAGCTTTATGAGAATAGGTTATGCCATTGCCATAGTGATCAGAATGGTTAGTAGCGTAGCTGACTGTGATCGTCACTCGTAGAAGCTCTTTTAACATCTGACACTCCTCTGTTTCTAGATGTCTTTCTCTCTCTTTCGGTATCATGGTAGTTATTCCTTGCAATTTGTTCATATTTCTTAGTATTTATAGGTACTTATTAGAAAGATATTCGTGACCATGTTTTTTTTATTTCATAGCTTTAGGTATGTCATATAGAAAGCGTAGAATGTTTTAACTGTTAGTCTGTTTATGTGTTTGTTTCTTTATCACTGGCGAATTTCTTACCTTATTCCTTACTTGTTTACCTATTTCAATGGCACCGTCGCTTTTACATAGTTCTGTAGTTCATCGTTTCCTGGGAGGCTAATAACGCCGCGTTTGGTGAAAACTATTTCGTTTCATAACTGCAAGTGGACCGCACATCCAGTCGCAACTGTACACTATGTAACTGTCAAATGTAGCTTGAAGGCAATTAGGATGTAGTCAGTGCAACTGCGTGACAACTGCCTACTGGATGCGCAGCCTATTTGCAGCTACGATTTCGAATATGAAACAAAACATGTTTCATCAAACGCGGCGTTATTAGCCCTCCAGGGCTCTATTGTATAGCTTGATATTTATTTAGTATACGGAACCAAATGTAAGATTGGCAATCATGATAAATTGGTTTCTGAATTTCAAACAAGCTGAGCCGTGAGAAAACGCTTTCATTTGCCTTTATTTTTTTAACCAGAACATAAGTTTAAAGACTGAACGATATTGTTACAATATGAGAATTGTCATTGATTGTTTACAGATTGCAGAAGCAACTCTGTGTTATGATTTGTCCACCATTTACGATCCGGATAATAAAGGTGATAAAGCAGTACGATCTGGTAGTGGTGGAGAATTGACGGTTGAAGAAGAAAACGGCAAAATTTGGCCTGTAAATGGATCTTTGAGTAAATGTTCAAATAACAAAGTAGAAGAAGGAGAGATCAGATGCCATAAAAACTGTAAGTGTCTTTTAATACTATATAAGCTCTTCAAAATAATGTATCTAGAACGACATGGCATACTATTAAATCGCTCCGTGATGAAACTGACATTCAGCGGCATTTAGTTAGACTGGAAGCCGATCCTAGCTCAGTTGGAGAAAAGCAATGCAGACGGACTCGTTTCCACAAGTTTTATGATGATGATTATTAGTTTACATTATAAAATCATAACCCTGTCTGTGTTGTCAAGGGGTTAAGTTAAAAGCAGAGTGCATTTGTCTTTCACTACTGACATGAACTTTTCTCAAACTAAGATTTGCAAATACAAAAGTTGTTTTTTTTTTGTAACTTTTATTTTTTCGGTACCTAAACAGAGTTTACTGTTTGTAAATTTAGATCGCAACAGTTTGCTACCAGTACAACTATTTACCATATGGTTCATGAGAAATCACAACTTTATTGCTAAGAAACTGGCCGCTGTGAATCCATGTTGGGACGACGAAAGGTTGTTCCAAACGGCAAGAGATATTAACATTGCTATTTCACAGCAAATAAATATTTATGAATGGATGGTAGCTATCATAGGTAAGATACCAATTAATACCTATATCATAAATAATGTTCCAGAATTAACATTTTACTTGAAATTTTTAATAAGTGATTTATTGATGTGTTATCATTGTCGTATCATAAAATTAGCTGCTCAGTTGTACCAAAGTGTTTTTTTATAATTATAAGACTGTGAGAAAAAAAACAAACAAAAAAGAGACTATTGTGACTTATTAAAGTAGCAGTACTAACTTTAATTTGTGATTAAAATACGGATTTTATATACATAAATAAGTACTAACAAGTCCTGTTTATCTTCAGGTCGCGAAAATTTGTTAAAAGCTGGCGTTATTAGCGAGGATGGTGGTTTTAGGGACCTTTACAATGAACACATGTACCCTAGGATAACAGTGGAATACTCTTATGGGCTACGATGGTTCCACACCATAACAGATGCAGCAGTAAAGTAAGTGTCTCCTAATCAAGTTCTTCCTCTCCTTTAGTGTCGACAGGAGCGACAGGTGCTAAACTAGCTCAAACCGTTATGAAAAAATTGTTAGTAATCATTGACTTAGAATAAGTATGGACAACGAGTGTAGTACAAAATTCACGATAAAAGTGTCCTGAATTGACATAATATAAACATAGAAATACCAACAAGCTCATTTACGACGGACGAAATCCTATGTCGTTATCTTAATGCCTAATTTAACTTGCAACAATTTTTACCATACGAAAACATGACAGCACTGCTCAATTTTTCAAATTTCGAAACTTCATCTAATATTAAACGAAAATTTGGAGAACATAGGAGTAATAGAGCAACCTTAATTTTTAAAAGATTTTATTATTAGTTATATTTATTGTGATTGCTAAATATTTAATCCAACTGAAAGAGCATAGAACATTTCTTGCAAAATTACAACATCGTCATTTTCAAAAACGCGATTTCGCTTCCTTTGCTAAAGTATCACGATCAGCATCAGCATCATCTAAATTAATCTCGGGGAAAACTGAAATTAAATCAGAGGCATATTATTATTTTCAGAAAACAATCTTATGTCACGTGTATTTAAAAGAGTTCATGATAACTAAACAAACGAGTCCAGACGTCACGTGTCCACTATTTGCCATTAGGAAGTTCCAGAGCCCGTTTTCCGGCTCTACCATCGGACCTACGTCATTATTTATGTGATGAAAAGTGCTTATAATGACAAAATACATGAGCTGAAACTCGACGAGCCTACCATTTGTTCCTGTGCTTGCCTAATCTTTGGCTCCATCATCAAATTAGTTCAATGACCTGCAAAATTTCAGCTCGATCGGAAACTTGGTAGTGACCGAAAAACCAATACAATTTTGAAACGGAAGGACAACATACATATTTTCGTACATAATATGTTTGCATACAATGCAAGTTTAAAAATAACTTGTTTAAATGAATAGAACAAAACAAATTGCAATTGGTTCAAAATCGCAATACAAAAAAACATCTCGTAAAAATAACGACTCTTTGGAATCTTTGTTCTAAATTCTGTCAAATATGTCAAGTTTCTTATGGTAATCCAACCAAATGAAGTTGACATAATTGGTCAAACAAAGGAAGGAAAATAAGATACTTTTTATTTAGTTGGATTATTGTGTGTTTTGCTCTTGCAATTAATTCAATTTTAAGTAAAATACAATGTTCCATAACAAAATAATACTTTAAAATTGTAAAACAATAATATACCTACTGAAAATATGATACACCACCAACTTTTTTCACTATTTTGAGTAGTTTTTACACGATCTCACTACACAGAACGGCATTGTTGACATGTGACATTGAGGTGTAGCTGCTTGTTCGCCCAAATGAAGAATGACGCGCGCAATTGTAGCTCTTTTCAAATTTCTTGTGTTTTAACACTCATTCGGTTCGGACATTTTTGAGCGATGATCCGAGGTCCATACTTATTCTAAGTCAATGTTAGTAATGGAGTAGACGTTTGACGACACGTTTGGTGCAGTGGCTAAGCGATTGGCTTTTGCGCTACGGGTCGTGGGTTCGATTCCCACACGGAACAAAAAATTGTATGGTCTACAGATGGTTGTTTCGGGTCTGGGCGTTTGTTTGTGAGATTTTTGTCTGTAAACGCACCCACGATACAAGAGAAATCTTAGTGTGGGGAAACGTTCTTTAAAAAAAAAAAAAAAGACTGCCCAGGGTGACGTGAGGTGATTTTGACAGTTCTACAATTTCCATAGCAACGTATGTATTAACAATCCGACTTCTTCACAACTGTGTACCATGCAATAAATATTGTTATATAAAATATTACGAATGTGATACGCAATTCGGATGGTGGCATATTTTGATTCTGTGTAATAACTGTAATACATTTCCCCAGAATGCATGACAGAGACGGCAAGCTTATCGACGTCTTCCCTTTGGTCAACGTTTCTTTTAGGACTGGTTGGTTGCTAAAAGATGAGCACATGACATATGTAACACTTGGAACTTTTAGACAATCATGCAAGGACACTGACCATAGCGTTGATTATGATGTACGTTTTTTCTTTTTTTAACAATATAATTTAAGGTCCTAATTTTACATTAAAATCTGTAATAAAATTAATACTGCAAGTACAATATGTCAAATTGAGGATGACATAATGACATTAAATGATACTACGTATTCTATGATGCGTTCTTCAACCACACACAGAAAATAGAATGGTTACAAACTTAACCTGTTTTATATCCGATATATCTAGGGATATTGATAGAGAACACCAAATTGATGCTATTTACACAGACTTTTAGAGCGTTTTTGATAGAGTCAACCTAAGAAGAAACTTACTCTTGATATGTAAACTTAAACTGTATGGTAAAGATCAACTACCATTGACACTGCTAATAAAAATGTGTGAGAAGGAATATTTACAACGCGTGTGCATTCTGCAACTGTAGACCAAACTTAAATAAAAACATGGATCAGTCGTTCGATAGATTTAATGTTGCTGTAAATATTCTTTCTCACACATTTTGACTTGCAGTGTCAATGAAGGGCGTGCCATGTTATCGTAGTTGATCTATAGCCACGGTTCTTTCTGAACTTGGTTAAAATCATATTTGTATGGTAGACTGCAAGTGGATTCGCGCTCCGACGCTCGCTGAGGACGGACGTGCCGCAACTCGCGCTGCGTACTTTCTCGACGTACTCGCTCACGAATATCGCTACACCCCGCCGTAGTGTTCTCCACTTCACGACTATAAGTTCAAAAGCTGCCTTTTTCAAGGCGGTGGCTGAACGCCTATTTCTTTGTCAGGAATCTCAAACGCGTGTGCCCCTTCAGGGAAAATCCACAGTTTCGTGGTCCTCGGCTGATACTTTGCAGTGTTAACGAAACCGAGTGGGTGTTGACCCAATACACCAGCTGCGCCCCTTAAGGGCAAGGCGAAAATTGGAAGGAGCTAGTACCACCGGCCTTGGGGGGTCTCCTAGTCGACGCTAGCTCTAACCCCGTTCTCTCCCATCTAGCACTCTCTAGTATTGCACCTCACTAGAGACTTAGGAACCCGTTCGCACAATAAGACTGGCGACGGGATTACAAGCTTAGAGCTCACCAATAGGCACACAACCTCCCTGTCTATACCCGACAGGGAGGGTTTTCACACACCCCCGGGCCCATCCACCCGGGGAATCGCATTTTTTCTAAATTAAATTGTTAGGATCAATAGGCCGTTACTAAAAATAGTCGCGTACATGTGCGCGCCGCGTTTTTACTAAGCTTATCCTCCATTATTACACACGGCTCAGGCATCTTTTCCGAGATGTCTGACGCTGTGTTATTAGCGTTCTTCCGGGAACTTTTAAAGGACCCCGAATTTATTGCTAAATACGGCGCTCGAATTCCTAGTAGTGGGCCCTTATGGCACACTACTTATCCCTTGTCGCCCACCTGCGATAACGACAATGATTATTTCGGCGAAGGAGAGCCATTGTTCGACGAGAACAATGGCATTCCGAGCCTTTTATCGCTTCCGCCATTCTCTCCCGGTCCATTGTCTCCGCAGACAATAGAAATTCCGCACCTGCACTCTGCAGCTGCGGGTTCTGAGAACCAAAATACCCCTGCCCCGTCCCTCCGCCATGTTCTTGAGATGATGTCATCCATGGATACGTCAGAGCCCCACTCCCCTAAATCTGACATCGAATCAGAATCCTACTCGTCTGCTTCTTCCTCCGAAGGCTATACTACCGTAGCCGGAAAGGGGAAAAAGCGTGCCCGCAAATCCAAAGCAGCCTCCTCCAGCCAAGTCCCGGCCAAAACCCCCAAGACAACCGTTGCGACCCCCGCGTCGGCTGCCTCCCATAGTCCCGTCCCGACTACCTCCCCGCAGGCCAGTTGTCCCTCTTCTCCCCGTCCCGTCACCGGCTCGAAAACCTACAGCGTGCTGTAAAGAAACGTGTACGGGAGGCTCGGGAAGCCCGCTGGGACAAGATGTTGAGCGACTTAGAGCCATCCCATCTGGCCTTCTGGCAATTGCAACGTAATCTGAAATCCGATTGTGTAGCTTCAACTCCCCCTCTCAATCGTCCGAACCAAAGGCCGGCCTTTGAAGACGACGAAAATTCCGAATGTCTAGCCGACAGTCTAGAAGCCCAATGTACTCCCAGCACCCAACCCGCAGACCCGGTCCATCTTTCCAAGGTGGATCGCGAGGTCGAACGTAGGGCCACCCTCCCTCCCGATGAAGACCCTGACGACCCCCTACCACCCATCACCGTAGACGAGGTCCACTCGATAGTGAGGAAACTCAAACCCAGGAAAGCCCCCGGCTCAGACGGTATCACCAATAGGGTGATCAAACACTTTTCCGCCCCGCTCATAGTCCTCATGACCGCTATCTTCAATGGCGCTCTGAGTAATAACATCTTTCCGCAAGCTTGGAAACAAGCCACCGTTATCGGTATCCCCAAACCCGGCAAACCCAAGAGTGAGCCCACTAGTTACCGCCCCATCAGTCTTCTCAATGTATTTGGGAAAATCTATGAGCGTCTCATTTATATCCGTTTAAAGGATTTCACTGACTCCCGTAAACTCATCCCCGATGAACAGTTCGGTTTTCGAACCCAGCACTGTTGCATTCGACAATTGCACCGCATAGTCGAACACATTAGCTCCCGTTTTATGCGCTCGTACAAAACGGGCATGCTCTTCTTCGACGTAGCGAAAGCCTTCGACAAGGTCTGGCACAACGGTTTATTATACAAACTGTACCAATTCAACGTGCCGGACCGTCTCGTGCTCATCATTTGAGACTTTCTGTCGGATCGCTCCTTCCGCTATCGCCTAGAAGGCACCCTCTCGTCCCCTCACCCCATCCGCGCCGGAGTCCCTCAGGGCTCCGTGCTATCGCCCCTTCTGTTCACGCTGTACACCAGCGACATTCCCAGACGTGGCTTGGCCAAGTTGGCTCTCTTCGCCGACGACACGGCTATCTACTATTCCGGTAGGAGCCTCGATAGCATCTCTCGAACCCTTCAAACCGCAGCCAACGCCCTCGGGGTCTGGTTCCGGAAATGGAGAATAGAGGTGAATCCCGAAAAGAGTGCAGCCGTTCTTTTCGAGAGACACGGTGATTCCCAGACCCACATCCGTCCCGTCCTCATGTTCGGCAAACAGATCCCTTGGGAGATGAAAGCCAAATACCTGGGGGTTATCCTAGACCACCATCTGAGTTTCCGAGACCACATCAAAGCGGTGCGCGCTCGCGCCGCTTTCGCTGTCGGTCGCCTCCACCCCATCCTTAGAGCACGCAGTAAATTGTCACTTAGAAATAAACTGAGAATCTACGTGACGCGCATCTGCCCCATCTTGACTTACGCTAGCGTCGTGTTCGCACACGTTAAGCCTTGTCGTTTCAAATCCTTCCAAACCCTCCAGAATCGAGTGTTGCGCAGAGCCGCGGCTGCCCCGTGGTTCATGCGTAACGTCCAACTCCATCTCGATCTAAAAATGCCAACCATCAGGCAATACCTCAAACGCATTTCCAAGCGTTACTTCGACAATGCCCCCCGCCATCCGAACCCCCTAGTCGCCTTAGCGGCCGACTACAGTCCCTCTCTCATAAGTAAAGTTCGCCGTCCCAGGCACACACTTTTAGAACCCGACGACGACATAACCCTCCTCCAGGAGGCGAGTAAATCGACCAGCACACTACACAACGTCCGCCGCCGTCCGGCATACCGTCCTCGCCGACGAGGCCCGTCGCGACGTCCCACCGCCGCCGTTCACGATCCACCGAGCTCTCCCGTCGTAGAGCCGGTCGTCTCTTCAGACTCCGCAGTCACACCGATAATTCAGCCCTCATCAAGCTGTCTCCCCCCCCCTATGTCCACGCCAGCAACGCCCTAAGCCGAGGTCCGAGTCCCACTAGGGGTCGCCCTTAGTGCTGTTGTTGCAGGTAGTCATGATGTTAGTGTAGTACAAGTAGTTAGCTTAGGTTAAGTATTTTACTTCCCCCCCATTGGCTGGAGACCCTTCAGGTCACGCCAATAACTGCCCGGTTACGTAGAAACCGTCCCCTAGGACGACCTACAGCAGTCAAATAGAAAAAAAAAAAATAGACTGCAAGTGTTGTCTGTCAATAGTGATGAGTCAGGTGTACTTTATGCTAAATCAGGTGTACCTCAAGGATCGCACCTGGGGCCCCTTCTTTTCATTACGTTTATGAAAGAAAATGATCTTACGTATCAAGTTAACAGTGAATTTTCCCTATTTACCGACAATCTCAAGATTTACAAAAGAGTGGAATCCACAACTGATGCTGATCTAGTTCATTGCGATCTTGATGAAATTGATGTCTGGTGTAAGATCAACGGGGTGATTTTAAATGCAGAGAAATGTTTTTGTATTGGGTATACACGAAAAAGACAGCCTTCGATTGTTTCATCTTATAAAATAAAAACGAACTTTTTAAAAAAAAAGACATTAAAATCGTGCGAAGTAAATTTGTATCCAAAATTGGTAAAAGTCAAGCGATAAAAACATGCTTAATATAAATGTTTTTTTTTTGTACGGCCGTCGATCGCATATAGAAAACGTGACATCATTTAATATCCCATTTAGTACATTTATTTAATATCCGCTAAAATAGAAATTATTAGATTATTTTTATATTATGTGTAACATTTAAAATAATTATAATAATATGTTCTTGAAATTTATTTTAAAGATAGCTGAGCAAGGATTTACCGGCGTCCAACATTCTTTGGATATTGTGACCAGTGACTTGCACAAAAGTCGTCTTTTTGGCATGGCTCCTTACGTAGATTACGTATATCTCACCAGCGGTATAAAGATTAATTGCTTTGATGATTTGATCCATGTTATGACAAAAGATGTAAGTTTGCATGACATTGTTTTAATGTAATAGCGCCCGTGTCACTCCTGGTGCAAAGCGGTTTTCGCGGCCCATAAGTACCTAAAACACAAAGAGGATTTCTTACGTGTTGCTATCTTAGAGACAAAATTGGAAAGTCTCATGTGCCTGTACAATTCGGAACACAGCAATGCTGCTTTCGTTGGTAGTACTTCGCCTGATGAAGTCTTTCAGGAGGAGTTGTACATTACTGCAATAATGCTGTACTTTTTTTCCTAAATACCTTTAGAAAATCCCCTACCATGTCGTGATCGCAATTTATGTGTGGTCTGCTCGATAATTACGTTTTTTTTTCCATTCATCTTTGTTAGTCACCTTTTTATTGTCAACTTCCTGCTTTCTCGGATGCCGTATACCTTGAATATTCCTAAATTATATCCTCACAATGAGTAACTTATCATCATTTATTTGCCAAAATAACTTATTAAAATTTGATTGAAGTCATTGGCGTTATGTTCTTTCAGAGAATTGAACGAATCAAGAGAATATACAAAGAAGTGAGTGATATTGATTTGATGGGTGGTCTGTGGTCAGAGAAGATAATGAAAGATGGCAGAATACCTCACACGCTCGCATACTTCACTATTGACAATATACTCAAAGCTATACGCGGCGATAGACATTGGTATGAAAGACCAAACAGGCCACATGCTTTTACTGCAGGTAATTTTATTGTTGTATTGTACGACTATGTTGATTCTCATAAAGAAATTAACATTTCACTTAAATGAGAACAGACTAAATTCTAAGTAATTAATCATACATTCGACATTCAGACTTTACAATTACGATTTAGAACAAGTATCTTAGTAAGTAATTGGTAGGTATGTAAAACAGTTTTATGTTTAAAAACATGTAGTAGACTGATTTGCTTAATCTATTACGGTATTATAGACTAGTATTCCGACAAATCACAATTTGTAAAACTGCACTAAACTACCTGCTGGGAATAGTGCGGTCCCGATGTCACAATACAGGTAAATCGTAGTAGTTATGCTTGTTGTCTGCAAATACGATTATGAAACTTGATGATTGAATATCGGGCCCATCAATGATCCTTGAGGGACTCCGAACGTGATATTTTCTGGTTTGCTTTGGTATTCTCCAAATTTTACTATCTGCGACCTACTTGTTACATAAGATGCGAACATCTTGTATGCTACTCCTGATATAACTATGTCTTGAAGTTTTTGTAGAAGTATTTGGTGGCTAACTGTGTCAAAAGCCTTTTTTAGGTCAATAAATAAGCCCAATGCTATTTTTTTTTGTCTATATTAGCTTGAATTTCGGTCACCAGATCAACCGTAGCTGACAGAGTGTTAGACGAAATCCATATTGTTTGTCAAAAATAAAATTTATTGAACTGAGGTGTTCGTCTAAGCGTGTGTAAAGAACTTTTTCAAATATTTTGCACATAACGGGAAGGACTGAGATAGGCCTGTAATTATTAGGGTCCATTTTGCCACCACATTTGTAAATCGAAGTAACTTTGGCTATTTTTAAGTATCTGGAAAGGTTCCCTCGGCAAGATGGTGGTTAATGTAGTCAGTTAGTTTATCCACTAATAAATTGCTCACGCTATTCATGGCTTTGTAGTTATACCATCCATGCCCGCACTACAGTTTGGATCCTTGATTATTTTTAACACTTCGTTAATTTTGCATGGCGTGAGTGTAGTACGTTTTCTGTTGTGTATTTGAGTATCTTGTGTTGCTGCAATTGTGCTTTGTGTTTGTTGCGTTTTAATTGAGGTAACGAGGATAGAACCATTTGTAGAAAAGAAGCAATTAAATGTTTCACAGATCTCCGTGCCATTTGTTATGGTTCCGGTGGCTTTCGAAAGTTTTGGGGGAGTGCATTCTGATTTGATTTTGTTATTGGACAGAGTACTTATCATATTCCACATCTTTTTAGGGCCTTTCGTATGTTTCATAAACGCATCATGGTAAAATGTGTTCTTTGTGCTTTTGATAGCTTCAGCATTAGCTTTTCTTCAATTTTACAGCACTCGATTAAGTCTTCATTGTTTGGTTCCTGTTTCAAATTATGCCACATTTCATTTCTTCTCTTAATTCTGTCTAATATCTCCTTGTATATCCAGTCTTGAAGTGGTAGGTTTTGAATTTTCGTTTTGATCGTTGTATTTTTTCTTATGCCAAGCTTTATATATTTCTCTAAGTTTTTGTAACTATAATCGGTCGATAGGTAGTCTGTGTTTTCCATGGTTTCATATAGCATTTTATAATTTACCTCTTCACATCTAGCACGTTTCTTTGGTGCAGGTTTGTATTTTTTTACACTTAGGAAATTTTGTTTGTGATCAGTCATAGGCGAATCTATAATGGCCAGGTGGAAGTTTTTGTCCTTGAAGTTTGTGCATACGTGGTCAAGAATAGTTTTTGTAGAAGTTTTGTCACGTGTACAGTGGTCTTCTTGGATTTTGTTCAGAAAATCGTATCCAGACTCTTTTGCAGCTTCACGGTAACACTTGCTCTTAGAGTTTTTTGTTAGGAGGTCGAACATCATACTTATACATATTATATTATACATATTAACAAAATATTGAAAAATACTATACCAAATCTTAGAGTTCTTCTTCTTTCGTGGCGAGCAATATGAGAATAGCTCATGCTCAGAGTTCCACTGAAAGTAATATTAAAACAATAAAATTCGGATTCGACGACATCCTTATTCAAAGTACCGTGATAAACCACTCTTAATTCTTTTAAATGATCGTAGGTAAACTGTTCGAGGTTAGACTGCGATTGACTGACTTAAACCCTGGATAATACGACTCCACCAATTAATAAAATGTTAAATTGTTTAGTTATTTGACAATATAAAAAACAAAAACACTAAGTATTTTGAATTTTGTAGCACAACTAAAAGAGGTAAGAAAAGCAACTTTATCGATGTTGCTGTGCAATGTCGGTGATGGCGTCACTGAGATTCAGAAGAACGCGTTCCACATCATCAGCGAAGTGTAAGAATAATCTTATATACTTATTAAAAATACTGCTTTTTATGTTCCGAATGATTCCAAGCAAAGAATAAGGTACTCTTTACCGACCCGTGGGTGACGTAAAAGACGAATACGAGGCAACGTCAACAGGATGGGCATCAGCGTCTTTCTGTGTACTAACAACAACAATAGAATTCGATCAACAATCCGAGCGACTACTAGTAGTAGCAATGTTCCCGTTAGACTGGTCATTAGACCCATATTCAGCAGTGGACATTTACGCGCTGATTTGAATTAAATCAGTGTGATCAGTACCTAATTATCAGTTGCATTTATATAAAAAAATGCTGAAAACTTCTTATGAAGTGGGTCTATATTTACATGTAAGATCATTAATGCCTCGACCACACCGAGCACATATTGCGATACATTTGCCGCATCTTGTATGAGGGACATGCAACGCGCGCGTCACGTATCGCAAATACAAGTATACGGTGCATCTGTCTAGCTACCACTCTCACATTAAAATCCAGGTGTTAAGCAGTTTACTGTGTTCCGTCGTGTGTATGTGAGAGCCAGAGGGGCATAGGGCAATCCCAGGTTCGTTATCTTTGTTACTCGGATTCGTGTTTTCCATCTTAGATCTCGTATGCGCTTACTATCAGGTGCGACTAGGGTCGAACGCGACCAAGAAAATAATAAAAATAAAGAAAAAAGTTGCAGCACATGTATCGCATCATGTCCCTGATACAAGGTCCGGACTATGTACCGCAACATGTGCCCGGTGTGAACGAGGCAAAAAAGACCGAGTTCCACCGTACAGAGGATCATAGTGAAAGGAAATATCGAAACATTGTAGGTGAACTTTTTCATCATCATCCTCTTACGACATTTCACCTTCTTTTTATTTTTATTAAATCTTTTTTTCATCACAGGCCACATCGTTTTTGATTATTATATTCGAAATTGCATAGCACTCGAAAAAGAAACAGAAGCAAAGTTGCTTTTGCGGGGATTCTAGAGGTGACCAGGAAAGTGAGCGGACTGGTGATAACTTGAAGGAGACTGTGCTGCGAACCCTCCGGAATCCATGCCAAAAAAAAGCGTTTCTTTTAAATCGAGATCTTTTTAAATTTTGAATATAGTGTTCGAATACGATGTGGCCTGTGATAAAAAAAAGGTTGAATATAAATAGAATGAAGGTGAAATGACGTATGAAGATGATGATGAAAAAGTTATCCTACAACATTTGGAAACATTATTAATAAAATAATTTCCTGAAATCTTTTCCGTTACTGTTTCTATAATTTTTACATTTTCTTTTCAGAAACCCCTTAGTAAGTTGCAGCGAGATCCCGCAAATTGACCTCACTCAGTGGAAGGACAATGCCTGCTCCTCGAGTACTATCGCTAAATCAGCATATTAATCCGTCATCGGTCGAACCCGATTACAATGTAGAGTTTGAAATACTTTTCTAGTACTTTTAATTCTGATCTATTTGGAACAATTTGATTGATTATGGAATGGTTATTAAAATGTTAGTTCATGTCAGCTTTTTATGAATGTCTTATTTTGAGTCTGGTAAGCAGTCGACACTTTGGTTGATTACACATTTTCGCTAACTGAACACATTCTATAATTCGACAATATAAGTACAATGAAGCAAAGTATTCTATTAAAACATGTAGTGGGTTTAGAGTGACTAGTTTGAATAAAAAATTGTATTCCTGCGTATATTATTTTAATTTTACCATCATACCTTATACTATACTATAGCCCTTCATGGGCCCGATGCAGATTTCCAGCGTCCGTGGCCTGGCTACGTGTCGGTGACCTATTTGGGGTTACAGAAGGTTTTGTTTGTGCAATTATGGACAAAATTATGATGACGAACAACTAAATATATTGTGAAGGACGGCACGGTTGACATCTGTCGGGCATGCCACTGTCCCGGTGAATCTATCCGACATATTATCTTTCTTGTCTTGTTAACGGTGAGTATTTGCACAGGGACTACCTCATAGCTAGGATTATCCACCAGCAACTTGCTCTGAAATACGAACTTGTGAACGCAGAAGTACCATACTACAGGTATGTGCCCGACCCAGTTCTCGAGAATGGACATGTCACATTGCACTGGGATCGATCTATAGTGGTAGATCGATCAGAGCGTCTCACAATGATTGTTGATATCACTGTTCCGCATGACGAGAACCTTGTGAAAGCAGAGAAAGATAAAAAAAAAATATCATTACTTGGCACACGCGGTTTTCGCCATGTTTAACAGCGTACTCTAAAGATGAAGCTCTCAGTATTTTCATAGAATTGGACCCTTAACTTGGCAAGAAGTAAAACACTTTTAAAAATGTACTTTATTGATGTATTTGGCCTTAATTATGATTAAAAGACACGAAAAAAATAACTAAAAAAATCTAGATGTCCTAGGTTTCGAGAAAACCTATGTACATTACAATGCACACTGCCAAGTATGCCGAAATGTTGACATTATATTGTTTGTACATTGTGATGCACATTGCCAGGTTCATAATGAAATACATTTTTAATATTTATTATGTATTTATTTGAATGAATACGAGAAAATACAAACAAAACTTAACTATTTTGTGTGAAAATTACGGAAACAATTACGCTTTTGTTTTCCCACAACAAAACATAAATGTACGTTACATTTTATACAAAATACAGTTGTCCTACCACTTTTGCAATACTTGCAACGCATTGTATCATCCCCTGCTTCTGGGAGATGACCCTTATCATCGAATCGGACGCTGTCTGTTGGACGAACAGAGAGTGGTTTATGGATTTTTAGATCCTCGCCTATGTCTTCTGTGACGTTTATATTTTTTACTGTTCTATTTGATTTAGTCAATCCTTCGAACAACTGAAATCTAAACTCCTTCGACATTATATTTTTTCCATCCCGTTTATGCAAAAGCCAAGCGTTATTGATACACATGTCAATAAGCTGTGAAAATATTCCCAAGTACCAACGATGACATTTGAAGGGGGTTCTGTATAAAGAAATTAACATGTCCGCCAAATCTACCCCTCCCATGTGTTTATTGTAATGTTTTACAATTTGAGGACATTCTACGTGTACCTTCTTTTTTTCGTCTTTATCGTAACGCTTGATAGTTTCAATGGGGTGCGAGTCTACATACGAGCTAATAAGTGTGACGACCTTATTGTCGTTCCACTTTACTACCGCCAACTTATTTTTATTACAGACAACTTGAGCGCTAGAACCACGTTTCTTCTTCTTCATTTGTTGGTCAGTTGGCAATAACTCCTGACAGCCTCGTAGACGATTAGTCCTTATAGTACCGAGACTTAGAATCCCGTACTCTTCACGCAGTAGGTGCGTTAGTTCAGGTGACATGAAAAAGTTATCAGCGTAAACAATGGCTGGCTTTTGCGTTATAGTTTGGCACAATGCAATTACTACCTTGCCCCCCAAACCAATTGAAGCTTCGTTGTCCCTAAATTTCAGTCCTCGAAAGGTGTCATCGCCACCATAAAGAAGAAAATCGTAGATAATACCCGAGACTCCCCCACGCACGAAATTCTTGAAACCCCATTTTTTAGGTTTCATTTTTACATACTGCTTTCTTTTACCTGCTTTACGACCTTTATATGGTATCATCATCTCGTCAATCGAATATTTTCCTTCTTCTTCGACTTTCAAAAAGAGTTGCCGTATTTTTTCCATTACCGGACGAATTTTGAAGTAACGGTCTGAGTCTTCTAAGGTGTTATCAGCAAAGTGAATATACCGACGTATTTGTTGATACCTTTTGAGAGGCATAAGATCAGCAATGAGAGGGTATCTTGTCTTTTTAGCCCAATAATCTGTATAGGCTGGCATCTGCACTATACCCATCAACATTTGGATGGCTAAGAAGTTCTTTATCTCATCTTCTGTCAACTGTACAGATCGCCCTAGTTGCTGCACTGAGTATAAATTTGTATTTAGAACTATGTCAGTAATTAATTCAGGAGAAAAAAAGTAATAAAAGTAATCCAGTGCTGTATCAATGTCTGTTTGATGGAGGTCGTATAAATTTTCTTCAAGACAAGCACTATGACGAAATACTGCTTTGGACCAATGATAATCTAGAAAAAATTGATTGACTTTAACTTTTTTGGTCACTACATTCTTCGTTGTCTTTTACGCTTAGATCTGGTAAGTGGCTGCTGCTGTCGGCTAGTGCTGGGCTGAGGAGACGGTTGTTCAACGGTTGGGGTTGGTAAAGACTGTATGGAGTTCAGTGTAGGTAAAATGTTGTAGTTGCTCGTAGTCGGTGATGGAAAAACTTCATTGAATATTGGTGTTAGTGGTACACTTATAGAGACTTCATTCTGCTCTTTATTGGAGTCAGTCGAACTATCTAGTAAATTGAGGCGTTCAAGCGAAGATGCTAGCGAAGGTAGATCAGAGGATTCTGGAGAAGGTGGTAAATATACATTGGTTTCTTCATCGGACGAAGAACTACCCTCAGAACATGCATTTTTTGCAGGAACCAAAGCCAAGATTTTGTGCGAGCGAGTTAGTTTTAAATTCTGCAGGCAAAATAGAAAACAAAAGTCAAAACAAACACCTTCTATCAAAGCGTTACAAAAAAATACGAGCAAATACTGCCAAAACAATCAAACACCAAATATTCTGTAAACCTGGCAATGTACAGTGCGGTTACCATAGTTTACGGTGAGTACTTTAGCGTGTCATTGGCAGCGTGCAGTGCGATGTACATTCATTTATATCAATCAAAAGCATGAGTTAGTATTTAGGTAGGTACGTAGAAATGCACTAATTGAATAGGTACTGAATATTCTTTACATCAAAGCAGAGACAAAACATTGCCAAGTTTCGAGCCAAAAAGTTTAATAAAAATTAAAAAACTTACTCGTGTCGCACCTACAGTTTGTTGTTTTGCGGACATTTTGATTTTGACATATATTTTATAGTGTTGTCACAGTGTAATAATTTTCTACCAATTCTACTGTATTTGACAATATATTGGTAAAAAACGGAACGTTTTTTTTTCCAAAAGTAATGAGAATTTTTTTTTTTAAATGTATGTACAGTACGATGTACGCTGTCAAGTTAAGGGTGTGAAAACATGACATTAAGATCAAGCATAGAAACTAATAATATTAAAGCAAAAGTAAAACTTCAAGATCTGCTGGATCACACTATTACAAGAATTTTACAAATCGATGGTGTATACTTTGGTATTTGGCACATTTAATGCTGTACCTATTCTAAGTGAGGCTGTGATGGCTCAAGTGCACAAAGTGAATACAAGCAAGTCTTAGCTGAAGAGAGTGAGTTAATTTCTGACTATTTCTAATTTCTTCATCGTGCTAGAAAATGCTCTAGAGCAGCTACAAATGTTTTACATATATTTTTGTACACTTCGGACCATTACATAACAAGTTTAAGAAAACCTACCAATAAAAGTTTATGGAACTTATAGATGAAGCTTTGGGGCTAGTAGAATAATGCACTGAAATGTTATTTTTTTTTGCTTATTTTATTAATTAATAACAGTAATTTTAAGAGTTTATTTTGTATTAGTTATAAGATTTTAGGTCACATTATTTAAAGATAGTCGTAAACTGATCATTTTTCAATATTTCATGTTTTGTATTTTTTTACGACTATTAAATTATATTTATGTGGGGTGGGGTGGATGACCGAAAATAAACTGGTTTTTCCGTCTTTAAATCTTCTTTATTATTTTAATTGTTTAAAACATTTTTTCATCTCGAGTCGTCATATCGTCTTCTTTTCTTTTCGACCGTCATTCTCCTCCTTCTCACTCTTACACACACTCTCCCTTTCACTCATCGCTGCATTCATACACAATTACTTTTATATTTAATTACGATGCGTTCATAATTAACATCCTACATTTATATCCATAAACTGTATATTATTTTAAAGTACATTTATAACAGATTATCTAAAAAAAACAGCAGTATAACTATCAAAACATGGAAGTTATGGATTTATGACCCGAAACCGACTCAATCTCCACAAAGTGCGGCGGGGCGTAGCGATATTCGTGAATGAGCACGTCGAGAAAGTACGTAGCGCGAATTGTGGCACGTACGTCCTCAACGAGCCTCGGAGCGCGAATGTGATCATCCCGTGAGGTGATGTTAAAGGAAACATTAAGTATCTCTTTGTTGCTATTTTTTAAGGTTCCGTACCCATTAGGGTCCGAACGGAACCCACCCCTGTGGCAACGCTCCATCCATCCGTCTGTCCGTCCGTTCGTACATCTGTCAGAAATATTTTGCTACCAGAAGCCATAAAATTTACACGGGGTGGATATGATAATACGACAGTAAATGATACCACGTGTTCTATGCTGTGTTCTAGTACCGTTCACAAAAAATCTGTTACTTCAAATAACTTCAAATAACTTCATCATCATCTGCCTAGCCTTTTCCCAACTATGTTGGGGTCGGCTTCCAGTCGAACCGGATGCAGCTGAAATATCAGTATTTTACATGGAGCGACTGCCTATCAGACCTCCACAACCCAGTAACTGGGTAATACGATACTCTTGGTAAGACTGGTTGTCAGACTTTCTGGCTTCTGACCAACAGTAACGACTGTCAAAGATCTACAAATGACAGCTGGGACCAACGGCTTTACGTGCTTTCCGAGGCACGGAGGAAACTCGCTATGGTAAATGGTCACCCATCCACAGACCAACCTCGGCAAGCGTGGCTTAACCCGGAAGATCGGTCTATGCGGCTGTAATTATTTTAGCCACAAGCTCCTCCATCCAATCTGTTACTTCCAAGCACATTTTTTTTCGCATGATTTTTCAGTTTCACTCGTTCATGTAGATGAAGGGACGTTGAAGTGGAAACTTATGATAACTATACCTATCCTACATGTGAAAATAAAGACAATTTTTGTTTAAACGGGTCATAGATTTACATAACTTCGCGTAGAGATCTTGATATTCGTAATATTGTTAAATCGTACGAAAATTCCTGTGACTGACTATTGAATGTCATCATGATTGATTATTTGTGTCCGGTCTTAAAACCAATCATAGAATACGTGATATCATTTATCGTCGTGTTACCATATCCATCCCGTATATAGCAACAAAGCTGAAGAGAACGCCGAAATTGCAGGACATTTTTTGGTTCTGCTAATTTCAAGCCAACATTCTCCAGATTTTGTTCTCATTTCACCAATCTACTTTGAACTTAGAAGACATCTTCACCGACAAGAACAATCGGTCGCAAGTAAACAACAGGTACCAGGGTGCCTCCTCCTGTATATCGGATATCAGAACAGCCGTTATTAACAGGACGAGGTAAGGACTGAAAGTTGACCCTTGTTGCAAACCCACAGCGACACTGAAGTTGTCGGTGTTCCCAGCGGCCGACCTGACGTGGATACTGGATTGACCATTCATAAGGCCTTCTCAAGGTTATCTGGCGCCTGGGTACGAACCCCGTGCGCCTCCTAAACATGTATGTGTCGTGGCCATATCTTAGAATTGATCACTTCATGCTATGGCCGGCCATTTCATGAAATGGTTGTATTTCATGAAATGGCCAACTAAAACTGGCCATATCGTTTAAACGTCAACGTTTAATGACATGGCCATCCACGTTTGGTGATATCATTAATGTAGGGTTTTCATGATATCAAAGGTTTAATAAAAAATCCAAATAAAGGAAGCACGTACCATGTAAGCAAAGCAGTAGACTACGGAATTTCGACGCACAAAATATCGATGCACGTTACCGCGAAAGTTTAATAGCTATATTCACAAACAATTAACAACTCGCTTTGCTCGCTCGCCTTTCGTCACTGTTCTAACCTAACCTAACCCAAATGATTCAATATACTAAATAGTAAACTTTCGCAGTAACGTGCATCGATATTTTGTGTTGTGTTCTGTAGTTTGACAGGTTAACCAGATAAATAATCGAACAAATAAAATTCTATGAAAAGTTCACCCGCAATTACCATGAAGTCATATTTTGAAATCCATTATGAGTCCATTAATTTCCGTTGCGTGGTCACCTTACTTTACTTATTATTATTAGCTTTTTTGTCAGAATAATTGTCCGCTGCCATGATGCATCACAAAAACAAAACGATATGTAAAAGACACTACAATATAATCGTTCAGGGGTGATTCTATCATTACAGTTTTAGCTAATATCGGTATGTCAGGATTGCGAGCAAGGTAAACACAGTAAATAAAACCAACACAGACTCTCCACCACCGAGAGCACTTGTATTTGGGTTAGTATTAGTAACACTAACTAGATCACAGTATATTACCCCACACAATCATTACAAGATCATAAAATAAGGACAAGCTAATCAGATACAAAAGGTCAGACTTCTTCAGCTGTTCAACACGGAATGCTCCCGCTTCGTCGAATGACCACCGCCTCCATAACCTCGGGTGGGCCGATCCATATCGACGACTACCCTCTCTTGTCAACATTGCCCAGTGCTACCCGCTACCGATAACACGGCCCTCCTGCAAAACACACGTCCTCGTGTGTTGGTGGTTGGTGGTTGACGCACCATCAACCCCATCGTCAAGATTGTGCATCAAGGCCTAACTTCAGTGACACCTTCGGACCTTAAACAGAAACAAATAATACAGTACACATCTCGGCCACACCTGATCACTCATCTTTGACCTCGTCATGTTACTCATGTCTTTGACCAAAGTAAAATGAAAAGCATCCAAAGAATGTTTGAATCGATTAGAGCTTGTTATCCCATCGACGGCCAACAAGCTCATCACTCATGACTTAAACTAGTTGATATTCATTCAGTATCAACCTAGTTCTATATTCGTTCATAACTTCTCGTATCAAACTTACTTACTTACAAACATCCACACATTAGATTTCAACATTTTCACAATAAAATACTATCTCAGATGCCTATTAGACAGTTCTACTTTGGTTAAACATCAAATTTTAGTTATTAAATAAATCATAATAGGTACATAAACACACAATCTCATTATACACAAATTCATAAAATCATTTACAATATTTTTCAGGGCTAAATATCTCATTATAGTTTTTCACAAATTCATAATACATAAACACTTAAAATATTTCTTGGTTAAATATTTCAACGATTCACAAAGCCATAATACATAAACACTTAAAATATTTCATTCGTAAAAATCTCATACCTAATTATTCACAAAATCACAACATAATATCTCAATAATTTACAAACTCATAGTACATTTAACACTTAAAATATTCCATGATTAAATATCTCAATTATTCACAATTCATTGTACCAGCATATAAACACTTCAAACTCATAGTACGTTAAACACTTAAAATATTTCAAGATTAAATATCTCATTATTCACAAACTCATATTACAAAACTGACATGATTTTGTAAACATAACATTTCTATGTTGCGCTAATAATACAACCTTTTTACAACAATACAATAAGTACATATTATACACATCTTTATCGAAAATAAGTCAAATTATTTCTTATTTAAAAATAAATTTGACAAATTAATCTTTAACGGAAGCCATCATAATAATTATCGTCAATAATAAATACAATTTCCTGTTTTCGTCTACAAAAACTACATTTTAAACCATAAGTAATAATAACAAACTACTTTTTAATTTCAATAAACTATTTTGTACCATTCTACAACAAGATTATAACAAAACCAATCAAAACAAATATCAATATTTTCAAAACTTTTTCAAAACATTAATTCAAAACAGAATCTCATTTTCACTGCATTTTCATTTATCAATTAATAGCATCACCCGCCTTGGATTTAGCCAACTCATTTGGCATCACCCGCCTGGGATCCTGCTTTATCAACATGGCATCACCCGCCTTGGATCTAGCCATATCATGGCATATCCCGCCTTGGTTCCAGCCCTATAACAATTGCTTCGTCATGTTAGAGTTTCAGCTTTCCCCAGGCGATGCCTCTGGCCAACCCCGGCTGGCCAAATCGGGCGGTGCCAAAGATCAACCCTGGTTGCATCTCACCACAAACTCTAATACGACTTGCAATGTATTTTCCTACACGAATAAATACAGATGCCGTATTTATTTTCCACGAATAAATACAGATACCATCATATTTATTTTATACGAATAAACACAGATATCATCTCATTTATTTTACACGAATAAATACAGATAACATCTCTTTTATTTTACATGAATAAGCAAAGATATCATTTAATATTTATTTTACACGAATAAATAACCTCTCATATTATATTTCCTTCCTCAAAATTCCTTCACACATAATAAAATGGTTGTGACTCACCGGATTTATCACATTTTCTCATTCTCACATTTCTCACCATTGTAATATCAATCTAATAATCAAGTTTTTGTCAGTCCGTCTACAGGGGATTTTTACAAAGCAAATAATTTACATGTGGGTATACAATCATAATGTGGACTGGTTTTTTCTTGTTCCACTTCTGATGTAAAAGACACTACAATATAATCGTTCAGGGGTGATTCTATCATTACAGTTTTAGCTAATATCGGTATGTCAGGATTGCGAGCAAGGTAAACACAGTAAATAAAACCAACACAGACTCTCCACCACCGAGAGCACTTATAATTGGGTTAGTATTAGTAACACTAACTAGATCACAGTATATTACCCCACACAATCATTACAAGATCATAAAATAAGGACTTGTCCTTATTTTATGAGCTGAAGAAGTCTGACCTTTTGTATCTGATTAGCTTGCTAATCAGATACAAAAGGTCAGACTTCTTCAGCTGTTCAACACGGAATGCTCCCGCTTCGTCGAATGACCACCGCCTCCATAACCTCGGGTGGGCCGATCCATATTGACGACTACCCTCTCTTGTCAACATTGCCCAGTGCTACCCGCTACCGATAACAGATATCAGCGCCTCTAACAGTAGATAATGTAACTAATTTTGTGATATGATCACTAATGTTTGACCATATCATGAAGTGGCCGTGCGTTTAGCTGATCATATCGTCAAACGTTGATTATTCATTGATCTGGCCAGGCCATACCATGATGTGGGCAGCGAGTATTGGCCATTTCATGAAATACAACCATTTCATGAAATGGTCGGCCACATCATGAAGTGATCAATTCTATGATCTGGCCACGACATATGCATGCTCGTATCAGCGCTGTGTGTAGCAGCCATTATTTGTAGCCTGTGTGTAGCAGTAATAAGGAGGATAGAAGAAGCGAAGGACGGTAATAACCCTCACCTGACTCGTAAACCCAACTTTTAGATGTTTTTGTAAAAAAAAGTATACATTATTTTTTTTGTATTGTCATAAACCATCCGTCCTATCGTTTGTTCCTGGCTTGACGTTGACTTCCGAGACACCCTGTGTATTGACAATATTTCTAATTCTATACGTAGATAAAAAAAATATTGCAAATCTTAAGACTTTCAAATACTATTTAAAAGACTATTTGACGATATCGGTGCAGATGGTTCGTCGCATTATGTTATACGTAAGAAATAAATGAAAGACTCTCTTTCGTTGTTTTTCACATGTAGTAGGAGTTGTCAGCGTTAAAATGAAATCTTAGCAATATTCGATTCTAAACGTAATCGATAGTAAACGTGTTCATAAAAAAATACATCATTTTTTTCTGGATTTTCACATACAGTTCAAATTGTATTAAGAAAACATTGAAAATCATTAAGACTTTAAAACGCTGTTTAAAAAGATTATTTGACGGTATACTTCCCCAGATTTCATATTTATATTGCATGAATCTTACAAAAAATAAACGTGAATTATCAAAAGTAATCCGACATCTGTCGGAGCCACTTAATTCATAGCCGTATGTTGGCAGTCCTTTTTAACCGACTTCAAAAAGGAGGAGGTTCTCAATTCGGTTGTATTTTTTTTTTTATTTTTTTTTTTATTTTTTTTGTTTGTTACCTCATATCTCCGTCATTTATGAACCGATTTGAAAAATTCTTTTTTTGTTCGAAAGGGTATACTTTCCCATTGGTCCCATTTAAATTTTGTTATGATTAGACCATGAACTTCAGAGATATGGAACGGAACTCCTCATTGGATCAAAGCAAAATTCTCAAATTACTAATATTGCTTTGTTTATATTTGTTGTTGGGAACTGACTACTTGAAAAGAGGAGGGGGTGCGTGTCCCCCCTCCCCCCCTTTGGAATGTTTTCATTATATCGTGTAAGGTATCATTTGAAAGGACGTTTTATACCCGACTAACCGTCAAAGCCAAAAAGAAGGGTTATGAAGGAGGGGGTTAAAATTATGACACTAAAACGTATTCAATAAAAAATAAACTTTAAAAAAAAGTAAAAACCGACTTCAAAGAAATACTAAAAGGAGTAAAATAATTACCATAATATAAAATTAACAGTTTCAGAAGTCGGTGCAACTCTACACTGAAGCAAATAGAAGCCACCGACTTCTGAAACTGTTAATTTTATATTATGGTAATTATTTTACTCCTTTTAGTATTTCTTTGAAGTCGGTTTTTACTTTTTTTTAAAGTTTATTTTTTATTACAAAATTGTCGTGACAATCCGATAGTAACCATTCTTTTGTGACAAAAATAAAAGTTACATGATTTAGTTCATACTGTATAGAAATCTTTAACAGTTTGCCTACCTTCAAAAAGTTTTCTCGATGAAACACAAAATTCATAAACAAAAATATACACAGCAAATGAAACAAAAGTAATTCTTGATACAATCCAGACTTTATTTGATATTCGATCGGTACTTACAATAGAAACAATTGAATACCAAGGTTGCAAAGCTTCTAATACAAAAAACAATAACATATTCTATTGACAACAATAAAAAAACAAAATCTAATTCAAAACATGTTAATGTGGATTATCTGACCATGTTGGTTTTTAATTTTAATGTAGCTCCCACTTCATTTTTCGCATGTCTTGTCGCATGCACTGTCACGCCAGAAACTGTAGTCGATTTGAGGAATGTCAGTGCACTTCATGAGTGGGTTTCTGAAATAAAAGTAATTGTTAGCATGTAGGTAATGTTCTGTATCATGACCGCAAACGATTTTAAGGTACAAGTCCGAGACGGGCTGCAAACTGCAGACTGCAAGCCGCAGACCGCAAGTCGCCATCGGAATAGCGCCTTTAAGGTGTGCACTTTAAAGGTGCTATTCCGAAAGCGACTACAAAACTGCAACCGCAGACCGCAGCCTCAGATCGCACCGCAAGCGATACTACTTTTGCAGTTTGCGGTCTGCAGCCCGCCTCGCACTTGTACCTTTATTGTTATATCTGCAGTACAAATTCTTTGCTTAAAATTAGCTTTACTGTAGGAGCCTTTGGAAAATTGTTCTTTTAATTTGCTCATAGTTAATACACGGGGTGCGCTTTGAAACTAGATTATATTTGTGCATAGTCACCGCTAGTGACACTCACGGTAGAAGGTGTAACCAATTTTTGTCGGGAACCACACGAAATACTTCTCATGTCTTATGTATACCAAGACAACCAACCAACACATCAAGTGACGTTAAAAAAAAATGTGTTCAAAAAGTTCTACCGCCAACTTGGCCTATTGATCAAAATGTTCTATGGGTCAATTTATGATACACACGGAGATACACAGTATAAACTTTCAAGAAAATGTTATCGTACAAATAGAAAACAAGTAAGTCTTACCCTTTAGGACAATTAATGGTCAAGAAAGAATTCTCTGGTACTTCAGTAACATCATCTCCTACATTACACAGGAGTGCTGACAGAGTAGCTTTTTTCATCTCACACAGTTGTTCTGAAAAAATAAAACATTTTTATTTCTTATTATGTAAACAACTTTGCAGTTTTTTTAACCGACTTCAAAAAGGAGGAGGTTCTCAATTCGGTTGTTTTTTTTTTTTTTTTTTTTTATGTTTGTTACCTCATATCTCCGTCATTTATGAACCGATTTGAAAAATTATTTTTTTGTTCGAAAGGGTATACTTCCCGATTGGTCCCATATAAATTTTGTTATGATTAGAGCATGAACTTTAGAAATATGGAACAGAACTCCTCATCGGATCAAAGCAAAATTCTCAGATTACTAATATTGCTTTGTTTATATTTGTTGTTGGGAACTGACAACTGGAAAAGAGGAGGGGGTGCGTGTCCTCCCCTCCCCCCCTTTGGAATGTTTTCATTATATCGTGTAAGGTATCATTTGAAAGGAATTTTTATGCCCGACTACGTCAAAGCCAAACAGAAGGGTTATGAAGGAGGGGGTTAAAATTATGACACTAAAACGTATTTAATAAAAAATAAACTTTAAAAAAAGTAAAAACCGACTTCAAAGAAATACTAAAAGGAGTAAAATAATTACCATAATATAAAATTAACAGTTTCAGAAGTCGGTGCAATTCTACACTGAAGCAAATAGAAGCCACCGACTTCTGAAACTGTTAATTTTATATTATGGTAATTATTTTACTCCTTTTAGTATTTCTTTGAAGTCGGTTTTTACTTTTTTTTAAAGTTTATTTTTTATCTTACGCTTTAATGCAGAAAAACTTAGTTTTATTAATCGAAGTATCATTATTGGTTCTGGCGTGTAATTTATGCGCACAAAAAGGGGGTTTTATGATAAAAATGGGAGGACCCCTTTAATCAGATGATAATAAATAATTTACGAGTTTATTTTAACAAAATCTTTTCATTTTGTTCTTAAAAACGAAACTTATAGCATCAACTTCAACCATACAAAATAACGTACGTACATTTTTAATTCTTCTTTAATTACAACAAGTTAAATGGTTGACCAAATGCGTCTTGTACTACTTACTTTTGCTACTTATAATTAATATTATGTAATTAAAAACAATTAACTAACCTTTAGTAAAATGATTTGGCCTATTTGGTCTCTCGAACCAATGTCTGTCGCTTTTAATACTCCTCACGATTTGGTCACTCAGAAAATGAGCCATCATTAGCGGTATCTCGCCACCTTTCATCTTTTTCTCAACCCACATAGCAGACAACGCTTCTATGTCCTGTACGTATTCATACATATCTCGAAGATGTTTAATATTCTGAAAGAGTAATCAGTTTTAGATCATTTCGAAGAATGCGAATATTAGATGGTGGAACCGAATTCCCAGGAAAATGGGAATAGTACCTATTCTATATGATAAGTCTTACTTGTTCCTCTATGAGCGGTTCCAAATCCTCGAAACAAGTGATATTGAGACCAGTGAAGTGACGCACGTAGTCAATGTAGGGCGCCACGCCGAAGTAGCGGCCTTTGTTCAGATCACCAGCTGGGCCGTCAACCGCTAATTGAACGGTAGGCAATGCGTGGTCAGCCATCTTAAAAGTAATATTAATGAATTTATTTAAATGAAGTTCTATACAGTAAGGGCTCATTCACACGGGTTTTATCATTGACGATTTGTCATAAAACATGATACGTCATGACGGATGGACGTGCACATTGCATACGGAATCGTGTTTTATAAATCACGATTCGGCAAAATATCCGAATTAATGTTCACATTCGTTTCGTGATTCTTAGTCTTGGATGGACTATCGAACACGATGGATCCGTCACAAAAAAATCACGATTCGTGTTTTTTGACGAACGTGTTTCTTATAAGACGCTACGTGATTTAAGACGTGTGCGACATTTTTCACGATTCGTGATGCATGTGAACACGGGCACTTAAAAATAATAGCCGCAGTCAAAAAAAAAAATCGAATCGTGAAAAAAGACGATTCGTCAAAAAACACTTTAAACATCAAACCATCAACATTTTATCATATCGCTGCGCCGCCTAACAATAAGCTAGTAAACATCAAAAGAATGAGGCAAGGCAATGCTGATACATAGCAGTGCTTAAATGTGTGAATTCAAATGCTGCAAAAGTGGAATACTCACTTCATGGCTTACGCCGTAGTCAAAATCACGACACGGTGCCCTGAATGTGCTCTGCGTTAATTCCACCATATGTTTGGGGAAGTATCCCATTCGGAATGTGATGTTGAACAGTGGGAAATCTTTGAGGTACACGCCGTTCTTGTCGTGGTACCTGAAATAAAAAAACTGTTTTGTAATTTCTATTTTAAATGTGTGTAATGCTGATTGATATTCTTTTCATAGTAGTAGCAAATGTTTTTTTCATACTACCCAACCAACTTGAACTTAAAGAATTTCTTAAAACTCTTACTAAAAACAACTTTTTTATTTGGAAAATATTGTTTAAAAGGAGTGTAATTTTAAAGTCACTCGTTAAATTCAAGGTTGCGTTTAAAAATCTTCAACACGTGACTATTCTTAGGAACAGATGGTATAGTTTAAATTTTTTTTTTAGTTGCCTTTCTTGAAATTTATCCATCAATAAATACTACTAATTTGAAATAAACTTTCATACTAAATCAATAAAAACAGAAATTTTGCTAAAAATAAATCAATTAATAAAATCTGAATTCCAATCATTTACATCCGCGTATGATTTGAGTTTCGATATACAGCCTGAAATTGTAAACAGTCGACAAACCGAAATGGAAGATTGTGCTCATTACTATGAACAACTTTTATTATGGGATCAAATCGGAAATCGCGAAAAAAAACAGATGTTCCCTACATTTATGTTCGCATAATTCGTCAAAATGTAGGGAACAGCTGATTTTTTTTCGCGATTTCAGGTCTCTTCTCATAGTAAAAGTTGTTCATAGTGATGAGTATAATCTCCCATTTCGGTTTGTCGACTGTTTACAATTTCACCCTGTATTCCAATTTTTTCTCTCTCTCACACTTACTTAGCCACCGGTTCTTGCATGAGATGGAACCAACGCAAGAATAAACTGTATTCTACTGTCACTTCGGGGAAACGGTCTTCATCATATATGTCCCTGAATCCTCCATCTTCGGTTATAACACCATTCTTAATAAGATAGTCGCGACCTGTTGAAGCAAATGACTTGTAAGTGGACACAATCTTACTAATTTACTTTATTAACATAACTAGCTGTGCCCACGACTTCGTCCGCGTGGAAGTCGGAAAACAACATTGTGTCGCAACAACTAAACAATGTGTTCGTAATTTTTTTTTTAAAATCTAATCACATTTATTTCCATTAAGCTCATCACCCACTCTCAATAGCGTGATAATTTGTACTCTATAAACCGCCCCGCTCTTTAACGGACATCTTTGCCAAATTTGAACTGAATCTGTTCAGTAGTATTGGCGTGAAGCTCCGACATACAAACAGACAAACGGACGGAAATTCTAAAAACTGTATTTTTGGCATCTGCATCGTTTTTAATACACGTATCAATCATTTTTGTCCAAAAATATTGAATGTACAGTTTTTGCTTCGTTATGATTTTATTATATGTATAGATGTTTGGCATCTTACCTACTAGAGCTGGCATCACCTCGTATAAATACATTCGCTGAGACCAGGCGATGTTAATTTCTCGTGCTGCATTGAACAGCTTGTCATCGTCCCAACATGGATTTACTTCCGCCAGCTTAGTAGCTATATCGTTGTGGTTCCTCACGAACCATACAACGAAAATACTGACGGGTAACAAGCTGTTGGCGTCTTAAACAAAATAAAATAACAATGTTAGTGTATCTGTTACGCTGAACGACCGAAAACGCTCATTGAGCGAAAAAACAGCTAGGTCCGAGAGGCCCGTTTAAACACAAACAAACGCCCAGGCCTGGAACAACTATCTGTAGGCCATACAAATATTTGTTCCGTGCGGGAATCTGATCAACAGTTTTCTTGTCAAAATTGTGGTCAACTTACAGTTTGCGAAGCATCTGGTTTCGCCTTCTTCATTATTAAGACAACTGGCAGTAGTAGGTGCGTTTGGAGGGAAAATTCTGCCTTCTTCCTCTTCCACTGACAATTTTCCACCAATACCAGATCTGACTAGCTTGTCGCCTTTGTTGGGCTTGTTGTAAATCTGTGAGAGATCGTAAGACGAGGTTGCTTTTGCGATCTGTAAACAATTACAAGTAAGTCATAATATTTTTGCAGTACTAACGTATGTAAGGTTAGTCGGAAGGGGGGTACTAATCCGCAATCTATTTAAGGTATCACTGATTTTTTAAAGCAAGTTTGTGTCAAAATTCCAAAATTCTATTTATTTTATTTAGTTAGATATTTTTTTTGTTTAAAACTTCGACAACCCTGATTCAGTTTTGACTTCAGAAAATGAAACTTCTAACCCATAATACCAAAGACTTAAAATGTAAAAAATGACTTTCCATAGATTTTAACGTATTTTATTATTAAATCTTTGAACAGCTATTTCTCTAAAACCATTGACTTTTGAGGAAATATTTCAACAAAAAAGTTATGTTCAGAACAAAAGTTATTCAATATTATAAGTACTTTAACACGTTTTTGGATTAGTATCCTCTTTCCGATTGTTAACTAAACAATATGTAAAAAATATTCTAATTTGTTAGGGCCGTGGTCTGTTACAAACACCAACGCGGCGTCAGGCATCAAGCGTTTGAGAGATACCACTATAGCACAGTAGATATACAAGCTAAAGCAGTACCTCAACTACTTGTAATCGCCTGGATTGACACACGCACTGCAACAAAACTTCTAAGTGAGCTTCACAATGCAGTCTGTCAGGGCTGTCATAGAGTACATTACACAGTGTACATGATACTCAGAATACAGTGCATGTCTGTATGAGTGTGTCAATTCAGGCGATTATAGTAAATTGAGTTACTGCTTCAGCTTATACATATCTACTGTGACTATAGTGTATTTCCATAATAAGCATTCGTAGGCAGCGTCCGGACGCTGCCTACAGCGTTTGGAACAGACCACGGCCTAAGGGTTCCTAGTTTGACTTCTGAACCCTAAAAAACGACTTACCGGAGATGGTACTGAGTCCTTAGTGCACTTAAGGTCCTGAAGGGTGATAGCTTTGGTACCGTTCAGGCAATCAATACCAGAGAACCTGTGAACGGGGTCGAACGTATCAAGTAGATGCGGTGTACATCCGGGATCGTTTCTGTGGCCCACTTCGCAACATTTAGTGTTATTGGTCACTTGGTTTTCTAAAAAAAAAAATCACTATCATTGTAAACGAAACAAAAGGTCTGTACCCCAAGTGTGAGTTTTTTTCGTTAACTACTGTAGTTGCGTCACGACAAAAATGTATGAAAATTTAGGCTGTGTCTCTAGGCGCACCGTTCACTAACTAATATTCGCGCGTTAATTGAACGGTGCGCCTAGAGACGCAGCCTAAATTTTCATACATTTTTGGCGTGACGCAACTACAGTAGTTAACGAAAAAAACTCACACTTGGGGTACTGGTGTCTTATAATGTACACGTTAATAAATAGGCTATTAATTAAAATATTACTGAAAAAGATAGAACAAGGTGTAAACACATAACACACTTAAGGCCGGATCCTATAGAAGAAAACGATTAGTTTTGCTTACCAATAGTAGCATTTTTTGCTGTTCAACTGGACATATTAATGAACTCGGAAGCTAATTTTGCCTGTAATAACTACCAACATTTGGGAGGGTATACTATGCAAAGTTCTCCATAGCCGCAGTAGACTCTCTAATACGTTAGTAGCTGTCACAGTATGTTTGCTTCAATATTGGTAAAGATCCAAGTCTAAATTTTTACCAATAACACTCGCTAAAACACAGGAATCGGCCATAAGCGTACACTATACAAGGTTAGTCAGAAAATGTACTAATCCACGAGCCACTTAAAGTATATCACTACAGACTATTTTAAAGCAGGTGTTAAAATTTCAAAATTCGATAGTTTTTTAATGAATTTTATTTTAGTTTTTTCAAAAATTCTTCGTCACTGCTTAAGTAAAGAATTTAGAAAATGGACCTCTTTATCCTTATGCATATTTTGGGATCACCCCAAATATGACCTAAAATGCAAACATAGCTGAGGATAGATAGATTTTAGCATCATCATCTGCCTAGCCTTTTCCCAACTATGTTGGGGTCGGCTTCCAGTCGAACCGGATGCAGCTGACTATCAGTATTTTACATGGAGCGACTGCCTATCAGACCTCCACAACCCAGTAACTGGGTAATACGATACTCTTGATAAGACTGGTTGTCAGACTTTCTGGCTATACAGGGTGTTAACGAATTCGTGTAATTCCTTCAAACCACGTGATCTACTGGTGACACAGATTAACCCTAAATGGGAAATTTTGAAAATCAACGAAAAAATAAATTAAAAAATAAATCTTGATTTTCGATTTCTGAGTCATTTTAGAGCCTTAAGTTATCTGACTGCAAAGAGCGATATCGCGTTAGTCGTGTCTGCCAGCCGTGTCGCCGTGTTTTCATTAATTTATGCGTGGCATCGAAATGTTCACATAAATAAAAATATTTTTTTGCAAAAAAATAAATTCTTATTTTTTACTGAATCCTTATTAGGTGGTTTAGATACGATCGGTAACAAAGGCGCATGAAAAAATAATAATTTTATTTTTTTATTTTTAATCAAGCTAAATCCCGTGCGAGGCCTGTCTACATCAGTAGCAAATCATGTGGTTTTAAGGAATTACACGAATTCGTTAACACCCTGTAGATAGATTTTAGCATATTTTAATGAAATCTTTGGACAGCTATTTCTCTGAAAGCATTGACTTTTGGGGAAAGTGGTAGTACAAAAGTTACTCATTAATAAGGGTACTTTAACAAACCTTCAAATTAGTACCCACTTTCCGACTAACCTTGTATATGACATACCACGGAGCACGCGCGGTTGGTTTTGCGAGATAAGTTCTCCCAAAATCAACCGCGCGCGCTTTGCACACTCTGTGGCTTAGATAGGGTGATTCATTGAGATGAGTCTGTGAGGAGACATCTTACACTAAATAAAAAAGCTAGATAAAGGCGAATGGGCAAATAAACCCAGATCCAACAAGCACCTGGTGTGGTGACAATTTATAGGGGATGTCTATACCCAACAGTGATCTACAGTAGAATTACTAGTATGAATATTCATTTAATTCTGTACTACACCGACATTTTTCTAACTTTGACATCATTTTACCGGGTCCAGACGGAGACCAAAGAAAAAAATTGCAGAATTGTTTAGGACATAAGTGTAACAAATACCAATATGAGTCCTTTCTGTTGGATCTGGGTTTCGGTTATATGAAATTTGCCCATTCTCCTTTCTTCTTAGGAACCATGGTATCGATTATAGAGTCTGTATTGAAGAATTGTATTCAAGGATTTAAAAAAAACATCATATACAAAGTGGACATCAAAACCAGTTATTTTCGTTGAAAAATCACAAGTCACTTAAACTGTAGTAATTGAGAGCTAATTTACAAAATCTCTAATCTAATCTCTCTCGTCTATGAATCGTGCAAAGAATTTAGATCGACCTGCAGGCTCAACGGCGTTACGGATATTAACGCTAAAATCCTTTATCGCAACTTCCTCCTTCCCTTTATCCCTTTGAGACAAGGTATTGAAATTAAACCGATCAGGCCTCCAATAATTCGTATAATAAATAAATACTTACCAACGTCATGAACAGAACCAATATCATTGAACAAGAATATCAGGAAGTTTCCAATATTGTGGTTGAAACAGATATGACTGGAATCCCCTGTTTTTAATAAATGAATACGGATTTTTCTTTCCGAAGCCAGTGGTTTGCCAGACAAGGACCGATAAGGCTGACTACCTGTAATTAGAAAAATTATAACTTGAACTAATAGAAAATAGACCACCTGCTCCACTCGCTCTCCTAATTGACTAATAATCATAATCATAAGCGATGGTTAAAGGTTGCTTAATTAAAATGACTCTTAAGACTATTTCCATTTATATTCTTCTTCCTGCCCTGTGCCCAAGTTACTTGGGGTCGGCGCAATATGTTTTTCTCTTGCATTCTTCCCTGTCAGCTGTCACTCTCTTTTTCTTCGTATCCTCCCGAACAAAACGCATGCATCTTTTTATTGGTCTCCCTTTCCCCATCTTTTCATCGACATCCATAGTCATCACTCTTTTAGTCACATGCGTTGTATCCCTCTTCATCATATGCCCATGCCAAAACAAATGATTTTCTTTCAACTTTTCTGTCACTGGCGCCTCTTTCCATCTTTATTCATTGGCACACAAATGCCAGGAACAGGTAGAGTTTAATTAGTGTTTAATAATTACAATCTTTTATGAATAAGGGGGTAAGTGATTAAGGCAAGGGCATGGCCAGCACCATTCTCCTTTCTGCTAAGTAACACACTGGAAGCATATTGAATCTTCAGGCTTAACGGACCGATGTGGATTACATCTGACTGTAATGCATGGTTTATAGGTTTATACGATCGCAGTAACCCAATCCAGCGCTGACTAGCTACTGGGCTCGTGTGGGCACTAGTTTCAACCCAATCCAGTGCTGACTGTAAGTCAGTTCAACTAACTCGCCCCCTTCTTCCCCCACCAAAAATCAACAGCGATCTGATTTACAAACAGATCTCGTCTACATATATCCGGCGCCAAAAAACTAATCTTTTCCCGTGCTATGAAATATGTTACCTCAATCGAAAGTGGCGCCGCCCTGGTGGCAGAAAATAGAGTAAAAGCTCCCATTTTTTACAGGGCCAGCAGCTCTTCCAGGCATTTTGCGACCATACTGAGTTGGCCTTCAAAAGTGGTGAGACGAAAACCCACTTAATTATCATTTGCATTAATGTTAGGAAGAAGACAATTTTAAGCATGAAAATACCATTAAAAATAATCAAGTTACAAAAAAAAAGGACCGAAAAAATCCACAAGAAAAAGGTATAATTTTTTACAGGCGTTGCGGTAAAAAAATTATATAATCATATAATTTTGAAAAAAAAATTATCATCATTTCATTTTAATACTATAATATAATATACAAAGTGGGGTTGACATTATGATAATTAACGATACCACGTGTTCTATGATGTGTTTTAGTACCGTACACAAAAAATCAGTTACTTCCTAGCACATTTTTTGTCGCATGACTTTTAATTTCACTCATTCATGTAGATGAAGGGACGTCGAAATGGAAATGTATGTTAACTATATCTATTCTACACGTGTAAATAAAGATAATTTTGGTTTAAACGGGTCATAGATTTACATAACTTCGCGTAGAGATCTTGATATTCGTAAAATTATTAAATCGTACGAAAATTCCTGTGACTAAACTATTGAATGTACATGATTGATTTATTTGTGTTCGGTCGTAAAACTCATCATACTCGTAGAATACGTGGTATCATTTAATGTCGGGACGTAATAATCCCCACTTCGTATATACTTGTGCATTATCATTAGAACTTAGAACGGGATATTTACCATGTTTATTATTTGTTTTGAGTTTAATATTTTTGTTTTGAGTTTGAGGTAAATATCCCGTTCTAAGTTCTAATGATAGTGTTAGTGACTATGTCAGTTTAAAAACTTGTATAAGCATAATTATAACATTCTACTTACCATTGAAGAAATGAGCAGGCAACACCCTAACCAGCGGCTGTAGATATATTCCTCTTCCTGGATGCTTAAGATTGTTACAGGAACCGTCTGTACGTCTACCTTCAGTTTCGTCGCATGGTGCAATCTCCTGAGTGCAATCCCTGAAATATCGTTATTCATTTACTCTGAGAACACCATACAGCAATGTGATTCACTAACAGACTCATCATAGATGTAAACAACGACGAGTTCACTGATGTTTCATCGTAAATATCGCTTTTAAAAACAACGTTAATAAAAACCGTATTCGCTAAGCTACCTATGCTCGTCGACGGTCTGCCGAACATTAACGGAACCATATTTCAGTTCTATGTCGCGCCGTCGACATCGTTGAGGCGCTACGGTCGCGCAGTTTTAACTAAAGAATACCGAAATGTTTTCATCAGATGTTTTTACGACGATTTCTTGGTTGTAAAGATGTTTTGCCTTAGTGAATCGCACTCCAGATTACAATAGTTGTATTATAAACAAGCAGCGGAATCCTAAGGCAAAACAATTCAAAGGTGATAGAGTCGGGTCATTATTTTCTATCGAGTATTTAAGCTATCGATACTTTTTAACAGCTGAGAATACAGACGGGCGGGCAGACATACTAACCATTTTTTTTAGAAATACAAAATAATAGATCAAATCAAATTGAAATAGATATTATGACGTAATTAAATTTTTCATTTTGATTACCGTACTATAGTACCGTAATCAAAATAGATCAAATATCATAATAGTGTCTATAGAGTAAACTAGTTGCGGTAGTAATCAGATTTTTTGATAGATAAGACGTTTTATTTATGTGTCATTACATTAAAGAAAGAAAATACATTTATTTAACACAGACCAAAAGGCACACAGTACAAAACAAAACATAAGAATAAACAAAAAAGAAATTAGCAGGGAAGTGTACCTGACGGCTGCGCCAAAAAGGTCCAGTTCAGCAAAAAATGCCATTAAAGATAATTTTATGTGTAAAGAATAAATATTAAAAGTATTTGTTAAGTTAAACTAAAAAGTATCGATAGCTTGAATACTCGTTAAAAAATAATGACCCGTCTCTATCACCTTTCAATTGTTTTGCCATACGATTCCGCTCTCAGGTTATAAATTGTAGACTATTTCTTTTTTTAGGGTTCAATACCAAAATGGTAAAAAATATCTCTATAAAAAGGAGCAATTCCGTACATATACAAGGTAAGTCGGAAAGGGGGTACTAATCCGAACCCCACTTATAGTATCGCTGATGACTGTTTGAAAGCAAGTGTTAAAATTTCAAAATTTGATATATTTTTTTCCAAATAAAATGATTTTTATTTTAGTTTTTTCAAAAATTCTTCATCCCTGCTTTAGTTACAAATTAAAAAAATGGTGCTTCTAATTCATGACCCCAAATATGACCTAAAATGTAAACACAGCTGATCATAACGGGGGATAGATAGATTTTAGAGTTTTTTTTTTCGAGATTTTTGAACGACTGTTTCTCTTAAACTATTGACTTTTGGGAAAAGTTGTAGAACAAAAGTTATTCATTATTATGTGTACTTTAACACCCTTTCGGATTAGTACCCCCTTTCTGACTAACCTTGTATAGGTAATGATGTATCCCATCAAAAATATTCATGCAAAAAAAAAAACACGTCTCGCGACTCTTTTGCCGTGAAAAGTTCCGAGATCTAATATAAACAGCCACATCGGGCAATTCATTTACAAATATATTTTTCGGTCTTGACAATTTGCACAGCATACTCGTTTAAGCTACTTTTGAATTTTATATAAACTTTTTTTAACTTGCAATGTTTGTTTGTTTAGCGAAAATCTTGCAACTGAATTTCAAAACAATTATCCCCAACCGATTGAGCTGTAATTTTGCATACACGTTTAGTTTGGAGGACAATGCATGCTTAGCTAAGTAAAGTCATTCTAAATCTAATATAGCGGACTCCCAAAGATGGCGGACTAGTTATTTTTTATGCACCCCCATGATATGGGTATCAATTAAAAAAACGTGATGAGAAGAATACGAAAATAAATAAAAAATACGAAATAAAGAATACGAAAATGACTTCATACTAAATTCAATATGGCTGACGCCCCAAGATGGCGGAAAAATTGGAAAAGTTGCCCGGAAAATCCGCAAATTCGGGAAAAAAATTATGTTCTTATTGCAATGGGATTTTTGTACGACAAGACGTATGTTGGGTCAGTTAGTAAATTAAAACAACTCACTCTAAAACGCCTTCTTCTTGATAGTACTTCAATTGTTCTTCTGTTACAGGTTTACCCGTAAAGACGTCGTGACGGACCACATTGCTCAGCTCAGCAGCTGTGCAGAGGCAAAATAAAATAATTCCCTTGAGCAACATTTTTAAAATGTGCCAATACTGAGTAACATGCACAATTTCGTTTCCCTCCTCTTATATACTATGTCTCCTTTATTTATCAGCAATAAACAATGAATCTGCAACTTTTACGCTATGAATTGACAATTACGCAAATGTGAGAAATTCATAATTTCGCTTTTTATGGTAATATAAGAATAAATAATACTGCAAAGAAGCGAAACTATTTTGCGCTTGCTCCAAATGCCGCTTCATAAAATACCTACTTCCCTCTTTAGCCTGCAATGCCCCGCTGTCGCCCACGGATACGCTAGGGCTGGTACTACAGAAATCTAAATAATAGAATTATAATAATAAATTATACCATACCCCCTCTGGGAAAGGCGTTACCTCATCATGAGATTAACGTAAAACCGGAGGGAACATTAGACTAGCTTTCAACAACCCCATCATATAATAAAAAATGTATGATGAAGTCTACTGAAAAGCTTACAAACCGCAGGGCAGCTCGTGGCGACACTGCGTACCTTATTGCCTCAGAGAGTCGTCGGTCAGGGCCTCGTCTCCAGTTTGCCTTTATTGGCTGGCTGGAGTGAACCCCAAGAGTAGCCCGCAGGACTCTCAACTCTGGCTTGCCTTTATCGGCCGGCCAGAGGGGGGCCGCCAGAGCTATATGCTCGGGGGTGGAAGTGTCTAATGGCGTAATAGCGGGGAAACCCACTCCGGGACTTTTAGACCCGCGACGGCGAAACCGGGGCCACACCTCTCTACACCCCTAGCCGCTCACATGTTTGTTGCCCCCTTCGCCTATGTACTGGCGGCTTTTCAGGGGGCCCAGCTACTGAGCTGGCGAGTCACCAACATTTTTCAATTTTAAATGTTGAAAGGCAGACGCCGTTTTCTTCCGGCAATAGAAGTTATCTAGTCCACCTAACACCCTTTCCCATAAACCAAATATTTTTCACCATATTTTACAATAGTCTTGCACCCACCTGGGACGGTCCATGACTGTACTCCAATAGTGCAGCCGTGGATAGTCCCCGGTTGGTGCCCCACCCCATTTTAAATTAAAGTTCTCAAAGGGGCCTCTGCGCGTTGGACCTGTGTCCCCGTGTATGCCTTCCAAAGGACCGGACATCTTCCGCACGGAAGATGAGCCGTGACCACAGAGAGAATTATACCATATAGAAGCGATACTCCTTTATGCCTACTCCTAATGCTGCTTCATAAAACACCTACTTCCCCCTTTAGCCCGTAACGCCCCGCTGTCGTCCACTTATGTCAGGGCAGGTACCATAGAAATCTAAATAATATTATTTAAACTGTGCCTAGTACTGTGAAAGTCACTACTGAGATGACGGCTAATAAAGATGTATGGAACAAAAACATGCTGCGCCGCTATCCCAAATAAGTAGGGATAAGGGCAGGAGGACGATGATGATGTCTGGTACTTTTTTATATTAAGTTTACAAAACTAGATACAATTACAAAAATGTAGATGTCTAGACAATATTTTACAGCATGTCCTGACTATCTCCTCCTAGATGCGAACACAGCCTGCATATTAATGTATGTTATAATTAAACTTCATTAGGCAATAAAAACAACAAAATGATTTAGGGTTCATTATTAATTTAAGTTTTCTTCTAAAGGAGGCTAAAGAATCGTGACGAACAAACTATCAATATCACTTTGAATATTATTCGATGAAGAACTCATACGATACAGAGGAGAGTGCTGGCCGAGACTAATTTTGAATTTACCTAAGTGAAAGGTTCTACGGTTACATAAACGGTATTTATGATTGTTTGGCTAGAAATCCTTCAACTCTCGCAAATAACTACCCGGTTACGTAGAAACGATTCGCAAGGAGCATCTACAAGCAGAACAAAAAGAGAAAAAAAAAACTGATGTCTGTTATTTCTATAATATTTTTACACGATACGTGTACGAGCGCGAGCACTCCCAAACTGAATTTCGACAAATCGTTCTACGACAAGATTTTACTTCGAAAGGAACTCCGACATTACGATAATCCGACAATTACGGAACGTCGACACCTAATTTGGGGCACCGCGACACGGATAGGTTAGGTTCATTCGCTCCCACCGTAGTGTGTGGCCTGCGGGCGGCGGGTTAGGGGACCCGTCGCCCGACCAGTAACAGGCCTGAGAAGGCGGTGCGCTGTGTTCCGTGCGCGCCTCTCAGGAGGATGTGGGGCAAGGCCCCACAGAAGAAGAGGTCCGCCAAGGACTGGCGGACCGAGGCCTGCCGGGGTCACGGTGCATGCAGCTGCGAATCTCGCGACCCCGGCCAAGGGTCAGAAGAAGGAACACCGTGGGTTTTTAGCCGGTAAGAGTCCGGCATACCCCTTTGCCTTCCCCGGGCGAAGGGCATCTATGAGGATTTTCCTAAGAAAAAAAAAAAAATTCCTTCGCTCGCTTTGCTCGCTCACTCTAGCCCCCGTCATCCCCTTCGTGTTAAGTTTCTTTAAACCCCAGTGTCGAAGTTCTATAATTGTCGGAGTAGCGTAATGCCGGAGTTCCCTAGTGTCGAAGTAAAATCTTGTCGTAGAACGATTTGTCGAAATTCAGTTTGGTAGTCGAGCGCGAGGCTTGGCTTAGCTGACTTCAAACTGACTTGTTGGTTTAGCCAACGCGAGACGTCAGGCTATTATCATGACCTTGAACGCACCTGGAGCGCGAGTGTCGCTTCTATACGATTATTGGTTAGGTTGGGTATTCTTTGATAATGCATTATTTATAACTTGTATCAACGAAATTGTTTAAAACATCTGTTGAAATATAAAGGCATCTTATAATAAATACAAGGGGTCACACCGACAATTTTGTGTTCCAAGTTAAATGCAGTATGTTTGCGGAGATGATTAAAGTATTTGTTAAAATGTAAGAATAAAAGCTGTCTGTCTATTATACTCGGAGCAGGACAATTATATTTTATCTCTGAGTATCTGCGCATAAAAATAGTACCTACTCATTATGAAAACTTGTTGTATCTGAAGGTATCACACGCGGAAAAGATACGATAATAAATGAAAACCAAACTTGTATTTGTGTATTTTTTTTAGTTTTGTATCATTGTGTCCAGGTAGGGACCTTACAATGAAAACGGATGGGATTAGGTTCTCAGAATCTACGAGATGAAACACAGGGTACAGGGTACAGGGTGTAAACGAATTCGTGTAATTCCTTGAAACCACATGATCTACTACTGGTGTAGATTGGTCCCGCACGGGAAATAGCTTGATTAAAAAAATAAAAATAAAAAATAAACTTTCTTACCGTAGCGGTAATTGATCGTACCTATCTAAACCATTTAACAAGAAAACAGTAAAACAATAACAAAAATTGCAAAAAAATCAATCTTTTCATTTCAGTGAACATTTCGATGCCACGCATAAAGTAATGAAAGCACGGCGACACGGCTGGCGAGTACGACTAACGCGATATCGTTCTTTACAGTCAATTAACTCGGAGCTCTAAAATGACTCAGAAATAGAAAACCAAGATTTATTTTTGATATATTTTTTCAGTTGATTTTCAGAAATATCCATTTAGGGTTAATCTGTGTCGCCAGTAGATCGCGCGGTTTGAAGGAATTACACGAATTCGTTTACAACTGTATATTACCTTACCCTTAAACAAAAAAAACCACCCCTACATTGTAATGTGGCTGTCGATGATTGCTAGTAATTATTATTAATGCGGTGAAAAAGTGCTTTCCATAACGAGTCATACGAGCTCAAATATGATGGGTCTGCAACTATTCATGGCCGAGTGCAGTTCACTACCCTGAGCCACCTTCAAATTCCATCTTATCAAAACAAGGGACGAGGGAAATCAATGGGTCTGCCTGATTAATAACTATTTTGGAGTAGTGTTAACAAAATTCCGATCCAAACCCTCAATCAGATCAGCTCAATTTTTATTTTAGCCATGATCATCCCACTGCAGGGCAAAGGCCTCCCTACCCTCATTCTACTCCTCTTGATTAATGATTTCTGTGGCTACTCCTTCCAATAAGTGTCTAACCCGTCCCGCCATCTCCTTCTGGACCTTTTTTTTCGTGGGATATCCTCATGGATGCCCTTTGCCCTTGGAAGGCAAAGGGGTATGCCGGACTCTTACCGGCTAAAAACCCACGGTGTTCCTTTTTCTGACCCTTGGCCGGGATCGCGGGATTCGCAGCTGCATGCACTGCAATCCCGGCAGGCCTCGGTACGCCAGTCCTTGGCGGACCTCTCTTTCTGTGGAGGCTTGCCCCACGTCCTCCTGAGAGGCGCGCACGGAACACTGCGCACCGCCTTCTCGGGCCTCGTTGCTGGTCGGGCGATGGGCCCCCTAACCAGCCGCCCGCAGGCCACACTCTACGGTGGCCGGAGATCGTCGCGCGCCCTCCGGCGCCATGTGCGTCTCGCGCGGGAACGGAGAGTGGCAGCTGCCTCTCTCTCCCTCTCCGCTCCCTTTTTGGTCGCCATCACCTCCTCGCAGAAGGAGGCGACGGCTTCCCACGCACTCTCGCCCCCGACCATGGACAGAACCACGGCCGGGAGCGAGAGGTCACCACCGATTGCCGCGACTAGTTCGCGGCGCTGCGTCGCCCACGCTCTCCTTCTAGGCCTGCCGCGACGTCGTCTAACGTTGTGTGGGCTCCACTTTGTAGTGAGTTTTGCTCACAGCTCGTTGGACATGCGGCAGACGTGACCAGCCCAGTTCAGTTTTAAACTTGCGGCTTTCTGACCAACGTCGGCGATCTGAGATTTGAAGCGCAGTACACTATTCCTTATTCGGTCTGATAACCGTAATCCTAATCAGCTCAATGGTACCCATATATTGTTAGTTTTAAGTCAATCGGATGAGCGAAATTGAAATAAATACAATGTATGGCAGCATCTCTACCAGACTGCGAAAAGAGCTGATTAATTTCAGATTTCCATCAAATACAGCATATCTAAATTAAACTAGCTTTCAAACAAAAACCGAACTGAAATTAGTTCATCCGTTTCGGAGCTACGATGCCAAAGACAGACAGACGTAGGCTTTAAATTTATAAAATCCCTATTTTTGCGTCGGGAGTTAAAAACAAAGACTTGTCTCTAGCAAAAGCACGAATAGCTGCATCTCATTTTATGACATTAAGTAAGCTCGCTTTAAAAATGATGGTTGAAGTCGAAAACAAGGGTGATGAAAAACCAACTATGAAAAACCAAACCATCCTGGGAACTCTAAAAATTCGTATTCGAAACTCGCTCGGCTCGTGACCTGAATCAAGCAATGGCTTCATTCGGTTTTCAGTGGCCGTCCTCATCTTGTTTTTCAGGAATCATGAAAGATTTTGTTTTTATATCGGTGCTTACTTTACCGATGAGGTTTCATGTTTTTTATGGAAGGATTACTCGGGCGTGGCTGTTAAAATGTAATTTACGAAAATTCGTTTCAAAAAACTTTAGTCTTCAATTTTTTTCTTAAGGAAAAGACGGAACATAGCTAAACGCCTATGTTTGAAACCTTTTCTCTCTCTTTACGAGAACGAAAATTCGAAAAAAAATGTGTTATTACTTAATTTTTTATCGAATGATTAGGTTTAATTAAATCAATAAACCAGATCATTGGTCCACCTTGTGGAAGGCCTACCCTCGCTGCGTCTTCCGGTACGCGGTTGCCACTCCAAAACCATTCGGCCCCATCGGCCATCCGTTCTGCGAGCAATGTGCCCTGCCCACTGCCACTTAAGTTTGGCAGTTCCTCGAGCTATGTCGGTTACCTTGGTTCTCCTGAGGATCTCATCATTTCTGAAACAAGGGGGAAACCGGGAAACCGCTCGATGCGAGTAGCATAGGACCGGTCGATGTGGCGATGCTTGAGGGAGGCCTATGTCCAGCAGTGGACGTCTCGGTTGAATGATGATGATGAAATCAATAAATGTGCTATTTATTTAAATTCTCTCAAGTTAATGTATTACACTTGCAACAATACTTTTTTCAAAAGATTGGTTTTATTATGTTGTAGTGAATCGGATAATAATATAATGTATTACTACGTTTGTTGCCCTCTTCGCCTATGTACTGGCGGCTTTTCAGGGGGGGCTAGTGAGCTGGCGAGTCACCGTCTTCCAACACTTTTCAATTTTAAATGTTGAAAGGCAGACGCCGTTTTCTTCCGGCAATAGAAGTTATATAGTCCACCTAACATCTGTTCCCATAGACCAAATATTTTTCACCACATTTTACAATAGTCTTGCACCCACCTGGGACGGTCCATGACTGTACTCCAATAGTGCAGCCGTGGATAATCCCCGGTTGGTGCCCCACCCCATTTTAGATTAAAGTTCTCAAAGGGGCCTCTGCGCGTTGGACCGGTGTCCCCGTGTATGCCTTCCAAAGGACCGGACATCTTCCGCACGGAAGATGGGCCGTGATTCTTAAAGAGATACAAAAATAATGTATTACAATAACAGTGACCACGTCGTTGGTCTAGCGTTCGTAAGCGCAACTGCTGAGCGAGAGGTCCTGGTTTCGATCCCCAGGTTGAGCAAAGTGTTGTTAAGTTTTTCCGTGTGGAATTTATCACTAGCAGCCCGGAGTCTGGTTTTGTGCCCGGTCGATACAATAGGCTCGCCCCCTATTACATGGGACGTAAAACATAACAGCAAGATGTGAGTGTGCTATACACCTCTGCCAACCCTTCAATCTGTCTGTGACGCTTTCACGCCTAAACCGCTGAACCGATTTTGATGAAACTTGGTACAGAGATAGTCTGGAACCTGGAGAAGGACATAGGCTACTTTTATCCCGAAAAATAAGGATAATTTTAATGAACAATAATCTAAAAACAAAAAATAAACTTAAAAATATAATTACTTTATACTATTATTACTACAAGTATAATTATTCTACCATACCATGTAACCACAAAAACACGAAAAATGTATTATTGATACCTATGTGAAAATAATTGGTCGAGGACATATGTTTGTACAATATTCTGCCACGCCTCCACAAATGACATGCCGCGATGACGCATAATATAAAATCCTTTGTTTTATTTGGTCTATGTCTTTCCGTAATTATTGCTTCGGGAAGTATTGTCATAATATATGGTGCCTCGGGTTCGTGGTAACCTACATTATTATTATATGAGCTGGAAATTGCGTCCTATACTATGTACAGTGAACCAAAGAGATACCTATACAGGCAAACTAATTACATTCCAATTTTAACAGACTTAAACCTGTCAAGAGTGGCCACGTCTTTGCCAGCGCTTTTATGAGCGTACCTTGTGTATAAAAATGATTACGCACACAATTCCAATGACAGTTGTCTGCGTAGTTCATTGATACCCGTCGTTTGCCTGTATACCTAATTCTTTTTAACCGACTTCAAAAAGGAGGAGGTTCTCAATTCGGTTGTATTTTTTTTTTTTTTTTTTTTTTTTTTATTTTTTTTTTTTATGTTTGTTACCTCATATCTCCGTCATTTATGAACCGATTTGAAAAATTCTTTCTTTGTTTGAAAGGGTATACTTCCCGATTGGTCCCATATAAATTTTGTTACGATTAGACTATGAACTTCAGAGATATGGAACGGAACTCCTCACCGGATCAAAGCAAAATTCTCAAATTACTAATATTGCTTTGTTTATATTTGTTGTTGGGAACTGACTACTGGAAAAGAGGAGGGGGTGCTTGTCCCCCCCCTCCCCCTTTAGAATGTTTTCATTATATCGTGTAAGGTATCATTTGAAAGGGCTTTTTATGCCCGACTACGTCAAAGCCAAAAAGAAGGGTTATGAAGAGGAGGGGGTTAAGTTTATGGCACTAAAACGTATTTAATAAAAAGTAAACTTTAAAAAAAGTAAAAACCGACTTCAAAGAAAAACTAAAAGGAGTGAAATAATTACCATAATATAAAATTAACAGTTTCAGAAGTCGGTGCAACTCTACACTGAAACAAATAGAAGCCACCGACTTCTGAAACTGTTAATTTTATATTATGGTAATTATTTCACTCCTTTTAGTTTTTCTTTGAAGTCGGTTTTTACTTTTTTTATGTTGACTGTACACCGTGGCCCTGAAGTACCCAAAACATTTTATCCACGCCTTTCTGATGGTATTATGAGTCAAATGTTATATTAACGAAAGTCCAATTCAGCAATTTTTTATTTTTCGGTAGGTACTTAATAAATCAATTAACTTTTAGTACTTCCTTATATACAATACCTTAGATTGAACTGGCAACATTTATAACTTATCATGTGAGTGGATAAGAAATTCTCACTCCACAACCCTCTCCGACAAATAAGACATATGGCGAGAGAGGTATGGTATGACAAAAGTCGCAACGCCGCATTCATAAGACTTCTTACCATAGATATTTTTCGATTTGTGAATTTCCGTAAATAATGAATATTTCGAAAATTAAGCTTTATTCAACAAACTATATCTTAGCTTTTCTTCTTCAATTAGGCATCGGAATCGAACGTTAAAATCTTTCGGGTACCCTGGGCCCACGGTGTATATTGCTACCCAAAAGATAATTAGGAATAACATAACGTACCTAATTTATCATAAATTAAAAATTAAAATTAAAAAAGGAGGAGCTCGTGGCTAAATAATTACAGCCGCATAGACCGATCTTCCGGGTTAAGCCACGCTTGCCGAGGTTGGTCTGTGGATGGGTGACCATTTACCATAGCGAGTTTCAGACGTGCCTCGGAAAGCACGTAAAGCCGTTGGTCCCGGCTGTCATTTGTAGGTCTTTGACAGCCGTTACTGTTGGTCAGAAGCCCGAAAGTCTGACAACCAGTCTTACCAAGAGTATCGTATTACCCAGTTACTGGGTTGTGGAGGTCTGATAGGCAGTCGCTCCATGTAAAATACTGATATTCAGCTGCATCCGGTTCGACTGGAAGCCGACCCCAACATAGTTGGGAAAAAGGCTAGGCAGATGATGATGACCTAATTTATCATAAAGCCACGCACTTGGTGGATAGTATACTTACGCCGGGAGCAACAAACACTGCGTTACCGTGCTTCGGGTGACAGATCTCGGCGATAAGCGTTAGTCCAGGTATGTGTGGCCGGCTTTGGGTTTCGCTTCGGTGGAATTCAAACCTTGAGTGTAAATGTGGTGCCGTTCCGCAAACTATGGCGCACTTAACATCATGCCCCGCCTGCCCTGTTACCTGTACACCTCAAGAACTAATGGACGCTACGGATAGTGCTAAACTCGTTGCTGAGTTCTGGGCCGACACGGTGTAGATTGTCATCGACACGCTAAGAAGAAGAAGATAAAGCCACGTCTTTGATCCTCGAAAGGTTGGGCTGAGGTGTATAGTACACCCTCATTTCACCGTTATGTTCAAGTCCCATGTAATAGAAGGCGACCCTATTGCCATAAACCGGGCACAAATCCAGACTCCGGGCTGCTACTGAGAAATCTTCTAATAATAACACTTTGCCCGACGTGGGGGTCGAATCCAGGACCTTACGCTCAGCAGTCGTGCTTGCGACCACTAGACCAACGGGGCAGTCTATAATATATCTAGATATAATAATTATATTATTTTAATTAACAATACGTTTTTTTTGTGGATTGACTCAACTAATTTATTCACTTGACAGACAGAGCTGTGTTGCGTGCAGTTTCTTGAGCCGTTTCTTCTTCATAGCATGAACAATAGGAAGTGGTGGAGTGCGCGCGTTTTTGGGGGCTGTGTTCTGCAACACACACTTTCAAAAAGAACGAAGTATTCTAGTCTATTTTGAATAAACGAATTTGTAACGTGTTAATGTGTGTTTTGAAACGAAGTTTGACTGAATACATCATCTATTTTATAGTCTTAGGTACGATTTCCACCAAACGGGCCGCGTCGGAGCGCAGCGCAGAGCATCGCAGCGGATGCTCAAGCATGCGCCGGTAGCCGACCGCGTCTGCCTGACGGCTACAATCTGCTGAAAACCGGGCGCATACGCGCGCGTATTCGCGTATCCGTTATCGCCGTCAATTTCTACCTGCGCTGTGACCGAGCGGAGCCGACCGGACGCGACGACAGCCGAGCGCCGCCGTCGACGTGCGCGAGGAGCCGACCGGCTGCCGCGGCATACGCGCGGATCTAACCGAGTTCCAGGCAGTGTAAATTCCATGCAAACATGAAACTTAAGAAGGCTGAATTTCTTTTAGCACAGTGTGAAATGCGCTCCGGCGTGCTTCGGCGCGGCCCGTTTGGTGGAAATCGTACATTATAGTGCAGAGTTATGAAAAAGGAGTATTTTATCTTTTTAAAACTAGAGTTTTTTCTTGTTTTTTGATGAAACAGCAGCGTCTGCCTTCTATGTAAAGGTTTTCCTCCTACCGGGATTTCCTACAGTATGTTTTAAATCAAAACCAGAAAAGAACATACAGAGTACGCTACGAGTGAAAACAAAAACCCAATTTTTGACATTTAACAGATTTTTAATGTAAATTTGGAGGTCAGTTAGGCGTGACCTACATAAGCTTCGTAGGGGACATGCGAAAAGGGTGACTTTAATACAACAAATGCATATTTGATGATCCCATAAGCTGGGAGGGCGTCGTTAAGCCACGAAAACTACGATAAGCATGGTGTTAGTTGTAACTACACAGCCCGATTTATTAGTTAATTTTGTGTAAGACGGTCGTGCAAATGTATAAAACATGTAAAATGAATAACGCAACAACTCTTCAGTTAAAATATTCAGTTATAATCATAATGTATACACTGAAATTTTACTTATATGTGCTTTAATATTTTCATTAAAGAATATAATATATGGGTACACGGTTAGTCAGAAAGGGGTACTAATCCGAAAGGGTGTTAAAGTACTCATAATAATGAGTAATTTTTGTTCTACCACTTTCCCCAAAACTCAATAGTTTAAGAGAAATAGTTGTTCAAAAATTACAAAAAAAATATGCTAAAATCTATCTATCTTCAGCTATGATCAGCTGTGTTTACAGTTTAGGTCATATTTGGGGTCACGAATTAGAAGCTCCATTTTCGGAGTTCGTAACTAAAGTAGGGACGAAGAATTTTTGAAAAAACTAAAATAAAATTATTTTACATGGAAATAAAAATTATCGAGTTTTGAATTTTTAACACTTGCTTTAAAACCGTCATCAGTGATACTTTAAGTGGCCCGCGGACTTTTTATTGTTAACTGCATTTTAATTCAGTCTTATGACCTTGACAAAAGGCTCATTTTTTATCTGAATTAAAAAAAAAAGGAATGTAAAAGTGCGTTTTAAAATACACATAATAACGTCACAATCAATTAATTTGCCGATTCTTAACAAACTTCTTTCAGGGTTTGCGGTTATTATGTTACACGTTGTATATACAATTGCATTAATTAGATATTTCACCACGACAATGATCCAACGCAAACAAACAGCGTTAAAGTATTTCTAAGAGACTAGTTAGTGTCGGTGTTAGAGTGGTCTGCAAATAGTCCTGATTTGAATCCAATATGAATTTGTGGTGCATTGTATAGAAAATATTGTCCATTATACATATCACTAACATCGTACTACTACTAGTATCATACTACAACAACTTTAAGACGCATTTGTAGAAGCTTGGAGAAATATTCCTCTGGAAATGTATGAAACATTGATAGAATCAATGCCACGTCGTTTTAGAGCTGTAATCGACAACAGAGGCTTCCCAACTAAATATTAATTGTTTTTTTTTAAAACGTTTGTACCATCTAACCACATTATTTATTGTTTCGTTAACTTTATTCATTTTTATGCTAATGTTTTTTTACTGTTTCTAATTAGTTGTCCACCTTACTAAGGTTGTTGTGCTGCTTCATTCTATTTTATAAAGTATACCTACCAGTTTTTACATAAACGGCTGTGTGATATTTCCAAAACTGACATAATAATACTTCATGATGTGGATACATTATAGATAAATAGGTATAAGCCCTCTATGATACGTATAACATTAATTATCAAGTTAATTTGCACTAAAAATAAAAGTCACACTTGGTGTTTCTAATTATGTGTCCACCACTGTATAATGTACGATATACTACATAATATTATTATAATCAGTATCTACTTTTGATATCTACCTATCTTTACAATCCCTAATTAAAGTTAAATAGTCTTCGACGTAGGTACAAGGGTCATTCTAAAAGTATCAATAATGGCTGACAAGATTGGAATACTACTTTCATTATAGAGACAAAGAAATAATGAAGCGCCTTCTAATATTAAAACCGAATGAACTAAATTTACGTTTCTAAAAAAACCGAAACACACCAAATACACCAAGAAAATAGTCGGAAAATAAGCTGTAGATGTCTTTAATTCATTTATTTATATTAAAATAATTAATATTTTAAAATAAACTCAAGTCATCTGAAACGAAATGTTCAATTCACATCAACCGTCATTGTCAAAGTAACTTCAAGTCCTCAAGGAAAACTTTTCCATTATGAATCATGGACAAGTGGATAGATTTCTTTCAGTTATTATTAATGATAAAATTTAAATTTTAACGCTTTCAAGGGAGAAGAGCGTTCAAGCCAAAGAGTTCCTTGAAACTTTTCGAAGTATAGCGATAACTTAGAGTTTGGTGCAAGCTATGTACGTTAAGCAATTTTAAGTTTACTTTGAAACTATAGTGAAGGTTCTTCTTCTCTTGTGTCAGCACGAGCTATATGAAAATAGCTATGCTGTGGTGAAAATATTAGCCAGTCAGCAAGGTTGATAGCGAGGCTGACTGCCCAGGGTGCGCCGGACGTACTTAAGTATCGTCACTCGTGGAGGTTCTTTTCATGTACCCCAGCATGAAAAGAACCTGTACGATCAAATTAATTTCAAATAAAATTAAAATAATTAAAAACAAAGTGAAGGGTGATTTTGACAATTAAGTTTAGTTTGAACGCGAAAGTTTAATGTTAAATATTTTATGAAAAATGTCGGGTCCGTCAGCGGCAGACAACTCCAAAAATGAAACAAATGAGCTATTCTTGTATAACGACTAGTGCTAACCCGAAAGAATTTGTTTGACTATTAAACCATTAGTTGTAACGACTATCGGAATGATTATTATTATTAAGACAATATTCTCCGCGACCAATCATTTCGATGTTTACGTATCTGCAATTACACTTACACAAAACTTATTCCCCTCTCCAACCGCTTTCAACTTAGACCAACAGTTTAAAGACAATACAAAATTTAATTAAACTTTAGTCTGGATAGTTTATTGGTTCCTTGCTGAGGTTTTGTTTTATGAGGCTAGTTCTGTCTTCTCTTCACTTAGTTGGATTTTTAGTGATGCTCACTGTCTTAGCTTTGGGAGATGGTAAAGTGCAGTCTCGTGCTTTGTTAAGGAAACCTTCTGTAGACAGAAGACTACTAAAAAAGCTTTAATTGTAAGTTGGCATTTAATAAGTAAAGAATGTTTGGTTTTATAAATTATAGCACCAATTAAATTAAAACATGGATTTTAAGAGGTCATAAAATCGAGTTTAAGAAAAGAGATAGATGAAGAACATGAGAGAAATTAGAGACATAGTGGAAATTAATCATTACGAGATCCTATGCAGCACCTTTGTAAAAATGTATTCTTTTCAGATTATCGGACAGTTACAAAATTTTGTTTTTAGGGTCGACTAATACATTATAATATCTAACAAACAAGAAAGAAATTCACTTCCAAACTATAATGGGGAGTAATACCGTTGCAATCATTTCCACAGTGTGTAAATTCAAACATACGAAGGAAACGACGTTGAAAACTCAAAAGTATCCGTGACATCTTGTCTCGAAACATTACTCAAACACTCCGGTAACAAGTTATATTTTTCATTTGGAATCGTCTGAGGAACACAATAGAACCTTTGTGGCGGGTCTAACGAGAACCTTCTATCGGATGCCTTCACTCGCTTACACTTTGTGAAACTTTAGCCCGACTCTCGAGGAAGCGACGGCTATCAAAGTGAGTACGATGCGTTTAATGTACCTTCAAGTTTATTGTAAGGGTGAGTAGTCGCTTATGTACGGTTACATCATTTTTGTTCTGAATGCAGTTCAGCAATTGTAAGTGATGCAGGTAAGAGCAGATGGCGAAGTCAAAAAAACGGTCTCCCTCAAGGCAGTGTGCTGGCACCAACGCTATTTAACATCTACACAAACGACCAGCCTACTACGCAACACACTGAACCTTTCTTATACGCGGATGACCTAGCTTTGGCGGCGCAATCGACTACTTTTTCGGAGGTTGAAAACCAATTGACAATTGCCCTTGAGTCACTCGGAAGGTACTATGACAGTAATGCTCTTCGTCCAAACCCGTCCAAAACTCAATCATGCGCTTTCCATCTTCGTAATAGATTTTCTAACAGGACACTTAAAATTTCGTGGCGAGGAACTAATGTAGAACATTGCAAGAACCCTAAGTACCTTGGAGTTGCATTAGACAGAGCACTAACTTTTAATGTACACTGCAACAACACCAAGCAGAAAGTCGGGACACGTAACAACTTGCTACGACGCCTTATCTCTACAAACTGGGGAGCAGCACCAGATATTCTTCGTACAACCAGCATGTCCTTATGTTTCTCTGCCGGCGAATTTGCATGCCCAGTGTGGCACCGATCCGCTCATGCAAAGCAAGTCGACATCGCCCTGAACGAGTCGTGTCGAATTATATCGGGCTGCCTAAAACCGACTCCGCTCAACAAAGTCTACCCGTTGGCTGGTATCGCACCACCTGTCGTTCGAAGGAATGTCGCATGCGCACTTGAGAAACATAACCAAGAATCCGATCCCCGACATCCCCTCTACAAATACACAACAGCTCCGGGTAGACTTAAGAGTCGGAACAGCTTTCTGCGTAGTACACTTGCCATGAAAGACCAACCATCTACAGTGAGACGTAAGTTATGGGAGGAAAATCATCCACCACCTCCCAACTTCGTTCAACCCCAGGAACACCTGCCACTCGGATGTGATTTGCAGTGGCCTATATGGAAAGCGCTCAATAGACTGCGCACCCAAGTAGGCCGATGCAAACATAACCTAGCAAAATGGGGGATCATAGATCCCTTCGACACACAGTGCGAGTGCGGTGCTCCTGACCAGACGATGGCCCATTTGCTTCAGTGCCCAAAGTGTCCCTACACTTGCACTTTGGAGGACATGAAAAACGCCACTGATGCCGCGATAAATGTGGCTACATATTGGGCCAAAGTACTGTAAAAAAAAAGGATTATTACCATCGATTCGAAAAGAAGAAGTGATGCATCATCAAAACTCTTTGTATGACTACATTCTTCATCAACCGTTTATATTAACAAAACACTGTGGAATTTAATGGTAACCGTTTAGCTTGATTGCTGTTAATTAGCTAATGATTTTACTAATTTTGGTTCGCGAATAGTTTTTAATTGAACACTACGCTAAAATCATATGTGACTTATGTTTACCCAAAATCACGACGTAGTCTAATATTTGCGGGTTACTTACTGTTAAATTACCTGAAACCAGAAACTATAATTCAAAGTCTAGATCAACATAGCTTAAAGGTATGTATTAAATTGAAGCTTGAAGCAACTAGTGGATGAAGTCTATGCTCAGTTTATGTTTTGTAGTCCTGAAAGGTTTATTATAAGCTTACGTCACCGGGTCTGTGTCTTTATGTGGTTCACAAGCTCTTTGATCAATATTATAATAAGTTTTTGCACGAGACTCAACTATCTTGTTAATGGTTTCATGTCAGCTAAAGAGCTTTCTGAAATTAGCATCACTATTGATAACACGGCTTTCAAAAGTTATAGATTCAGATGATACATTATAATTATATTTATCTTGGCTGGAGACCCTTCAGGTCTCGCCAATAACTGCTCGGTTACGTAAAAATGGTCCCCAAGGACAACATACAGAAGAGCAAAAGAAAAAAAATGTTTTTGTTCTTTCGCTGACAAAATTCGTTCAATTAATCTTTTTCCTCAGAAATTAGTATGGAAAAATTGCAAATAATGTTTTATTTTTCAAAACAGTTCAACCAACAAAATTAAGATTGAAATAACATGATATAATTCCAAATTTTTCACAAACAAAGCTTCAGATATAAACTCAAAAGTACTTCAAATAATAAGGTGGAAGTGAAAATAAAATTTTCTTAAAAAATTCGAAACATCTGTCGCGAACATAACACGAAGACGCAAAATTTTGTGAGAGAGGAAATTTATTCTGTTCCTAAAAGAGTAAATTACATGAAATATTGTCAGAGCCAAATGTTCGTGGAAAGTTCCAGAGGGTACCAGGAAACAAATTGGCATTTTCTTTTGAGGAACCGCGCATAGGGAGAACTTTATTTGAGTTGTCTAACTAGAAATCATGGATTCTGATTGCCAGTTCTGGATCTTGATTGCCAACAATTTGTTTTGACATAGGTTTCATTAGTATTTTCCTAACTTTTTTTTCTATTGGCCTGCTTATACATAGTCCTTGTGAATCGCTTCTACCTAACCAAACCTTTAATGGCGGGACATATAGGGTCTTCAACGATTTTTTTCGAACTGCGGGTTTTTTTAACTCCTACTTATTAAGTTTTGTATTTATCAAGTCATCAATTTTTATAATATTCAAATAATTAAGTTTGGAAATAAGCATTTACAAAAATGAAAAAAAAATGACTGTTTTTATTTTCTATGCACCAATATTTCTATTTTGATAGGGTTAATTGTCATGAAAATAGTTCAAAATATACATTCCTATTAGCATATTCTTGGAACTTAGGCTCGACAACCCGATAATTATCGTCCACGACAATATGAATGTCAAACTGCCAATAAGAATGATATAACAATTTCTACCAGTAGTTAGAAACGATTGGATACAGGTGATAATAACAGTGTACAACCAGACTATTTCCAGTTGTCATGTTAGAATACGATGACAGCTACAAAACACTAACTAGAAAACGCTAAACTATGTATATGAAAAATTTTAAACACTTGAGAATTTACATTTGAAGTGCCATATCCTTTAATAATTTCGAAAGTTTTGAGCAGTCTCCTAAACGTACTCTTTTTGATGCTGAACCTTAACAAAAAGTTATTGCTAATCATCATTACAATCTTTAATATCTTAATTTTCATAATCATAATGTTGAACTACAGACTGAAGTGGAAATTATTGAAGCATTTGCCACGACAAATTTTCAAGACCCCTAACCGAAAAGGATGATTCTGACCCCTACAGAACGTGTATGATTATTACTATTTCGAATGTACATGATTAAAGGCCTGCACATTTTTATTTTGCTTTTCGTTTTAATTTCCTACATGTTGTTTTTTTTTATTACTATTTTTCTTTATGATTTGTAAATATCTTGACTCAATTCAATTCTTTTCGTTAATTAATACGCTGTTACGATCGTGCGTTGAATATTATTAGGTGCCCTCGTAGCTCCGACCGCGTTTTTTTTTACTTTGTCAGTAACCTTCGCGCAAGTGTCAACAACAACTGTACAAAGTTTCATTGCTACCGGATGAATGGTATAAGAACAAATACGGGACAAACAAAGAAACATTAATATTTCATATGGATGTAAATAATACCAACTAGCACAACCAGTTTCATACGGCAACATGATACATTACTTTTAAAATAAAATACCTAGCCGTAATACACAGATTAAATCAAAACATGATAAATCGAAATTACCACACCGAATCAGAACCCCAAGTATAACCGCAATGAAAACCTAGTTGTCCACACAAAATTAAATTTCACTTTCTAGCGACTGATGCATAAATATTTGAACAGGACAGTGTTATTTCAAAGCTACGTATTACGGTAATTACCGGGAATCCCGCAGACTTGGCGATGCCGCCCCTCGGTTTGGAATAATGATGGTATATCACTTTAACTAAACACACCTGAAATATTCGTGTTCAAATCTCGGAATTAAAGGAAAATATGGGGTTGGTGAGGTGCTTGTTGTAAATTTTAGAAGTCAAATATAAACGGATTGGTATTAGGTGGATGTGTTTGTATTTTGTCGGAGCTATATCAACTGGACATTCTCCCGAAAAGCAAAATCGTTCTCGCATTGAGAAGAAAAATAATATAATTTAGATCAGTTGAAGAAGTACAATCAAATATAATTAAAATCCTTGCAGTAGAACAAACACTTTAACAAAAACTATTAATAAACCCTACTCCTTGATTTGTGTTCTTATCTAGAGCCAAGTTTTTGTTCACGTTAAAACTCACAAAGGCAAAATTGACAATATTACAAGAAGTCATATTGCATCAAATATTTTCGAAGTAAAACTAACAATTCTGTATAAATGAGACACACTGAAAAGGATCGCCTTTTGTGAACTGTAAGGCACATCACTTTGTTTCAAAAGTAAGTACCTAACAAAGACTGCATTTTACAAACTTAAAAATGTCACAAAGGTTTCAGAAATAAACTTTACTGATATAGAAATACGAGACAATGTTGAATCAAAGAAAAACTGTGTGTCTGCTACCAGTCGACGTCATCTCAAAGGAGACTAAACAAGCTATCAGAGCTTTGTTTATATTGTAAGACGAGAATATCGTCAAAGTTGAAGTAAATACAATTGTCCTCGAATTACATTGATATTTTTAAAACTTGAATTATTTTTTACTTAACTTTGACTACCACTTTGAAACAGTGTTGATCATTGTGAATAAATTGGTTGTTTTCTAAAATTTATACGTGTAAGATCTTTGTGATAACATAATATCACAACAACTTAGTTTCTTTAAGAGTTGCAGAGTTCAATGAAGGAGCAGTCAATTTGGGTAGAACCAGAATATGACCGTAATATCTCTTGATGATCACGGTTCATCTTCCGTGCGGAAGATGTCCGGTCCTTTGAAAGGCATATGGGGGACACAAGTCCAACGCGCAGAGGTCTCTTTGAGAACTTTAATCGTTGCAGAGGTCAATGAAGAAGCAGTAATTTGGGTAGAACTAGAATCTGACCGTAATATTATTATTATCTGTGCCATTCTTAATTGTAAAGCGCACCCAATTCTAGGAAAGCCGCACCATTTCGCCATAGTTTCGAAAACAACATGAAATGAAAATCATTGAATTCACAACGTCATATAAGTGAGTTTAGTGACATGAAAGCGTTCCTTCAATTTATCGATAAAGCCTGTGCAGTTCTAAAAGCCAACGATGCGAACAGTTTTAACTACTCCTAGTGAGACGGGGCTTTTAACAAAGTTTAGCAAGTTCACGATATTATCAAAGGGGAAATTCTTTGTCTTTTAAACACTGTTTGATGTTATTGTTCTGTAGCGAAATAATGGGGAATCTTCAGAGAATTACGAAGGTGAGTTTAATTAACAAAATGTTCTAGAAATAGCTTAATAAGGGAATGAAGAAATTAGTCAAGGTACATAATATAGTAGGCGAGTTCTCTTACATAACTTAACATTATTCTCTAAAAATATTTTGTTTTGCGAATGTGTTCATACAAAATGCTAAAGGATTTAAACATGTTAAAGGACTTGATATTTCATTATTGGACGTCAAATTACACAATTCTAACATAAAAGTGTGTTAAAAAGATACTTTTCATATTTAAAATTTTCAGTAATAGCTTAGAATACAAGTATTGTAGTGATCGATATGATACGGCGAAAGTTTCGCGCAGCACTTACAAATTTTTGCTTTAATCAAAGAAAGCGCAGAGCACATTACAAAAACGTGCTCTCTTTTTACACTACTTCATAGGCAATATGTAGATATAGCAACAGTAATAGGGAGCATTTTAATCATACAGAGATTCTTTAGCCATAGCTCTGACAGGAGTGAGATATTAAAGTAAAACAAAACACTTTTGTTTGCCCCCTCCAGCGTCCCCTTTGCTTCGCGTGTGTAATTATTTGTAATTTTTTCCCATCCGCCATTTTTGAAGGCGTTTCTTGATAGTCTTTTTGCGCGTTTGTATTATTGTGTTGTTGCCGTTGAATTTTTTCGGTGAAGGGTGCGAAATGTGAATGCTGGGTGTGTGAAATGTGTTTCTTTGCTTACACTTTCTGATAACACTTGGAGGTTATACCTATTATGTGTATGGGCTTTGAAATATTTATTATTGTAGCCGATTTCAGTAATTGTAGTAGAAGTATGAGCTGTACTTATGAAAAAGTTCGTTCGGGGAAGTACTACCATCATACTCTTTCTACAGCCAAGAAGCATTGCTGTTTTCTGGTTTGAAGAGTATCGGTGTTGGTGAAATTACAGGCACATGTGCCTTTCTAAATTTGTCTATAAGGTTGACAACGCATTAGCCATTTTTTTATGGTGGGTTGTTATTGTTAGTTTGTTTAATAATCCACTAGATTATACAAATATAAATTGACTATACTTTGCCACTTTATATTTAGTATGGTTACAAACTATTATGATATTGGTAACATCATAATTGTAGGAAATGTATCCATAAATCACATTTTAAAGACCAGCCAACTAAACAAACCCAATAATATAATCTTACCACACCTTTCTTCACAATGCAAAAACCATAGCAAATGCTGCATCTCCAAAAACCGCAAATGCCAAACAAATCCTTCATACTCCCATGATTTTGGTAACAAAGGTACGGAACAGATATCTTCGGGTCACTAGGTCCGGCTAATCAGCTAATCTTTTGGAAAGTAATGGACCGGAAGGAAGGCATCGTTTGCGGTAGCTCTAAAGTAGAGTGCACATTTAGTTGCGATAATTTTTTGTTTGGATCATCGTTTTGTTGGGGATTTTTAGGATAGTTTGAGGGGTTCATCGAAGATATATAATGAAAATGAAATAAAATGAAAATTTCTTTAATGACATTATTTAGTTTATACAATTATTTGAAATCCTTGGCCCCTGAGCTAGTATAATACTCTGGTATTACAGAAGCCAGTACGATAGTAGAAAAGAAAAATACTTTTGATACTGCTTATGCTTAGATAACTTTTCTATTGGATTAACACCTACTTGGACGATTGAATGCGGTGTGCTGCGATGGCGATTGGTATATAGGCGTTACTGATCCACATTTTTATTGATATGATCAAAACTTTAGGTTTCAGATAACCTCAGATATTAATAATCAATTATTGGAGTTTCTTGACCGTTCTACTCTAAAGAAAACTGTATTTTGAACGTAGCAATTCTTGACCTTCAAATGTACTTCTATAATATTCTTACCTAAATAAACGATTTCAGTTTGACTTTGAGATATTATCATTAACAATTTTATTTAGAGGACATTGTTCTATTTCATTGTAGAAATAGGTACTTAAATACATTATTTTATAAATTCGAGCGTAGTTTTAACTAAAATTGTGCTCTTTGTGGAAATGACAGGCCTTTTAAATATTTAAAAACGTTATTATTTCAGGCTGTCTAGACGACTTTTAATTAAGAGTAGCAACATCGAGTGGTCTGACAAAAAATAATTACCCTTCTTGAATTACATTTAATTATTTTTTTCTAATTGTTGATTTTAAGCCGGTGATCTCCAACAAATTAGGCAATTATGTAATCAGTTCGTCCGTTAAAAGGTAGTATCAAATATTACAAAGGAAAGAAGCCTATCTCAAAGTATCCGACACTATAGCTCAACCGGGACCGTTCCTGAGGTAGCTGCGCCGTGCGGGAGGGGTGTGGTGACGCGACGCGAGAGCTCACTGATACGTTAATTGTCACCCCTTCCGCACCGCGCAACTACCTCAGGAACGGTCTCAGTTAAGTGGTTGGGCTTTAATAAAAGTATAATTGAGAATGCTAAATGAGATTGTGGAGGAACGAGATATGGTGTTCCTACAACCAAAGGGAAGATCCTCCAACCAGGCGGAGTCTTATGCCTGGCGGGCTACTGCCCAACGGTTAATGTTGGGAGGTTGTATATTACTTACTATCTGCGTGTTAAATCATGATAGCGCGATGCAGGAACTGTCATCTATGAGATTTGTCGTTAATGTCACTGTAGTCGTCTACACTATCGGTGTATTGCGTAGTTCGCATGTAGCGAGATAGATGCCGCCACAATATCTCTCTTAATAACAGAACCCAATAAAATGTATTCTAGCCAAAACTAGGCGGTTTCAGGCGGGTTAGGATTCCATTAAAAGTTAGGCATGCTTATTTATTACTAGTAAACAAAAATAGTACTACTAGTAGGCAATGTTTAGAAAGGAAGAAAACAGATTTAAAATTAGTATGAGAGATCAAGACAATAGACATACACTTCCAACAATAGTTCAAGGGTTAAGTTTGACTCCAAAAAAAGGGAAGTGTTTCATTTTCTAAATAGATCATCCATATACGCTATACTAACTCTGTTAGTGAAATAGATTAAAGTTCTGTTCAACTCCTGTTCAGTGTACATTGCCCTTTGTAAGGGTTCGTACCTTTAATTAACGATCGGTCAGGGAAAGCAACTGAAATAATTTAACCGCAGTAAAATACAGTTATGATAATGACTATTATTTGGTAGAATCCTTTGTAACTTTCCAACCTGAAATATATTCTAATTATAGGGTTTTTTAGGTACTTTAAGCAGAATATATAATTTTCATTTAAGTTAATACTTTACTAATAATATAAAGAAAAACCTTATATTAATTACTGTTGTGTGTTAAATATATTATTATTGCAGTAAAACACATTGCTTCCAAAATCATACAACACCTAAGAGTTCTGAGAACATGATGTCGTTGATGAAGTTTTTTAAACTCTTTTGATTAATTTAAGTAAAATTAAACAAAAGAGTTCTTTACCATGCTTCTGTCAAATCAAACAAAATAATTTTCAACGTCGAGTCCTTTTCCGATATCATAAAATATTTTGTCCATAATCAAGTTACCATAAAATGATAAACACAGACGTTTCGCAAATAGTCCATTTATGAAATTGTCCATTGTTAATCAGATGTGTTTGAACCCGTCTGTTTGTAAGAGTAAAATGCTAATTAGTGATTCGATTAAGTGATATCGGATTGAATAGTGATGGGTTGCAGCAAAATTGATTTGCAATAATGAAAATGAATTTTGTAATGAGTATAAAAGATTTTTCATTTTCATGTTGAGATTAATATGGTTGATAAATACGTATTTTATGTATTGTGACGCTGAACGTGAGAGAGCATAAATGTAATTTCCTTTGCAGCTTATTCGATTTGCTGATTCTATATAGATATTTCCGCGTGGTGCGAGTTGAATTCAAAGTTGAAAAAATTTGTGTTATTTTACTTATCAAACAATGTGACGAATATTTGTTATACCCGTTTGGAATAATACCGTACGCATAATAAATCGGTTAAATTACGTTTTAATAAATAAATCGATCCTAATGACAATTTTCATGTAGAAGGCAAATCAAGGGATAGAATATTTCTGGTGCATCATGACTGGCTTAGACAAGAATCAAATATTTTATCTAGTGATGTTTTATACTTTGTTAGAACAAATTTATCACTGGATAAAAATTCAACAAGGATAATGAAAGCTAGGAACAACACTCTTCCATTAGTTTACATGCTAGAGGTAAAAAGATTAAAACTGTGTTTTTATTTTCCAATAAGCGCTGAAAAGGATGTTATAATCGATATTTTGTAAATTAGTCAAAGTATGTATGTATAATTCTTGTATTTGTATTCAAAACAGATAAATACCACGCAATTTCATTAACTGAATAAAATATAGTACGAGTGTTATAGTAATTTCATTCTCGTTTGCATGACAATGAGAAACCTTAATTGCAACCAGTTCTTCAAGTTACGTCATACAAGATATTTTTTTCTTTTTTTGCCTTAACTTATTTAAAGGAACATTTTTGTTGGTAAGATAAGTGTAAGTTAAAAGTTAAAATGATGTGTATTTTGCTAAAATGCTTTAAAATAATAAGGGGTCTCCGATGCAAAACTATCAAAACTATACTTCGAATAGCGTTATTTTAACCAATATTGGCGAGTTAACCATTGGAATCGGAAATGACATACTCAAAAATAATTAAAATTATATGAAACTCGTTTCCATAATTGGAATTCCGATAAAATTTAATAATATACCTACCAACGTTCCTAACAAGCCATTTCACTCAAGATACAAAATTGCGAATCATTCCTGAAGTATTTTTCATCGGCGCATTTTCACGTAAGTACCCTACACATATATACCCACATGTGAGATGTTTGCCAAATATATTAAGCGGTTGGCTAACTCAATTTTATGGGTGAAACGAGATTCGGGGGGAGGCCCACGAAATTGGCTTTTCAAATTATTAGGATAGAAGAATTGTAAGGAACATTGTCTCTGTTGGGAAATTTGGTCGTTGCGTATGTTGCTTGTGTCTTTTGAGTATCTATTTTAATAATATCTAATAATTGTTTCAAGGATTCAGACACAAAGGTCTGATCAAGTCCTATGTAAAAATTCTTGGGAGACATCACAAAAAACAAGCGAGATGTAGCAACAAATATTTTGGTGTGGTTTCATTTATTGTCCGATACTTCGCTATGTAGTACTGATACCATATTTCAAAGAAATTCGGAAAACATAAAAAAAATATTTGCTGATAGTTTACTATCTTCAAATACACGTAATAAGCGTAGATAACACGCAAGTTCATTTTCGTTATTTCGCCTGTAACTGAACTTTTTAAACCAATCAAACCCTTATTTAACTTCACCGCAACTATAAAAAAGATAATGTAAAAATAAATAGACAAAAATACATAAAAGTTCAAAGGACATCCACTAACAAGGGATAGGGAAGGAACACACTCGAGCTCACTCATGGTAAAGGTATATCACTCAATAACGTGTACACGGAATAACACACTCGTGTTGCTATGCAAATATTCCTGTTTGACTAAGGGAGAATTGTACTGTCAAGGTATCCTTTACGTGGTAAAGCTAAATAAGTAAAGCAATATTTATCAGAAAAGTAATTTTAATATCGATGGCAAAATTGTCTAAAATTCAGACATTTATTATCGGTAAAGATATCAGTCACTTAGATTTTAACAGTGTCCGGCAAGAAACAAATGGCTTTCTCTAAGAGCCGGCGCCCACTGACGGCACGGCGTGGCATGGAGTGGAACGGCGCGCTTCGGCATACCAAATCATCCTGTGGCATCTTGCGGTATACCACGTCGTACCGCGGGATGCTTCGGCATGCCGCGGCACGACGAATCATCCCACGGTACATCCGCGGTATGCTAAGCAAATACAAGTGCTAAAGAAGAACGGTCATTTGTGACCCAGACCCGACACGAAAGAGACATATCTCAATTTTTATTTTATTTTATGCATAGCTAAAATATATATTTTTTATATTCGAAATCAATGGCTAACACCAAAATGTTGCCTTATGTTTTTGTTCAGGCGATACACATTTTTTTAATACCTATTTACCTACAAAAACATAATGACAATACAATGGAATTATCCAGGTCTTGACAGGTCAGGACTTGGTGATGGTGCTGGATTATGTAATTTTTAAACTTCTAGTATAACAATCGAGTTAAGGTTAATTAAAATCGTCTTAATCGGTGATTCATTGCAGATTAGAGATAACAGTATCATTAAGAAGCTGGCTAGATAGTGGAATATTTTAGTAGCTAGGTACTAAACACACCAAGTTTGAGCTTATCAATATTAACTCTATTTCAGTGCCGTTTGTGAAACAAAAATAAACAGACAATGGTACTCGTTAAAAAAAAAAAAATGTTCTGGACACAATCAAATGGCAATATTAGTGTTAGCCACTGATATTCAGAATAGTGTTAATTTATTTATGTTATATTTAATATAACAAAATAACTGAGATAAGTTCCTTTTCTGTCGGGCCTGGGTAAATTTCCTATGGGCCGTGACCCTTCTTCTTTATTAAAGTGAGGTTTAAAATGCATTGTCGCAGAGGAAAAAGAGAGACACCTTAGCACCCACTTTCCTAAACATAAAACAGTAACCTATGCGTCTCACGTGTTGCAGCGGCGCGCCGTGGCATCTTGTGGAATGCCACGACGTGCCGTAGTATCCCGCGACGCGTCACTGTATCTCGTGGAATGACGCGACGTTCCGCGGCATGCCGCGGTAAGCCGCGTAATCACGCGAAACGTTTCGATTAAAATAAAATAATGTCAGTGCTAAACTCATTGAAATAAGGTCGAAAATCATTTGTCCACGAAAAAAATCCTTTGCCACGCCGTACCGTCACTGGGCGCCGGCCTTAAGATGCGACGTCAAATCATAATCGGCGACTGCTCAATCCGCTGGAGATTACTATCTACGTCATACCAAGTCCATGAGCATCTACGTAAATAAGTGCCTCCACGACTAACCTACTTACACCTCGCTCTAAAAAAACACGTGAGAAGTTTCCTAAACCACATTTCTTCCACGAATAAAACCCATAATCACATTAAGACTGTTTCTGACATTACTTGAAGTAGTTCAACATCAAAAGGGGTTACTTGAATGGAGTATCTATCTTGAGCAAAACAGGGCGTAAAGAGTAGCGACCTAAATCAATTATTGGGGTCGGAAAAACTGTATTGGGAACATCTTATGTGAGAACGTTGTCTGTAAGTGGTTTTTTATGTCCTTGATAAGACAAAGATGGTACTTTAAGTGAGAGTTTTCGAGAATATCGGTATGAGCAATTTTCTAAAATAATGAAATGAAATGACCTAAACACGTATTTTCAAAAAAAATGGTCTTTCTTACCTATATCTTTATAACCTTTAAAGTTTGGGGTTAATATCATCGGTGTGTAAATGAATATCTTAGTTTTGTTTTTCAATGATTTATCCAGGATGTAATGGTATTGTTTGCTACTGGATTTAAGAAACAGTACTCACAAATGTGAGTAGACTACGGAATTTTGACGCACAAAATATCGATGCACGTTACCGCGAAAGTTTAATAGCTTGATTCGCCAACAATTAAGGAGATCTGGCGCTCGCCTTCGCGCGTTATTGGTCACTGTTCTAACCTAACCTAACCCAAATGATTCAATATACTAAATAGTAAACTTTCGCTGTAACGTGCATCGACATTTTGTGCGTCGAAATTCCGTATTCTACCCCACAAATGTAACATAATATACCATGTACCCATTACATTTACTTAAGCTATGAATAATATTACACAAGTATTATTAGCAGCCTGGAGTTTTGCTCAATTCCTAAGAGTAATCAAGCATTAGATTTCTGATCGCCACGTTCAACCTAAAAAGGAAATTGAGCAAAAGTATTTCCTTAATCGCATCCTGTACCCTAATCTGTTTCTAATAATACTAAAAGAACATAAACAAACAAGACATTTCAATCTATTCGCGAGAAAATGACTCAGTCGCACGTTATTGTAAGTCACAGTACATATAAAAGCGTTACGCGCAAACTGAAACGGTAATGAAGTGAAAAATGATTTCAAACGGTCGACAGTCGCTTTGAACGTTCTTTTGTTTCTCAATGTTTGTTGAAAGACGCCCTTTGAAACGGATATTTTGTTGGAAAGTTGTATTTTTAAAAAGATTTGCCGATGTGTAGGTGTAGGATGTGATATTACTGAGTTTGCGTCAGTTGATTGTTTTGTTATGTTGTTAGTTGTGAAAGGATAAAAAGGTCAGAGAATATCATTCTAAAATGTTCATAGAAAAATAAATCTTTTGACTTAAAAATGTTTGTATCAGTATTCTATTATTATTAGTAATGCATTGCTGCTCATAGCTGAGGGACTCGTAGCTAATTAATAAGCGCGGAACATTCGATTTGCAAGGTTAAGTTGGGCTTGCCGCGGTTAGTCCGTGGATGGTGACCGTTCGTTACACATCCAGATCTCTCCGTGCCTCGGAGAACACGTTAAGTTGTCAGTCTCAGATTTCATACGAATACATACACACAAGCCCGAAAGACTTGCAACCGGTCTAATCTTAGGATATCGGTATTGCCCAGTAAATGGGTTGCGAAGGTCTGATGGCAGTCGCTCCTTGTAAAATACTGGTATAAAGCTGCATTTGGTTAGACTAGAAGCTGACCCCACCATAGCTGGGAAAAAGACTAGGTAGAACAGTGCATTGCTGCTTATGCACCTTAATTTGCTTGTTCCTCAATTTGATATGTATCATGTACAGAAATTTATTTGGCTAATCTTTGCCAGAGTAACAATATTATTATTCGAAAAATAAGTACAAAAACTTCAATCCCCAGTCTACTATAGAGCACAAAGAGTTATAACATGAGCAGATAGCCAACAAAATCAATATTACGTCATCCTCAATAATGATAAATGCTTGTCCAATATGATGACTTGCTAAAAGCGAGCGGTGTGTCATTTTTCATGGGTTATTACGTTTTATTGTACAACTTTTTCCTTATAAATTCCATGCTTCATCACTGGAAGCTAGTTGACAGACGTTTAGTTCGATGAAAAAAGTAATGTTGAAATGGGTATAGGGGATAGTTGGGACAAGGGAATATGCAACTAAGCAATAGTAGACCAAAGAAAGAATTTAAGAGAATTAATATGATTGTTTACGAATGACTCGCGTACATTTTTCGGGACTGTAAGACTAGTTTCAGACCCAAACGTAGCTCTAAACACGCCACGAGATCTTGTGTTGCGCAATACCGAAAAATGCATGTGAGTTAATCGTAAACAACCATAAATATGAATGTATCTCACTGAAGTTGTATAATACCTACGTTGTTTATTCAAACAAGGTAGAATCCAAGAACATAGTCAACTTCGTAAAACCTATTAGTATTATTCAAGTAGATAAATTTTATTCACTATCAAACTTGCTACTGTTTCCAAATATTTGACAACCACTATGTGCGAGAACCGTAACATGTTCTAGTATTGTCAATTTAATAATACTTTATTGTGTACCCCTGAAGTATCTTAGTGGAGTAAAATCGACAGTAAAATGAAATGAAAAAATAAAATGATGTAAGAATTCACGCAGAAAAAACCCCTACTCTTGAAGACCAATCAAAAATCAGAATCAATAACATTCTGCTCGGTCACCAGTACCATTAAAGTGCTTTAGCCCAATATCACCCCGACCTTAAAGATTTTCTGCACAAATAAGCAATATCGTAGTTTGTCCAAACACTTGTGTGCCAATAACCTGCACGTGTTGGTTCGTATCTCAATTTGATCGCGCACTTATTGCCCTCGAAAATCCCTTCATCATCAACACAAATTACACCCTCCATCTTTAGAACAAAGTTCAAATTTGTCTAACGTGAGCTGAGAAGGTTTATCAGATTTTTCCCAGTTCAGTAGATGAATTAATATCAGATGAAAATGACAAGTAAGAATTTGATGCGGATAAACACTTATGAATATTTATTATTTGGTTAATAAGTAGTTCTGTGTGTTTAGGGTCGAATTGTGAGGCAGGTTTCTGGCCAACTCATATTTATTTATGCATGAGTGGTTTTCATAGATTATACATGACGCATTATCTAGTTCAATTTGGGTATTCATAGTCTGTCAATTTCTCATGACAGATGTTTAGAGATGTATACAGCTAGATGTCATCACTCACACCAATTCTGCGGGGTGACGGTTTAGGCTGAACCTTTGTGCATTTGGATACATTCTAAATTAGGATTTCATACAAAACTCGGGCATCTGTAAGTCTTATGAGCAAAAGGAGTTAAATACATCTCAACACAATCTTTACGAGTCAGCTACTGTTCCTAAAAGTATATCTTTCGAACTAAATATCTCCATCCAGACAGGGGCTTTGTCATATATACAGCATTATTTTGACATCCCTTCCCTCTGTATTCCGTCACATTTTTTCACATAGGACATGACAGACGCCACAATTTGTCACAATTGTTCCACCCCTGCGTTTAATATATTTCAGCGGCGGTCTCTCGTTTGGTCAGCACTCGCATGTTATTTGGAATCCCCGAATCCGGGAATATTTGATTAAACATGGTACTGTGCTATCTTAGGATTATCTTTGTTTAAACGTTGGTATAAGCTATTGCTTTAGCTCGTTTATTGTAAATGAAATCAAGTCACTAATTAAAATCAGAATTGATAGTTCAGATGATATGTTCTTTTCTAACTATGGTCACCAAACTAAAGCCCGATAAGTACAAGTCACTATATGGATAATGAACAAAAACTGGTCTTACAAAACCAGTTTCAACATAGAAATCACTGACAAAAGAAAAGGAAACAAGAAGAAAGCAAACCAATATAACACAGCTACTGCTAATATCCCTCAACCCACTATCTCATTCCATATAGTGGAAATCACACATTCATGGTACAATCAACGTATGCCCGTTCCGCGTCGCCTCACTAATTGTCATCAATTACAGCTAGCATATTAATTTGCTGGCTTCCCTACACTCCATATATGTAAAGCTAGTAACCTTACTTTGTGCTAACGTAATTATAGCTAGAATATTAGATGAGGTGATTGATTCATGCTGTTGTGGTGTTTGTCAGAATGATCTATGAAAATTTTGTCTTCAGAATTAAATTCGTTTTCCAAGTTTCTAAATGGAAGCTTAAAGAAAATAGTGTAATTATATCTGAGACATGTATTCCCAATCTCAATTTACAAATTTTTGAATTTACATATACCATCTTAATCTCAACAAGTTTTTACAATACTATAACTCCTAAATGTATTTTTAGTATGAATTTTAATTAAATAATTATTCTAGCCATGTAATCATGAAGAGTCCTATTCTTAGCGAGAGATAAGAATTTTATTACATTATTATTGTTGCCTAGTTCTCCATTCTAGATGCTATTATTGAAAAATGTTTCAACCAAGTCTCTAGCCTTCAAAAGACACCATCTTCACTAAACATTTTCTGAATCTATCAAATTAAAAAGATCAAAATAGAATTTACCTCAATTTTCCAATTATTATTTTTCTCATAAATCCTCTTGCGATAGACGCTTAGTACTCGGCAGTATTGTAAGCTATACTTGGCCATAAATTACGAGAGACGACGAAATTAAAACGGCCGTCCACTTTAATATCCACACAGATACCTATTAAAACTGTCTGAATTGGTCGCTTTTGAAATAAGATTTATTTTTGAATTTTGATACCAAGCTTATGTGGATCTTCAGAAAACATTAAATTACTTGCTGATGCTTATCTTTTATGAACTGGTACAATAGCTTTAGCACCACGATGACCGAGATAATTATTATCTGCATTCGTTATGTATAAGAGAACTAAAAAAACTATGATTTTGTTAAAACATACAACGTTGGTCTTGTATACCTAAAGGGGATAGAACCTTTGTGGCATAGCCCCCCCGCTGCCATTTTGTTTTTTTTTTTCCAAGTTGCGGCGCACGATTACCCTAACATATATGGGTAGAGGACACTTAGACAAACAAAAAATATCGGGGATATGGTGCCCTAAAGTGTCACGTTGCCGAGATATTTGGACTTTTTTTCAAAGATATGGTGCCCTAAAGTGTCACGTTGCCGAGATATTTTGACTTAAAGATTTTTTTATTGCAGCGCACTTTGTAACTGGTAAATATGGGTAGAAGACACTCAAACAAATAAAAAATATTCAGAGATATGGTGCCCTAATGTGTCACGTTACCGAGATATTGTATCGAGATAATCTTGAAAAAAAATTTTTGAGTCCAAATATCTCGGCAACGTGACACTTTAGGGCACTACATCTCTGAATATTTTTTGTTTGTTTGAGTGTCCTCTACCCATATATGTTAATCTCATCGTGCGCCGCAACTTGGAAAAAAAATGAAAATGGCGGCAGGGGCCTATGCCAGCTTCCATAGAAAAAGGTTCGAACCCCTTTAAGTACTTTTTATTCAAGTTTTAAGCTACTGTTTCAGTGACCGTTTGATGTTATGGCCTGCAGCTAATAATGAATGGTGATCAAATATCTTTCGCGGAACTTTGTGTCCCATGTTTGGTCAGTCTTACACTTCACAACTACTCAGAAAACAGCCATTAAATACAGATATAAATAGATAGCAAAAGACAAAATATTCTTGTAAATTCCTAGGAACTAACCAACTCTAGGAAGTTGAATGTGCTGTTCCATTTCAAAGCGAATTGAGATGTTCGTCCGACGTCCGTAAGCAATGGTCTGTGACGTCAAATGTTCCGTTGTACAGATTCCTGATCTATGCTCTATTGTTCTTATTTATGATGCTTCTAGTTTATTTTAGATTTCAGGATTTCTTGTTATGGTCGGATTGGAACCTAATCATTGTTTTGTGAATAGAAACAATCTATTTTAGAATTTGCTTTCTCGTTTTTCTGGCGGACAATTAAGTTAGCATTATAGTGTTACTAGCTTTTGCCTGCGGCTTCGCTCGCGTTAATTAAGCTCAAAACAACTCTTAACATACTATTAAAGTTTCTATAATAATGTAATTCAATCGTGATACTAAAGACACGTAGCGCCATCTATGAACGATATCGTTGTTTTCCTCGGGAACAGCACTTTTTTTCGGAATGAAAGTTACCCATGTCCGTTTTTTTACACCTGACAACGTTTATATTTTTTTATATGCAAAATTTCAGCATGATCGGTTCAGTGGTTTAGGCGTGAAAAGGTAACAAACAAACTTACTTTCGCGTTTATAATATTAGTTAGGATTTTTGCCTGGCATGTAAATTAACAGTTTTTACAGAATATGACAAAAAAAATGGTAGTTGTTGGAGACGGGTCGCAATCGCTTCACATGAAATTAAAGCTAAACGTATGAATAATGAAGAATTGTCTGATGTTGATTAATAGAGGCACTTAAACTACACAGGTGCATTCGAAGTAAACGCTTTTTTGATGAAATTTGTGTGAATGCAATCTTAGGTTGTTTAGTAATCACCTTAGAACAAGATCAATCCATTATCCTACTTGGCTCCTAACTTGCGTGAGATAAAACGCAACTGATTGATATACACCTTGTTTTCCCTTATCCAACCATTTATCTAACACAGACATATTTATTAACACAAATAAATTGTTTACTATGCAAAACTAAGTTCATTAATTTTCCTACAATCAAATCCCGATCGACATTACATACTAAAATAGTCCATTACATGATATACATAACTCCTTAACTGTACCACAAAATTGGCATTAATCTACATAACTTGCCTATACAACTGTCATTAACCAGTGCACAGAGGTAGGCGCCTGAAGACAACTTATTGCCTATTCATAAGCTTATAACAACATTGTTTATGCACTTAATATACTAGAATCTTGGATCACCTATCCTTATTCCAATAAATATAAGCTTCAATTTAACATTACCAAACATTTTTAAACGGCAAATAAAGTTGGTCAATAGGTGCCAAATGTTTTGCTGCTACGCCAACTGCTGATAAACAATTTTAACTCTTATTTTGTTTAAGATAAGGTGTAGTTGAAATAAATTTTTGCTTGTGGTTTCAAAAGAATGTATTTATAGTAAAGTCGGGTCTTCGGCTTGTCATTAGGAGATATTTGCAATGGTGCTCACTTGAAATTTATGTTTTCATGAATATTTTATAGTAAATATTGCTTAGTTTGCTGGGCAGTCATCACGGGTCGTTATAAAGCGAGCCTTGCTTTTTAATATTTAATATTAAATATGGATGAAGACGTTTAAGCGTTTTTATATCCATCATTTCACGCCACAGAGCTGCAATTTACCTACTGATAAATTACATGTCAGCCAGTTTTTGATCTTGGCGTTCGAAAAATATTCATACCCTTTCTTGAAGTTACGTTAGTATGAATAATACTAGTGTTGAGTTGAAAAATAATAACAGTTTTAATGTTAAATGTATGCTCTTCATTTTCCTTGTTTCATTTATCAAAACGTTTTCCAATAAGTTGCATTACTCCATCTTAAATCCTTTTACTTTCGATACTAACTTACCGTAGTGTATTTTTACGTCATTTTAAATTAGGTGCTAACCTATCCTGAATATTCATCTAGATTTAATACTTCTGTGGTAAAGACATTTGCATGCGATCTTAAAGTGAAAATTCTAAAGGTGAAAGCTCTCTAGTTAAAACATATATTCACACAATCATAGTACGATTAGCATATTTCACCGTGGGTTCTATACTACGAATTAATTCGCACAGTGCGGATACTGTGTAGAAATATTAATTAAAACCCACAGCGGGAGGCATAGAACAGCTTGGTTAAGGCGCGGAGACAAAACTTGATGAAATGCCTACTTGATTAGAACCGCACCGATGCGTCTATTATAAACGCACTATTTCCGTGTCTTTAGAGATAAAGATGTATCCTTAGTTTGTAAAAAAATATGATCGATATGAGGTGTATCGATCAAATGTTTTCACAATTTTTCTATTAAATCCTGACAATTAACTATTAAAAACTGAACAGAGTGTTAGACAAAGAAAAAAAAACATTAATCTCAGTCTATCACACTTTGTTGCTAATCCGATGACTGATGGGGTAGACGTATTTTTTTGTGGAGACCGCGAATTGGCAAACATGCTGTGGGACGCCTTCGGGCCATATGGCGTGACGATCTTTGCAATGCGGCTGATAGTAGCTGGATGAGACGAATTGAGGATCGAGCTCAGAGGCATGTACTTGAAGTAACCTTATTATGTTTAGCAGTGGACTATATCATAGGCTTATGATCATGAATGATGATGGACCTGGCCATCATCAACATCACTATTGCTATTTTCTTCTTACATATTTATTAATTTATTTATGCTAATACGGCTTCAATAAGCCAATTACATTAACAGACTAGCACAAGTCATAAACACACTAAATAACGCAATAACGAAAAAAACAAGTATCAACATTATGTCAAATCGTCTTGCTTTCGCAGAAGCTCAGACATACGCACATTACACTTTTAAAATCGTCCGCAAATAGATCAACGTTCGGGTTGGCTTCCATTGGGCTATTGAGCGCGGACAGAACGCGAGGAACAGGGGATGATGTGCGAGCCACTGTGCGACATGCAGGCACGGCTAGTAGACGATGCTTCCGGCTGCGGAGATAGTTACAAGGAGCGTAAAGACGAATCAGCTCATTGAGGAGATCAGGAGCATCTGTTGTTCCCCTACATACTTTAAGCATGATGTTCAGCTGGTCATATGCTCTTCTGGTTTCTAACATATTATATCCTAGACATCCTAAAATAAATTACGTGGCGTGTGTATGAACTATTAGAAGTGTCATTGCATCAGTTAACAATTGGAGATAATGGGCATAAGCAATCTCATTATTAGGCACAATACTAATAACTTTTTATCGACTCTTTTTTATATTAGTCTTTGTCAAGGGATTTGCAGCAGATTTGCATATTTCTAAATTGTGCGGCGAACGATGGAAGTGTTTATGTTATCGTCAACAATCATTTATCTACTATGACATAGCGTTTTGATGCTAAATCGTATCCTAATAGATGCTTAGCCAATTCAGTTTGTATTAAATCATTGGAAGAGAAAATTATTATTTCTTAAGCAACATTGTCAAGCAACTTTGTTTATGATAGGAATTGGAAATGAGATAATTATAATTATAAATATACAGAGTTGCTTCGAATTAACTTGCGAAACTTTAGAGGGTTACTAGGTATCATTAATAGAAAACATTCAAATGAAATAATGCCTAAATTTAAATTAAGCAGATAACAACACCACTAATTAATACAGTAGTGAAGAGCACGCACGTATTAAGTAACTTGTTATCTAATTAAGTCTTTCTTATTTGAATGTGTATTTTTATTACATTTTTTTATCAGTATACCATACGTATTCGTGGTGGCCTGGAAGTTACAGACCCGCTTGTTAAGCACCTGGTTGCGGGTTCAAACCCAGGCATGCACCAATGTGACTTTTTCAATTTCATATGTACTTTCTTAGTCAATCTAAGACGCCACTGACATACGGTGAAGGAAAACATCGTGAGGATACCTGGACTGTAAATGGTCTGAAATCGCCAACCCGCAATGAGCAAGCATGGCGATCAATGCTCGTTCCTTTTCAATATGAGAAGAGGCCTTTACCCAGCAGTGGGACAGTTACAGACTAATATTTATTTTATTTATTTTTATACCATACATACGTATTTTTGTGTTTTTCGTTCACAAGAAGCGCATGTGGATTGCCTGTGTGAGATTATTAACTAATTACAAATTAAAAAATGTTACCGTATACGTAATTTTTACATGCAATTCTTCGTGACTAAAGCCCCATTTACACGAGGATAGTTTCTCGAAGCGAGACTCGTTCTGTCGTTGTCTTTCTCAACGATGAAAACAGAGATGGCATGAGACTCTCTTCGAGAAAATATCTCCGTGTAAATGAGCCTTAACACTCGTATCTATAGTCGAGTAAAAGTCTTTACTTGACTAAAAATAATTACGCATTTTTTTAGCCCACAAACGTCTATTTCTGAACTTGGGCAACCAAATGGCCGCTGCAATTAACGGTCAAATGTAAGCAGTAAATGTTTGTGGTCTGATAAATGTAAAAAAATAGTAATTACTTTTACTGAATTAAAGACTCGACTACTAGTCGCGCGCAGAAGGTTTGCCGATGACTGCCCCTCCCACTACACCGACCGCTACCCGCGCTCGTCTGGCATACCTACTAATGCCAGACGAACGCGGGTAGCGGTCGGTGTAGTGGGAGGGGCAGTCATCGGCAAACCTTCTGCGCGCGACTTATATTAGATACGAGTGTTAAGCGCAGTTCAGACTACGCTATACTATTTCGCTTTATACAAGGTGTAACTTAAATAACGCACAACCTCTTAAGGGGTCACTGTACTCATCATTATGAACAACTTTTACTATGGGACCAAACCAGAAATCGCGAAAAAAAAAACAGCTGTTCCCTACATTTATGTTCGCATAACTCGTCAAAATGTAGGGAACAGCAGTTTTTTTTTCGCGATTTTTTGTTTGCTCCCATAGTAAATGTTGTTCATAATGATGAGTACAGTGATCCCTTAAGAGGTTCTGCATTATTTAATTTACACCTTGTAGTTATAGCTATAACTATATAGCATGACTTTCGTACTATACGCTATATCGCAAGCCGGTCTGCAAGTTATTTGATGGCGATCCATCGGGCGACAGATGGGATAGAAGTGAGGTGGGGCGGGGATCAGAGAATCGTGCGATGTAGCTCTGAAAATAGCTCAAGTTTAATGCATACAGCAAGCCATAGCATAGCGTTGTTTGAGCGTGTCCATATAAAATGTCTGTTGAGCGATATCGCTGTGCCATACAGTATTTGCTATATATTATAGTGTAGTCTGAACTGCGCTTTAGAATAGATAGATATCGTAGACACCTATCCTAGGGCACCGACTAGACTTTATTTAAAATATTGCCATCTTTTACTAACACGTAAATCAAGAAAACGGTAATAGAGTCGTTGCTCCAAATTCGAAAATTTATGTAAATACGTTAAAAACGGTGCTTGCACTATTTTTTTTTACAGCAGCATTTTTTTATTTAAATAAAAACGAATCAACGTTTTCAATAGACAAAGAAATAACAAAAAAAAAAACTCCTAATAATGGAAACAAAACGTTACAAACATAGACTTTTTGTATCGATCTTGTTCTTAAGTTACAGTACTTTAAATAACACCATTTCATTTCCTATTCAAGGCACTTCTTAGTTCCTGACAATTGAAATATAGTAACATTAAGCATGATGGTGTCTCGATAAAGATGTATGCAGTCCCGCTGTTTCTCCGTTGGACGTCCGGTCAGATTATGCGTTTGTGTCGGAGTGTCTTAATCCTGGTTTGTTATTTTAATTTATATCTTTTACGTGATTATCCTCCCGATGTTAGGTGACTAACGTTTTAAAAGGTTTTATAAGTTGTATCACTACATAGTATAAAACAAAGTCGCTTTCCGCTGTCTGTTCCTATGTATGCTTTTAATCAAATGAATGAAAAACTGCCAAACATCGGATTAGGTGTTAATAAATATTAGAGTTCACTTCTTCCTAGAGTTGCACCCTAGTAGCCTTTAGTTTACATTTTTCTCTCTATATTATACCCACATATTTTATATGTGTATTATATTTATCCTGTCCTTTATTTCAAGTATGCTTAGATCTTTAAAACTACGCAACGGATTTTGATGCGCTTTTTTTTTAATAGATAGTGAATCAAGAGGAAGGATTATATGTATAATACATTGCACTCGGGCGAAACCGGGGCGGGTCGCTAGTCTTCTATATAAATAATAATTGAATGCTGTTCGTTGGTAAGCGCATCACTTGAGAACGGCTGGACCGAATTAGCTATATTTGTCCTTAAATTTAATGTTTTTCCGAATAAGGTATTAACGGAAAGAAAAAAATTAAAAGCTGCCCGGAATATTGCCAAGTTTGGGAAAAACTGAAACTTCTCTTTTCTATGGTATTTTTCTATGATAGGACAACGTCTGTCGGTTCAGCTAGTTTATAATGTAAATGACATTGTTTATTTGTTCAGAGGAACGTTGAAAGTAGCGCTAGTGACTGCAAAGTTGAGGAGTAATAGATTAGCGTAATTGCGGAGGAAAGAATGTCATGTTACCAAAAGAATGTTAAATATGAATGTAGATGGATATACTAGTAGAGGTAGGCCTAAGAAAAGATGGATAGATTGTGTGAAGGATTATATTGGTAAGAAAGGAGTGAGTACTGAGATGACGGCTGATAGAGGTGAATGGAAGAAGTATAGATGTTGTGCCACCCTACCTAAAGTAGGTTAAGGGCACGAAGATGATGATGATAGCATTGTTTATTTGTATGTGAGAAGTGGCATAAAACTGCTTATAAGTTCGCAACTCATTCTAAAATCTATGAAACAATATTCGATTGGAGCAAATATGAAATAAGAGAACGCTGACATGCGGGCGATGTACCCAGCGCGTTGACAATTACTCAGTATTGGCTATACTCTCTCTCTAACTGCTATCTGCTAGCTCTAAAGCGTCCGCCACATTAAACGCGGGCCGCAAGCGGATCGTGTCGTCAGACCAGACTATGAAGCATGTCAGACCAAATGCGAGCGCGAGCAGAGGGGCTAATAACGCCGCGTTTTGTGAAGCATATTTCGTTTCACGTTCGTAATTATAGCTGCAAGTAGAGTGCACATTCATATAGTCACAACTATGCAACTTCCAAATGTAGTTTGAAGGCAATTAGGATGTAGTCAGTGCAACTGCGTGACAACTGCCGACTAGATGTACAGCTCACTTGCAGTAATGATGAGGTTAGGAACAAAAACTGTCATTTACACTTTTGGCTCGACGCAATTTTTTTTCTCATTGGACTCAAAACCTTAGATTTTATCGATTTCTGAATATACTTGGTTCAAAAAGTGCCATTATCTAAAACAAAATAGCATCCCCAAGTCGAATTCTGATCAAAAAGTGACATTTACAAAGCAAACAGGCCTACTCGCAAAAAGTTTTTCTCGATTTCTGAACAAAAATGAAAATGACACTTTTTGTTCCTGACCTCCTCAGTTATGATTTCGAATAAAACGGCATTATTAGCCCCCCAGATCTTGTCAACAACGCAGCGGGCCCGCGTCCTACCTTTTCTGTAACGAATGGTTTACTGCCAAAATATGGCTAAATAACCAGTTTTTTTCGTGGTCAAATCCTCATGGATGCCGTTCGCCCGGGGAAGACGAAGGGGTATGCCGGACTCTTACCGGCTAAAAACCCATGGTGTTCCTTCTCCTGACCCTTGACCGGGGTCGCGGGATTCGCAGCTGCATGCACCGTGACCCCGGCTGGCCTCGATTCGCCAGCCCCTGGCGGAGCTCTCCTACTGTGGGACCTTGCACCACGTCCTCCTGAGAGGCGCGCACGGAACACTGCGCGCCGCCTTCTCGGGCCTGTTGGCTAAATAACCTCTTAATTTGACCAAAAACTACCACTGTTGCCGCAGTTGACAGGCAACAACGACGCTGTTGCGAGATTTCTAGTAATGCCCACTGCATCAAGCTTACTACAACTGTTCCATCCTATGCAAATTTTCAAAAAGACAATTTGACAATCTTTTTCAAATTGTTCACCCTTCAATACCCCTATAATGTAAATTTATCCTATACAATAAAGGTCAGTCTGTCGTGTCGCGTATTTGTGAACGCCCTCACGTACAGACAAGCAATGTTCCCCAAATGTGTATCGATTTCCATACGCTGTGCTCTGAATTTTAAAGGGACACCAAACATTGTCTCGTATTTCGTGTATGCTTTTTGCTACTAATGTATTATGGAACGTTATGTATATTAATGCGGCCCTTACTTTTAGGAATAGCATGTTGGACGCAAATGGTTAATAGCAATTTTACGTGCAGACTGAAGATTGCTATGATCGTATAAGTGAGTTAGATTACTGTAATAGCTCGTATATTGGTAAATCTAAGGTTTTACTTGTAAATCATAGGAATTATCAAGATAAGTTGGTAAATGTAAGGTTTGATATAAAATAAGAACATTTTTTCGGGCTTTAATTAGACTTTGGCACATGCTAGGTTTTACCAATGGCGATTGGTAAATGATGGTTTTGGGAATAAAACAGTATTATATACCTAATTAGAAAGTATTTATATAACATTATAATTACAAGTCAATAGCTGCAGGTAAGTTACAAACAATTTTAAAACATTTTCTAAAAGGTACTTTTTGTACAGTTTTTTTTTTTTTTTTTTTTTAAAAAAAACGTTGCCCCACACTAAGATTTCTCTTGTATCGTGGGTGCGTTTACAGACACAAATCTCACAAACAAACGCCCAGACCCGAAACAACCATCTGTAGGCCATACAAATTTTTGTTCCGTGTGGGAATCGAACCCACGACCCGTAGCGCAGAAGCCAATCGCTTAGCCACTGCACCAAACGTGTCGTCAAGTTAAATGATCAAAAATAAAATTTTCTTCTCACGAACATAATACCTACGTTAGCTTAGCTAATTAACTATTTTTCAACATTTACCGTGTGCCTGAGGTAAGACCTAAGATTTACCGAGGAAATTCTAGTAAAAGTCCGAAATTAACGATTATCACAGAAGAGTTCAGACTTTTACCATTAAGACCTGGTAAATCTTAGGTTTTACTGGACAATCTTAGGATTTACCGTTGTTCAAGCTTTTACAGTAATATATACAGTACGTAACAACGATGAGCAAACCTTGAAACTGATTAATGGGTCGGTGAAGTAATACAATCATAAACTTATTGTCACTATCTGCGCTCGTCAAATTATTGAATAAGCCTACTGTTAAATGTAGCGCCACAGCATGCTAAAAATACGCGACACAATTACGGCGTATATACGCCTGCAATGCAATTTAAATTAACCGCAACACACTAGGCTGAATTTACGCGGCGTCTTGCCAATATAAAAATAATAGCCGCCGAAGTTTGTAATTTCGCTATGGTCTTGTAGGATAACTTTTTCATCAACATCCTCTTACGATATTTCACCTTATTTTTAGTTATATCAAGCCTTTTTTTATCATAGGCCACATCGTTTTTAATTATTATATTCGAAATTGGAAAAACACTCGAAAAAGAAAAGAAATAAGGTTCTTTTGCAGATTCGAGAGGCAACGAGAAAACTCTGTAACTTGAAGGAGACTGCACTACTGACCTTCCGGCACTCCTACCTACTTGAGGGAGTCGCTGCACTGCTGAATCTTTGGAACTGCGATCTACTTGAGGGAAACACCGTACCGCTGTTCTCCCGGTACTCAGCTACACTCGGAGGAGTCGCATACCACGCCGAGTAGAAGTATCGCTCCGAATAATTTCTGTTACTAATTCAAAATTTTACGTGTGCCAGTAGACACTATAAAGTGTTTGTTTCTATTATAGAAGTGGTCCTGAAAAGTGTTTTCTTGTTTGTCCGGCTAGGCGTAGGTAGGATCCCTTAGTCTACAACCTTCTCTATAACTGGTGTAGCAGACGTGTCTCTAGCTCAGGAGAACCTGGGCCGTCTGCTACATTAAAGTGTGTAGCTACACTAAAATTGTACAGTGTGTCCGGCCATGGACTAGCGATATTCTAGGTACTTATATAGCAACGATTCTAGTACATAAATACACTACACACTAGGGTCCAATCTACTTCCCCGCTATTTAGCAGTCATTTTGCTTTTTTGTTGAGATATTTTCAACAACTGTATGTCTTTATGTGAACCCATTGTATCGTAATGTAAACGATAGAAAATATTGTTGCCCTCCGAATAATGCCTACTTTTATCTCAGTAGGACCAAAACTTTGAGAGACATGACTTTTTTTGTACACACGTACAGAATATCTCAACAAAAAAATGGAAGTGGATTGGATCCTAGTGTGTAGTGTATTTGTGTACTAGAATAGTTGTGATATAAGTACCTAGAATATCGCTAGCCCATGACCGGCCACATTGTGTAAATATGCAATTACAATATTTAGTTTTAATTCCGCCAAACTATTTAGATCGCTAGCTTGGATGCAGTACCTATGCAGTACCACACTGTCACCCGCAAATATATGCACATGCAGAAGATGTGATTAAAATGCAACACGAAACCCAAACCGATACTTGTATATTTTGTATATTGCATTATATTTGCGGGCGGGAGTTCGGTGCTATATACTTTAAACTGCATCCAAGATAGCGATCTAGTTTAGCGGAATTAAAGGTATACAAGCTTAGTTTTAGTATACCTATACTAAACCTGAAATTAGTTTGTTCAGAATCACTAGGAGAATCGATTGACATATTTTTTACAAAACTTTTTTTTTTCATAAATTTCAATTTTGTTTCAGTAGTTTTCTACCCACAACAGTTGACGGGAATAGACACCTTGAGGCTTGAGACGGTCCTCTCGGTCAGTTTCCGTGTATTAGTCAACCCCTGCATAGCACATCTCAGGCATTTCACACTTTTTTTACGGAACTTAACGCGACATAAACTAAGGTGTAACTTGGAGATTTACTAAAAAAAAACACATATTCAGGCAGTTCTGATGAAAATCTTGTTGGGGTGTCTCGGTTTTCGTATAAAGTAAAAATAAGGTTGCATATTGTAACTGCTTTTGTATGTCATGGATTTCTGCAAATTAACGCCTGATTCCATTATTTACACAACTATTAATTTTTAAGCTGACTGGCTGTACCAACTGGCATACATATTCACATGACATGACGGCTTAACGTGTTATTCAAGGCATCCTTACAACCTTCAATGGTACTAATAAAATGGCGATTTCAACGAAAATCCTCGTTCAAACACGCAGTTATTAAATTCGGAGTTTGCGTAGCGGGATCATCACAGTCAGACCGAAATATTAAAGTTGGCCCAAGAAATATATTGCGCGGTAACCGTAGGATTAACTCGATGTCAACACTGTCCCGCTTACTGCGTACACTGTGGTGCAAAATTAGATGGTCAACAGAGGTATAAGAAAACAATAGTTCTGGAATTAGCAATATAATTTTTGGTTCCTTCCTAAAAATTCCTTGCTTTCCTTCGAATTATTAAGATTTGATTTCATTAAATGTACAAACTCACGCCTGTATTCCCCGAAGCGTTGGCAGAGGTGTATAGTACACCCACATTACGCCGTTATGTTTTAAGTCCCATGTAATAAGGGGCGAGCCTATTGCCATTAACCGGGCACAAATCCAGACTCCGGGCTGCTACTGAAAAATTCCGCACGGAAAAACCCAATAACACTTTACCCGACCTGGGGATCGAACCCAAGACCTCACGCTCAGCAGTCGCGCTTGCGACCGCTAGACCAACGAGACAGTATTTTGTCAGTCAGTTGTTTTTTTTTAAATCTGGTACTTGTATGTATTGTAATCTACTTATTTAAACGTGTCTATTTTACATATAGCCCTCTTCACGTAAACAGTTCGCTGGACGACAGTGAATGTGATGTGTCTGACTATGGAATAGCCTGATAATAAAAAAAAACGGTAAATGCTACTTGCGCATTTACCAATTGGTTAGTTGGCTATACATGTAAGTTGCTATTTTCTTACAACGTTTCATTTATTTTACAGTAAATTGTCATTCAAATTTACAAATAAACGCACGCACTACAAGTGCTTCCGTACAAGGATTCCCTATGCAGATTTGCTAAAGTATTATAAGATACTGAACTTGGATTCCAGACGTTCACTGATCATGGTTGTGATGCTGTATGGTATATGCAATAACAAATTTAATTGTACTGAGCTCACGAATGGATTGTGTTATGTAGTACCTACTAGAACTGCCACTCGGCGCGAGTAGCGCGCACTCCAGCTATTCTACACTGCGCGATGGAGAACGAAGTCTGGGATGCGTGCACCACTCCGCCGAGTTTTAGAAACCAATGAACAATTCATGGATCTTGATATTTTCGCGCTGTCACAACCTAAATTTAAAAGATTGGTTTCACAATCTCTTGCAAGTAGCTCATAAGACGGATGCTTTTGTCATCCGTTTCCTTCGATTAGGCAGTATAGGTATAGTGTTTTACTTATACATATGTTTTTTTTTGTTTTGCTTTTTTCTTTAACATATTCGTTATCATACTCCGATGTCACTTCGTTACTTCGTGGACAATAATGTGGGTTATACGTTTTTTCGGCTTTGTAATAACTTTTTTGCAAATGCTGTAATGTTTATCTTTTTAAGCCAAATAAAAAAAACTCTTTCTGTGTTCTTGAAATGGTTTTATAAATAATTTGTTCATACAATATTAAAAATAGTTTTAACAGTAGTGCCCATATAAACATAAACAATATGTTTATTTATATTATAATAATATTCATTAATTAGTCTATCTACGTCATTTTATGTTTTTGTTAGTTATTTATTGCTAATTTACGAGGATAATCAAAGGTATAACTATTGTTTTATTTAGGTATGTAATTACTCACTGACACAGTATTTATAATAATTGTATTAACATATTTAAATGGCACAAAGTACGTATGACGTACTCGTACATGTTGATTTAAAATACAATAAAATATCTCAAGTATTGTTACAACTTGAATTACAAAAAAAATTGAATCATTGTTTTAGCAGTCTCATTCAATAGACATTACCTACGTGTACTAAGGACAATGGTACTCACAGAAATATGGTTTCTTTGGACCGATGACTACTTCTCCAGATCAAAGAACCAACGCACCATTAAAATTATCTGGTGTTAATAAAATTACACTAATCACACTCATATTAAAACTTTAAGAAAAAAATTGTAGGTAGTTAAACTAAGTAGTTAAAAAATCTCAATGTTGCATTTCTACCCAAAATGTTTTTTTTATTATTTAAACATAGCCAAAACATAACGCTTTTTTTAGGGTTCCGTACCCAAAAGGAAAAACGGGACCCTATTACTAAGACTCCGCTGTCCGTCTGTCTGTCTGTCCGTCTGTCACCAGGCTGTATCTCGTGAACCGTGATAGTTAGACAGTTGAAATTTTCACATATGATGTATTTCTATTGCCGCTATAACAACAAATACTAAAAAACAGAATAAAATAAATATTTAAGGGGGCTCCCATACAACAAACGTGATTTTTTTGCTCGTTTTTAATCGAGATTGATAACGAGAACAGGTGGACGCTTGAAATATTCACAGAATATTTAGTTGTATATTCACTTTAAAAATAAATAATTTAAATAAAATAAATATTGAAAGGGGGGCTCTCGTAAAACAGACATGATTTTTTTTACCGTTTTTATAGATAATGGTACGGAACTCTTCGTGCGTGTACCATCATCATCATCATGATGATGATGATGATGATGGTACGGAACTCTTCGTGCGCGAGTCCGACTTGCACTTAACCGGTTTTTATTAAAAAACTAGAAAACACAAGGTTGTCTGGAAGAGATCGCCTCGTGCGATAAGACTGACCATTGTACATTATTGTGTAAATGTTTGTATTCCTTTTTTTGTTACCGGTTTATTATGTACAATAAAGAGTATATCAATAAATTAACACATGTCATATTTCGCAATATTACTAGAAGATTTATTTGAAAGTGATATAATTTTCTGCACCCAAGTGTAAGAGGTTTACACGAGGGTTTAACTAACTGACGGTAGTCTGGGTTGATTTATTTGTCTTTAGCTGTAATTTATATTCTACTCTATTGAAATCACGGTTAAATGGCCAAGTTATTGGCGTTTAATGAAAAGTGGAATCCTCATCCTTTCGCGAGACACTTAATCTTCTGTACTTAGTTTTAATGTAAGCTAGGCACATTATTAATGTTAAAACAATACCTATTATTCTAATACTTTATGCTTAACGTCTTCGTATTCTGTGATAATCATCATCATCTGCCTAGCCTTTTCCCAACTATGTTGGGGTCGGCTTCCAGTCGAACCGGATGCAGCTGAATATCAGTAGTTTACATGGAGCGACTGCCTATCAGACCTCCACAACCCAGTAACTGGGTAATACGATACTCTTGGTAAGACTGGTTGTCAGACTTTCTGGCTTCTGACCAACAGTAACGACTGTCAAAGATCTACAAATGACAGCCGGGACCAACGGCTTTACGTGCTTTCCGAGGCACGGAGGAATCTCGCTATGGTAAATGGTCACCCATCCACAGACCAACGTCGGCAAGCGTGGCTTAACCCGGAAGATCGGTCTATGCGGCTGTAATTATTTAGCCACGAGCTCCTCATATTATTCTGTGATAATGAAAGGCAAAATTTATTTCAATAAGTATGTACAATACGGCCGACGTATCTTGGCGAGTCTGAAGTTAGCTGATTAGCTGCGCAGTAGACTATTTCGTTTCTAAAAGCATGGTATAATAATATGCTACGCTAGGTATTCTCTTCCCGCAATGGCCTAAGACTACGTCATGAATGTCACGATCAGTGCTGCCATTGATTAACATCTCCAATACAATAAAGGAGATTTTTAATTCATTATAAATATTAAATAAATGGCTAACAAGCCTATCTATTTTCTATTTCGTGGTATTCATCTATTTAGTTAAAAAGTAAACTGTATAAAATTACTAGTTCAAAATTGCTTCTGTAAAGAAGCAAATATGTGAAAAAATGCATCTTGCTCGGGTAATTTATTTATACATAGTGGAAACACTCCCAGCTGATGACGTAGTCTTAGGCCAATCACGTGAAGTAGCTGTCACGGGAAGAGAATACCAGTGAAACATATTATTATACCATGTCTAAAAGATTCATTGCGCAGCCAAATAACTAACTTCAGATTCGTCAAGATACGTCGGCCGCATTGTACCAAGTGTTTGTCAATTACGTATGGCTTTACATCGCATAACGATGCCTCACAGACAAAAAGGGATAACCGCCAATTAACAAACTTTACAAGAGAGTGGTTTTAAGTTATTTTATGACGAACTAGCTTTTGCTCGCGGCTTCGCTCCCGTTAATTTACGGATCCCTAATTTTTTGATCCCAAAATATAGCCTATAGCACTCAGGGATAACGTAGCTTCCTATTGGTGAAAGAATTTTTGAAATCGGATGAGTAATTTCGGAGATTACCTCCTACATACAAACAAACAAACAAACAAATTCTACCTCTTTATAATATTAGTATAGATAAATTAGGCTAAGGACCTAAATTGGCATACCGCCTAAGCGACAAAAAGTATGTCGTAGAGTCATGACTTAGAACAATCGACGCAGAAAAAAAATACGATTCTAACGATATACAAGGTTAGTCAGAAAGGGGGTACTAATCCGAAAGGGTGTTAAAGTACCCATAATAATGAATAACTTTTGTTCTACCACTTTCCACAAAAGTCATAGTTTAAGAGAAATAGCTGTTCAAAAATTACATAAAAAATATGCTAAAATCCATCTATCCTCAGCTATGATCAGCTGTGTTTACATTTTAGGTCATATTTGGGGTCACGAATTTAGAAGCTCCATTTTCTGAATTCGTAACTAAAGCAGAATCGAAGAATTTTTGAAAAAATAAAAATTGTTTTACATAGAAATAAAATTGTAGAATATTGAAATTTTAACACTTGCTTTAAAAACCATCAGACAATCAGTGATACTTTTAGTGTCCCGCGGATTAGTACCCCCTTTCCGACTAACCGTGTATACAGGGTGACTGGATCTGAACCCGACATGGCAAATTCGCATATAGAGGAGGTCATTTGCTAATTATTAGACCTTACTTTCCCGGGCTAAAGTTTTATAGTTTAGGAGATATGTCAATTTTTATATTTTATTGAGATTCTTCCAAAATTTGCGTTCAAGCATTCATAACTTCAGTTTTTTCATTATTTTAGTATTTTTTTTATTAATTGTTGGTAGTCATAAACATTTGTGATTAAAATACGTCGGAACTTCCCTCATAATAGGGTTAAAAAATAAGATATTACGCTCAAAAAAATAAAAAATAAAACTACGATCAAATTCAACCGGAAATAAAAAAAAAACTACGGTGATTTAGTATTTTTTTTTTAAAACCATGATGCGTTTTTAGCGCTAGTTGGTGTAACATTATCACGACTGACAGGTTTTTTTCTAAATATAAAGTAATCCTAATAAATAACAAATGTCCTTTTATTTTAATGACACGTTTTCTTTATATTGTGTTTAATAATGACAAATGCATCATGCAACGATTTTCAATTTTAGCTGCAGAAAGAACACTGAGGACATTATCTGTCTGGTACTTATTAAAGGTCAAAAAATATTTCCTAAGAATATCTACCAAAAAGCTTCGAAACTAAGGGGACCCATATCGCAAATCACTATGCGTCGTATTCTAATATATGGTTCCATACGCGTCATGGCTTTTCTTCATTACCAGAACGCGTTGTGGTCGTATAACATGATAGCCACGACACGAATTTCGCTATATGATCTTTCTGTGATTGCAACAACGCGTCGTGAGCATTTTCATTAGAGCCATAACACGATTTTCGCGATGTGGATGTTTTACAGTGAGCACAATGCGTTGTGAGCTGTTTTTTCGGTTAGTGAGCGTTTTCGGTCTTTGAGCGTAACAGTTACACCAACTGTGCTCAGAAAGCGTCATGGATTTTCTTCATTGCCACAACGCATTGTGGTCGTATAGCATGATAGCCACGGCACGAATTTCGCTATGTGGTCTTTCTGTGAGTGCCACAACGCGTGTTGAGCGTTTTTATAAGAGCCATAACACAATTTTCGCGATGTGGATGTTTACAGTGACCACAATGCGTTGTGAGCTGTTTTTTCGCGTAATGAATGATTTCGGTCTTTGAGCGTAACAGTTACACCAACTAGTGCTCAGAAAACGTCATGGCTTTTCTTCATTGCCACAACGCGTTGTGGTCGTATAGCATGATAGCCACGGCACGAATTTCGCTAATATGATCTTTCTGTGAGTGCCACAACGCGTCGTTAGCGTTTTTATAAGAGCCATAACTCAATTTTCACGATGTGGATGTTTACAGTGACCACAATGCATTGTGAGCTGTTTTTCGCTTAATGAATGTTTTCGGTCTTTGAGCGTAATAATTACACCAACTAGTGCTCAGAGCGCGTCCTGGCTTTTCTTCATAGCCACAACGCGTTGTGGTCGTATAGCATGATAGCCACGACACGAATTTCGCTATGTGATCTTTCTGTGATTGCAACAACGCGTCGTGAGCATTTTCATTAGAGCCATAACACGATTTTCGCGATGTGGATGTTTTACAGTGACCACAACGCGTTGTGAGCTGTTTTTCGCTTAGTGAGCGTTTTCGGTCTTTGAGCGTAATAATTACACCAACTAGTGCTCAGAGCGCGTAATGGCTTTTCTTCATAGCCACAACGCGTTGTGGTCGTATAACATGATAGCCACGACACGAATTTCGCTATATGATCTTTCTGTGATTGCCACAACGCGTCGTGAGCGTTTTTATAAGAGCCATAACACGAATTTCGTGATGTGGTTGTTTTACAGTGACTACAACGCGTTGTTTCGCTCAATGAGCATTTTCGGTCTTTGAGCGTAACATTACAATAAATAACAATGGAAGCCGCGCAGTTACGCGGCGAGAGTCATTAACAGGTTAAGGCTATTTCTGCCAAAAATCTACCAAGCAAAAACAAGTCTAACAAATTCTATTTTCGTCTAAAATGCAAATCAGTTGAAAATTAACAAAAGTTTAATGAGACGCACTATAATTAGACCACTTAAAATGCTAATGATCTTCAACATTTAAATCGCTTGCGTAAACAAAAATAAAAACTTAGTTAATTATCTTTAGTACTAAAGAGTACGTACCACGGAGTAGCTTTCTCTTCTCCGTGGTACGTACCCATCCAATTATTCAGCGTCTGAATTCGACACCGGCCCGTATCTCTGACTTTTCGAGTTCATGTGCAGATCAAAATTTGATTATCACTTGCGTCAACGATAAAGGAAAAACATTGTGAAGAAACCTATACAACTGAGAGGGCTCCACAAAGTTCTCGATAGTGTGTGCAGTGTAATATGTTCATGGACATAGGTGTTCTTGTTCTCTCATGTCAGCACGAGCTATACGAAAATAGCTCATGCTGTGGTGAAAACATTAGCCAGTCAGCAAGGTCGGTAGCGGGGCTGACTGCCCAGGGTGCGCCAGACATAATTAAGTATCGTCACTTGTGGAGGCTCTTCTCATGCACCCTATAGGTATTTAATGAGATGTTTATTCATAACGTTTGATAGAGAAACGTCAAGACTCACCTAAAGGCTTCTACACACATGCCGCCGGCTTTAATAATAAAAATATAATAACCGCTCACACGTTTGTTGCCCCCTTCGCCTATGTACTGGCGGCTTTTCAGGGGGTCCAGCTAGTGAGCTGGCGAGTCACCGTCTACCAACACTTTTCAATTTTAAATGTTGAAAGGCAGACGCCGTTTTTTTCCAGGAATAGAAGTTATCCAGTCCACATAACACCCTTTCCCATAGACCAGATAGTTTTCACCATATTCTACAATAGTCTTGCACCCACTTGGGACGATCCATGACTGTACTCCAATAGTGCAGCCGTGGATAGTCTCCGGTTGGTGCCCCACCCCATTTTAGATTAGATTAAAGTTCTCAAAGGGGCCTCTGCGCGTTGGACCTGTGTCCCCGTGTATGCCTTCCAAAGGACCGGACATCTTCCGCACGGAAGATGAGCCGTGATATAAAAAGAGGAATAATGTAATAATAACAATAACGTTTATTTTCTCCACCACTTAATGAAAAATAAGTAGGTACAATACATAAATGTGTTTATAAGAATACATTGATGTTGCGGAGACTGGAGCCTGTACTAGGAATACCTGTGTTACAGGTCTCCAGGCCTAACTACCCGGACAAGTGACATTATACGAACATAATAATATACTATAATGTTGGGATGGAAGATAAAAAAACGGCTTTGCCGCCGGCTTATTTTGCCGAGCGGGTGTATGTCAATGAAATGAAATGAAATGAAATGAAATGAAATGATATTTATTTCTGTAAATAAATCTGTTACAGACACTTTTACAAGTCAATGTAATGTTTTTTTTTTTAAGACTAGATGTAGCCGGCATTTCCTATCTGACTAGCTCTGAGAAGAAAAGCCGAAACAAACTCAGAGGTCAACGTCTCTTTTAAAGTCCAGACATTGTAGTATAAAACTATGTGAGTGTAACAATGTAGGGCAACGTCTGGAATGGCCTTTTGAGGAAAGAGCCATAGCAGGTTTGAGTTGACCTGTCCTAACTGACGGCACGCATGCATCAGCCATCGTGTAGCTCAACCTTATTATCGGGAGCTCAACGACCCGACGCACGACTGTACCAATCAGCCGGACATTTGCGTAGGTCACAAAAAAAATACTCAAAACTGGCCAAACAATTTTATAAAATTCGTGTATAAAGCTAGCCTACATGGTACTCACATTTACAATTTAATGAAATAAAAAATAATAAATGAAAAAAAAACAAGCGACATATATTAATAATAATAGTCGACAAAATGTCAAACAAAAATATAAAAATAATTCAATAATAAATTATCAATAAATAATTATAAAGAATGTCAAAAAATAAAAATAGTAATTTCAATGATGTCAATGATGTATGTGATAAGAGCGAGCGGCTCAATTCCAAGCATTTTTGTCGTCCATATAATCTTTAACTTTATAGAAACCCTTAGAACAAAGTTTCTTCTTTACCAAGGACTTAAATTTATTGAGACTTAAGTCTTGAATGTTGCTTGGAATCTTGTTGTAGAAACGTATACTTTGGCACCTAAATGAACTACTAATTTTTTGGAGCCTAGTCATTGGTAGTATAAGTTTATTTTTATTTCTAGTATTGACGCTATGAATGTCGCTGTTCTTAGAGAACAAACTAATATTTTTCTTAACATACATCAAATTTTCATAAATATATTGAGATGCGACCGTCATTATACTAATTTCTTTAAATTTGTCCCTCAGTGAATGCCTAAAGCTAAGGTTATAAATTGCTCGAATAGCTCTCTTCTGCAAAACAAAGATAGTTTGAATGTCGGCGGCATTTCCCCACAACAAAATGCCGTACGACATAACACTATGAAAGTAACTAAAATATACCAATCTGGCTGTCTCTACATCAGTTAGCTGGCGTATCTTATAGACCGCGTAAGCTGCAGAACTGAGTCTACTCGATAATTTATTTATATGTGGGCCCCACTGCAGTTTTGAATCTAAAGTTATACCCAAGAACGTAGTGGTGTCCACAAGATCCAATTCGGCTCCATTTATTACTACACTGGTATTCACCTGCTTGACATTAGGTGTCAAAAATCTAATACATTTAGTCTTTTTCTCGTTCAAAAGTAAGTTGTTAACATTAAACCAGTGCACTACTTCAGAGAGAGCGTTATTTACATCGTTAGTAACCGGCTGTTGCCGTTTGAGTTTGAATAATAGTGATGTATCATCTGCAAATAACACAATCTCCTGATTATCTTGTATGAGATAAGGTAAGTCATTAATATAAACGAGAAACAGGAACGGGCCAAGAATTGAGCCCTGTGGAACACCCATTGTCACCACAGACCCCGGAGATCTCTTTCCATTAACGTCCACTCTCTGGATCCTATTACCCAAATACGAAATAAGAAGATCCAGTGCGGTATTCCTAACTCCATAGTGATGTAGTTTCCTGACCAATGTCTCGTGAAAAACGCAATCAAATGCCTTGGACAAGTCACAAAAGATGCCTAAGGCATCATGTGAATCCTCCCAGGCATTGAAGATGTTACCTAAAAGCTCAACACCAGCATCAGTTGTAGAGCGACCTCTTGTGAAACCAAATTGTTTCCTGTGTAACAAGTTATTTTTATTAAAGTGTGTTTGCAGCTGATCAAGGATTAATTTTTCAAATATTTTACTAAAGGTCGGAAGCACAGAAATTGGTCTAAAGTTTGTGGGATCAGATGTGCTACCTGATTTAAATAGGGGGATAATCTTACTACTTTTCATTAAGTCAGGAAATACACCACTGTCTATACATTTATTGTAAATTATAGCTAAGTTAGGTGCTACTATGTTGATAACAGATTTCGTAACCTCAACGGAGTTACCCCAAAGATCGGCGGTCTTCTTGACATTGAGGGTATTGAACGTTTTTACGATATCGTTACCACTTACATATTTGAAATTGAATTCATCATTACACATTATAACATTTTCTTTCAATAGGGATTCTGCAACAGTGGGGGATGACTTCAAGGATTTTGTGGTTGAGACTGGAATGTCAGTGAAGAAGTGTTCAAATGCAGTGGCAACTTCTAAGTCTGATTTAATTGTTTTATCATCAATTGTAAGGCTGTAGTCACTACTTCGATTCTTGACTCTTCCAGTCTCATTGTTGATTATATCCCAAGTCATTTTAATTTTATTAGTACTATTCTTAATTTTTGAACTTAAGTAACGAATTTTGGCTAAAAGACAAATTCTTTTAAATAATTTTGAATAATCTCTAACATACTGAAAAAATTCTTCACTATTATTATAGTTTTTCTCTTCATACAACTCATACAGTCTGTTCCTACTTTTATGTATACCTATAGTAGCCCATTCACTGAAGGTTGCAGTACCTTTAACCGAGATCTTCTTGGGGATAAAAGTGGAGTTAAATTCTATACAAAACATGTTAAAAAATGTATTGTATAACTGGTTAGGATCATCACTATAACTCAAGTAAGGTAATTTGCTGATTAGTTTATTTTTAAATCCTTCCAAGCGACCCACAGTTTTAGGCACTACAGTAATATCCTTTTTTACCACTTTCTTATCTTCCTTAAGAAATGTTATCAACTGTCCACAATGATCTGAGTTGAGTTGATTTATTATTTGTTTACAATTAGGTACAATATCTGTAAATATATTGTCCAAACAAGTAGCTGTAGTGGCAGTTATCCTAGTAGGCTCCAAAAAAAGATTTTCAAGATTATATGATTTAAATAAATTTTTGATTTTAAGGCACATCGAAGTATCTTCCAACAAGTTTACATTAAAGTCGCCACATACAATTACGTTTTTATTTAGTTTGCAAATTTTTTGCAACACTTGATCCATACTATTCTCAAAGCAAACATATAATGATGATGGTGGTCTGTACACACTCAATACAACAAACCGCTCCAGCTCCACACAGGCTATTTCAATTGTCCGCTCAACAGAGAGGCTCACAATATCCTTACGTTCTTTATATACCAAATGTTTATTTAATAAAATTAATGAGCCACCATGTATAGCATTTTCTCTGCTGAACGAACTACCAACCTGGTGATTATTGAAATTGAATATGAACTGATAGCTTTTAAGCCAATGTTCGGTAATACAAAAAATGTCAATGTTGTTGCAGTTCATGAACAATTCAATTTCAAGATCTTTACTACACATTCCTTGAATATTTTGGTGCACCAGGTTGATGGTTTTTAAAACCTTGCAATTGTTAGATATTTTAGAAACAGGTTTATCATTAATATTCACATCAATAATACTATTTAAGCAAGAGGTTGCCTCTATTGTCTCAATTTCTAATTTAAACAATGATTAATGTCAGAATGTTTAGCCAAATCCTTGGCTGGATCATTGAAAATGTCAGGTAGTTGCTCAATAGAAGCAACTGTATCAATAGCCAAATTCTTGGCTGAAATATCAAAAAAATAGGATAGCGACATAGCTATTTGTCTTTTACAATACTTTGAAAGATAGTAGCTATCTTTTGTCAAATATAAATATTTACTAACATAATTGTTAGTGTCAATAAGGTGAAATTGACTATTATTGCATGTCCATGTATGTAATAATATATTAAGCTTATATCTATTATTATTTTCGTCCTGTGGCAAGTTGTTACTATAAGGGAATGTGAACATAACAATTTTTCTTAAGTTAAGCTCACACAGCTTATTATAATACTGGAGCAGACTTTTTTTATTCACATTTCCTTTGTTACCGACTAATATTAATAAAGTTGTATCCTGGCTAAAATTAAAACTAATAATTTTCCTCATTATGTCAAGGTAACTCAGTCCAGGCATACAATAGTTTGTAATTAAATGTCCCTTGCAATAAAATGATAGCAACTGGCCCATATGTTTACCAATTTCATCACTAAATATGACAAGTTTAGGTTTAAGTATGGGTACCACACTGTGGGGGTTATTAACATTTATAGCTGTTAGTTTGAGGGAGCTATTAGCAGTTTTTTTATTGTTACACAATTGCACTATGGAGGTATCACACACAGACGTGGAATGAACCGGTAAGAGCTTAACGTTGGGTGAGGTATTGGTGGTCACTGGAAGTGAGCACTCACAGTTACAGGTACTTGAGCCCACCAGCTCATTCATAGCCAGCATGTACTCCTTCATTTGCATTTCAGAGCTTTTATATTTGGCAGTCATAGATATCAATTTTTCATTGAGACTTTCTATCTCTAATTCAAAATTTTGTGAATTTAATTTGTATTTTAAATTATTATTTTTCAGTTTTTCTGAGTACATATCTAATCTTTTTAATAATTGAAGCCTTTCTCTATTTAATTTAACATTTTTGATAAAAAACTTCTGTCGCTTGACTAATTTTTGTGTTTTTCGAATATATTTATTTATTTTTACATATTTTTTGAACTTGTTTTTGCTGCATTTAACTACCCTGACTGAGTTGTTGGACTTTATGTCATCTACACATGTCAGATCGATTGTGACTATGGGCTTTGTGTTAATTGCAGTAGAAACCGTACCCGGAGCATTAACTACCAATTCATTGAAGAGACTTTGGTTCAACGAGGCTGTGTTATTAAATAGTTCAGTCTCTAATTGTGAAATTTTACTGTTTGCCTGGTGCAGCTGGTGTTCTAGAGAATGTACACGATTAAGGGCACGTTCGTACTCGCTGCTACACTGGTTGAAACCGTCCACAATGAGTTGGAGTCTGTCCCGGGCATCTAATGCATCAGTGCATTGTTCATGCAACTGTGCCATTTCACATTTTAAGTTTTTGTTTTTATCAAGAACTTCTATTAGCTCCCTCTCATTGTCATCTCTTTCCCTATTCAGTTGGTCACACAACTCCTTGGATGCCTTCAGTTCGCTCAAAGCCTGTTGGAGTTTGGACTCCTCCTGGCGAGCGGAGGCTTTACGAGTTAACATGATAAAAGAATAGGAAAAATAAGTGAAAGAATAGGTTGAGAGTTAGAAGTTAATGATAAAGGTAAACCACAAGGGTGATTAATACAATAAGATTGAAGTATGAAAAAGTAAAGTTAAAGTTGTGTCACCAAACTAGAATAAGGTTATGTTTACGTTTTGTAAAGTCTAGAAAAAGTACTTGTGGCCGTACGTTTTTGTTTTAAATCATTGACTAGTGAAAAAAACACAATGAAACTAATCTATTAGTGAATAATTAAATACTTTTGTACCTGTTTTCGAGATGACAATTTAACAATGCGGGTGCCGGTAACCGTCACCAATACACAATTATTTAACACTTATTTCGCACTAATTACGCTTAAATATTGCACGATAAACTTTTATTACCCCTTTTATTTAGTGATTAAATGGTTTTAGGGCTAAAATTACGATTAATTAATTATTTAAATATAAAATTACGGGGACGAATCTAAATCAGCTGTTAGCTGTAGTGTTGCCACAGGAGGAAAAAAAGATAGGCGTTATACCCAGAGGCTTGGTTAAACACCCGCCGGCAAGCCCCGCGGCAATGCCTGCCTTTACGGTGAAAGGGGTATAGTTAAATACCAAGCACATTGACAGTGACAAAAAGTTAAGTTTAACTTCTTCTTACCCAAGATGAGTACGCTTATGATATAGAGATGATAGATAAAATATACTTTACTGTACATTATAACAATAGCAAAAAAACAGAAACAAACAAAGATAAATCGCGTTTTCCTTAAAAATAAATAAATCAGGTTATTTTTACAACGAGAACAACAATTCGCAGTGAACCTTGACAAAAAAAACCTTGGAATTCACCGGAATTAGGCATTTGAAACACGCTAAAATCCTTGTAAGGGAACTTAGTCATTGTGTGTAATCGACCGCGAAATATGAACGCATTTCCAGTATGGCTGTTCTTGCATTGTATACAGGGTGTAAACGAATTCGTGTAATTCCTTCAAACCGCGTGATCTACTGATGTCACAAATTAACCCTAAATGGGTATTTTTGAAAATCAAATAAAAAAGAAAGAAAATAAAATCTTGGTTTTCTATTTCTGAGTAATTTTAGAGCCCCGAGTTAACTGACTACAAAGAGCGACATCGCATTAGTCGGGCCCGCCAGCCTCGTCGCCGTACTTTCATTCATTTATGCGTGACATCGAAATGTTCACTCACATATTTTTTTTTACTTAATCTTTGGTTTAGATACGATCATTTAGCACGACCGCATGAGAAAAAAAGAATTTTATTTTTTATTTTTAATCAGTCTAATTCCCGTGCGGGGCCAATCTACACCAGTAGGAGATCATGTGGTTTTAAGGAATTACACCCTGTATACAATGAATGAAATGCATAAATAAATGAAAGCACTGCGACACAACTGGCGGGCACGACTAGCGCGATATCGTTCTTTGCAATCAGTTAACTCGAGGCTCTAAAATGATTGAGAAATAGAAAATAAAGATTAAAAATGATATTTTTTTTTTGTTTTAAAAACCCATTTAGAGTTAATATGTGCCGAACGTAAAGAATAGCACTACCCCATCTCTTCCCATGGGTGTCGTAAAAGGCGACAGCTTGGAAGAACTCCGTAAACGCACCCACGATACAAGAGAAATCTTAGTGTTACGTTATTAAAAAAAAAAAATAGTCCTATGTCCAGCAGTGGACGTCTTTCGGCTGAATGATGATGATGACCAGTAGATTTACACAAATTCGTTTACACCCTGTATAGGCTTTCCGTACAATTAGAGGTCAGCTAAAGCTTGACATGTGTAGCCTTGTATACTAATAATAATTTATTTAAAAAAATTGACTACTACAGAACGAGTTATACTTATTTGTCAGTTTGTATCTATCCTTTTTACGTCACATTGTAACAACGTATAAAGTTAAACATCGGAAATTAGCAACACTTTGACGGTAAATAGATACAATTAGGCATTATAAGCCAGGAAAAAGCCATAACTACTATATTAATCAAGAAATGATTTATTCATTTGGCGAACTGCACAAAAAACGGATTGCTCGTTGGCCTTACTTTACTTTACACGGGCAATAGATTATACATATTTGTTGATACCTACTTTAATTTTTAAACATAACATATTATCACGCTTGAATTCCCCGAGAGGTTCGGCAGAGTTGTATAACACACCTTCATTTCCCTGTTATGTTTACGTCCCATGTAATAAAGGACGAGCCTATTGCCATCAACCTGGCACAATTCTAGAATCCGGACTGAGAAAATTCACACGCAAAAACCCAGTAATACTTTGCCCGATTGGGGATCGAAGGAAGACGAGTAAGTCGATTAATTTAGCCAGATAATTTTTTAAATGTTCAGTACAGTTTTATTTTTATTTTTTTAATTCCCCCACTAAGATTTCTCTGTATCGTGGCTACGTTTACAGACACAAATCTCATAAAAAAACGCCCACTACACTATTTGTATTCTTTAAAAATGATCACTTCCTGTAACTATGAACTACACCTAGATATAAAAATACTAAGAACATTTTCAAAAAAGAAGTTCCAAAAAAAAGAATGGTACAGTCAAAGAAATTGGTGTTCCATTTGTTAATTTTAGCACGGAACTCTAGAAATACAAAGAATATAATCACTCATACTTCTTATACATAATTAAGATTTATTATTTCGTGTTAACTGCGTTTAATTGCCCTGCAAGGAGTGACAGTTTCCTTACATGGCCAACGGAACGTCGCATCGCTCCGTTGAACAAACGTACCGAGGTGCAAGGACGCCAGGAAATGAAATTATCATCCACAGACCATTCTAAAGGCATCAAGACAAAGATGTTCAAAAATATATACCCATGGTCATGAAGCCGGTTTAATGCAATGCAAGTTCCAATAGGATACAAGAGAGCCTATACAAAAACCAGGACCTCAGTTTAGAAGCACAGAGAGTAAGTTTGAAAAAGTAAAGAAAAAAAAACAGCATCCAAATCGATGTACTACATACTATAATGCTTAAAAGTTATAACAGTTCCCGAAATACTTAACAAGCACCGTGTTTTTTACATCTTAAACCATTAGTAGGTTTAAACAAGTACACCAAAAATACAGAAATGCGTCGCATGTGAGGCTTAGTAGGCGCTTCGGCCGCTGAGTTTCGTCTGATCCGGCCGAAACAGCCATTTCATTATTATTAATATTTTTGAGTGGCGTTTCGGACGAATTCTTTTTTAAAGGCAAAGTAACGTCAGAAACATAATCAAATAATACCTATTTTACTTTGTGGCCATGGATAAATCGAAATGTACAATCAAATAAAAAAAGTCTTATGTTTTTACTGAATCCTTATTAGGTGGTTAAGATTCGATCACTAAGGAAAACGGAAAGAAAAAAAAAATTTTTTTTTTTGGCACTTGTTCCCCTGTGGTGTAAATCTATCTATACCAGTAGCAGATCATGCAGTTTTAAGGAATTACACGAATTCGTTAACACCCTGTATAAGACTGATTACTGTTGTTTACATTTATAATTCTTATTTTTAATTGATATACATATAAGACTGATTATTGTTGTTTACATTTTAATTCATAATGTACGCTTTTTAATTGATATAATAAGACTGATTATTTTTGTTTACATTTATAATTCTTATTGTACGCTTTTTATTTGATATTTAAAGACTGATTATTGTGATTTATCATGTTTACTGTTGATTGTTGTAATTGTGTATTAAACTTCATCTTTGTCCAACAATTCCCTGACTTTTACTTCAATAATATAACCCTGCCTAAGATTTTTCATTCTGACCGTACAAAATTTGCTTCAAAAAAAGTATCGTCCGAAACGCCACTCAAAAATATTAATAATAATTAAATGGGTGTTTCGGCCGGATCGGACGAAACTCAGCGGCCGAAACGCCTACTAAGCCGCATGTGAATGGGTCATCATCATCACTCAGCATAATACCACAGTCTACCTATATCTTACTCCTTACAGTCGGTCAACGTAGAACATTGTCGCAGAGCAATCGTGCTGGTTGCGGGGTGAAGGGGTGGAGGCTATGTCCCGAGTAGCCATACTGCATACTTGGGACATAACCTCCGCCCCTACATAATTTTGACATTTCAATCACAAGAACGGATGCTGACCTATTTAGCTAAAGTGTTAAGACCAAGTTCATACCACAACATGAACGTAAAACATGTGGATTTCCACGTTAAACTTCATTGAACAAGAAATTCACATTGCGTGCGCAATTAGACGCAAATAAGTATACTAAGAAGCATAAACAATACCAAACTAAGGGCAAACCACTTATTTAACTGAAAAACAAAGGAAGTATTCAAATATAATGATATGTTTACGTTTTCAGACATCTAGAGCAATTCTTGAATAACTTGAAATCCGGTAATTATATTGAATACCGTTGCGTTGGTGGAACCTAGTTCGAGAATCTCCGAGAAGGTGCGTAGTTTTATATCTACGCACAACAATATTTACAAAAGAAAAACAGTATAAAACAGTGGCGAAGGGTGAATTTTCTTTAAAGGGAAGCCGGACCAATTATTTGTTTAAATGATAATTGAAAATAATAGATACTAGTATTTGCCATATTTCGAAAGGGAAGCCGATAGGAATCGAGTTGTATGGAGCCTTCGCCACTGGTATACAATTATGAGGAGAATCTATAGGTACTGCTTATTTCAATGAATATTTCTGCCAGTAGACCAAAAGGAAAAATGAGATTTAGACGTTTTATTGTAAAGGCTGTCGCTGAAAACCAGCGCTGGGGCTCTGTCTTGCACAGGGTCGCAGGATAATGCTGAGCGATAGCCGTTTTGCGTGGATATGACGCATGTTTCCCCTCAACCTTCTTATTTTTTGGTTTTTGTGTTTATTTTCTTTTTGCGTCATGTTTACCGCAAATAAACGTATTTTCTTTCTTCTTCTTTCTTCTTTCATGGGGTGCATGAAAAGAGCCCCCATGAGTGATGACACTTAAGTACGTCCGGCGCACCCTGGGTAGTCAGCCCCGCTACCAACCTTACTGACTAGCTAATCTTTACACCACAATATGAGCTATTTTCGTATAGCTCGTGCTGACACGAGAGAAGAAATATAAAGTCCTTCGTTATGAAGTTTTAATCATTTTCTTTGTAGGTACCTACAGTATTAAATCCTAGCTATTATTATAAATGCGAAAGTAAGTTTGTTTGTTTCCTTTTCACGCCTAAACCACTGAACCAATCATCCTGAAATTTTGCATATACGTTCTCAGGTGTACAGAGACGGACATGGGGTACCTTTCATCCCGAAAAAAAGTACTGTTTCCGAGGAAAACAACAATAACGATAATAGATGGCGCCAGGTGTCTTTCGAATCAAGATTGAATAATATTATTATAGAAACTTTAGTAGTGTGTTAATAAGAGTTTTTTTAGCGCGAGCGAAGCCGCGAACTAATGCTAGTAGTCTACAAAATACCTATTATTTGAATAAACTAACATTCTTAGTTTCCGAGATATGCATAGTTATGTTGATGACCCGGATTCATTGCTTCCGAGTGTACCTACATGAAGCTAAATATTGTTGCTTTCCTTTTGACATAATCATTTTTCATCAATCTACCAAGCGTACTTATTACTATACATCAGCCGCTTTAAATTTAAAATTAACATGGTTTGGGAATTAACTTCATTCAACCTTCATCAACCTTGACTTCATTATACCTACAAAATTCAATTTCCATTGCAACTAACATTGTTATATGTCCTTTTGAACAACTTTTGTCGTTTTGAAATAATCTTAATTCAGATGTTCCTAGGGTTGACATTCTTATAACTAGTAATAAATATGTTTTCTATTTTTATATTGGCTTCAGTATAACATAGAGATACTGGTCACCGGTGCAGAACAACTAAATGATTTCGGTGTATAAAGACAGAATAATGCGAAATATAAATTGTAATTATGAGTAAAGCACTAAAGACGAAGTTTGACGCGTAAATTATCAGCTATTGTAAAGGTATTCTATCTCAAAAAGTCCTGTAAATCATTCGAAATTGAACCTTATGTCAGTGATATAAAGGTCACAACACCGGACTTCGTGAAATAGAACGACTCTACATACTTAGAAATTCATCTTTAAAACTTTTCAATTATCGTCCTTAATGGTTGGGCAACTCGCTCAATACTTTTGCACGAATTCCAGTATACAGTCAACCAAAGAGACAAGTATACAGGCAGCCAATTACATTCGTAGTTTAACAGAGTAATGCGTGTGTTAAAGTAGCCAAGTTTTTGCCATCGCTTGCCTGAGAGAGTCTGGCGTATAAAAAGTTATTACGAACACAATTACAATTGTCTGCGTAGTGAATTGATATCCGTTGTTTGCCTGTATACCTAACTTTTTTGTCGACTCTACGTAATGTCTTCAAAACATTTGCGCAAACGTTTGCACAAACCATTGGCGCATGCAAGTTGTGTAGCTGGACTACTCTTTTTTAACATATACTGAATAAATACAATCAACATTTAGCAGGCTGAGTTGATGATAAATAAGTAAGTAAGATCTATACAGTCCGCCTGGCTAGCTACCACCCTTACATTAAAGTTCGGCGCCAAGCAGTTTACTGTCTTCCGTCGTATATATGTGAGATTATATAATAATTATTACAATCGTCTTACTTTTGGTATCTGGAGCCTAATTTTCCTAAAATAAATTGTTGCCAAATGCAATCGAACCACAAATGTCAGTCAGTTTTTGTTTTCGAAAACTTTCAAAATGATTGATTTTGTTTTTTGTGTCAAACAATTCGACAGCTTTTGAAATTGAGAACTGTCTGAATGAACGGTTCGGCCTTGGTTCGGTTGTGATTTATCAAGATTTATTTTAGGAGAATTAGACCACTGAAACGCTGATAAACGCAAAACATAACTCATCAGCTGTCAACTCTTATGTCAAGTGCTCCGATTGGTTGTTAGTATTCTGTTCAACCAATCACATTCGTTGACGAGAAATTTGACAACAGATAAAATTAATCAACCTTTCAGAGACAGGGCTAAGATTTTATATTACAACTAGCTTTTGCCCGCAGCTTCGCTTGCGTGAAATTTTGAACCAACGTTAAGCCCCTTTTTAGTGTAGTTATAAAATTCAAAAAGTCTATCTTTTATTATTTACTTTGAAGAGTGCTAGTGCCAAATTTCAAGTCAATAACCCCATGGAATAAGGATTTCCATAGGAACGTTAATAACCCATTTCACCCGTTTAGAGGTGTAATTTCGAAAAACCCTTCCTTAATGCCTACGTTATTAGGAGGTACTTACTATCAAAATTTCAAGTTTCTAACCTGGGGTAAGAAACTTGAAATGTTTAATTTTTCGGTTAAGGCGTTGCGTTTATAGATCAGTCACTCAGTCAGTCAATTTCTCTCTTGCTTCTTACTTCAAAAGTACCTGATTTTTCATACAAACTTTCAACCCTTATCATTTCACCGCCAGTGTCGGATTAAGACAGCGCGGGGCCCGTAGCAAATATGAAAGGGGGCCCTTGAGTTACATTACTTATTAATTTTACTGTTATAAAACAGTAGTATTACACTGATTTTGTATTAGTTCAAAGCGATCGAGCGATCGTCAAAACATAAATAATAATACAAAAGCACGTAAAAACTAAGAAACTAACCCGAAATAAAAAGGCCGGTAAAAACCAAAGTTAAAAAAATTCACGCCTGAAAAGTATAAATTAGCTTTATAAGCGTGTTTTTTTAATCATTACCTTTTCAATGTTATTTAAGTTTTGAGGCTTAACTTCTTAAATAAAAAAATAGTCGAGTGGAGGAGCAGAAAGCGCAATAGATGCGAATGCGAATTTTTTTCGCGTTTTTGGCGAAAGCATGATGTCATTCTAAGTGCATTTATGGCTTTTGGCTAAATTCTCAAATGCTCAATTTTAAGTTGCCGGTAAGTCTAGTGCTGTCACTTTCGTTGGACTCTCGTGATAAGTTTCACTCAAAAAATTACGCTCAGGCAGAGGTGAGTGGGTTTAAATATGCGGGGGACCGCAGCAATTGCTACTCTTGCTACGTGGTTAATCCGGCACTGTTCACCGCCTTAAGGGTTGAATTTACAAAACCATTCAAACACGTGTACATATATTTCTAACCAAAAACCCTATTATTTGATTTCATGCTTTTATTTTCGAAAAAACTTTCATCTCTTATTTCACCCGCTTGGGGCAAAATTTCCAAAAACCCACAAACAACTCAAACTTACTTCAAAAGTACCAAATTTTCTCATACAAACTTTCAACATTAATTTCACCCCCTTAAGGGCTGAATTCTCAAAAACGCTTAAACACGTGTAGTTTTGTTTCTAACCAGTAACTATATCATTTGATAGCTGTTGCCCGCAGCTTCGCTTGCGTAAATTTTTAAACTCCCTTTAAGCCTCTTTTTAAGTGTAGGTTTAGAATTCAAAAAGTCAGTCTTTTATTATTTACTTTGAAGAGTGTTTGTGCCAAATTTCAATTTAATAACCCTATGGAATAAGGGTTTTCATACAAATGTTAACAACCCATTTCACCAATTCAGGGGTGGAATTATTAAAAACCCTTCCTTGCTACGTTATTAGAGGTACCTACTTTCAAAACGTCCCAGCAGTTGTAGGCTATGCGTTGATAGATCAGTCAGCGAGTCAGTCAGTTTCCCCACTTGCTTCTTACTTCAAAAGTATCAGATTTTTCATAAAAACTTGCAACCCTTATTTCACTTCCTTAAAGGTTGAATTTTTAATAACGTCAAACATGTGTACATTGAGTTCTAAACAAAAAACCAATTATTTGATATCATGCTTTTAACAATGAAAAACTTTCATCCCTTATTAGGGGAAGATTTCCAAAAAACGTCAAACACGTGTAGGTGTGTTTACTTCTAACCAGAAGCCAAAATATTTAATTTCATGCTTCTTCCTTCAAAAGTACTACATTTCTCAAACAAACTTTTAATCTTTTATTTCACCCCCTTGGAGTAGAATTTCCAAAAAACGGTTTATTTCTTACCAGAAATCTTATTATTTGATTTCATGCTTTTTTCAACTTCAGAATATCTTTCATCCCCTATTTAAAACGTTAGTGGTAGAATTTCCAAAAACCCTTAAACACGTGTAAATTTATTTCTCTCCAAAAGCCTATATATTCCATGCTTCTTACTTCAACAGTACCAGGTTTCTCATACGAACTTTCAACACTTTTTTCACCCCCTTAGGGACTGGGTTTCCAAAAACCCTCAAACAAATATACATTCGTTTCTAATCAGAAACTTCAATATTTAATTTCATGAATCTTACTTCAAAAATGACGGTTTTCCATACAAACTGTAATCCCTTTCACCCCCTTAAGGGTAGAATTTCCAATAACTCTTTCTTATTGGATGCTTTCGTCATAAAAGGAACCTACTGTCCAAATTTTATGTTTCCAGCTTAATTGGTTTAGGCTCTGCATTGATGAATGAGTGATTTTTCGCTTTTATATATTCAGAAATCCCCTATTTCAACCCTTAGGGGTTGAATTTACAAAAACGCTCATACTTGTACATTTATTCCTAACCAGAAACTCTATTATTTGATTTCTGCTTTTAACTTCCATAATACCCTCACTTCCTATTTCACCCCCTAGCGGTAGAATTCACAAAAACGTTCAAACACGTGTATAACCAAGCCAGAAACACTATTATCTGATTTTATGCTTTTAACTTCGTAGAAACTTTTATCCTCTATTTCACCCCTTAGGGGTAGAATTTCCAAAAATCCTTAATCACGTGTATGTTTATTTCTGACCAGTAACCTTAATATTGAATTCCATGTTTCTTACTTCAAAAGTACCAGATTTCTCATACAAACTTACAACAGTTATTTCACCCCTTTAGGGGTTGAATTTCCAAAAACCCTGAAACATGTGTACGTTTATTTCTGACCAGTAGTCTAAATATTGAATTTCATGCTTCTTACTTCAAAAGTACCAGATTTCTCATACAAACTTACAACACTTATTTCACCCACTTAGGGGATGAATTTCCAAAAACGCTCAAACATGTGTGCATTTACTCTTAACCAGAAACCTTAATATTTAATTTCATGCTTCTTACTTCAAAAATAACGGACTTGCATACAAACGATAATCACCCTTTTCACCCCCTTAGGGGTTGAATTTCGGGAAATCCCTTCTTAGTGGATGTTTTCGTCACATAAGGAACCTACTGTCCAAATTTCATATTTCCAGCATACGTGGTTTAGGCTCTGCGTTGATGAATCAAATGTCAGTCAGTACCAGTCTCTTTATATATAAGATTTTCTTAAACAATAATAATGATTACGTAGCTATTAATTCGCCCTTGTCTCATTTATTACAATGTCATGAAAATAATACAAATGTCTTTCAAGAAAAACAGATAATAATAATAAATCAAATCTCATGAATGACATGAATTATGTTATTTTTACAAGAAAACCTTATAACAAAGCGCACGATATACAAAATTATAATTATTGCAACACAAAAATGAATAGATATTAAACCAAGATCTTTTGTTACGACTCTTACCTATTTATAAGCTAAGTAGGTACAGTCGAGTTCATTAATATATTGGCCCTTCCAGGCTTCAAAAATATATGAAGGTTAACCCTTTCACCGCCACGGACGTCTACGGACGTCAAATTAAAAAGTGTCGCCTCCGACGGCATGGCACGTAGAAAACACCACTATTTTACAGTTGACAAAAATTTGACGTCCATAGACGTCAATGGCGGTCAAAAGGTTAAAAAAGTTCATAATATTGTGACAACTCTAAGCATCATTAAATTGTGGTCAAGATTTAGATTCATTAATATGTGACTGCTCTTTCTCAGTCTTTTGTGCCTTTGGCTTTACATGTTACTGAAAAAAAGCAGTCACATATTAATGAATCTAAATCTTGACCACAATTTAATGATGCTTAGAGTTGTCACAATATTATGAACTTTTTTAACGTTCATATATTTTTGAAGCCTGAAAGGGCCAATATATTAATGAACTCGACTGTACCTACACTGTTTAATATACAAGGTTATTCGGAAAGGGGGTACTAATCCGCAGACCACTTAAAGTATCACTGATGACGGTTTTAAAGCAAGTGTTAAAAGTTCAAAATTCGATAATTTTTATTTCCATGTAAAATAATTTTTATTTTAGTTTTTTCAAAAATTATTCGTCCCTACTTTAGTTACGAACTCGGAAAATGGAGCTTCTAATTCGTGACCCCAAATATGACCTAAAATGTAAACACAGCTGATCATAGCTGAAGATAGATAGATTTTATCATTTTTTTTTGTAATTTTTTGAACAGCCATTTCACTTAAACTATTGGGTTTTGGGGAAAGTGGTAGAACAAAAGTTACTCATTATTATGGGTACTTTAACACTCTTTCGGATTAGTACCCCCTTTCTGACTAACCTTGTATAGGGTGTGCCAAAAAGTAGTGGTAAGCGGAAGTTCAGAGGTAGAGCACTCTTAGAGGTACCGGAATAACCCCCATATATATGGGTAAAAAATCGTGAATCAAACGAAACGGGGCGATAGTTGGGGTGCCAATACTCATAATACATTTGTCCAGTTTCTGTCTATTTAACCTTGTTTCTACTTTGATTGACCTTGCTTGGAACAGGAAATGATCTAAAGTCTAACTCGTGCATTGAGGTTCCGTAACTTTTGCATGTTCAAAACTCATTTATTCAAAGTAGACTAGAATTACTTAGTTATTTTTTAACGTCAGTGTTACAAAATACAGCCGCCATAACGCGCTCCCTTCACCGCTTTCTAGTGTTTATGCTGCGAAGAAGAAACGGCGCAACAAACTGTCCAGTGCTAATGAGTAATAGCTAAAGCTTTTTTTAACCTTCTTCAATATAAGGAGTATAGAAACAGAGAGACACTGCAGAAGCGGTAGTGGCGTACTGCAAACCTTAACCGTGAACGCAGTCTTTAATTGTAGTATATCGCATTTTCCGTATTTTTCGGAATAAAAGTAGCCTATGTCCTTCTCCAGGTTCCAGACTATCTCTGTACCAAGTTACATCAAAATCAATTCAGCGGTTTAGGCGTGAAAGCGTAAAAGACTAACAGACAGAGTTGCTTTCGCATTTGTAATATTAGTATGGATTATATTATTAGTACATTTTATTTATTTTTTTACAATAACCTGCATTGTGTTCCCATTTTAATTTTAAGTACCACATTGTAACAAGAATTGGACATGAAATTATTTTTAAAAAGTATCCATCGAATTTTTTGCCAGCTTTTCTCCATAGGATCTACTTTTTAGAATCGTGGACCTAAATTGTCAAGACTTTTCCTCAGTGCATGTACTGTGCATATCGAAATAATAAAAAAAAACAAAAAAAAGTAAATCTATTTTGTGAATTTTTGTTCCTTCTTCCTACTTGACTGAGGAACTCTAAACCAAGTAACCGCAGAGGTCATTGGTCCAAATTTCTAGTTATTTTTAGCTCAGAAGGTCTTTGAGTACATATTTCAAAGCTACTAATTATCGCAACATTTATGTTTTTCAATACAGACAGTCGTCTTTGAAGGTTGAGATTCCTTGAGATAAATATTTAATTCCTTCAGACGGTCGTAATTATTTTGCTTAATAATTTATTTATCAGATGATTTTTTACTTATTACACAAACAATATTTACATAATTACAAATAAAAGTATATACAAATAAAGAAAAATATATCTTAATAAAACTATCAACTAAAATGGGGCATCAAAATATTCCTCCGCATCGCTGTCTACTGGTAACGTGTCCAGAAGGCTGGCAGCACTGCCACGTTGTATGGCAATGCTAATCCTTTGACCAAAGTAGAGACCAGCCTTCGGGTCACTGGTACTGTCGACCAGCCATCTTGCAATCTATACATATAAAAGGAGAAGCTGACGGACTGACTGACTGATCTATCAACGCACAGCCTAAACCGCTGGGGTTAGAAACTTGAAATTTTGACAGTAGGTTCCTTTTGTAACGTAGGCATCCACTAAGAAGGGATTTTTCGAAATTCAACCCCTAAAGGAGTTAAATAGGGGATGAAAGTTAGTATGGAAAATCGTCACTTAACGGGTTCAAAATTTCACGCAAGCGAAGCTGCCGGCGAAAGCTAGTCTCTCTATAAAGAAGTTGGCACTCGGACCCCACGGCCCGAGTGTTTTGACCCCAAACAACTCAAAGAATCCAGCAGAAAAAGTATTTTACTCGGAGTGACTGCTATAAGACCTCCGCAACCGAGTTACTAGGCCAATGCCGAAATCATAACATTGGACCTGTTTTCAGACATTCGGGCTTCTGACTACCCATAACGACTGTTATATAACGACGTATGACGAATGGTCACCCATCCACGGACTGACCACAGCAAGCACAGCTTAAGCAAATCATATGATCCATGCGGTTTTTAATTGGCCATGAGCAGGGTCTGTGAGGTTTTATTTAATTTTTATTAATAATTATTAATTAATTCGTCACGCCTATGATCCTTGCTTTGGTTTAACCACAGCGTTGGATAAACTTCCATTGATCCACAAGGTTACCGAAACTTCACACGGTTATAGGTTTCATTTATAGAAAACAACAGTCAAATAAAAACATACCTTAATTGTAGTTGATTAGATAACAATATTCTTAACCGATACAGTATCACGTAGTCGGTATCTTGATATCTAATTAACTAAACGTTTTGTATCTCGATTCGAATGGGTTCTACATGGGCCATACTGAAAGTTTCTGTAACAGGCCACTTGCATTAAAGATATTAAATTAACAATACTAAAAACGAAGGGTTCCGTACCATTATCGATAAAAACGGCAAAAAAATCACGTTAAGTTTTTTGTAGCGGAGCCCCCTTAAATATTTATTTTATTCTGTTTTTTAGTATTTGTTTTTATAGCGGCAACAGAAAGACATCATCTGTGAAAATTTCAACTGTCTAACTATGACGGTTCATGAGATAAAGCCTGGTGACAGACGGACAGACGGACGGACAGCGGAGTCTTAGTAATAGGGTCCCGTTTTACCCTTTGGGTACGGAACCCTAAAAAGTAATTACTATTTTTGAAAATAAAACTCTGCCTGTAGAATATTTATCTTTTACATCTATCATTTGTTTTTTATTTGTGGCGAGAATTGCGTGTTTACCTAAAGATGGATTTAAGTCGAGATTTTCGGTGTATGATTTTATACTGTTTTCGCTGCGGTTTAAGTCAACATAAGAAGTTGCCAAATACTTAAATTAGCATTTGGCGTTGAAGCCCCAGCTCGTAGCTCTGTGTGCTTCTGATATACTGAATTCAAACGTAGACGTATTCATCTCCAAGGTGAATTGAAGATTCACGTGAAGGGTGGCCGGCGACAGCTGTAACAGATAATGTTCAATTTTCTGTCAATGTATGTTATATTGACAGAAAACTGAACGGACAATTAATCTGATTTTAGCCATGATGGTCCTGGAAAACGATTGTATATACAGGGTGTAAACGAATTCGTGTAATTCCTTCAAACCACGTGATCTATTGGTGACACTGATTGACCCTACATAGTTTTTTTCAGAACCAACAAAAAAAAATTAAAAAAAAATGATACATGGTATTCTTTATCTGAGTAATTTTAGCGTCCCGAGTTAACTGACTGCATGGAACGATATCGCGCTAGTCATGCCCGTCAGCTATGTCGTGAAATTTTCTATCACACAGTTTATTTTTATTTTTAATCAATCTAAATCCCGTGCGGAGTTAATCTATACCGTTAATAGATCATGTGGTTTGAAGGAACCACACGAATTCGTTTACACCCTGTATGGTTATAGTTTATGACACAATATGCTTTACTATAAATAGCAAAATAGTATAACGTAGTCTGAACTGCGCTATATACTGAAGGGTTGTTATGAATATACATGTAAGAAAAACTACCAACTGTAGCGTGTTCCTTCCACATATTAAATGAATCATGAACGACCTGACTTCCGCACGCTCCCTTCCAGCGCGTCCTTGCTTAAACGCACCGGCATTACCTTTATATCAACGTTGTTTTATCAAACCAGTTCGTACTCAGTAGCTAATTATTCTAGTTTAATCTTCGTATTTTTGTTTTGTACTTCAATGAGTTCGTACATGTAAAATGTTAATTTTAATTTATTTACTTGCGATTTTGTGTGGTGTGAGGAGCGCGATTTTTTATGATTCGTATAGTGGTACTCCGATTACTAGAGAAGATGTTAAGAGGCATGATAAAGCCAATACTACTTTGTGAGTATTACTTAATTGCTATTTTTGTATTATAACATTCGTGATGAAGTAGTGACAAAAATTTAAAGGAGTATACTAGGTGGTTTGGACAAGTTTAAAGAATGCATAAACGGCGATTAATAAAAGGAATTTATAAGGCGGATGTCAGTGGAAATGCCAGTAAAGGACGCCTTAGAAGAACATACATCGATTTTATTGGTGATGTTCTTCAAAAAGGACAGGTGCGTAGTGCTCTCAACCGGCGTGCGTGTATGACAAGATGTATAAACGTGGACGAAGCGAAAGGAGTATGTAAGGATCTTAGTACGTTCTACAGTTTCTACCTGCCACCATGGTAAAAGGCGGTGAGTTTATGTATGTATGAATGTAAATTTGGTGAGTCTACGATTTACTCACGTTAATTTGTCGGGATTGTCCGACTAATTAAGCTCCGCTTGGCTCCAAAACTAGAATAGACCGGAAACAATCATAAATATAATTTGTTATTTTAATTTAATTCAGATTGCGATATATTGAGTGAAGAAATATAGGGGCACATTAACCATTGTGTTTTGATTCAAGTTTTTTAATACCTTTATTTTACAGAGCGCATTTTAATTAATTAAACAGGAACTAACACTCTAAAATTGTTGTAGCCGAAACTGTCCCGATGGATACTGAAAATATTTTGACAAATCTAAAAAAAAGTATTTTTCAAACTCTTTCGACAAACAAAAATTGTTTTGTTTATATTCAGAGCAATTTCAAAGCACATATGTCATGTTTAGCTAGAGTTTTTTTTAGTAAAACGTTTTTATTTTATATATTTTCATCACAAACCAAATTTGATTTTTGAGAACTTTTTTCGCTCTATTCGATTGAAGATTTTTTTTTCGAATTATTTAATCCGTTGATTCGAATATTGTTTGTCATGGCTCCTTATACACCGTGGGTCCAAGGTTTTAACCATCAATTTTGATGCCTAATTAAGTAATTAGAGAAGAAAAGCTAGGATATACTTATAGTTTGTCTAATAAAGCTTAATTTTCGAGATATTCACTAGGAAATTCACAATTCGAAAAATCTCTAGGGTAACAAGCTATGAACGCGGTGTTGCGACTTTTGTCATATCTTGGTCATACCATACCCCACTCACGGTTCACGGTATACCTGTTTTGTCGGGGAGGTTCGTGAAGTCAGAAGTTTTCTTATCCACTCATACGATAATTTAAACGTTGTCAGCACGATCTAAGGTATTGTTTACATGGAAGTACTAAAGGTAATTGATTTGTTTTGTTCCGAAAAACAAAATAGATAAATTGACCGAATTACGCTTATGTTGAAATAACATTATAGTCAATAGTACCATCAGAAAAGCGTGGTTAATATCTTTCGGGTACCTTGGGCCCACGGTGTATAAAATATGTATACGTAATTGCAGTGTATAACTTACATTCAGTTCCATTTTCCGCATCTTGAGATGGTAAATACAAATATTTATACCATTAAAGATCATCACGATTATAAAATAATTTAGATCCTTGTTTTCCGCGTTCTTTATTGGTTGTATATAAGTCTGTTTTTACTAGAATTCCGTACCTAAAGAGTACTAACGGGACCCTATTACTACGCCGCCGCCGTCTGTCCATCCGTCTATCTGACACAGGGATATACATATACAGGGTGTAAACGAATTCGTGTAATTCCCTGAAACCACATGATCTATTAATGGTATCGATTAACAACGCATGGCATCTAGATTGATTAAAAACAAAGATAAACTTTTTTCCCATTTTTTTTTATTTATAGAGAATTTCGATTCTATGCATAAATTAATGAAGGCATGGCGACACAGCTGACGGGCACGACTAGCGCGATATCACTCCACGCAGTCAGTTAACTCGGGACACTAAAATTACTCAGATACAGAATACTTACCATGATTCATTTTTTGAAAACTTTTTTTTGTTGATTCTTAATAAAACCCATCTAGAGTCAATCAATCAGTGTCACCAGTAGATCACGCGGTTTGAAGGAATTACACGAATTCGTTTACATCCTGTATAACCGTAATAAGTAGCCAGTTGCAATTTTCACAGAAGTTACTTTAACCTCTATCGTGGCAAATTTTGAAACCTCGAAAAATAATGCATTTTTCAACGTTTTTGTTTCATGTATGGTAAATAAAAAAATTTAAACTTTATAGTATGTTGATGTGTGTAACGCAAGACGTGGTAGCCTAGCGGTTGAACGGTTGCATTCCATGCATGGGTCCGAGTTACGCGGCATCCTACATGAGCGATCTAGAAGCGACACGGAAACAACAAACAGTCGATACCTATTGAAGTGGCTTACGTGACCAAATGCACCTGAATTGCGGTGCGCTGCGGCGCGAAGCGAAGCGAACCCGATCAGTTGGCTTGATATTTTCGCGCGAACTGGATGCGGTGCAGTGAACTGGATGCAGAGCTACTGAATGAAGGTGGCGCGCGGCGGTCAGTTCGCGAGCTCGTAGGAGAAAGCCGCCGCTTCGCACCGCATCGCATTGAATTCGCCTATCACCGCATCGGATCGCTTCGCAATTCGCGTTGCTTTGAACCGCCTACGTAAGACGCCGCGCTAGTATTTATGTGCGGATCAGAATTAATTACTTAGGACACAAGGTGTACAGTATGAGTATTCCGTAAAATGTTGTTTCGGTATGGTGAAATTATGGCAAATAAATCATTTGGCCAATGAAAAAAGTTCAACCGAAGCTTCGGCCAATAGCAAAAAGTTATTTTGTAAATCGGCGAAATGTAGTTCGGTAAAATAATTCTTATGACACATGATACTTCGATGATCTAAAAATATGTCAAATAATGCATATAGCAAAGTTTTCGGTAAAATAAAATTCGAACAGAAAAAAATCGGAAAAGTGATCGGTTCCCACTTACGAGTATGTAAGTTGACATGACATTTTGAATCTTATTGCGCACAATGTGATAAGGAATCGAATTTGAAATCTGATAAACATTTCGAGTCCGCGGCTGTACCTGATCGAACAACCAATGGAAGTCGCTCATTTTCGCGCCACTCAAACTTATTACTTCAGCGTAAAGATCATTTTTACTGCTGCAGGTACTTTTAAACATTTGTGGTTTTGAAGTCGCACTCAGTTCGGAAGTGATCGCTTATACGAAGGTTGCCAATGCGACTTTTTAGTTAGATTTAGAAAATATATAATTATTTATTATGTTCTCAATTTTCAACTGTCAAAAAACAGATAAGTTGTTGGCCTTCCTTTAATGAATGTACTGGTAATAAATCTTTAGTTGGTGCGTGACGGAGATAGAACCATGTGACCCTAACGAAGGCAGGCGAGTGGATGGTTCTTGCAATAATCTACGGAACCCTACCCGAGGAACCTCGCACACGCCTTTCGCAAGAGTACTGCCTCCGGTGTTTGATAAAAGTAAGTGACAATTTCTGTTATGTTCTATTCGAGCAATGACATGACTTCTTCTTCTCTTGTCTGCTAAATTCCAAGTTTTAAAGTCGGTTTTTACTTTTGTTTCAAGTTATTGTATTTGTTATTTTAAGTGACATAAACAATACACAAACGTGCAATCACAGCAATCCCAGGTAATTTGCTGTTATCCATTGAAGAGTTTCATAGTCAATCTCCGAGGGTCTTCATCACATCTTCACCAAATTTAAATGAGACCACCTCGAGAGAACACTCTTTCAAACAAAAAAAGAATTTTACAAATCCGTTTATATATGACGGAGTTATGCCCGAAAAACATTAAAAAAAAAAACATCTGAGTTGTGAATCTCCTTGATTTTAAAGCCGGTTAAAAAAAATAAGACAAAAAAAATACAACTGACTTAATTTTGAATGATACCTGTAGAAAGTAGTGCCTGCTTGGTTAGGCACTAACTTCTGGGTTGGTTGATAATTATCTTGCTTGATTTGGTTGGCTTTTTATCGGACTGGTAATGGTTTGGCTATTGGTTTACGACCACGTTTAATTATACGCAATAATATGGTATATAGGCTATATTGAATACTAGTTACATATAAATGGTAAATCTAAGCTAAAGTAGCACTAAGATGGCTTGATTCGAGTAGCGCGATTGGTATCCGAACACGCACTAACTGGCAATAGTTGCAATACATGTATTTATGGAAATGCACGCAGCTGAAAGTGATGAGCTGTTCGGTTGCAAATATAGTACCGAACAGATACCTATAGTCCGCTAGACCGCACCCTTCTCATTCTGAGAGAAGGCCAGTGCCAAGTAGAACAGCATTGGGCTGATAGCTGTACAATTAAATGAACACTTTTCTTGCAGACTTTGAGCCTAAGAAAGCAGCGTCTGGCAATGACCTGCCCCTCGCAAGGTACCTCAGAACTCGTCTCGTATCTGTTGGTCGGGTACCCAGTCAGATATTCACGTCGCTGGCCATCCACTACTTCGTGTTCATGTCAGCCGATGTCGTCTCCTTACACGATACAGGTACGATTTAAAAAAAAGATTATTAGATATTAATTATTATGTTCAATCTTCGACTTGGTCACGTTGGGCTCCTGTCGCTCTTGATGGTAAGGTCAGACAGGGTCAAAGATGGAGTACACGAATACTAGTAACAGAGATATACAGGGTGTAAACAAATTCGTGTAATTCCTTCAAACCACGTGATTTACTGGTGACACAGATAATAATACAGAGAAAGACAAAGAAATAAATGAAAATTTTTGAAAATCAAACAAATCAAAAAAAAAATACTAAAAAAAATGTTTTTTCTATTTTTTTGAGTCATTTTAGAGCCTTGAGCTATCTGACTGCAAAGAGCGATATCGCGTTAGTCGTGCCTGCCAGCCCTGTCACCGTAGTCTCATTAATTTATGCATGGCATCGAAATCAAAAAAAAAAAAAAAAAAGGTTTTTTTTTCTGAATCCTTATTAGGTGGTTTAAATACGATCGGTAACAAAGCCGCATGAAAAAAAAGTTTTTTTTTTTTTTAATCAAACTAAATCTCGTGCGGGGCCTGTCTACACCAGTAGTAGATCATGTGCTTTTAAGGAATTACATGAATTCGTTAACACCCTGTAGAGGGATTCCTTATACCCCTGTGGCTTTCACATACGCGACGGAACACAGTAAACTGATTGGCACCGGACTTTAATGTGAGGTTGGTAGTTAGCTAGGCAGACGGTCAAAATGTACGCAGTTCGGAAATCGAATCAGTAAGAGCGAAGCCACACTGCTCCGTTGCGCTGCGTTGCGACGTCGCAACGCTAGATTTGGACCAATCTATAGATTCCACGCAACGCAACGGAGCAGTGTGGCTTCACACTAAGGGAAATGGACTACCATGCGAATTTAGTCGTTTGACATTTAGATTCACTAATATGGATCATCAGGACCAATAAATTTACTAATCACTTTTTTTTTCATCCTATTTTGTCCCACTGCTAGGCAAAAGTCTCCCCCATAGCACTCATCTCTATGCATTGCTTTTTCTGACCAATCTCCCATAAACGACTCTAGGTCATAACGCCAGCGTTTCCTAGACCTCCCTCGGCGACGACGCCCGTCTTCCGGCACCCACTGCGTGACGACTCTGGCCCATCTGTCTTTATGCATTCTGCATACAAGGCCCGCCCAATCCCACTTCAGTCTTGCAGACTTATGGTCCACATCGGCGATTCCTGTTTTGGAGCGTATCGTGGTATTACGTATTCGGTCACTGAGCTCCCAATCCGCTACGCTCCACTAATCACTACGTATAAAATATTACGTAATTTATAATTTTGTCAATGAAATATTATTTTCATTAACTGTCTCTTTGGTCTAGTGGTCACAAGCGCAACTGCTGAGAGTGAGGTCCTGTGTTTCATGGTAACTACTTTCCATCAGGCGGGCCGCCTGCCAAACTGTTACTTAAACATTTTTTTCTCAATTTATCTTGACAGTAAACTACATAGCTTGGAAGCCGTACTGCTGTGCCGAAAGAGGCAAGACTGATTACATGTGTGTCCCCAACAAGATACCAGATGATGATCCCGTTCACCGCTTCTCTGGCGTTCGTTGCGTGAACATGACAAGACCAGAAACATTCCAGAGCATTGGATGCATCAAGAACGGCACTGTTCCTGAAAGAGTAAGTACTAATTCTTTGAATTTTAAGTCCATAGGGCGTCCTTTTTTAAGAGTGATCTGCCTAGCCTTTTCCCAACTATGTTGGGGTAAGCTTCCAGTCTAACCAGATGCGGCTGAATACCAGTATTTTACACGGAGCGACTGCTATCAGACCTCCGTAACCCAGTTACTAGGCAATGCCGATATACTAAGGTTGGACCGGATGTGTGACTTTCGGGCTTCTGACTACTCGTAACGACTGTCATAGGTATTCGTATGACACCCGGGACCAACGATTTTTAATGTGCTCTCCAAGGCATAGATGGGTCTTAGTGTGTAACGAATGGTCACCCATCGACGGATTGACCTTGCCAAGCGCAGCTTAACGTTGCAAATCATATGATCCGCGTGGTTGTTAATTAGCCACGAGCCCCTTTTTACAACTAACAATATAATAGAAAAACAAAAAAGATTGTTACATTTTCTTTATTTTAGATTGTGTCATCAACTCCATTAATGGACCTATCAGTAATATACGGCAATCTATTAACAAACTTAGTACAAAAAGGCAGATTATTTGAAGGTGGGATGTTGAAATTTGAGGCAGACAAGGGAAGGATATGGCCGCCTAGTACTAAAACACCTGCAAACGTATGCTTTTTGAATCAAAGGCCTCAAGAGACCAGGTGTCATGCAATGCGTGAGTATTATACATTTAGTTTATGAGGTCACGGCTGTGTTCCCGAAGGCTAATGGCGGTTTTGAGTTCTCCAAGTTTTCCACTAATTGACAGCCCTTTTTTTTTTATCGTGGGAAAATCCTCATGGATACCCTTCGCCCCGGGAAGGCGAAGGGTTATGCCGGACTCTTACCGGCTTAAAACCCACAGTGTTCCTACTCCTGACCCTTGGCCAGGGTCACGGGATTCGCAGCTGCATGCACCGCAAACTAATTGACAGCCCTGCCCTGTTAATGAGAATATCCCAACAACGCTATGCCAAGAAGTCAAATCCAGAACCTTATCGGTGGAAGCTACATTCTCCATCTATGAGAAAAATGAGGCACTGTTTATGTTTACTCAATTTTACGCAAAAAAAACAATTTACATTTAGAAAAAGTCGATAGCCACGAACTCTGTACATCATTCCGTACAACTTTGACTAAGAGACAAACAGTGAAATCGTGAAAAATAAAAACAGATATCATTTTGTTGAGCAATATTGATTCTTTTGTATGAACCAGCAGATGTTTACCACGATCGCACCTCTCTCTCATGAGACCACGATTTCAGTGTTGGTCCAATAGTAAAAGTTGTACACAGTTCAAGGTTCTCTGCTCTAAGACTAGGTACTAAAAAGTCACGGAGTATAATTCTGTGCCTGAGAAGCATAACACTGTAACTCCGTTTTTTACTATTTTGTCTTTTTCACAATATCCTATTGTATGTGTTATTCCCTACAAAGTCATAATACTGTAAATAATAAAATCAACACTACGTCAGATTTCCGAAATTATATCGATGGCCCCACCGAATAAACGTGCAAGAGTTCTTACACGAATTTTTTTTATTTCATTTTTCGTTTCTTTTGCCTATCCAGCAACTACTTAATTTTTTTTATGAATTTTAGACTCAAAATACGCCTATTATAATAGTGAATTTCTTTATTCTAGGGAAATAATTAATTTTAAAATTATACGAATAATAGTTTATGCTATTATTACATGCTTTTTGAGTCGCCAAGTACACAAGAATAAACATGTTAAAACCTACAGACGTTTGAGAAGATTTGTGATTGTTTCCGAATTTGGGTAACGTCTTCTTACACGTTTATTCGCGTAGAAATGTATGCAAATTTTATTACCAATGTTTCATTCCACAAAATGGAAGTTTGAATATAAATAGGTTATTAAAATTAAAGTATTGTATTATCTCTTACTATAATTATTTTTTTCTAACAATTTTTTTTTTTTTTTTTTTTAAAACGTTGCCCCACACTAAGATTTCTCTTGTATCGTGGGTGCGTTTACAGACACAAATCTTACAAACAAACGCCCAGACCCGAAACAACCATCTGTAGGCCATACAAATTTTTGTTCCGTGTGGGAATCGAACCCACGACCCGTGGCGCAGAAGCCAATCACTTAGTCACTGCACCAAACGTGTCGCAATTGTGTTAAAGATTCAAACATTAAGTGCATTAATTGCATTTTAATTTAAGTTTATACCTAGTAACGGTAAATAAACAAATGTTTACGCGATAAATTCTATTGTAATCGTACGTAACGTTAGAAAGGGGTACGGGGGGTAAGATGCGAGTAAAATAAGGTGACTAGCTTGGAGTCAGTGGTGACCTCTCGCTTCCGGCCGTGGTTCTGTTCATGGTCGGGAGCGAGAGTGCGTGGGACGCCGTCGCCTCCTTCTGCGAGGAGGTGATGGCGACCAAAGAGGGAGCGGAGAGGGGGAGAGAGACAGCTGCCACTCTCCCTTCCCGCGCCAGACGCACCGGGCGCTGGAGGGCGCGTGCCGATCTCCGGCCACCATAGTGTGTGGCCTGCGGGTAGTACTAGTACTGGCCTGCGACCAGTAACATGCCCGAGAAGGCGGTGCGCAGTGTTCCGTGCGCGCTTCTCAGGAGAAAGGACGTGGGGCCAGGCCCCACAGAAGGAGAGGTCCACCAGGGGCTGGTGGACCAAGGCCGAGGCAGCTGCAAATCCCGCGACCCCAGCCAAGGGTCAGGAGAAGGAACACCGTAGGTTTTTAGCCGGTAAGAGTCCGGCATACCCCTTTGCCTTCCCCGGGCGAAGGGCATCCATGAGGATTTTCCCTCGAAAAAATTAAAAAATAAAAGGTGACTAGCTCGGAAGGACAGTCTTGTTGTGATTCTATGCGCGCTATTACATAATTTTGTTTTGCGCAATTACATTCAATTATAAATATTATAAATCTACTGCCATTGGAAAACTCCATCTCAGTCTCCAATGACAGTGAGGAGGAGGATTAGTGTTTCTAATATCGCAATTCGTTTTTTTTTAATCAAGAAATTTACTTTCTTTGTAACTGTACTTTCTGTTCCCGTGGACAAATACATAATTATATTTTCTTTATTCTTTATAATTTCTGTATTTTATTTCATCCTTTTGAAGTCAAAGTCAAAGTTTTTTATTTCAAATAGACTAGATTACACGCACTTTTAAAACGTCAAAACTAGGTGCACGGTTCCAAAAGGTAGGTTGCATGGGGAAGAGCTCAAAACTCCAAGAATACTCTTTTCAAAATAGTAGTTCATGACAATTCCATTACAGTAGTGTGAGAAATAGAATGAGAATAATGCAGGTTAATGTAAGAAATAAACTCACTTATGAGTAACAAATAGAAAAATATGCCTTCTAGGATTGCCATAGCAGCTAAGGGCTAACCAGTCCCGACAGACAGCAACCGTTCACGAGCATGACGTGCACATCCGCATCGCTTAGCTCAACCATATTGCAGGGAACCCAATGACAGGATATACAACGCCACCATAAGCAGGACATTTAAGTGAGCATGACAGACTTATACTACCAGACAATGGGCAGTAATGTGATATGATTATAGGTGTATCATTAATTGCTGCATGATGCTCAAACTTTACAGATTGGAAAATGATATTATGAAAATTATAATTATAAACAATATCAGACTATTTAGGCAGAGTATTATACATTAAATAATAAAATTATAATGGGAATATAAAAATTTCAGTATTTGAATAAAAACAATATATGAAAATTGATCAAATAATGTACAGGTTATTTTATGTCAATAAAAAGAAGAATACTAGAAGTAAACATTAAAAATAATGTTAGGTCATACAACCAACCGGTTAAACAGGGCCAGAGGATCGCAATGTGCACAGAGTTGTACGCCAGGCATCTTTATCTTCGATATAATGATTTATGTTTTAATAAGCTTTAGATATCAAAATGCTCTTAAGAAATTATTTAAAATGCTCTTAATAAATGATTTATTGTAGAACCTAACACTGTTCCCCATAAACGTCTTCCTGGTTTGTCTTAGTCTAAAACCAGGTACTGTTAGCTTGTGTTTATTGCGAGTATGTATGTTGTGGACGTCACTTTTCTTGTTATACTGGGCAATATTTTTTCGAATGTACATAGTGTTACTAAGTATATACAAAGATGGTAGGGTAAGTATATTTATTTCCTTAAATAATTCACGAAGCGATTCACGGCAGCCTAGATTATAAATAGCTCGGACTGCTCTTTTTTGTAATAGGAAAATAGTACCAACATCAGCAGCCGAACCCCACAGTAATGTGCTATAAGACATAATACTGTGAAAGTATGCAAAGTACACCAACCTAGCTGAAGCTACATCAGTCAACTGCCTAATTTTCCTGACGGCAAATGCAGCAGAACTCAGTTTGCCTGCAAGTGCCTCTATATGAGGTCCCCATTGCAATTTAGAGTCTACTGTGATGCCCAGGAAGACAGTTGAGGGAACCGGATCTAACGCTTTCCCGTCAAGTTTCACATTTGAATTAATGTACACTTGAGGTGGAGAATTTAATACTTTTGGTTTTACGAAATTATTTATATTATTATACCTTGCATTAACAAAGATGTATTACATAAATTAAAACTGATTTTATTAACACTAATATAAATGCATACGATCTTTCCAATCATATAGAAGCAGAACAATGTACTGTAAACAAGCGTGTAAATAGTTATAGCTGGGTTCAAAATAAACTTGAATTACGGAGAATAATAGTGTAACATTACAGTACATTTTATTCGTTGTGTACTATTACACGAATAAACGTGTAATGATATATTGCTGTGACCTAGTCATGCAAATTTCACAAGAGTATTAACATTAAATAGTTTTTCATGAATTTCCTGAAACTCGTTGATATTTAGAAAAAAGTAAATACACAAGTCTACAGTTTATTTTTTTACCTATAATTCGATAATACATTATTTATACCTATTTACAATGGAATGAGCGTTATTGAAGTTTAAACGTTTTTATTTTTTCCTGAAAAGTTGTCATTTTTCTCTTACACGTTTATTCGGTGGGGCCATCGATATTATAATGTACTTCTGGAAAACATTCTAAAGCATAATATTTTAAATGATTATACATTCAAATATCACGAAAATTTAATGTACATGTTACTGTATGTACGGAGTTACATTGTTTTGCCGCTACACTTTCGATGACGTGGCGCACGGCGCAGCGATCTTTTATTATAGTTTTTACTTTGGATTTGTATTATACAAATTTCGATTTATATTGTAGGTATATATTAGGATAAAATTTGTTTTATAGTACTTATAACGAGAATATATAATATTTAAAATAAAGAATTGAGTATTGAATATTCAAGATATAAAAATATTTATATATTTTTAAAAGTATGTGTGTGTTGTACGTATGTTTGTTCGTTGTGGAATTTCTCAGTAGCAGCCCGGAGTCTGCATTTGTGCCCGGTTGATGGCAATAGGCTGCCCCCCTATTACATGGAACTTAAACATAACGGCAAAATGAGGTTGTACTATACACCTATGATCAAACCCTCGGGGAATACACACATGATGTTATGTTATGATTTTAAATGCTATGAATTTTTTTTCAGCTGAAGACGGTGGTAATACTCTAGCTGGTATCAATCTCATGGCAGTATGGTTTTGGAGAAACCATAACTTCATAGCTAAAAAACTTGCCGCAGTCAATCCTTGCTGGGACGACGACAAATTGTTTAACACGTCAAGAGATATTAATATAGCTATATCATTACAGATTTATTATTATGAATTGTTGCCAATATACTTAGGTGAGAATAGTAAAGTACAATAATAATATTTTTTATGCAGATGTGAAAGTATTTTCAGGTGGTGTTGGAGGTTGACAATATCAAAATATACACTCGGAATCCGTGTCACCAACATAAACCTTATTAACTCGGAAACTAAGAATGCTAGCTTATTTAAATAATAGTAGATTGTTGCACCGAGCGCAAAGTGAGTTATTATTGCACGAGTGTTATGTTGGTGCCCGAGAGCATGCGAGGGCACTTAATTAACACGAGTGCATTAATTACTCACTTAAGCAAGGTGCGTAATCTACTTTTCTTTCAACTACCAATCTACCTACCGTGATAAAATATCCATAAAACATGTTTTAAACTTTTCTTGCTAAATAAGAAGTAAGTATCAAAGTTTTACAATGGTACAAAATGCGCGTCATTTGTTTTTTTTTCACCAAGTCTGTTTTATTTAGCTGATTTTTATTTTCAGCCAGTATCTTTTTGATCTAATGCATACATTTTATATTAAATTTAATGGGATACATTAAACATCTGTGGTAAATTTATCTAAATAAAAAATAAAAACAGTGCAATAATGAGCACATTTCGGCACTGTTTTGGTTCTAAGCAAAAAATACGTCCTTTGTGATCAGTTTTGTAGTGATTAATGATAACATTACTACGTAGTTGAAAGAAAAAGTATTTTATACACTATTTAAGAAGTTTTATTACTTTTATTTGAGTAGTATTAAATAGTCTATAAAATATTTTTTATTTGAATAAGCTGTTCTCTGTTTCCGAGATACTATGGTTTATGTTGGTGACCCGGATTCATTGCTTCCGAGTTACCTAAGATAATAATGAGATTTAAAAAAACTGATGCAACTATTTATTTATTTGTTATTAGCCTGTACTGTCCCACTGCTGGGCAAAGGCCTCCCCCCGTTCCTTCCACTTGTCGCGATTCTGTGCAGCTTCATGCCAAACCTCAAGAAAGGCATCCAACTCATCCCGCCATCTTCCCCGCAGTCTGCCGCGACCTCGTCTCGCTGTCTCAGGGCTCCATTCTTGTGCTATATTCACAGCTCATTTGGCATACGGCAGACATGCCCTGCCCAGTCCCACTTCAGCTGGGCGGCCTTTTCAGCCACGTCTACAATTTGAGTTTTGGAGCGTAATATTGTATTTCGAACTCGATCAGTTAATTTAACACCAAGTATACTGGGCTCCATAGCCCTTATTATGATGCAATAGGTATCAATAAAGTTTTTCGTTGTTTTAATGACACTATAGTTTATTTTGCTGTATCATTGTTTTGACTAACGATCGCAGACATTTTAAATGTTGAACAATATCACAGAAAATCTCAATGTTTTAAAATAGTTTTGCTTAGCCTTTTCCCAACTACGTTGGAGTCAGCTTCCAGTCTAACCAGATATGGCTGAAGGAGCGACTGCCATCAGACCTCCGCAACCCAGACACTGGGCAATGCCGATATCCTAAGGTTAGACCGGATGTGTGATTTTCGGGCTTCTGACTACCTAACGACTGTCTTAGGTATTCGTATGATGTTTTGAAATATTATTTTAAAATTTTAGAATGGCATTTTTTATTTCAGGACTTGAGAACATGCTGAGAGATGGAGTGATAACACCTACAGGTGAATTCAAAGACGTTTATGATCCTAGAGTTCTGCCTCAGGTTTCTTTGGAATATCCTTTTATTTTGAGATGGGTGCATACTATCCAAGATGGACCTTTGAAGTATGTATTGTTTTTAATCAAAATTTTAAAGTTGTTGGTTTGGTCATGTTGAGAGAATGAGTGAACCGGTGAACGGCGATTAACGACAGGAATTTATAAGGCGGATGACAGTGGAAACGCCAGTAGAGGACGCTCTAGAAGAACATACATCGATGTTATTGGTGATGTTCTTCAAAAAGGACTGGTGCGTAGTGCTCTCAACCGGCGTGCGTGTATGACAAGATGTATGAAAGTGGACGAAGCGAAAGGAGTATGTAAGGATCGTAGCATGTGGCGTTCTGAAGTTTTTGCGGAATATTCCGATCTGTCCCCCTGGTCTGTCTCCTCGTCGGTAACAGGGGAACAGATCGAAACTTTTGATTTCTATTTGTCTCCCTAAAGAACAGCAGGGCACAGACCAGAAATAATTCGTTCGATCTGTCCGTTCATCTCGGTGACAGGGGAACAGATCGATTTTTTTTAGTCCTGATGGGCACCCTGAAGGGGACAGATCAAGGGGACAGATCGGAATATTCCGTTTTGGCCTACCCCCATAGGAGAAAGGCGTGAGTTTATGTTTGCATGTATCTTAAAGTTAATCTATGGGGATTAAGAATACAATTCCCCTCCGTGGTTAGTTAAGCGAGTCGTAAGAGGTGACAAACTGTACACCATAATCGTGGCCGAAAAATGGCAATAGGTTCGCTACTTAGGGGTAATGGGGGGGAGGGGGGGGGGGTAATACAAGAGCAAAACGCTGGTGAACAGACTCTTGTGTAATGGGAGAACACCTAATTACTTACCCCTTCAGGGATCACAGGCCTGAATGACATAGAAACGGCATAAGGCGCAGGCACGGCGTAGGTGCGTCACTTTCATGGGTGTATATTAGAATGTCCTTAAAAAAAATTTACAAATCATTGTTCTCCTTCGTTGTTAATATTAATATTAGTTTCAGATTGTTCTTATTCTTGTCTTATTGCTTAACGGCAGTGGTTTAGTTTGATTTTTCATTATTATAATTGAAGTTTGAAACATCTGCATTTAAGAACTTTAGGATGATGATAATGACGTTCTTATTTTATGTTAACATTTTTCGAATAATCACCCTCATACGTTTTTTCGTGCCGCTTCAAATCTTTTTCGTGCAAAATGTATGAAAGCTATGCGCCGGCGCCGCGTCCGCACCTTACGCCGCTTCTATGCACGCCACAGGCTCTTTACGTTCGCGTTGGTGCATCTCTTTGTGATCGTGTAACTTCTGAACGATTTGACCGATTGAGGTCTAGGATCCGATAGGTGACGAAAACAGCTAGTACGTATGAATAATACATGTTAAAGTTAAATTAGGTATGGCATATTTTTCTTCATTTGGTTCTAAAAAATTAACTAAAGATTATCATAGCTGTTAATATAAAATCGTGTGAACCTAAAATACAAGGAAAACGTTTATTAAAATAGATTAATATACGTTTATGCTGAGATTGTTATTAAAAAAAAATTCGTAGGCAGACATATATACAAAATATTATTTTTAGAAAAACATATTTTTTTCGAGGTGGAACATTATAATATGAAAAACAATTATGGAATATCTAATTGTGTCTAGTTTACTTGACCGTGGTGTAACACTTGTGTTAAACAAATAATTGTAATAAACACATTTTTCAAGGTGATGATAATAAAAACAACTAAAGATAATTGATGAGGAAAACGAACTCGCCTAACTGTGTGGAATGTGGATCGGTTAAAGACTTACACCACTTATTGATAGACTGTGTTCGGTATGAGTCTAGGAGAAATGATTTGTTTAGGGTCTTGAGGTTGAACAGACTTGAAGTAGGCACATTCCATAAAATCCTAGCTCAACCAAATGGCGAAGATGCGAAGAGTCTGTTTAGGTTCATGGCCCAGATATGACCAATGTGTATTTAGGGTAAGATGGGACTGACATACGCATTGCAATTATAAAAGTCGTGAACAAAAAAAAAAAAAAACTAAAGATGATATAAAATGTAAATGGACTGATTTGTTGTTAACATCAGGGAATGTTGATAGCTTAATAGAATAGAAATATTTGTTTACATCAAACAATAAGGTCTATTTTCACTTGCGAAAATAATCTGTTAATTTACTAATGCTATCTTTTCGATGTAGGTATTGTTGCGACATTATGCGTTCCTAGTTTAAATCGACGTCAATCTCAGCGATATTTTCAATTGCTAGGAAATATCAAAATTGATAGACAACTTTCTTGACCGACCGCTTACAGCGATTACGCACTGCAATCCGGATCCGTGAAATTAAGAATATAAAAACTCGGACCGAATTCGGATATTGCTTTGCGCACTGCATCCGATCCGAATACGTGAAAATACGAATCTAGAGTCTCAAAACTCGGACCGAATTCGGATATCGCTTACGCACTTATCCGATCTCTGATCCAAAACAATTCAGGGGCCATCTTTGGCATATCGGTAAGATTTGAATCCAAGGTAATGCGAAAGCATTCATACAAACAGTACTACGGCTACTTTGTTCCGTCAATATTTCTTCCGAATTGGAAACTCACGGATCACGGAGAGAAATCGGATGACGGAAGTCGGATCGAAATAGTTCTATGACTACTTCGGAACGTATTTTCTCGGATTCGGATCGGATGCAGTGCGTAACATGCAAAAAATAACAGGTACAGCGAAGTCTTAAATAAAATCACAGTCTAGTGCTTAGCATTACTTTAAATTATTCTAAGACTGCGAGGTAATTAGTCTTTTATTAAATCTCATCTTATACATCTAAAATTTTATGAGTAAACAATGTGGAAACTTTGGTAGATAGGTACTTTTATCCAAACGAGATTGCTTTGAATGTTTTTAAACGCGATTTGTACACATTATAAATATACAGATTCGAGTCTAGTTGCATAGAAACTTAAAAGTCTAAGGGCGTTTTCAAATTAGACGGTTGTTGTCGGACTGTAGCCGTGCCGCAGTGGTGCGGATGTCGAGCTGCAAACGGGCGGTTGTGTTTTTTGATACAGTTGACGCGGCCTGAGAGCAGTGCGTTGTCTGTACCGCTCACGCATGGCAGCAGGTCGGGCATCACACTCCCCGGGCGGAGGGTTTCCATGAGGATTTTCTGAGGATAAAAAAAAGGTCAACTCAAAGCAGCCACGGATTTTCCAGACGTTGCCCTACATTTTTTGTTTGCCTAACCTTGACCTCTGAGTTTGTTTCGGCTTTTCTTCTCAGAGCTAGTCAGATAAGAAATGCAAATATTTAATCTATCTTCTCTTGTGTCAGCACAAGCAATACGAAAATAGCTCATGCTGTGGTGAAAAGATTAGCCAGTCAGCAAGGTTGGTAGCGGGGCTGACTGCCCAGGGTGCGCCAGAGGTACTGAAGTATCGTCACTCGTGGAGGCTATTTAATCTATAAGAACGCATTCAACTATTTATTTTTCAGATTATACGACAAAGACGGCTACTACTTAAGACAAGTGCCCATTGTTAACCTCACACTAAGAACTGGTTTCATCGGAGCTGATGACAATATAGATTATTTGACTCAAGGCAGCTTTAGACAAGGAGCTGCTAAAGTCGACTACATCGCTGATCCTGATGTAAGCACTGTTTCGTACATAATTATCGAAATTAAGATTTTTTTATTAATACAAAACAAGTACCACATGACGGTTACACATCACATGCTCAACACTTAAAATAAAAAATAGAAAGAAAGGATTCCAATCGTGTTCATTGAGATGTATTATACACCGTGGGCCCGAGGTACCCGAAAGATTTTATTAACCTTCGATTCCGATGCCTAATTGGAGAAGAAAAGCTATACCTACAAGGTTAGTCATAAAGGGGGTACTAATCCAAAAAGGAGTTAAAGCACCCATGATAGTGAATAACTTTTGTTCTACAACTTTTTCCAAAAGTCAATAGTTTAAGAGAAATGGGTGATCAAAGATCTCAAAAAAAAAGCGCTTAAATCTATCTATCCCCAGTTATGATCAGCTGTGTTTACATTTTAGTTCATATTTTGAGTCATGAATTAGAAGCACCATTTTCTGAATTTGTAACTAAAGCAGGGATGAAGAATTTTCGAAAAAACTAAAATAAAAATTATTTTTCATGGAAATAAAAAGTATCGAATTTCGAAATCTTAACACTTCTTTAAAATCGTCATCAGTGATACTTTAAGTAGCTCGCGGATTAGTACCCCCTTACTGACTAACATTGTATACATATACCAGAAATGCTAATACATTACAACATTTAATACAGCGTTATTTGTTATAAGTAATCTACATTAAATTGCTGATGCTCATAATTTGCATTGTTTTTGTTAGTTCATTGTTTGAGTTGTTTTTTTCTTCTTTATTATGTGTTTTTGAAACTACAGAAACTGTTAAAATTCCTTATCAGACCGGGGCAGTTTTTAAAGGAATTTTGTTTTCAAATAATAGTTTACTAATTATGAGTTGATAAAGTGTAATGTGAGTACTTCAACGCCTAAGTGCGCTTTTTGTATAGGTTTCTTTTTGTACATTATATTTTTGAATATATATTTTTGAATATATATTTTTTAAACACTAGATGTAAATTTAGATTACTTACTTACTATACAGTAAACAAATTCGTGTAATTCCTTAAAAGTTAAACCACATGGGATATAAGCAATATAAAAGTAAAAATAACTTTTTTGACTTTATGTAATTAATCGTATATGAAACAACAGGTTAAAAAAAATAAAAAAGGTATTGTTTTCTGTATAATTTAAATGAATGCTTGGCGACTCAGCCTGCAAACAATATTATGTAAGGTATTATAATTATCTTAATTAATGATCATTCTAAATAAGGCGTTATTATAAGGTTTCTGTGTTTTTCAGATTACAGAGCAGGGTCTAGGGCCTCATCAGCATGTGTCAGACTTGATGACGAACGATTTGGCAAAGAATCGGTACTTCGGATTCCAACCTTATGTCAAATACAGAGAGTTCTGTTTCGGTAAACCTATTCGTAGTTTCGAAGATCTACATGGCATCATCGATCCTGAGGTAGGTAGTTAATAATTCAATTAATGATGCAAATAATATTCATACAGGATAACGTTACTGAAGTTAATTAGCTGGAGACCCTTCAGGTCTCGTCAATAATTGCCCGGTTACGTAGAAAGAGTCCGTTAGGAAAGTCAACAAGAAAAACTAATTTCAAAATAAGACTTTTATTGGATTAACTTAATAAAGTACCTACATTTTGCTTGCATTTAAAATTAAATGTAAAAATGTGTTATACAATTTGTAACAAAAGCCCTGTCTGATCCAATAAAGGCGTATTCCTGGTTTAACATACGTAGGTACTAGATTTTTTTTATAAAAATGTAACCCATATAAACCAAAACTTATTTGTTTTTTCGTTTTTATAATCCATGCGAAATTTAACACTGAATACGGCAAATTTTCATAAGTTGACAACAATCCCCGGGGAAAAATAATAATCTCAAATCCATTAAATGGTTACGTGTATGTTAACGCAGTATGATGCCGAATAATACTCTTAAGGATCTGACAGGGTTTTTATTACACGCTGTATACGTTTTTTATGCAAAACTCAGTTAATAAAATGTTCACAAAAGACTATCATTATATTTTTATGTTTTGTATAATTCTATAAATATAAAATCTATAAATAATCTCATAAATATGTAAAAAAGCTTCTATTTTTAAATTGAAATACCGGTGTTAGGTTATTGACATAAAATTAATATAAATTGTTGCAGCTTGAATTTTAACAAAATTCTTTAAAATTTCAGAGAATTGAGATTCTTCGAGAAGTTTATGAGAAGGTAGAAGACATTGATCTTATGGCTGGTGTTTGGGTAGAAAGACCAATAAGAGGCGGTTTTGTACCTCCAACATTCTACTGCCTAGTCATAGAACAACTCAAACGCAATATAGCTTCCGATAGGCATTGGTATGAGAGACCGGACCGACCTAACGCATTCAACTACGGTAAGTTATTATAGAAGATAATTAAAAGAAAGAAATTAAAAACTACCTAAACCGAGTTACTGGAATCCGTGGTAACAGGCTAATATTAATTAATGGAATTCAGTTTAGATTTAATTAAAATAAACATTCTAGTATTTTCAACGTTATGTGAAACAAAAGAGATTCTAACTAATAACAGTGACTAGATACCTAACATCATCATCATAATTTAGCCGAAAGACTGTGTGATTTTGAATGGTTGTATTGTTTTAGTACAATTTGACGAAATGTATTATTTTTTATTTTATTTTCTAATCTAATCTTATTTATTATGTAACACATTATTTTTTTGTTAATATTTTAACTATTTAGAAATTTAACGAATAGTTGATCACTTTTTAATGAGAATGTTGTGCATGCCTATAAGTGACGTATTTACACAGAATCGAAGACTTGTGTCACCTATTGTTATTACATTTGTAAATATGTCGTTGGTGTGCCTTGTTTAATAAATAAATAAAGACGTCCACTGCTGGACACAGGCCTCCTCCAAGCATCGCCATACTTTATGATACCTAACATAGCTTTTCTTAATTTACTTAATAAATCTTAAATGTGTTTAAACCGGCAATAATAACAGGTTTACGGTTTTTTGAACTCATCCTTTTGCTCATATTAATTGTAGATGTTGTAGTTTGACGTCAATTGCCAGTAGCTTCTTAACTAGATAATATTTTTTGTCAGTCTTATGCACTTTTTATTATTTATTTATAATTACAATTATTCTGTGAACTTTACATAAACTTGGGTAATGAATAAATTGTTGATGAATCGTTAATTTCCAGAACATAACCTGACATTTAATGGTATTATCCAAATACAGCTGTAGTAATGATATCACTTGTGCATGGTTTAGGTTATTAGTTACAGATATTTAATGTCTGGGTGATAAAGACGGATGAAAAGTATGTTACTAAGAGTGTTATGATTATGAATATAAATGTTGATGGATGGAGAGGATGGAGGAGACCAAACAAAAGATAGGGATGCTGGTGAGATGAATGAAAAGGAAGTAAATGAAAGCGGAACGGTTAGTGGGGAAGAAGAAAACAGGCAGGCAGAAGCAGAAGTTACAGATGTTTAATTGAAATTTGACGACACGTTTGGTGCAGTGGCTAAGCGATTGGCTGCTGCGCTACGGGTCGTGGGTTCGATTCCCACACGGAACAAAAATTTGTATGGCCTACAGATGGTTGTTCCGGGTCTGGGCGTTTGTTTGTGTGATTTGTGTCTGTAAACGCACCCACGATACAAGAGAAATCTTAGTGTGGGGCAACGTTTTTTTTTAAAAAAAAAAAAAAAAAAAAAATAAAATAAAAAAAAAAAAAAAAAAAAAAAAAAAAAATTAGAAAGAAACACAACCACGACATAGGATAAGCACCTCGGAAATGTTCGTGATTCTGAATTTGTACAAATGATGAGACCCAGCAATGGATTGTGGAGGCTGAATATGAATGAATGAAAAATGATAATCGGACAATCTTTGTTTGTTTGTCTTTATAATTAATAATATTACTCCGGCTTCGTCCTCTTTCAGATAGGTTCGTAAAAATTCGATTTTTATTGATTCGATTCTAATTTTCGATCTTTTTGCAGCGCAACTTTCTGAAATTAGAAAAGCCTCTGTCGCAAGACTCCTTTGTGATGTTGGAGACACAGTTGAGCGGATACAGCCCCATGCTTTCTTGAAGGCTGGATACCAGTAAGTTTGTCTTTTTATTGTCTTTTATTCAATGCTTCGGGCTCCGGTTGAAGTCACAGGCAAATGACATACTGAACTTCTATTATTAGCAAGGTAACATTTATAGCGCCATACCCATCAGAGTTGTCTGGTGTTGAAGCATGTATGTGATTTATAATATTGAGGATGTTCTACAAATTAACGTTATGTATTGGGCTATAAATGTAATACATTCTGTATGGTGACAGTTCTACAGTGTTACTTTAAAAAAGGTAGCCAATAATTTTTGCCTCTTTTGTCCACTATATGGAAGGCACTTGTTTCTAGTGTGCCCAACAGCATGGCGCTTACTTAAAGCCAATACGCCAATAATAGCCCAACTGCCAGAAAGATTGCCCTAATATATAGGTTTGTGGAGAGATACCCAGATGCTGACACATTTGCCGATACGTTTAACGTAATAAGCAAAACTGTTTTATTTTTCACCTACAAACATTTTTTTATAATATTTTTGTTTTTAATTGTGATATTTTTTTTCTGTAACTTTTGTTCTGAGAGTCTTGTTTTTTTTTTTAAATTGTAATTTAGGATGTTGTCATTAAAATAAATAAATAAATATACTCGTATCATAGGTATTTTCTCAAACGATTTCTTTACCATTAGTTACATTATGATCAATTTTAATTATTGTTTCAGGAATCAAATGTGCACCTGCGACCAAATTGACAATATTAATTATTTCGCCTGGAAAGATGAGACTTGTGATCTTCAAATGAATTACCAAAAATACGCTCAATACTAGTCTTAATATTGGTATCTCCGAAATGAGGTCTTTGATCTGAGAACCGGTCCGATTTAGAGAATATTCTAATCGATATTATTGTATTACCATTATTTGCTATTAGACCTTTAGAAAAGTGTTTGTTTCAATAAATTAAATAAGTTAAAAACATATATCATGTTGTTTATTTGTACACCTGTTACGGTAAAATATGCTTGTTTATAGTTATAAACTATTATCTTACATCTAGCTATTCATTTAAAGAAAGAAAGAAAGAAAAATGATTTATTCTGGACTCACACAGGCAGTTACAAAAACAATATTAATATTACTAGGTATGCTCACGACTCCGTCCGCGTGGAAGTTGAAAACCAATATTGTGTTGCAATAACTAAATAATGTATATGTAATGAAAATATAACGCGGTTCAGAAATGGCTAAAACGCCATTTAGTTATAATAAGTAAACGAAATCGATACATTGCACGCAATCGCAGACGCAGTCTCTAAAATGTTTTGTATAAAAACAGACAAAAATTCAATAAAATAACTTTAAAAAAAGTAAAAACCGACTTCAAAGAAATACTAAAAGGAGTAAAATAATTACCATAATATAAAATTAACAGTTTCAGAAGTCGGTGGCTTCTATTTGCTTCAGTGTAGAGTTGCACCGACTTCTGAAACTGTTAATTTTATATTATGGTAATTATTTTACTCCTTTTAGTATTTCTTTGAAGTCGGTTTTTACTTTTTTTAAAGTTATTTTTATTAAATACGTTTTAGTGTCATAAATTTAACCCCCTCCTTCATAACCCTTCTTTTTGGCTTTGACGTAGTCGGGCATAAAAAGTCCTTTCAAATGATACCTTACACGATATAATGAAAACATTTCAAAGGGGGGGAGGGGGGGACACGCACCCCCTCCTCTTTTCAAGTAGTCAGTTCCCAACAACAAATATAAACAAAGCAATATTAGTAATTTGAAAATTTGCTTTGATCCGAAGAGGAGTTCCGTTCCATATCTCTGAAGTTCATGGTCTGATCATAACAAAATTTAAATGGGACCAATCGGGAAGTTTATTCGAACAAAAAAAGATTTTTTCAAATCGGTTCATAAATGACGGAGATATGAGGTAACAAACATAAAAAATTAAAAAAAAACATAAAAAAAAAAATACAACCGAATTGAGAACCTCCTCCTTTTTGAAGTCGGTTAAAAAATGATTGAAATTGATTCTATTGGTTCACCTTAAACCAGATCCTGCTATTTTTTAAAAATATTTCCAATGAACAGACATGTCAAGTCTGCAGATCTAATATATAAATTATTTACACATGTTTTTGAAAAGAAATAATTTATGTCTTTGTGTATAATGTTAATTGTTATTAATACAGCACACATGAATGCAATAAAAGTTTTAGCAAACATTGGTGGTATTCACATTACTATAATAGCTTCTTTTGTCAGCCATAGGCAGCAAAGACTAGTATGGGTATTAGTACTACTGCAGACTACACAGCAATAGACAAAGTTGAACTAATCCATCGAATCGTTACAGATTAACACTACTGAAAAAAACTAGAACTTAGTGATAAATATTAATTTACGGGTTAGTAAACCTATAAACTTAATGGTTATATCCATTACCATATTGACATCATCAAGAACCAGTTTCCTTAATTCCGCATCATAGAAAATCTGATCATTTTTTTGTAACACTTCGATTAGTACATACGTCAAGATGTTGTATCTTATATTGTTTGTTGGTGTGCTATGTGATGTGAATGCTGCGTTGTTCTACGATTCGTATCGTGGTGTTCCAATCAGCGTCGATCAAGTTAAACGCCATGATAAGTCCAATACGACATTGTAAGTTTCTGTTTCATTTACATTAATTTTCTTTTTTTTCATTTCTACTAAGTTATCAATATTTTTTGGATTGCAATTTCTTTAATGAATTTATATTTATTTTTTAATTTGTTCTTTTGGCACCTTCACAATTTTGAATAGCTACTTGATGCGTTATTCTGGTCCAGTTTTATATTTCAGTTTTTTTGATAATCTTTGTATACAAGGTTAGTCAGAAAGGGGGTACTAATCCGAAAGGGGGTTAGAGTACCTATGATATTGAATAGCTTTTGTTCTACAACTTTTCCCAAAAGTCAATAGTTTAAGAGAAATAGGTGATCAAAGATCTCAAAAAAAAAAACTCTAAAATCTATCTATCCCCAGTTATGGTCAGCTGTGTTTACATTTTAGGTCCTCTTTGGGGTCATGAATTAGAAGCACCATTTTCTGAATTTGTAACTAAAGCAGGGATGAAGAATTTTTGACAAAACTAAAATAAAAATCATTTTATTTGGAAAAAAAAATATCGAATTTTGAAATTTTAACACTTGCTTTCAAACAGTCATCAGCGATACTATAAGTGGGCTTCGGATTAGTACCTCCTTTCCGACTAACCTTGTACCTATATCCCATTTTATGCGTTCTCCAGAAATAAACAATCATGGTTAGCCTTTCACATTTATGGAAGATGATTTATTACTACATTAGTCATACGGCTATGACACTGGATGTTTATAGATTATCGTAGCTATCTTGTAACTAAAAAAATATATTTAGCATGATTTTTAAATTTATGTTCTTATTCAACTTTAGCTGGTGCGTCAATGAGATCGAGCCTTGTGATCCCCTCGAAGGGAGACGAGTGGATGGCTCCTGCAACAATTTACGAAACCCTTCCAGAGGAGCGAGCCACACTCCCTTCGTCAGAGTATTGCCACCGATTTATGACAAAAGTAAGAATATTTTATTTAATTACTCATTTAATTTAGAATGCTTTCCGGTAAAAGATATATTTTTGTGTAATTAATAACACAAAAATATATCATTATTATATTTCGTTGCCACGCATCAATGAATGGAAATACAGGGACACAGCTGGCGGCCGCGACAAACTAAACTGACTGAATTTTTTTTTTGTATCTTACAAAATCTTGCAGAATTAATCTGTGTCACGAATATCGATCACAAAGTTTCAAAGAATTACCCGAATTAGAATACACCCTGTATACAACGTTATTTTTAGTATATCTGAATATGTGTTTTTTTTTAATAAATCTCCAAGTTACACCGTAGTTTATGTCGCGTTAAGTTCCCTAGTAAAGTGTGAAATGCCTGAGATGGGCTATGCAGGGGTTGTCTAATACACGGAAACTGACCGAGCGGACCATCTCAAGCCTCAAGGTGTCTATTCCCGTCAACTGTTATGGGTAGAAACCTATTGAAATAAAATTGAAATTAAAGAAAAAAAAAATGTGGTGTAAAAATATGTCAATCGATTCTCCTTGTAATTCTGAACAAACTAGTTTCAGGTTTAGTATATACTAAAACTAAGCTTGTATATTGAATACCTATAAGGAACATCCTAACGTGTAATAAAACATACGTACACGAGTACGTACGATAAAAACCACTTTACTTTTCAAAGAATTTTCAGTTTAATGGGACATTCCTTTCACAGATTTCGAGCCCAAGAAAGCAGCATCAGGCAATGATATGCCTCTTGCTCGGTTCTTAAGAACTCGTCTTATATCCGTTGGTAAAGTTCCTAGCCAGATGTTGACGCAGTTAGCTACACACAAATTTGCCTTCATGACTGGTGATGTCGTTTCCCTACATGATACAAGTAAGATATTAATTGATGATCCATCCTAATAATTTATTAATTTCATATCTGCTTTTGGCCTTGAGTAAACTAGCCCTATAGATTATTTTTATTACAAGCTAGTGCTACCAAATAAATAAAATTGTATGCCAATCAAGCAGTAGATTGCAGAGAATAATGGACAAAATTCTGAAACCGAATATTATCTTTCCAGTAAACTACATAGCATGGAGGCCATATTGCTGTGCCGCAAAAGGCAAAACGGATCCTTATTGTGTCCCGAACAAGATACCTGAAGATGACCCTGTCCACCGCTTCTCCGGTATTCGCTGTTTAAACATGACCAGACCTGAATCTTTCCAAAGTATTGGATGTGTACCAAAGGGTACGACTCCAGATAGGGTAAGCAATGTTTCATTACTTGAATCCAACGATTTTACATTTTGTTATTTACCGATTTTTTTATTAACGCACTAGCAGTGCCCGCGACTCCGTCCGCGTGGAAGTCGAAAAACAACACTGTGTCGCAGCAACTAAATAATGTATATGTACTCAATTTATTACAATACTAGCTTTTGCTCGCGGCTTCGCTCCCGTTAATTTACGGATCCCTAATTTTTTGATCCCAAAATATAGCCTATAGCACTCAGGGATAACGTAGCTTCCTATTGGTGAAAGAATTTTTGAAATCGGATGAGTAATTTCGGAGATTACCTCCTACATACAAACAAACAAACAAACAAACAAACAAATTCTACCTCTTTATAATATTAGTATAGATATAGATAATAGACAAAAGTGGCCCACTAGGGCACTAATATCTTTTGAACCATTTCTTCAAGTAGAGTTTCAGCTCATCTTGATTGACCGTTAAGATTCATAAAACATAATATTTCTACACATACCTTTGCTAAAATGGATTATAATTGTATATAAGTGGCCCACCAGGGCACTAATATCTTTTGAACCATTTCTTCAAATAGAGTTTCAGCTCATCTTGATTGACCGTTAAGATTCATAAAACATAATATTTCTACACATACCTTTGCTAAAATGGATTATAATTGTATATTGATATTTATTGTGAACTAGCTGTGCCCGGCATGCGTTGCAATGCACTTTTTCCTACTTAATACCTACCTACTACCTACCTACCTACTACCTACCTACTACCTACCTACTACCTACCTACTACCTACCTACTACCTACCTACTACCTACCTACTACCTACCTACTACCTACCTACTACCTACCTACCTACTACCTACCTACTACCTACCTACTACCTACCTACTACCTACCTACTACCTACCTACTACCTACCTACTACCTACCTACTACCTACCTACTACCTACCTACTACCTACCTACTACCTACCTACTACCTACCTACTACCTACCTACTACCTACCTACTACCTACCTACTACCTACCTACTACCTACCTACTACCTACCTACTACCTACCTACTACCTACCTACTACCTACCTACTACCTACCTACTACCTACCTACTACCTACCTACTACCTACCTACTACCTACCTACTACCTACCTACTACCTACCTACTACCTACCTACTACCTACCTACTACCTACCTACTACCTACCTACTACCTACCTACTACCTACCTACTACCTACCTACTACCTACCTACTACCTACCTACTACCTACCTACTACCTACCTACTACCTACCTACTACCTACCTACTACCTACCTACTACCTACCTACTACCTACCTACTACCTACCTACTACCTACCTACTACCTACCTACTACCTACCTACTACCTACCTACTACCTACCTACTACCTACCTACTACCTACCTACTACCTACCTACTACCTACCTACTACCTACCTACTACCTACCTACTACCTACCTACTACCTACCTACTACCTACCTACTACCTACCTACTACCTACCTACTACCTACCTACTACCTACCTACTACCTACCTACTACCTACCTACTACCTACCTACTACCTACCTACTACCTACCTACTACCTACCTACTACCTACCTACTACCTACCTACTACCTACCTACTACCTACCTACTACCTACCTACTACCTACCTACTACCTACCTACTACCTACCTACTACCTACCTACTACCTACCTACTACCTACCTACTACCTACCTACTACCTACCTACTACCTATCTACTACCTACCTACTACCTACCACCTACCTACAAATATCAAAATTTTCTTTCATAAGAACCTTCTCCTGACAATTACGAACAAAACAAAAAAAAAATTAGCGAAATCGGTCCAGCCGTTCACGCGTGATGCGATGACCAAGGGAAATAGCGATTCATTTTTATATATATAGATTAATATGTTACACGTTGTTTACATATTTATAGCTACCGATTGACTGTTATAATTTTATTTCACTACACATAATTATAGTTAGAACGGTTATAGATAAAAAATAAACCGTTACCATTTATTAAATAAACCATGGCATTGACAGGCTTTTTATAATATTGACAACAATGACCAAAATAAAAAATTGAATACAAAAAGTTAATTTGAAAACTGAGATTCGAACGCAGAACATGTAGGGCCACCGATCTCTCACTACAGTATTCTGCTACGCTGATTTCTGACAAATTCTCTGAAATTAGATGATATTCTTAGGAAACATCTGCCCAGTCCTCATTGTATGTAGCGTGATAATACGATCGAACGATTCGACGAGACGTTTGGTGCAGTGGCTAAGCGATTGGCTTCTGCGCTACGGGTCGTGGGTTCGATTCCCACACGGAACAAAAATTTGTATGGCCCACAGATGGTTGTTTCGGGTCTGGGCGTTTGTTTGTGAGATTTGTGTCTGTAAACGCACCCACGATACAAGAGAAATCTTAGAGTGGGGCAACGTTTTAAAAAAAAAAAACATATCTCACGTATTAAGCTTATCGTGGATAATACTTATCCAACGTATTAAGCTTATACCTCGCAGTATGTGGGAATAATGTTCCGCTGCTTAGCTCCTATGAGCAATAGCGTGATGGTATATATAACAGCAAAAGCGCAGCTCTTTATGCAACACATCAAAATCCATCAACGAAATTTTACGTGATTTTACATCGCAGTATGTGGAAATAATGTTCAACTGCTCGGCTCCTATGAACAATAGCGTGATTGTGTATGTACCAGCAAAATTGTCGCTCTTTACGCAACACATCAGCGAAAGTCTCATCAAAATCCATCCACAGGATCTTAGTGATGCCCGGACAGACAGACAGACAAACAGACAGACAGACAGACAATAATTCCAAAAAAAAATATTTTCGTTTCTGTATCGATAGTATAGTACCCCCCAATCGAAATTTTGGAAAAATATTTAATGTACAGCAAGAGTGCACTTTGAGTTTTATTAATAGTATAGATTATAGATAATGTTTGTCTATCGGAAGTAAGTTGCTGTGATCAAAATCAGTTTTACCTCAGTTTGGAAATTTTAAATTTTGATTTTTTTCTTTCTTATTAATAACTCCACCTTTCACCCACAACATGTATGACCCACCTTCTGGCAATACCGTTAATTTTGTTTTAAAACGAGTGGTTGTTGTCTATTTGAACCAACGAACACTTTTGTGTTCTCTTTATAGAGACCATACATCTCTCAGTGAATGCTGAGCTTCCTTATTTTTTTCAGATCGTTTCATCAACACCTCTACTGGATCTATCCGTTATATACGGAAACTTTTTGAAAAACTTACAAGAAAAAGGAAGACTGTTTGAAGGGGGACTGTTAAAGTATGAAGTAGAAGAAGGAAGAATTTGGCCACCCAGTTCTAGGACATCAGCCAACGTTTGCTTCTTGAACCAACGACCCTATGAGAACAGATGTCATGATATGCGTAAGTACTGTTCTGGATTTTCATAGTATTTTATTCTTTAAGAAGTAATTGTTATTTTTAAAAGTAACCGGATTCGCATGTGATGGTGCATCAGTTATAAGCTATTTATTTATAGGTTGTGGTAGGTAGGTTCCGACTGTAAAAGTGATCGTAATTATGTAAATAATTATGGTTTTAAAATGACACCAAGGATAACAAAAAAATAATTGGTACCATCATAATTGCTTATTTTTTGTAGTGTAATTAAAAAAAATGCTAATAATCACGGAAAAATAGAGGCAGCACATTTTCTAATAATGATTTATTAGATGAAAGACTTTTCAATTATAACAAATCGAATTATTATAATTGCTTATCAAGGCAAGTTTAAAATCACTAACAAAATTACGTTGATATATGCACTTAGTTCATTTTGCTTAAATTGGAAAATAGAATATGCTATTATGTAAATTAGATGATCATTAAATTGCATGTCGTAAATTAGCATTGCTATTTTTAGTTTCGGGGTGCGTGAAAAGAGCCTCCAAGAGTGACGATACTTAAGTACGTCCGGCGCACCCTGGGCAGTCAGCCCCGCTACCATCCCTGCTGACTGGCTAATCTTTTCACCACGGTATGAGCTATTCAAGTATAGTTCGTGCCGACACTATAGAAGAAGATTTTTAGTTTATGCGGTCAATGTATTGGCTTATAAATATGATATCAAAGCTAGACTCTCGTAACGGACTCAACGTTTATATTTGTATTACAGAATGAGAAATTCTTCGCATAAAAATCAATAACTGATAATGGTTAAATCTTAAATCTTAATGTAAACATTTATTTACAGCGGAGGACGGTGCTAACACCTTAGCTGGTATCAACCTCGTGGCTATTTGGTACTGGAGGAACCACAATTTCATTGCCACGGAGTTGTCGAAGGTCAACCCTTGCTGGGACGACGACAAACTATTTGAAGTAGCTAGAGATATAAATATTGCTACTGCTCTCCAGATCTATTATTATGAGTTAATGCCAACATTTTTGGGTAAGAAAATCTTTTCACATTACTGGTTTACTTTAGGAAAATACAATTTGTAAAGCATATTATCGTCTCTAAAAGAACTTGGAGTATTATGTTCGCAGACAAATTTGCATAAATCTCAAGAATAGTCAAACAATGAATATTTAAATGTATAAATACCGCTCTTTGGGTTCAACGACATGCTGATCGCTGACAACAACATAAAGATAAAATATTAATTGTTGTGAAAGTATAACGATTAGCTAAAGTATAAAATCTCGGAGACAAAAAATCTCTATTTATTTTTTGGAACAACTTGATTCTATTGCAGGGTATAACAATTTAGTAAAAGATGCAGTAATTACTCCAACTGGTGGATTCAGAGATATCTATAATGAAAAAGTTCTTCCTCAAGTGTCTTTGGAGTATCCATTTGTATTGAGATGGATGCATACTGTTCAGGAAGGTTCTTTAAAGTAAGTATAAGACTAAAGATTTTAGAAACTAATATCAATATATTATTATAATTGATGCAATTCTTTGTATATGTGTGTCTTATCGTGTATTTGTTTATAAGGACACGGTTTATGTTCATAATCTTTGTTGCATATATCGACATCTTCGTAGATGTCAGAAATGTTAATCAGATGTTTAAAATAAGCTAGCATTTTAGAACTCTCAACAGCGGCATAGATCATTGCAGTCTTTATCTACCGTGTCTATCTTTGCAGAATGTACGATCAAGATGGCTATTACCTGAAACAGTACCCTATTGTAAACCTCACATTGAGGACTGGTTACCTTGCCGTTGACAACAACATTGACTACATGACTCAGGGTTGCTTTAGACAAGGAAGCGCCAAAATTGACTATATTGCTGATCCTGATGTAAGTACGGTTAATGAAACTGAATTCTAAAATCTGAACTTCTTCTTATTCGTCATCATCATTCAGCCAAAAGACATCCAGTGCTAGGCATAGGCCTCTCCCAAGCATTGCCACATCTGCCGATCCTGTGTTTCTTGCATCCAGCGGATTCCCGTAACTTTCACCAGGTCATCGTTCACCGTGTGGGGGCCTATCCACCCTGTACCTTCCGGTACGCGGTCGCTACTCCAGAACCTTTCGACCCCGTTCGGCGAGCGATGTGTTAAGTTGGGTAATTCTTCGGACCATGTCAGTTACCCAGATTCTCCTGCGGATCTTATCATCTTTGATATGATCACGTCGGGAAACTTCCTATTGTGAAATATGAATTTCATTGATTTTTAATATTAATTTTAGATAACAGAACAAGGTCTAGGACCTCATCAAAAGGTTTCAGACGTGATGACCAACGATATGGCCAAGAACCGGTACTTTGGTTTCCAACCTTACATCAAATACAGGGAGGTGTGTTTTGGGAAGCCGGTCCGCACGTTTGAGGATCTTTGTGAATTTATAGACCCTGAGGTAAGTAGTTCTTTGAAATAAGTCTAAGAAGTATCAATTTTTTTCTTGCCCCTTGTGTGTGTTTTAGAATATAAAGGGATTGGGATTTTGTCATTAATATTAAACAGTGTTTATCCGAATTTGTGTAATCCCTAAAACCTCGTGATTTACCTACTCATGACACAAATTGATTCTGCATGCGATTTTTTCAGGTACATATTTTTTTTCAATATTATAGTCGCTTTTTCTTTTGAAGAGTCATTTTTATTTATATTAGCGCCCGGAGTTAACTGAATGCGCAGAGCGCTATTGTGCTAGATGTAGCCGCCAGCTGCGACGTGATTCTATTCATTTATGCGTAGCATTGAAATGTTCCATCACATAATTATTTTCCATTTTTTTTATTTAACCCTCATCTGGTTGTTTATACAAGACAACTTAACACTATCACAAGAAAAAAAGTTTTCTTTTTTTAGTCAAACAATCCCTTAATTTATTTACCTGTACCAGTATTAATGAGATCATGTTGTTATAAGGAATTACACGAATTTGTTTTCACCTTTGAATTCAACTATGTATAATACAATTTGAAACATTAAGCCTAATTACTTCTATCCAACATTCCAGAGAGTAGAAATCCTAAGAGATCTTTATGAAACAGTGGAAGACATTGACTTAATGGCCGGGATATGGGTAGAGAAGCATATAAACGGCGGAGTTGTGCCACCAACGTTCTACTGCCTTGTGATAGACCAGCTGAGACGAAATGTGGTATCTGATAGACATTGGTATGAAAGACCAAATCGTCCGAATGCATTCACTGCACGTAAGTAGAAAAAGAACATGACCCACCTTTTGTCTTGCGCCGCATGCCCTGTCACCTGCACACGTGAGGACCTAATAACTGCGTCAGCGGTTGATGTTGCCGTGGTTGAATTTTGGTCCAAACAAAAAATTTGACAAAATTATATTATTTTGTACTTAGTATTTACGTATACAAGGTGTAAAAAGACCCAGAAATCTACGCACTCTGTACATCAAACTAAATTACATTGACCAAAAATAATTGCTGGGAAACGACTTTTATTTTTTGGCATGAAAAAAAAACGCTTTTTTTTGTAGCGCGCAAATTATGGTTGTGGCGATACCGCGCGTTTGCATGCGTGCAGCGGCCACACAGCCGAGCCAAGGCGGTCATGTGCGTTTGATATTCATTGCGTTTTTTGTAACTTCAAATGCGTAATTTGTTAGGAAAAATTGAAATTTTTGACAATGTTTGTATGGAAGAAAGTTTAGTATTATGACTTGGAAATCGATTTTGGAAAAAACTAAAAAAAAAAAATGTGTACTTTGACCTTCAATATCTCCAAAACAAATGATTTCCCAGGTATGGTTTGTTCGAAAAAAATGATCTCAATGATGGGTAGAATACGTGGTTTTCGTTATCGTTAAGGGTCTTTTTACACCAGATATATTTGCCATCGATACGCCTCGATACGCTAAGAAGAAGAAGTAGAAAAAAACATTACAAGTTTTTTTTTTTATTATTATTTTATTTGCCTGTTCTTTGTGAAGTTATCTGAAGTTGAGGGGCTCGTGGCTAACTAACAACCGCGCAGATCATATGATTTGCAAGGTTAAGCTACGCGTGCCGCGGTCAGTCCGTGGATGGGTGGCCGTTCGTTACACATCGAGACCCCTCCGTGCCTCGGACCATCGGTACCGGGTGTCATGCGACCTATGACAGTCGTTACGGGTGGACAGAAATCCGAAAGTTTGACAACCGGTCTAACCTTAGTCGGCATTGCTCAGTAAATGGGTTGCGGGGGTCTGATGGCAGTTCATCATCATCTGCCTAGCCTTTTCCCAACTAAGTTGGGGTCGGCTTCCAGTCGAACCGGATGCAGCTGAATATCAGTATTTTACATGGAGCGACTGCCTATCAGACCTCCACAACCCAGTAACTGGGTAATACGATACTCTTGGTAAGACTGGTTGTCAGACTTTCTGGCTTCTGACCAACAGTAACGACTGTCAAAGATCTACAAATGACAGCCGGGACCAACGGCTTTACGTGCTTTCCGAGGCACGGAGGAAACTCGCTATGGTAAATGGTCACCCATCCACAGACCAACCTCGGCAAGCGTGGCTTAACCCGGAAGATCGGTCTATGCGGCTGTAATTATTTAATCACGAGCTCCTCCACATACATTATAATTTAAAGAGAATTTCACCTTTCATACATGTGTTTATTGTGATGCGTGAAACACGCACGAAAAGGTGAACTGCGAGCGTCACGCATGCGGGTGACGCACGCATGCGGACACGAACCCGCATGCCAAGAAAAAGGTAATGGAAGGAAAATTTTGATTTAATTACTAATATTGATTTTTTTTCACAGAACAACTAGCTGAAATAAGAAAAGCTAGTATTGCAAGACTTCTGTGCGATGTTGGAGATACCGTCACGAGAATTCAACCACGTGCTTTCTTAAAAGCTGGAATTAAGTAAGCTTTAGAATCAATAATATTTAGTATTAAAAATAGTAGTCTTTCTGAATCATATAATATTACGTCTCTGGACTGGTCTTAGACTAGTAAAAGCTGGAATTAAGTAAGCTTTAGAACCGATGGTTTTTTTTTATTATATTAAAAATAGTAGTCTTTTTGAGTCATGAAATATTACGTCTCTGGAGGAGTCCTGTTATTACATGACACCATTTCTGCACAACTGACGTAAAAGGCATGCGATGATAATAATAATAATTTTGATTTATTTTTACATCTCAATATTAAAAAATTATTGACAAAATACAATAAAGTCTAGTGTTAAAAAAAAAGCTGTAATTAGGCTATATTATTATTGTATTTTGTAATTTATTTTTTAACATTGTGGTGAAGAAATAAATTACAAAATTGCCTAATTATTATTACAGCAATATAAATATTTGATTACTAATCCGCGATCGTTAATTATAAATTACACTAAAAATCGACACTCTTTTCGCAAATAATTATTTATTTTTTCGTTCTCTAGCAACAAAATTGGCAGCTGCATCCACATACCGAAAATAAACTACGGAGCATGGAAGGACCTAACCTGCAAACAGCCTATATACTGGAACCAATATAGTTAAGGCGAGCGTACTACGACAGAAGTGTTTTAAATGCGTTTTATTTGCAAATTGTAGAGACGCATATTTTGAAAAAAATATATACAAGGTGTAATATAAATAACGCACAACCTCTTAAGAGCGTGTACGCCGTACGGCATTTCATACAAATTTTCAAGTCTTTGTGTTTCGTAATGACTGAACCGATTTTGATGAAACTTCACACACAAAAGCAAGATATTTAAGTCTAAAAAGTTACTAGAAAATATTTTCGAAATGTCTTACTTAAAAAAAGGTAATTGGAAATTTCTGTTTGTATGGACAATTTAAAATCGGTCTAATTTAACTGTAACACTATTTTTCGAAAATGTTTTCTACTAACTTTTTAGTCCTATGTATTGTGCTGATGGGTATGAAGTTTCATTAAAATCGGTTCAGTCATATCGAAAAATAAGGACTTGAAAATTTGTATGAAATGCCGAACGACGTAAACGCTCTTAAGTGGTCACTGTACTCATCATTATGAGCAACTATTACTATGGGACCAAAGAAAAAATAGCGAAAAAAAAAACAGCTGTTCCTTACATTTTTACGAGTTATGCTCTCAATCACCGTAATTACAGACACAATAGATAAGACAGTTAAATGTCGTCTTGGGACGACGGGCGGTACGCAACCGGTCAATGTAGGGAACAGCCGTTTTTTTTGCGATTTTTGTTTTGATCCCATAGTAAAAGTTGTTCATAATGATGAGTACAGTGACCCGTTAAGAGGTTGTACACTTATTTATGTTACATCTTGTATATACAAGGTGTTGCGAAACTCAACTTCAATTCGGGAACAAATGATAGCAAAAACAGCTTTTAATTGTTCAGAAAAAAATACATTTTCTAGTTTCAAAGTAACCATAATTTTGATGACGAAATGTTACCTAATAAATGTAACTATTAAATGTATTTTTTGCAAAAAAGTATACAATTTTATTTGTTCCCGGCATGGCGTTGAATATCGGGACACCCTGTATTATGTTACTTGTCAGCTGTTTACTACACGACGTTTGTCAGTTCGTCTATTTTTAACCTAAATTATAAATGTTATTGCTAGTTCAATTTGCTTTTAGATAATGAAAAATATATGAAAATAATTAAATATGTCGGCCGCCATAATTTCAGTAATTAAAAATGTATTCACACAAATAAAAAATCGTATACGACAAACATTCCAATGAGATATTTTGCAGTCGGAAACGATCGCCTTAAGATTATTTATTGTGATATTTCTGCTATAATATATTACAAATATATAATATATTATAATTATTTTACAATTATAATTTGAGGTGTTTGACCTATAACCGGTCGCCATTAGCAAAACGACCGAGATATTGACCACAAGATAGTGATTGTTGCTATTAATAGACGAAATATATTTTTTTAAACGTCGATTTTATTTTATTTTTGTTTATTTATGATAATTAATATTATATACCAGAGCCCTAAACTTTAAAATCAGCAGTAAATGAAGCGTTTGCAAAAGCTGATCATGCTTTTGAAAAAGTGAGTTGCTCGATCTGGCATTTCTAATTTATCTTTTTTTTGTTTATGTCAACCTACTAAGTAAGTTTTTTTTTCTAATAGGTGTTTCTTTGCTTTTTAATCTTTTTTTTATTTAATTAAAATTCTAATTGTCAACTTTAATAATATACTAGTTTAACCTTAATAATATTATATAATTTTAACTTTGAGTGCTATTTCCATTTAAAATTATATAATTTAGCAATCATATACTGTTTGTTTGTTTTTTATTTCATGATGTGGTCTCCTATAATTGAGGGAGCACATGGATTTTTGTTCTTGTCCCTTATAATATAGCATGAAGGTATATTCTTTGTTGGAAATTCTAATAAAATAAAATAAAAAAATAAAACCTATACCCCCTCACTACAAAAGATGGTCTAAGAAAAACCTAGGTTTTAAAATAGCCCCGTCTCTTTTTGTTGTATGACATAAGAAAGTGATGGGTATATTTTAAACCCGGGTTTACCTTACTTTTGGTTTAAACCATATTTTGTATTATGTGGGTTACTGTTCCACTACTGAGCAAAGGTCTGTCCCAAGTTCTTGTAATTTATATTGCTCTATTAAAATTATATAATTAAAATGAATAAAAATAACTCACAAAATTGTATTAATTATTTTTCCTTTAGACAGTATCTGACTTAAAATTTTACATTGAACTGCTCCTGCGCACTTTGTTATTCTGTTGACCAATACAGATCAATGTCTTCGATTTTTATTTCTTTAAAAGACATTTTTTCTAGAAAAGCTACAGAAACTAAAGAATTACAAAATTAGGTTCCACCGAGATTTGAACTCGGATCGCTGGATTCAAAGTCCAGAGTGCTAACCATTACACCATGGAACCGGTTGCTATGAGACGCGAAATAGCGCTTCCCTTTCACTACAACTTGTGCCGTGACGTCACTATTAGAATGTTTTATTACTCTCGCTACGTCTCAAGTTTGGATGGTGTACTTTAGTGTGTGGATCCTACTACTATAATTACTCGTATCATACTTACTTTCATTGAGTAACACAAAACTATTTCCTTACACACGACATTATTTCCGATGATAGCGTGGTATAATATAACTGCCGTATGAGCAATAAAAGAAGTAAGTGATTTTTAAAATAATGTGCTGTATACAAGATGTAACATAAACAAGTGTACAACCTCTTAAGGGATCATTGTACTCATCATTATGAATGACTTTTACTATGGGACCAAACAAGAAATCGCGAAAAAAAAACAGCTGTTCCCTACATTTTGACGAGTTATGCAAACATTAAACCAGAAACGGACATAGGGTTATGTTCGTTTCTGTACACCTGACAACGTATATGCAAAATTTTAGGTGTAACAAACAAACAAACTTACTTTCGCATTTATAATATTAATTAGGATTAGGAAGTTAGGATAACTGAATTTTTGCGTTCCTGAAACATTTTGTATTTGTAATGAATACATCATAATTATAAGCTGAATATGGTCCTCCGCATCAAAATGAGTCCTTAATATTATTTGCCACAACACGAATAGTGAGTAAAACACATAGGATCAGTCCAGGCTCTGAAGTCAATATTTGGAATGTTGCGACATTTCACCAAAGGATTTCTGCAAGCAAAAAGAAAAATAAAAGATGTTCATGTAAGGTCTATCTATTCATACACGAAATATTTTAAGGGATACATCTATAGGTGGTCAAGAAGCCAAATAAAGTGAAAAAAATTGTTTTTTGATGGGTATGTTTTATTTTACGTAATTATTATAATTGTAATTATAGAGACATTTTGCATACATTTGAAAAAAAATTGCCCGCTTCATTGACAATAAATACTACGTAGAAACTAGCGTAATGGATGTTGAAAATAGTAATGAGCCAGTATTTTTATCAAGTAAATTTAAATTATTTAATTTAAAAAAAATGCTTAGTTTTTATTTTATTTTTATGGCTTCTTTACCACCTGTAGATGTATCCCTTAAAATATTTCGTGTATAAATAGATAGACCTTATATACACAAGTCTTTTTTAAGAATTAGGAGTAGAAGACGCTAGTTGTTCTTCTCATTGTTCGTACAAAATAGCTGATCATAATGAGAGAGAATGAAAGGATCGGTGGCCAAGACAAGACACTAATAAAAAAAACCGGCCAAGTGCGAGTCGGGCTCGCGCACGATGGGCTTCGTACCATTATCTATAAAAACAGCAAAAAAATCACGTTTGTTGTATGGGAGCCCCCCGAACTATTTATTTTATTCTGTTTTTTAGTATTTTTTGTTATAGCGGCAACAGAAATACATCATCTGTGAAAATTTCAACTATCTAACTATCACGGTTCATGAGATACCTACCTACAGCCTGTTGACAGACGGACAGACGACGGACAGCGGAGTCTTAGTAATAGGATTCCCTACCCAAAGGTTTTACCCTTTCTGTAGGGAACCCTAAAAAAATAAAAAAATACTGCCTCCATGTTCTAGTAGTCGCAAGCGCAACTGCTGAGCGTGAGGTTCTGGATTCGATCCCAGGTAGAATAAAGTGTTATTAGGTTTATCCGTGAGGAATTTCCCGGTAGTGGAATCTGGATTTGTGCCATCTAGTACTTAGGATTTAAACATGTATGAAGATGTACTAATACTGTTAAAGAAATTAGAAAGCGTTTTTCTTACTTAGGACTAATGTTGCGAAAGGCCGATTTCTGAACTTCAGTGACACTATCACCGACATTGCACAGTAGCAGCGCTAGACTTGCCTTTCTGATCTGTTGTAGTTGATCTAGAATGTAAATCAAAAACGTATTCAGTTGAGAAATAGCCCTCAAACCATCAGAAGGTTGCATTATATTACTTTCTTTTATTATTCATTATTTTCTTATATACCAACATTTTTCCATATACAACATGACTGGTTAGTCATTTTAGATCCGAAAACCGTGAACTTTTTTCATCATTTTATATAATATAGTATGGGATAAACAATTTTATTAACATACATTTAAGTTCAATGCTACTAACACATTATGGACATACAATATCTGATAACAATGATTTTAATTGTATAATTAATTAATTATTAATACATATAATTAATGTGATTGGAATTAATGCATATAATATGTCATATTAACATAGTTTTTTGTAAATCGCTACTAACATTATGGATCTTGGTTATCTGAATAAATGAATTTAATTAATTAATAAACAAGGGATACAGGACCAAAAAAAACTGCTGTTCCATACAACTAATTCAGACTTTGTCCGACCGTAAAAGTTGTACAGAATGATGCGCAACAAACAACTCATCTGTACATACAGCATGAGTAACTAGTCACTTCAAATCTTTGGCCTGCAGTAGTACGTACTAAAGAAAGGGACTTCTTCTCTTCTCTCGTGTCAGCACGAGCTATACGAAAATAGCTCATGCTGTGGTGAAAAGATTGGCCAGTCAGCACGGTTGGTAGCGTGGCTGACTGTCCAGGGTGCGCCGGACGTACTTAAATATCGTCGCTCGTGAAGGATTTTTTCATGCACCTCGAGAAAGGGACTCAGTAGATCTAAGTATATATAAATCGAAGGGCTCAATAGTAACTGTGCGGATAGTATGATCTGCGGAAGCTGCGCTGGCCACGATCAGACCCTAGATGGGTGACCTTTCGTAAAATATTGAAACCCCTCTTTTCTACATAGTTGGGTAAAGACTAGGAGGAAGGAATGAAGAAGATCTGAATAAAATTGTACTTACTCCTCGTGAACGCGTGCGGCCTGTTAGGTCTTTCGTACCAATGCCTATCTGCTTTAATAGCCTTTAATATGTTATCATTTAGCAAGCAAGCTACTGTCCGAGGTATCTTGCCTCTCTTTACGAGCTTTTCAACCCAGACACCAGCCATTAGGTCGATGTCACGTACGTGAGCGTACACTTTCCTTAGTTCATAGATTTTCTGAAAATACAAAGCCTGGCTATACAACTTGAAATGATAATTTATTTATTTATGATACCTATGAAATTTTATGTGAGCTAAGTGTATATCTTTTTGTATTTATATGGTTCTTTGTGTCTATACAGGGTGGAAACGTTAAGTGTCAACAGGCGATTATTCCATCAGTTTAGGAAATATTTCAAAACTTATGGCTATTATCAAAACTAGGCTGCCTAGTAATTAAAATAACAATTTTTTTTTGGAAAAATAACTGCCATATATCGAGAATTTTGATTTTACCTACTTCCGTACATTTAGTATGACATTTTTGTTCATGAGATATTCAAGAAGCTTGTAATTTTTTTGCATTTCAGTTTAGAGGTAATGAATCCATAAAAAAAATGGATAATATTCCTTTCTTGTACCCTGTTGACAAAGTCGGCAACATTTTTTATTTAAACTTTTAATCAATTGAACTGGCTGAAACCGAAAACTAACAAGTTACTGAAAACAAACTAAGTACAGTGTAAAGCTTTGTGTTCCCAATTAAAAAAAAATGTTGTTCTTGTGTTTTTTTTTTTATTAAATTAATAAAAAAATACACCTAATGGCTATTCCATTAAAGCGTAGGCAGAGGAGTTCTGTTATACAGCCACAAGTTCGTCATGACGGTATTTAGCGCCATGTAATAGGAACATTGTCATTGAACTATTTGTATTTTTATTAGTAAACAAACTGGTTGCAATATTATTATTATTTATTAGACATGAAAATTATAGGCTATCCCATTACATAGGCAATCTAGAACTACAAAATCTGTCTGTTTTCTGTTTGAAATCCTGGGTTAGATTTAGGTAGTGCTCAGGAATCTGGTGATATGAAGCTTTATCATAGAGATGACTAAGATAGACCGAAGTCGATTAATTCCGTCGCCATATTAATAGTAAGGAAGAGAGAGATTACGGTAATTAGGTATGATTGGTATGATTAGTTGAAAGAAATTCTCATACTAAATGTATGGAGGGAGCGAAAGACAAAATTTTCAATATCTAGCTTTTCTTTTTCCTGGAGTTATTTATATTATTTTACTTTCCATGTAGCCTAGTTTTGATAGTAGCCTTAACTTTTTAAATATCTCTAAAATTGACGAAAAAATCGTCTGTTGACACTTAACGATTCCACCCTGTATATTTATCTGTTTCTTTTGTTTTTACACACATCTATATTTCTTGTTCTTAATTCACTTCTCACAGGCCTGCTTGAAGAGATTTCTTTTAAAAATAGGCAGCGCCTTTGTACGCTATACCTAGTCTGATCTTTTATTAAGTCTACATAAATTCTACATAATTATGTCTACATAAATTATTAAATGAATAAGATTTTGCCTAATCTAAATAAAGCCAAAGAAATCGCTTTGAAAATTGCTAATTGTAAGACACTGAAAATTTTAAACGATATCTTGCAAGATATGAATGCCAAAAGAATAATAGTAAATACCACAAAGGCAATGCCAACGAAGGCCAACAAATGGGGCTCAATACCACTTAAATCGGAATGAAACCGGATTAAGTCAAAGTTTGGTCAAACTCAACAAATCATGAACTTTCGTTGGCTTTCGATGGCTTGATGTAGACGCTTCACAACACGATAGATTTGAGTCATACTTAACTGGGCCAAATTCTTTCCGTTATTAAATTATCTGTGTTAAAATAATCTTACATCTTCATCCACATGCGGCAGCAGATCATCAAAACAAGTTATTTTGTGACCAGTGCAGTATTCAACATAGTCAATGTAAGGTCTTAAGCCAAACAGACGACCTTTATGCAGGTCGCTAGCTGCAACATCTGAAGATAGTTGGACACCGGGGAGAGCATTTTCTGCAATCTACAGAGTTATTGTGATTGAATTATTTTTCATGACATCAATAGATTAAATTTTATTAATCAACATTCTATAGTCAAAATAGGTTTTCAATATAAACATCACATAACACCACGCCTAACATACACCGTCATTTCGCTATAATGTTGAAGTTCCATGTAATAGGGGGCAAGTCTATTGTCATCTACCGGGCAAAACTTCAGAGTCCGCGCTGTTGCTAACAAATTCCAGACGGACAAACCCAACAACAAAGAAGTCAAAGTCAAAGATATTATTGTGACACAGTGGCTACAGAATTGTTGTTGAGTTATTTTTGTGTGCGTTCGCACTACTCCACCATGTTAGGCATACAATACAATAGTTTGAAACAATTTGTTATCTTAGACCTAAGTTCATGTGATAGATCTGGGGGCACGGCAGTGCCCCGCCAAGTCTCGAGCAAAGCGGGCACGGCCGTACCATCTTTTCTCGAAGCCATTCGCGGCACTTTCACCACCCCTATATCTTCGCTGTGGACAAAGCTAGCAGTTTGAACTTTCGGTAACCAAGAGTAATCATTATAACTAGCTAAACTTCCAAATTACATCATATTTGAACTTATAGTTTACGAGTTATCATCGATCAAAGTTACATCATTTTGTCACTCACTGACTCACTGACACACTGACTCACTGACTCACTGACTCACTGACTGACCGATCATCAAAATTCTAAGATACTTCTAGCAGGCCTAGAACCTTGAAATTTGGCATCAAGATAGATTATTAGGCACATATAAAGGAAAAATTATAAAAACATAAAAAAATAGTTAATTATAGAAAACAATTTTATATTTGCCATTTTGCCAGGAACATGGTGTATGAATTTCGAATGCATTGTTAACTTTGTTCTTTGTTTACGTACAAAAAATATTGAATTGGTGTAGATTATTTATAAATTGTTATTTATTTAGGGCAAAATCTGAGAAATGAGATTCCATACCATCACGCCTGTATTCTCCGAAGGGTAGGACAGAGGTGTATACTAAGTATGTAACTATATGAACCCATTTATTACTGTATCTAGATAACATTCATAAAGGCTAATTTAAATTGTTTAAAGTTTTAATATCTCACAAGTTTTCCCTCCAGAGGGCGGGGGCGGTCAAAATCAAAATCCAAGATGGCGGCTGTGAAATTTTACAAAATATGCGTCATGGGTGTCGTGTCCACGGTTTTCCGGGGTGCTGATGTCAAAAATGAGGTCAAAGTCAAAATCCAAGATGGCGACTGTGAAATTTTACAAAATATGCGTCATGGGTGTCGTGTCCATGGTTTTCGGGGGTGCTGATGACGAAAAAGAGGTCGAAGTCAAAATCCAAGATGGCGCTGTGATATTTTACAAAATATGCGTCATGGGTGTCGTGTCCATAGTTTTCGGGGGAGCTGATGACGAAAATGAGGTCAACGTCAAACTCCAAGATGGCGGCTGTGAAATTTTACAAGATATGCGTCATGGGTGTCGTGTCCATGGTTTTCGGGGACGCTGATGACAAAAATGAGGTCAACGTCAAAATCCAAGATGGCGGCTGTGAAATTTTACAAGATATGCGTCATGGGTGTCGTGTCCATGGTTTTCGGGGGGGCTGATGACGAAAAAGAGGTCGAAGTCAAAATCCAAGATGGCGCTGTGATATTTTACAAAATATGCGTCATGGGTGTCGTGTCCATAGTTTTCGGGGGAGCTGATGACGAAAATGAGGTCAACATCAAAATCCAAGATGGCGGCTGTGAAATTTTACAAGATATGCGTCATGGGTGTCGTGTCCATGGTTTTCGGGGACGCTGATGACAAAAATGAGGTCACCGTCAAAATCCAAGATGGCGGCTGTGAAATTTTACAAGATATGCGTCATGGGTGTCGTGTCCATGGTTTTCGGGGGCACTGATGACGAAAATGAGGTCGAAGTCAAAATCCAAGATGGCGGCTGCGAAATTTTACCAGATATGCGTCATGGGTGTCGTGTCCATAGTTTTCGGGGACGCTGATGACGAAAATGAGGTCGAAGTCAAAATCCAAGATGGTGGCTGCGAAATTTTACAAGATATGCATCATGGATGTCGTGTCCATGGTTTTCGGGGACACTGATGACGAAAATGAGGTCAAAGTCAAAATCGAAAATGGTGGCTGTGAAATTTTACAAGATATGCGTCATTAATGTCGTGTCCGAGGTTTTCGAGGGTGCTGATGACGAAAATGAGGTTGAAGTCAAAATCCAAGATGGCGGCTGTAAATTTTTACAAAATATGCGTCTTGGATATCGTATCCATTGTTTTCGGGGTGCTGATGATGAAAAGGATGTCGAAGTCAAAATCCAAGATGGCGCTGTGATACTTTACAAAATACGCGTCATGAGTGTCGTGTCCACGTGCGAAATTCGTATGATAGCGCCATCTATCTATGAAAAAAACCACTTAGAAACTAAAAAAATATAATAACGTAAATTTATATTCGGCGAAACGAAGTTTATGGATATCCGAATCAGCTAGTTATTAGTTACTTAAATAGTTAGTTATTAAAAATACTAATTTAATACATAAATAGTTTGTTATATGTATATTTAGTTTGTTAGTTAGTTATAAAAACAGAAGAGATAGAGACAGAGAATAGGCTCTAAGCAAAGCAGCAGTTGATGAACAAGACATTATTATGTCACCCAAAAAGAAAAGAAAGAGACCCACCTACAAAAAATTAATGAGATCCCGCCAAAAACATTACATGTAAAAAATGCCAAGTCTCTATATGCAATCTTTCCACCGTAAAAAGTTTTAAGATCTCATAGAAGCCAAGTCCTATTCAATTTATTTTGTAGTTAGTTATCTATCTAGTGACTGTATTAATAGTTTTATTTCTATTATAATTATAGTGACTTGGCAATGAGCACAAATTAAAAGCTGCTTGCTGTGTGGAATTATGTGCGACTGTTATTGACGAATTGATATCTATGAGTACTATGATTACATTAGTTGTTATGCTGATGTGTGATTTATGATATGCAGACGTGATTTTACGGCCAATGAGTAGTTATGGTCACCATCGACTACGTGCGTCAATACATATTTAAGAAAACCTAAGTTTATTTGATAAGAACATCACAATTATTATCTATAGGTACCTATGTGTAATGGTCTAATCAAAAGAACTTAACTAATCCTGTGATATTAAACATTACGCGTGCGTCATGCGTTACTTTCACCTCCTCCAAATATATTTGTTTCTTCTTGTGCTCATTGCCAAGTCACTATAATTATAATAGAAATAAAACTATTAATACAGTCACTAGATAGATAACTAACTACAAAATAAATTGAATAGGACTTGGCTTCTATGAGATCTTAAAACTTTTTACGGTGGAAAGATTGCATATAGAGACTTGGCATTTTTTACATGTAATGTTTTTGGTGGGATGTATTTTTCTTTTAGTTATTTTTATAAATATTTGTGTAATTATTGATATTTATTTTATGTTATTATATTTAAGTAATGTTATGTACGTTATGTACTTGTACACCTAAACTGCCCGTTATCTCTTTCCGTTCTTCCAATCCATACTAAGGTTGTCTGGAAGAGATCGCCTTGTGCGATAAGACCGCCCATTGTACATATATTGTGTAAATAAATGTTTGTATTCGATTTTGTTAACTGGTGTATTATGTACAATAAAGAGTATATGAATAAATAAATAAATAAATTAATTTAAATATACATTTTAATTAAAACAGAGCAACATTTTGCATCAAAACATAAAAACAGATTGCTCGACCTAGGGATCGAACCGTTGTTGAAGACCGCATGATCAACAGACGCGTTTACGACTATTATACTGTAGCGAGACATTCCATTATTAAAATTCGACGATTAAAACATCTGTCTTTGTAAAACAAATATTTGACACTTCTGACTGACATCATGGACGTACAAAAAAGATCGGACAGATTTTCGCTAACAAAAAACTGTGTCACTCAGAGTCAGTCAGTTTGCTGTACGTACAGGCTGGCACGCACACGTTCACAAAATGTCAGTCATTATACGCGTAAACGTCAACAGAGTCGGGACAAAAAGCAGCAAAAAAAATTCAAATATAGCATGTCTTGTGTGGTGAAATGGTGTAAAAACCGTAGTGATCGGAAGAAAAAAAATCCAGGAATCACGTTTCATAGGTCAATTAATAATTCAATCACTTAATTCCCAATTGTATACAATAAAATCAATGTATTCACCAGAAGAAAAGAATCCGTCACAAGGCCAGTGTTGTCAATATTCACGTGTGCAAATTACCCTAAATATGGGAAATTTATAGTTTTTTGTTCAATTCAATTTATTTATTACTAGGTATTTTTTTTTACATATTTTTTTACTAGATTTCCTAAAGAAAATGAGGAGAAATGATTGGATTAAGAAAATGAGAAATTGTAACGGTGAAAACGATTGAATTCCAAACAAATACAGTGTCATTTGCAGTGTACATTTTGAAGCTAACGAGCTATATAATGCAACTAAAGGAGGACTCCGGTGTGTTGTTACATATGCAGTACCTCAAAACGTAAATTAACAATCTAAGCTAACATGGCATTTATTTTGCAGATATTTTCATAGGGAGATTTGGTTCTTACCATTAACCTTTTCAAATGGCACGGTATAATTCTGCCGACATTTCCAAGAAATTTGTCTGCCAACCTGTATTTGTCTTAAAATAAAATGATATAAAATGGGTAAATTTGGCTAACATGACAACCCTAAATTCATTCACACTTAGATAGTCGCCGCCATTACGGGACACAGTTTTGTCTTAGCGGGAGTTCCGTCCGATCTTTTTTGTACGTCCATGACTGACATAGAAAAAATATACTGCTGAATCGCCTTTGGAATTTTCATTTACCAACTCCGAATTAATTTATAATAATCAGAGCAATATTGTATAGAGGATTAATAGTACTACGAAGCCTCAAAAGTGGTGACCCCGCGAACAATGTGCACGCAAGAAGAAATCAATCGGCACCATATCATCGGCATGATCGAAGCCCTGACAAAAGAAGTAGCTGCGCTTAAAATGAATCGTGAAAATCATCATCGACGATCACAACGCTTCCGAAGCCGATCACGTTCCAAATCGCATGACCGGAGTAACACCTTGTGCTTTTTCCATCGGAAGTTCGGGAAAGCTGCATACAAATGTAGGAAACCATGCAGTTTTCAAAAAAACGCACAGCCGGAAAACTAAGGAAGACTCAAGCCGTGGCGGTGGCCGAAGTCGACAACCTATCAACATACCGCCTATTCATAAAAGACATTACGACCGGACAAAAATATCTTGTCGATACCGGCGCTAATGTTTCCGTTCTTCCCGCCAGCGTTCGTGACAAAAAGCAAAGAACTCCGAGCAACTACCTATACGCTGCCAACGGAACGCAAATCCCTACATTCGGTGAGCGAACTGTCACTCTGAATATCGGCATGCGACGTCCTTATAGTTGGCGATTTGTGATAGCTACAGTCAGTAGACCGATATTAGGCGCTGACTTTCTACATCATCATGCCCTTATGGTAGATTTTCACGGGCGAAGACTGGTAGACACAAAGACGAACATGTCAGCATCCGGATTCCTTTCACCTGCATCTGAAGGAAGCATACGAACCATAGACGACAATCTTCCGTACCACGACCTCCTAGCCAAGTATCCGGACATCACAAGACCCAGCTTACAGAAATTTTGCCCCAGTGAAGTCGAGCATTACATCGAAACTACCGGTCCACCGATTAACGCAAAGGCGCGTCCTCTTCCGCCGCATAAGTATAATGCCGCGAAGGAAGATTTTCAACTCATGATGAGCCAAGGCATCTGTCGTCCATCAAATAGCTCATGGGCAAGTCCGTTACACATGGTTTTGAAGAAAAACGGAAAATATAGGTCATGTGGCGACTACCGTAGACTCAATGCGGTAACAACACCCGATCGCTACCCGATACCACGTCTGCATGATTTCACTCACAACCTTCAAGGTAAGAAGATATTCTCCAAGATAGATTTGCAGAAGGCTTACTATCAGATAAGAAATAGAGAGGAAGATATCAAGAAAACAGTCGTAATCACTCCATTTGGCTTGTATGAGTTCACGAGAATGTGTTTTGGCCTAAGGAACGCAGGCCAGACCTTTCAACGTCACATCGACAATGTTCTGCGTGGCCTACCCGTTTTCTCATTCGTGGACGATATCCTCATCGCCTCAGAAAATGAGGATACTCACAGGACAGACCTTGAAGAGGTGTTTCGACGACTCAACGACAACGGTTTGCAAATTAATGTTGCTAAATGCACCTTCGGCCAAGCAAAACTCGATTTTCTAGGGTATACAATTAGCTCAGAAGGCATTTCTCCGACAGAAGAGAAAGTGAAGGCAATCAAATCGTACCCACTGCCTAACACTGTTCAAGAGCTTCGCCGTTTCGTCGAAATGCAACATTTTTATCGTTCTAATTTACCCCATGCGGCTGAGCACCAGAAGGAACTAAGTAATTTTTTTCACAATGCAAAAAAGAACGATAAAACCAAGATCAACTGGACTACAGTAGCCAAAGAAGCTTTCGACAAGTGCAAACAGGACATAGAAAACGCAGTCCTCCTCGCCTACCCATCTCCGAGCGAACCTTTTGCTCTAATGACGGATGCATCGAATACATGTGCTGGCGCCGTTATTCAACAAAAAAATAACGGAAAATGGAGACCGCTGGGATTTTTCTCCAAGAAATTCAGCGATGCTCAACAAAAATACAGCACATACGACCGCGAACTGCTGTCAATATATATGGCGATACGACATTTCCGTCGCGTTTTTGAAGGACGCGAGTTGATCATTTACACGGATCACAAGCCATTGATACATGCACTAACGGCAAACAGTAATACTGAGACACCTCTTCGTACAAGATATCTTGAATATATCGGACAATTCACATCCAATATTCAACATATAACCGGCAAGCACAATCAAGTGGCAGACGCACTATCACGAGTAGAAGCAATAACCTGCCCGACACCTATTGATTACGACGAGTTAGCCAAGCAACAGTCACAAGATGATGAGCTAAAAGCGCTAACACGTACAGGAAAGTATGTTTTTAAAAGTATTACTATGCCCAATTCAGCAACCAAGGTTACATGCGAGATGTCAACCAGTGCCGCTCGTCCATACTTGCCACCCGAATTTCGAAAAGTTGCATTTCAAGCGATTCACAACCTTAGTCACCCTGGAATAAGGACTTCAAGGAAGCTAGTCACTGCCCGCTACTTTTGGCCTTCAATGAATAGCGATGTGAATAACTGGACTCGAACCTGTGACCCGTGCCAGCGATCGAAAGTGCAACAGCACACTAGGGCACCCATGGCTAGTTTTAAACAAGCGAATCGACTGGAGCACGTGCATATCGATATTGTTGGTGCATTACCTATATCAAACGGCTACCGATACCTGTTGACCATGATAGATCGGGCTACCAAATGGCCTGAAGCCTGCCCACTAGAAGACATAACCGCAGAAAAGGTCGCGAGTGTTTTCTACGAAGGCTGGATAGCAAGGTTTGGCTGCCCAGTGACAATAACCACCGACCAGGGAAGGCAATTTGAATCCGATTTGTTCAAAAAACTAATGCATCGCATGGGAATACATCGGACCCGGACAACTGCTTACCACCCGCAGTGTAACGGGATGATTGAACGTTGGCACCGATCGCTTAAAACAGCACTCACAGCGAGACTCAACTCGACAACATGGTCTCAGGAGTTACCCACAGTCTTACTCGGCTTACGAACGACAATTAAAGAGGACATAGGTGCAAGTACAGCTGAACTATTATATGGCCAAACATTGCGATTACCCGGAGAATTCTACGACGAATCTTGTAAACATTGTGATACATCTTCAAGCTTTATGGATAAGTTAAGCGGGGCGTTTAAAAAGGCACAGGCACAAAGGAAAATAAACCAATCACGAGCTACGTTTATACACGACGAGTTACATAAATGCTCTCATGTATACGTTCGTAATGATGCATCGAGTAGACCTTTAACGCCAACATTCGACGGTCCTTTCGAAATTATCAATCGACAAGCGAAGTATTATACGATCAAGCTGCGCAACAGAACCGCCAATGTAACCATCGACAGGCTGAAACCTGCATTTCGTTTGAATACTGATGTGGAAACAGCTAAGGACTCCTACGCGTATGTCACCCGATCAGGGAGGACATCCAAACCCTCGGTACGCTTTACTAGCGGGGGAATTATGTAGCGAGACATTCCATTATTAAAATTCGACGATTAAAACATCTGTCTTTGTAAAACAAATATTTGACACTTCTGACTGACATAGAAAAAATATACTGCTGAATCGCCTTTGGAATTTTCATTTACCAACTCCGAATTAATTTATAATAATCAGAGCAATATTGTATAGAGGATTAATAGTACTACGAAGCCTCTAAAATACCAACGAGGCAGTCAATAAGTATTTTGTTAAGTTTCATTGGCAAATTGATTACCAACATTATTTCGGAAGAATAATATGAGGAAAATCGTGATGGTTTTGTTCCACATTTGTGTTCACACATTAAATGATAGAAGCCGAAAGATGATCTCTTACCTCATAATCAACACTATTGTCAATTTTACCGCACGGTTGTCTGAAGTGACCTTGAGTCAAATACTCCATATTTTTGTTCTTGGCTAGGTATCCAGGTCTGAATGTAAGGTTGAACAAGGGATAGTCGCGAAGATAGGTGCCATCTACGTCATACATTCTGAAATCAATAGTATTACAATGACATCATAAAATATTCTTTGACGGGAAACACAATAGAACTCCTTCCCTAGCAGTGGGTGTCGCAGAAGGCGACTCAGGGATTTCGTCAAGGACTATGCTGCAGTAGGCAGCAGCTTCTTCTTGTCTGCTGCGATCACCAATCCATCTTCCAAGCGTGGTGATTATTGCAATTTCCCCCTTTGTTCTTTTAATGTAGCGGTTATTGGAAGGCCGATGTTCAGCTGTAGCGCTTTTGGAGAGTTGTGGCTTTGCGGGGCTCGCAGCTAATTTACAACCGCGCGGATCATATGACTTGCCACGGTTAGTCCATGGGTGACCATTCGTTATACATCAAGACCCCACCGTGCCCCGGAGAGCATGATAAACCGTCAGTCCCGGGTGTCATACGAATATCCATGACAGTCGTCACGGGTAGTCAGAAGCCCGAAAGTCTGACAACCAATCTAACCTAAGAATATCGGGATTATCCAGCAACTGGGTTGCGGAGGTCTGATGGCAGACGTTCTGTGTAAATTACTGGTATTCAGCCGCATCTGGTTACATTGGAGGCTGACCCCAACATAGTTGGAAAAGGCTAGGAGGTAGAAGAAGAAAAGCTGGCTTTGCGATGCCCAACTCATTTGTCCATATTGAGAGATAAAGATAAAGATAATTTATTTGTGAAAACATGAGTGTACAGTACAAATTAGATTTGCAATGTAAGATGTTGGGTTTAGGTTGGGTAGAGAGACCCATGACCAGCAATAGAGGAAAAAGGCTTAGTCAAGAAGGATTTTCTTTGATTTCATGTTTAAATGTACTTACTTTGCGGTAGACTCTTGGCATGTATGGAACCAACGAAGTATATAAGTGTATTCCAGAGTGACAGCTGGGTACTTAGTTTCATCGTACAAGTCTCGGAATCCAGACATCCTAGATATAATACCAGCTCTGACCAGATTTTGAAAACCTGTGAATTGATAATGCTACTCATCATTTTCCTTTTCAACTTTTTGGGGAATGTATAATGCTAAAGAATAGCACTACCCCATCTCTTGCCATGGGTGTCGTAAAAGGCGACTAAAGGATTCACTAGAGGATGGGCAGCAGAGTTCTCTGAGTAGTTTAACAACCATACTGCGATCGCCAACCATTCTGCCAAGCGTGGCGATTATGGCATCCCTCCCCCCCTTTTGGGGAAGACCTATTTCCAGCAGTGGACGTCTTTCGGCTGAATGATGAACTTTTTGTGGTATTCAACTTTCAAAATAATCGAAATGAGTTTGTAAAGTACCTTCCAAATGTGCAAGCCATTCATATAAGTACATTTGCATTGCAAAAGCTATGTTCATGTCTCTTGCAATGTAGAATAGTTTGTTATCATCCCAACACGGGTTCACAATAGCCAGCTGGGTTGCAAAGTAGTTATGAAGCCTCATGAACCATGTCACGAATAAAATATTTGGCGTAAGCATATTAGGGTCTGAAAAAAAAAAGATCAATGTTCAGAGCGGTTACGCACTGCATCCGATCCGAATCCGAGGAAATACGTTCCGAAGTAGTCACAGAACTATTTGTATGGTAGTTAACGCACTAGATCCGACTTCCGTCATCCGATTTCTCTCCGTCATCCGTGAGTTTCTAATTCGGAACAAAAATTGACGGACCGAAGTAGCCGTATTACTGTTTGTATGAACGCTTTCGCATTACCTCAGATTCAAATCGGACGCCAAACGGATATGCCAAAGATGGCCCCTGAATTGTTTGAATTTGGATCAGAGATCGGATAAGTGCGTAAGCGATATCCGAATTCGGTCCGAGTCTTTTAGACTCTTAGATTCGTATTTTCACGTATTCGGATCGGATGTAGTGCGCAAAGCAATATCCGAATTCGGTCCGAGTTTTTTACATTCTTATTTTCACGGATCCGGATCGGATGCAGTGCGTAATCGCTGTAAGTCTTCGGTTTTTAAAAGTAAAAATAGGTATTTTTCGTTTTTGAAATTCAAAGACTCATTGCGTGGATGCGTTATTATTTCGGGATCAATTTCAAAATAATCATTCATATGAAGATCCATATTTAGGTGAGTGATAAAATCTCTGATAATTTTTATTGTTGTAAAGAATAATTTTTGTATTATAATTTTCGTGACACACATTCATATTTATGATGAGTTACGGTTTACTCACGTGCATTTTTCGGGATTGCCCGACTAGTTTCGAACCCGAACGGAGCCCTTAACAAGAGCTCATGATTAAGGGATCCGTTTGGGTCAGAAACAAGTCGGGCAATCCCGAAAAATGCACGCAAGTAAACCGTTACTAATAATAAATGTAAAGAATAACGTTACCATACCGCCGACGTATCTTGATGAGTCTGAAGTTAGCTGATTAGCTGCGCAGTAGACAATTTCGTTTCTAAAAGATTCATTGCGCAGCCAAACAACTAACTTCAGACTCGCCAAGATACGTCGGCCGTATTGTACGATATGCTATGAAACGTACGATTTCTAAAGCATCTGGTTTCGTCAGGTTCATTGAGTGGACAGAAGTTCCCCCCTTTTGGAGGCCACGTCTTGCCATCTTCCACTTCCATGATCACTTTTCCACCAACATAAGACCTTACCGCTTTTTCACCTCTATTTGCAAGATTGTATACATGGGACAGGTCAAAAACTGAAGTTCCTTGTACGATCTGTTATGAAGCAATAAATAACATAATAAATTATGAATAAAGACATGTTTAACAATAAAAACTAATAAATAAGCGTGTAACACAGACGGAGTGTATTTCAATTGAAAGACAACTGCGCAGTGCAGTTGGTTCAAGAGTATGCTAACTGAATACAAACTTTCTTTGGAATGTTTTGTATATTCTCTATTAAAGCCATACATTTATAAAATTGACATAATGTAGGGCCAATTTAATAGATCACATTGACACTTCATCAAAATTTAACAACGTAACCTTGTAACGGCGGGCATAAAATGTTATTTATTTTTTCGAAGTTAGAACTGCACAATTGCTTAACTTTTTCAATTACTATTTTTATTTATTGTAATAATGACAAAAGAAGGTAATTTTACGATTTACTTATACTAATAAACCATTCTAAACATAATAAACAATCTCTGTTCTAAAGAGAACTGAACGTCGTTACAATGTTGCGTCAGTGAGCCCTTTTTCTTATTAAACAATAGGGATGTTACCCAAAAAAATCAAATGTTGATAAGTAGATCCGAATGCAATGATTATGTACTGAATTCGATTTACATATGTTTGAAACCCGTATCGATTCATTCACTCTAATCGATGTTTTTAAGTAGGTCATCTCACTATGAAGCTAAAACTGACAGATGTTAAATGTGATCTATTAAATTGGCCCTACATTAGTTACTTATCCCCTTACACCGTAAGATGATTCTGACGTTTCTCTAAAAAACTTTACCATACAAGGAATATCAATGTTTTTTAAAACAAAACATGGATAATATAGCAATTTTACAGCTTTTGATGATGTCGTTTACGTTTTTTTCGATAGCAGTCTCCTTACGGCTATAATTTATGAAATGATCGCTATGTCACAACTCATCTTTGGGTGAACAAAGTACAGACCCCAGCACATCAAGCCGCCCGAAACTGTCAAACTTTTCCAATCAAACTTGAACCTAATGCTTTTGTGATAAAGATGAAAATCTATTAAAGAAATTTGACAGATTGTAGTAGCTTTATGTCCTGGCCTGGATGTAGTAGGTTTATGTTTATGGCTGGTCTGTACTTATAATTAACGCTAAATAAAGTTACAAAAAGCTTATACATCGAATAAATATGATTGCACTGACATCATACATGGCTTAACTTTATTGAACGTTAATAAGAAAGGGAGTTAATAATGTTTAGTGTAAATGCAATAATTTGTGAATGATTTTGATGTTGTCATACCGGTGAAGGCGTAGAATCGTTGGTGCATCCGAAGTATTGGTGAGTAAGAGGTCTCGTCAAGTTCATACAGGTGATGCCAGACAGCCTATGTATTGAGTCATCCTTAGGTATTAAATTTGGTGCACACATATAATCATTCATACCTTTTGAACAGCAGTCAGTTTTGTTTCGTAGAACGTACACTAGAAAAGTATTATCATTATCATTGCTATGCTCATCAATCAATAATCAATCACCTTTCTGGATATCTACCTCAAAGGTGGCAAAAATTCGCGGGTGTGGATAAAATACTTCTTAGGGACTAATTACACTTATTCAGCTCCATTCGCGTTTCGCTGAACAATTTTTGGTCACATTTACGCAGTTCTGCTTCTATCAGCCGCGTAGTGTCGTAAAAATGAGAAAAGCCGTCATAGCGTGTTATCTCCGCTGAAACGCTTCTATCTACTGCGGACGGCGCTGAATATGCTGCGAAGACGGTAGTATTTAGTATTGTGCCCTCAACATGGACAGTTTTATGTGCGATATTTTTATCGTTTCGCGTCTTGCAGAAGTAAGTAGGTAATAGAAAAAAATATTAGACAACGTTATTTTTACTTTATACAAAAACCGAGACACCCCAACCAGATTTTCATCAGAACTGCCTGAATATGTGTTTTTTTTTAGTAAATCTCCAAGTTACACCTTAGTTTATGTCGCGTTAAGTTCGCTAAAAAAGTGTGAAATGCCTGAGATGTGCTATGCAGGGGTTGTCTAATACACGGCAACTGACCGAGCGGACCATTTCAAGCCTCAAGGTGTCTAATCCCGTCAATTGTTATGGGTAGAAACCTACTGAAACAAAACAGAAATGTGGTGTAAAAAACATGTCAAACGATTCTCCTAGTGATTCTGAACAAACTAGTTTCAGGTTTAGTGTAAACTAAAACTAACCTTGTATAATTATTATCCTACACAGGAACTATGCAGGTCGCAACTTGTCGACAAAGTGTCGAGAACCATCCGTGTACAACGCATTCGACGCTGAATGCGGCAGAACAGCGCTGAACGCCGCAGAACAGCGCTGAACTCTATCTATAGCACTCGCATAATAAAAACACATTTGTTCTCATTTTATACTTGTTTGCCACAAAAGCAGAATAGACGCGGAAAGCTGAACGGATGCGTACGCGTCTCCATACAAAATCGCTGTTTTCTATGGGCATAAGCTGAATAGAGCTGAATAAGTGTGAGTAGTCCGTTAAAGTGCTTAACAACACCGCTCATGATGGATTTCACGGATTTCCGTCGCCGGCGATGGGTGGCAGCCCCCATAGTACTGAATGCATGCACGACCTTGTGCAGCACTATCCAGCTACTATGTTATGTGCGTGCATGACGTCCATCAAGTCAAGTTAGGGTCAAGATACACGTCCGATAGTTGCTTCCGGGAGCCGGATCCGACTATCTGATCGAGTTCATGAAATACACGTAGGTACGATTCTCGTGTTCGATTTTTTCTAGACGACGCCCGGACGATGCTTACGATTCTGACGTCCGATCCGATAGTTTGATCGTACGTGTAATTCATCTTCAAATAAATGTATGGCGTGGAGGCCTAGATAGTCTGACCAGACTATCTCAGCCGACTATCGGAGGCAAGTATCGGACGTGTATTTTGGCCCTTAAGTCAAAGCATTGGAACACCGGCACTTTTGAATTATTGAAAAAAACAGAAGTGTACACTCCTATAACGAGCAAGGAACTCCATGGTTACTCTTTTTCATTAAATATTTACAAAATGTTAGTTACATTGTGAATAAGAAAAATAAATCTGAGAACAATGAAAGAGAATAATGTTAAGCTAGTAAGAGTACCTACAATTCATTTGCCATGGCAGATTTCACGAACATGACGCATGTATCAGCATCACTCAGCTCAACCATTTAGTAGAGAAAATTATCCATAATCCAAAGAAGAATTTAATTAAGCCTCCAAAATACTCACAGATATCATGAATAGATCCGATATCGCTAAACATAAATATTCCATAACTAGTCATGGAATGTGTAAAGTCACTGTCACTTGTTTTTGCTTCAGATAACAAAAATGTTCGAATAATTCTGGGCCATAACAAGTCTTTTCCAGACTCAGCTTTTCTAGAATAAGAACCTGAAATAACAAAATAGAATTACTTATCACTTCTTTGATAAATATTTTTAGGCTTGACATCATTCATACAGGTACAACGGAATTATCATTAATTTATTGCAACAGATCATGACGGAACTAAATGTTAAATACCAATCTTTTTAAAATTTAAATAAGAAGTACCTATTGGTTTCTAAGATTATTTATTGCAAAATTCCGAAAAACTATCACGCCTTATAAGGTATACATCGAATTCAAGTTCACACTGTATCATTCATGCTTCGATGCCGATACATTACTGACTTTGAAATGTATATTATATAGGTACTTATACTTAGAGCGATTACGCACTGCATCCGATCCGAATCCGTGAAAATACGGATATAAAAAACTCGGATCGAATTCGGATATTGCTTTACGCACTGCATCCGATCCGAATCCGTGAAAATACCGATCTAGAGTAAAAATCTCGGACCGAATTCGGATGTTGCTTACGCACTATTCCGATCTCTGATCCAAATTCAAACAATTCAGGGACCATCTTTGGCATATCCATTTGGCGTTCGATTTGAATTCGAGGTAGTGCGAAAGCGTTCATACAAACATTACTACGGCTACATTTGGTCCATCAATATTTCTTCCGAATTGGAGACTCACGGATGACGGATAGAAATCGGATGACGGATGCCGGATGTAGTGCGTAAACTACCATACAAACAGTTCTATGGCTACTTCGGAACGTATTTTCACGAATTCGGATCGGATGCAGTGCGTAATCGCTTAGGTATATTGCAGTACATACATAAATACGCCTGTTCACTCAGAATTTTTTTGTCAAGACCATACTGGATATGCCTAATTTCTAAAAAAATCCCGAAAATGGTGAAACTTAGTTGGAAGTTTTATTTCATTTTGCGATTACCATTGTAATTAATGGATGGATATACAAGTAGAGTTGGCCAAAGAAAAGATAGATGGATTGTGTGAAAGATGATATTGGTAAGAAAGGAGTACTGAGATGACGTCTGATAGAAGAAAATGGAAAGAGGTATGACATGTTGTGCCAACCCCACCTAGGCCTCATTTACGGAGACGCGGGGCGTCGTGCGTCGCGTTGTGCGGCGCGGCCCGCACTGAATTCAAACATATGGCGTTGTATGAGAGCGTTTACGGTGAAGCGATTTTACACGCGTTTGCTTGAAATGCAGGCGGAGCCCGCGGATGGCATCGCCGCGTCGCACGCGACATTATTCGCGGCGGCGCACGCAGCGTTGCGACCAGCTATTTCTGCAATTCTCCGTTCACTGTAAAACGTAGCGTCAACCGTGGCGGGGCCCGCGGCGTCGCACGCACCGCATCTATATAAACAACATCGTACATTGCCATATGTTTGTGTTTGTGCGTGTGATGATGCGGGCCGCTGCACGCGCCGCCGCTCCATAAACAGAATAATCGTACGACGCGCCGCGAGACGCCACGTAGCACGCGATGCGCGACGCCCCGCTTCTCCGTAAATGAGGCCCTAGATTGGGATATGGACAGGAAGGTGATGATGATTACCATTGTAGTAAAGAGCGGGCAGCACTCTTTTAGGAGGAATGAAGAATGTGCCTTGAGCTGGATTGTCAATATTGTTGCACGAGCCATCTAAACGTTTTCCTTCCGTGGCGCAGCATGGTTCAATTTCGATTGTACAAACGCTGTGGAAGTTATAAATGCTTTAATTAAATATTGAAGTTGTTTTTTTTTTCACGTACTACGGCAGGGTCCGCTGCGCCGTGTTTTCGTGTTTGCATACAGGTTAACATTGTTTGCTAACCGAATAGGGGCGTGGCCTAACAGTTTTGTTAGTAAAAACACAATAACATGTTTGCCGAGACGAATGGATAACATCCCCCGCGTTCGCCTGCGGGCAGGGGAAGTGTCGCATTTTGTGTTCGCGCTCACTAGAGGAAGACGCCCTCAGTGTTGCTCAGCGGACTGGCTGTTTTGCTAATATGTTTAGCTAACTTATTTTGATGAAGGCGCATCGGACTGACTGTTTTGCTAACATGCTTTGCTAACTTGTTTTGTTAGAAATTTGGCGCTGCGGACCCACCCGGCTTTATATGTGCTCAAATATTTTTTTTTTTACTCCTCTACTAGAAATAGTCGTCCTTTCTTATGTATCAGTGACTGTGTCTAGCAGAAAAACACATTATTGAAGTATAATACAGTCAGAAATAGCCCACTTAAACATCTCTTAAACAAAAAAAAATACTGAAAATAGGAATTCTAAAGTGTAATTTTTCTCAAAACTCGGCGGTCAGTTTTTGATGCCCCTTCGCACATAAGTGTAGTTGAGGTATACCCACTTAAATACCATAACAGTATCGCTATTGGTTTATAGACCACTTCCCATACAAATGTGCCCAGTCTCCTTTATAACTTCATAAAGACTAGATAAATTATAGTTTAAACATAATTTAATAGAAGTTCTTATACCAATGCATTGGATCATTTTCTAGGTCACTAATAAAAGCGCCAAAATTGCCAGGAATTAATATTACATCCGTCTAAATGTTATTGTTGCTTTTCATTTTCAATTTAGTATGGAAAAATAAAGATGCTTCATGTCAATATTTACTTACCCCAATTTGCCTTTTTCTTTATAATAATTCAGTAGCTGTTTCGATGCAAGTTTAGCAGTATAATAGTCAAACACAAGTGCATTATTCAGCTGTATACATAAGCATGTTACAACAATAATCCTATTCAGTACCATTTTTAATTTAGCACCACTTTCCCTAAACGCTGATGAAAATCAAATAGTGTGGTTTCAAACTCATTCAGGCTTATATCTGCACAATATTGATTTTGTGTTGTGTATGTAAATGCAGCGAAACTAATAATAGTATTGTTCATGTCACAGACAGCTGCAAAATAAATTCATTGAGTCTCACTTGCTACGCCTTTGAAATTAAGTATGAAAAGAACGTAAACAATAATATATGTCGATGGGTCCTATGTATAAGGGCCAAAGTGGCATTTTAGTCATTTCCAATTTGGACCCTATAACTGTTATCGGTAGCGGGTAGCACTGGGCAATGTTGACAAAAGAAGGTAGTCGTCCGAGGTTATAAAGGCGGTGGTCATTCGACGAAGCGGGAGCATTCCGTGTTGATCAGCTGAAGAAGTCTGACCTTTTATATCTGATTAGCTTGTCCTTATTTTATAATCTTGGAATAATTGTGTAAAGTAATAATATTGTGATCTAGTTTATGTTACTAATACTAACCCAAATACAAGTACTCTCAGTGGTGGAGAGTCTATGTTGGTTTTATTTACTGTGTTTACCTTGCTCGCAATCCTGACATACCGATATTAGCTATAACTGTAATGATAGAATCACCCCTGAACGATTATGTTGTTGGGTCTTTTACATAACTGTAGATATAATATACAGGGTGTAAAAAGACCCATCACATAGCCGAAATCTACGCACTCTGTACATCAAACTAAACTACATTGACCAAAAATAATTGCTGGGAAACGACTTTAATTTTTTGGCATAAAAAAACGCTTTTTTTTTGTAGCACGCAATGTGTGGTTGTGGCGATGCCGCGCGTTTGCATGCATGCAGCGGCCACACAGCTGAGCAAAGGCGGTCGTGTGCGTTTGATATTCGTTGCGTTTTTGTAACTTCAAATGCGTTATTTGAGAGGAAAAATTTAAAATTTTGATAAGGTTGTTTGGAAGAAAGTTTAGTATTATCACTTAGAATACGTTTTTGGAAAAAACTAAAAAAAATATGTTAACTTTGACCTTCAATATCTCCAAAACCAATGGTTTCCCAGGTATGGTCTGGTAGAAAAAAAAATGATCCCAATGATGGGTACAATATGTGGTTTTCGTTATCGTTAAGGGTCTTTTTACACCCGATATGTAGGTTCACATTGGAAATGACAGAAATGCCACTTTAGCCCCATAGGACCTATCGATATAATTATGTATTATTTCAAATTAGTCTACACGCTGACATTTAATTGGTTGTTTTACTAGAACAGATATTGTTTAGACCATGGTCAGAAATCATTCAAAAGCAACAAAAAAACTAGTCTTTCTTAAACAGTCTCATGTTGCCCAAACGTATTCAAACATTAACCGTAACATTAAAGTACTCATCGCGGCAATCGCGGTAAAGTTCCCGGCAAATAACTTAAACCATCATGATAGGGAGTAACGATAATCCTGACTTTATTAACTTTGTCTTATTTTTGTTTTTTTTTAATGACCATGACGTATTTCTTTTTTATTTGATGCTTTGGTATGGTGGTACTCCTTATTCTGAACAACGTTTGTTCTTAGCAAAGCAACCAATTAAATGTCACCGTGTATATGTATTATCTCAAAAGGGCGCTTCAATCACTACACAAATATATCGAGACGAACACTATTTATAATTACCTAAACAACTAAAGAAATTATACTTTATCTCAAGGGGATACAATTCTTGTCAGAATAAAAGTTGTCGTGTACTGTGTTAATTCTGAAATACACCTTGTATCAATGAGATATAGTTTAATTTTCTTAGTTGTTCGGATCATTTTGAACAGTTTGTTCTAACTGTAAGAACTTGTGAAAGAAAAAGATGACTCGTTCTGATTTGATGTCATGAATACTGTACTGCTTTCTTCTTACGTTCGCGCCCCTACAAGGACGTTGGCTATCTGTATTTTACCGGTACCGACTACCGTTTGACTTCGAAGCTATAAACCAGATGATAAAAATTAACAACCCACACATGACAAAGAGAGAGTTATAGGTTGTTGACAATAAGAATGTTGCTATTTTCGAATTACTGGTGAATCATTGTTACAATTGTTACAAAACACGTGATATATTTCTTTGTTCTAAACCCTTGTCAAGATTTTGAAATAATGAAGATGACTCATCTAGCTAGCCTAGCGGTTAAACGGTTGCGCGATAGGCTAGCGGTTGAACGCTTGCCTTCCATGTCTGAGGGCCTGATATCGACCCTGGCCTGCACCTCTGTTTTTTTGAATTCACGTGCGGATTGGAATTTGATTATCACTTTCGTTAACGGTTAAGGAAAACGTCGTGAGGAAACTTGAACACCTGATGCTTGTTTACCACGGTGCGAGATATCGCGCACCGCGACGCACGAGCTCGCACCGATGCGCCATGGGAAGAGACTCGTCCGTGGTAAAGCAAACGAGTGCGGAGCGGTGCGCTGTATCCGCCACGAGTTGGTAACTTCAAAGGTGCGGTGCGAGTTCTCTTTCACTTGGTATGTTGGAATGAAAAAATAAACTTTAAAAAAAAGTAAAAACCGACTTCAAAGAAATACTAAAAGGAGTAAAATAATGACCATACTATAAAATTAACAGTTTCAGAAGTCGGTGGCTTCTATTTGCTTCAGTGTAGAGTTGCACCGACTTCTGAAACTGTTAATTTTATATTATGGTAATTATTTTACTCCTTTTAGTATTTCTTTGAAGTCGGTTTTTACTTTTTTTTTAAGTTTATTTTTTATTGAATACGTTTTAGTGTCATAATTTTAAGCCCCTCCTTCATAACCCTTCTTTTTGGCTTTGACGTAGTCGGGCATAAAAAGTCCTTTCAAATGATACCTTACACGATATAAGGAAAACATTCCAAAGGGGGGGAGGGGGGGATAAGCACCCCCTCCTCTTTTCAAGTAGTCAGTTCCCAACAACAAATATAAACAAAGCAATATTAGTAATTTGAGAATTTTGCTTTGATCCGATGAGGAGTTCCGTTCCATATCTCTGAAGTTCATAGTCTAATCATAACAAAATGTAAATGGGACCAATCGGGAAGTATACCCTTTTGAACAAAACAAGAATTTTTCAAATCGGTTCATAAATGATGGAGATATGAGGTAACAAACATAAAAAATAAAAATAAAATAAAAAAAATAATAAAAAAAAATACAACCGAATTGAGAACCTCCTCCTTTTTGAAGTCGGTTAAAAATAGCTTCGAATCACGCACTCTCATAATGTGGCTTCCCACGGTGCGTGATTTTACGGATGATGCCACGCACAGCCGGTGCGCGCTACCACGCACCGTGGGAAGCCAGCTTGAGAGGGCTCCAAAAACCTAACGCTTACCAGGCCAGCATGGTGAGCTAAGGCCGAAACCCATATCAATCTGAGAAAAGGCCTTTACCCAGCAGTGAGACAGTAATGGGTTGATTATGTTGATGTTCTTGATGAACTGTTTAACGACATTCTAAATAAATATGGTACGAATTATACCAGAACCCGGGTGTCATCTGTGATAAAATCCATCAGAAATGTTTAAATGCGTTCGATATAGGACAAAACATGCATGTTATCTGATTTAAAGGAAAATAAAAAATTATGAATGCGAAGTATTTAATATCAAATTAATAAATTTCCAGCAGAACGGCGTTAACAACAAATTCAATAAAGTCGATGAAACATCAAGATAATCTAATCATAACTTGCAATATATACAAAATGCAAGAAAGAAAAGACAGTCCCATGCAGTAATTTGATGAAGAAACCATCACGCAAGTCGTGAGAGATCGCTAATTGCCATTAGGTAGTTGAGTGTTGTTGTAAGCGAATCTTGTTGCATCGTTGCAGTTATCAGTTACTGTTCATTAATTGAAAATCGGTTCATTATCATTTCCGATTGTAAATAGATATAATGAACAAACACCATTTGATAAAATACTATAACTTACAACATTTTCTACAAGCTACCGGAAATTTATATCAATAACAGTGGTTAAAACAAAGGGTTGTACTCGTTGTTCATGCGTTCGTGTCAAAGTTTTTAGATCCGTTGTTTATTTTCAACCAAATAGCGGCTTCAGTAAACCTACTGTAAAATCTTTCAGTCTCCCGAACAGACCACGTGGTTTCTCCGGCTTCGGTTCAGGTTTCGGTTTAGGTGTAGTAGTTGGTCGCGGTTTATTTGGGAAAGGCTTGAGTGTTGGCTTAGGTTTCTTATCACAGTCTGCTTTTGTGGTGGTAGCTTCAGTAGTAGCTGCCTCGGTTTCTTTGTTACAGCTTGTTTCTGTGGTGGTAGTTTCAGTAGTAGCTGCCTCGGTTTCTTTGTTACAACTTGTTTCTATGGTGGTAGTTTCAGTAGTAGCTGCCTCGGTTTCTTTGTTACAACTTGTTTCTGTGGTGGTAGCTTCAGTAGTAGCTGCCTCGGTTTCTTTGTTACAGCTTGTTTCTGTGGTGGTAGCTTCAGTAGTGGCTGCCTCGGTTTCTTTGTTACAGCTTACAGCAGTGGTGGTAGCTTCAGTGGTAGCTGCCTGCGTTTCTTTGTTACAGCTTGTTTCTGTGGTGGTAGCTTCAGGAGAAGCTGCCTCGGTTTCTTTGTTACAGCTTGTTTCTGTGGTTACCGCTTCAGTGGTGGCCGCTTCAGTAGTAGCTGCCTCGGTTACTTGGTTACAGCTTTCAATCGTGGTGGCCGCTTCAGTTGTAACTGCCTCAGTCTCTTTGTCACAGCTAGCTTCGGTAGTTACTGCTTCAGTGGTGGCCGCTTCAGTAGTAGCTGCTTCGGTGGTGGCCGCTTCAGTGGTTATTGCCTCGGTTTCTTTGTCACAGCTTGCTTCTGTAGTAACTGCTTCAGTGGTGGCTGCTTCAGTGGTAACTGCCTCAGTCTCTTTGTCACAGCTTGCTTCGGTAGTTACTGCTTCAGTGGTGGCCGCTTCAGTAGTAGCTGCTTCGGTAGTGACTGCTTCAGTGGTAACTGCCTCAGTTTCTTTGTCACAGCTAGCTTCTGTGATTACTGCTTCAGTGGTGGCCGCTTCAGTTGTAACTGCCTCAGTCTCTTTGTCACAGCTAGCTTCGGTAGTTACTGCTTCAGTGGTGGCCGCTTCAGTAGTAGCTGCTTCGGTGGTGGCCGCTTCAGTGGTTATTGCCTCGGTTTCTTTGTCACAGCTTGCTTCTGTAGTAACTGCTTCAGTGGTGGCTGCTTCAGTGGTAACTGCCTCAGTCTCTTTGTCACAGCTTGCTTCTGTAGTAACTGCTTCAGTGGTGGCTGCTTCAGTGGTAACTGCCTCAGTCTCTTTGTCACAGCTTGCTTCGGTAGTTACTGCTTCAGTGGTGGCCGCTTCAGTAGTAGCTGCTTCGGTAGTGACTGCTTCAGTGGTAACTGCCTCAGTTTCTTTGTCACAGCTAGCTTCTGTGATTACTGCTTCAGTGGTGACCGCTTCAGTAGTAGCTGCTTCGGTGGTGGCCGCTTCAGTGGTTATTGGCTCGGTTTCTTTGTCACAGCTTGCTTCTGTAGTAACTGCTTCAGTGGTGGCTGCTTCAGTGGTAACTGCCTCAGTCTCTTTGTCACAGCTTGCTTCGGTAGTTACTGCTTCAGTGGTGGCCGCTTCAGTAGTAGCTGCTTCGGTAGTGGCTGCTTCAGTGGTAACTGCCTCAGTTTCTTTGACACAGCTTGCTTCTGTAGTTACCGCTTCAGTGGTGGCCCCTTCAGTAGTAGCTGCTTCGGTTACTTGGTTACAGCTTTCAATCGTGGTGGCCGCTTCAGTTGTAACTGCCTCAGTCTCCTTGTCACAGCTAGCTTCAGTAGTAGCTGCTTCGGTGGTGGCCGCTTCAGTGGTTATTGCCTCGGTTTCTTTGTCACAGCTTGCTTCAGTAGTAACTACTTCAGTGGTGGCCGCTTCAGTAGTAGCTGCTTCGGTGGTGACTGCTTCAGTGGTAACTGCCTCAGTTTCTTTGTCACAGCTAGCTTCAGTGGTGGCCGCTTCAGTAGTGGCTGCCTCGGTTGTTACTGCTTCAGTCGTGGGTGCTACAGTGGTGGCCGCTTCGGTAGTAACTGCCTCAGTTTCTTTGTCACAGCTAGCTTCGGTAGTTACTGCTTCAGTGGTGGCCGCTTCAGTAGTAGCTGCCTCGGTGGTGGCCGCTTCAGTAGTAGCTGCCTCGGTGGTGGCTGCTTCAGTGGTAACTGCCTCAGTTTCTTTATCACAGCTAGCTTCTGTGGTTACTGCGTCAGTGGTGGCCACTTCAGTAGTGGCTGCCTCGGTTGTTACTGCTTCAGTCGTGGGTGCTACAGTAGTGGCCGCTTCAGTAGAAGCTGCTTCGGTGGTGGCCGCTTCAGTGGTAATTGCCTCGGTTTCTTTGTCACAGCTTGCTTCAGTAGTAACTGCTTCAGTGGTGGCTGCTTCAGTGGTAACTGCCTCAGTCTCTTTGTCACAGCTTGCTTCGGTAGTTACTGCTTCAGTGGTGGCCGCTTCAGTAGTAGCTGCTTCGGTAGTGGCTGCTTCAGTGGTAACTGCCTCGGTTTCTTTGTCACAGCTAGCTTCGGTAGTTACTGCTTCAGTGGTGGCCGCTTCAGTAGTAGCTGCTTCGGTAGTGGCTGCTTCAGTGGTAACTGCCTCGGTTTCTTTGTCACAGCTAGCTTCTGTGGTTACTGCGTCAGTGGTGACCGCTTCAGTAGTGGCTGCCTCGGTTGTTACTGCTTCAGTCGTGGGTGCTACAGTGGTGGCCGCTTCAATAGTAACTGCCTCAGTTTCTTTGTCACAGCTTGCTTCGGTAGTTACTGCTTCAGTGGTGGCCGCTTCAGTAGTAGCTGTCTCGGTTACTTGGTTACAGCTTTCAATCGTGGTGGCCGCTTCAGTTGTAACTGCCTCTGATTCTTTGTCACAGCTTGCTTCCGTGGTTACTGCTTCAGTGGTGGCCGCTTCAGTGGTAATTGATTCAGTTTCTTTGTCACAGCTTGCTTCGGTAGTAACTGCTTCAGTGGTGGCCGCTTCAGTTGTAACTGCCTCAGTCTCCTTGTCACAGCTAGCTACAGTAGTAGCTGCTTCGGTGGTGGCCGCTTCAGTGGTTATTGCCTCGGTTTCTTTGTCACAGCTTGCTTCTGTAGTAACTGCTTCAGTTGTGGCTGCTTCAGTGGTAACTGCCTCAGTCTCTTTGTCACAGCTTGCTTCGGTAGTTACTGCTTCAGTGGTGGCTGCTTCAGTAGTAGCTGCTTCGGTAGTGGCTGCTTCAGTGGTAACTGCCTCAGTTTCTTTGACACAGCTTGCTTCTGTAGTTACCGCTTCAGTGGTGGCCCCTTCAGTAGTAGCTGCCTCGGTTACTTGGTTACAGCTTCCAATCGTGGTGGGCGCTTCAGTTGTAACTACCTCTGTTTCTTTGTCACAGCTAGCTTCGGTAGTTACTGCTTCAGTCGTGGCCGCTTCAGTAGTGGCTGCCTCAGTTGTTACTGCTTCAGTCGTGGGTGCTACAGTGGTGGCCGCTTCAGTAGTAATTGCCTCAGTTTCTTTGTCACAGCTTGCTTCTGTAGTTACCGCTTCAGTGGTGGCAGCTTCAGTTGTAATTGCCTCAGTCTCCTTGTCACAGCTAGCTTCAGTAGTAGCTGCTTCGGTGGTGGCCGCTTCAGTGGTTATTGCCTCTGTTTCTTTGTCACAGCTTGCTTCAGTAGTAACTGCTTCAGTGGTGGCCGCTTCAGTAGTAGCTGCTTCGGTGGTGGCTGCTTCAGTGGTAACTGCCTCAGTTTCTTTGTCACAGCTAGCTTCAGTGGTGGCCGCTTCAGTAGTGGCTGCCTCGGTTGTTACTGCTTCAGTCGTGGGTGCTACAGTGGTGGCCGCTTCAGTCGTGGGTGCTACAGTGGTGGCCGCTTCAGAAGTAACTGCCTCAGTTTCTTTGTCACAGCTAGCTTCGGTAGTTACTGCTTCAGTGGTGGCCGCTTCTGTAGTAGCTGCCTCGGTGGTGGCCGCTTCAGGAGTAGCTGCCTCGGTCGTGGCCGCTTCAGTAGTAACTGCCTCAGTTTCTTTGTCACAGCTTGCTTCTGTGGTTACTACTTCAGTGGTGGCCGCTTCAGTAGTAGCAGCCTCAGTTGTTACTGCTTCAGTAGTGGGTGCTACAGTGGTGGCCGCTTCAGTAGTAACTGCCTCAGTTTCTTTGTCACAGCTGGCTTCGGTAGTTACTGCTTCAGTCGTGGCCGCTTCAGTCGTAGCTGCCTCGGTGGTGGCCGCTTCAGTGGTAACTGCCTCAGTTTCTTTGTCACAGCTAGCTTCGGTAGTTACTGCTTCAGTCGTGGCCGCTTCAGTAGTGGCTGCCTCGGTTGTTACTGCTTCAGTCGTGGATGCTACAGTGGTGGCCGCTTCAGTAGTAACTGCCTCAGTTTCTTTGTCACAGCTTGCTTCTGTAGTTACCGCTTCAGTGGTGGCCGCTTCAGTAGTAGCTGCCTCGGTTGTTACTGCTTCAGTAGTGGGTGCAACAGTGGTGGCCGCTTCAGTAGTAACTGCCTCAGTTTCTTTGTCACAGCTTGCTTCTGTAGTTACTACTTCAGTGGTGGCTGCTTCAGTAGTAGCTGCCTCGGTTGTTACTGCTTCAGTAGTGGGTGCTACAGTGGTGGCCGCTTCAGTAGTAGCTGCTTCGGTGGTGGCTGCTTCAGTGGTAACTGCCTCAGTTTCTTTGTCACAGCTAGCTTCAGTGGTGGCCGCTTCAGTAGTGGCTGCCTCGGTTGTTACTGCTTCAGTCGTGGGTGCTACAGTGGTGGCCGCTTCAGTAGTAACTGCCTCAGTTTCTTTGTCACAGCTAGCTTCGGTAGTTACTGCTTCCGTGGTGGCCGCTTCAGTAGTAGCTGCCTCGGTGGTGGCCGCTTCAGTAGTAGCTGCCTCGGTCGTGGCCGCTTCAGTAGTAACTACCTCAGTTTCTTTGTCACAGCTAGCTTCGGTAGTTACTGCTTCAGTCGTGGCCGCTTCAGTAGTAGCTGCCTCGGTGGTGGCCGCTTCAGTGGTAACTGCCTCAGTTTCTTTGTCACAGCTAGCTTCGGTAGTTACTGCTTCAGTCGTGGCCGCTTCAGTAGTGGCTGCCTCGGTTGTTACTGCTTCAGTAGTGGGTTCTACAGTGGTGGCCGCTTCAGTAGTAGCTGCCTCGGTTACTTGGTTACAGCTTTCAATTGTGGTGGCCGCTTCAGTAGTAACTGCCTCAGTTTCTTTGTCACAGCTAGCTTCTGTGGTTACTGCTTCAGTGGTGGCCGCTTCAGTAGTAGCTGCTTCGGTGGTAGCCGCTTCAGTAGTAACTGCCTCAGTTTCTTTGTCACAGCTAGCTTCAGTGGTGGCCGCTTCAGTAGTAGCTGCCTCGGTGGTGGCAGCCTCAGTGGTGATTGCTTCAGTCTCTTTGTCACAGCTTGCTTCTGTGGTTACTACTTCAGTGGTGGCTGCTTCAGTGGTAGCTGCCTCGGTTGTTACTGCTTCAGTAGTGGGTGCTACAGTGGTGGCCGCTTCAGTAGTAACTGCCTCAGTTTCTTTGTCACAGCTTGCTTCGGTAGTTACTGCTTCAGTGGTGGCCGCTTCAGTAGTAGCTGCTTCGGTGGTGGCTGCTTCAGTGGTAACTGCCTCAGTTTCTTTGTCACAGCTAGCTTCAGTGGTGGGCGCTTCAGTAGTGGCTGCCTCGGTTGTTACTGCTTCAGTCGTGGGTGCTACAGTTGTGGCCGCTTCAGTAGTAACTGCCTCAGTTTCTTTGTCACAGCTAGCTTCGGTAGTTACTGCTTCAGTGGTGGCCGCTTCAGTAGTAGCTGCTTCGGTGGTGGCTGCTTCAGTGGTAACTGCCTCAGTTTCTTTGTCACAGCTAGCTTCAGTGGTGGCCGCTTCAGTAGTAGCTGCCTCTGTGGTGGCCGCTTCAGTGGTAACTGCCTCAGTTTCTTTGTCACAGCTAGCTTCGGTAGTTACTGCTTCAGTCGTGGCCGCTTCAGTAGTGGCTGCCTCGGTTGTTACTGCTTCAGTCGTGGGTGCTACAGTGGTGGCCGCTTCAGTTGTAACTGCCTCAGTTTCTTTGTCACAGCTTGCTTCGGTAGTTACTGCTTCAGTCGTGGCCGCTTCAGTAGTAGCTGCTTCAGTGGTGGCTGCTTCAGTGGTAACTGCCTCAGTTTCTTTGTCACAGCTAGTTTCAGTGGTGGCCGCTTCAGTAGTGGCTGCCTCGGTTGTTACTGCTTCAGTCGTGGGTGCTACAGTGGTAGCCGCTTCAGTAGTAACTGCCTCAGTTTCTTTGTCACAGCTAGCTTCGGTAGTTACTGCTTCAGTGGTGGCCGCTTCAGTAGTAGCTGCTTCGGTGGTGGCTGCTTCAGTGGTAACTGCCTCAGTTTCTTTGTCACAGCTAGCTTCAGTGGTGGCCGCTTCAGTAGTAGCTGTCTCTGTGGTGGCCGCTTCAGTGGTAACTGCCTCAGTTTCTTTGTCACAGCTAGCTTCGGTAGTTACTGCTTCAGTCGTGGCCGCTTCAGTAGTGGCTGCCTCGGTTGTTACTGCTTCAGTCGTGGGTGCTACAGTGGTGGCCGCTTCAGTAGTAACTGCCTCAGTTTCTTTGTCACAACTTGCTTCGGTAGTTACCGCTTCAGTGGTGGCTGCTTCAGTAGTAGCTGCCTCGGTTGTTACTGCTTCAGTAGTGGGTGCTACAGTGGTGGCCGCTTCAGTAGTAACTGCCTCAGTTTCTTTGTCACAGCTGGCTTCGGTAGTTACTGCTTCAGTGGTGGCCGCTTCAGTAGTAGCTGCTTCGGTGGTGGCTGCTTCAGTGGTAACTGCCTCAGTTTCTTTGTCACAGCTAGCTTCAGTGGTGGCCGCTTCAGTAGTGGCTGCCTCGGTTGTTACTGCTTCAGTCGTGGGTGCTACAGTGGTGGCCGCTTCAGTAGTAACTGCCTCAGTTTCTTTGTCACAGCTAGCTTCGGTAGTTACTGCTTCCGTGGTGGCCGCTTCAGTAGTAGCTGCCTCGGTGGTGGCCGCTTCAGTAGTAGCTGCCTCAGTCGTGGCCGCTTCAGTAGTAACTGCCTCAGTTTCTTTGTCACAGCTAGCTTCGGTAGTTACTGCTTCAGTCGTGGCCGCTTCAGTAGTAGCTGCCTCGGTGGTGGCCGCTTCAGTGGTAACTGCCTCAGTTTCTTTGTCACAGCTAGCTTCGGTAGTTACTGCTTCAGTGGTGGCCGCTTCAGTAGTAGCTGCCTCGGTTGTTACTGCTTCAGTAGTGGGTGCTACAGTGGTGGCCGCTTCAGTAGTAACTGCCTCAGTTTCTTTGTCACAGCTTGCTTCTGTAGTTACCGCTTCAGTGGTGGCCGCTTCAGTAGTAGCTGCCTCGGTTACTTGGTTACAGCTTTCAATTGTGGTGGCCGCTTCAGTAGTAACTGCCTCAGTTTCTTTGTCACAGCTAGCTTCTGTGGTTACTGCTTCAGTGGTGGCCGCTTCAGTAGTAGCTGCTTCGGTGGTAGCCGCTTCAGTAGTAACTGCCTCAGTTTCTTTGTCACAGCTAGCTTCAGTGGTGGCCGCTTCAGTAGTAGCTGCCTCGGTGGTGGCAGCCTCAGTGGTGATTGCTTCAGTCTCTTTGTCACAGCTTGCTTCTGTGGTTACTACTTCAGAGGTGGCTGCTTCAGTGGTAGCTGCCTCGGTTGTTACTGCTTCAGTAGTGGGTGCTACAGTGGTGGCCGCTTCAGTAGTCACTGCCTCAGTGTCTTTGTCACAGCTTGCTTCGGTAGTTACTGCTTCAGTGGTGGCCGCTTCAGTAGTAGCTGCTTCGGTGGTGGCTGCTTCAGTGGTAACTGCCTCAGTTTCTTTGTCACAGCTAGCTTCAGTGGTGGCCGCTTCAGTAGTGGCTGCCTCGGTTGTTACTGCTTCAGTCGTGGGTGCTACAGTGGTGGCCGCTTCAGTAGTAACTGCCTCAGTTTCTTTGTCACAGCTAGCTTCGGTAGTTACTGCTTCAGTGGTGGCCGCTTCAGTAGTAGCTGCCTCGGTGGTGGCCACTTCAGTAGTAGCTGCCTCGGTGGTGGCCACTTCAGTAGTAGCTGCCTCGGTCGTGGCCGCTTCTGTAGTAACTGCCTCAGTTTCTTTGTCACAGCTAGCTTCGGTAGTTACTGCTTCAGTCGTGGCCGCTTCAGGAGTAGCTGCCTCTGTGGTGGCCGCTTCAGTGGTAACTGCCTCAGTTTCTTTGTCACAGCTAGCTTCGGTAGTTACTGCTTCAGTCGTGGCCGCTTCAGTAGTGGCTGCCTCGGTAGTTACTGCTTCAGTCGTGGGTGCTACAGTGGTGGCCGCTTCAGTAGTAACTGCCTCAGTTTCTTTGTCACAGATTGCTTCTGTGGTTACTACTTCAGTGGTGGCTGCTTCAGTAGTAGCTGCCTCGGTTGTTACTGCTTCAGTTGTGGGTGCTACAGTGGTGGCCGCTTCAGTAGTAACTGCCTCAGTTTCTTTGTCACAGCTTGCTTCGGTAGTTACTGCTTCAGTGGTGGCCGCTTCAGTAGTAGCTGCTTCGGTGGTGGCTGCTTCAGTGGTAACTGCCTCAGTTTCTTTGTCACAGCTAGCTTCAGTGGTGGCCGCTTCAGTAGTGGCTGCCTCGGTTGTTACTGCTTCAGTCGTGGGTGCTACAGTGGTGGCCGCTTCAGTAGTAACTGCCTCAGTTTCTTTGTCACAGCTAGCTTCGGTAGTTACTGCTTCAGTGGTGGCCGCTTCAGTAGTAGCTGCTTCGGTGGTAGCCACTTCAGTAGTAACTGCCTCAGTTTCTTTGTCACAGCTAGCTTCAGTGGTGGCCGCTTCAGTAGTAGCTGCCTCGGTGGTGGCAGCCTCAGTGGTGATTGCTTCAGTCTCTTTGTCACAGCTTGCTTCTGTGGTTACTACTTCAGTGGTGGCTGCTTCAGTGGTAGCTGCCTCGGTTGTTACTGCTTCAGTAGTGGGTGTTACAGTGGTGGCCGCTTCAGTAGTAACTGCCTCAGTTTCTTTGTCACAGCTTGCTTCGGTAGTTACTGCTTCAGTGGTGGCCGCTTCAGTAGTAGCTGCTTCGGTGGTGGCTGCTTCAGTGGTAACTGCCTCAGTTTCTTTGTCACAGCTAGCTTCAGTGGTGGCCGCTTCAGTAGTGGCTGCCTCGGTTGTTACTGCTTCAGTCGTGGGTGCTACAGTGGTGGCCGCTTCAGTAGTAACTGCCTCAGTTTCTTTGTCACAGCTAGCTTCGGTAGTTACTGCTTCAGTGGTGGCCGCTTCAGTAGTAGCTGCCTCGGTGGTGGCCGCTTCAGTAGTAGCTGCCTGGGTCGTGGCCGCTTCAGTAGTAACTGCCTCAGTTTCTTTGTCACAGCTAGCTTCGGTAGTTACTGCTTCAGTCGTGGCCGCTTCAGTAGTGGCTGCCTCAGTTGTTACTGCTTCAGTCGTGGGTGCTACAGTGGTGGCCGCTTCAGTAGTAATTGCCTCAGTTTCTTTGTCACAGCTTGCTTCTGTAGTTACCGCTTCAGTGGTGGCCGCTTCAGTAGTAGCTGCCTCGGTTACTTGGTTACAGCTTTCAATTGTGGTGGCCGCTTCAGTAGTAACTGCCTCAGTTTCTTTGTCACAGCTAGCTTCTGTGGTTACTGCTTCAGTGGTGGCCGCTTCAGTAGTAGCTGCTTCGGTGGTGGCAGCTTCAGTGGTGATTGCTTCAGTTTCTTTGTCACAGCTAGCTTCAGTGGTGGCCGCTTCAGTAGTGGCTGCCTCGGTTGTTACTGCTTCAGTCGTGGGTGCTTCGGTGGTGGCTGCTTCAATGGTAACTGCCTCAGTTTCTTTGTCACAGCTAGCTTCGGTAGTTACTGCTTCAGTCGTGGCCGCTTCAGTAGTAGCTGCCTCGGTGGTGGCCGCTTCAGTGGTAACTGCCTCAGTTTCTTTGTCACAGCTAGCTTCGGTAGTTACTGCTTCAGTCGTGGCCGCTTCAGTAGTGGCTGCCTCAGTTGTTACTGCTTCAGTCGTGGGTGCTACAGTGGTGGCCGCTTCAGTAGTAATTGCCTCAGTTTCTTTGTCACAGCTTGCTTCTGTAGTTACCGCTTCAGTGGTGGCCGCTTCAGTAGTAGCTGCCTCGGTTACTTGGTTACAGCTTTCAATTGTGGTGGCCGCTTCAGTAGTAACTGCCTCAGTTTCTTTGTCACAGCTAGCTTCTGTGGTTACTGCTTCAGTGGTGGCCGCTTCAGTAGTAGTTGCTTCGGTGGTGGCAGCTTCAGTGGTGATTGCTTCAGTTTCTTTGTCACAGCTAGCTTCAGTGGTGGCCGCTTCAGTAGTGGCTGCCTCGGTTGTTACTGCTTCAGTCGTGGGTGCTACAGTGTCGGCCGCTTCAGTAGTAACTGCCTCAGTTTCTTTGTCACAGCTAGCTTCGGTAGTTACTGCTTCAGTGGTGGCCGCTTCAGTAGTAGCTGCCTCGGTGGTGGCCACTTCAGTAGTAGCTGCCTCGGTCGTGGCCGCTTCTGTAGTAACTGCCTCAGTTTCTTTGTCACAGCTAGCTTCGGTAGTTACTGCTTCAGTCGTGGCCGCTTCAGTAGTAGCTACCTCTGTGGTGGCCGCTTCAGTGGTAACTGCCTCAGTTTCTTTGTCACAGCTAGCTTCGGTAGTTACTGCTTCAGTCGTGGCCGCTTCAGTAGTGGCTGCCTCGGTAGTTACTGCTTCAGTCGTGGGTGCTACAGTGGTGGCCGCTTCAGTAGTAACTGCCTCAGTTTCTTTGTCACAGATTGCTTCTGTGGTTACTACTTCAGTGGTGGCTGCTTCAGTAGTAGCTGCCTCGGTTGTTACTGCTTCAGTTGTGGGTGCTACAGTGGTGGCTGCTTCGGTGGTGGCTGCTTCAGTGGTAACTGCCTCAGTTTCTTTGTCACAGCTAGCTTCAGTGGTGGCCGCTTCAGTAGTGGCTGCCTCGGTTGTTACTGCTTCAGTCGTGGGTGCTACAGTGGTGGCCGCTTCAGTAGTAACTGCCTCAGTTTCTTTGTCACAGCTAGCTTCGGTAGTTACTGCTTCAGTGGTGGCCGCTTCAGTAGTAGCTGCTTCGGTGGTGGCTGCTTCAGTGGTAACTGCCTCAGTTTCTTTGTCACAGCTAGCTTCAGTGGTGGCCGCTTCAGTAGAAGCTGCCTCTGTGGTGGCCGCTTCAGTGGTAACTGCCTCAGTTTCTTTGTCACAGCTAGCTTCGGTAGTTACTGCTTCAGTCGTGGCCGCTTCAGTAGTGGCTGCCTCGGTTGTTACTGCTTCAGTAGTGGGTGCTACAGTGGTGGCCGCTTCAGTAGTAACTACCTCAGTTTCTTTGTCACAGCTAGCTTCTGTAGTTACCGCTTCAGTGGTGGCTGCTTCAGTAGTAGCTGCCTCGGTTGTTACTGCTTCAGTAGTGGGTGCTACAGTGGTGGCCGCTTCAGTAGTAACTGCCTCAGTTTCTTTGTCACAGCTGGCTTCGGTAGTTACTGCTTCAGTGGTGGCCGCTTCAGTAGTTGCTGCCTCGGTGGTGGCCGCTTCAGTAGTAGCTGCCTCGGTTGTTACTGCTTCAGTCGTGGGTGCTACAGTGGTGGCCGCTTCAGTAGTAACTGCCTCAGTTTCTTTGTCACAGCTAGCTTCGGTAGTTACTGCTTCCGTGGTGGCCGCTTCAGTAGTTGCTGCCTCGGTGGTGGCCGCTTCAGTAGTAGCTGCCTCGGTCGTGGCCGCTTCAGTAGTAACTGCCTCAGTTTCTTTGTCACAGCTAGCTTCGGTAGTTACAGCTTCAGTCGTGGCCGCTTCAGTAGTAGCTGCCTCGGTGGTGGCCGCTTCAGTGGTAACTGCCTCAGTTTCTTTGTCACAGCTAGCTTCGGTAGTTACTGCTTCAGTCGTGGCCGCTTCAGTAATGGCTGCCTCAGTTGTTACTGCTTCAGTCGTGGGTGCTACAGTGGTGGCCGCTTCAGTAGTAATTGCCTCAGTTTCTTTGTCACAGCTTGCTTCTGTAGTTACCGCTTCAGTGGTGGCCGCTTCAGTAGTAGCTGCCTCGGTTGTAACTGCTTCAGTAGTGGGTGCTACAGTGGTGGCCGCTTCAGTAGTAACAGCCTCAGTTTCTTTGTCACAGCTTGCTTCTGTAGTTACCGCTTCAGTGGTGGCAGCTTCAGTAGTAGCTGCCTCTGTTACTTGGTTACAGCTTTCAATTGTGGTGGCCGCTTCAGTAGTAACTGCCTCAGTTTCTTTGTCACAGCTAGCTTCTGTGGTTACTGCTTCAGTGGTGGCCGCTTCAGTAGTAGCTGCTTCGGTGGTAGCCACTTCAGTAGTAACTGCCTCAGTTTCTTTGTCACAGCTAGCTTCAGTGGTGGCCGCTTCAGTAGTAGCTGCCTCGGTGGTGGCAGCCTCAGTGGTGATTGCTTCAGTCTCTTTGTCACAGCTTGCTTCTGTGGTTACTACTTCAGTGGTGGCTGCTTCAGTGGTAGCTGCCTCGGTTGTTACTGCTTCAGTAGTGGGTGCTACAGTGGTGGCCGCTTCAGTAGTCACTGCCTCAGTGTCTTTGTCACAGCTTGCTTCGGTAGTTACTGCTTCAGTGGTGGCCGCTTCAGTAGTAGCTGCTTCGGTGGTGGCTGCTTCAGTGGTAACTGCCTCAGTTTCTTTGTCACAGCTAGCTTCAGTGGTGGCCGCTTCAGTAGTGGCTGCCTCGGTTGTTACTGCTTCAGTCGTGGGTGCTACAGTGGTGGCCGCTTCAGTAGTAACTGCCTCAGTTTCTTTGTCACAGCTAGCTTCGGTAGTTACTGCTTCAGTGGTGGCCGCTTCAGTAGTAGCTGCCTCGGTGGTGGCCGCTTCAGTAGTAGCTGCCTCGGTCGTGGCCGCTTCTGTAGTAACTGCCTCAGTTTCTTTGTCACAGCTAGCTTCGGTAGTTACTGCTTCAGTCGTGGCCGCTTCAGTAGTAGCTGCCTCTGTGGTGGCCGCTTCAGTGGTAACTGCCTCAGTTTCTTTGTCACAGCTAGCTTCGGTAGTTACTGCTTCAGTCGTGGCCGCTTCAGTAGTGGCTGCCTCGGTTGTTACTGCTTCAGTCGTGGGTGCTACAGTGGTGGCCGGTTCAGTAGTACCTACCTCAGTTTCTTTGTCACAGCTTGCTTCTGTAGTTACCGCTTCAGTGGTGGCTGCTTCAGTAGTAGCTGCCTCGGTTGTTACTGCTTCAGTAGTGGGTGCTACAGTGGTGGCCGGTTCAGTAGTACCTACCTCAGTTTCTTTGTCACAGCTTGCTTCTGTAGTTACCGCTTCAGTGGTGGCTGCTTCAGTAGTAGCTGCCTCGGTTGTTACTGCTTCAGTAGTGGGTGCTACAGTGGTGGCCGCTTCAGTAGTAACTGCCTCAGTTTCTTTGTCACAGCTTGCTTCTGTAGTTACAGCTTTTGTGGTGGCCGCTTCAGTAGTAACTGCCTCAGTTTCTTTGTCACAGCTAGCTTCTGTGGTTACTGCTTCAGTGGTGGCCGCTTCAGTAGTAGCTGCTTCGGTGGTGGCCGCTTCAGTAGTAACTGCCTCAGTTTCTTTGTCACAGCTAGCTTCAGTGGTGGCCGCTTCAGTAGTGGCTGCCTCGGTTGTTACTGCTTCAGTCGTGGGTGCTACAGTGGTGGCCGCTTCAGTAGTAACTGCCTCAGTTTCTTTGTCACAGCTGGCTTCGGTAGTCACTGCTTCAGTGGTGGCCGCTTCAGTAGTGGCTGCCTCGGTTGTTACTGCTTCAGTCGTGGGTGCTACAGTGGTGGCCGCTTCAGTAGTAACTGCCTCAGTTTCTTTGTCACAGCTAGCTTCGGTAGTTACTGCTTCAGTGGTGGCCGCTTCAGTAGTAGCTGCTTCGGTGGTGGCTGCTTCAGTAGTGGGTGCTACAGTGGTGGCCGCTTCAGTTGTAAGTGCCTCAGTTTCTTTGTCACAGCTTGCTTCGGTAGTTACTGCTTCAGTGGTGACCGCTTCAGTAGTAGCTGCTTCGGTGGTGGCTGCTTCAGTGGTAACTGCCTCAGTTTCTTTGTCACAACTAGCTTCTGTGGTTACTGCTTCAGTGGTGGCCGCTTCAGTATTGGCTGCCTCGGTTGTAACTGCTTCAGTAGTGGGTGCTACAGTGGTGGCCGCTTCAGTAGTAACTGCCTCAGTTTCTTTGTCACAGCTTGCTTCTGTAGTTACAGCTTCAGTGGTGGCCGCTTCAGTAGTAGCTGCTTCGGTGGTGGCTGCTTCAGTGGTAACTGCCTCAGTTTCTTTGTCACAACTAGCTTCTGTGGTTACTGCTTCAGTGGTGGCCGCTTCAGTATTGGCTGCCTCGGTTGTTACTGCTTCAGTCGTGGGTGCTTCAGTGGTGGCCGCTTCAGTAGTAACTGCCTCAGTTTCTTTGTCACAGCTTGCTTCGGTAGTTACTGCTTCAGTGGTGGCCGCTTCAGTAGTAATTGTTTCAGTTTCTTTGTCACAACTTTTTTCCGTGGTTACTGCTTCAGTGTCGGTCTCTTCAGTCGTATCTGCCTCGGTTTTTTGGTCACAGCTTGCGTCAGACGTGGTCGCTTCTGTAGTAGCTGCTTCGGTCTCGTCGTCACCAAATAGCGGCTTTAGTAAATTTATTACAAAGTCTTTCAGTTTACCTAGTAGACTATACGGTTTCTGCGGCTTCGGTTTCGTTGGCTTAGGTTTTTTATCACAGCCTGCTTCAGTGGTGGCCGCTTTAGTAGTACCTGCTTCGGTTTCATGGTCACAGCTCGCGGGAGTCGTAGTCGCTTCAGTAGTAGCTGCCTTGGTTTCTTGGTCACAGCTTGCGGCAGACGTGGTCGCTTCAGCTGTAGCTGCCTCGGTTTTTATTTCACCAAATAGCGGCTTCAGAAAATTTATTGTTGCTTCTTTCAATTTCCCTAGTAGACGAAATAATTCTTTGTTACTGCTTTCTTCTTTTTCTGCAGTACACCTCGAGTCAGTCCAGGCCGTGAAATCGATATTACTTATTTTAGAACAGCTTACCAGTGGATTGCTGGAAGAAATATTTCATAATTCTAGACAAGATCACTGGAATGAAATTCATTATACAACTATGGATTTGCGTGTATTCAGTTATGATAATTATGAATCTATAATTGCAATATACCAATCCACGGTGGCAATTGAGATTACGATCGTGCCATCCTGTTTATGGTATTTATGAAAATAGTATCCCTGTTCAATTAATGTGTTGGAGGTATTAGCCATGTGGATTTTTAAGGGATAAGGAAAGGTTTCAACATTAGTGTGTAGTTTAGCCTAAAAGTAGCCAAAAGCACATAATTATTTATCCTTCTTACGTGCAATTAATATTCAGAAAAGCATTGCGTTGGACTTTAGTGACACCGTCTGCAACATTGCATAGCAACAACGCAAGGGACGCTTTCCTGATTTCTCGCAGCTGCTCTGAAATTCAAAATTTTATTTTAAGATCGATACATTTATTTTTATAACGATAAATAAGGTAGTAGCCCTGAGAATAGTTCAGATGCTTCTTAATATCCACTTGGAGTATCGTAAAACATTCACTATATTTTTTGTTACTTACTATATGTAAACGCATACGGTCTGTCTTGTCTCTCATACCAATGTCTGTCAGCTTTGATAGCCTTGTGAATATTATCGTTCATCAAACACGCGACAGTTCGAGGTATGAAGCCACCATCTATAAACTTTTCGGACCAAATACCGGCCATGAGGTCTATGTCCGCAACATTTTTGTACATTCGTTTTAGTTTATTAACGTTCTGAAAATATTATTTTTATTAAAATCTTAATGTAAGTCACATTGCTTCGATTTCTAAATTACAACATCAACAACAAATTATAACTCATTAAAAAATAAATTTTAAAGAGAATGAATACAATTTAAAAAAAAATGTAACTAGTCTTTTTATTTTTTCTATACAATACCGTGAAATGGTGTTCTTATAAATAAATAATACTCTACATAATAGCTGTACAAAAATATGTGATTGATAATCTTACGGCTGCATCCATATGTTTGCGCAAGTCGCCGAAACAAGTGACGTTTTTACCGGTGCAGTAATAAATATAGTCAATGTATGGTGGTATACCAAGCAATCGACCTCTATTTAAGTCATTGGTTGCAATATCTGCGGCTTGCTGCAATCCTGGGAGACCATCATTAGCGATCTGAAAATTTAAAGTATTGTTTTTCATTACATTTGAATGATTGATAAATTATATTATTTCCGGTATGATGCTACTACCTCTTTCTAAATCATATTTAAGTTGTTATTACCAGCATGAGCAAATTCGGTTACGTATTCACCGAATTTGCTATAAATAGTTGTGATTATTATCTCATGAAAGTTCATTATTTAGCAGTCTATTTCAGTTAATGTTATTTGGAGTATTCACTCTAACAACGCACAATGTGACTTTGGAGTTACGCCACAGACGAGTCCTCAATTTCTGATCTGTCCACTGAGCCTTAAACCTCGTAGAATTAAAAACCTTTACGAGGCCAAAGATAATGTGACAAGGTTTTGGCCTGGCATAAATGAACCAGGTATAACGAAGATGAAGAATTCTATTCTTGAATAATACATATGGTCGAACGCAAACTATAATCTATTTCTTAAAAAAGACGCACAATTTTGGAAAGAAGTAGTTTAACTTACCTCCGTATCAATTTTATGGTCGATTTTGCCACAAGGTTGTCTGAATTGTCCCTGAGTTAAATATTCACTATTTTTATCCTTGGCCAAAAATCCTGGTCTGAAGGCAAGCTTCAACATATTGATGTCTTTAATAAAATTGCCGTCTGTGTCATACATTCTAGATGGAAATAAAATAATTAGTCATACGAGTGTTTGATTTTTGGACTATTTAACACTAATAAAACGTTTTAAACGCCTGAAATGTCAAAACAATTTTTATTCTATTATTACAACTAACATAATTTCAAACAACATTTTTTATCAGTTTTATTTAGTGTAATGTATTATTCCAAAATTACAAAACTTTATCATATTGAAATTAATTGAAATTAATCATTCTGCAAACTGGATATTAAAAAATCACTTTTACATGACGGTTTATTTTTTTAAAGCTAGATGTAGTCGGTGTTTCCTATCTGACTACCTTTGGGAAGAAAGACCGAAAAAAACATGAGTCAAAGTTTCTTTTAAAGTCCAGACATATTTTCTGTAGCAAAAATTTGTGTGAGGACAATGCAGAGCAACGCCTGGTTTGGCCTTTTGAGGAAAGTTCCAGAGCAGTTTGAGAGCAACAACAAATGGCACGCATGCATCAGCTCAACCCTATTTGAGGGAGCTAAGCTACCTGTATTAACAATTGATTGAACCCGGTAAAAAATAAAAAAATACTGCTTAAACTCACTTTGCATTTGTATCTATAGCGCTATGGAACCAATTATTCGCATAAATAAATTCCAAAGAAACGGCTGGATATGTACTGTCGTCGTAAATGTCCCTGAATCCAGAGCTTTTTGATATGATCCCAGATTTGATCAAATTATCTCGGCCTATGGACAAAGAAGTACATTAAATATTTCATTTTAAAACTACATCACATTAACCAGCAAGGATTATTTGTTTGGAAAGGTGTGAACTGGACTTATCATTATACTGCGATATATTTTTGCTGTTACATTAACAGTCAATTATGTGAGTTCCATAGAACTGACCGGTAACATCATTATCATCATTCAGCCGAAAGACGTCCACTGCTGGACATAGGCCTCCCCCAAGCATCGCCACATCGCTCGGTCCTGTGCTTTTCGCATCCAGCGGATTCCCGCGACCTTCACCAGATCATCGGTCCACGTTGTGGGAGGCCTACCCACGCTGTGCCTTCTGGTAAGCGGTTGCCTCTCCAGAACCTATCAGCCCCATCGGCCATCCGTTCTGCGAGCAATGTGCCCTACCCACTGCCTGACTGGACATGACTATTGTCAATACCGTGAAAATATTCGTTAATTTAGTATGACTTACCTTCTAACACTGCCAACCACTCATACAGATAAATCTGTTGTATAAAAGCGATGTTCATTTCCCTTGCTGCAGCAAACAGTTTGCAGTCTTTCCAGCATGGATTCACAGCGGCCAGCTTTGATGCAAAGTGGTTGTGGTTTCTCACGAGCCATGTTGTCATCAGATTTGATGGCATATGCATTGTAGGATCTGTACAAATAAAACGGTATTATTACACTATTAAACATATTTCTTAAATAATCTATATTATAGTGTTCATTCATTGTAATTTATAAAAACGGTATATAGTTACAATTTCCAAAGCATCTGGTTTCACCAGCTTCATTCAGCGGACAATAGTTATCTCCATTTGGAGGCCATATTTTTCCATTTTCCTCTTCAGTTGCTAATTTTCCATCAACGAAGGATCTTATTACAGAATCTTCTTTATTATCGTTGTTGTATATTTGGGACAGGTCAAACAGAGGCGTTGCCATCCCGACCTGTTAATTTTTTTGAAGAAATTTATTAACATTTACTATCAGTCTTAAAAATTAAAGTCGAGCGGTTTGCAGATCCGAATAAATTAGGTTCTATATTATAGCCAGTAATAAAATCCAGAACGATAGGCTGTTCTGGATTGCGTTACAGGCAATTTGGATTCAAAGAAAAACCAAAGGCAGTTGCACTATTACATGGGACTTAATACAAGCGAAACATGAGTGTACAAACTCCTTTAACAGGAGAAGACCTCTGCTTACGCCTTTGGGGAGGACAGGCATCAGTATGTAAAAGACAGTTGTCACTTACAGGGGAATTTTCAAAGAAGTTGACTCATTTACATGAATGTGATCAAGTAATTTTGTACAAAAGTTAAACAGGATCTAAGTTTCAACTTTTTCAACAAAAATTTGAGATAAATCGCAACTGGAAGCTCTTATTACTCAGTTTATGATTCCAACCCTTGATCACCTACTAAAGCGTTCCCACCGATAAACCGCGGTCATGCCTCGCTTTTGAAGTGGCGAAGCAATTAATTATTATTTAAAAAAAAATAATGGTACATTTTACTCACCGGGGCTGGAACTGGATCATTGGTGCATCCAAAGAATTGATAATCAAGAGGCTTAGTCGTGTTCGTGCATGTAATTCCAAATGATTTTTTTAAGGGGTCATCATCTGGGATTATGATTTGTTTACACATCTCGTCATTTGTGCTTTCTTTACAGCAGTCGGTTACATTTCGCAGGGCAAACACTAAAACATTTATTTAAAATAGAATATCTAGGTAGCAATGTAAACAGTAGTACCTACAGCTTTCATACGGTGCTAATCTACGCCGAACCAAATTGAGGGCACCGATTTACGAAACTATTAATTTTATAATATGGTAATTATTCTACTCTTTTCAGCAGTTTTTGACGTCGTATTTTACTTTTTTTATGTTTTTTATTTAATACATTTTAGTGCCACAAATTAAAATTACAATAGTGTACAAATTCGTGGACCACTATTAAGGCCACAGCTCATTAGAGCCACCCGGCATCCAACCCACATCGCCTCACCTCGTGCGGTTAGTATTTTTTATATGAACTTGTATGGATGTGCGCTCACTACATCAACTCCGTAGCGTCACCGGATGGCCTCGGGTGTATGCCGTTCACGCGCGGACTTCGAATTGACCACTAGGTGATAATTCGCTGCTCGCATGCTTGCCTTGCGTTGCTGCGCATTGCCAACGCACAAGGCCCGAGTGAACCGCGCGCTGCCATCGAATGGACTCCTCCGACGACTCCTCTGGTTGACCACGCGACGTTTACTGGTGATAACGCGGCGTCCACCCGTGAACCACCTGCTGACAACGAGTGGACGCCGAGCGACAAGGCGATGCGGGTCGGGTGCTGGGTGGCTCTAATGAGCTGTAACCTTTAAACTAGAACGTCGTCTATATAGACTAAAGTTCGTTTTTTTATCCCGGAGACTGAATTGACATGCGCAAAACGTCAAATATGAAAAAAAATGTTCCTAAACTTATAAGTTTCACATTTGCGCCTGTAAATTTTGTCTCAGAGATTTTGAAACGGACTATATTCATTTTCAATTTCAATTTACTCAAGCAAACTTAATGAAATTCATAAGGGTCCAAGTCAAGGGTATAGCGCACCAAATAAAAAAGAATTACTCAAATCCGCCCGCAAATCTCAGAGAAATCAGTGTACAAAAATTAAAAAAAGATACGCCTCTAATTTACAATATACGCCTCTTCGAAGTTGGTTAAATACTTACGGGTATCATGGTCCTTTGCGACATCACTTAACATGAATATTCCGAACCATGGCATCGCCTGAGTGAAATAGCTGTCAGAGGCATTTCCAGCACTCAACACAGTTTGTCTTATAACTCTAGGATAAGTCAAATTGTTGCCTGATACAGCTTTTCTTGAATCAAATCCTGAAACAAAACTCTCGTTTCAAGACAAATCTAAGTTCATTTTGAATATACAAGCTTAGTTTTAGTATATACTTAACCTGAAACTAGTTTTTTTCAGAATCACTAGGAGAATCGATTGACATATTTTTTATCCCACATTTTTTTTTTCATAAATTTCAATTTTGTTTCAGTAGGTTTCTACCCATAACAGTTGACGGGAATAGACACCTTGAGCCTTGAGATGGTCCGCTCGGTCAGTTTCGTTGTATTAGACAACCCCTGCATCGCACATCTCAGGCATTTCACACTTTACTAGGGAACTTAACGCGACATAAACTACGGTGTAACTAGGAGATTTATTAAAAAAAAATACATTCAGGCAGTTCTGATGAAAATCTTGTTGGGGTGTCTCGGTTTTTGTATACAGGGTGTAAAAAGACCCATCACATAGCCGAAATCTACGCACTCTGTACATCAAACTAAACTACATTGACCAAAAATAATTGCTGGGAAACGACTTTTATTTTTTGGCATAAAACAAACGCTTTTTTTGTAGCGCGCAATGTGTGGTTGTGGCGATGCCGCGCGTTTGCATGCGTGCAGCGGCCACACAGCTGAGCCAAGGCGGGTCGTGTGCGTTTGATATTCGTTGCGTTTTTGTAACTTCAAATGCGTAATTTGTGAGGAAAAATTGAAAATTTTGACAAGGTTGTTTGGAAGAAAGTTTAGTATTATCACTTAGAATACGTTTTTGCAAAAACTAAAAAAAAAAAATATACTTTGACCTTCAATATCTCCAAAACCAATAATTTCTCAGGTATGGTCTGGTAGAAAAAAATGATCCCAATGATGGGTAGAATATGTGGTTTTTGTTAACGTTAAGGGTCTTTTTACACCCGATATACTAAAAATAACATTGTGTAAACTAAACTTGAAACTTTCGTCCAGAATCATGAGGAGAATAGATTGCTTTGGTTTTAATACCTTGTTATATTTTATCCCAATTTTTTTTTCACGTTCTACTCTACTATTCTGATGGTTCTGATGAAAATCTTTTCCATATCTTTCGTCTTTTATTTATACAAATAATACCGTTGTCTAAGCATTTATATTATAGTTCTTAATTACGTAAAATACATCTATGGGCAGTTTTAGAATGACAAAATTAGTTATCTTATAGAAATCCTTGTTTCCCAACTATGTGTGGGTCGGCTTCCAGTCTAACCAGATGCGGCTGAATACCAGTATTTGACACAGCGCGACTGCCATCAAATCCCCGCAATCCTGTAACTGGACATTGCCAATATCCTAAGGTTAGACCGGTTGTCAGACTCGGTCTTCTGAATACCCGTTACAAAAAGTCAAAAGTATTCGTATGACAGTCGAGAGCGACGGTTTAAGGCACAAGTCCGAGACGGGCTGCAAACTGCAGACTGCAACCACAGACCGCAAGTCGCCATCGGAATAGCGCCTTTAAGGTGTGCACTTTAATGGTGCTATTCCGACAGCGACTGCAAAACTGCAACCGCAGACCGCAGCCGCAGATTGCACCGCAAGCGATACTACTTTTGCAGTTTGCGGCCTGTCTCGGATTTGTACCTTTAAAGTCTTATCCAGGGCACGGCTGGATAATGAACGACAACCCATCCACGGATTGACCGATGCAAGCGCAACTTAACCACGAGCCTTTACCTCCTTCACTTTATTAAAATCCTCACAAAAATCAAAATATCAATCAGCTTTAGACTACCTGTCCTTTGAACATACTTTTTTTGGGTAGTTCTATTGGTTAGCTCTGCACCGCTCCACTTCTCTCCACCCTAGTGGACAGCCTTATTGTGGTTGTTACCATTGATTAAATGTAAACTATAGTTACCATTGTCAAAAACAGGCGGTAATATCCTTGACGGGGCACTAAAGTAAGTTCCCTTTTCTGGATACTTGAAATTGTAACACGAGCCATCTATCCGTCTTCCCTCACTTTCGGCGCAAGGTTTAATATCTTTAGTGCAGGTTCTGTATAAAACATAAATATTTTGGTCTAAGATTAATCAATTTATGGTCTCGCTGGCATTGGTCTGAAATGGCCAAGTAACAAGCCAACAAACGCCAGTGAACGGGGCTTGAAATCCTAACACAAACGGACAGCACATTCTTAACAAAGTTATGTTAAATTAAACAAATGACGAACGTTTCATTGGCATTCATTGGCTTGGTGCAATGGAACCAGGTGATAATTATATTAGCCATAAGAAAATAATTAAAGATGAATTTTCCAGAACTATTTTATAAGTTTATAATACTTTCAAATAAGAAAATAAAGACCAAAACTTTAAGGATTCGTATTAAGAGGATGTTAGCTAAAGTACATAAAGTAATAATGTTTGAACAGCAGATAGATATGACACGTCACGTAATATAAAAAAATGTGGTGTTATACAATTACATTTACTAAAAATTCAATACACTCATTATTAGTAACAATACGGTCCAACGGAAAAGAAATCTTTAAGAAACGACTATTATCATTAGCAAAAATAATGGAACATTACAGAAGAAATTACCCATACAATTAATAATTCAAATACATAGATACATATTATAATCACGTGTTCTCCTATTACATGAGTCTATTCACCCACATTTTGCGTCTAGTGATAAGTCCCGTGTAATAAATGGCAAGCCTATTGCTATTTTTTTGGCACAGTTACATGTACATATAGTACCAGGTTCATCGCCTCTTACGACTGGCTTACTTCGCGACAAGCATCAATTGTAAATTTTAAAAGAAATTGTATTCTTAATCCGTCCATCTACAGATGAAAAATTTAAATAACCTCAATAAAACGAATATTATTACTGAAAATGTAAAAATGTAAATAATACGCTTGTATAAAAAATTTAAAATAACATTTGATTAAAGATTAAATTAGAAGATTCTCTTTGCGGAATTATAAAGTCACACATATTATTACTTCTACAACTTTTTCGGAAATAATCTTTTTAATGGTAAATTAAGAATAGATTATCGCGAATTTAAAAAACACAACTTTTCTTTCTCTTAAAATTCAAAATAACTTATACTCACTCGAGAAGACCCTGTCTTTCAAAACTGGCTATCAGCTTATCCGAGGCGCGTTCACCAGTATAGTGGTCATAAACTATCGCCCCGCACAGCTTCATGCAGCAATATAAAAAGAAGAATCCTTTCACTAACATTTTTCATGTATTTCTTATACTTTTGGCCGAAGAAAGCGAGATCTCTTGTTGGATTACGACTTATATACGATATGCTAGCTAGTAACAATTACGAGAACATATGTTTTAAAGTGCAGGTAAATACGGACGTCATGTTAACCCAATTTGCTCGGTGTGGGTAGGTATGTAATTCCCGATCTTTTAACGCTAATGCTTTGGTCAATCGAACACTGCAGTGATAGCCAACAGTTGAACGCTTTCACGCAGGGTCCTCGGAACCCGGCCCGCACAACAGATTTTTCAAATTTATGTGACGGTTCAGAATTTGATTATCACTTGCGTTAACGGTTAAGGAAAACGTCGTGGAGAAACCTGCACACCTGAGAAGGCTCCAAAAATCCAACCCAAACCAGCCCAGCGCAAACGAAGTGAACTAGAGTCTAAACCATTTTCATTCTTAGAAGAGGATTATGCTCAGCAGTGAGACAGTCATGGGCTGATTATGCGTCAGTTTTATCTTCGAGATAGTTTTTCTGATTTGGACTAGCTGATGCGGTAGGGTGAAGCTCTACACGGTTTTCGCCATGTGATGAAAATTTGATTATTAAAGAGGCAATTCTAAGCTCTAGGCTTCTGCTTAGAATATTCTAAAACCGGCCAAATGCGAGAAGGGTTCCGTCTCATTATCTATAAAAACGGCAAAAAAAATCATGTCTGTTGTATGGGAGCCCCACTTAAATATTTGTTTTATTCTGTTTTTTAGTATTTTTTGTAATAGCGGCAACAGAAATACATCATCTGTGAAAATTTCAACTGTCTAACTATCACGGTTCATGAGATACAGCCTGGTGACAGACGGACAGACGGACAGATGGATAGACAGACAGACGGACAGCGGAGCCTTATTAATAGGGTCCCGTTTTACCCTTTGGGTACGGAACCCTAAAAACGGCAAAATAATCATGTCTGTTGTATGGGAGCCCTCCTTAAATATTTGTTTTATTTTAATTTAATTATTTATTTGTAAAGTGAATATATAACTAAATATTCTGTGAATATTTCAAGCGTCTACCTGTTGCCGTTATCAATATCGAGCAAAAACGAGCAAAAACATCACGTTTGTTGTAGGGGGCTAGCCTCCTTAAATATTTATTTCATTCTGTTTTTTAGTATTTGTTGTTATAGCGGCAACAGAAATACATCATCTGTAAAAATTTCAACTATCTAACTATCACGGTTCATGAGATACAGCCTAGTGACAGATGGACAGCGGAGCCTAAATAATAGGGTCCTGTTTTACCCTTTGGGTACGGAACCCTAAAAAAGAACCCAATAGTAGGTACTATGCTTGAATCGGGAATCGAATTCAATACAACACTAGTGACCCATAGAGCAATGAGGCAATTTAACTTTCAAAAGTATAATGTGCTTTCCAAAAAAGAAGAACAAAAATACCTAATACTAAGAGCTCTTGGTGAAAGAGCTCATTCACTTTTACTATGGGAAAATGCAGAAACCGTGACAAAAAAAATTGCTGTTCCATACGTTTTGTTAAGCAACATTGAATTAGTAAAAGTTGTACAGAATGATGAGCAGGATTCATGATTTTTGGATCTAAACTTTTCTTTTCTTTCTTTCTTTTGACTAACCAGGCATGCTGTATAAGCGGTGGTAACCACTTTCCATCAGTGGGCTGTCGACTTGTTTGACAATCAATTACAAAAAAAAAACATTATACCGTTTTTGTTACAATAACTCAGACTACTTTTATAGGGTTAAATTAGACTTCTTCCGAGCGTCGTGAATGCAGTAGAGGCATTTGCTTAAGATAAACTTAAAATTAAAACACCTGTACACTGTGTTTTGTGTTTCAGACATAAATTGCGCAGAAATTGTTTACTTATGAAGCGAGACGTGTGTTTAATTACGTTACTTAAACAGTTGGATAAAGTAAATAATGCACGTAACGACCTTTCACGTGTCTTTTTATCTGCCAGTCTTCTTTTTCCTTATTTTTTTATTTATGGAGGTATATGAACATAGTTGCAGTACGTAATTGCTATTATCAATTGTATGAAAAAAAGTACTGATCACCAATTTATTTATAGTTTATTTCTCAGAAATCTTAAACATTCAAAAACAGAAATACATCTTGTAACAAAGTTATCGCTAAGGTGCTGATTTAAAAAAAAAAACAATTAGTATCGCTAAAGCCCGAACGGATAGAGAGTTGGCATTCGACACTGTACATGCCAACGGGTCGGCCAATAACCAGTGACAGCAAGGTCTAAGTTCTTCATGAAACCTACTGGGTTGAACAGCCTTTCCACCTCAGTCAGCTTATAATCAAAAACGACTGAGAACTGTATTTTTCATGAACACATGGCTTTAAGTATCATTGGGTTCCACAGGGAGCTATAATAGGCCAAAACCATCTAAAATACAAATCCTTATTTTTCTTTTGTAATTTATTTTATTGCTTTTAACTTCAAAATAGACTAGAATTACCGAGTCCTTTTTGAACGTCAATGTTACAAACGACAGCTTCCAAACGCCAGCTTTTCACCGCTTCCTATTGTTTATGCTGAGAAAAAAAAAACGACGCAACAAACTCCCCAGCAACACAGCTCTGTCTCTCAAGTGAATAAATTAATTGAGTCTAAACACACAAAAAAAGTAATACCTATTAAAATTATGCAACTAAAAGGATGACAATAAAAAGTACATAAAATAATTCCGGATGAACTGAAAACAAAATTATAAGTGTCTGACGAACATAGATAATTCAAACATGGTAGCCACATGTGCAGAAAAGAACAAGTCACGGTGAACATTCAAGTTTGGTGCAGCCGTTGTCTTTCTAAGCCACTATGTTGACATCCAGTATTAATTTGTTCACAGCTTTGCATATCATTCCTGAAAATATAAAATTCAGTTATTGTATAATTCCTCGTGTGGGGACAGGCTAACAAATAAAACTTCGCAGCCGCATGCTGGGAATAGACGCATGTTGTAAGGTTCGACAAAACCCAGCACGCTTGGTGGTAGGAACTAAATGGTCTGCCTGGCTAGCTACCTCACATTAAAGTCAAGCATCAACGGCTCCAAGCAGTTTAGTTTGTTCCGTCGGGTATATGCGAGAGCCAGAGAGGTATTGAGAAATCCCTCTATATCTCTGTTACTTGAATTCATGTGCTTCATCTTAGACCCTGTCTGCGCTTAACATTAGGTATGACTAGGGACAAACAAAAACTGTTTCATAATAGAGGAATTAGTACTTTAACGACAAAATTATTTGATGCATGTAAAGTTACTTGGTGTTCCAAATAAGGCAAAAAGTATTAATTACCTAGAGAAAATAGTGTAAAAAAACACGTGTACATGTGTTCCACGTGCAGTACCATGTGTGTTTTGTAAAATGAATGGCGACGTACCTAGTTATAAAGACTATTTAAATATGAAAATTAATGCAGTAAAGGAAAAAAATTAAAAGCAGATACATTTTAATTACATTACATTTTGAACGCCACAGTGACAGAATATATCACGCATTAACTACGTGATGGTAGTAGTAAATAATATCCTTTTCTTATTCAAGCGTTTTCTTAGATTAGGGTCTGAAAACTCAAGTCGCACAACTGGACAACTAAGATTTCCTGATGTAATTACATTCACTTAGTCAGAAATTAGTAGTATGACATCTACAAATCTTCTTTCTTAGACCTGTTTACCCCATGCTAAGATTTTTTATTATACATGTTATGGCATTTATAAGTAAAAAAAAGTTTCGTAAGTCGTGGTGGCCCGGAGGTTACAGACCTGCTTGTTAAGCACCGGGTTGCGGGTTCAAATCCAGGCATGTACCAATGTGACTTTTTCAATTTCATATGTACTTTCTTAGTTAATCTAAGACGCCACTGACATACGCCAACCCGCAATGAGCAAGCGTGGCGATCAATGCTCGTTCCTTCTCTGTACGAGAAGAGGCCTTTGCCCAGCAGTGGGACAGTTACAGGCTAATATTTATTTATGGCTTTTATGAAAACGCTCACGACTCGTTGTGGCAATCACAGAAAGACCACATAGCTAAATTCGTTTATCATGCTATACAACCACAACGCGTTGTGACAATGAAGAAAAGCCACGACGCGTACGAGCACTAGTTGGTGTAATCAAACACTTATTTATATTTATTTTTAAAAACATGTAAAGAAATAAATACTTTTTCTTTAATTGAATTAATTTGACGCGCTCTGCGTGACAGCTCTACTGTCAAGAAAAAAAATTTTGGCGATGAGATTTTATGGTTGAATTAATAACGTAAGTGCGAACAATATTATAAAAATTGATTATTAAAGAGAGGAAAGGACATTAAATGTATTTTCTTTCGTAGCAGAGAAACACATGTTTTATTTCCTAAAAGAGATACGTTCACAATAAAAACATTTAAAAACAAAATTGTAACTGTAGCCCACCGACATCAGGAACAACGAAAGCCTCTTGAGATATTGGTTGTGGCTCTTGGCATTGGCCGTAACTACTATCGGCACAATGACTGCTGAATCAACATCCCACATGGCGACAACCTCGTGTGCCAAGGATTGATATTAAATAAATTTATTATTACAATATTGGCCAAAATTAATTCGCTTCTTTTGAACCAACCATAAAATGTCAAGTAGACAATTTTGATTCTGTTTTCCTTCAAAGCCAAGTCCAAGAAGTAATAAGAAAAGACAGTATAAATAAAGTTTTATGAAACTCGCCCGAACAGTTTTCTACGTCAAGGTTCTTTGTAGTTTAATATTTGCATGATATTGCGTTCTGTGAGGTATATGCCGCGCAATATTATTATTACTTCTTTTGTGTGTTTTGCTTGAGTGTTTCTAGGAAAACAAAATTTAGGATATTGCTTCTTCAATATTCTTAAGAGTATCAAATTCTTTTGGGTTAAGTAAGGTTTTGTGGTTTAGAATTCGTCGTAGTGTTTTTATGACAGAAGATCTAAGTCTCTAGACATATAAAAAGTATCCGTACAAAAGGACCAATAAATTAAAACCCATAATTGTATTCCTAATTCACTGTTTTCAACATGGTTTTGTCAGAATATCATCACTAGACCAGTATCAAGTGGAGCACGGTGCTGAGCAAAGGACCATATTTTGGTCTCGTGCATCTTAGATGTAGGTACCTATTTATGCCTCATAATGGCCGATGTGGTTCATTTGTTTTAGGTTGAGTTACTAATATTTCTTTAATATTTTGTTTGTGTTACTGTCTTTCTTTCATCATCTACCGAGGTGCAGAAAAGCTCTTACTGGCAGCCATGATACTGGCTAATGTTGATTGAAACTTAATCATAGCGCAGCAGGAGATTTAGAGTGGAAATTTTAGACTTCTCAGAAGTATCAAACAAGCATTGTTATGTCTATCAAAATGTGCCTTATCACCGTATTGTATCTGCTAGCTTCAACCAACCCTGCCTGTCTCTTGCACTTGTCCTGCACTGGTCCTTTGCCCAACAGTGCGAGTGACGCAAACAGTTAATTACAGTAACAAACTGCTGACGTCGACACGTGTACCTCGTTATGTTCACACATTGGATTTGACCGGTGCGGGATGGTGTACATTATAAGCGGAAGCGGGGCAGTTTAGGTAATAGGTGTGTTAAAATGAAAATCAAAAAATACTATCATTTTTGCACACAATAAACAATAGCAAAACAGGCATATACTTAATAAGGAACCAGATTTATCAGTAAAAAAAAGATTTACATATACAGATTCTAAAACTACTAGATTATCTACTTCACTTCATCCGGCGCCATCGCGATTCCATGTTGGGCAAAAATCTGACTTATTATGTACTTTGTATATTTATAATATTTAAATTGTTATATTCGCAGCCCAATCAGTAACCCAAAAATTGATATAATGATAGAAGATTCTAAAACTCTTACTAGATTATCTACTTCACTGCATCCGGCGCCATCGGATTCCATGTTGGGCAAAAATCTTACTTATTATGTACTTTGTATATTAATAATAATTAAATTATTATATTCGCAGCCCAATCGCTAGTCCAAAAAGAAAAATCGATGGTGTGTGCAATCCGCCAACCCACACCAAGCGAACATAGTGGTCCTGTGGCGGCATCTATCTCGCCACATGCGAACTAATCCTACATCGCGCAATCAAGATTTAACACGCAGATAGTATATATACAACCTCCCAACATCAACCGTTGGGCAGTAGCCCGCCAGGCACAAGACTCCGCCTGGTTGGAGGATCCTCCCTTTGGTTGGAGGAACACCACACCTCGTTCCTCCACAGTCCTAATACTTTCTCGTCCTAAGAAAAGGCCCATGCTCAGTAGTTGAAGCCCAATTCTACTAACAGAACTTGTTGTCAAACAATTTGATAGTTTTTGTAAACGAAAACTGTCTGAATAAACGATTCAGTTGGATTTGATAAAAGTTTCTGTTAGTAGAATTGGGCTCCTGGACAGTGATAGGCCAATTATGCTATGCACCAGCCCACTTGGCGTCGTGATTATTTGTACTACCCATTGTAAAGAACCTATAGCCAGCTGTGGACTTCAACAGGCTGAGAGACAACCCTAATGCACTTAACACATGTATACAACTAACGTTGTGACTTTTGAAACTTTGAGAAATATGAGCGATAAGATAATTTTAATAGGAGGAGCTCGTGGCTAAATAATTACAGCCGCATAGACCGATCTTCCGGGTTAAGCCACGCTTGCCGAGGTTGGTCTGTGGATGGGTGACCATTTACCATAGCGAGTTTCCTCCGTGCCTCGGAAAGCACGTAAAGCCGTTGGTCCCGGCTGTCATTTGTAGATCTTTGACAGTCGTTACTGTTGGTCAGAAGCCAGAAAGTCTGACAACCAGTCTTACCAAGAGTATCGTATTACCCAGTTACTGGGTTGTGGAGGTCTGATAGGCAGTCGCTCCATGTAAAATACTGATATTCAGCTGCATCCGGTTCGACTGGAAGCCGACCCCAACATAGTTGGGAAAAGGCTAGGCAGATGATGAAGATAATTATAATAGGAACAATAAAAGCGTTTTTTATTCCTTGTTCGTCCTGCCTTTCTTTTGATATATTTAATAAAAAGAAAAGTCCTGACTGACTGACTGACTGATTAACTGACTCATCAACTCCCAGCCCAAACCCTTGGACCTAGAAAGCTGAAATTCTGCACAGAGGTTCCCTTTATAAACTAGACAAGGAATTAGGACGGATTTTTCGAAATTCAACCCCTAAGCGTTCAAAATTTCACGCAAGCGAAGCTGCGGGCAAAAGCTATTAAATTATAAGAGATTCTATTTACTTTATTTTCCGCTCATATCTTATGACATAAGGCCTTTTAAATATCTAATCGATCGTATGGAGTTGGCCTAATTGGCGAAAACTTTGAAATGGCTGTTTTCAAATTAATTGCTCTAAAGTAATGGGGATTGCACACACGAGTCGGATGACTAGACGATACGAACCGGTGGAACAAGCTATCCGTTTTGGACTTTTGGTAGACATTGACGAATTTATACCAAATCGAAATACCAATTGGATCATTATATCGAATAATTTAGGTGCACAAATGTGAATTTTAAGTTCCAAGCTCAGTGCACCGAGTTTAACCGGGTCCAGCATTTTTTTTCAGCATGGAATTTCTTGCCGACTCTTCCATAGAACTAACTTTTTGCAACGCGCAAGTAATTCTCGACATTCCCAAGAACAAGAAGTACCTACCCGTAATACAGTACAGTACAGTGCCTATTTTAGAAAATAAAGGAGATCACCCATTTTGATTGATGATTAGGGATAAAAAAAAAGTCGGCGGCCAGGAATGAATTACATTTTATGTAAATTCTTAAAACCCCTAATACAAGTCGTCGTTTTAATTTTTACCTGGTATACAGGGTGTAAACGAATTCGTGTAATTCCTTCATACCACGTGATCTATTAATGGTATACATTAACCCCGCATGGGATTTAGATTGATTAAAAATAAAAAATAACTTTATTTTTTCCCAAATATTTTTTTATGTGATAGAATTTTTCGATGCCATGCATAAATGAATGAAGGCACGGCGACACAGCTAACGGGCACGACTAGCGCGATATCGCTCCACGCAGTCAGTTAACTTGGGACGCTAAAACTACTCAGAATCAGAATACCAAGCTTCATTTTTTGAAAACTTTTGATTTGTTGATTTTGAAAAATACCTACGCAGGATCAATCAGTGTCACCAGGAGATCATGAGGTTTGAAGGAATTACACGAATTCGTTAACACCCTGTATATCTCCGAACCCAAATAGTTTTAGATTCTGACGCCATAGTAAATAAACTTTAAAAAAAAGTAAAAACCGACTTCAAAGAAAAACTAAAAGGAGTAAAATAATTACCATAATATAAAATTAACAGTTTCAGAAGTCGGTGGCTTCTATTTGTTTCAGTGTAGAGTTGCGCCGACTTCTGAAACTGTTAATTTTATATTATGGTAAATATTTTACTCCTTTTAGTTTTTCTTTGAAGTCGGTTTTCACTTTTTTTTAAAGTTTATTTTTTATTCAATACGTTTTAGTGTCATAAATTTAACCCCCTCCTCTTCATAACCCTTCTTTTTGGCTTTGACGTAGTCGGGCATAAAAAGTCTTTTCAAATGATACCTTACACGATATAATGAAAACATTCCAAAGTGGGGGAGGGGGGGGACACGCACCCCCTCCTCTTTTCAAGTAGTCAGTTCCCAACAACAAAAATAAACAAAGCAATATTAGTAATTTGAGAATTTTGCTTTGATCCGATGAGGAGTTCCGTTCCATATCTCTGAAGTTTATGGTCTGATCATAACAAAATTTAAATGGGACCAATCGGGAAGTATACCCTTTCGAACAAAAAAATATTTTTTCAAATCGGTTCACTAATGACGGAGATATGAGGTAACAAACATAAAAAATAAAAAAATAAAAAAAAATACAACCGAATTGAGAACCTCCTCCTTTTTGAAGTCGGTTAAAAATAATGCGTTACACGTGTGCTTTAAAATTGTGTAACTATTATTGATGGCCACCAAAAATCCCAATTTTATCCCAGAATGGGTGATCTCCTTAGATAGATAGATAGATAGGTAATTTTCTTTTCAATTCATCCAAAACTGTTCTATACTTTGTTTATCATCCGCAATTTGCATAACGTCATTATTGTAATAAAATTAATATTACCTTTTTCTCTGTATAGACTCAATTAATTTATTCACTTGACAGACAGAACTGTGTTGCTGGGGAGTTTGTTGCGCCGTTTCTTCTTCACAGCATAAACACTAGGAACCGGTGAAGGGCAGGCGTTTTTATGTCTGTCTTTTGTTGCATTGACTTTCAAAAAGAACTAAGTAATTCTAGTCTATTTTGAATTGAGGTTTGAAGTTTGAAATAATATAAACCGCTCTTGCTGAACATGGGTAACATATAAAATTATACATTTAAAGGATGCTAGGGACGCTTCATAAACATTATGTTGACAGAATCAATAAATCGCAAATCTAGTTAGTCCGCCAGTTAGTTTTGAAAAATAATGGACACATATTTTTTCTTTTGTTAAATCTATGAATATTTTTAAAGATAAAACGCATCAAAACCCGAGAGTGGGGGCTTGTGACGTCAGAAGCAAGTAAATATTGTACTTGCTTGTGACGTTTTGCCAATTTTAAAAGTGTCGTATCTTCGTCAATTTTAGTTTACGTAACAAAAGAAAAAATACGAGTCAAATATTTTTTGATAATGTACCTAACTGATGGACTAATTAGATTTTTTCAGTCAAATGGGTTGGTAATGAAAGCTAATAGCTGGTTTTATACCATGGTAGCGACTGGACCCAGTGATCCGGATTTGCGGCTCACGTCACTGCGTACATGTAGACGGAATCTGTCAGTATTTCAGTTTGCTGTCGATGTTTAATACAGGCGCGTGGTGGGGGAAGCTACTATTTCTGAAAAATCGAACGGGAAGCTAGTCAGCTGGACTAACTTGCGAGCGCGCAGTTAGCCCTGGACTGCGTTGAAAATAGTGTCCATACGAGTCCAGTAGCAAGTCAGCAGTGGACTCGGTTACTGTACTGCCATGTAGCAGCCATGCATAATATTTAAAGGAAGATGTAGCTACTGGAGAAGAGAAGACCAGACTCTCTGCGACTTGTCTCCGCAGAGTTTTGGAATTTTTCGGCCATACAGCGAGAAAAGATGGCAATAATCTAGAACAACTGATGGTTACCAGCAAGGTGGACGGTAAACGACCAAGAGGTCGCAGCCCTTTGCGATGGTCTGACCAGATAAGCTCTTCTCTCGATACGAAATTTCACGATGCGCTTCACTTGGCCAAGGATAGACAGATATGGCGTAACATCATCAGAGAAAAAATGTTATCAAGGGAGGATCACGACCCTGAGTAATGAGGAGTACGACTTGAGGAGGAGGTAGCTACTGGCCTCCGATCACACAGTATCCTTAGGCCTGAATTACACAGAAACGGCATAAGACGCAGGTGCGTCACTTTCATACATTTTTCGTGCCGCTTCAATTTTTTTTCGCGCAAAATTTATTAAAGCGACGCGCCTGCGCCGTGCCTGCACCTTATGCCGTTTCTCACTCCCAAACTGAATTTCGAGAAATCGTTCTACGACAAGGTTTTACTTCAACACTATGGAACTCCGTCATTACGCTACTCTGACAATTATGGAACTTCGACACCTAATTTAGGGCATCCCGACACGGATAGGTTAGGTTCGAAGGGGATGACGGGGGCTAGAGTGAGCGAGCAAAGCGAGCGAACGAAGCCCCCGTCATCCCCTTCGTGTTAGGTTACTTTAAACTCCAGTGTCGAAGTTCCATAATTGTCGGAATAGCGTAATGTCGGAGTTTCATAGTGTCGAAGTAAAATCTTGTCGTTGAACGATTTGTTGAAAAATAGTTTGGTAGTCGCCATTTCTATGTAATTCACGCTTTACAATGAGTAAGAGTTGTGTCGCGTAGTCAAGTTATCGGCACAAAACCGGTGGACGTTCAATATCGGCAGACGATCGTATGACGTTAGTGTGTAGAACCCCTTAAATTAGTAATTAATACATACTGTGCTTGTATGTATGGATTGGTCACCATACAACATTTACGTCTGAAACTACCGGTACAGTACAACAAAACTTATTAATTACATCGATGTACAGACGCCAGACATCAACATACTACAATCTGTCAAATTTCTTTAACATATTTTCATCTTTATCGCGAAAACATTAGGTTCAGGGTTGATTGGGAAAATTTGACAATTTCAGGCAGCTTGACCTGCTGGCGTCTGTACCTGATCGAACAACCAATGGTAGTCTCTTATTTTTGCGCCATTCAAACTTATTGCGTCAGCGTAAAGATCTTTTTACTGCAGTACTTATTAAACATTCGTGGTCTTGAAGTCGCACTCAGATCAGAAGTGATCGGTTTTACGATGTTTGCCGATGCGACTTAGTTGTGTCGTACTGTGTACCTGTGTCTGAGGACCTATGAGTCCTGTAAGTCGTAAAGCAAAGCCGTAAGTCGGCGGTAAAGAGCAGTTAAAGTAATGATTGCGATTGAGATTGAGGAGATGTGATAAAGTTAAAAAAAATATGGGGCGCTAGAAAATAATTGATCTTTAAAGTGGGCAGTAGACCAAATAAGTTTGAGAACCTCTGGTATAGATGATAAGCTGCATGCGTCTTATGGCAATCAATAGTGCATGCGCTTGACGCAAGAGGTATCAATTTGAAGTTCCACACACCCAGCACAAGCAAATACCGTAATAGCTTATAACAGGAACATAAAATCTATTTTATACTGGAGTCACCTCCATCAATCAACTTTAGGTATCCGAATAAAAACCTACGACGGCTTCTCGTCGGGGACCCGCGTCTGTCATATCCCGCCGACCCGTCAATTAGTCACCCCAGTGATTATTATTCACACACGGACGACCCTACCATCTGGTACTAATGATCGCGACACGCGACCGTGGTAGGGGGATGTATGTTCCAATTTTTAGTTGACGTCAAAAAAATTGATGCTGATTTGCGAAATGCGAAACTTTTCATGGAATCATATTTTTAATCAGGTTATCTTTGACGCTGGCGGTAATAGATACTCGTACAAGATAGATGGTCTCGTAACCGCGCAGATCATACGATTTGCAACGTTAAGCTGCACTTATCACGGTCAGTCCGTGGATGGGTGACCGTTCCTTACACTTCGAGAACCATCTGTGCCTCGGAAAACACGTTAAGCCGTTGGTTCCAGGTGTCATACGAATACCTATGAGAGTCGTTACGGGAAGTCAGAAGTCCGAAAGTCTGACAAACGGTCTAACCTTAGGATTTCGACATTGGTGCCGATTCTGTTACGGACAACCTAAACTTAATTTAGGCTATTGCCATCTTTTTCACTCTAATAAAATAAGAAAGAGACAAACGTAAATAAGAGCTGTCAAATTTAGTTGAACTAAAAGTTCCATACAAATTTAGACGACGACATTTAAAACGTGTCGACTAAAAACACGGTAAAGTACAAGGCGTAAACTAATTTGACATCTCTAACTTAGTTGTTGCCTATCACCGTCCTTTTCTCGCGCTATCTGTTAGTAAAAGATAGCTATTCTCTAATGTTAGTTTAGTTGGTGAACAAGAGAATCGGCACCATTGCCAAGTAACTGGGTAGCGGAGGTCTAATGGCAGTCGCTTCGTGTAAAATACTGGTATTCAGCCATATCTGGTTAGACTGGAGACTGACCCCAACATAATTGGGAAAACGCTCACAGAACAGTAATATATAACAGATGCGAATAACATAAAAAAGTTTTACTTGACTTTTTCTGGAAGAACTCAACTGCCCGGATTTTCTGAGACTCATCTGCCTGTAATTTCACTGGCTTCCATACCCTTCAAACCGGAACGCAGTAATGCTGCTAAGGTATGGAGGTAGTACTTCCCCGGACAATTTTTTTCACAAGGAGCTACACTACTCTTGGAATGTTTACCGGTTCGAGAGACACAACGTAATGTACTCTTTTTATCGTTTTTTTTCTGAAGTTGGACTTCCTCTTCGGTCTAGTGGTCGCAAGCACAACTGCGGAGCGTGAGGTCCTGGATTCGATCGCCAGGTCCGCCTCAGTAGCAGCTCGGAGTCTGAATTAATGCCCGATTGATGGCAATAGGCTTGCCCCCTATTAGATAGGACTTAAACAAAACGGCAAAATGAGGGTGCAATACACCTCTGCCGAACCCTTCGGGGAATACAGCCACGATGCTAAGTTACTTTATCCATTTAAAAAAATTGTATTGTCAACTGTACAATATTAAAAAAACCCCTCTAGTAACGAATAAACCCAGAGATCCAACCCGTCATCGCCAGAAAAATAATATTTTTTCCGCTCAATGTATCACATCACTACCAATGTAAAATGGACTTTATATCTCGGATTGCCTTTGCAATTTTGTTCTTATCACTGATAGTGTACGGGTCAAGTTCAGCTGGACTGCTGTATCTCGATCAACTAGCTACAGGCTGTTTGGAAAATATTATGAAGGAATATTGAATGAAAAATTACAATACTGCATTAAATGAATAGCAAATTAAGGCAAATTAAAAACATGTTGCTCAGTATTTAATACATGTGTGTGCCAAGTAACGTGTACCTATATTTTTTCTTCTTAAGAATGTATTTACGCAACTGCTACAAATTAGCGTTTTTTTTTTGAGTATTTTTTCGATAAATCCGTGAAACTCAGCTAGATCTTAAGATTAGCTACAGAAAAACTACTCCTTTGTCAAAAAAATCGGCCAAGTGCGAGTCGGACTCGCGTACGAAGGATTCCGTACCATTATCGATATGACCATATACGATTTGGCCTCTTAATACTACAGGACACTATTTAACTTGCTTTGAACTGGAAAATTTCTCGTTTCATAAACGCAAAAACAGACTGAAAGAAAAATATTCTTAGGAGAGAATATACAAGCATCCTGTATGCTTGTCAGCGTGCAGCATGGCTACAGCGGGGCGCTGTCAGACACACGCTACAATTTTTACATCGCTTTACTTACTTATCAACTGAGTTAATGTATTTTTATGAGTTTATAAAACACACAACATAAATTTTCTTTAACTTTTTTTGTTTCTTTTTTTTTATTATTTTACTTGTTCGCGTTTGAACCTATTCGTACCTGGGGGCCTACTCCCGAAGTCCGTCAACGAAGTTAGTCGCCCGTCCGAAAGTAGCCCGAAACGTAGGAGTGAACAAAACAAGTGTCAAGTTCAACACTCGGACGGGCAAAAACACAGTAGGGACAACTGTCAAATCGTGTTGTCATTCATTCTTCAAAGCCAAAGTCAAACAGTTTTTATTTCAAGTAGACCAGATCACTGGTGCTTTCAAAAGGTCAACACTAGGTGCTCGGTTCCAAGTAGTAGGTCCTTTGGAGAAGAAGAAAGGCAAATAATATAAAATATAGCAGAAAGAAAAAAATAAAAAATTGAAATTTACAGGAAAACGTGCCTCACGGCTGCGCCAAAAAGGCCCAGTTCAGCAAACAATGCCAGTTAACTATACGTAGTGCCTGACGCTGATTTTCAACTGGACCTGAAGTGTGAGGTGACAGATGTAAATCAGTATACAGGGTGTAAACGGATTCGTGTAATTCCTTCAAACCGCGTGATCTACTAATAACACTGATTGACCCTGCATAGGTTTTTTCAGAATCAACAAAAAAAAGTTTTCAAAATATGAACCATGGTATTCTGTATCTGAGTAATTTTAGCGTCCCAAGTTAACTGACTGCGTGGAACGATATCGCGCTAGTCGTGCCCATCAGCTGTGTCGCCGTGCCTTCATTCATATAAGCATAGCATCTAAATTTTCTATCACGTAAAAAATATTGACGGAAAAAAAAAGTTTTTTAAAATTTTTTGTCCATCTGAAATTCTGAATCCTGTTCGGGGATAATCCATAACATTAATAGATCACGTGGTTTGAAGGAAATACGAATTTGTTTATACCTTGTATATATGTATGTAATACTGCGCTCCATAGCAATCCTATAATCCAATTAATTCTTTAACAGTTCAACGAACTATAATCCCACAGTACGTACATCTATGTACTTCTGGTACAGTTTGTGGTTAAACACCCACTAATTGGACACCACAAATTGGTTGTCAACGGTGCAGCGAGGGGAAGCACTAGCATCGTTGTGTAACTAATTTATCTATGGATTATTCAATTGTTTTGTATGTATTGGTTACTAGCTTTACCCCGCGGCTTCGCTCGCGTTAATTTAGAATTTGACAATCAACTCTTAACACACTACTAGGGTTTGGGTCCCGGGACGTCTCGTGTCTCGAAGTCCCGGGACTTTTCGTAATTTTAGTTGTCTCGAGTCCCGGGACTGTCGGGTCGAGACTCGAGACTCAACTCTTAAAAAAACAAAAAAAAAGTTTCTTAAGAGTCTCGAAGTCCCGGAAATTCCCGGGACTTTGATTGTAGGCTGTCTCGTGTCCCGGGACTTTGAAATTGTCGGGACTTCCCAAACCCTACACACTACTAAAGTTTCTAAAATAATATACCTAATTGAATCATGTTTCGAAAGACATGTGGCGCCATCTATTATCATAACAACGTCATTGTTGTTTTCCTCGGGAACAGTACTTTTTTCGGGATGAAAGGTACCCTGTGTCCGTTTCTGTACACCTGACAAGGTAATTCAAAATTTCAGGATGATCGGTTCAGTGGTTTAGGCGTGAAAAGGTAACAAACAAAGTTAGTTTCGCATTTATAATAGTTAGGATATTGATTGAATTGTAGCTCAGTCTGTTATGGACAAGATCAAACAAAAAAAGTAAAAAAAACGATATGGAAAATGACACGCCCGAGTGCTGCGAGCGATTTTAGTTTCTGCTGCCAATTTTTTTTTTTCTAACGGCGCGTCGAGAGAATTGGCTTGACGACGCCAAACTTAATTGATTCCTGGACGAATGACATCTACCGATGACAGCGGTCAATGTCGACTTGACGTAACCACACGTAACACCGAGGACTGGGGAGGTGGCCCGCAAAAAGCTAGACAGATAACGTCAGAGCTATCGAGCAAAACCCCGGTGTTGATTATTAATGGTGATCATTATTAAGATAACTAAAGTGATTGGGATTGGATGCATGTGGAACGTCGTCTATCTTTGTGCATCATTTTATTTGTGTTTGTCAAAGTATGACTTGTAATTGATTTCAAAGACTTTAATTTGCTTCTCCTCGCCCGCAAACCCACGCATAGTACGATGGCTGCTTCTGATAAGGACAACCAAATGCCTTTATATCTATTTTGTAATACAATATTTATTAACCAATTAATACAGAAATAACATCACGCCTGTATTCCCCGAAGGGTTGAACAGAGGTGTACAGTACACCCACATTACGCCGTTATTTTTATGTCCCATGTAATATGGGCGAACCTCTTGCCATCAATCAGGCACAAATCCAGACTCCGGGCTGCTATAGAGAAATTCCACACGGAAAAACCTAATAACACTTTGGCCGACTTGGAGATCGAACCCAAGATCTCACGCTCAGCAATCGTGCTTGCGACACTAATCTAGGCTTGTAATTAGGCTTATGAGTAATTTAATTATAGCTTAAACTGTTAAACTGTATTTGGCTAAGAATGTGTTTAATAGAACTTTTATTATTGAACTAGCTTCTGCCCGCGACATCGTACGCGGATCCTGTTGCTTATGCCAGCGACAACGGGGTCGTCAAAATCGAAGATCTGAAACGTCTGATGTCGAATTCTAAGAGCCCGGGGACGGGAAAACAACGGGATGCGCGAGACGATTCGAGACGTTCCAGATCTTTCGTTTTTGTAAGTCAACAGGAAATGCCCATCAGACTAAACAACTTTTGCTAAGACGTCATTCCTATATGTTGTAGTGTCGCTGAGCTTTGGAGTTCCACAACAGGTGTTCCAGATCTTCAAATTTATTTTCACAGCAGAAAATGCTCTTCACGTGGAATATTTTTTGCTATGGCACCATTTTTATATCTCTTATACTTTAGCTGGTCTGTTGCGGTTCTGCATCAGGTGTTCCATTTTCTAAAATAAATTATAGCCTTTATGTTGCCCAGACTTAATACCTATACAACAAAAAAACTTTTCTTCCCGTAATTCCGCAGCGGATCCCAAGGGTACACTGAATTAACAATAATATTGCAAGTAACTTTTAAAAAAATTATTTATTAACTTTATTTGGGGGTTTTCCTTCAGGAGCTAATATATAAAGACCGGAAGCGTTGCTGACCCTTGAAAAAGCAACTTCTCTATCCGTGAACGTCTCCAACTCGCGAGACAATGCGTGACGTTCACGATCAGCGGTCAGTCGCGCATCACGTTCCCCACTTGTCTCTAGAGACCTAGAAGTCGATGCGTAGATACGCTGAGAACTCAAGCGTAATTCTCTTTCCGTGAACGACTCCGATTCGAGAGACAATGCATGACTTGCACGATCAGCGGTCAGTCGCGCATCACGTTCCGCACTTGTCTGTAGAGACCTCGAAGTCGATGTGTATATACGCTGAGAACTCAAGCGTAATTCTCTTTCCGTGAACGTCTCCGACTCGCGAGACAATGCATGACGTTCACGATCAGCGGTCAGTCGCGCATCACGTTCCGCACTTGTCTGTAGAGACCTCGAAGTCGATGTGTATATACGCTGAGAACTCAAGCGTAATTCTCTTTCCGTGAACGTCTCCGACTCGCGAGACAATGCATGACGTTCACGATCAGCGGTCAGTCGCGCATCATATTCTTTACTGGTCTCTAGAGACCTGGATGTAGATGCGTAAATACACTGAGAACGCAGGCGTGCTTCGCGATTCGAAGAGGTTTCCACGGAGCGACTTGCAGCCTGATGTTCTCAAACAGCATCAAGTCTCTCCTGACGCTCTTCGGTACATTCTTGGGATCTTATGATCCTCAACCTTTTAGCTCCTTTGGAACATTGGGAAAGATTTGACCTCTTTCTAGGCATGGTTATAGCACAGTGTACCTACTTACTACATACAGTGCGTCAACGCCCATACATTTGACAGGTCCTATGAAATGTCAAAATTATTTTGGGGAGGAGGTTATGTCCCAAGTATGCAGTATGGCTACTCGGGACATAACCTCCGCTCCTTCACCCCGCAACCCCCCGCACGATTGCTCTGCGACAATGTTCTACGTTGACCGACTGTAAGGAGTAAGATATAGGTAGACTGTGGTTATAGTTTTATTGTGAAGATAACTGATAAAATAAAATCTAAGTGACTGCTCCCCTGCGTTACCGGGTAGGCTGCCGTTTCACGAAGATAAATGGAAAAGGAAATTAAATACTGCAGTAACATAAGCCCGAAGGCATATTTCATCGATAAAATAAAAACATAAGTGGGAGTTTTGGCCAGTAGAGTCAAATTTTCAATGATATACCATCGTCATCGAAAATTAGTCCTAAACTGTTACCGCCTTCACCGCGTGGAGGTACTCCCAGTTGATGTTATTTTATAATTATACAGTGAGATTAGTGATAGCTTTGATTTCCACATCAGATGTTTCTGATCTTCAATTTTTATAAGTCAACAGGAAATACCCATCAGACCGAACAACTTTTGCTAAGACGTCTTTCCTATATGTGTTATGGTGTAGCTGGGCTCTTGAAGTTCCACAACAGATGTTCCACATCTTCGATTTTTATAAGTCAACAGAGAGTGCTTATCAGATTAAACAACTTTTGCTAAAACGTCATTCCTATATATGTTATAGTGTAGCTGAGCCCTTGGAATTCCACAACAGGTGTTCCAGATCTTCAATTTTTATACGTCAATAGAGAGTGCTCATCGGGCTGAACAACTTTTGCTAAGACGTCATTCCTATATATGTTATAGTGTGGCTGGGCTCTTGGAGTTCCACATCAGGTGTTCCAGATCTTCAAATTTATTCTCTCAGCAGAAAATGCTCATCACGTGGAACAATTTTTGCTATGGTACCCTATTTGTAGCTCTTATAGTTTAGCTGGTCTGTTGCGGTTCTGCATCAGGTGTTCAAGTTTCCAAGATTAATTATAGCCTATATGTTGCCCAGACTTAATACCTATACAAAAAAATAAAAAACATTCAAATCCGTCCCGTAGTTCCGAAGATTAGCGTGTACAAACAAACAGACAAACAGACAGACTTTTTTTTTTGGATTCGTGTTCTATTACTGTTTCTAAACCTCCCTCAATCATTTTTTTTTAAATATATTCAATGTACAGACACAGTTTTTTTACTGTTTTATTATATGTATAGATTTGATATATTCAATACTTCAATTGATGACAAGCATTAGCTTAGCTTAACGCAAAAGAGCGATAGGTATGAATGTCTCCCTATATTTTTTTATTAAAATCTTTATCACAACTTCTTGTAATGTAATGTAACAGACGGCCCCAGGATCTCCTGAGAGCACGTCTGCTACACCAGTTGTAAAGAATGTGTAGAGCATTCAATACCTAGTACGTAAATAACAAAAATAGAAATGGCTAGAGAATAAGAGGCAGGACTGCGTCACGTCCCTTGGAGTAGTCAGCGAGTTCCTTCTTGTAGTTACGGCGTTCGCCAATGGCCCACACAGCCATTTGATAGAAACCGGCGGCAGCAAACAGACCGGCTGTAGCATATCTAGTCATGCAGGTAGGTGACAGCCAGCCCGATCGTCGATCTCGTATGTGTAGCAGGAGACGAAGTGTAAGAGAAGGGAGAAGGGGTTACCGACGGGCACAGCTTCTTTGTCTGGCTTTCCAGTTGGATCATGCCACAGCTGTTAATAATACCAAGGGAAACACGGAAAAATTCCACAAATGCTTTTTATTAAACTTGATAAGCTTCTTATTTCAGTTCATAACATTTATCAATTGTACGTCCATGTGTAAAATAAATAGAAAATATATCGTATCAAAAAAAACATCACCATGGTGTAAAACAATCCAAAAGTCCAGTCCCCATTCGAAATCCTATCTGTCATCAATAAAAAAGTATAAAATATAAAAATGGCCAGTCGGTGAAGATGACGATCATGAAGGTGATACTACAGTAATGTAACAGTCAATATGCAATACCCAGCTGTTTCTAAAAACAATTTAACACCCTACCACAGTCTACCTATATCTTACTCCTTACAGTCGGTCAACGTGGAACATTGTCGCAGAGCAATCGTGCGGGGGGTTGCGGGGTGAAGGAGCGGAGGTTATGTCCCGAGTAGCCATACTGCATACTTGGGACGTAACCTCCGCCCCTACATAATTTTGACATTTCATAGGACCTGTCAAATGTATGGGCGTTGACCCACTGTACGTAGTAAGTAGGTACACTGTGACCCTACTAAAATTCAAGGCACAACACTGCAAAACAGGCTTTCAAAATATCATTGACAGCAATAAACACAGGACACACAGCCGACGGATGTGCAGCAGTTTATATGCCGATATAAAAGTCAATAAAGTCGCGATTGTCAGAAACGTTCAGAATTCCGCCGGCGATCGCTGACTCAATCGCTGACCGTTTTACATGCGAGGCTCGTGCGAGATTTGTGGTGCAGACGGGCGAACTTTCTTGTTGAAAAACGTTGGTATTTTGATATTACAGAATTGAACATTTTCTTTTAATTTAAAGCTGCAATACCTACAAACCCAAAATAATGTGATCTTGATTGGTGACACAAAAATGAAATAATATTTTTTTTTGTTTTTATTTCAGTTTTAATTCAAATGTGGATGTAGAACGGCTTGGGCATAAGCATAGCACAATCAGTCATTTACTGTCCAACCGTTAGGCATGGGTTTTTTCTCAAATTGAAAAGGGTTTAAGGCTTTAGGGGTTTAAACATTAAACTTAATGTTTTTCTTTATTTAGGGTTGTAGTTATTAATCGGGGGAAAATTTATTGAAATCTTGGATTACAAAAACAATAAGTCAAATTAAGCGGCACATCTTGATGAGGATATATTTAACAGTTACATGATGATTATTATGAAGTAGGTTAAAATATTTAAAAGTTTTTCTTTGCTGGTAGGTATAGTATAATTTACATTTACACAGACAATAAATAATTACAAAAACAAATATAATTACAAATAAAGAAAAATATATCCTAATATCTAACAAAAAATAGGACATCAAAATATTCCTCCGCGCCGCTTCCTACTCGCAACGTGCCCAGAAGACCGGCCACATTGCCAGGCATCGACTTTTGACGTTTCAACGTACGTAACGTTTCAACCGCCGCGTTTCACCCGCTGGTCTACACTACCACCCCGAGCCCGTTTGACACTGGCATTGCTTTATCTGATTTACACTACATCTGCGCATTCTTTAGTCTGGCGAATTTCCTATCAGTATCATTTACATAGATCGTTGCACTTTCAATTGCTGTACATCCTGTAATTCTGTATGTTTACACGTCTTGTATGAAGGCTGTAATGTGTGTCAATTTGTTTGTAAATGTGTCACTAATATTGTTTCTTTGTTGACAAGTGTGAGAAGATTTTGTCCTAATCCTAACCTATCAATCTATACATATACACATAATAAAATCGTAACGAAGCAAAAACAGTACAAGGAACATTATTGAAAAAAAAAATTGCTACGTTTACCAGAAACGATACAAATGCTGAAACAGAAGTTTTTTGAATTTCTGTCTGTTTATTTGTTTGAGCATCACGCCAATACTACTGAACAATTTTAAAAAATGGGTCAATTTATCGGGTACAAGCAAATTATCAGGCTATTGAGTGTGGGTGATGTGCAGTAACTTTATCTATCTATATACAGTGGTGGACATATAATTAGAAACACCAAGTGTGACTCTTATTTTTGGTACAATTTAACTTGATAATTAATGTTTTACGTATCATAGAGGGCTTATACCTATTTATCTATAATGTATCCACATCATGAAGTATAATTATGTCAGTTTTGGAAATATCATACAACCGTTTATGTAAAAATTGGTATACTTTATAAAATAAAATGAAGCAGCACAACGTACTAAGGTGGACAACTAATTAGAAACAGAAAAAAAACATTAGCATAAATATGAACAAAGTTAACGAAACAATAAATAATGAAGTTAAATCGTACAAACGTTTTATAATAAACAATTAATGTTTGGTTGGGAAGCCTCTGCTGTCGATTACAGCTCTACGACGACGTGGCATTGATTCTATCAATGTTTCATACATTTCCAGGGAATATTTCTCCAAGCTTCTACAAATGCGTCTTAAAGTTGTTGTAGTATTATACTAGTAGTAGAACGGTATTAGTGATATGTTTATTGGACAATGTTTTACTCACAATGTATCACAAATTTAGATTTGATTCAAATCCGGACTATTTGCAGATCACTCTAACACCGACACTAATTTGTCTCTTAGAAATGCTTTAACGCTGTTTCATTGGTTTGGATTATTGTAGTGTCAGTGTTAGAGTGATCTGCAAATAGTGCGGATTAGAATCAAATCTAAATTTGTGATGCATTGTGAGTAAAACGTTGTCCAATAAACATATCACTAATACCGTTCTACTACTAGTATCATACTACAATAACTTTAAGACGCATTTGTAGAAGCTTGGAGAAATATTCCCTGGAAATGTATGAAACATTGATAGAATCAATGCCACGTCGTCGTAGAGCTGTAATCGACAGCAGAGGCTTCCCAACCAAACATTAATTGTTTATTATAAAACGTTTGTACCATTTAACTTCATTATTTATTGTTTCGTTAACTTTGTTCATATTTATGCTAATGTTTTTTTTCTGTTTCTAATTAGTTGTCCACCTTAGTACGTTGTGCTGCTTCATTTTATTTTATAAAGTATACCAATTTTTACATAAACGGTTGTATGATATTTCCAAAACTGACATAATTATACTTCATGATGTGGATACATTATAGATAAATAGGTATAAGCCCTCTATGATACGTAAAACATTAATTATCAAGTTAAATTGTACCAAAAATAAAAGTCACACTTGGTGTTTCTAATTATATGTCCACCACTGTATATAAAACTGAATCCCTATTTCCCTTGGTCACGGCATCACGCGTGAGCGGCTGGACCGATTTCGCATTTTTTTTTGTTGTGTTCATAATTGTCAGGTGTATGTTCTTATGAAAGAAATTTTTGATATTTAAAAAAAACGAAATTATCTCAATATGTCCATATTCTTCATTTGTTTACCGCATGCATGAAAATGGTTTTAACTTTTTGTTACTATTTTGATTTTGTATCTAAAGGTAGATATTAGGTAAGTAGTAGGTAGGTAGTAAGTAGGAAAAAGTGCATTGCAACGGATGCCGGGTACAGCTAGTTGGATATAAATGTGATGACATTAAAAAATAGAGTACCTACAAATACATTGTTTAGTTTTTGCGACACAATGTTGTTTTCCGACTTCCACGCGGAAGAAGTCGCGGGCACAGCTAGTTATATTATGAATGTTATTTTGAATGTTATGGAATTTGAATGTTATGTTTTTGAATGTTATGGATGTTTATGAGTGTAAATTTGGATGTTTGTTAATCAATCACGCCTTAACCACAGTAGACATATAAGCTAAAGCAGTACTTCAACTACCTACAATCGTCCGATTTGACACACTCACACAGACACGCACTGCAACAAGACAAATAAGGAATTTTCGGGATACAGTTCCATACAAAAACAAAAAACGACTCAGTATACAGTGCGTGTGTGTGAGTGTTTCAATTCTTGAGATTATAGTAAGTTGAGGTACTGCTTTAGCTTATATGTCTACTGTGCCTTAACAGCTGAACGGACTGGCACACAGGTAGACCATGACCTGGATTAGGATACTTTTTATCCGGGAACATGAAGTAGTGTCCCTAGGAAGCGAGTGGAACCGCGGGCAGTAGCTAGTACAGCTATAAATACCAAAAAATAATGAAGACACAGTTTTTTGTTAGTATAATAATTGTGAGATGTATAAATCGGTCACTATGTAGTTGCGATCAACGTAGGAATATACCTACATTTTTTCCTGAAATAAATATGAGTCGGGTAGCTAGTATTTTATAATTAACGCTTTATAATAAATAGTATTTATTACATTGGAGTTGTTTATGAGCTGTGGTGTAGACGGAAACGCGGTATTGGAAGTGTTTAATGGATCGTCAAATGATGTAGCGGCACACACACTTTTTTACTATTACACCACATATTTAAGTAATTTAATAACTTGGAAGTTTATTATTTGTCCCTCTTTTATTAATCGTGGTTTGGAGAACTCTGCGGCCCAAGGACAATAATTATTATTAACAATCGGCAGAAAAAACAAGAAAAGAAAAAGTATGACCGCGGATGAAAACTTCGACATTTTCTCTCAACAAAAATGTATCATTTGCGGTATTACGCTACTGTGAAGTATCTAAACTAGGTGTGCGGAGTGCGCAGGATTGGAGTAAGCTTAGAAATAACATAAATCTGACGATTATGTTTTAATTCTCGTTTTTACACTTCGCTCGCGAAGGTACAACGACGGAACAAATATAAATTTTGGAACCCATCGGTGATAATTTGACCCGGTCAACAGAGCAAACAAGAGTAGGTACTAGTAATTAAATCACATAGGTATATCAGCTACAATAGGTGATTCACTTAATTAATTAGTACCTACATTAATGACTCACATAGCTCAGGAATTAATATTTAATTATTCACATTACAAATTAATATTCCAGCAATGGAGTTCCTGACTTTGAATAGGAAATTAGCAAATTCTGTCATTCCGTATGAATACTGTTGCACTTATTATATAAATTACTAGCTTTTGCCCGCAGCTTCGCTTGCGTGAAATTTTGAACCCGTTAAGTCACGATTTTCCATACAAACTTTCAACTCCTATTTAACTCGCTTAGGGGTTGATTTTCGAAAAATCCTTCCTTATTCCTTGTCTACATTATAAAGGGAACCTCTGTGCAAAATTTCAGCTTTCTAGGTCTAAGGGTTTGGGCTGGGCGTTGATGAGTCAGTCAATCAGTCAGTCAGGACCTTTCTTTTTATTTATTAAGGTTTATTTCATCTTCACTTGATGGTAAGTGGTTAACGCCGCGCCACCTATTTACACATAAAACCGTAAAAGGTTTGCTGATGCGTTACCAATCCTAGAGTCGAAATTGAAAAGTCTCATGTGTCTGTAATTTCACTGGCACCCATACTGTTCAAACAGGACAATAATTCTGGTTGGTGGAAGAAATAGGTGTGGTGGTAGTACTTCCCCGGACGAGTTCTTTCATAAAGAGCTCTCCTTCTAATTAAACTACACTTTTGTCAGATGACTAAGGAATTTCACCGCACAACTTGAGCGCGTTAAGCCGACGGGCCCGGATGTTGTACGAATACCTGTGACAATCGTTACAGATAGTGGCCCGAAAGTCTGATAACCGGTCTAGCCTTAGGAAATTGGCATTGCCCAGTACCTAACTGGGTTGCGGAGGTCTGATGGCAGTCGCTCCGTGTAAATACTGGTATTCAGCCGCATCTGGCTAGACTGGAAGCTGACCACAACATGGTTGGGGAAAGACTAGGTAAATAGATAGACTAAAGAATTTCACCACATCAAACTGCAGCAGGTGGACCGATGATCTGGTGAAGGTCGCGGGAAACCGCTGGATGCGAGAAGCACAGGACCGGTCGATGTGGCGATGCTTGGGGGAGGCCTATGTCCAGCAGTGGATGTCTTCGGCTGAATGCAGATGATGATGAAACTGCAGCATCAACCCGTACATAGAATCATAGTGAAAAACCTGGTTTTCTATGGGGCTACCAGAAATCATAATAATGTCATCAGTCATAATGCATGAAACGCAACAACTCACCATAAATGGACTAAGTAGTACCTACTTCTATAATTTCTTAAGAAACCAGTTTGGTCACTCTCTCCTTTTCTAATGATTGAATAACATTTACTGTGAGAGATGGAATCGTGGCTAATTAACAATTGCGCGGATCGTATAATCTACAGGCTGCGCTTGCCACGATCAGTCCGTCGATGAATGACCGTTTATTACACACTGAGATCTTGCCTCGGAAAGCACGTTAAACTTTCGGTCCGAAAGTTGGGGGGGTTACCATGATCTGTTAGAGCAGGAATGTTTGAATATTATTCCGAGTGTGGGAAAGTGACAGGGCTAGACAGCTCTCTAGCGCCATCTCTCAGCGGATGTCATACGAATTCTTATGACAGTTGTTACGAGTAATCAGAAGCCCGAAAGTCTAACAACCGGTCTAATGATTAGGATATCGGCATTATCCAGGGTTGAGAAGGTCTGGTCTGGTTAAAACACACTAGCGGCCAACCGCAAGCGGCATGCCGTATTGCGGCTGGCCGCTAGTGCGTTGAGATCATGCGGTTTACGCACTAGCGGCCAGCCGCAATACGGCGTGCCGCTTGCGGTTGGCCGCACATCGATTTTTACATGAAACCGCATGATCTCAACGCACTGGCGTACGACGGTTGGCCGGAAATCAGTGCGTTGAGATCATGCGGTTTCATGTAAAAATCGATATGTGGCCAACCGCAAGCGGCACACCGCATTGCGGCTGGCCGCTAGTGCGTTTTAAGACTTACTCCGCGTAAGATTGCTTATGGCTAAATCATTATTGAGGGCCAGTATTTTTTTAAGTGTCACATAATTTCAACAGATGAATTTTGAGATTATCTGGCGATTGAAAACTCAGCCCTAAATTGAAGAGTGTCTGAGCAAAAGTGGCTATTTACGTCATAAATATTTTTTTCAGAAATGACCAAAAACTTACAAGTCGTAATAATTTTTTGTAGTAAATAGTTTTGGCCAAAATTAAGAAATGTAGGCCCATTTTTCATTCAGATATAGCAACTTTTGGTGCAGTATGAGAAAACGGATACGAATTAAAAAATTCAACAACGATAGAAAAACAATTTGAAAAACGTAGCGAATTTTGATCCTTAATTACGGTTTTTAGAAATTGCAAATTTTCACAAGGAGCTAACCGGAAATAAGCTATAATAAAGAAAAAAAAAAGAAAATTCACATTGATTCTTAAACTTGTACCACTGTTTTACCCTTCTCTTTTTTAATAATCGCAAAAATATTCATATCCACTACGCGATCCCTCAGAGTTTTCTCAACTAAAGTAAAATACATCAAACAAAATAAAACTGTCATCACACATTTCCCTTTTGAAATACAAAAAGTATTGTATTACTAAATAAGCGAGGGACCAACTGTTTATACGTTTAGTATTAACAAACTTCCTACACTCAATTCCTTCAAAATTAAACCTTACATGCTTGTAAATAAGGTAGATGTGAACGCACATGTAAATTTGCTTCCCCCATGTATTTTTATTAGGTTTTCTAGTGTAGGGTAGGTCGGGGGGACGTTGTCATGGCAACGGCACGGCTGTCACTGATGGAGAACAATCCAGTTTGTTTTATTGTATGGAATGGAAATAATGAGGATCTGGTACATTACAAGCATTAGAGGCGAAGCTATTATATTATTCGGTATTTAGATCATTCAAGAATCTATTATTCCCTGTTGTAAAGACTCTGTGAAATCTCGGGTTTATGCGAATAAACCAAAAACAATTCCTGAACTCAAATCCGAGATCCAACGAGTCATCGGTGAGATACACATCTCTGTGAAAAAGTCATGGCAAATTTCATGAAAAGAGTAATGGCCTGTCATCAGAGCCGTTGAAGCCATTTGCCGGATATTTTATTCCATACTTAATCGGAACAATGTCTTCTTTACAACCCAATAAAAATATCTCAACTCTCTCAAAAATTACGTGTTTTTATTTAAAAATTAAAAAGTGCACTCTTACTGAGACACCCTATATAAATGGGGAAAGTAACTCTGTCTGTCTGTTACGCTTTCTGAACCGATTTTGATGAAACTTGGTAAAGAGATAGTCTGAAACCCGAAGAAGGATATAGGCAACCCGAAAACCACGAAATTTCTACGCGATAAAAGTCATCTACGTGGGCAAAGCTACGGGCGACCTCTGCTACTTTATAAACTTCCTAATTAGGAAGTTTTATCAAGAAATATTCATTAATAATTCATTAATAAAATCAAAAATTTATAAATTATGGTTAAAGGTTGTTTAACTAAAATGGCTCTTAAGTCCATTGCCATCTCTTTTCATTGGCATACAAATGATAAGGACAGGCATAGTTTCATCGGTGTTTAAAAATTACAATCCATATGAAGAAGTAAGACTTGAAATCAAATTCGAATCACGATAGGTATTTCAGTACATCCGGTTCGCCCTAGGCAGTAAGGCCCGCTATCAACCTAGCTGATTGGCTAATTATTTAACAAAGGCTATTCTCAAATACTCCTTGTCAACACGAGAGAAGAAGAATTTAAGACATTTCATTCATATCTTGGTTCTAAACGAAATCTTCTAACTTCCTTAAACCAGGAGACTATAAAAAAAAACTTGTTTGAAAAAAGTTTGCATGAAAACTTTTTTTATATAAACTTGTTTTTATTAATATTATTTTGTTTATAAATGAACAGAACAGACAACACTAGATATTGCTATAATTAAAATTATCAAATAATGTTTACATGTACTGATAATTGAATTGAAAGTTTCAAAAAGGACTATGAAAGTGGAATGAGTTTGTTGTCTGATTTCGAATCCAAACATTGAATTTAATAGAAGTATAGGCACGGCTTCTTTCACAAACCAAGTAAGATCTCAGAAACTTTCTAAGAAATTCCTCTGACCACCATCTCCGCCTCTCACGACCAACTTCTTCAACATATTACCGACTTGTCCATTCAAAACTTGGCCTCTTCATAACATCAATAGAGACGCTCAAGTCCTGTTCGCGCTTAACATGTTTATCGACGATTAAGAGCTCATTGCGGCCGATTCAGCCGCGAACTGTTTGCCAAGTTCGCAAATTGAGGGTATTCATACATTGGAGGATATTCGGCTGTGTGCAGATAGACTTAAGAGCGTTTTGGGTGTTGTATATGAATGTGTTATTGTGGATTTTAAATTGGTAAGTAGTTTAATAATTTAATCGATATATAATCTGGCAAACTTTTTCTTCTACACGTTATCTTGTCATCTCTTGGATTTCTCCTGTATCGTAGGTTCGTTTACAGACACAAATCTCACATGCACAAACGCCCAGAGCAGGATCAACTATCTATTGGAACTATCTTTAGGTAAATATGGATCAATTGAATTGATTAAAGCTTGCAAAGCCTCTTCATCACGAGAGACTCTTGAATACTAAGTAGAATGGTAATTAAATTATTCGTTTGGTTCAACAAAATTTACTTTTCAAATTAGATTACACAAAATACTATTTTGTTTAAAATTTTCACCTACAGTGTAGTTCAAAAAGGGCAGCTAAATGAAGATATTTGCGGTAATCGATAAGTTTCTTATTTTGAAGATGAGATGAGATAAAAAGATTGCCAAAACAACATACTTCTTCATCAATACAATCTAATAATAATACAATTATTATGGCAATAGGAGGTGAGCTCAGCTTGTGCGTACAATATCTTGTCTGCTCTGATTTTTTGCTTTTCTATGCCAGAAATAAGGTGTTGGTCGAGCAAGCAAAGGTAATTGTGAAGGGTAAGAATATATACATTTCAGATGAAAAAAATAAAATAAGTAAAGGAGCATGCAGGGCAGTGGCGTCTCCACTCATTTCACAGTAGTTCAGCTGGGACTGCACAATATAGGTAGGAAGGTGCATAAATTTTTGTCAAGTAGAAAGTTAGTCAACCACTTTCTGACACTACTATGAATGTTAAATTGATAGAACTCAGGGCAGAAGTGTGACCAAAGAAAATACAAAGTAACCCCTTTCTATTTCTATAATAGCACTACACTTTAGACACATAATAAAAGTCATGCACCCAACAGATAGTACTAAATAAAACACAAATTCCCATATAAATTCAACATCTGAAAATAGTTGGAACACAAGTAGATTTGACAATTTATTACCCATCATAACAGCATTAAGTGCTTCTCAGAAACAGTTATAACTCATTTAAATGGAAGATGGAAATAACGTACGCTTTGAACGATTGTGACTATCTAATTAAAACATATGAGCGTCTAGCAGAATTGGGTTTGGGTGTCTGTGTTTAGAATTTCGCGAAATTGTATGCATGGGTGTATTTCTTGCTAGTCCTCTACATAAAAAGTTTCTATTGGTTTCGAAAATGGGGACAGAAGGAAGGATTCGTTTATCACACATGCTCACATATGCTGCGATCACCAAACTTTCTAAGTGGTGCAGTGACTGAGCGTTTGGCTGCTGCGCAACAAGAATTTGTATAGCCAAAGATGAGATGAGGGATAAATAAAGAATATGCATTTTTTAAATTCTTTTTTACCTTATATTTCGTTGCCACGCATAAATGAATTAAATCAAGGCGACACAGCTGGCGGCCATCACTAGCACGATAGCGCTCCAAGCTGTTAGTTATCTCAGAGCACTCAAATGACCTACGAAAAGAAAATAAGGTTACTTTAGAAAAAAAAAGTGGTATCTGATAAAATTCCATGCAGAATCAATCTGTGTCGCTAGTAGATCACGAGATTTGAAGGATACCGATACCGAATTCGAATACATCCTGTGTAAATACGAGCGAATATAATGATGATGTATTTTAATAGGACATAGGGATTGCAAAATCGGAAGAAAAAACCGGAAATATTTTACAAAGTTTTCTTTATTACTTCAGTTTTGTTGCACACCGATTAAAATCCCTTGCTATCCAACAACATAATGTCATGTTTGGGTTTTGGGTTTCAAATTATAATTTTTGAAAAATCTAAATTAATATTTTTTATTAACTACAGCTTTCCTTGTATGGTTAGTGCAGTATTATATTTCGGCACCTTGATAAATTTAATTCTGAACAAAGAAACTTTAATAAAATAAATTAAACTCAAAAAATGCAGGACTCACCGCGGGGCGTCAGACTACTGCAAAGTGAAATTCCTTTTCAATTACAACCAACATAAATTCAATTTCAACCCTAAATCCAAAGTTACAGGGTTCATAATTGTTTGTTAACGAACACCAATTACCTGACCGGTCATTCGCTCACTGCTGCCAGTTTTCCAAGTAATATAGCAATCATTCATTCCTTTTGGTGTATGACATTCACGAGAGATTAATGTATTGCGATTCTCATAACAAGTTGAAATATTAATTTTAACATTTGTCTTACCTTTTCATGCTGAGATGGGGACAAAAGAATAATTAGATATTGAATTATGAAATACAAGTATGATGCTATACTAAAATGTAATCTATCCAGGTGATCCAAGGCTGAAATTGGGTCACCGCATCTCTTACTCTAAGTCATGTTGCAATTGATGCTATACATAGATGGCGTGGTAGTAACAACATGCCAACTCAAATAATTCAGGCAGCAGCATCACCAGTGTGATAACGCTGGCTCTGTCGTTGCTGAACAAGATGCTTAGCATGATTAAAGTGGTGACTGGCATGATGCTGATACTGATGGTCTGAACCTGTTGGTTCAGACCATCAGTATCAGCATCATGCCAGTAGTAGTTGGTTGTTACCAACGTATCTCTTCGTGTCGGTATGAACTATACGAGAATAGGTTATGCCGTAGTGAAAAGATTAGCTAGTCTGCAATGTTGGTAGCGGGACTGACTGTCCAGGGTGCGCTAGAAGTACTTAAGTATCGTCACTCGTGATGGCTTTTTTAATGCGCCCAAAACAGCTTGTGATTGGGAAGGCAAGACAGTAGTCGATTTTCGTTCAGAACTTCACCATTGCGGATGAAGCAAATTAAATAAACTAGTCAGATATGCAAGAAAAAGATAAAACCACAACAGTTAACGAACGCCATTCCATGCAGGAGGGTCTCAGTTGGTCTCGACCTGCAGCTCTGACTTATCAAATTTATATGCAGATTAGAATTTGATTACCACTTGTGTTGACGCCAAAGGACATACGTAGTGAGGAAACCTGCTGAGCCCTCCAAGAATTTTTAGTGTGGTTGAAGGACAATAGTCCATCAGCTTGTTATAATAAGGCCTACACCCTTCTCATCTTGAGAAGAGACTCTTGCCTAGCAGCGGATTTGTAGTAGGTTGAATAAGCTAACGAATTTACAACGTGGTACTACTCGCCTTATAAAAAAACATCATAAAGACAAATATGAATTATCATATTAATTTCTCCTATCTCGAAAGCAATATGAAGGTACATCTCCATACATTTATGGATAACCATCTTGACGTTCAGATACTGATCGACGTTGTAAACAGAATACAGTCGTCACCGCCCATCCCGTGTTTATGTATGTCGTAAAAATATGATATAAATATCATCGTCGAGAATGATATTTTGATGTTAAGGGGACGCTGTTTTGAGAGTTTTATTACTTAAGTCTTTACTGAAGTCTTCGTGAAGTATTCTGGTTTTAATATTTGTATATGGCTTCGTTAAAAGCTGGCTGGTGGTTATTTATTCTAGTCTAAGTATACTGATTTTGGAATGCTACAGGGTTGTATACTGGGGCCAGCGCTTTCAAGCTTGTACGTACGGCTTCATATCAAGGTACACATTTCGAGTTTGAGCAGCAGGGCAATTGAGTAACGTAATCAGTAACAGTTGATGTGTCAAAAACAATATTCATTGCGTGGTAGAGTTGTGGAGAAGTCGGATTGTTAATACAAACGTTGCTATGGAAATTGTTGCCCTGACAAAATCATAGCTATAACGATTACGATGTAATACGCAATTAGAATGTTTATCTCGCATTGTATGGACTTTCCGTACAATGAAAGGTCAGTTTATACTTAAAATGTATAGCTTAGTATGTACCAAAAATGATTTGCCAACATAATAAAATAAAATGAAAAATAAAATAATTTCGGACAACTACGAGATCCATAAAGTGTTAACTTAAACTAAAAAGGAATGAATGCGAAGACCACCCAACAGCTAGACACCCAGAAACTATGGAACAAGTTTTCGCACACATTGCCTTATTGTGACGGAGGAAGCATCTGTCGCCACAGCCTTCAAGATGCTGTTATGGCTGCCTCTTATTCTGCTCAGGAGTGAGGCCGTTTTTTGCGGATGATGGCATGAAATCCATCGGTATGAGTTAAATATGATCAGTACAAATAATTATATAACTACGCTAATAACACACTCAGTATATTCTACGATGACTAAATCATCGGTTTAAAAAAAGTTACATTTTTCACATGCAGCAACACCTAACCAACGAACATGGCTCGATGCCGCTAAAAATCGAATGAATAAATTCGTTCTGTACAAAGTTTGGTCAAATTCAACAAATGATGAACGTTCGTTGGATGCAACAGAATATCTATTCTTATAAATTTCTTATCTGGAAATCACGCAAGCCCTTGAGCTCCAAGGTTCACAGCTGTATTTGCTGCAACTCAATCAATGCCTTGTACGAAAAACATTTTATTTCTATAGGTCTTACCTTTAATCCACTGATACGTGTATTAATCACGCGAACGAATACCTCATACGATTGAACACTTGTTGATCGTAATAAATCGTACAGCACCCGAGGGTTAAGTCGTAATAGTAATTATGAATCACTAATAAATTGCCTTTAATTGCTCCCCGGATATTTTAATTTGCTTGCTACTATTTTTGGTAGAATAAGCTTCAAAGTTATTTTTAGTTGAAGTTATGTTTTGTATCTTAGCGCCATTGACAAAATATATTATGTACCAAACAACATTGTATTGTAACAATTAAAATTACATCAGAGAAGTTTTTTATTATTCATTCTCATGATTGGTTTCGTCTGTAAGTCTACTCGTCAGGTTCAATGGAAAACCAGCGTCAGGCAATTGTTGTCTGATATTATGCTGAGCTAAACCTATTTGGCGCACATTTCCTACTTTCTATGTATTTTTATGAATAGTTTTTTTTTTGCAAAAAATTTCAATTACAAAACACTCTAACACACATTGTAAAGTGCCAAAAAACGGAATGTTAATTACCCAATCACGGTTATTTATGGCTCACAACTTTGGGAAGAGCACTGTGACCTAAAATACAGACTCAGCCTGTCTCACGCGTGCACTTCTTTTATTAATGTTATTAGAAAAGTAACTACAATGTATCTCCTACTTGTCACATTTTATATGGAAATAAACGAATCATTATTATTTGTGACTTGTATTATGGCTATTACTTAAATGTTTTTTCTTTTTTTCTTTCCTTCGGTATCTACATTTCCCTTGGGTGCCGTAAAAGGGGACAAAATGATTATGTACTCGTACGATTAAGACATTGCCGCGTTGGGGAGAAGTATCATTCTGGCCACAAGAAACTGTGACCACCAATTTCTATCTATGTCTAGCGCGATGGTGCTGTTAAGCTCTAAACACGTCACCACAAGTACAATCGCAGTAACTGATTGCCACCGCCACCGCAGCCGCAAGCTAGACGCGTTGGTTTGAACGTATCTTCGCTGAAACTGCTTACAATGATGACAATCGCAGGTACTTCCGTCGGTGGCAGATCAAGACCTGCTAGCCTAACGCGGCGTCTTACGTAGGCGGTTCAAAGCGAACGCGAATTGCGAAGCGATCCGAAATCAATGCGATGCGTTGCAAAGCGGCGGCTTTGTCCTACGAGCTCGCGAACCGCCAGCCGCGCACCGCTGCCATTCAGTAGCACTGTATAGCACCGCATCCAGTTCGCGCGAAAATATCAAGCCAACTAATCGCGTTCGCTTCGCTTCGCGCCGTGCCGCATCGCACTCCACGTGCGTTTGGTCACGTAGGCGATTTCAATGTTTGTTGTTTTCGCGTCGCGCCGCACCGCTTCGCGTTCGCTTCTAGATCGCTCACGTAGGACGCCGCGTAACACGCGCAGCGCGCGACAATTTTGTCGTCAAATTATCTTGTGCCGAGACGAGGTAAGCCATACATTATCTTGTTTCGGCACGAGATATTGCATCGACAAAAGTCACGCTGCGCATGTTAGCCCGTTTAAATCTAATAACGAGTCCCGTGACCCTGGCCGTAGGTCATCATCAGAACACCGGGTTTTTTTACGGCCATTTTCAATAACACATCTATCTGCGGTTTGCCCTACTAGAGATAGAATTTGACATTACTTCTATGGAGCGTGTGTGAAACTATCTCTAGTAGGGTAAACTTCCCGTAGATGAGTTATTAAAAAGGGTCATTATTGGTAATGGCGCATTTACATTAGGTCGGTTTGGCCGTATTCAATAGGCATGTTGACAGCATCAATAAATTGCAAATCTAATTAGTCCGCCAGTCACAGTTTTGAAAAATTGTGGAGACGTTTTTTTTCTTTTGTTAAATCTATGAATATTTGGAAAGATAAAACGCATCAAAACTCGAGAGTGGGGGCTTCTGACGTCAGAAGCAAGTAAAAATTATTCGAAACTAGCTGTACCCGCATGCGTTGCAATGCACTTTTTCCTACTTACTACCTACCTACTACCTACCTACTACCTACCTACTACCTACCTACTACCTACCTACTACCTACCTACTACCTACCTACTACCTACCTACTACCTACCTACTACCTACCTACTACCTACCTACTACCTACCTACTACCTACCTACTACCTACCTACTACCTACCTACTACCTACCTACTACCTACCTACTACCTACCTACTACCTACCTACTACCTACCTACTACCTACCTACTACCTACCTACTACCTACCTACTACCTACCTACTACCTACCTACTACCTACCTACTACCTACCTACTACCTACCTACTACCTACCTACTACCTACCTACTACCTACCTACTACCTACCTACTACCTACCTACTACCTACCTACTACCTACCTACTACCTACCTACTACCTACCTACTACCTACCTACTACCTACCTACTACCTACCTACTACCTACCTACTACCTACCTACTACCTACCTACTACCTACCTACTACCTACCTACTACCTACCTACTACCTACCTACTACCTACCTACTACCTACCTACTACCTACCTACTACCTACCTACTACCTACCTACTACCTACCTACTACCTACCTACTACCTACCTACTACCTACCTACTACCTACCTACTACCTACCTACTACCTACCTACTACCTACCTACTACCTACCTACTACCTACCTACTACCTACCTACTACCTACCTACTACCTACCTACTACCTACCTACTACCTACCTACATGATGTCGAACGGGATAAAAAGTATCCTATGTCCTTCTCCTGGCTCTAAACTACCTCCCTGCCAATTTTCAGCTAAATCGGTTCAGCCGTTCTTGAGTTATAAGTGAAGTAACTAACACGACTTTCTTTTATATATATAGATTATGCGAATTTTAAGTGTCGTATCTTCGTCAATTTTGGTTTACGTAACAAAAGAAAAAATACGAGTCAAATATTTTTTGATAATCTAACTGACGGACTATTTAGATTTTTTCAGTCAAATACCCTATTGCAGCCGTTTTCAGTCACCGACTAATGTTAACTATTTTTCGGTTGGCTGTATTTAACCCATTTGGTCGCAGCCCGTTTGCCCGCTTGCCAGTCGGGGTGTGCGGGGACAAATGTCTAAATCGCAAATAGTTAAAATTGCTCTTCGTAACGCAAGACTGTCCTGATCGAAGTTCGCAACGTGATTGTACGAAATTCGGTTAAACCGAATGCGTCCGACGGATTCGGTCACCGACTTAATGTAAGCAGGCCAATTCGGTTTACGAATCCGAAATGACCCTCCGCTTTCTATGTCTAAAGAAAAGTGCTACCATTTGACAATCAAAAGTTGTTACAATTAGCTCAGAAGTAAAAGTAGGTGAACTTAAATTTAATTTGATATTTCCTCATCAGATCTAATTACAATTGAAAGTGTCGCGGTTGTCAAAATAAATTAATATGATTAGCTACTGATTGGCACACCTTGTGGTGTCGCTATAAAAAGTTTGGATGACAAAAAGTGAATGTTTAGGGATATTGGTTACGAATAAGTCAAATTCCATCAACTATTCTATTCAAGTCGTTAATTTTGGCAAAAGTAGACTTTTGATCCAATTCCATCAGTTTGAAGGTGACTATTCGAACTTCAGAAGTTTCAGATTGTTTTTATTCTTGTCTTATTGCTTGACGGCAGTGGTATAGTTTGATTTTTCATTATTATAATTGAAGTTTGAAACATCTGCATTTAGAACTTTGGGATGATGATAGTGACGTTCTTATTTTTTACAAACATTTTTCGAATAATCACCCTTGGTAAGAAGGCAAAGGATAGAGAGCCATCCCATTCCTCATAATACTGCCATAAAAAATAGGAACCCGTGGCTACTTAACGACCACGCCGATCGTACGATTTACAAGGTTAAGCTACGCATGCCGCGGTCAGTCCGTGGATGGGTGACCGTTCTTTACACATCGAGCAACAGAGAACACATTAAGCCGTCGGTCCCGGGTGTCATATGAATACCTATGACAGTCGTTACGGAAGCCTGAGTCTGATACCGGCCTAACCTTAGGATATCGCCTTTGACCAGTGACTAAGCTGCGGAGGTCTGATGGCAGTCGCTTCGTATAAACACTGGTATTCAGCCGCATCTGGGGGTCTACTCCCTAAGCACGAAGTCCGTTTTTTCGGCCTTAGTTACGAGCATTTCCTTCTCCCTATCATCTACGGACATACGATTATTTCGGGGTCCGAACTAAGAATGAATGACAACACGATTTGACAGTTGTCCCTACTGCCGATATGTTTTTGCCCGTCCGAAAAGTTGAACTTGACACTTGTTTTGTTCACTCCTACGTTTTGGGCTACTTCCGGACGGGCGACTAACTTCGTTGACGGACTTAGGGAGTAGGCCCCCTGATTAGACTGGAAGCTGACTCCAACGTGGGAAATAGCTAACCAGAAGAAGACTCATAAAAATATGGCGCTAATACTAGCAAAACTGCTCATCTTGCTCTACCATGATGGAAAGATGTCGTGTTCACTGTTAACAACAAATTATTCCCATGGAAATAATATGAATAAAACTCAAGGGTTTTAGACCAGCCGATAAAACTGCGAATATGGTGTTGCTATACATATCATAGTCAGATCATTCTTTCATACTGTAAACGCCTGCCGCGTATGGCACATGTTTATCCTAGTACCGGCACCTAATTTACAAGGTGGACCAATGACCTGATGAATAAAATAGAATCGAATATTCTTTACCAGCGACCCGCCCCGGCTTCGCCCGGGTGCAATGTATTATACATATAAACCTTCCTCTTGAATCACTCTATCTATTAAAAAAACCGCATCAAAATCCATTGCGTAGTTTTAAAGATCTAAGCATACATATGGACAGACTGCGGGAAGCGACTTTGTTTTAAACTATGTAGTGATTGTACACCAAAATTGAAACACAGCTCATATACAATATCATACATTGAAGGTCGCGGGAATCTGATGGATGCAAGAAGCACAGGACCGGTCGATGTGGCGATGCTTGGGGGAGGCCCATGTCCGGCTGTGGACGTCCTTTGGCTGTATAAAAGAAAAATAAATGTGTTTCACCATTTTAGTTTCGGAATAAATTTTATTCGTTTTTCATTTATTCATCCTAAATACGTAAAAAATTACATTTTTTTAATATTTCTCTAAAAAAACACATTTAAAATATAAACAATATAGTAGCCCACCGGCATCGGGAACAGGGTCCGAACTCCCGGCGACCTGGGCCTCAGAGAGAGGAACTTCCTAACAATACACGCTGCGCTGTGTTGAGAAATACCGCTTTCTGTATCAATTCTCTATGAATTATTATTATCATTCTGGAAAGCCCAAAATGCCTACACATACATAACTCAACATACATAACGCTTGTTAACGCAGAGATATGTAACTGTATGCAAATAGTTTTAACCCCTGAATACATTAGCTAAAGCCGGAATGATTAATTGTAAATGAGTTACGACTTGCCTACAATTTCGTACTGTGTGTGCATGTCATTAATGATACAGTTTTAGATCTATGGTATTGTTTTTAATACTATGTAGATAACTTTTAGGATAAGCGTCGAATTCAAGAACTGATTGCGTCTTCTTTAAAATATAGGAGCCCAAAAAAAAAACTGCGATAACCTAGTGGTTGAACGCTTGGCTTCCATGCATGAGGGACCGAGCTCGATCCCGGTTCGTACCTCCGATTTTTCCAGCTCATGCGCGGATCAGAATTTGATAAAGTCAGAAAACCTGCATACCTGAAAGGCCTCCAAAAAGTTATTGATCTGCCAATCCGCACCAGGCCAGCGTGGTCGATTAATCTAGGCCTGGTGCCATATATATATGGTTCTTTTTGTAATGATAAGGGCCTCAAGGCCTGAACCCTTATCATTACAAAAAGAAGCCGGTGCCTAACAGTGGGACCAGTAGTGGTCTGTTTATGATCTCTGCGTAAGACGCGTGTTGTAAGATTGAACAAAACCTAGCACGCTTGGTGGTAGGATCTATACAATCCACCTAAATAGCTACCACCTTCACATTAAAGTCCGGTGCCAAGAAGTTTTCTGTGTTCCGTCGTGTGTATGTGAGAGCCAGAGGGGTATAGGGGAATCCCTGTATATCTCTGTTACTCAGCACATGCACCATGTTCGGTCGCCTTCGAGGATCTTCGGCCGGGCAGCGAGGTATCGGCGGGAGGCGGCGACAGGCGCGGGCGCGTGTGGCAAGGAGCCCACCACTTCGCTACCGATCTCCATCGACAACACGCGCGCGCATTCATAATTCACTCAATATTGTACCTATTTTTCATGATATTCAGTACTTACAGTCCACTGCTTTAATTTAAAGTCCTTAGATAGGTCCCTAACACACCATATTAGACCCCGTCTGCGCTTACCATCAGATGAATAAGGACAAAAAAACGATCAAGAAAAACAATAAAAAATTAAACGAAAAAGAAGTCATGAAAAGCGATCGATTACATTAAAAATTAACATCATTCGCTGCAACCCCTTGTTTTCTCAAGGAAATTGGCATGATCCCCTGTAAGGGACGCATTAAGTAAACTTTCTTAGAACAACTAAATAATAAATGATGTTCCCAAATGCAAGGGAAATAATTTATATGTTTGTCTTTAAGTTAATTCTGTTATGGGGTTAGGTAAGCCAAATTGAAATTTGCTTTAGTCCGCGTATGACTACAAAATGTTATAGGAATACTGTAAACATTCAAACACCATGTTTGTGTAGAATATTCAGTTATAATCATAATACATACATTGTTTTACTTTTATGTGCTTAAATAGGAAAATAGAATTACTTTTAATTGTTAACTGCGTTTAAAATTCAGTTTTAGCATACATAAGGTTCATTTTTATTTATCTCAATTAAAAGAATAATCACACATATTTAAATGTCCTCAAATAGAATTTCAGCTTATTTTGATTGATTATAATATTGTGTCGAATTTCTGCGGTGTTTATTTCTGTATACATATATTCGATTTAAATATGAAAGAGCTTCTGCTCTTGCAAAACTAAATTTTAAAGCCAAATGCTTTAAAATTTTGTTAATAGCTACTATGAATATACAGCAGTTTAGATGCTTTACAGCAGTTTAGATGCTTTACAACAGGACAGTCCCACAAACACTGAATTCGTGGAAAAAAGACAGCTGTTCCATACATTTTGTTAAGCAACATTGATTATTTTGAATGAAACAGCTGCTTTTTCATCCACAAATTTAGTTTGTCACATTGTAAAAGTTGTACGGAATGATGAGCAGAGTTCATGGTTTTGGAATGTCAAGCAACTTACCAGTCGTGCTGTATGTATATGTTAAGTATTTTTAAAAGGACACTCCTTACCCGACCAGCTAATATGCCCCACCCCCATCAACCTCCCGCTTCCCACAAAATACCTGTATCTGTCTTTGCTGGTCTGTTTTTGCCAACATTAAATTCAATAATAACTGTTATCGGTAGCGGGTAGCAATGGGCAATGTTGACAAAAGAAGGTGGTCGTCGATATGGATCAACGCACTTGAGGTTATAAAGGCGGTGCTCATTCGACGAAATGGGCCGGTCACGATCCACCGAGCTGTCCCGTCGTAGAGCCGGTCGTCTCTTCAGACTCCGCAGTCACACCGATAATTTAGCCCTCATCAAGCTGTCTCCCCCCTCCCTAAATCCCCACCAGTAACGCCCTAAGCCGAGGTCCGAGTCCCACTAGGGGTCGCCCTTAGTGCTGTTGTTGCAGGCAGTCATGATGTTAATGTAGTACAAGTAGTTAGCTTAGGTTAAGTATTTTAATTCCCCCCTCCAATTGGCTGGAGACTCTTCAGGTCTCGCCAATAACTGCCCGGTTACGTAGAAACGGTCCCCTAGGACCAACTACAGCAGTCCAAAAGAAAAAAAAAACGACGTTATGGGGCATTCTGTGTTCATCAGCTGAAGAAGTCTTACCTTAAATCTGACTTGCTTGTCCTAATTTTCTGATCTTGGATATTTGTGTAAATTAATATATTGTGATCTACTTAGTTCATGTTACTAACACTAACGAAAATATTTATAAGTACTCTCAGTGGTCGAGAGTCTATGTTGGTTTTATTTACTATATTTACCTTGCTCGCAATCCTGACATAGGTACCGATATTAGCTATAACTCTAATGACAGAAACACCCTTACACGATTCTGGTATTTTGTCGTTGTAAATACTTACGAATAAAAACTCTTTTCTTTTACTTGAATCCGAAAAACCATCCCCTCTATATTCGTCCGGGGAGAAACACGTCCCCGTAATAAAATAATGCATTATTAAATTCTATACGTTTGATGTTCCGTATAAACCCGATATTGTATGACAAAATTCGGTTTCTTATACTTATCTTTTTAGATTTTTATTTTTTTACTTAGCTATTTTTATAAAGAATGCTCTGAGGAGAGACTTTGGGGAATTCCTTTTAGAGATCCTATTTATAAATAAATATGTAAATACTCCGATTTGGGAATTGATATTTTGTACATAAAAAATCTCATTTTGTTCGGGATTCAGTAAATAACGGATAAAGTAAACTGTAAAGTCTGACGTGTTTTTCATTAGGTGTCTTCAAATTTATTAGTAAAAATATAGAAAAAATAAAGTAAATAATTAAAGTAAAAGACACAAGAAAAAAACGAATAGATAGATTTCCAGCAATCTTTAACGATTTTATAAGAGTACCTATAAATGAAGCTTCTTGCCGGGTCGTCTCCATAGCTATTTGGAACCGTGCGTCAAAGTTTCTAAGTTTTGACGCTTCTTAAGCCTTGTACGGACTAAGGGTGAGTTGCACCATTATGTCCGGTTAAAGTAAAAATTAAAGTCAAATTTAACAGTAACAGTAACGCTAACTTTAACCGTTGTACCGACATGGGTTGCACCGTCGTATTCTTTAGCATAGTTAAAGTTACCAGGGTTACAAGTCTAATGACGCCTAATTTACCCCAAACTCGTTGCGGGAAACAATTTGTGACATGGCAATACTCCACGTAACGTAAAAATTGCGATGTCAAATCATTCATCGCTAATGTCAAGCTATAAATAAGAGCGAAATTTGAAATTTTATTTGAAGATCAATTTTCTGAAACCTTTAATAATAATTAAATTACTTAATAATAATTAAATTACTTAAACTTCAATAATAATTAAATGACTTAAAATATATGAACATAATAATTTATAATTTAATAATTAATAAATTAAGCTTAGCTAGCTTATTAGGGGTAGCTTGGACCCTGTTCCCGATGCCGGTGGGCTACTATTTTTATGTTTTTTTTTTATTGAAACTTTTAAGTGTAAATAATAAGTTAGAAAAAAAATAATAAACGAATAAAACTTATTAATTGAAATACATAATTATATTAAGTACACCTACTAATTGCAATATTATAAAAATATTATTTTAATTTGAATAATAAATAAACAATGATAATAAATAATTTTATATAGCCAATAAATAGATAAACTTACACATATTGTATTAAGAGAATAAACAAATACGTGATATGTAACATGTTTATAATAACTAAATGTATCAGAAATAATTTACATATTTATAATAATAAAAATTATTAAAGCGCTCTTCCTCTCTCCTACATATTATGTACCTATCTAAACTTTTGCTGTGCCCGATAGGGTCCATAATTGTTTCTATATTTAATGCTTACCACCTATATGACTGTGTACATTATGGATTGCAATAAAGAATTGAAATTGAAATTAAATTGTATCGACATTCGGCATTGTAAATAAAGTATTACACTACGGGAAAACCTGGACGTAAGCTTGCTCACCGACGCGACATTCCAACAAAGTAAATCTATGAGTTGCGTGTTATTTATTGCACTATTACTTTTGAAAACATCTGTTATTGAATTTAACGTTAACTATAGCGCTAACCGGTCGAACTTGGGCGGTTACGGTTAGCGTCAAGTTGTGACGTCATTTTCACCATTGTCAAAATGGTGCAACCATTTTTTACCTAACCGATACTTTGACTGAACAGTTATTGTTAAAGTAAGATCGTGCAACCCACCCTAAGCGTTCCAATGTACGCGTAGTCGGTTACGCGTACACAGGAATGCTTAGTACTTCGTACCTGCAGCAACGCGTACACAAAGGGGACGTGAACGCTCAATTAGCCTGTACGCGTATCAACATACCTACCTAGATGACGCGTACATTGGAACGCTTAGTCCGTACAAGGCTCATAGTAATCTGCATCCGAAATGCGTATCACAATCATATTTTAATAGTTGTGGAGAAGTCGGATTGTTAATACATTATGTTGCTATGGAAATTGTTGACCTGTCAAAATCAAAGCCATAGCGATTCCGAGTGTATTGCGCAATAAGGATGCTCTTCTAAACATGAGGCTCAATTTTCTTTATCTCAAATAGAAAAACAAGAAAAAAGTATGTAAAGTAAAAAAAATACACATTAAAAATTACCGAAAACGATTCAGTTGTCGACTCTTAACCAACTTCTTTCAGATTTGCGGTCACTATGTTAGGTAAACGTTGTATATCGATAGTGTTAAGCTGGGTACTGACCGGCGTTACGGGGCGTATTGTAACGTGTTACACAGCGAGCGTTCGTGCAGTCAGTACGGGGAAACAAGGCGGTCGTAATGAGCAACGTGCGGCTCGTTGCTCGCGGCGAGTGCTCCACCCGGGTGTCGGTTTATGGCGAATACTTTGAGTGTTACGCGTTTCAGTCAGTACGTCGCAGCAATTCGTCACGAGCTCATTATTATTAACGACAAACCATCAGATACGTTTCTGTTTTTAAACAAGTTTGATATCCAATAAGGTTTTTTTTTTTAGATTTTGCAATAATTGAGTAAAATTAAAGATCCCAATACAACTTCATCGTCCAACATCATAAATACAAGTGGCAACGAATCTGGAGCACCGGCGAGCAAAGAGTTCGAAACGAGCCTGTTACACGGAGTTTAGAACACGGCGTAACGTAACATGCTCGCTGCGAATGGTACATTACAGCCCATACATAACACAGGTCAGTACCCACATTAAAGTTGTAGTGACTATACACAGTTTTTATACTGTGTGACCCATATACTCACAACTTCTCAAACGAAATCGGACAGAACACTTGCCTCTATAAATACTATCGGACCCATTAGAAATGCATTAAGCATTTAAAAGGGTGTTTCAGACGTAAAGAATGGAGAGCTTTATTTATAGGTCACTCGCATTTTGTCTTGACATTTTATTTTGATAAATAAATTGTTGAAGCTACTACCCGTCTAGGGTATATTTTAAAGTATATTCGAATAACTATTTCAACTACGTTTGCTTTCCAAAGTAATACCTGATTTAAATATAGAGTAGCTGTCATTCTTTGTCTTTTTGTGTCAGTTTTGGCATCTTTTAATATAACCTGACTGCCTCGTTGGTCTAGTAGTCGCAAGCGCATGCTAAACCATGAAATAATTTTAGTACAATATATACGGCGCCCAACTACCAACACAACGGCTAAAACGCAGGCATATTTTGTTAAAATCCGCGTTGTCCCTGTCAGGAAACCCGGCCGACGCCTGATGTAAACTATGGAGAGATGCCTGTCCCCCTCCCACTCACTACTTACCGCCAAGTGAGCATCTTCCTGCTGGATTTAAGTTTCCGTGGCCCATTAGGAAATCCCTGAATCGCCTCCGATTTCTAGTGGGAAGATGTAACTCCAACCTCATCAAGAGGGGCTAACTGAATCAAACAGCAGCGGGGTGTGGATGTGGAGCTGCGCTGCAAACTATGCCCCATCTCCTGTCCTGCCCTCTGAGCCCAACAACCTGCAGCCAGAGTGATCTCTGCACAGCCACCGATGGCGCCGTGGAAGTGGCGAAGTTCTGGGCTAACAAAATATAATGATTGTCGTGCCAACGACACGAAGATGAAGAAGAAGAAGTACAATTTATTTAAATTGTAACGATACAGCGCCTTTTATTTTGACAATAAATACTATCGCATAGCTGTGAAATAAAGACATATGGAATTTGGTAGAATACATTTTATTCTTATTATAGCATTTAATATTATTATTTATTATTTAGCCGTGGTCATCCCACTGCAGGGCAAAAGCCTCCCTACCCTCCTTCCACTCCTCGCGATTTAATGATTTCTGCGGCCAATCCTTCGAATAAGTGTCTAACTCGTCCCGCCATCTCCTTCTGGGCCTGCCGCGACGTCGTCTAACGTTATGTGGGCTCCACTCAGTGGTGAGTTTTGCCCACAGCTCGTCCGACATGCAGCAGATGTGACCAGCCCAGTTCCATTTTAAGCTTGCGGCTTTCTGACCGCCTTCTGATTATTATATGATATTATTATATGATATACATTTCTGATTTATTATATGAACTCAAAATCGTCTCCCTCTCCTGCCAGTAGGAGAAGGAGACGTTTTAAAACCAAGAGGGCGAAACCCAACAACCGGCATTTTTTATGTCTTCGTTTGGCAAAGCCGATTGTCCACCTGGAAAGTGGTTATCGCCGCCTCTATACACCAACAACACCAAGAGTATTGCTTGCGTTGCCAATCTTAGAGACAAAGTTGTAAAATTTCGTGTGCCTTTAATTTTATCGTCACCTATATCCTTCAAACCGAAACACAGTAATGCCGCTTGGCAGTAGTAATACCTATGGCAGTAGTACTTCCCTGGACGAACTCTTTAACTAAGAGGTCTACAGCTAGAATTGTAATTTGGTACGTGGTAGTCAGGAAAAGGTCTCGATGTTTGAATAGCAGCTTTCATTTTCATAATCAGCCCACTGCTGAGCCTCTTCTCAGAATGAGAAAGGTTAAGACATTGTTGTAGAATACATGGACGGAGGGTCTAGTAAAAAAATACGCAAAAAGTGTCCTGAGTTTACAAACACCACCAGAGAAGCCACATAAACTTAGAAATAAACAACAAACTAATTTAAATCCTATGTCATTATCACAGTACCTAATTTAGCTTTTCACCGTACGAAGATTCGACTGCACCCATAGGTGTAAAGTCTTCTATTCGCATTTTAGATTCCATTTGATTCGGACGTTTTTGACCGCTGACCCGAGGTCCATATGTTTCTACGTTAATGGGTTTAGGCCTTAGCTGGCCTGTTAAGGGTTTCACGGACACACATAATTTAGAACTTTTGTTTTCTTAACTCTGTCGTGCAAGTTTCCTTATGATGTTTTCATTCACCGTTGACGGTAGGAATGTTTGGCATTAGTTCCTGCACATGTGGCTTCCCTGGTACCTCATTAACGACGTATGTGTATGTCTATTAATTATCCTCAATTATGTTTTTTTTTATTTTTATTGCTGTCGTTACTCTCAAGATATCTTTTATCTTATTTTACAATGATTTTTTCTCTAAGTTTTGATGACATTTAATCATTTCAATTGTTTAATATAGTTTAGCTTCATTTTATCTTTTGAAAATGTGAGAATTTCGTGGACTTGCCTATACATACATAATAGTGTAAATTATTATTATTCATTTTGTGTTATTTTTTTCTTTTTGGTTAATTTTTGTACTCAACACTTTGTATTACATTACTCACAGGTCTGTGGTCAAGACTACATTGTTCTCTCTTAACTATCATAAATCATAGTACTGTATTACCGAAGTTGTTAAAGATATCCTTTTTTTAACCGACTTCAAAAAGGAGGAGGTTCTCAATTCGTCTGAATGTTTTTGTTTTTTTTTTTTTTTTTGTATATTTGTTACGCGATATCTCCTCCAATTATGAATGGATTTTGATGATTCTTTTTTTGTTTGGTAGATCATACTTCAGAGGTGGTCCCATATAAATTTTATCGAAATAGATTCAGCGCTTTTTGAAATAATCAACAAAAACAAGATAAAATATACTTAGATGACGTTTTCGTTTGTGGTTCCCTTATGCAAAAGTTTTGATAAGGACTTTCAATCTCTGTTTTAACTGTGATCACAGAAACATTAGCCAAGAACAAAGAAGTTTGTATGTGTTTGTAAGGAGCCGTCATGATAATTATACATTAATTCTTAAAGAAAACTACTTAATTGTAGGAAAGATTACGCAATCGTGTCATTTAAGTCATAAACCGTGTAATTTATGGCACTAAAAGGTATTTAATAAATAACTTTAAATAAAAGTAAAAACCGACTTCAAAACAAACACTAAAAAGAGTAAAATAATTACCAAGATAAATTAACAGTTTCAGAAGTCGGTGCAATTCTACACTGAAACAAATAAAAGCCACCGACTTTTGAAACTGTTAATTTATCTTGGTAATTATTTTACTCTTTTTAGTGTTTGTTTTGAAGTCGGTTTTTACTTTTATTTAAAGTTATTTATTTAAAAGAGTAACCATGGAGTTTCTTGCCGGTTCTTCTCCATAGGAAACGACTAATTGGAACCGTGCACCTAAATTCGACTTTTCATAAGCGCCTGTATTGGTTTATGTAATTTTTTTTTTTTTTGATTTGATTTGATTTGACCGTCAACACAAATTCTAATTCGCACATGAATTCAAAAAGTCATAGTGCGTCTCGGTTTTGAACTCAGAACCTCCTGCATGGCAGGCAATCGTTCCACCGCCACACTATCACTGCTTTTATTAGTCCCATCCTATCTTATAATAACATTATTCTATAAATAAGTACTTGACAATGTAGCTACTAAAAAAAACATGGCGACTAATAAAAAAAAGAAAACAAACAAAATCGTTCACTTCACACCGCTGTCACATCACTTTGACCGTTAACTCACAAACAACCACAAACTTTAATATCAACTTTATAACCAAAGCTGCAGGGTACAATTTCATATGGGACAAAGGTCATAATCTTGGCGAAATAAACAGACAACTTAATGTCACGCTGTCATTCACAGATTATGCAAAGTAGCCAAGTTATTTTTTTTTCTATTACCATAATACGCGTGGCAGAATGTTTAATGTAATGAAGCAACGTGGGAAAGGCTAACAAGCCTATACAGCTCTGTCTATAAAAACTTAGCCAAGGGATTTAAGACTGTATTTCGAAGAAGATAAGGTCGTATATAGGAAGGTTGGGTTGATATGCGGGCGTGTTTGTCCGTTTGTTCTAAACCAAATTATCAAATTTCAGAGATATCACGTTTCTGCTACTGGCCCCTTTTTGTTCTAACGCGGACAATAATTGATTTCTATTTCACATCAATTGTTAGCGTTGTTAGTGGGTGCAGTATAGGGCAGTTCAGACGACGCTATAATATCCCTACATTTATGTTCGCATAACTCGTCAAAATGTAGGGAACGGCAGATTTTTTTTTCGCGATTTCAAGTTTGTTCCCATAGTAAAAGTTGTTCATAGTGATAAGCACAATCTCCCATTTCGGTTTGTCGAGTGTTTACAATTTCACCCTGTATAGCATACAGCAAATATTGTGTAGCATAACGATATCGCTCAGCATACATTTGATATGGACATGTTCACACTACACTATGCTATAAAGTATTGGCTTGCTGTACTCGATAAACTTGAACGATTCTCAGAGCTATATCGCGCGATTTTCCGGTCCCTGCCCCGCCTCACTTCTACCCAGTCCGTTGCCCGACGGATCGCCGTCAATTAACTCGCTATACATATCAGACCGGCTTGCGATATAGCGTATAGTGTGACGTCATGCTATACAAGGTTAGTCGGAAAGGGGGTACTAATCCGAAGTCCACTTAAAGTGTCGCTGATGACTGTTTGAAAGCAAGTGTTAAAATTTCAAAATTCGATATTGTTTTTTCCCAAATGAAATTATTTTATTTTGGTTTTTTCAAAAATTCTTCATCCCTGCTTTAGTTACAAATTCAGAAAATAGTGTTTCTAATTCATGACCCCAAATATGACCTGAAATGTAAACACAGCTGATCATAACTGGGGATAGATAGATTTTAGAGATTTTTTTTTGGGATCTTTGAACAACTGTTTCTCTTAAACTATTGACTATTGGGGAAAGTTGTAGAACAAAAGTTATTCATTATTATGTGTACTTTGACGCCCTTTCGGATTAGTACCCCCTTTCTGACTAACCTTGTATAGTTATAGCTTAAGACGCAATGTGCTTTACTTTATAGCGAAATAGTATAGCGTAGTCTGAACTGAACTTAACGAGTCAAATTTTCGAGCCTGCTTTCGGGTGCATTCGGCAATCGTCGGCTTCCCTCGTACGTCAAATTATCATATATTTTGTAATACCGGATGTTTTAGGTTTACGTAGCTCGTTAGTGAACAAATGATAAATTGACGTGAATTTTAGTGGTAAATTGAAAAGTTTTGGAATATGAATCATGTGGAATATTTTGATTGTAGGTAATAAGGCGTGTTACTTTCTCGTGTAAAGTATTGTATTCACTAGTAAATATTAGTTTATAAAAATACCATTTCAGAAACAAGAATCTACATGTTGTTGCGTCTGCGTGAAGTTTTGCCTAGCAAAATAAAACAAATTATTAACAAAGTAAATTATTCCCGGCATGTTGCGTAGTATTTTAATTAGTGCTAATAGTATACAATTAGTGACAACCTGTCAGGTCTACCTAAGCAAGAGCGTCTGGGCTTACATCACAATATAAAATCGTCCTAAATGGCTAGGGTCACACGATCGTGTAATGATCGCATCGCATTGATTGTACGAACGTGCGATCGAACATAGTAATCATTGTTCAGTGTCCTAATTGAACATTTGGACGAGAGAAATGATCGCGCAAGAAATAAAAAATTGGGCGAAAAATTCGTACGAATGAAGACTAATCTGTACAAACTAAGTACTGTAACACTTATTCCTCTTTCAGTTGTGTCTCAGTCTTATTCCTGAATGAAAGATATTATGTATTTACCTAAGATGAGGAAAAAAGAGTGAAATTTTTGACAACTGTAACACACTCACACACATTCTCCTCTTTTATCATCATCATAATCATCATCATCATTCAGCCGAAAGACGTCCACTGCTGGACATTGGCCTCCCCCAAACATCGCCCCATCGACCGGTTCTGTGCTTCTCGCATCCAGTGGATACCCGCAACCTTGACCATGTCATCGGTCCACCTTGGGGTCTACCCCCGCTGCGCCTACGAGTACGCGATCGCCACTCCAGGACCTTTCGGCCGCATCAGCCATCCGTTCTGCGAGTAATTTGACCCAGCCACACATATTAAAAAGCAGTTTATTTTAAGTCTAAATATTTTTCCGAATTCATTACAATCTTCAAAACAAAAGAAACCACATTTATTTCCAAAACCCACAAATCAGTGTAAGTTCCGCTTCGTACTGTCAGTTTAAAATTCGGAAATACTCGTATTAATTCGTGTCAACTCGATATATTGAAGTGCGCAGGAGTGGCGCATGTCTGGTGCCAATTATAAGGGCCGACTGACAAATGGGGATGACGCGGTGTACTGGCAAACACGGAATAAGTTTAGGTCGATTTAATTAAGGAAGAAGAGAACATTGTTATGGAGAAAATAAAAGCAAAAGGCGTATAAAGTGAGGAAAGAAGTGGGTAAAATTTCCTTTAATTTGGACTTTTATAGAGGTATTTTTCACATTCATTGTGAAAACCGCCAAACAGTGGAATGCGCTGCCCGAGTGGGTGTTCCCCGACAGCTACAATTTGGGTGTCTTCAAGTCACGAGTGAATCGGTTTCTTCTGGGCAAGCGTGCTCCATCGTAGACCGCATCATCGCTTAACATCAGGCGAGATGGCGGCCAAACGCAGGCCTAGTAATAAATAAATAAAAAAAAAAAAAAAAAAAAAAACACAAAATATAATACATAGCATAGTATAATATATATTTCAGCTTCACAATTTTAGTTATTTTATTAATTTACTTATACATAGGTAATGTTTATTTATATTTTAAACTTACAAAAATCCACCCTAATTTAAACCATTTATTTTGTCACACATACACAAGATAATAAAAATATACTATAACATTAAGTGACCAGAATGTGTAACAAGGGGTCCATCTCAGTAGTCGCTGTGCTAGTGCACAGCACTGATTTTCAGCTGGCCCCTGACATTAAAATAACATTATAAATTAAATACGCACACGAAATTCAACAAAATAAAATAACAATTTACAAGCACAAAACACGCATTAAACTTGTAATTAAAGAAAAACTCCATATTTATTCAGAGAAATTACAAAAAAAAAATGAACGAATCATCTGCAACCAAATCTGCAATACAAAAAAAAAAAACTACTTAATCTAGCTTAACGAACAAAACGCTGTAAATTCATTTGTGATGACAAGATCAAAGTATTTTGCTCTCAACTGTACCAGCATGCTACGCTTACTTTGACTAATGTGTCGCACTGTACTTAAGCCAACAGACAGCACGCGACATTTAAGTTTAATTTAACATACCAACAACACGGATGTCTTAATGACTAATACTAAGACTTTATTTACTTAGCCGAGAATATTTGAGAAATGTATTAACTTCAAAGTAAATTTTGACTCGAGATAAATTATTTTTCTTATATTAATCATGTTTTTGGATGAAATACGGGCAAATGTTAAGAAAATTATGTAATAAATTATAAAACATAATATTGTATATTTTTTTATGAAAGAAATAAAGCTTAATATTTTTCGAGAAGGAATTCAAAGCAGCACGTTTGTGAGATATACACTGTTTTATCCATGAAATAGAATAAACAAGTGCCCTATACGTTCTTACTACGGGAACCAGTGTATTTTTAACAAAAATACACCTTGTTCCAAATACAAATTCGCGCAAATACAGCAACAAATGACGGCCTACCAATGCTGATCGCAGCAGGTCGGAACTTGTCGGCGAAGTTCGGAGCTTGTCGGTGCTGGTTCGCCACACAGTATAGTGACTACCTGCGCCGACTAACTGCGCGAACCAGCACCGATAACCGCTGGCAGATCGGCGCCGCAACCCGTTTTCTACGTGTATACGCACTTATGCATGCGGCTGACGTGACCCGCCCAATCCAACTTGAGCTTTTTATTTGAGCATTTCTTTGTCATAATTAAGAAAAAAAATACCAAGATAAACCGCAGTAAAACATGCTAAGCATATTAAATAAATACAAAAAGATTGTCACCAACAAGTCTGCAATAGTCACCCCAAAGCAACTCAACTAAAGAATTCCGAATTTTTAAACTCGCTTTTAATTAGCGAAAAGAATCAGAGGAAAAAGTTTTTGATAAAACTCCCTCCGACGTAGAACTGAATAATACGAATTTAATTGAAGTTAATTAAAAAAATTACACAAAAACGTTCCTGAGAAGAATAAAAAAATAATTGGCGCAGATTGTCGCAGACTTGTTATAATTTTATGACTATCAGAAAAGTTTTGATGTTATGAAAAAATATTTCTTTATAGATTGACTTGCTGGAATTGGGTCTTATGTTAATTTGATAATGAAGAAAAATATACTTGTAAAGCAATTAAGTGAAAAATAATTGAAAAATCAAGGCTAAGTGAAAAATCAAAGACTTGGCAGAAAAGAGATTTAAAAGAGAGCTTTAGAGCTTATGTGGTAAAGACGGTATTGTAATGTGTACTATTAGAAATTACGAAGCGCTTTATGTTATGAAATATAAGATTCAAACGTTGTTCTGTTCTGCCTAGCCTTTTCCCAACTATGTTGGGGTAAGCAGAATTATACACGGAGCTACTGCGATCAGACCTCCGCATCCCAGTTACTGGGCAACGCCAATATCCTAAGGTAAGACTGGTTGTCAAACTTCCGGGCTTCTGATTACCCGTAAGAACTGTCATAAGTATTCGTATGACAACCAAGACCAAGCTCTCCGAGGCACAGAGTGCTCTCGATATGTCCCGAATGGTTGTCACATATCAACAGACTGACCGCGGCGAGCAGAGCTTGACTTCACACGCAAGTCGGTCGCTATAGACTTAAAGCTATGTCTACACCAGTGCGCTTTCATGTTCATCTTGCGCCTTCGTCTGAAGCATGCATGAAGCACCATAGCGCATGCAATAGCACATGCCTTAATACTAGTTCGACAAAAGCGCATGCCCCTAACGCACGCTAATCCGTCTATTGTATGTGTCGACTGACCGAGGTGCACCGGTGTAGACGATAAACTGCATGCGTCTTATGGCAATCAATATTGCATGCGCTTGACGAAAGACGAATTGAAAGTTGAAAGCGCATGAAAGCGCACAGGTGTAGGTAGACATACCATAATATCTGTAAATGAGGGCTCAGAGATCCCGATCTTGCTCAATGTAACTGCAGTGATCCAGAGCAATCCATGTCTCACTTGCTGGTGTGCCTTGTGCCCGAACATCTGATCGAGGGACGGATCTCTGCGCGGCCACTCCTAACTCTACTGAGGTGGCCACACACTATTCAGGAATTATTTAATAAGCCATTGAGACGTTAAGAAAGACAGTACCATGTATCTGAAACATTGTTTACAAGGAAATACATGGTTTCACTAGTTCTTTTTTTTTAATAATTGGTGTTGCTCGTCGGTAATAAACAATCACGGCCATCATATTATGGTTTGCAAGGTTAAGCTGCGCTTGACTGACTGGCTTGAGGACTGACTGTAAGGCCTCATTTACGGAGACGCGGAGCGTCGCGCGTCGCGTTGTGCGGCGCGGCCCGCACTTAATTCAAACATATGGCGTTGTATGAGAGCGTTTATGGAGAAACGATTTGACACGCGTTTGCTTGAAATGCCGGCGGAGCCCGCGGATGGTATAGCCGCGTCGCACGCGACGTTTATCGCGGCGTACGCAGCGTTGCGACCAGCTATTCCTGCAATTCTCCGTCCACTGTAAAACGTAGCGTCAACCGCGGCGGGGCCCGCGTTTTCGCACGCGCCGCATCTTCATAAACAACATCGTACATTGCCATATGTTTGTGTTTGCGCGTGTGATGATGCGGGCCGCTGCACTCACCGCCGCTCCGTAAACAGAAAAATCGTACGACGCGCCGCGAGATGCCACGCCGCACGCGACGCCCCGCATCTCCGTAAATGAGGCCTAAGTCAGGCCTCCACCACTCGGCTGTACCTACAGCGATAAGTGCCTACAATTTCGCGTGGAGTCGCATCCACTCCGCCAGTGGGCTGTAATTGCTCGTCCGCTTCGTTTTCGTGTGCATTATGTCGGCAACGAAACCCCATCTACAAGTTAATTAGGTAACAAGTAGGTACAATCTTATAGAACCCTAGTTTTAACGTTTAATGTTTGATATGAAAGAATTGTTACGCGTTTTTACATAATTACGAGCGCAACTTGAAAATGTGATTTTTTGTTTGTTGAGATATTTTAACGAATTTGGTGTCAAATGAAAGGTCTAGGTCTAAAACCATTTTGTCCGTGTGAATCATGTAAATCGGTACACGCGTTTAGGAGATAATTAAGAATTAGCATGGTGAACATGTAAACAACCAGAATTTTTGATGTTTTTGTTCTACAAACTTTTAAATTATTGCAAAATGTGAAAATATTATTAATGTAAGTTATTGAGGAATGTTAAACAAAGAGGTATCTAGGTAGCCTAACGATTAAAGGTTTGTTTTCATTTGTTAATTACAAATGACGGACTTTAATATTCATTGTCTATCTACCTAATTGACCGTGTAATCATACGCATCAAACATAAAGATAGATTCCGTGGTCAAGTAGGTAGATAGACGTTTAGTAGCAGCGGCAAGCCGACAACCCTAGCGCCACAGCTAGCGCGTCACTCCGCGCCGGACAGCGACAGAGTTACGCGTTAGAAGAGAGCGGCAGTGTTTAGGTGAATATAGCGTTAGGCACTGAGCGCTTATGCGAGCTGAATTGCACTTTGTTGCTTAGTTGCAAGAGTCGCTATTTCTATTAATTGTTGCGCGAAGTGGTGCTTCTGTACTTGTACTATTTATTCTGTGCCTAAGTCCGTGAATGGGTAACTGTTCGTTATATATCGAGACCCCTCCGTGCCTCGGAGAGCATGTTAAACCGTCGGTCCCGTGTGTCATAAGAATACCTATGTCAGTCGTTAGAGGTAGTCAGAAGCCCGAAAGTCTGACAACTGGTTTAATTTTGACGACACGTTTGGTGCAGTGGCTAAGCGATTGGCTTCTGCGCTATGGGTCGTGGGTTCGATTCCCACACGGAACAAAAATTGGTATGGCCTACAGATGGTTGTTTCGGGTCTGGGCGTTTGTGTATGTGAGATTTGTGTCTGTAAACGCACCCACGATACAAGAGAAATCTCAGTATGGGGCAACGTTTTTAAAACAACAAAAAAAACTTAGGATGTTGGCATTGCCCAGTAACTGGGTTTCGGAGGTCTGATGGCAGTCACTGCGTATAAAATACTGGTATTCAGCCGCACCTGATTAGACTGGCAGCTCGGTCTTGGTATATTTTTTTTCTTCAGTATGATAATAAGATATGTTCAAATAGGATTGGGTGTGTCACGTCAGCCACATGCATTACGACCACTGGCCAAGAGTCTCCATATAATGGGTGCTTGAAGATGGATGGCGTCGCTGAGGTCGGTCCAGACAAAGCTGGCGAGATGACACAGACGCGTATCACGAGGGCTGGTTCGAGGTGGCATGAAAAGAGCACGCGGAAGAACTTGGGGGAGGCCTTTGCCCAGAAGTGGGAGAGTAAAGGACGGAAATTTTAATAAGAGAGAAATGTACACTAACGACAGTGCATTTTTTTTTCTCTCAACATGTATATAAATTGGTTTAGCTTTAACCTTGGCTGTTGGACTATAATCATTCCATTATCAATTTGTCTCCAAAGAAGAATGACAAATTACTTATTTTTCCTCCATAGTTCTCAAGTATTGATTGACTGCTAGGTATCCATTTGCTTGGTGACATTTGAGTCTATTAGGGGAATCGTGTTACTATGGTGATCGCAGACGATGGGTAAACAGCCCATCGGTAGTTATGCTCTAATGCAATAGTCGTTGGGGTCGACTAAGGGATTATTAAGGGGAAAGCATCCAACTGTTCATTCAGAGTAAGGTATCTTGATGTCCCCAAAATCTGTTGTTATCAATTAACCGTATTTGGGATTAATTAATTCGTATCTTCAAATCAGTGTTGATGGAACTCATCTGAAAGTAGTACAGACGCCAGCAGGTGAAGCTACCCTAAACTGTAAAATTTTCCCAATCAACCTTGAGCCTAATGTTTTCGCGATAAAGATGAAAATCTATTAATGAAATTTGACAGATTGTAGTAGCATGATATGCTGGCGTCTGTATATTCAAGTTTTTTAAACATTACAGATGCTTCTCGATTAATCTGCTTCAAAGGTTTTTTCTTACGATAAATATGGGTCTACCCACGAGGTCAAGCAATGTTAGCGCAAGCATATTTTGGATGGGTGATAGGCCTGAACCTACAAAACCACTTTACATGACAGCCGTCATAATTACCCAGAAGTATGAAACATGTATGATAGTAACTGTAAAAAAGCGTACCGTATTCTTTTAATAGTTGTATTACGTAAAACAGATGCAGCTGCCTTTAAGGCCACGGTCATATATTCACTTTTAAATTATGTTTCAGATACATTGCCAGCAGTTTCTGAAACATCAATTAATTCATTTTTATTGCTAATTTGTGTAATTATTATTGTAGGTATTTAATTTTCAAGTTTTTATAGCTTAATTTAATTTACTTAATTGTTAATTTCTACTTTATTCACCTAGTTAAAAGTACATGCTGTGATCCCTTTTAATTGAAGGAGCACTACTCAAACGAATATACTTGTACTTTTAATATACTTATGTATTAAGCGTATCCTTTCTTGAAGATCCATAAATAAATAAATATATTACATAAATGTTTCATCAAACAATGATTAGGAGCTTTTTCCATCCAAAACAGTCAGTAGTGTTTACCCCAACATGTATCAATGTTTCAGAAACACATAGATTCTTGTTTCTGAAACAGTAGTTGTTAGTGAAACAGTGTAACAAATAAACAAATAAATAATTTTTTTTTTTTTTGGGACATTTTTCTACACAGCACCATCTAGTCCCAAACTAAGCAGAGCTTGTACTATGGGTACTAGACAATGGATATAATACTTATATACTTTTTTTGTAAATACATACTTATAATACATAAGAAACACCCAGACCAACACAAACACTTATGTTCATCACATAAATATTTGTGTCCTGTGGGAATAGAACCCACGACCTCGTGATCAGCAGTCCGACACTCGACCCACTAGACCACATACGTCGTCAAATGTTGACTAGTGAATACGTAGCTTTACTTTCACAGCCAAATATTTTCTACCATTCTACCAGTGGACAGTGGTCTATTTCAATGACGATCTGAACCAGATAAGCCCCAACTTTCAGTCCAAACAATCGTAAAACATTGCGCAAACATCTCGCAGTCTTTTAACAATAGCTCCGCGAACAAAATCGTATAGCCCTTACGGAACTCGTAGACATTTCTAATAGCCCTTAAGAGTGAGGCAAACAGTTTTACGCCATTGTCCACTTCAGTCGACATTGTTACTTGATAACAATCATACTTTTTACCTTCCTTCCAATCAATTTTCAACCTTACTTCAACACTAAAGGAGTTTCTATAGATGCATTCATATTTTGGTGTACCGTTCGTGCCGTCTCCATGGTAACGGGTATTGTCCAAGAATTTTTTCCAAATATGTTTGAGTAAATTTGACCTCTGTACCTTTAAAGGTAAGGGTGGGTGTCCCTTGAATGGGTTCCCGCAGGATATTATTACTATGGGAAGAATATTTTTCTGCAATTGAATTTTTATTTAGTTGGAATCGATGACATTATTAATGTTAGATACCTCTTATTTTTAGCTGCTGTATTCTGATACAGAATATTCTGACGATTTTCGTGCCCAATTCCCAGAGTTTACTTCTCAGCCGTCCATAAAGTAAATTGTATTTAGTGACAAGAAATTAGAACGCCGTGAACACACCCGGTAATAGGAGATTTACACGGGTCGATTTTCGACGCACGGCTAGGCCGTACGGCGAAAATCGACCGTCTAAATTCGACTAGGCCGCAAGTGACTATAATCGCAAGCCCCAAAATTGGGTGCCATGAGTGTTCCGACTTTTGGCGTGCGGCGACAAGCCGTATACGGCGGGTGACTAAAATCGACCGTAAGGTCAGTTGCAGGGAATCGCCCGCCGCATGAGGTGTTTTGCGCTGTGTTGTTCCGCTAGAAGTGAAACAAGTCGCATGCTATTTTTGTCGACCGGTGTAAATGGGATGGAGATTTGATTTTTACAAGCGATGCGACTGGTGACTTGCCGCACGGCTAAAATCGACCCGTGTAAATCCCCCATAACAGAAGGATTATTCTTGCAGAAAATTCCATTCTCAATCCAATTATTAGGATTGTAAAAAAAACGAGAAAGAATGCGTATTGAAGAAAAAAAACATACATACATAATCGGACCTCGGTGACCAAAACCTTAGAATACAGAACATAAGCATAGTCGCCCGGGCGACAGGCGACCAAGTGCGTAAAAACCTATTTAAAATATACAAAGTCACAGTCACCGCCGACCAAGTCTCCGGCGACCAGTCGACAGTGCGTAATGGCTCTAACCCTAGTGATAATTAAATTCTGATCTGCACATGAATTCATTCAAGTTGAAGCTGCGGGCCAGATTCAAACTCTGACTCTCCTGCATGGAAGGCAGGTTAGGCTAGGTTCAATAGCTATGTTATCACTGCTTGTATTAAAAAAATACACAATTTGTTTTCTAATTCTGATTAATTTAATTCAATTTCTTTATTGCATTCCATAAAGTAATTTTAATACAGTTAGGTAGGCTTAAGTCTCTTAGCAGCAGCAGCAGCAGCGTTCTCTGAGTACTTTAACAACCATACTGCGATTGCCAACCCGCCTGCCAAGCGTGGCGAGTATGGCAAACCCCCCCTTTTGGGGGAGGCCTGTGTCCAGCAGTGGACGTCTTTCGGCTGAATGATGATGATGACGATGAGGCTTAAGACTATGGGATCAATTATGGACCCTGTCGAGCACCGCATAGTGTAGTGGGAGAGAGGAAGAACACTTATTTGTGTAATAGCAATTCAATATTTTAATTATTGTTGCTAGATATTTTAATTGTAATTCGATATTTTATTTATTTATTTTATTTAGAGATTTGTGATTGTGATTTGTATTGCACTTTTTAACATTTTGATTAATTTTTTTATCTTATTTCATTGATTTATTCAATGGACCAACAATATTAAATCAAATTTAGCAATTAATTTTAAGAGTAATCTACAGAACCAACAACATCGTAATACCTATATCCACTGTCGCATAGCCGCAGTGTTAAAGTTAACTATTTTTATACGAGAGCAGCTTGTTATGAGAATAAATCGCGCGCGAGACAACACATTGAATTTTGCCCGTCTTTTAGCCGCTGTTAGGGATCCTGCACATTAAGTGAGCGGTTTATTGTATATTTATTTATGCAGTATGGTGGTACATTAAGTGGACTTAATGCCATAAGGCATTCTCTACTAGTTAGCTTTTGGGTTAAAAATAAAAGTATCGAAATAGGCACAAAATTAAAAATCTCTACGGCTTAAAAAGCGAAAAAAAAAGGAAACAACATGATGTAGAAAATGTAAGCAAAATGTACGTCTTAGAGAAAACGTAGGTTTTCATCAACATCAATCATAACATGCAGTCGGGGGCCACGTACACACATCAAAAAAAGTTTGCGATCACTTTGAAAAATTATGTAGCCGCTTTTTGAAGCCGAATTTTCTAATCGGGATTCAAAGCGATAATTATCATGATAAATATAGATTGATACTTATTTAGATAAATATAAATCAGATTTCAGTTGGACTTTGAATTCGGAATCTTCACATACATAATTATGCTGGTGATCGCAAACTTTTTTTGATGTGTGTATGTTTTTGGTCAGTCAGTTTGCGAATTACTTACATACGTTGTAGGTAGCCTCCAACTGCTTGTCTGCAGCTTGGAAATGCCTATGTTCAGCAGTGGACGTCACTGCAGTGGAATCCTCCCCAGGCATTGCTACATCGACCGGTCCTGTGCTTCTCGCATCCAGCGGATTCCCACGAACTTCACCGGGTCATCGGTCCACCTTGAGGGGGGCCTACCCACGCTGCGCCTTCAGGTATACGGTCGCCACTTCAGAACCTTTTGGCCCCATTTGTCATCATTCTGCGAGTAACGTGCCTCGCCTACTGCACATCAGTTTGACAATTCTTTGAACTGCGTCGGTTACCCTCACGATCACGTAGAGAAACTCCGAGCATCATTGCCCTTTAGGTGACTTTGAGCCTTCTTATGAGCCCCATTTTGAGTGATCACATTTCAATGCCGTAAGTAATCACTAGCAATACGCACTGATCAAAAACTTTTGTTTAGAGACACTGCAGACACTTCAAAAAAATCACGGGCAGAATAAACGTTACAATCTTGAACTATTTTTTTTTTAAATAATTTTGAATCCATCCCTACGCATAGATATTTTAATAAGCCCAACTATAATCAATGTCCCTTTTGACAACTTACGAATTCAACTTTACCCTCTACAAATGTACCACCTTCTTAACATTGAAATATCTGCGCCTGATATTTTATACATAGTTTCCGTTATCTTATAGAGTGCAATAAATACTTCAAGTCAGCCGTCACAACGGGGCATCTCCGTATGATTGCGGAATAAATAAAGAAAAATAGAGTAAATGTTGGATACAAATAGATGTTACTCGGTTGGTGAATATTGTGGTTTATTTTATATGGTGAAGTGGCGAGTAAAGATTGCACTGGTTACAGCAAAGCTCTTACGGGTAATATGTTGTCATTCTCATATTCTTCCAAATCTATCCGTCAAGGACTCTGATTATTTCCCTAAAATACATTTTTACAGCGGCATCCTGTGGAAACCCATATTGAATGAATAAATTATTTAGACACGGCACAAAAATATACGATGTAAAAGTAAAAAATAAATATATTGTTTGCAACATTGGAAAAAAGGTGTACCACAGGTTAAAAAGAGCGGCACGCGCATGCGCTCTAGGGGAGTAAGTAAAATAACCGCCATTGAGGAACGTCCGATATTTTTGCTAATCTCCCTTTATAAGATTAACTTTGTTGTGATAACTTAATAACTGATTGTGATTCAGTGTCTATGTTTTTAAAAAGTACCTTTAGTTCAAGGTATACAAGAATATATTATCTTCCTCTTAGCTTTTTCGCAACTATGTCTGATCGGTTGTCAGACTTTAGGGCTTTTGACTACCCGTAACGTCTTACATAGGTGTTCGTATGACACCCGGGATTGACAGTTTAAGTAAAAAATTACGAAACAACAAGCGAAAAAAAAATCTGAAAGAAAATATAGCTTGTCAATATCTCGTCAGTCGTTACGAGTAAGTCTGTAAACTGGACAACCTTAGGATATCGGTATTGCCCAGTAACTGGGTTGAGGAGGTGTGATGATGGTGTGATGTGATGAGAGCAGTCGCTTCGTGTAAAATACTGGTATGCAGCCGCATCTGGTTTGACTGGAAGTTGAATACAACATAGTTGGGAAAAGGCTTGGTATAACATCTTGTCACAGGTATGTGTCTCGCGGCTGGGCCAAATAGGTTTTAATGCTGAGCGGTGGATTTTATCTGGACCCTTTGTGCTTCACGGATATCAGACAGAAGTTATTCTTTGTACTTGTGTAAATGTAGATGTGTACAGCTGTGACATAAGGTGTAGGTTAGAAACCGTGTATATATTTTATTTTACCAATAGGTAAAAAGGTAAATTAGAGGCAAAGAGAAAACCAGGTAGACCAAGAAGAAAATACACAGACCATATAAGGAAAAAACGGGAGTGATAACATACAGAAAAGTGAAGGAAGTGGCTCTGGATACAGAAAGATGGATTGCTACACCGACAAGTGCACAGCACTTAAGTTTTGAATGGATAAATTTGAACAGTGGACACTTACGTACATGTCATTCAGTGACTAAAACAACTAGGATCCTACTCAAACACAATTTAAATCATTAAATCAAATCAATTAAAGCAATAAAATAGACAACCATACAAACCGTCATTCAACTTGTAACAACTGCACACATTTAACACACCATGTCGTTAATCCTTTAATTGATGCGCCACCCCGCTTTGTCGCATGGTAATGCTGATCTGCAACGAATGGAAGCAGACGAGCTGTAGATAGATGTATGTCTACCAGTTTCAGAAGTAAGGATGATCCGAGTAACGTAAAAAAGAAAACGAAAGACAGAAAGTTTTTTTTGGACCCAGTACCTACAAAAAGACACAGCATAACATACATCATATGAAACATAGGAGAAAAAAAGAAACAAAAAATTTAGATAGACATAACATATAAAGAAAAGCAGAAAGCATGTATCTTTAAGGCCTAAATCTTATTCGAACTCCAGTTTAGGATATAAACAAGATTAACCGCTATCTAGTTATTTCCGGGGGTTTTCAAAACTTGAAAGTATTTCCGAGGTATTCAGAAAAACACCTATTTCTATACCAATTTGTAGATTAATTTTGATGGAGAATGGTTCAATAAGAAAAAATTGAGAAAATAAGTCATTTAAGTGAGTGTGGCTATTTTCGAGGATTTCCAAAACTTGAAGGTATTTCCCAGGTATTCAGAAAAACTGCTTTTTCTATGCCAATTTATGTCTTCATTTTGATGAACAATGATAAGGAAAGAAATGAGAAAATAAATCATTTAAGTGAGTGTGTTACCTCTAAAATCCCATATTGATATCAGCAAGACTGGTTATTATAGTCACTTTACATCCAAAAACCAAGAACTCTCCTCATCATTCTGTACAACTTTTACAATGGTACTTCGTGAAAGAAAAACAGTTGTTCAGTTTGCAACATTAATTTTGATTGGCATTGAAGTGCGGTCGAATACTTTTTTTATTTGGAAATAATTTGTTTTGTTTTATAAAAATGTTTCTTTGACAAAGTTTTTTGTTATTGTATATCCTCAGTACAATCATGATTGTGTTTAAGTATTTGACACTAGTTACCAGTCACCGTTTAAAAGGCATACTAATTTAGTTGATGATATTAGAATGTATAATGAAAATAAGCAATACAAACGTACATTCGGGTGACAAAACAACAGTAGCGAATTAACAGCAGGCGGTAATCCTTTAATTGATGCAACACGACCTCTTGTTCCGATTCAATCCGATGAGCAATTTAAATTGCTGTTTGTTGTCGCTCTTTGTCTATATCGATTACAATCTATTTATAGTTTGCGATTACTGATATTGATACTAACGACCAAGTATCGATGCTATAGTGGTGTGATTTAACATTGTAGCAGATAGAAACTGATACCGTAATAGTAATTTGAATGGAATCGACTATGAACAACTAGGTGATTATATTCACGGGTGATCTGATCAAAGGCATTCACTAAAGTGTCGCCTAGGGTCACCCAGGTAATCATAGTGGAATATACCTTTTCTTTTAACTTTGCCCCACTCTGGGAGTTCATCTGCGTCATGTGTGTGTTTACATACACAAATCTCAGGTTATACAAACAGTATATTTATGATTAGTTACGTTTTACTCACGTGCATTTTTCGCGATTGCCCGACTAGTTTCGGACTTAAACGGAGCCCTTAATCATGAACTGAACTCGCGGCGAGGTCGCGAAACCCGAAAAATGCACGTGAGTAAACCGTAACTTATCATAAGTATGAATTTGTCTCACGAACGTTTCAATTAAAAAAAATGTTAAAACAGTAGTTTATACACATATTTGATCCGTACGCTAATCGAACTTGCGACTTGTACTGCAGCAGCAAATCGCTCAGTCACTGCACCAATAGTGCCGTCAACTTGTATGATTCTTTCCTCTGGTTTCACTAAATTGTTAACCGGAGAGGGAAAGTTAGCAAATATGGAATGGTATGGAGTCGTAATAATTGTTATTCCATTTTAGGTATACTATTTCATATTTACTTACTTTCCCGTACTTTGTCCCGCGTTACGATCCCTTACGATTGTATAACTATGATCCTTTGTATTACGTCTTTCTTTTTTCCCTATAAGATCCGTACCAGGCAGATATTTCTAGGCTTTTGGCTACAGAAGAAGATATCGTCTTGTTTGCCAAGATTCATGATTATTGTGTTTTTGAGGCATCCTTCTCAGAAACATGCCTTTGGCATGTCATTTGTTTATTGAGGGGGTGCATTACACGAGTGACGATACTAAAGTGCGTCTGTCGCACCCTAGGCAGTCAGTCCCGCTACCAACCTTGCTGACTGGCTAATATTTTCACTACGATATGAGCTATTCTCGTATAACTCGTGCCGCTGCCGTTACGAGAAAAGTCTTGAGACCAAGACGTCTTGGTCTCAAGACTTTTCTCGTCCGAAACTTCCCTTTACTTCTTAAATTGATGGATTTATGCAGACGGTGCAATAACTATTATAAATATCTTTTGGCAACAAAATGTTCATAATAGCTGAAGTTTATTGAGTGCAGAAACTTTGTACCTAACCTCAATCAAACTCTAGATTTCAAGACAGGTCTACGATTGCAATAACACCTAAGAAAATTACACCGAACACAGCCAGCGGGACCTATTTACCAGTCAATCAAACACATAATAACACAGCTAAAGAAAATCCTCAATAGCAGTACTTTTCACACTAGCGCGGTGTCAATTTTATGTAAATAAACACAGGTCAGCCACTATCATTACTGTCAACATGTCTGTACTAAATAACAGCGCGTGTGAGTAGGAATGTTCCGGCGACTGGAAACTATCAATTATTGGTGCACTGCTGTGTACGAGGCTTTGAAACTGGCGAGTTTGTCCCTTGTTAGTGAGTAAAATCAAGCAAATATGGCCAAAGTCAAAGCATTTAGAATCTGACATGGCTCTAAATGAACGCAGATGGCAGCACTGTCTGTGAAGGAAGAAGTTAAAAATGTGTCAAATCCAGTGCATTTCGTGTTAAACAAATCATGCAGCTATGACAGATAATTCAAAGCCTATCATCATCTTTCTAACGCGTCATCCTACGTGAGCCATCTACAAGCGAAGCGAAGAGGCGCGGCGCGACGCGAAAACAACAAACAGTCGATACCTATTGAAGTGGCCTACGTGACCAAACGCACGTGGAGTGCGGTGCGGCGCGGCGCGGCGCGCAGCGAACGCTGTCAGTTGGCTTGATATTTTCACGCGAACTGGATGCGGTGCCGTGTAGTGCTACTGAATGACGGCGGCGCGTGGCGTGCGGTCCGCGAGCTCGTAGGACAAAGCCGCCGCTTCGCACCGCATCGCGTGTCACCGCATCGCATCGCTTCGCAATTCGCGTCGCTTTAAACCGCCTACGTAAGACGTCGCGTAATACAAACGGGCATCCATTCCATAGAAAGGGTCACTGCCTGTCATCTCAGCATGAGGCATGAGACCATCAGCATCCATTGATATCATACGCTATTGACTAGTAGTCTTTAGGAGATGCCAGCACCGCCGCACCACTGTGTCTTATTTATACAAGGTTAGTCGGAAAGGGGGTACTAATCCGAAGCCCACTTATAGTATCGCTGATGACTGTTTGAAAGCAAGTGTTAAAATTTCAAAATTCGATAAAAAAAAAAACAACTATGACCCCAAATATGACCTAAAATGTAAACACAGCTGATCATAACTGGGGATAGATAGATTTTAGACTTTTTTTTTTGAGATTTTTGAACCACTGTTTCGTTTTGGGAAAAGTTGTAGAACAAAAGTTATTCATTAATAAGTGCACTTTAACACCCCTTTTGGATTAGTAGCCCCTTTCTGACTAATCTTGTAGGTATGTACGTATTTCGACGCTTTTTTTGACTTGATGGTAAGCACAAACAAAGTCTAAAATGAAGCACACGAATTCAAGTAACAGAGATATAGAGGGATTCCCTTATACCCCCCTTCGACTCTCATAACACACGTTGGAACACAGTAAACTGCTTCGCGCCAGTGAAATAGCTCATGTCGTGGTAAAAAGATTAGCCAGTCTCTAAGATTGGTAACGGGGCGCATATTCAGAAACCATTGTGGTACCCAGAACCGAGGTGATCTGCACCACGCAGTGCTTTATAATTTAATTTATCCCGAAACCATTGCGTGGTACAATAAGCTCCGCCAGTTTTGTGTTGCACAATGGTTTTGAGCGAAATTTGACCATTATCTTGTCTGCATTCAAAGTAAAAGCAAAGCATTGCGTGGTGCAGATCACCCCGGTTCTGGGTACCACAGTGGATTCTGAATGCGCTAATGGGGCATATTTGTACTGCCCAGGGTGCGCCGGATGTACTTAAGCATCGCCACTCGTAGAGGCTTAATACCTTAATATATGATAACAAATGATGGAGAACTTTACACGGTAAAAATTGTGTAAAAAGGTACAAAAACATCCCTTTCTATATGCTCACTTGAATTTCAACAAGCCATTAATCAATCAAATATTGGCATACCAAATCGCTCACTTCGTAGCCATTTGGTGCACGGCAAACGTTAATTAGCAAGAGGCGGCAATTTGCGGTCTTCAAATTGACTGACTCGGTGTTTGAGTGAGGAGGCCTGATCGTTTCCAGTGCCTGTTATGTCAATTATGTAGTTTGTGCTTTTATGAATTGTGTAAATTGTCAATACGGTAATTGTCTTTTGGTTCTAGAAGCTTTAATCGAACATAACCGTTCAAAGTACGTATTAAACGTGTCCTTATTCAAAAAGTATACTACAAGACTAAATACTACGTTGACGATAAGGATTGTAAAATATCTCAGAAGGGAGTAATTAAATTCAAACAACGAATCAATCAACACAATAACAATATTTATTGTAAGCAAAATTAGCGGCACAGCTTATGTAATAGAATTATAATTACCAACCTTAGTTGTCACTCCGGAGTCTCGTTCTCGAATGAATCAGCGCGGGATATTTTGATCAAGTGACAGTAACACTTTTATGTCAAAAATGACATAAAGACAATTCGGATATTATCTCTGATGTAACAAGGCTTATTCATAGACTCTGGTACAGTTAGAATAGTTTAAAATAACTACCTTCACAAGTCTTGTTACAGGATGTTTGGGATTAACTCCTTTTGCACATGTGGCGTCTCTGGAGCCTCATTACTAAGTATGTGTATGTCTATTAACTAACCTAATTACGATTTTCTTTTTCATTACTATCGTTACTCTCACGATATATTTATCTTATTTATTCCACAATGATTTTTTGGAATGAGTCTTGACGATAATTATAATTATGTCAGTTGTTTTATTAGTTTAGCTTCCTTTTACTGTGTAAATGTAAGAACTTCGTAGACTTGCTAGATGCCCGGCTATTTATATTATGTGACCTATTATTTTTATTCATTAATTTTGTGAATTCCTGCACTCAAGACTACATTTCTGTCTCATAATTTCTCATAATTGCTTTTAAAAGTGTAACTATGGAGTTTTTTGTAGCTCTTCCTCACAGGAAACGACTAAATGGAACCGTGCACCTAAATTCGTCTTATTTCATTTTGCTCTTTTATATTATCTGTTGTTCCAAAAGGATAAAAAAACACTACGATATATACAGTGGGACTGATGGAACGAGTCACATATTCAAGTACCATGCTAATTGATGCGTACCTACATATTGTAACGAATAAAAATAAAACCACAAATAAATCACAAACAAAACCATCATGAAAATATTGGAGTAAGATTCATCTCACATGACGTGTGACGGTGACGGTAATCATTCATATTTTCTTCAATTATTTTCTCTTCAATCTATAGCATACAAAATATCTCCTTTCTCAGCTGCTGCTACCACAAAATCTTCTGAAATTACATCGTATCCTCAAAAATCCTTAAAAGAAAAACCCCATCTTCCTTTGAATGGAGATAGAAATCCGAAATTCATAGCGGAACATCCACAAAAAGCTGCCGGGACCATCCATCAGGGGGGAGACAGTAAACACGGTATTTGTATGCATTTCACTGCATTCAATATGCGAGCAATCGCGTGCTCTTGCCATTTGCTACTAAATGTACGAGATGGAGTTCTTAGTACTTGTTTTCTGGTAAAAACATGTGGAGTAGAAGGAAACGTTAAATCTTACATACATGCATAATGAATTACCATGCTTGTTTGTAAAAGAGTACACTTAGGGGCCGTCTCCACGAGCGAGAGAATCGCGGCGATATTATCGTCGTGCTACGTATTTCTATACACTCTCTTAGAATGTGTCTACACACGGCGATGTTATCGCGGCGATAGTTGGTATTGAATTTGATGGCACGGCGAGAATATCGCCGCGATTCACTCGCTCGTGAAGATGGCGCCAAAGACAACTAAGGTTGAAGCATTCAGTAGGATCAAACTTGATGATTACAAACAAAGATCTTTATGGAATAGTTTGGTAAACAAGCCGACAGTCCAACTGATGAAAAGTGGTTACCTCCTCCTATATACACCTATATGATCAGAAATGATGAGATCCGCAGGAGAACCAAGGTCACCCACATAACTCGAAGAATTGCCAAATTTAAGTGGCATTGGGCGGGGCACATTGCTCCCAGAACGGATGGCCAAGGAGCCGACAGGTTCTGGAGTAGCGACCGCGTACCAAAAGGATCAGCATGGGTAGACTTCCCAGATAGTGGACCGATGATCTGAGGAAGGTCGCGGTAATCCGCTGGATGCGAGAAGCACAGGACCGGTCGATGTGGTGATGCTTAGGGGAGACCTATGTCCAGCAGTGGACGTCTTGACGCTGAATGACGATGATGATAATGATAAATGATGGAATCAGCATTACGTGGCGAAAATCCATAACAACAACGTCCTAAGTAACTTCTCACAGAACACGTTTACGTTTCATTGTCTCCGTATCTGTACCTTCTGTTTTATTGTTTATAGTTACGTGTTTTTTTTTGTTTTATTTCCGCACGTTTCTCGTGCATCATCAACATGCACAAAAACCCAGACCCGAAAAATGTATAAGTACAAAAAATTAAAAAATACATTTTTCAGCTGCAATAATGAATTTAAAATGCGTGACGTTTACAAACTATGTATTGCTACAATCAAATTCTTAATTTACATTTCGATATCCTTGCAAACGAAAGATGAGTTCATCTATGTACAGTTATACTACAAATATTTACGTCATGTAATGGTACGTAAGGCTCGATGACACTGGGCGAGTTTACAAGCTACAAGCCACCGAGTTCGCGAGCAGCTTGTAAACTCGCTCCGTGTCATTGAAGCTTTTTTATAATCTGCTTTTGAGTATCCGCTTGTAACAAAGCTGCTTGAAAAATAGAAAGCTGAGCTAATTTACTCGCCATTCGCTGGCGTGTTGGTCTGTAAGCTAGTTAACCAGCTGTGTGTCATCATTGCTGCTAGTGAACTAGTTGCGAGCATCTTTGCGTTCTACTCGCTAGCTAGTTCGCTACTGAGCGAGTGGAAAGTTTTTGTATCATCGACACTCGCTTACTCGCTCACTCGCTAGCTTTTAAATTCACCGACTTGCAGCTCGTAAACTAGCCCAGTGTCATCGAGCCTTAAGGCACTTGTCTCACCGCCAACGATGAACGAAAAGCGAGTAGAGCTTGAAACTAGAAACGAGTTGACGAGCAGCGAGAAGCGAGTGTGTAGTTCCGATAGTTTTGTCGCTGGGCTATAAACAAAGCGAGTATGCGAGTGCGACGGGCGATTACTCGCACCACTCGCAAATGACCGCTCTCGTCTCTCAGCATGAGTTCTGACCACCAAGCGAGCATCGCAGAGCAAGTATCACTGAGCGAGTATTATCTTTGATAGCTCTTGTCGATAAACTAGTGGAGCGGGTCCTCACCGGCTGTGTTAACAATCAGCGATCAACTATTAATATATGCATCTATTTTGTTTATACGGAATGTATATCCATTGTACGTTTCTTGAGCGAGAAAATAACCGATAGTTAGTCGCTTCCTCGCCTGCGGCGGTGGGACAATTGCCTAAACACCAACCCAACGAATGCTAGCGAACGTTCGTCATTTGTTAACTTGACCAAACTTTGATTAACTAAATACGTGAAAAAGACTGTCGCAAATGCCATGATCGATAACACTTCAGGAGATATATTCTCACTGTTTAAATCTGTAAAAATTAAGGAGGTTCTCGTTGATAATCATTTTTTTTTTATTTGTCGTAGCTCATTTGGCTTCGAGTTATCTCATGAGATTATTGGGGTGCATTAAAACAGCCTCCATGAGAGATGCTAAGCATTCATTGGCCGCGTACAGCGTTTCGCCGTACGCAGCCTACGTCGCAGCGGCATTTGTAACAGACCACAGCCTTAACAGTTGCAACAGACTATAGAAATAGAAATAGAAATATATTTATTTGCCAGAAAACATGGTCACAAGTTAGTACATTTCGTGATAGTACATCATGTTTCGCCGGGCGGCATGCAAAGGAGATGGTCCAAAAAAAACCCAGACTCGATTGGGACTAAATGGGTACCAGTAGTTTCATTATAATGCACAATTTACCCCACCGAAAGGGCAATGCCGAAATCGATGGGGTATAGGAGCTATAGGCTGACAAAGTATATAATATATGAAAAAATCTTGACTAACAAGTGTTTTTTACCATTATAAACAATATCAATAATATATTAACGATAATAATGACGGGATTACTGTAGTATTTATTACTATCAACCATTTGGTATCTGATTATTACTACAATCACTTAAAAAAAACGAAAAACCTGGATTCGTATAAATAATATAACTGTACTGTACTACTGTAACTGTACTTATTTACGTACTTATTGCTTTATTAAATTTAATATATTGCCTGTACTTAAATTGTATAATAATACTTATTTTTTAATCTTTACAGTCATGGAATTCTTTCATATTATAAAAACACTTTTCGACCAACCATTTAAAAAGCCTTTTTCTCTGGTATTTGAGTGGAAGTTCCCGTAGAGCTCGGGGAATCTTATTGTAAATGTTAATTAACATTACGGAGCTATGCTTTTTCTCTGCCATCATCAATATCATTGTTGTGTTGAAAATTAATTAGAAAATAACATACACAATGTGTCCGGTCATGGACTAGTGATATTCTAGGTACTTATATAACAACTATTCTAGTACACAAATACACTATACACTAGGGTCCAATCCACTTCTACTTTTTTGTTGAGATATTCTCTACGCGTGTACAATAAAAGTCATATCTCTCAAAGTTTTGGTCCTACTGAGATAAAGGTAGGCTTATTCGGAGGGCAATAATATTGTCTATCGTTTACATTACGATAAATTGTGTTCATATATTCATAACTTTAAGATAGAGAATATCTCAACAAAAAAGCAAAATGGCTGCCAAATAGCGGGGAACTGGGTTGGACCCTAGTGTGTAGTGTATTTGTGTACTAGAATAGTTGCTATATAACGACCTAGAATATCGCTAGTCCATGACCGAACACACTGTATAATGTAAATAATAATGTATAGGTAACTACCTAAAGAAATGGCAAAACTTTTGTACCCAAGGTAGATAAATAAATGGCTAAAATTTATCTCCCCTAACAAGACTCCATCCAACAACAAACATTTAAAATCGAATCCATCACCTCATTGCAAATCTAAAACTTTCTCAAATATCTACGTCACACCCCTGATACCTACACAACTTGAAAACTATCCTTTGACAAACGAAAATCACCCTTATCGCCTTTAAAATAAAATACATTAAATCTGTAAACATAATTGGTCAATATACAAAGTTATCAAAGCAGTTGCAGCATGCAAAATTTGCCTTTCTATCTTTATGGTTAAGGTGTAGGTTGGTCGTAAATAAAGTATGGTAAGTCAGTGGACCCTCGTTGCATTGTTTGGGAAGACGTTTAGGAAGAATGTCGCAGCGATTTCGGATATGTCAGTCGCGGCCGCCTGTCACGTCATGTGGCGGAGTGTTGGGGAGCCAGTGGCTATGAAATAAGCGAGTTTACCCGACATAGTGTATCGTATCTCGATTAAACATTTGATTTGAACAATTATTGTTAATATTGAGCCATATTCAGGTTCACAAGTAGAGAGCAGTTAAAGAATTAGAGAGAGAGAATTAGAGAGGAGCTCGTGGCTAAATAATTACAGCCGCATAGACCGATCTTCCGGGTTAAGCCACGCTTGCCGAGGTTGGTCTGTGGATGGGTGACCATTTACCATAGCGAGTTTCCTCCGTGCCTCGGAAAGCACGTAAAGCCGTTGGTCCCGGCTGTCATTTGTAGATCTTTGACAGTCGTTACTGTTGGTCAGAAGCCAGAAAGTCTGACAACCAGTCTTACCAAGAGTATCGTATTACCCAGTTACTGGGTTGTGGAGGTCTGATAGGCAGTCGCTCCATGTAAAATACTGATATTCAGCTGCATCCGGTTCGACTGGAAGCCGACCCCAACATAGTTGGGAAAAGGCTAGGCAGATGATGATTCAGGTTCACAATTACTGAATTGACTGCATCAATATAGCAATTTTTTCGCGTTTAATTAAGAGCGTGTACGCCGCCGTACGACATTGTATACAAATTTTCAAATCTTTGTTTTTCGTAATGACTGAACCGATTTTGATGAAACTTCACACACATAAGCAAGATACTTAGGTCTAAAAAGTTAGTAGAAAACATTTTCGAAATGTCTTACTTAAAAAAAGATAATTGGAAATTTCTACTTGTATGCAAAATTTAAAATCGGTCTAATTTAACTGTAACACTATTTTTCGAAAATACTTTCTACTAACTTTTTAATCCTATGTATCTTGCTGATGGGTATGAAGTTTCATTAAAATCGGTTCAGTCATATTGAAACATAAGGACTTGTAAATTTGCATGAAATGCCGAACGGCGTACACTTAACAACCAGCTTACGCCCGTTTCTTACAGCCAAAAACGAATCGTTTTGCTTAACAAAGGTAGCATTATTACACCTAGCTGGGCATATAAATAAACTTATAAACTAACCTGTGATATCTAATTATGAATGGCAGGACTTACTATGCATGGCGATGTGTCTTTCCTTTATTATTGGCAAAGATATAAGAGTCTTAATTTTAACCAATACCGTTTCTCGTTTAATCATGAAGCGACATTAGTAACTAGTGCGCAGGACAATGTAGATGTATACGTATATAATCTTAATATCACTTGAGAACTTTGGGGTGCATGAAAAGAGCCTCCACGAGTGACGATACTTAAGTACGTCCGGCGCACCCTGGGCAGTCAGCCCCGCTACCAACCTTGCTGACTGGCTAATCTTTTCACCATAGCATGAGCTGTTTTCGTATAGCTCTTGCTGACACGAGAGAAGAAGAAGACTTGAGAACTTAATGAAAAGCGGCGAAATCCAGTGCTTTTATAAGCCTTGGGTCTTGGGTTTGTTCCTCAAAATTTTCATTCAGAAAAATCACTGGGTCAAATACAGCGGCCAATCACGGTACCGAAAAAATGCTTAGTGCAGTAAATCTGAAAATCTGACAGATGTCAAAAGATATTTCTGAGATTTGTTGCATTGAACGTTCAGACGCCAGTACTTATAGCTACTGCAATCTGTCTTTCTTTAATAGATTTTCAACTTTATCGCAAAAGCATTATGTTCAAGGTTGATTGAGAAAATTTGACAATTTCGGATAGCTTGATGTGCTGGCGTCTGTACCATGATACAGTACGCGTTAAACAACTTTGTCCCTCTGAAGTGAGGAAGAGAACGTCCAAAGCCTGTTTTCGGAGCAACAAAGTTATTTTTTTTAATATTTGGGGCATTTTTTTACACAGCACCTTCTAGTCCCAAACTAAGCAGACCTTACAAGGTCTGTGGGTACTAGACAATGGATATAATACTTATATACTTTTTTTTTGTAAATACATACTTATAATACACAAGAAACACTCAGACCAACACAAACACTTATGTTCATCATAATATAAATACTTGTGTCCTGTGGGAATCGAACCCACGACCTCGTGATCAGCAGTCCGACACTCGAACCACTAGACCACAGACGTCGTCACATTTTACTCGTACTGTACTACGCTTACTTCATGGCTTACGAATCTGTCGTCTTCCCTACCATCAAGTGATTGCTTACAGTAGGAGGGTAGATTGAATAACGTTTTGTTTATTTTTGCTTCGTCCTACTCGTAAACAATAGTCTCCGGTTTCTCAGATTATAGAATATAAGCCCGTAGCTACTAAGCCGTTGATTATGTTTTCATGTTTAACTAAGGCCCGTTTCTCACGGCACACGACACGACAAAATGTGATGACGACTACGAGTTCCATATACAGTTTGTTCCTGAATGAAAACTTAAAAATAATAATAATATAATATAAACTTATAATAATATTATTAGAGATTTTATGATTTAATGATGTCATGTGGGTAGCCGCACATATTTACTTCACGACCTGTCAAAACTGTCTATAAAAGAGTATGCGGTGCGGAATACTCGTGCCTCACTTTTGCTGCGACCTTTGGGTCGGACGGACGTTCACAATTGTTTTTATTGTTGTTCTGTTTTATTTTTACATTGTAATTATGACTGTGTTTTGATATTCCTTCAGTGGAATGATAACTGATCGTAATAAAGTATTCAGTTCATATGTACCATCCTGTTTTTAATCAATAACGCCCCTGAAAGCTAAAAGGCTATTAATCCTATTAGTAAATTCTGTTATTTTATTAGCGTATCCTCCAGGGTACGCTCATATCAGAAGTGGGATAGGCTCCATTGCCTATCTTATTTTCTGTGTTGATTTCTAGACAGTATACAAGTTGTTAATTGATAAATAGCAATCTTGAAAAATACGAGTAGTTAAGTAAAACATTGTGAACGTTCTTCCTTTTTACGAATCTGTGTAATCGTAATTGTTAATTTAAATGTGTTGGAAGATCATTCCAGGACTAGCAACATGGGATTAAGAATCTGCCGACCTGTTGCAACACGTCGAACCTCGCATGGATTCGTCGGTGGTGCTGCCCAGTGAGACATGATGTGCTACAAGTGTGATTGCGTCATGCCACCGTGTGTATCGCCGTCAGGTACTGAAGTGCGAGCGAGGTAACGGACAAGCCCGTGCTTGCAATCAATGTCACAAGCCTGGTAAGATTGAACCATTTGTATCTAATTCTTCTGATCCCTCTTTTAATGATTTTAACTTGCAGTGAGGTAGATCGTGAGTGTAATTTAGAGCGGGCTAGATGTCCTCTAACCCGTGATATGTGTGTTCAATATGTGTTTGGTGCGTAAAGGCAATTATTTGAGAGGCTTAATTTCTTGCAAAAAAAATAATTGAATTCAACATTGAATATCTACTTGGGGCGCACGATCAGTAATGGTCAGGCGAAGCCGAGTGCGAATAAAATGAGAAGCATTTGTCTGTTTAACACTTTGGCCGCGTCGCCCACGGGTGACCGCAAATCAGGAGTTTATAATACATCGATGAAATTTAGTAAAAACAATGTTTTTCAACTGGCTCCGCGAGACTATTGAGTGTCTCCCACCATTGTCTGTCAGTGTTGAACTGAACGTGTTAAGCTTACTGATGTTGATGAGCACTAACACATTGGTGCAGAGAAAACCAATGTTTTAGAAATAAACATTTTTTTGGTTTCATGAATAAATTCCAGCTATGTGTACTATGTACTTTTAAACCAGCTATGTGTACTTTGTACTTTTAAACCAGCTATGTGTACTTTGTACTTTTATACCAGTTATGTGTACTATGTACTTTCATATCTTGCTTACTTATAAAGTTACGTGGATATCAGGGTGACCTGGAGCGGACTCATATAAGGCCTTGTGTGGCATTGAATTGGTATCCTGTTTTCAGCGTATAAGACCTCGTGTGGCATCGCTCATTAACTTGTTAACGTGTGGAAATGTATAAAAGTGCATAGTGACATCTTGGCTCATCTAAGAATAAAATTATTGATCTTTTGACTATTCCTTATTATTCTTCTTCGTGTCGGCACGAGTATACAAGAATGGCTCATGCCGTGGTGAAAAGATTAGCCAGTTAGCTAGGATGGTAGCGAGGCTGACTGCCCAGGGTGCGCCGGACGTACTGAGGTATCGTCACTCCTAGAGGCCGTTTTCATGCACCCCAAACAAAATGATTTTAACAAAATTATTGACAAACATGATGTATGTAGGACCTAACATATGTGTTTACTGCCCAGGCTATGAGGACTCAATTATTGTTAATTGTTAACGACCTTGTTTGTCATCGTATGTTCACAGGTTGTAGACAAACTTTATCCTGGCATCTGAGGCTTTTACTGCGGGTGCAACCAAATGGGCGCTACGCTGAGCATTGCCTTCGAGAATACTACCCAAGTGGCGGCAGAGTTTGTAGTGCTGTGGCTGAGGTGTGCGCCGACGGGTAACTCACATCGATGGGTGTGTGCCAATGGGTAACGCACATCGACGGGAGTGTGCCGACGGGTAACGCACATCGACGGGAGTGTGCCGACGGGTAACGCACATCGACGGGTGTGTGCCGACGGGTAACGCACATCGACGGGAGTGTGCCGACGGGTTAATCAGGTAGCAGACATGTTAACTGGGTCATGTTGTGCCTTTAGCAGACATGTTAACTGGGTCATGTTGTGCCTTTAGCGGATATGGTAACTGGGTCATATTTGATTGGCTATATCCCGTAATGGGTGATGCCTAATGATTGGCTAGATCCCGTAATCGGTGATGCCTGATGACATGTTAACTGGGTCATGTTGTGCCTGTAGCAGACATGTTAACTGGGTCATGTCGTGCCTTTAGCGGATATGGTAACTGGGTCATATCTGATTGGCTAGATCCCGTAATGGATGATGCCTAATGATTGGCTAGATCCCGTAATCGGTGATGCCTGATGACATGTTAACTGGGTCATGTCGTGGTTTGGTTTGGTGTGATAACTTCTGATCTGTTCACAGGAACTGTGCTGACTTACATCACCTGGAGTCACCATTATATGGTCTTTGAACTGGTAATGTTAGGAGAGTTACAAAATAAGAACTCTCAAATTTATCTATTTTTGCTTGTTTGTATTTGTGTACATAAGACACATAGTGTATGTGTATTGGACATAAGTCCTGCAGACACATAGTGTATGTGTTAGTCCAACAGACATGGTAACGTGTGAATTTGCCGTTGTACAAGTTAACATTGTACGAGTAAAATAATGAAAAGTTTAACAAGAAAAATAAGTGTTTCATTAAATTACGTAACATGTGTCGTAAGGAGAGCTAATGTTGTGCCACCTCCCTGTTGATTATGAGAAACGCTAATGTCGTGCTTCTTTCTCTTGTTATCTGTTGATGATGAGAAACTTTAACGTCGTGTTTCTTTCTCGTGTTCCCTGTTGATGACGATGAGAAATCGCTAACGTAGTGCTTAAATTCTCATTGGCTGTTTACGTAAGCCTACGCGGTCTTACGAGTTCTCTTTAGCAAGTTTCGTTGCTGAAGTTATAGCTGTGGTTTAACTAAAAATGTGTGCTGTTATGTATTACAGGTGCGGATTTTGACAATTAAGAAACCAAGCCTAGTCTAGTCACTGCCAGTCACGAGGATGAACCGTGCTCAAGTAAATGCGGTGATACCGAGCTACAGCCCGTGGCACCGTGCAACGCCGAGCATCGTTCCAGGCTTTCATCGATTTATAATGAGCTTCTGCCTGCAGCAAAGAAATGAAGAAAATATAACGAGGATGTGGTTTGGTATTTTGTTTATTCTTAGAGCTCTGTACTCCTACTATTTTTGGTAACCTAAAGACTGCTAGATTAAATTTTGAGTTCATGTTTTTTTTACGATGATTTTTATGTGTAACAACCTTAAGGCTTTGTCTAACCTTTAACTAGTTTGGTTCATTCACTCCCTTGTTTACATGGCACAGAGGTGTGAATGTATTTGTAAATGATTTTTATGTGTGGGACAACCTGAAGGCTTTGTCTAACCTTTAACTAGTTTGGTTCATTCACTCCCTTGTTTACATTGCGCAGAGGTGTGAATGTATTTGTAAATGATTTTTATGTGTAAGACAACCTGAAGGCTTTGTCTAACCTTTAACTAGTTTGGTTCATGCACTCCCATTGTTTACATTGCACCGAGGTGTAAATGTAATTTTGAATTTTACTGATGAACATCATCATTGAGGATGAGTGAGTGGTCAGGTGTGACCGAACGGAATTATTGCCGTTTGCTTTTTGTTCGAAGGTCAAGGAGGTTTCTGTGAACCTGATGCTGGCCTAATGCTGGGCTGAGCTGCTGAACCTGAAAACCTGAAGTAGATGGGTGACATGGATAGCTGATATGGATGGCTGACCTGGTTGATGAACAATGAATATCTAGAAGACCAGGAATGAGGAGTGAAGATTCGACTTTAGGATCTGAAGACATTATCACGCGAGGACGCGCGAATTATCAGAATGGCCGTATTAGAGATTTTATGATTTAATGATGTCATGTGGGTAGCCGCACATATTTACTTCACGACCTGTCAAAACTGTATATAAAAGAGTATGCGGTGCGGTACTCGTGCCTCACTTTTGCTGCGACCTTTGGGTCGGACGGACGTTCACAATTGTTTTTATTGTTGTTCTGTTTTATTTTTACATTGTAATTATGACTGTGTTTTGATATTCCTTCAGTGGAATGATAACTGATCGTAATAAAGTATTCAGTTCATATGTACCATCCTGTTTTTAATAAATAACGCCCCTGAAAGCTAAAAGGCTATTAATCCTATTAGTAAATTCTGTTATTTTATTAGCGTATCCTCCAGGGTACGCTCATAATATAATATAAACTTTATTCAATAAACTTACATAATAACAATTTTACATTTAGCACTAGCTCCCACACTAGGATTCCCTGTGTCGTGGAAGCTAGGCGAAACTAATAGATACACATATATATACAATATTACTACTATTAAATACTACAAATTTATATACGAACACATACATTCAAAAATAAAATAAACTTACATTCAAAACGACTTCTAATATATACTAAAACCTACACGAAGTGATGACGGCGTCGTGTTGCGCTGCGTGGTGTCACGTAACCTTCCGCGAAAACGTCGGTATACGACACCTTTCGGCCAAAAGTCTTCCTTCATGAAGATGTCTTGGTGTTGAGTTGGAAACCGCACCACAAACGACTTGAAGTTAACGTTATGACGCGACTCCAACATTTCTACTCGCAAAGTCCACTTCGTCTTTATTCTGATATACTCCACGATCTCCTCAACCTTCGTGGAGTAATGCAGACGGGAAACGTACAGTTGCGTCGACGGTATTGCAGGACGCAGCAGCATATTCGGTCCTGTTAGTCCGGTACCACATTGATTGCGGCAAGTGGGCTTCCTTCGCTTCTTCTCCACTGTTACGAAGCCGTCCTTGTCTGCATGGTCTTTCCTCTGGACTGAAGGCACGTTACTCTGAGCCGGTTTATTGTGACTCTTTGAATTGTCGGTCTGATGTTTTGACTGCTCCTTTTGGATGGGAGGTTGTGCAGCAGCTGCTGAGTAAGCACGGCGAGGTGTCGACGTGCTTACTTGTAACGTCGTCTCTACGGCGGAAGAGGCGGGACGGGCGGGGCGAGGTAGTGCATCGCTTGCACATTTGCTTGAAATAGTTGAAACTAGACCACAATTTATCGATAAAAAAAGGTTTTAAAAAATGTAAATACATACAATGTGTTACATAATTTCCCTTAAAAAAGAGAATGTCATAAAATAAAATCATCACTGAAAAGCAATCCTGAAAACATAAAACTAAAGAGTTGGCTACCCAGAAAGTTATTTACATATTTACCTAATTTCCTCAGAGAGGTAAATGACAGCAACCATAAAAGACTACTTGATTAATATTTTCTTTTTTAAGGGGAATTATGTAACACGTTGTATAGTGTATTTCGTTTAAATAAAAACGATAATGATGGCTAAAAATTGATGTTGCATATCAAATAAAACATAAAAAACAGATTCCTTAAAAAAATATTTGTTTTTTTAATATTTTTTTCTATCTTTTCATTGTGGTCTAACTTCTCCCATTTTATCTGTGCTCATTATCCAGGGACACATTGTATTTCTATAAACTTTTTACTCAAGAAACGACACGGCATTACTAGTGTCGTCGAAAGCAGTTCATAATGAAAAATAAACTTAAAAAAAAAGTAAAAACCGACTTCAAAGAAAAACTAAAAGGAGTAAAATAATTACCATAATATAAAATTAACAGTTTCAGAAGTCGGTGGCTTCTATTTGTTTCAGTGTAGAGTTGCACCGACTTCTGAAACTGTTAATTTTATATTATGGTAATTATTTTACTCCTTTTAGTTTTTCTTTGAAGTCGGTTTTTATTTTTTTTTTAAGTTTATTTTTTATTAAATACGTTTTAGTTTCATAAATTTAACCCCCTCCTCTTCATAACCCTTCTTTTTGGCTTTGACGTATTCGGGCATAAAAAGCCCTTTCAAATGATACCTTACACGATATAATGAAAACTGTCCAAGGGGGGGGGGGGGGGACACGCACGCCCTCTTCTTTTCCAGTAGTCAGTTCCCAACAACAAATATAAACAAAGCAATATTAGTAATTTGAGAATTTTGCTTTGATCCGATGAGGAGTTCCGTTCCATATCTCTGAAGTTCATGGTCTAATCTTAACAAAATTTAAATGAGACCAATCGGGAAGTATACCCTTTCGAACAAAAAATAATTTTTCAAATCGGTTCATAAATGACGGAGATATGAGGTAACAAACATAAAAATAAAAAATAAATAAAAATACAACCGAATTAAGAACCTCCTCCTTTTTGAAGTCGGTTAATAAATAATATTGAATAATGTTAATTGGCCACATTATCATAAGTTTGATGTTAAATGTTATATTTATGTAATGCAAGCTATTTTTGTACTTTTATATTAAGAAAAGTACAAAAATAGCTTGCATTAATAACTGTGTCTCTGACGCATTTCTAAAATCTCATTATGCAAAATCTAACTTATGATTTTTATTTTAGTATTGAAATGTTCATTGTACCTATAATGTGAAAATTACAAGAAATATGATAATTGTGTAAATTATTATTTTTGGCTTTGCATAATTAATAATGAACTGAGTTTTTACAACAAGCAAGCAATAAAAAACACTTGACATAGTGTCCAGTTAGTTTACAAAACACAAAACAAAGAAGTAGTTATTGAAGTAGACATTTATCCGAATGCTGTTTCGAGATATTGAAAGAATCCTTTCACGAATTCATCTTAATATCACTGTTGAATTTTGCTAAGTGCTTACTTATAGGTTGAAATTGTAAACACTCGAAAAACCGAAATGGGAGAGTTCCGAGTTCAACTTTTCGGACGGGCAAAAACACATTGGTAAAGAACAACTGTCAAATCGTGTTGTTGTTCATTCTTAGTTCGGGCCCCGAAATAATCGTATGGACGTAGGTGATAGGGAGTAGGAAACGCTCGTAACTAAGGCCGAAACCACGGACTACGTGCTTAGGGAGTAGACCCCCTGGTTCGGGTTGACGGACTACGCACTCCATCGAGAACTTTATGGAGCCCTCTCAAGTGTTCAGGTTTCCTCACGATGTTTTTCCTTCACCGTTCACGCAAAAGATAATCAAATTCTATCCCGAAAATGGGTTCGAAAAGTCAACGGGCCTATGCACATGACGTCTTTTCTACGCGCCGTCGACGCGCGTTCCCGTAAAACGGTCACGTTTTTTATGTATGGTTTTTGACGAAAACGTGCATCGATGGCGCGTAGAAAAGACGTCGTGTGCAAAGGCCCAAAGTTGCCCTGTATGGAAGACAAGCGTTCAACTGATAGACTATCGTTATTATTTGAAATATCTTCTTTATATCTAAACTTGAAGGAGCAGCGATGATAATACTTAATCATCATCATCATAGCCGAAAGACGTCCACTGCTGGACATAGGCCTCCCCAAAGTATGTTGGGGGGGTTTGCCATAATCGCCACGCTTGGCAGGCGAGTTGGCGATCGCAGTATGGTTGTTAAAGTACTCAGAGAACGCTACTGCGCCTCCTCTAGTGATTCCCTTAGTCGCCTTTTATACACCCAGAGGAAGAGATGGGGTAATGCTATTCTTTACGTCCACACAGACAATTATGAAATACATATTATGAAAATCAAAAAACACTAGACCCTGAAAACATAATAAAACTCACAGCAGTTTTAGACACAGTAATAAAAGAGCCGACATCTTGGGCCAGGCGTCATTCTACGATCAACCAGAGAGATGGAGAAGATAACTCTACTAATATTCTTCACATCTTTGTGTTGTGTGCTGGGGAATTCTAGTTACTACAGTTCGTATTATGGCCACAAGTTGTCCAGTGATGAAGTTACCCAATATACTGCCAATAGTACATTAGCGTAAGTACCATTTATCTATTGACAAAATTATTATACCCGGAATGGAATTCGAGGACAAACATATAACTTAACTGTCAAAGTGGCATCCCAGTGGTGTGAAACATTTTCTTTTAAAGTGTCGCTTTTATGAGATCAGATGATACTTTTCTTAAAAATTACCGGATATAAAAATGTTGATAGCGCCTGGCGTTCGACAGCAGAATGTAATTTAAAAAAATGTGGATTGTTTTTTACATAAATGAATATTTGTTTGACTCTGTTTAACGTAATACAGTATGTAAAATAACAGATGGCGTTCCCATGAACCCGTTGTTAATCTTCGTCATTAATACATTAAAATAAAAAAAATTAAAACAATTCGGGACGGCCAGGGGCCCAATTCTTCTAAAACAACTTGTTGCCAAACGCAATCGAACCACAACCGTCAGTCAGTTTTTGTTATCGAAAACTTTCAATACGATTGATTTTGTTTTTTGTGTCAAACAATTTGATAGCTTTTGAAATTGAGAACTGTCTGAATGAACGGTTCGGCCTTGGTTCGTGTTGGTTGTGATTTATCAAGATTTATTTTAGGAGAATTAGGCCCCTGTTTAAAACCAAAATAGTAGCGTAGATAGGTTAAATACGATATTGCCCTGTTTTTCACATTGATAGACAAGTGCGCATGTACAGGTAAGCGTTGCTTTTACATCATTATTTTTTTTGCGTGTTTTTTTTTTTATTTTGTTTGGGAATATTTTTTTAAGTACGTACGGACTAGGGATTGCAATTGCTGGATCCAGCATACAGCAATCCAGCTGGATCCAGCGCCTTTTTAAACATGCTGGATCCAGCATACAGTGCTGAATCCAGCGATGCGGATCCGCAAACGTATCAATTTCTATTGTTCAGTTTTGAGTTGCCGCCGTATGAAGAAGCAGTAAAAAAACCTGGCTATTTTCCTTTGCCAAAAAAGAATGCGAATGCGGCAGGGGATGAAAACTTTGCTAGAACGAGTAAATAAACAACATATTGTAGAGCCGGTGTAAGAAGATATCATGGAGTTAGAAGAGGATGGTCTAGATGATGACGCAGAACCCGTGAAAATGACTTTAGAGCAAGAGCTTGAGATGGAACTTAAAAGAGAGAAGGAGCACTTTAATAAACAAAAGCCAAGTGGTCCATTAGATTACGAAAAGGTCCTGAAAAAAGAAATGAGCGTTTCTGAGACCGAAGGAGTGCGAGGTGAACATTTATCTATGGTTTATGAGTATTTAATGACCCTAAAACCGACCAGTGTAGAGGCCGAAAGGGCATTCTCAGCAGCCAGCTACATATGCAGTTCTGTGCGAAGCAGGTTGGGAGATAAGACTATAGATAAAATTTGTTTTCTAAGGTCTTACTTTCAGAGAATTAAAAAAAAAAACATAGTCAGTCTCTTATCGTCAGATTTCATACTGCCTAATTATTAACGAATAACGAGTGGAGAGAGAAGATTATTTCGGAGCTTCTTTTGATACAAAAAATTGATTGAAGATTGAAATAGTAGGTATTATCATTACGGTCCTTTTTTGTAGTTAATTTTAAAAGAATTTGTAAGACTGATTGCTACTGATTAGCCGTCCTATCCTATCCTATCATTAAACATAAACGTAATAAGATATTGCTTACTTAGAAACATTATCTAAAACTAAAATGTTATATGAGGTTATATTATGTTTGTTTTTTAATGTTAACTTGATTCTTTTGATCTCAAATGATTAAGAAACCAAAGCAAATTGATATCAGATATCACCAAATGAGTGAAAGATTTCATAGATTATCGTAAGAAGTACAAATTAATAAAAAAAGTCTTAAAAATGTCGTCCTTTTATTTTCATTCCACATTTTGCTGGATCCGCGCTGGACCCAGCTGGATTCAGGTCAATCCAGCAAGAATCCAGCTGGATTGAAAACGCCGCTGGATTGCAATCCCTAGTACGGACGCCATAGTATTGCTAGTTAACGGGAACTCCTTCCGTTAGCTAACATGCTGTATATTTGAAAACTTTTCAACATTAGGTACTTAAGCGTCTATCGAGAAACAATCCTCTGATTTTTATTTTTTGTATGGCATCTCTTTGGTTATATTTTTGATCTCGCATTCCGTTGGAAGCTTAATTGTTTGCTAATTTCCATGAGATTTATTAGTTCATTCATTTGTTAGATTGCCACGTTAGTCTAGCGGTCGCTTGATAGCTGTGCGTGAGGTCTTGGCTTCGATCCCCAGGTCGGGCAAAGTGTTATTGGGTTTTTCCGTTTTGATTTTCTCAGCAGCAGCACTGAGTCTAGATTTGTGCCCTGTTGATGACAATAGGCTCGCCCCCTATTACATGAGACTTAAAAATAACGGCGAAATGAGGGTGTTACTGTACACCTCTGCAACCCTATGAAGAATACTGGTGTAATGATGTTCGTTTGTCTTAATAATAATGTATAGGTAATCGTGAAAGCCGAAAATGATAAAAAAATCAAATATCTTGATTTGGCACATGAGGTTGTCGACATGTGGGATGTTGACTCAGCAGTCGTTGTGCCGATAGTCGTTACAGCCAATGGCTTAATAGCCAAGAGCCTCGACCAACATCTGATGAGGCTCCCGTTAGGCAGCTGGATCAAGGGTTTGATTCAGAAAGCGGTACTTCTGGACACGGCGCGTATCGTTAGGAAGTTCCTCTCTCTGGACCTCTGACCGCCGGCAGCTTGGACCCTGTTCCCGATGCCGGTGGGCTACTATTTTTATATTTTTAAATGTTTTTTTAATTTTTTATGATGAAATATTTAAAAATGTAAATTTTATGTATACAATGATGAATAAACGAGATATATTATAGGTAATATTTTCTCTATTTTACTTAAAGAAACTGCACGAACCTGATCGCGGCATGCGACCCCTTTGAAGGAAGACGATTAGATGGATCATGCAACAATTTGGACCACCCCTCGTATGGAGCTATGCATACTCCTCACTACAGGATACTAGAAGCAGATTATTATCAGCCTTCTGAGTCAAGTAATAATAACTTTAATTTATGTACCGAAAATAAATTATTATGAAATCCAATAAACTGTATATCGTTTGTGTTAAAAAACGAGAGAAGCGTGAATTTGAAATTTATTTCACAGAGTTTGAGCCCAAGCGCTCAGTGACTGGTGAAGAACTAGAACTTGTTCGGGCTGTGCGCACTAAGATCTGGGCTGAAGGTCGTGCGGACGACGAAATCTTCGCCAGCAACATCCTGCACTTTGCCGTGTTCTTCAACACTGATATCACAAACACCCATGATACAGGTAAGTGACGTTTTATTTTGTGCCCTGCTTTGCTCTGTTCCTTACAGCGGTTACGCACTCATCCGATCCGAATCCGTGAAAATACGTTCCGAAGTAGCCATAGAACTATTTGTATGGTAGTTTACGCACTACATCCGGCATCCGTCATCCGATTTCTATCCGTCATCCGTGAGTTTCTAATTCGGAAGAACAATTGACGGACCGAAGTAGCCGTAGAACTATTTGTATGGTAGTTTACGCACTACATCCGGCATCCGTCATCCGATTTCTATCCGTCATCCGTGAGTTTCTAATTCGGAAGAACAATTGACGGACCGAAGTAGCCATAGAACTATTTGTATGGTAGTTTACGCACTACATCCGGCATCCGTCATCCAATTTTTATCCGTCATCCGTGAGTTTCTAATTCGAAAGAACAATTGACGGACGAATTATTTGAATTTGAATCAGAGATCGGAATAGTGCGTCAGCAACATCCGAATTCGGTCCGAGATTTTTACTCTAGATCGGTATTTTCACGGATTCAGATCGTATGCAGTGCGTAAAGCAATACTTATCCGAATTCGGTCCGAGTTTTTTATATCCGTATTTTCACGGATTCGGATCGGATGCAGTGCGTAATCGCTGTTAATCTGAAATATAGTATAAAAATTATCCAATCAGCTGTCAAATCCCATGTCAAGTGACTTAGAACAACGCAGTCGACATAGTCGGAAGTGGCCATGCGGAACATTTCCCCTCTGTCAACTCGCTTAGGCCCCGTTTGACAGTAGGTACGTGTCAAATGGGGCCTAATTTTGTTTTATTTTTAATGTGTGAATGACGTAGCTACAGGGTAGAATGCATACGTGTGAGACCCTCCCCTCGCAAAAAATGACAGACTTTTTTGTATTGAAAGAAAGAAAGAGAGAAAGAAAATACGTTTATTTGCGGTAAACATGACGCAAAAAAGAAAATAAAACACAAAAACAAAAAATAAGAAGGTTAAGGGAAACATGCGTCACATCCACGCAAAACGGCTATTACTCAGCATTATGCTGCGACCCTATGCAAGACAGAGCCCCAGCGCTGGTGAAAGAGAACTCTATGGCCACTCCCGACGTAGACGTCAACCGTGTTGCTCTAAGTCAAGTCATACGATTGGTATTTAGTATTTTGGTTGACTAATCACTTTCGTGGACACGAGATATTACAACAGATTAAATGAATAAGCTTTTCAGAAATCAATTCATATTCCACAAAAAAAAATGTATGAAGAAAATTGATAGTTTTAATATACTTTTACTTCTAGCAAACTATGTGTATTGGAGACCATACTGCTGTAAAAAGGAATGTTCAAGCGATTACATCTGCACCCCTCACAAAGTGCCGGCAACTGACCCCGTACACCGTTTCTCTGGCATTGACTGTTTGAACTTTACCAGGCCGCTGGATTACCAAACGTCTGGATGTCTGCCCAACACTACTACCCCTTTAAGAGTAAATAATTAGTTTATTTTTTTGGTTTAAAATAAAAAAAAAACGACCTTCATTCGTCATAGAAATTCCAACAATGTCTGTCAGATGAGCTAAAATGGATATACCCAAAGATATTTGTGGGACAACCTGTCTTAAATATCTCTCGACTGTTAAGAATATAACTAATTCAAAGTCTATTCCTGGGCTACCCTGAAATAGACTCTAAAATTCTCAAAATGTGCACAGAACTGATGTGCAATCTAAGCTTCTAATCTCTGTATTAATTTCCAGATAGTAGAAAACACCCCCATGTTTGATTTGTCCCCTGTATATGGTAACGTCATAGAAAGGGGAAGGCGAACGTACTCCGGTGGAAAGTTGGCTACTGTAACTGTTAATAACAGAACGTTCCCGGATAAGAGTAAGTACGTTTTTTATGAATCGTTTAGGTGACTATTACTATGTATTATTTAGGCAATAATATTCCGTGTGGTGCTGGACGTATAGAATAGCACTACCCAACTCTTCTCGTGGGTGTTGTAAAGGCGACTAAGGGATTCACTAGAGAATGGGCAGCAGCGTTCTCCGAGTACTTCAACAACCATACGGCGATCGCCTACCCGCCTGCCAAGCGTGGCGATTATGGCAAAACCAGTTCCGCAGTGGACGTGATTCGGCTGAATGATGATGAGGCAAGAATAGGCTAGAATCACGAGGTTCCAAAACTCATCGTGTGATGAGAGGGCCTTTTGTTCTTATTAAAGACGACAAAGACATTAATAACAAGGTGGGCATCAGTATCCCTCTGTATCCACGGCAAAGTCTGTAGTGGACTATTAAGTATAAAATATTTTTCAGCAAACAACACCGTCGGTCTAGGCATAAATTTCTTCGCCATTATCTTCTTCTGGAGACACCACAACTTCATTGCGACTGAACTGGCATCTTTGAATCCTTGCTGGACTGACGAACAGCTATTTGTTGCCGCCAGGGATATTAACATCGCCGTTGGACTTCAAATATTCTACTATGAACTTATGGCCACATTTATGGGTGAGGAGAATTTAACTGGTTTTAACTACATTTTAGTGAAATTACTAGTCTATTGTCGATCAGATCATTCACTTATGTTGTTGAACTTTCAAAAAGAGGGTAGATGAAACATTTGTGTCATTTGAACAACGGTAGATGAGATACACGATTCTTCTTGTTGTATTGGTTTGTGGCTTTAGGCACGTAATTATGTAACAAACACAACAACAAAATCGTTTAGGGGTGATTTTATCGTTACAGTTATAGCAAATATCAGTATTTTAGGATTGCGAGGAATAAAATAAAACCAACATAGACTCTCGACCACTGAGAGTCTATTTGGGTTAGTATTAGTAACATGAACTAGATCACAATATCATAATTTACACAAGTATACAATATCAGAAAATAATGACAAACCACTCAGATATAAAAAAGTCAGATTTTTTAGCTGTTCAACACAGAATGCTCCGCTTCGTCGAATGACCACCGCCTTTATAACATAGGGTGCGTTGATCCAAATCGACGACTCCCTTCCTTTGTCAACATTGCCCAGTGTTACCCGCTACCGATAGCAATTATGATATTTGTCTACCTTTGGAAAATACTTCAAACCTGTTGTCTGAATCATGCTTCTACTAATGGAAGATGTTTCGACTTATATATAATTCTACCCGTCATATTAAAATTTCTGTGGTTCTCGACAGGTTACGATAACTTAGTAAAGGACGGTGTACTATCGAGCAGCGCTGGATTCAGAGAAATTTACGATTCTAATGTTCTGCAACAAATAGCTCTGGAGTTTCCAGTTGCTTTGCGCTGGTTGCATGGTATGCAAGACGGAGATATGAGGTTTGTAAATTTTTTATTCATCCTGTCGTTTGACTAGTCGATCTTCATTTAGAGACTTCTATTTCCAAAAGTTGATTGCGTTAGATGATATTACTTTTTATGTAAAGATCTTGTTGCTCTAAAATTTAATAACTGCGTAACTAGCATTTATCATGTCAAAGTGATGAAAGATAACGGTCATGAGAGTACAGCATGAAATATTTATAACATTGATATCAAATCTAGTAACAACAAATACGATCACCTATCTCTCTGCCAAACGGGCCATTAATATTATATTTGACATTGATTGTAGTGGTACTTGGAAGGTCCTTGTATTAAAAGTATAGGGGCTGATGATAATGATGATAAAACTATACTCTCCGTAAAAATTTTCATTTACCGGCCATGTCTCATTTTACCTCATTGTTTTTATACCAATCCCTTTTATTTTAGGATGTATTACACAAATGGAACATACAAGTCATCATACCCATACGTTGATCTTACATCAAATCTGCATTTTTTGATGGAAGAAGATAACATGGACTACGCTACTCAAGGCTGCTTCAGACAACCGACAGGCAATTCTAAGGATTTTGTCGCAGATTCTGATGTAAGAGAATTCTTTATTTTGTACATATGTATAATGTAACCTCATATTGTTGTCTTCTTTTTCTAAGCTTTAAACTTATGTTCTGTCATTTGTAGAAACTGGGATGTGGATGTGGATGTGGATGGTTTCATGTCTATTTTGCATTGTATTTATTTTGACAATGTCAATTTTGGTTTCACTTACAATACTAGGGTTAATTTTACTTGTAAAAACTAGTTTTACTTCAACAGTCGCAATAGACCTTCTCTTTCTAACAACTTTCACATTTATTTCAGATTGTGCAAAGAGGTCTTGGTAATCAACAAAGATCAAATGACATTATGACGAATGATTTAGCCAAGAATCGCTACTTTGGCCTCCAAGGTTATATTCATTACAGAAAATACTGCTTTGGGGACGAAATCACTAGTTTTGATGATTTATATGGTATCGTAGACGTACCGGTGAGTTTTCAACATTTTTGTAATCCAATGTTATTTATTTAAGATGGTTGATAGTTCAGGCTATTTGCATTTCATATTAAAAAACTATAAGTTTTTGATTAAATCACTTAGTTTTTTTGTCAACCTTAAGTAGGACTATATTGAAAGACCTTAACCTCACCTTATACAAAACAAAAAATCTTTATTAATAAATGTGTTAATGCTACATATATGGAAACTGTAAAAAAAAAGATTTGCCATGCTGAACCAAGCCTTCATAATTCCAATAAATAACTAGGTTCATAATAAATTACACATTTTAAAATTTTAGAGGATAACACAGCTGAAAGTGCTATACAAAGACGTAGAGGACATAGATCTTCTAGCCGGTATATGGGTAGAGAAACTCAAAGAAGGTACTCATGTACCACCAACATTCTATTGCCTTGTGACTGAGCAGCTAAAACGAACACTCGTATCAGATAGGCACTGGTATGAGAGGAAGGATAGACCCAATGCTTTTACTAGCGGTGAGTTTTTGTAAAATATTTGTAAATCTGTTTATTACATAAAATTGTTTATTTGAAAGTGAATTGCAAAACAAAATAATTTTTCGACCCATTTTTCCCGTATTGGTAATTTATTATATTCACAGGATGGCAACCTGTCATCTCCTCCTCTACCTCTGATATCTATTTATAGATGACCTCCTGGAAAATTATGATAATGACATTTTATCCCCAAGGCCAATATATTTAATTCGAAGAAGGCAATAGGCGTCTACTGTTTCTTATTGTTAGGCAAACTATAACCACGTATGCTCAATACAATTTTAATGTCTTGTTGAATAACAAGTCGTAGTTTTTCCATACGATTATATAAATAAATGTCTCGTCCAAGTTATATTTAAGTTTCAGAAGTATTTGACAGGAGGCCTGTAGATTATTATACATTTCTAATGTAATATTTCTGTTAACAGAACAATTGGCAGAAATAAGAAAGGCGTCGATAGCTCGCCTGCTGTGTGACGTTGGCGATGCAGTTACAGAGATACAGCCCAAGGCTTTTGAGTTACCAACAACTGAGTAAGTACACAAAATTTTATTTAATGACGTCTCAAAATATAATACATCAATTACTCTATACGAGATAAAATTCTAGAGTAGAACTCAACGAACAAAGTTGTAACTGTAAAATATTTAATCATTGGTGCGGTGGATTTGAATATTATATTTTCTTTCCAGTAACGTGATTGTCAGTTGCGACACAATACCGGCCCTGGATTTGTCTACTTGGACAGACAGCACTTGCTCAAAATAGATGGCCAGAACTGGTGATGCTAATACACCGTAGTCTATACAAGAAAACTACTCTTACTAAAAATACCAACCTTTGGGAGAGACTGCCACAAGGAACTATATTAGGGCCGTACTTTCTACGCAAGTTTATAACTTCCATGATTCCTGTGAAAATGTTGTTTAAATTATTAAAATATTTGTTTTGCAGTTATTATTTTTTTTTTTTTTTTTTTTAATCTATATTTACTGAATTTCATACAAGGGTATTTATTTACATTTTTAACCTAAATTAATACAAACTAAACTAAATCTAAAGTAAAAACAAAGAAAAATTATATCCTACACTAAACTACCAATATATACTAAAGGAGTGCATCAAAATATTCCTCCGCATCGCTGTCCACTGGAAACGTGCCCAGAAGGCTGGCAGCGTTGCCACGTTGAATGGCAACGCTAATTCTCTGGCCGAAAAACAAGCCAGCCCTCTGGTCACGTGAAGTGTCGACCAGTCTTCTTCCTATTTCCTTAAAAAGGAGACGCGCACTCGGACCCCATGACCCGAGCGTTTCCACCCCAAACGGCTCAAAGTCATAGTTTCCTACGATGTTGCTATATTTGCGCCGTTTGAGGGTCTCCGCAGCCGCAGCGGCAGCGCCAGCACAGCCCGCCGAGCTAGGAAGATGGGATGGAGCAAGGGTGTCGACACAAGTCGCGTCCCACACCAGAGGCCTACCCATCTTCCATGGCAACAACGTCATGCCGTCAGGTCTCTTGCCATCGTCGCGTACCAAGCCATTAGGCTCCAATACAGCTGGCACGCCGGCGGTGACAAGAGCGCGACGGATTATGTCGTTTAAGTTCGCGTGCCGTGCTATGCGACCTGCACTCCTGCAGCAAGACAGGCCATGGTGTCCGAGGCCGTCGACAGCTTCGCCGCAGTGGCACCGATGCGGAGCAACACAATGAGCACCTACGCGTAGGCATGTAGCGAGCCGAAAGCTGGTGTCATCCAGCATAGTACCTATGCTGGGTGAGGGAAGTGCCTGAAGCCAAAGTCCCGACTCCCATTCACCCACAGCCAGCAGACGAGCACGCTCAGCAGTATTGGTGGACGTGTTAATTAAATTATTCCGTACCAACCTGCAGAGCGGCTCATCCCACTGTCTCTGTGAAGATGGGATGACGGGCAAATCTGTATTTGGGCAAGCCATTTTCCAGTTATTATTGATTTTTTCCAAAATTTCTGAATTATTGTTTGATTCATTTATTTGAAACAGTTTTTTGTTCCTATCACTTAAACTACAAAAAAAAACTCGTAAAAAAGGCAAAAATAAAACTCACCATAATTTTCAGTGTTATTAATTAATATAGATTATATCGGGTGTAAAAAGACCCTTAACGATAACGAAAACCACGTATTCTACCCATCATGGGGATCATTTTTTTCGAACAAACCATACCTGGGAAATAATTGGTTTTGGAGATATTGAAGGTCAAAGTACACATTTTTTTTTAGTTTTTTCCAGATACGATTTCCAAGTCATAATACTAAACTTTCTTCCATACAAACATTATCAAAAATTTCAATTTTTCCTAACAAATTACGCATTTGAAGTTACAAAAACGCAATGAATAACAAACGCACACGACCGCCTTGGCTCGGTTGTGTGACCGCTGCACGCATGCAAACGCGCGGCATCGCCACACCCATAACTTGTGCGCTACAAAACAAAGCGTTTTTTATCATGCCAAAAAATAAAAGTCGTTTCCCAGCAATTATTTTTGGTCAATGTAATTTAGTTTGATGTACAGAGTGCGTAGATTTCGTCTATGTGATGAGTCTTTTTACACCCTGTATGGTATTTCATACTGGAGTTTTGTTTGAGTTACGCTGAAAAATAACTCGCATAATTAATTTCACCCCGCATACAAATTAATCTAACTGAAAGAAATATTATGGCCGATTCCTATGATTAGCCGAGCGTTATTAAAATTTAAAACGTTAATAAAATAGGCTCGTAAGCTAATACCTGTGATAGTTACTTACGCATGGGAGGGTATACTATGTAAAGTTATGAGGTCTTTATTTAATTATTGGTTAAAATCAAGACTATCGTATCTTTACCAATAATTAAATAAAGACCTCATAACTTTACATAGTATACCCTCCCCTGCGTAAGTAACTATCACAGGTATTAGCTTACGAGCCTATTTTTATGCCCAGTTTGGTAATATTAAATGTTACCATTGGTAAGCAAAACGATCCGTTCGTGGCTATATGAACCGGCCATTAAGAGGAAAAGCAAAACAGGTTCAAACAAAATACCTGGACAACTTCTACAAGCTGTTCCATACTTTTAGATCGTATAAGTATTTCACTTTTGTACGGAACAACAGTTTTTTTGTTATAAGTATTTCAGAGTTGGTCCGATTGCAAAAGTTGTTCATATTCATGAGCACTGTGATCTGTAGAAGTTTGTCCAAGTATTTTGTTTGAACCTTACATGTTTTTGTTTTTTTATAACGTTGTGGCCTTTTTTTCTTGTGAATATTCTCATTGATTCCCTTCGTCCGAGGAAGGCGAAGGAGTATGCCGGCTAAAAACCCACAGTGTTCCTTCTCCTGACCCTTGGCCGGGGTCGCGGGATTCGCTGATGCATGCACCGGAACCCCGGCAGGCCTCGGTCCGCCAGCCCCTGGCAGACTTCTCCAACTGTGGGGCCTTGCCCCACGTCCTCCTGAGAGGCGCGCGGGGAACACTGTGCGCCACTTTCTCAGGCCTGTTGCTGGTCGGGCGACGGGTCCCCTAACCCACCGCCCGCAGGCCACAAACTACGGTCGCCGGAGATCGTCGCGCGCCCTCTGGCGGCGCCCGGTGCGTCTGGCGCGGGAAGGGAAAGTGGCAGGTGCCTCTTGCTTCCTCTCCGCTCACCTCCTTGCAGAAGGAGGCGATGGCTTCCCACGCAGTCTCGCTCCCGACCATGGATAGAACCATGGCCGGAAGCGAGAGGTCACCACCGATTACCGCGACCGCGAGTTCGCGGCACTGCGTCGCCCACGTAGAAAACGTCTGCAACGTGTGCAGCGCCATGTCCTCGGGGCAGTCGACGCAGTGGTGACAACTGGACATCTGCTCCCGGCCTATGCGACACAGGTACTTCCCGAAACAGCCATGTCCCGAGAGTACCTGCGTCAGCCGGAAGCTGAGGGCGCCTTGACGACTGTCCAGCCACTCCTCCATGACGGGTCTTACCGCCGCTATTGCGGCGTGCCCTGCGCTGCGTTGCGCAAGTCGCTCCTTCCACTCTGCCACTAGGATCTGACGGAACTCGCTCCGCTCAGGCGCCTCCTCGCGCTAACGAAATCTCAGCACGAGGGCATAATGTTGTGGCCTGTGATAACGCTGATGACTTCGGCCATCATGCAAGTGAGATAACATTACGTGCTCATGTGCATACTAATGATAGCATCGGGTTGTGAGCACTTTCCACTTCTATACTCATACATTTAAACAGTTCTTGACGTAACAAAAGGCATTTGGTAGCAGATTAGATATACATTTCCATTATTCTGCCACTAATGGTGGAACACTTTGCTTTGTTAAAAGGCTGTTGGTGACGGACTAGACTTCATTTTTCTAATAAATACTTTCGGTGTATCTTGTTTAATTGCCAAAAGTAGCTTTTACCAACGGATGTTGATAAATCCTAGCACGTGCCAAACTAAAAAAGTAAAATCTAAAAAATCTGTCTTACATTAACTTTGATAAATCTTATTTTTGTAAATCAGACAAATCTTAGGTCTTACTTGTGTAAGACCTAAGATTTACCGGTTTTTACAGTATCACTTACATAGGGACTGAGGATGTAGATGGTTCGTTTAGCTTTCTTGTAACTCATTGTTCCAATTCTGAGGATCTGGGCATATATTAAGAAAACATTTATCCGAAATCTGGAGGCATACACAGTACTTCATCTGTGTGGTGCCGGACGTAAAGAATAGCACTACTCCATCTCTTGCCATGGGTGTAGTAAAAGGCGACTAAGGGATCCACTAGAGGATGGGCAGCAGCATTGTCTGAGTATTTTAACAACCATACTACGATCGCCAACCCGACTGCCAAGCGTGGCGATTATGGCAAACCGCCCCAACAAGGAGAAGCACAGGACTGCTCGATGTGGCGATGCTTTCGGGAGGTCTACGTCCAGCAGTGGAAATCTTTCGGCTCAATGATGATGATGGTGACTTGTAACGCGTCATCCTACGTGAGCGATCAACAAGCGACGTGAAGCGGCGCGGCGCGACGCGAAAACAACAAACAGTCGATACCTATTGAAGTGGCCTACGTGACCAAACGCACGTGGAGTGCGGTGCGGCGCGGCGCGAAGCGAAGCGAACGTTGTCAGTTGGCTTGATATTTTCACGCGAACTGGATGCGGTGCCGTACAGTGCTACTGAATGACGCCAGCTCGCGGCGAGCGGTCCGCGAGCTCGTAGGTCAAAGCCGCCGCTTCGCACCGCATCGCGTGTCACCGTATTGCATCGCTTCGCAATTCGCGTCGCTTTAAACCGCCTACGTAAGACGTCGCGTTACTTGTCGGACGTTGCAATTCAGATGTGTTAACTGTAAAAGTGATCACGTTTATGGCGAAAATATAAATATCTTATGTTTCTACGAGAAAAAGAAATAAGAAACGAAATGATTAAACATAAGAGTACATATTAATTTGCTTTGAATAAGATTAAAGAGGGAGATCTATATCCCGCAGCAGAAGTAATATTGAAGAATATGGATTGTGATGATGATGATGAAGATTAAAGAAAGTAAAAACATTAAGATGAGCCAGCCATTGTTTTCTATCGGTAAGCCAACTATAGTTAAAGCGAGTCTAGGGACAGGATATTCATAAATTAAAACGCTGTTGCATTGAATGAAAATTCAATTAGTTGGGAAGATACAGAAGAAGAAATAAAATCGCCTGTAATGAAACAATATTATTAAGTCTGCTATACATGAATAGTAAGGGAGAAGCCAAACGGTGCGGTGCTGTGTGCCTCCGCACGGCGGCCATTTTGCCGCATTAGCGTGCACACGTAGTACAAGGCTCCGCAAGAGCCACGCGGTGTGGAACGGCTCTCCGTCAACACATCTGCGGTCTGCGACGCTGGAGCGGTGCCGCTCCGGCGCGTACACCCTCCCCCCTCGTCTTAAACCATGGAAATTTGTATGTATTACGCCGCAGCGGCACCGCTCAGGTGCCGCGGTGGAGCCGCACCGCATCGTCTGGCTTCTCCCTAAGCCTAAGTCACTATGATCAAAAATGTCATTAAATTCAGATTTTGGTTAAAACTTGAAATCATAACTCGAAAACTACAAAAAATCGCGGAATATCGTGGGGGTGATTCGGGTACCTCTAAGGATGCTCTACCGTCTGGACTTCCGCTTGAAACTCCTTTTTGAGATATCGTGTGCAGTACAACCCAAATCACCACAAAACCAGTTCTTAAATAAAAATAAAGAAACAGTGAATTCTAAAATGAGATAGTTGCAAAAAATTATGATGACGAAACACCAAGAATACAGAAGGGATTTTTTTATTTGCCCATTTTTATTGTATTAAGAATATAACTCTGTTGAAGGCTAATATTTCATTGTAAATTACAATTGTATACTAACCTTAAAAATATAAATATTTATAAAAATATACATATAAGAGAAATAAAATAAACTTTGAATTCACTTATTACAAAATGTTGCTGACGAGTATTATTACATTTTACTTGTGCACAAGGCTGAGTTATGGAGTTATTTACGACAGCTATACGGGATACCCTGCGACAGAGGATCACTTGGCTTATTTAAAAGAAAAAAACACGCTACAGTAAGTACATATTACTTTTTAATTACATTTTCTTGATTTTCCCATGAGATGCTTGTTTTGAAGCTATGCTAACTAAACGCATCTTAAGTTAGAAACAAAAAAACGAACAAACAACAGGATCACAGCCAGAGCCAGAACCTTCTTGCTCATGTCAAAAATAATAATAATGTTTTAACTAAACAAACAACAAGCTGCAAGTAAACATCCCACTGTTCTTGTCTTTAGCGTATGACGCCCCCGCCAGGTGGACCGAAGAGCTGAAGAAGATAGATGGGGTGGACTGGATGTGAAAAGTGAAGGACTGATTGTCTGATTTCATTAATATGACCGAGCAACGATGTGTTACTCAAAAAAATGGATATTCAGGACATATTTCTTGTGCCAAAAAATAAACTGTTCTAATTTGTACACCATTTTTATTCTTATAGTATACATAAACGTGGCCTTTCATTTTTGGCCTCTTAAATAAGCTCAGAGTCGCACCACAAGCTACGGAAAGGGCTATGCTCGGAATTTCGCTACACGATAAGATCTGAAATGAAGAAGTCCGTAAAAGAACTAAAGTTACTGACATAGCTCCAAGGGTTAGCAAGTTTAAGTGGCAATGGGCAGGCCATATTGCTCAAAGGACCGACAAAAGAACTGCTGGGAAAGGAAGGTCCACGAGTGGAGACCACGAACCAGGAAGTGGAGTATAGGACGGCACCGAAACAGATGGACAGATGATCTAATGAGGGTCACAGGAAGCCATTAGATGGAACCGGGTCAAAGTCGTTCGTATTGTAGTAGTGTAGTGGAAATTTATTGCGGAGGCCTATTTTCAGCAATAGACGGAAAAAAGTCTGACATAATGATGAAGATGACTCACACAAATCCATTCTTGTTCTAGCACTTGTACCCTCGACATTGCATCGTGCAACGCAACAGAAAGAAGACGTTTGGATGGTTCTTGTAACAACCTTAACCATCCAGCAAAAGGAACCCGCGTCGTGCCTCAACCTAGATTGTTGCCCACAGTTTTCTTTAATGGTATGCAGAAACTTTAAATGATGTAAACGAATTCGTGTAATTCCTTCAAACCGCGTGATCTACTGGTGACACTGATTCACCCTGATTTTTTTTTTTTCAAAATCATGAAATAGAACTTTACAAAAAATAACACTATTTTCTGTATCTAAATAATTTTAGCGTCCCGAGTTAACTGACTGCGTGGAGCGATATCGCGCTAGTTGTGCCGCCAGCTGCGTCGCCGTACTTTCATAAATTTATGCATGGCATCGAAATGTTCGATTTTTTTTTATTACTTTTATTGGTGGCATTTGACCCTCGTCGCACCTGATGGTAAGCACAAACAGGGTCTTAGATGGAGCACACGAATCCAAGCAACAGATATATAGAGGGAATCCCCTATACCCCTCTGGCTCTCACATATACACGACGTAATACAGTAAACTGCTTGGCGCTGGACTTTAATGTGAGGGTGGTAGCTAGCCAGGCGGACCGTAAAGATCCTACTACCAAGCAAACATTTTCTATCAAATCAAATAAAAACAAAAATTTGGAAAAATAACTATTTTTTAACTTACTTCAAAAAGGAGGAGGTTCTCAATTCGTCTGAATGTTTTTTTTTTGTGTGTTTGTTACGCGATATCTCCGCCAATTATGAATGGATTTTGATGATTCTTTTTTTGTTTGGTAGGCCATACTTCAGAGGTGGTCCCATATAAATTTTATTGAAATTGATTCAGCGCTTTTTGAAAAAATCAACAAAAACTAAAAAAAACACAAATCGTATATAGACGACGTTCTAGTTGTAGTGCTGGTCCGAGAATTTGTACACTATTGTAATTGTAATTTGTGGCACTAAAAAGTATAAAATAAAAAAAACTTTAAAAAAGTAAAAACCTACTTCAAAAAAAACTAAACGGAGTAAAATAATTATCATTTAATAAAACTACCAGTTTCAGAAATGCTGAAACAAATTGAATGCACCGACTTCTGAAACTGGTAGTTTTATTAAATGATAATTATTTTACTCCGTTTAGTTTTTTTTGAAGTCGGTTTTTACTTTTTTAAAGTTTTTTTTATTGAAAACTTAATATGTGGATTAAATACGATCCCCTACCCTAACGCAAGTTTTTTTTTTTTTAAATCATTCTATATCCCTTGCGGGGTTAATCTATACTATTAATAAATCATGTGGTTTGAAGGAATTACAGGAATCCGTTTACAGCCTTTATATGAAAAATTCAAAAATCCGTTTACAGCCTTTATATGAAAAATTCAAAAATCCGTTTACAGCCTTTATATGAAAAACTTTATATGAAATATCGCTAGCATAATTAAAACATCTTAAGTATTGTTATATGAAAGAAAGAAGGAAAGAAAGAAAATACGTTTATTTGCGGTAAACATGAGGCAAAAAGAAAATAAACACAAAAACCAAATAAATAAGAAGGTTGAGGGAAACATATTTCTCATAACATATATCTGTTTCAGGTTCTTACCCTAGAAAAGCAGTCTCTGGCAATGATCTGAAATCGCCAAGAAACGTTCGTCTCTACATGTTAAAAGAAGGAAAATCTTCCCATAATGATTTAACCCAATTTGTGACAGCATACGGAATGTTCATGTTTAATGATGTTGGAAATTCTCAAGACTCAGGTATATTTACGAAATGCTGTTATAACAATTATTTATTGCCCCAAATAAATGATAGACAAACTGATGCCTAGGTTCCACACTAGGATTTCGTGTGTTGTGGGTGTCTGCATACAATGGATGAAGTATTGTAAAATATGCATTTGTCTAGTCTGACCCAGAACAATTTGATAAAAAGGTAAACAATAAATGGATGATTTATAAATTTTAACAAAAAAACTAGAATACAATTAGAAATAAGTTTGATTCAATTTAATCAATGACTTAGTTTTCGAAAGCAGTTTTAGGTAAAAAGACTTATAAAGGTTCCAGCCAGGATGAAGACGTGTACAACAGGCAGTAAAATATTTTGTTTTGCAAATTTTTTTTTCAATTTTTAGAAAATCTCGTTCTCTACACTAATTATTGCTGCGAAAAGGAACACATGAACGATTATGAATGTACACCGAGCATAATCGACAAAGATGACCCCATACACAGATTTTCTGGAATCCGCTGCATGAACAGTACCAGACCTCTCTCGTTTCAGCACTATCACTGTACTAATGACACAGTACCTACTCCGGTTCGTTAATATAAATATATTGTTTTTGCTTTTGATTTATTGATATTAATTTTGTTTTGCTTTCATTTATTTTACTGTTTCTATAAAATATCAATTCCATTTTCTACATTTACTGAATTTGGATGCTGCTGACGTCATTTTCTATGTATATGGTGGAATTTGAGGTAAAGCACTCAGGGTTAAGGCTTTTATACAGGGTGTAAACGAATTCGTGTAATTCCTTCAAACTGCATGATCTACTGGTAACACAGATTAACCCTAAAAGGGAATTTTTGAAAATCAACTGAAAAAAAATTCAAAATAAAATCTTAGTTTTCCATTTCTGAGTCATTTTAGAGCCCTGAGTTAACTTACTGCAAAGAGCGATATCGCGTTAGTTGTGCCCGGCAGCCACGTCACCGTGCTTTCATTCATTTATGCGTGGCATCGAAATGTTCAATGTCTTAAAATCATATTTTTGCAAAAAAAAAATCTCTTATTTTTGTACTGAATCCTTATTAGGTGGTTTATATATTACGATCACTTACCACTACCGCATGAAAAAAAAAAGATTTTTATTTTTAATTAGGCTAATTCTCGGGCGGGGCCAATCTACGCCAGTAAGTAGATCATGTGGTTTTAAGGAATTACATGAATTCGTTTACACTCTGTATATATTTAGTTTTTTTTTTTTTTTAATCATGTACTTAGAACGTTTTCCTGTAGCTACAACGGTTAAGATGCCTCAACCATTAGTGCCTCACCTCATATTCGACCCTATAAAGAAAATGACGTTTGTCATCGAATGACGTTGAACATTTACAGATTGAAAAAAAAAGCATTCTTCTTGAATAGGGAAGTTCTTAGGATCAAAAGACTCTTGCGGACCAACTGTGATTGAAGAACTAAAAACGTCACAAATCGCCAGGCTTGCACTACTTAAGAGGCATTTTATGAGCTAAGGTCATGACTTTTTACAGATCGCAATAGGAACGTCTGCGTTTGATTTGTCCAACATTTACTACGCACACAAGCTTAATGGTGACGGGAAAGTGAGATCTTTTGTTGGTGGGCAGTTGACGACTGAGGAAGAAGATGGCAAATCTTGGCCTCCAAATGGAGCTACTGCTTACTGTCCTTTGAATCAAGGAGGAGAAACTAGATGCTTCAAAAACTGTAACTATGATTTTACTAGATTTTCTTGTATATTCTTTGTTTCATCAAACTAAATAAATACTTTCATTCACAATGGACTAAAATTCAAACTCCCAAAATCTTTCTCTCAAAATTAATTTAAAATACATTCAGAGGATGTTTATAATTCCTTGTCGTTCGTGTCTTTTTCAAACTGTTCTGTTTTCTGGCTCATTATGTCTTTAACACTATTTTTTATTATCAGATTTCAACACTATGTTACCCATAACTTTGTTTACGGTATTATTCATGAGGAACCATAACTATATTGCCACTAAATTGACTGGAGTCAATCCATGTTGGAACGATGACCAACTGTTTGAAACAGCAAGAGATATAAACATAGCTACTGCTCAGCAAATGTATTACTACGAGTGGCTGGTTACTTTAGAAGGTAAAGTAGCAAAATATTTAAATAATCATCATCATTAATATCAACCAGTTAACGTCTTTGTCTCAAGTGAATCTTCTAACAGAGGTTTATAAAAGCTAAGCCTGGAAAACATTGGAAATCGCAGTACGTTGTTATTAGTGCACTGAAGTGTTGCCCATCTGCATATAATGGTTATTTAGCGCCTCTCATAGAAAAAGCTAGAAGGTCCTCTTTTAAACAGCAACTAAAAGTTACTATCAAAATTTTCTTATCATATCCATTTTTATTTGACATTATCAGAAAAATCCAATCAAAACGTATAAGTTGAAGATTTAATATGATTTTTCAGGTTACGAGAATCTGGTCAAATCTGGTGTTATTTCTAAAAATGCTGGTTTCCGAGACTTATATGATAAAAATTCGTACCCATTAGTGACAATGGAATATACCTATACATTACGTTGGTTCCATACTTTGCAAGAAACTACAATAAAGTAAGTACGAATAATGATGCTTCAAGATTTATTTGTATGACCATCTGTGTTAAGTTCTAAGTTATTGAATTTTATTTCTACAGTTCGACCAACGTAATAGGTCCGATTTTTTATTTGCACATAAGGACAAAATAAATGTGTACAGAAATTGCACGCCTTCGATCTTAAAGAAAGTCATTTTTTCATTTATCTGAACATAGCGCATCATTGATAAAATTAAATTAAACGCCACGCATTGTAGTAATTATTACTAGTATTGATATTACTCCTAGTATTTTGACAGATGTTAAATCGGACCTAGATTGTCACAACAATAGCAATGGTCTCTCAAAATAATCTTTTTAATATCTCACATTGATAATACTTTCGAGTCTTAATAATGCCGTAGGTAAGAGAAAACTCTAAAAAAATTGCCAATGCGACACTTTCCCAAAGAGAGCAACATCATCGCTTTAGTCATTTATTTAAAATCCGTTCAGACTCTATTCAGTTTACAAAGTGTTCAGATAGTTTAAAGTCATTTAGAAAATAATAATTCTATCGTTGAGGAGATCATGATTGATTCTCAACAGAAGCAAAAAGAAGTATTGGGTTAAAATCCTCGAGCATATTGAGCAAAACAAAAATATATCGGGTGTTAAAAGACCCTTAACGATAACAAAAACCACATATTCTACCCACCATTGGGATCATTTTTTTCTACCAGATCATACCTGGGAAATCATTGATTCCGGAGATATTGAAGGTCAAAGTCAACATTTTTTTTTTTAGTTTTTTTCCAGATACTTATTCTAAGTGATAATACTTAACTTTCTTCCAAACAAACATGAGCAAAATTTTCAATTTTTCCTAACAATTTACGTATTTAAAGTTACAAAAACGCAATGAATATGAAACGCACACAACCGCCTTGGCTCAGCTGTGCAGCCGCTGCACGACCCACACAGGCACATTCGGTTACGCGCTACAAAAAAACAGAGATTTTTTATGCCTAAAAATAAAAGTCGTTTCCCAGCAATTATTTTTGGTCAATGTTATTTAGTTTGAGAGAGGAGCTCGTGGCCAAATAATTACAGCCGCATAGACCGATCTTCCGGGTTAAGCCACGCTTGCCAAGGTTGGTCTGTGGATGGGTGACCATTTACCATAGCGAGATTCCTCCGTGCCTCGGAAAGCACGTAAAGCCGTTGGTCCCGGCTGTAATTTGTAGATCTTTGACAGTCGTTACTGTTGGTCAGAAGCCAGAAAGTCTGACAACCAGTCTTACCAAGAGTATCGTATTACTCAGTTAATGGGTTGTGGAGGTCTGATAGGCAGCCGCTCCATGTAAAATACTGATATTCAGCTGCATCCGGTTCGACTGGAAGCCGACCCCAACATAGTTGGGAAAAGGCTAGGCAGATGATGTTATTTAGTTTGATGTACAGAGTGCGTAGATTTCGGCTATGTGATGGGTCTTTTTACACCCTGTATAGTAAACCAACTACTACTGCTATAATATTTTTTCCAGGATGTATGATACAAACGGCGTACACCTCAGAGATTTCCCCATGTTAAACATAACATTCAGGCCTGGATTCTTGGCTAAAGACAACAATATAGCGCACGTAACACAGGGCTTCTTCAGGCAGCCTTGCCGCAACTCAGACCACAGTATTGATTATGAAGTGAGTTTTCCAGTATTCAATTTGAAATGCTACATACATTTACAAAAACAATGTCTTGTGACCTTTTAAAATTTTGAACATGAAATAAGATTTAAATTTGAAAAGCTAACTTTTAATAATAATATCCTTGCCACTAAACTTGTTGGTAACATTCAAATACATTTTGCACTAACGTAAAAGGTGCAGCTCTGTTTAGAAAAACATTCCTTCCAAAGATATACCATTTAGAAATAGTTCATCGACTATTACATTTTCGAGTTAATGCTTGACTTATTATTTTGTTAGATAGTGATTAGTCTTATTATCTTCTTTATTTTCTTGATAATACTTCAGAGTATTTTGTAAATTTAAAACACATGTGGCCGCTAATGAGTAACCTTTGAAAATTGTTGTTTAGTTCGCCGAGCATGGCTTTCCCAGCCTTCAGAGAGCTATGGACATCACAGCTGGTGACGTGAACAAAGGTCGATACTTTGGCATGGCCCCGTATATTGATTACTTGTTTCTGTTTACTGGTCACAACATCACTTGCTTCGATGATTTGGCTCAACACATGCCAAAAGCTGTAAGTATTCTGGTATTTGGAGGTCCATACACCTAACGCGGTGCAGTGCTGTCGCCAACCTTGCTGGCAGCACGGCATGGGGTGGTTGCAAACTGCGCTGCGACTCCCGCTTTCGCTGATTTTAGTTATTGAGATGGTTTCGATCTATGTAGACGGATTTATTGTTTTAAAATCGAAATAGAGATCAAAGGACCATGGGGGATTTTGTATGGACACCGTCCCCACCCAACAGTCCTGGGATACATATTAATATGTTCGTTAGGAGCCACAAAAATAGAATCTACCTATGTGAAAAATGGACGGATAAACAAAAATCGATTTTTCTTTATACTGTTGTGTCAAAAGTACTTTTTTAAGATAAAAGTAATGTTTGTGTTGATGCTGAAGCCCTGAAGCTTTTCTGCCTGTTGACATTGCTTTCACAATAGAATATTAAACCAAATCAAACCAATATCTCGTGCAGTCGTGTGCCTGCGTATACTTTACTAAATAGCGTATTTCTATTCGAACTTTCGCACGGGCATATTTTTAAAACGGCGTTAGAAAACGCATGCAACGCAAATTCGATTCAACGCTCACCGCCGAGCGTTGAGCAGAATTTGCGTTAGGTAGATAATATAATTGTAGCCACTAATACACAATGTGTAACTTAAATAACGCACAACCTCTTAAGGGGTCACTGTACTCATCATTATGAACAACTTTTACTATGAGACCAAATCAGAAATCGCGAAAAAAAAAACACCTGTTCCCCAAATTTATGTTCGCTTAGCTTGTCAAAATGTAGGGAACAGCTGTGTTTTTTTTCGCTATTTCAGATTTGGTCCCATAGTAAAAGTTGTTCATAATGATGAGTACAGTGACCCCTCAAAAGGTTGTTGGTGTTTTTCAATTAACCCTGTAGAACTATACTTTAAAATCCACGCCGCGCCGCTCTGTTATTGGGCAATGCATGTTGAAAGCGGCAATTAATAACCCCTCCGCGCTGTGTTTAATGTATGGAGCTCCTATAATATGGAAATTCAAATTTTCATCTCAAAACATTCAATCAGGCAGAAACACTAACTTCTTCTTGGATTGAAATACGTAAATACATGATACCGATTAGTAAGTATATTGAATTATTTCAGCAAATTGCACTACTGAAGCGTGTATATGAACACGTAAAGGATATAGATTTGATCGCTGGTTTGTGGTCTGAAAACCTGATGAAAGGTGGCAAGATACCTTACACTCTCGCTTGCATCCTAAATGACACCTTGCGAAAGGCCATCAAAGGCGACCGACATTGGTACGAGAGACCAAATAGACCATATGCTTTTACTAAAGGTTAGTTGATTGTTTTTTAATTAAATTATAATTTATTTGAAGTAGCAGTAGTAAAGTATTACAATTGTAATAAAATATGGGTTAGTATTAAAAGGTTATATGTGTGGTTAAAATTTTAAATTTGGATGTAGAAAAAAACATGTTGATAGAATTGTGAGAATTGATATTTTATAAACGACACTTAGTGCAATAGCTGGTCAATAAATTTTCTGCGCTACGGGTTTCAATTTCGATTCTCTTACTGAAAAAGTATATAAATGGCCCACAGATAGTAGTATTGTGTAAAGTTTTTGTGCATGTGAAGATTTGAAAAAAAGGAGATCTTAGTTTGTGGATAGACCATGGGCCTTCTTATAATTCACTACAATGTAACGTAGTAAGGGAACATACTCATAATAACCACACTTGCTCAATGGTTGGGTAATCATAGTATAATAATTGTTATTACAAGATAATGGTGGACATTCTTTTGGTTCTTCTAATGATTAATAATTCTCTTTTGTTTGTAGCTCAACTGTTGGAGATAAGAAAGGTGACCTTAGCTGCGCTTCTATGCAATGTAGGTGATGGAGTCACTGAGGTCCAAAAGAAAGCATTCTTCAATATCAGCCCTAAGTAAGAACTTGTTCTTGTTTAGTATCTATTGTTATAAAAAATGAATTGAATTTCAGAACCAGAATTAATGTTGATTTGAAATTGAATTTTACTGCTTAGTTTTATTTTGTTGATATACAGGGTGTAAAAGAATTCGTGTAATTCCTTCAAACCACATGATCTATTTATGGTATAGATTAACCCTGCATGGGATTTAGATTGATTAAAAATTAAAAAACTTTTTCATTTCCGAAAAAAAATTGTATAATGATAGAAAATTTCGATGCCATGCATAAATTAATGAAAGCATGGCGACACAGCTGACGGCATGACTAGCGCGATATTGCTCCACGCATTCAGTTAACTCTGGACGCTAAAATGACTCAGATACAGAATACCATGTTTCAATTTATGAAAACTTTTTTTGTTGATTCTGAAAAAAACGTAGGGTTAATCAGTGTCAGTGATCACGCAGTTTGAAGGAGATACACGAATTCGTTAACAATCTGTATATTATTTTCGAATCATCAAATAAAATTGTAAATAATATTCTAAGGAGGTGCACGATTTATTTGTTAAAAAAATGTGCTTGGAATGAACATGTCTCTTTTAATTTGACTTTCTTCTTGTTAATGCAGTGTTTACCACTTGTCTCTATTAAATGCCAATAACTGGACCTCCATATACGTCACGACCTAGTTAGCTTTCTTCTTTATCTGCTTGATGTATCTCTGCCTCTGTCAAACTCCCCCTGTTTTTCCCTCTATCTTTCCTTCCATCGTGTTCTTTATTTATTTACTCCTTTGTTTTTATAGGACCTCTTCGGGGTTTTTTTTCTTCGACTAATCCCTTTTATTCTTCTCTAGCACCACATTTCAAAGGATTCCAGTTTTTTTACATCTTGCATTGTTGCTTGGTTTGGGTACAAGTATTTTAAAACATTTTATTTTATTTCAGGAATCCGCTCGTGAGTTGCTCCGATATCTCGCAAATTGACTTCTCCGTTTGGGCTGACCCTGCCTGCAGCAAAAAATAGAATCAAACGAAAACTTATCAATAAATCAGTTAGCAAACTTTATTACTATTGAATATATTTTATTTTATCCTAAATCTAACGCAGAAAGAACTTAAAAATCCTCGTCTTAAAAATATATTCATAGCTGAATAAATACAATTATTGCTTTCATTTTTGTTTATATTATTTGTATTATATGCAACTAGGTTGGTAGCCAGTCTGACCGCCAGGGTGCACCGGACAGACTTAAGAATCGTCACTCGTGAAGGCACTTTTAATGCACCCCATTCGAAATTATTCGTGTCTTAGCAGATATTTAGGCTCGTCGCATTTTTCAGTTTGTGTCAAAAGTTAGTTTGAGAACTTTATGTGTTTGTGAAACGTTATATTTGTGTATGGCATCTGGCTTTAATTCAAGGCTTACCTTGAATCATACAAACGTGACCATAATAATGCATACTGAATGAATAGTAATTGTACTTTATTCACAAAGTTATTGTTTATCACTATTCCATCCTGATTTGAAGATGTTTTGTTTCAAGCTTCGATATTAGTTTGTTTATATTCGTCATTATTGTCGACAACTATTAAGCTCAATTTTTTTTTCCTAAAATGTCCCCCGTTTCAAAATGTCCCAATCCAAAATGACCCTTTCCCAGAAAGTCCCTGTTCACAGCATGTCCCGATTCGAAAATGATCGTTTATGAAAATAAGGGACATTTTTCCTGAATAAATATTCCCATACAACGAATCTATGTTCAACATACTTACAGAGTAGGAAATAGATCAAAATTTTTATTTAACGATGTTTAGCCTCTGGAAAAAATCGTTTTCAAATAATAAAAGCGCTGACTGAGCCAAGGTACTAATAAAGTGGGAGCTGTTGAATTCCAAAACTCGCTGCCTCGTTGGTCTAGTATAATAATAGTCTCGTTCCAAGGTCAACTGCTGAGCGTGAGGTCCTGGGTTCAATCCGCAAGTAGGGCAAAGTGTTATTGGGTTTTTCCGTGTGAAATTTGTCAATAGCAGCCCGGAATCTGGATTTGTGCCCGGTTGATGGCAATTGCCATTATTAAATGAGACTTAAACATAACAGCGAAATGCGGGTGTACTACACACTTCTGCCAAACCCTTCGGGGAAGTAGGCATGATGTTATGTTATTATCCAAAACATCGTCATAAGTCATCAGGTACCATCTCCCAGTCAATCACCATTGACAATCATGAATCACTATAAACAATCACCAATACCACAGTAGATATATAAGCTAAAGCAGTACCTCAACTTACTAAAATCGCCTGAATTGATACACTCACACAGCAAGCACTGTATACTGACTATGTAGAGGACAACCAGTAAAACAATTGACTTGGTGAAAGGCACTTGTCGTATTTATTCAAACAAAACTTATGTTATTTACACTAAAAAACTTTTGCACTCATTCTAATATGAATCGACTATACGTTCTTCTTTCTTCAGGGCTTCAGGGCAGCAGGGCTTCAGGGGTTCAGGGTTCAGTTCTTCGTATAGGTTCCTGGAGCGTAGAATGAGTGCCGACCAAAATGCCGGCGGATGCACCTGCTTAGGTACCATTTAGGGTGGCACAAGTAGTGTATGGTGTAACCCCCCGTAAATGTTCATTTACCATTACATTTTCTCAAAATGTTGGCTTTACTGTAGCTAGCTGTGGCTATATGGTCCACTGTCTATAGCTAGTAGTCATCTTGTTCTATACATTGTGACGTATTTTATGACCTTGTTTACGTCTTATTTGAAGTTAGGCTTGCCGTCCGCAACAGTCTCCCCCCAGCGTAGCCTCGCGAGCTTCTTCTTCTATATGGTCGAGGACGATAAGCCTTCTCACGGGCCTTCTAAATATGCTGCCCCGCGTCCGCACATCCGCACTCCGTACCACGCCATCAGGACCGAATATCGCGCGCACAACAAGGCCCCGCGGCCACACGTTCCGCGGTAGTAAGCCGTCAGCGATTATGACGACATCGCCTTCCGTTATTTGTTCTGCGCGACTATGTCTGACGTCACCGCGCGGTGTTAGTGTAGGTAAATATTCGTTAATCCATCTAGCCCAGAATCGATCTGCCAGCGCTTGTGCTGCTCGCCAAGCGCGCTTATCAGCTACGTCACACGTTCCTGTGACCGGTAGCCCCGATGCTGACCCCAGCAGGAAGTGATTGGGGGTTAACGCTTCTGCTTCTTCTGGGTTTACAGACACGTGAGTGAGCGGTCGCGAGTTCAATATATTCTCTACTTCAGCCATAACGGTTGTCAAAGTTTCTTCCTTTGGCATGCGCTCCTTTAGTATTACCGCGAGCGCCGTTTTTACGCTACGGATGAGCCGCTCCCAGGCTCCCCCCTGGTTAGGTGCACCAGGGTCGATAAAGCGCCACTCAATTCCCTTATTGAGCGCGTAATCTTTAAGTTCAGACGCCCATTCCTTGTAGGCGTTTTTTAATTCGACGTCAGCACCGCGAAAGTTCGTGCCGTTGTCTGACATTATTGTTTGTGGCCAACCGCGACGCGCGGCCATTCTTCTTAGTGCCATGATTGCACTATCCGTACTGAGGCTAGGCAGCAATTCTATGTGCACGGCTCTAGTCACCAAACACGTGAATAGCATGCCCCAACGTTTTTCTCTACGTCTTCCTATGGTTATTGTCATGGGACCGAAACAATCGACACCGCAGCGCGAAAAAGGGCGAGCGTATGCATCAAGCCTTTCACTGGGTAAATTTCCTTTCACCGGTATAGGCGGTGATTTCCGTCGCATGCGACACATAATGCATTCATTCAGTACGATGCGCACGCTAGTTCGTAATCTTATTATCCAGTATCGCTGTCGCAGGTTGTTTACTACGTGCTCTCGGCCAGCATGTCCATTTGTGACGTGTTCACGTTTTATAAGTAGGCGCGCAAGCGGATGCCTGCCGTCTAAGATCGGTGGCCTCTTTCTGTACTCTGGTACATTGGCTGCGTCAATTCGCCCGTTCAATCGAATTACTTTATCTTCATAAACCGGGTCTAGTTTGCTGAGCCGGCTCGACTTTTCTACGTTCTTCCCTGACGTTAATCTTTTGATTTCTTCAGAGAAACTGTCGCGTTGCGCCTCTCGTATAAGCGTTAGTTCGGCTTCTTTGAGATGACGCACGTCCATTGTTGTCGCGCGTTTACGACATTTATCTATAAAGAGCAACACGTTCGCCATGGCACGCAACGCTCGATCAAATGAAGAGAATCGTTTTATGTTCATAACGTTCTCCTCTTCTTTAGTATGGGCTACTATTTCGTCTTCACATTGGTTCATTTCTTGTGGCCACTGTTCTTCCGGTTCGCGCAAGAAGGCCGGTCCATTGAACCATCGATCGTGTTGTAAGAGACTCGTTTTTCCGTGTCTAGTCGCGTCGTCAGCTACGTTCTGAGCGGTCGGTACCCAGCGCCATCGTTCAGCGGGGGTTATTTCACTAATTTCGCTCAGCCGATGCGCAACATACGGTGTATATCTCGCGGAGTCGTTCCTTATCCAGTGTAATGCCGTCTTAGAGTCACTCCAATAGGTCACTTCGGTTTCCCATCTATGTTCTTTACGTATCTCGGAGGATAGTCGAGCGCCTATCAGGCACGCTTGTAGTTCCATGCGTGGAATACTCTGAGCTTTCATTGGCGCTACTTTAGCTTTTCCCGCGACTAGCACGACGTCTATTGATCCGTCGGGCCGTGTCAATCGCCAATATGCTGCAGCGGCGTACGCTTGTTCACTAGCGTCTGTGAATACGTGCAACGATCGCTCCATGGTCATGTGATTCGCGTAGCATCGGGGGACTCGCAAGCCCGCCACGCTCGTCAGACCGTTTATCCACTCGAGAAACGCGATAGCTTCTTCGGCGGGTAGTTGCTCGTCCCAGCCGATCTTCTTTCGCCATAGCTCCTGTAGAGTGATCTTTTCCGTAATCGTGAAAGGGCTTAACAAGCCCAACGGGTCAAAGATTGACATTACTGCTCCCAACATTTCACGTTTAGTTGGTGTCCTCGTGCCTTCACGTACGTCGTTCGGTACGCGAGGCATAGCGGTGTTGAATGCAAGTTCATCGGTTTCTGGCAACCACATCATACCCAGCGTCTTGCCGTACGGGTGTGCATTCGCACCTAGTTCCTTCGGGGCGTTAGCCTTATCCTGTTCTAGGATATTCGCGAGCAAGTGTTGTCGATTAGAATTCCACCCGGCAAGTTCAAAGCCGGCTTGCTCGTGAATGCGCTGCACTTCTGCGATCGTGAGTGCAGCGATCTCTTCTGACTCGAAACTGTCGACCCAGTCATCCATATAATGGTTCTTTGTTATTGCATAGAGGGCGCGCGGGTGCGCATGTTTACATTTTTCAGCGTTTCTGTTCCTAACGCTGTGAGCTAGGAAAGGAGAACTACGAGCGCCAAATATCATTGAGTTCATTACGTATTTCTGTGGCGGGCCTTTTCGTTCGTCACCACGCCATAGAAATTGTTGCGCTGCTCTGTCCTCGGGTCGAATCTTGATTCTGAGGAACATTTCGCGTATGTCGGCCGCTATAGCAATCGGCTTTTCTCTGAATCGAAACAGTATACCGTAAAGCGTGTTTAACATGTCGGGTCCGGCAAGTAATTCGTCGTTCAGACATCTTCCGTTTGTAATTGCAGCCGCATCGAATACAAGGCGCACTTTTCCTGGCTTGTTCGGATTAGTCACTGCGAAGTGTGGCAGGTACCATGTTATTGCGCTGTCGTCTGTGTGTTCGACTGGAGCGGCGTATCCCTTTTGTAACAGGTTATCTATTTGCGCCGTATATGCTTGACGAAACTTCGTGTCTCGATCCATTTTTCGTTCCATGGTGCGCAACCTTCGTAGCGCCATATCAAAGCTAGGCGGTAGGCGAGTATCGTCCGTACGCCATGGCAAACCAACTTCGTAACGTCCGTCGGTTAGTCGCGCTGTTTCATTAAATATTTCCTTGGCGCGTTCGTCTTCCTTGACGGGTTTATTTTTACTCGAAATTCCTAGCGCATCTATTGCGAAATGCGTCGTGACTAAGTCATGTAGCTCTTCATCATATCTTAATCGTTCTCTATGCTGAGGCGCACGTACGTGTAGCACTGTGGCGCCATCTATTGGGTCTTCCTTCGCCACTATAGTTCGTGGCACCGTACCGTGCACTACCCATCCTAGCTCTGTTAGTGATGCGGCCGGTTCGTTCCTTGCTCCGGTCAGGAGCTTTCGCGATACTATTAGGTGCCAATGATCTGCGCCTAATAGTATGCGCGGTCGTGCTTCTCCATAGCAGACCTCGTTCCGTGGTAGCTGTTGTAGGTGTTTATAGTTCAAACACTCAGCTGCGATCGCTTGACTGGTAATGTTGAGACTTTTGACGGTTCGCGCCTGTATCGGATGGAAGCTTGATCGTGCTCCCCTTATCTCCAATGCCACGCTCTGACTCTCTGGTTCCTGCCGCGTTGCCGTTAATCCGTGCAATCGCAGCGCGCATTTCGTTCCATGCGCGTTCACTTTTCTAGCGATTTCCTCGTCGATCAGAGTAATCGTAGATCCTTCGTCGAGTAAGGCGTGAGTCTCCACTTCCAGTCCATCGGGCCCTCGAATTATCACGGGGCATATTTTCAATAGCACCGCGCCAGTTGACATTACGGCGTGAGCCGACGCGGTGACTACGTTATTTTGTTGTTCGCCTCCTAGCGCGGTTTGCTGCGTTCCGTGCAACAACACGTGATGTGGATGGCGACACTCGTTTACACCACACTTCTTGGCAGTGCAATTCATCCGACGATGACGGCTACCCAGGCAACGAAAGCATACGCGCGCTTCCTTTGCCCATTCCCATCTCTGTGGTACCGTCATCGCTTCCAACTTTCTACATTTTACTGTATCGTGTTCGGCTCCGCAACACAGACACATCTTCTCGCTATTGTTTTCAGTTGCAGCGTAAGCAGCTGCGCCTCGCTTCCTGCCTTCTAGGCCTTTAGGCGATCCGTAGCTAGGTCTAGCTGCTGGCGGACTACGTGTTGGCTCCTTTGTTCCAGTTGCTGCAGACGAGTAGGAAAAACGTATGGCGCGATCAGCCTCTCTCATGAGGAAGCGAGACAGAGTGACAATCTCTGGCTCGCTCCTGCTTCCGTACTCTTCTGCGTAATCGCACCATCTCGCTCTAATATGCGGACTTAACTTCTCGGTCACTTGACGAGCCAACATAGGATTCTGTAGGTACCCTTTCTCATCTATACAAGTGAGTACGCTGACTATGTTTTGAAGTCGTATTGCAAACGTATTTAGTTCACTGGCCGTTGGTCCGGGTCGCTGTAACTTCTTTATATCGTTCAACGTTTTATCAATAATAATCTCTGGGCGGCCGTAATATTGTTCAAGTGTCTGCATTATGATTGCGGGGTCGGCAGCTGTATACAACAAGGCGGCTACTAATTCTCTTGCTTCGCCTCTTACACATGTTCGTAGACGCGCTAGGATCTCGGCTTGTGTATAGCCATACATTTTGGTTGAATCACGCATCGCTGCTCGGAATAGTAGCCACTCGTTCGGAGCACCGCTGAAGATGGGCAGTTCTTGCGCTTGTCTGGGCGGCGGGCGTTTTATAACCATACGTTCTAACACCTCGGCTAATCTATCTATTCCTCGCTCTCGTGATCGTCCCGGCGTAGGTGACCTATCTCTGCGTCTCGGAGTCTCGATCGTAACTCCTCTTTGTTCTTGCCTCGGCGGCGGTGCATACTTGTAAAAAGAGTGGTGTGATCGCTGCCCTTCGTTCTCGCGCTGATATCTTGCTCTGTTGTCGTCATTTTCGCGATGCCGTTCGGTCTGCGGTGCGCGCTCGGTACGCTCCCCCCGTGGTTCGCACAGGGCCGAGGCGCGGACTGCAGATGACATCTCTTCATATGGCGTCATGTGGGGTAGTTCATCCCCTCTGGACTGAGCGTTCTTCAGCCAATCAGCGATTCGATTGTCCACTTCTATTGTCTCACGGGCGATGACGCTTTCACGGTCTGTCTCCTCCCGTATAGTGGCTACGTCCAAAGCTAGCCGCTTCTTGATAAGGGCCGCTTCCAATTGCAGCTCCTTCCTTTGAATTTCGGCTAGACGTTCCTGGGCTTCGAATTCTGCTTGTCGTATTCGGGCAACAGCGCTGGCAGTCGATCTCTGAGAGCGCACGGACGGCGCTCTCGATCTCCTCTCTTCTCTTGTGTCAGGCGCGGCGGCAGCGGCTGCGGCGGCGGCGGCGCGTGACGTCATTGCGGCTATGCTGGCGTCTATTCTTGTCTGTGCGGGTAACGCGGGCACGCGGGGGTTCGGTTCGGTTTGCGCGCGCGACGTGGTACCGGTCGGTGCGGACACGGATGCGGACGCGGATGCTTGTGCGGACGGGGACGCGGGGGGATCTTCGTACACTCTTGCTGTCTTGTCCTCGGCTGCTTGGCTCCTTGTGGTCGGCATCTTCGGCATTTGACGCCCCCTAACAGCCCTAACAGCCCTATCAGTCCTCTTGGAGGGTCCGGGGTTAACCGGGATACGCTCCGCCAGGGATGGATACGTGCAGGATTGGACAGGTAGGATCTACCCAGCAGAGGATCGTGCGTACTGTGGGGCGCTCGGGGACCGGTGGGAAATACCCAGCCCCTTCGGCAGGAACAGTTCTTGTACGCCCGGCACCTCCACAGGAACAATCTTGAACCCCTGACAGCAACAATCTTGAGCACCTGGCACCCTGTTCTTGGATCTTCAAATCTTCTTAACTGATTCTTCGATCCGGCTTCGTAGGACCACAACGACTGGCTGTAGAGGACAACCAGTAAAACAATTGACTTGGTGAAAGGCACTTGCCGTATTTATTCAAACAAAACTTATGTTATTTACACTAAAAACTTTTGCACTCATTCTAATATGAATCGACTATACGTTCTTCTTTCTTCAGGGCTTCAGGGCAGCAGGGCTTCAGGGGTTCAGGGTTCAGTTCTTCGTATAGGTTCCTGGAGCGTAGAATGAGTGCCGACCAAAATGCCGGCGGATGCACCTGCTTAGGTACCATTTAGGGTGGCACAAGTAGTGTATGGTGTAACCCCCCGTAAATGTTCATTTACCATTACATTTTCTCAAAATGTTGGCTTTACTGTAGCTAGCTGTGGCTATATGGTCCACTGTCTATAGCTAGTAGTCATCTTGTTCTATACATTGTGACGTATTTTATGACCTTGTTTACGTCTTATTTGAAGTTAGGCTTGCCGTCCGCAACAGACTATAATGCACTTTTTGTATGTGACTGTATTCCGATAGCCTCCACGAGTGACGATATCTAAGTACGTCCGGCGTGCTGACCATGCTGACTGGCTAATCTTTTCACCACGGCATGAGCTATTGCATAGCTCGTGCCGACATGATAGAAGAAGACTGTATTCCGATGATACCTTAGAAATCTTGTTGCAGTGCGTGTCTGTGTGAGTGTGTTAATTCGGACGATTGTAGGTAGTTGAAGTACCGCTTTAGCTTATAAATATACTATGCCAATACCATCCACAATCAGTATCATACCCCACCTGTTTTCAGTCACCACAGTACATTATCAGTAGTTATTGCGGGATGCGCGAATAAATTAAGATACTGACAAACAAAATATAGTTATTTTTAAAAGTAGTTAGGTACCGAACTAGGTTGTTTTTAACACGTGTAATGAATATGCATAAAATTTTTAAACAAGTGTTTTCAAGATCCATAATTAAACATGTTTGCTACGTAAAGTTAATCCATGAAGACGGTTTTTAAAAAGAAAAGGCTAGTACCTCATTTAGAATACATGTTTTATAACTAATTCTATGTATTTTGTGTAGTATTTATTTTGCAGCAGTACACCATGGACTACCCCCTTCTCTTATTCATTGTCTTCCTGTTCATCCAAAGGTTGTCTGGTAGATATCACTATAAGCGATAAGACCACCATTGTACCCTTCAATGTGTGATATTTTATAAGAGCTGTTTTACAATTTTGGTGTACAATAAAGTTCTATTCTATTCTACTTGTAAACGAGGGGTAAGAATTTTGAAGTGGTTGATCCAAAATAAATGCAATCATTTTCTAACTATTATACTCGTTTTCAAGTTATTTGTGTCTTCGCATTTAGGCCTTCATATTTGTTCATTTATCTCAAAAATAAGTTAAGAGTTATGTGTGTGAGTATCGTCTTTGTGTACTACATCTGGCTTCAACTCAAGGTTTTCGTCATACACTAAATAAAACGTGACCATAAATGTATTCTGAATCAATATTAAGTGTAGGTACTTGTAACGCCAACCAAGGCCGCCAATTTGCACGAGGCCAGCGTGGTGGACTAAACCCTCTCATTATGAAATGAGGCCCGTTCCCAGCAGTGAGACAGTAATGGGCTGATTATTTACTACTTATATTCACAAAGTTATTGAGGAGATGAGGAGCTCGTGGCTAAATAATTACAGCCGCATAGGCCGATCTTCCGGGTTAAGCCACGCTTGCCGAGGTTGGTCTGTGGATGGGTGACCATTTACCATAGCGAGTTTCCTCCGTGCCTCGGAAAGCACGTAAAGCCGTTGGTCCCGGCTGTCATTTGTAGATCTTTGACAGTCGTTACTGTTGGTCAGAAGCCAGAAAGTCTGACAACCAGTCTTACCAAGAGTATCGTATTACCCAGTTACTGGGTTGTGGAGGTCTGATAGGCAGTCGCTCCATGTAAAATACTGATATTCAGCTGCATCCGGTTCGACTGGAAGCCGACCCCAACATAGTCGGGAAAAGGCTAGGCAGATGATGATATTCACAAAGTTATTGTGTATCACTGAAATTTTAACATCAGCATCTCTGTTTTCCTTCTGATTTGAAGATCTTGTGCTACAAACTTCGTAATCAGTTTGTTTATATTTATCATCATCATCATAGGCATCCACTTCTAAATGTAGGTCTTTACCTTCTAATACATCATCATTTAGAACAAATTTTCCGACTACATCTTACTTAGCTGCTTGGTATCCTTTATTCTTTTTTCGAAGAATTGCCGAAATTAAGTGATAGTTGGCAGGGCACATTGCTCGCAGAACGGCCGAAAAGTTCTGGAGTGGCGACTGCGCACTGGAAAGCGCAGCGTGAGTGGGCTTCCCACAAGGTGGACCGATAATCTGGTGAAGGTCGCGGGAATCCACTGGATGGGAGAAGCATAAGACCGGTCGATGTGGCGATGCTTGGGGGAGGCCTATGTCCAGCAGTGGACGTCTTTCGGCTGAATGATGATTCTTCTTGAGCTTACGCCTGTAATCTGGGGGCACGGCAGTGCCCCTACTAAGTCTCGAGCAAAGCAGGCACGGCCGTACCATCCTTTTCTCGAAGCCATTCGCGGCCCTTTCCCCCCCCCCCCCCCCCCTATTTCTTCGCTGTGGACAAAGCTAGCAGTTTGAACTTTCGGTAATCAAGAGTAATCATTTTAACTAGCTAAACTTATATAGCTTAAACTATTTCTTTTAGTGTACAATAAAGTATATCTATCTATCTATCTATCTAAACTTCCAAATTACATGGTATTTGAACTTATACTTTACGAGTTATCGTCGATCAAAGTTACATCATTTTGTCACTCACTGACTGACCGATCATCAAAAATCTAACATACTTCTAGCAGACCTAGAACATTGAAATTTGGCATCAAGATAGATTATTAAGCACATTTACAGGAAAAATTATAAAAACACTAATAAATAGTTAATTATAGAAAACAATTTTATATTTGCCATTTTGCAGGAACATTTTGTATGAATTTTGACTGCATTGTTAACTTTGTTCTTTGTTTACGTACAAAAAATAATGAATTGGTATAGATTATTTATAAATTGTTATTTATTAAACTTAAAAATAAATAGAGTTCTTAATTAATTAAATGAATAAAGCTAAAAAAATTTATTAAAATATCAATGTAATGCAATAAATAGTCTGTGCTCGCTCGATAGATGGCTTTGTACCTGGTTTCTAAATCGCACTATGGTTTCATTACAGGGCGTAGTATAAATAGTACTTTAGACAATGTTAAAAGTTTTCGTATGATAGCGCCATCTATCTGTGAAATACCCACTTAGAAACTAAAAAAATATAATAACGAAAATTTATATTCGGCGAAACGAAGTTTGCCGGATCAGTTAGATAGTCACTTAAATAGTTAAGTATTAAAAATACTAATTTACATACATAGTTGTTAGTCCATATAATTATAATAGAAATAAAATTATTGATACAGTCACTAGATAGATAACTAGCTACAAAATAAATTGAATAAGACTTGGCTTATATGAGATCTCAAAACTTTGAACGGTGGAAAGATTGCACTGAGAGACTTGAATTTTTTTTACATTTAATGTTTTGGTGGGTCATACTTTATTTCCTTCTGACTTATGACATTGTTCTTTTATTTACAGGATTCTGCTTTGTCTATCTGTATGTTTGAGTTACTATTAATTTGAAATAATTGTTGAACTTCTTGCTTTTGTGAGCGCTACAGTGAACTTCTAAGATTTAATTGGCACCCTGTCGGTAACCACTTATGTAATATGATACAAAAAGGTAAAAAGCAAATTAAATTTTAAGGTACAACGTTGTTTTTACTTTTATTTACCGTTCCCAAATGTAAGACTTACAAATTTTATTAAAAATAAGATTTCATGTCAATTAATGTAGGTAATTATTTTTGAAAAATAAAGATCTTAAACCATATACATATAACACACCATATCAAAAAAATAACTATACTAAGTATATACGGACGCAAGATTTGCACGTGAAACAGCTCCCAAGTTCAAAGTAAATAGTGAGCTCATGTTTAAATTTTCAAAATAAGTGAATTGAGGAATAAAATATATGGAATATTATTTACACATAAGTGTACATAATTATTAATTTAAAAGTAAAATAATAAGTACACATCGCGGACATATGTCTCGTATTTTGTTCCAAAGTAAACAAAGGCTGAAACATTTTTGGGTTCTAAAATAAAACCAGAATTTTACTTTTTATGCGCGAAATAATCATTTTAAAATTTGGTACTTTTTAATAATAAAATTACTTTCAATTACAATATATTTCCGGTAGTTATTCGTCACGATGACTTCATTCATTCACCTTCGGTTTCCCCAAATAGGGCACCGAACCTGAACTGAAAAGACTAACTAACCGAAACTGAAAGGACTGTTGTCGCCAATAAACCTGATAATAATTCGTCCGCGTGGAAGTTGGAAAACCATATTGCGTCGCAACAACTAAATATTTGTATATGTCTGTATCATGTATATGTACTCTATTTTCTAAATCATATCACATTTATTTCCAACAATAAGATTACTGCTCATCAGTCACACTCAATAGCATGATAATTTGTACCCTATAACCTGACTCGCTCTTTAACGGATGTGGCTGCCGAATTTCAACTAGATCTGTCCAGTAGCACTGGTGTGAAGCTCAAACATACAAACGGTCAAACACAAAGAGACAAAAATACTAAAAACTACAGTTTTAGCATCATTATCGTTCCTAGGATGCATTGCACTTACTTTGTTCCAAATACATTTAATGTACAGTTTTAATATCGTTACAATTTTATTATATCAATGGCTCCTATGTATAAATAAGGGCCAGAGTGGCATTTCAGTAATTTCCGATTTGAACCTTTAATAGATAAATGTAGGTTCACATTTGAGATGACAAAACTGCCACTTAAGCCCTTATACATAGGAGCCATCGATATGTACCTATACAAAGATTATCTAAACTTGAACCATATAAGAAAGAGTTGCGATGATAATACATATCAAAATTATTAAAAAAATTACTACAGAACCTGTAGACAAAATAAAACTCGCAGTATTTTCACATTTTCAGCAATTCGATATATTGGACACAGTAAATAAAAGAGCCGACATATTGGGCCCGGCATCATTCTACGATCAACCAGGAAGATGGTGAAGATATCTTTATTAATATTCTTCACATCTTTGTGTTGTGTGTTGGGGAATTCTACTTACTACAGCTCGTATTATGGCTACAAATTATCCAGTAAACAAGTTACTCAATATACTTCCAACAGTACATTAGCGTAAGTATTAGGCCAGTATTCCACTTATCAAATATTGATGTCCAATATTTGATAAAATTTCTTTTCTTTGAAATTCTTAATAAAATTCATCCAATTTCTTTGATCAAATGCACAATTTCTTTGATCAAACAAATATTGGACAAATATATTTGATAAGTGGAATCGTTACTCCTAATCTAATCTAATCTTTCAATTTACCTATTAATCGTTTCCTCTTTCATTTTTTATAATATTGGTAGTAACAAATTTTTCTACTTTACTTGCAGAAACTGCACGAACCTGATCGCACCATGCAACGCCTCCGAACCCAGGCGGTTAGATGGAACATGCAACAATTTGAAACACCCCTCATATGGAGCCACCCGCACTCCTTACTACAGGATACTAAAAGCAGACTATTATCAGCCCACTAAGTCACGTAATAAGAACTTTTATTGTGTACTAAACGTATAAATTTTTGTTACGATGAATTTTGTGAATAATATTATGAACAAAAGAAACGTATGAAATGGTCCATCTTTTGCAAAACAGACCAGAAATAACTTTAGAGTAAATAAGAAAAAATCTAAGATAAAACAAGTTATTATTTAAATTGATTAGAGAAATCAAAAACAGCAAAAGCAATTAAAATAAAAATAATATAACAAGCATTGCCATGACTTGTTTTAAAATTAATTTTACAGAGTTTGAGCCCAAGCGCTCAGTAACTGGTGAAGAACTGGAACTTGCACGGGCAGTACGCACTAAGATTTGGGCTGAAGGTCGTGTGGATGACGAGGTTCTATCCACCGCCAGTCTACACTTTTTCGTGTTCTATGCTACTGATATCACCAACACCCGTGATACAAGTAAGTGGAGTTTAACTTAGTGTCTTGTTTTGCTCCATTCCAAAATCTAATGGCAGAATATGATTGTATTGAAGACTGATAACTGACTGATTTAATGGTAAAGAGTGATGTAAATAATTTCCATTTCTAGCAAACTATGTGTCATGGAGGCCTTACTGCTGTAATAAGGAAGGTTCAAGCGACTACGCATGCACCCCTAACAAAGTGCCGCCAACTGACTTCGTACACCGTTTCTCTGGCATTCAGTGTTTGAACATGACCAGACCGCTGACTTTCCAAACCTCTGGATGTCTGCCTAACACAACTACACCCTTGAGAGTAAATATATTTTCTTTTTGTTTAGAAAAAAAAAGCTTTTTGTCTCAATGTCAATTCTAGCACAAGAGTGACCTTGAAATACTCAGAATGATATGGAACTGACGTGCAATAATCTTCCAACCTCTATTAATTTTCAGATTGTAGACGCCACACCCACAATGGATCTGTCCCCTGTGTATGGTAACGTTGTAGAAAAAGCAAGACGCACGTACTCCGGTGGAAAGTTGGTTACTGTTACTGTTAATAACAGAACGTATCCGGATACAAGTAAGTCAAATTTATTTTGGACGTTTAGATGAACACCATACATAACTATTCTAAAGCAAAGACACAGTATCAATATAATTAAAACATGAATAAGACAGAACCACATGATTCTACCACCCATCACATGATGAGGTGGCACCAACAGCTAAGGAAGGTTATCAAGAAAGCATTTTAGTTACCAGCGATAGCCTAGCGGTTGAAAGCTTAGTTTCCATACAGGAGTGTTTCGATCCCTAACTTCTCAAGTGCGCAGCAGTGGGGCTAATTATGCAAGGCATTTTATCCACAAGATGACCACTAGCATCCTTCTGTGCGATGCTGGTTAACAGGTTAACATACTAAGAGGGTGTTTCACAAACCTATCAATAATGTAGTCCGTAACTATTCACCACATAAGCCAAATGTGACCTAGAACTATGATATTTATGTGTTCAATAATCTTGTCACTATCACTATTGATGTTGGTGGAATGCAAATGTTAGCTATTGAAAAGTTTAGAGACCGAAGTAGCGTAATGAACAGTTAATGATAGGTTGGTGAAATACCCCCGTAATTAACAATTTGTATGCCGATCGTTGTGATAGTGGTTATAGAAATAATAAATCAAAAAAGATTTATTTGGAAGTGTAGGAGCTCCTTATGAAATAGTTCATCCGAGGAAGTGCAGTCATCATACCTAATCCTGTCGCCAAACAGCATATTCCACCTATATTTTTATTTGAGCATATTCTAAGACTGCCTCGTTGACCTAGGTACTGGTCGCGCGACTGCTGATCGTGAGGTCCTCAGTCCGATCCCTAGATCGGGCAAAGGGTTATTGGGGTTTTCAGAGCGTAATTTCTCAGTAGCAGCCCAGAGTCTGAATTTGTGCCCGTTTGATGGCAATAGGCTCGCCCCCTATTACATGGGACTTAAATAACATAACGGGGGGTGTGGTTGTACTATACACCTCTGCTCAACCCTTCGAGGAATACAGGCGCGATGTTATGTTATTATGAACATATTCTAGATATCTTGTCAAAAACACCGCTTGGTAACCAGTAATTGTAAAACATATGTGTGATATGCAAACACAAAACATTTGTGAATACATACAGTACATATTTTACATTACTTCCGCAGTTTCCATTTCATATTTTTTCTTAGCCTTGCGCCTCCATACTTTTCTATCGATTCCTTTCCTTGCCACGCTTTTCCTTGGCCTATCCTCATTAGAACTTGCATTATCAGCAATTAATATTTGGAGGACCTTAAAAAATATATTTATTAGAAACAAAATGTAATCGTTTTAATTCGAGAAAGTCCAGAAATATGGATCTGCTAAACAAATCATCAAAACGAACCGTCTTTATACATAATACCATTTTCCTACACTTGACCCTAGCGACGGTTTTTGTTGGCTTAATGATATTTACACAAGTCTGTATTAAGTTTGGGTAAGATTATCCACTCAATAGTATAATACCCCATCTCAAACGAAAGCCACTGCAAAAGTTGTGGTAACATATTCTTTGTGTTAATAAAAAAATATTTTTCAGCAAGTCTTGGTCTCCTCCTTGGCATAAACTTCTTCGGTATTATCTTCTTCTGGAGAAACCACAACTTCATTGCAACTGAGCTGGCAGCTGTCAACCCTGGCTGGACTGATGAACAACTATTTATGACCGCTAGGGAAATTAACATCGCTGTTGGTCTTCAAATTTTCTACTATGAACTTATGACTACATTTATGGGTGAGGCGACTTTAACTTGTTTTACTTTTATGTTAGTGAAACTATGTCGTAGGTATATAGTTTGTTTTCTATCAGATCATTCAGTATGATGTTGAACTTTAAATAAGAGACTAGATGAAACATTCTTCTTATCACCTGAACAGTTGTACAGATGATACTTATTATAATGAAGACGATATTCTCGTATCATCAGTGGGAGTATTTGGATTTGTAATTTATGATATTTGGCTTGTTGGAACTTGGAACCAAATTCCAATCTTGTTGAATGCATTCGCGATTGCTTGTAGTAGACTAATGAAAAATAATCATACGTCACTCTAAATACCAACATAAAATTAATACAGGGTGTAAACTAATTCGTGTAATTCCTTCAAACCACGTGATCTACTACTGGTGTAGATTGGTCAAGCACGGATTTAGCTTGATTAAAAATAAAGTTTTTTTTTTGCGGTCATTGTAATTAATCGTATCTAAAGCACATAAATATTACGGAAACAGCAAAAAAAATGAACAGTGAACATTTCGATGCCATACATAAAATTATGAATGAAAGCACGGCGACACAGCTGGCGGGCATGACTAACGCGATATCGCTCTTTGCATTCAGTTAACTCGGGGCTCTAAAATGATTCAGAAATAGAAAACCAAAATTGTTTTTAAATTTTTTTTAGTTGATTTTCCATAATGCCCATTTAGAGTTAATCTATGTCACCAACAGATCAAGCCCTTTGAAGGAATTAGACGAATTCGTTGTATAATTCTACTCGTCATCGTACAATTTATTTGGTCCTCCACAGGTCGCGAAAACTTAGAAACAGACGAAATAATATCGAGCGATGCAGGATTCAGAGATGTTTACGATTCTAGTGTTCTACCACAAATTTCACTGGAGTATCCAGTTGTTTTGCGATGGTTGCATAGTATGCAAGATGGAGATATGAGGTCTGTATTTTAATTTCTACTCATTGCTTTACTATTAGTCGACATTCATCTTCCTTATTTGGAGACCTTTTTCCAAAAGTTGATAGCGTTAGGATAGGTTACATTTTAAGCAAAGATCATATTGCTTTCAAATGTAGTGAAAGTAAACGATGTAAAGATATCGGTCATTAGAATATATTATTTCATTAGATTCATATTAAATCAATTAACTAATGCGGTCAGACATCCGCTGCTAAATATGGTGATTATAACATATTTCTTTCTCATTGTAGTAGTAAAGGCCCATATTCAGCAGTAAACGTTTACGAATTGATATAATGATGAAGTTAGAACTAGACTCTTCGTAATTTATTCCATTTACCGGCCATTTCTCATTTAATTACGTCATTTGTTTTTGAACAACTTTCTTTTTTGTTAGAATGTACTACACAAATGGAACATTCAAGTCATCATACCCAATCGTGGATCTTACATCAAACACGAACTTCTTGATGGAAAATGATACCATGGTCTATGTCACCCAAGGCTGCTTCAGGCAACCGACAGGCAATGCAAAGGATTTCGTCACAGATCCTGATGTAAGGAAATTAATTTGTATTCTTTCATAAAGTTCTAAATTTTAAACTTATCATTTATTATATAAAGAAGTTGGAAAGTTTGCAGACTAAGACCCAATTTCACTATACTCTGTTAGTTATTAATGTCCTGTTAAACATTTTAACAGACTGTTTACCAGTACATTGAAATTGACATTGACAGCTTAACAGAACGTTAACAACTAACATTGTATGGTGAAATTGGGTCTAAGCCATTTTAAAATCATTTGTAATTTTCTATTAAATATTATGAATAGATAATTCAGGAAAAGAGATTTTCATGGCTGCTTATTTAATCTATTTTGGCAATTTCACTTTTGCTCACTATTATACTTGGGTCAATTTTGTTTGTAGATACTAATTTTACTTTTATAGGTAAGTAGTTGACCGTTACAAGCAACTCGCCAACCAATAATATTTCGATTATTTCAGATAGTGCAAAGAGGTCTTGGTGGTCTACAAAAGTCTAATGACATAATGACAAATGACTTAGCCAAGAATCGCTACTTTGGCTTCCAAGGTTATATATATTATAGAAAATACTGCTTTGATCACGAAATCACCAGTTTCGACGATTTGTCTGGTATAATTGATGAGGAGGTAAGTTATTAAAATTTTTGGAATTAGTTATTTCAGATCTACACACATCAAAAGTGTCTAGGGATCAAGCATTTTTATGCGGATTTCTTGAGATTGAGATGTGGCTTTGTAATAAATTTATGATTTTATAAATTTATATGGATCCTTTTTGGTGCATTTCATAATTTGAATCAGGAACTGTGAATCAAATTCGAGTAAAAGATGAAAATCAGCTGTCAATATTTTCCCTATAAAAACATACAACGCATTGAAGACATTATTAGTGCTACTGTTTCCCTACTACTGATTAAAACCAACGTTATTATGGAGCGGCGACGTCATTTAAGCAGGGAAGAAATGCTCAGAGCCGTGGGAATGATAGAAGCTGGTTCCCGGCAACGTACTGTGGCTTTAGCTCTGAATACAAGTCAGAGTGTTATCAGTCGACTTTGGACACGTTACCGAAGCACTGGTACCGTGGCTGAGCGCCATGGAGGACGGTATCGCTGCACCACACGGAGACAAGACCGATACATTCAAATCTTAACTCGAAGAGCTCCAACAATAACCGCCATGATGTTAGCCGTGAGGCTTCATCACTCTTCAGGGAACTTAATTAGCGACCAAACAGTCAGAAACCGCTTGCATGAAGTGAACCTTCATTCCCGAAGACCGCTACGGGTACCACCTATAGCAATGCACAATCGTAGGATTCGATATCAATGGGCTCTTGGACACAGAAATTGGGCAGAAGAATAATGGCGTTTCGTGTGCTTTTCTGATGAGTCTCGTTTTGGTATGAGACCGGATACAAGACGTATACGACACTGGAGAACCCCTGGACGCCAACAGCGATTAAAATCCTACCAGGAAGTCCATCCTTATAGTGGTGGAACCATCATGGTATGGGCGGGTATTTGGATCGGTGGAAGAACTGAGTTGATTTGGATCAGAGGCAACCTCAACGCTCAAATTTATGCTGAGACGATTGTATCAGACGTCATCGTTCCTCTACAAGCGCAAATCGGTCCCTTATTTCAGTTAATGCATGATAATGCACGACCGCACACCGCAAGAGTTGTAAGACAGACTCTCGCCGCAGCTAACATCAATGTCCTGCCCTGGCCTGCTCAGTCGCCAGACTTGAACCCGATTGAGCATGCATGGGATATGCTACAGAGAAGAGCTCTGCCGAATATGGAGGGTATCCAGTCGCAAGAAGACCTTTTTTTGTTGTTGCAACGAACATGGGCGGCCATTCCACAGCGTGATTTGGATGAACTCATTTTGAGTATGCCAAACCGATGTTCTTGTGTTGTTAGTGTTCGCGGTAGAAACACGGATTATTAATTGTTTAAGTTACCCAATAAAATTTTAAAGAAAACTGTTATTTCAGTCTTTTTTTCGAACTTTTGTGTTAGTGGTTCAAATGTCAAAAATCCCTTTATTAGGAAAATGGCAAATTTCTTTATTAATGCAAAGGTGACTTGGTTTATCGTTACTGTGACAAACGAAAACACTTTATTTGATGAATCCTTAAAGAAAAGGACATGTTAGGTTTTTGTATGGAGGCTGGGCTTTTATTCGCAACTGCCGTGAACCGAGATGAAATTATATTTTTGTGAAAGTACATAAAATAAGGAGGCTTAGTGTATATTTTTTAATTTTTTAAAAAGCACCCTTCCTTAATTATTTTATTTTTTAAATAATTATAATTAACAAAAAAATTGCAACCCACATGTAATTATTGATTATAGCAACATTGTTCTGTAGGATATCATTGTGAACGTCAATCATGTGTCAAGTGTCAACTATTCATTCATTGTAGGGATGTCACCAATAATTAAAAAAAAATATCGATCTAATTGTATCGACGTTTTAAAATACATAAATATTTTAACAAATCAAGAAAATTCTGGTGCTATAAGGGTTGAAGCCAGAACCACATGGCCGACACGCGACGCGACGACAGGCATCAACACGTCAATTGACGCATGCTGATTGGCTACAGTTCACCTAGTAATATCATTTTTAAACGTTTAATCAATGAAAACGCGTGTTGTCGCGTCGGATTTTAATGGTGTGGTTCCAGCTTAAAACTCGCCTCGCTCACGCGTAACCATGCAAAAGTCAGACCGCTTACGCGCAGTTGTCAGTAAAAAATTACAATTGTTTGTTTGTCGGTTTAAAAAAAAACTCGATTTTATATATCAAAGCCGTTTATCAAAGTTGTTATAAATCGCTTAAAAATATCGACATTTCTTTCGACATGCCCTTTCTAATCTGTGGACAAGCCTAGTTCAATGCTTGTATATATTACCGCCTGCACAATTCCTGGACAATGTAATTGTTAGAGAAGATGTTGAAAATGAAGAATAAAAACAAAGAGATATAAGCAAAAACGTTATTCTTTTATTTTTTACCCAATACACATGTTCCCCTATACCTGCTAGAACAATGGCTTAATGATGCTATAGTCCCAAATAATAGGAGAAAAGGATATTGTGGTACATATAATTCATTATCTTAGATCATTTATTCTTGCACGGCCTCTTCTTAGAATAAGAAGAATTAGGTCATAGTTTACCACGTTGGCCTGGTGCGGGTTGGTAGACTACACAACATCAGCATTAGACCCTTCATAGATGATGATTTCGCTAAATAACTGAAATAATAGCAATTTTTGACAGTAAGAAAACTGAAATATGTCATTGTCAATTGACAAGTTTTACTGTCATAATGATAACATGACAATGACACATATGTTTTCATAGATTTCGTTAGAAGTCAAAGGAATCAATGCAATACATTCAAATCATGGAGATAATCCGTTGCTTTTATTATAAATTCATTTAATATTGTTTTAAAATATTTCAAATAACATAAAGGTCTATAATATGCTATCAAAAAATATATTTAACAGTCTTTTCTTTGTTTTAATGTGCAAAAATAATATTAAGATTAAAAAAATATTTGAATTTAATATATTTATTTATTTATTAATGGCGCTTTGAACATTTTTTTTGTTTTTGTAAGGCTATCCTAAATAATTTTCTCTATCAGAAAAACCGCACATGATAGTGGTTCAAAAATAAAATTATTTTAAGCCCATTTCCTAACATGTCCTTTTAATTAATATCAATCAGGAGAAAAGTTATTGCAAAAATATATGTTGATCCCTAGACACTTTTGATGTGTGTATTTGATGATAAATGGTTAACTTGGATTTTGTATGGTAGTAGTATCTTAGATATAACTGACTGTTCCGTCGTTTGTATGCGAGAAGAGCCAGATGAGAGGGTTTTAGGGGAAACCCTCCATATTTCCGTTATTTGTATTCGTGTGTTCCATCTTAGACCTTGTCTGTGCTTACCATCAGGAGCGATTAGTGGCAAACGTGACCAAGAAAAAGAAAGATTATTTGGTTCGATTACGCAATGGTTGTTGAATTAAACCACTTTATTTATTTTTTGGTCAAGCTTGAATTAATGTCAGTGAGAATGTATTGAAAAATAACCACAAATTATGCAAAAACTACATAATGTTTAATTAAAAATATATGACTACTGCTTAATGGTATTATAACTCTTCTTCATCTTCTTCCTCTTAGTCTTTTCCCAACTATGTTGTGGTCAGCTTCCAGTCTAACCAGATGCGGCTGAATACCACTATTTTACACGAAGTGACTGCCATCAGACCTCTTCAACCCAGTTACTGGGCAATGCCTAAGGTTAAACCGGTTGTCAGACTTTCGGGCTTCTGACTACCCGTAACGACTGTCATAGGTATTCGTATGACACCCGGGATTGACGGTTTAACGTGCTCTCCGAGACACGGAGGAGTCTCGATGTGTAAGGAATGAAATGAATCACCCATCCACGGACTGACCCCGGCAAACGCAGCTTAACAGTGCAAATCTTAATATGATCCGTGCGGTTCTTAATTAGCCACGAGCCCCTGAAACTGTGATAAGAAATTGATTGGACCAACCTTTCATAAATATAAGAAATAATTATGATAAATTAAACAATTTTGAAATTTCAGAGGATAACACAGCTGAAAGAACTGTACAAATACGTAGAAGACATAGATCTACTAGCCGGTATATGGGTAGAGAAACTCAAGGAAGGTACTCATGTACCACCAACGTTCTATTGCATTGTGACTGAGCAGCTAAAACGAACACTAGTATCAGACAGGCACTGGTATGAGAGGGAGGATAGACCCAATGCTTTTACTGCCGGTGAGTTCTTGTTAAATTTTTGTCTTATTTTCTGTTTTACCATTATAGGTATTCGGTATGTATTAATGTTATATTATTGCAGTAAATTGCTTTTTTTTGTCTCCACGTTTAATCATTCAATATTTGCTTTTCGAGTCACCCCATTTTTTCGGTTATAGTAATTAATTGTTGATCAGCTCCTCGCAAAATTGTGATGATGCGTTAATTCCTCTAAGGCAAATATATTTATTGAGGATGTTGATCTCTACGACTACTAATTTTGCAAAACGATTATGATGAGTTAATGTCGTATTAAACTTATATTGAAGTTTTCCAAAAAATCCAATAAACATCTTTTCTACCTAATAGCAACAGGAAATTAGGTGTTTGGATTATTTTACATTTCTATTATGTACTGTTAACAGAACAATTGGCAGAAATAAGAAAGATGTCGGCAGCACGCATGCTGTGTGACATCGGCGATTCTGTTACAGAGATACAGCGCAAGGCATTCGAGTTACCAACAGAGGGGTAAGTACGCAATAATGAATTTGATGACGTATGAAAATACAGTACTACGACTAGTTGAACGAGTGATATATTCCAATAAAAAAAACACTAATACATCACAAACAAAACCTTTATGGAAATATTGGAATAAGATTGTTAGCGGGGACATGTCGGCAAGAATTAAGGGCATGGAGGGTGGGGGTAGCGGCCGTTCAGCTCGTCCTGCCTTATCACTCTCAACTTCGGTTTTTAAGTTATAAGCGCGAAATAGTGTCTCCAATTGATACACTTTGTAGTAAGAATAGATAAAATATTAAGATTATATTTTATACATCATGTTTGAAGCAAAAATCTGGTTTGACTACCCTCAGTATGTCACTCGTTTAACAATTCATACTCTATACCACAAGCCAGTACTAGAATAAATTCTAGAGTATAAATCAACCCTAATCTGATGAATATTTTATTATATGCAAGTGGGTAGAACAATTGATTCATTGTTGCTTAAAATGTCAGCGACTAAAGAATTGTATTCTCTTTCCAGTAACGAGATTGTCAGTTGCGACGAAATACCAGCCCTGGACTTTACTGCTTGGGAAGACACTAGCTACTCAGAATAGTCTGCCAAAACTGGTGATGCTACAAACCGTCGAGTAAAGGAGAAAATAACTACTGTTAAAAATATAAACCTCTTATATGGACTACCACAAGGAACTATATTAGGGCCTTACTTTCTACGCCAGTTTCGAGCTGAAATTATGAATTCTGATAATCATAAAAATACATACATACATATCTCGTCATACCGCCTTTTTCCCATGGGGGTAGGCAGAAACTGTAGAACGCCACAAGCTGCCATCCTTATATACTCCTTTCACTTCGTCCACGGTCATACATCTTGTCAGACATAGTGTTACATAGAAACATACATTATGCCAAGTACTATGCACCTGTTCTTTTTGAAGAACATCACCAATAACATCGATGTATGTCCTCCTAGGGTGTCCTCTACTGGCGTGTCCACTGACATAAAAATATAATATTTAAACTGTTTTAAATTGTCCATACAAACGATTGCCCATAATTGGAGTTACTAAGGCTCCTATTTCTTCCATAGAATCCATGATTCCAGTGCATGGACAAATTTTGTTTCGATGAATAAAATAAATGCTTCGTAGTAATTCTTGCATTTTTTTTTTAAGTAAGGATTTATTGTTTGGTAGTTTATTTTAAACTGATTTTGTTCCTATCACATAAATTAATATATAAAACATAGTGTAATAATATGTTTCACCAGGTATTCACTTCCCGTGACAGCTAGGTCAGTGACTGGCCCAAGCCCACGTCATCGGCTGGGAGTGCTGCCACTATGTATAAATAAATTACCCGAGCCAAATGAATTTTGTTACTTGCATAACATTAAAAAAATTGCTAACGTGTTGCCAATCTTACAGACAAAGTTGGAAAGTCTCACGTTCCTGGATTTTCAGCGGCACATGAGAAACATTTCTAGTATTCGTTGACCGACGTTCCAGTCCTCGGTCCACAGTACTGATAAATTAACCAGGATAATTAGCACCCACAATGGTTAATTTTAAGATAATTATAAACCGATGCTGTGAACGCTTGAAAACTTAGTCCCAATATGGTGTTGCTCTTCAATCAATCTTCCTAGTTCCTAGAGATGGTGGGACGAGCCGCTCTCCAGTTTAACACAAAATAATCATTTGAATACGTCAATCAATACAGCTGAACTTGCTCGTCTGCTTGCTGTAGGCGAATGAGAGTTGGGACTTTGGCTTTAAGTACTTTCGTCACGAAACATAAGCACTTTACATTATGTTGAATGACATAAGTTTTTGTTTCGTTACTTGCTTAACTTTCTTCCTTGTATTGCTCCACATCTTCTTTATACATAAAAATGAATCCCTATTTCCCTTGGTCACGGCATCACGCGTGAGCGGCTGAACCGATTTCGCTTTTTTTTTTGTTGTGTTCCTATTTGTCAGGAGAAGGTTCTTATGAAAGAAAATACCTATAGATATTTTTAAAAAATACCGAAATTATCTCAGTATGTCCATACTCGTATTCTTCATTTGTTTGCCGCATGCATGAAAATGGTTTTAACTTTTTGTTACTATTTTGATTTTGTTTCTGAAGTAAGGTGGTAAGTAGGAAAAAGTGCATTGCAACGCTTGCCAGGTACAGCTAGTTTCTCATAAATAGAACCTACGGCGAAGTAGCTTCTAGTGATGGGAGGAGTTAAATCACCCCTTATAAAAAAAAATGAAATGTATGAAGTTTTTTTACTTTATGGCAGCACTTTTTGGAAGCCAGCTCCCAGACCATGTTGAGGGTTGTTTATTAAAGGACCTAAGTTTAATTTTAGTTTTAGACAGTGTTACAAAGTTTGGTGCTGCCTGTTGCTGGAGAGGAGGGCAGATAAACTGAATTGAGCTTAAGTTTAATCTCAATAAGACTACGATAGCGTGTGTTAATTAATTGATAACTAAAGCGCAGTTCAGACTATGCTATAATTTATACCATATTACAAATATTGTATAGAACAACGATATCACTCAGCATATATTTTGTTTGGACACGTTCACACAACGCTAGGCCTCATTTACACAGGGTAAGTTGTCACGCTTAGCGGGTGAAGGGTGGCTTGAGGAGTCAACCCTTAACGAGCAGGTGCACATAAAATCAGAATATAAGAATATTAAGGAAAACACTTTTAACCATAAAATAATAATTATATTTTAATAATAGTTAGGTACAAAATTAGACTAGTTTACAGGGCGTGGTTCTTTATACAGTACGATACGAGGAGTCCAGGGTCTTCAGATGTAGGTAGACAGTCACTTAACTGGGCGGCTGCTGAGGCGCGAGAGAGGACGAAGTGCAGCGTGCCGGCCCTTTTATAGGCGCACCCCGCTAGTCGCCACCGCTGCACCGTCACAAAGTAACTGACTCCAAATTCGAGACAAGTCAGTGCTGACCCAATACTTACCTAGTGTAAATTGATCGCGACAGCGCTGTACTGACTCCAAATCAATTTATACATCAATTTACACTGTGTAAATGAGGCCTTATGCTGTAAAGTGTTGGCTTGCTATACGAGATAAACTTGAGCGATTCTCAGAGCTATATCGCACGATTCTCCGGTCACCTTTTTTTTTCATGGGAAAATCTTCATGGATTCCCATCGCCCGGGGAAGGCAAAGGGGTATGCCGGACTCTTACCGGTTAATAACCCACAGTGTTCCTTCTTCTGACCTTTGGCCGGAGTCGCGGGATTTGCAGCTGCATGCACCGCAACCCCGGCAGGCCTCGAGTATAGTGTGAACGTCATGCTGTATTGTTATAGCTAATGTTGTCTCTATTACTTCTGTAAGATAAACAACAACAGTTGACACAACATCTTAAAGAGCTCACTGTTTTTTTTTTCTTCAGTAAACTTACAGCTAACATACAAGTATACCCTTTTCACCGTAAGTTGATTAGTGGCATTTCTCTATAAAACGTTGCCATACAAAGAATCATAACTTCCTAACTATATATACAGGCTGTAAGGGTAAACACCGTTATCCTTGAAACCAGTGGTTTGGTTTCATTTATAGAACGTAAAATCAATCCCAACAAAAACATTAAATGTAAAAAATGCCAAGTCTCTTTAAGCAATCTTTCCACCGTAAAAAGTTTTAAGTTCTCATAGAAGCCAAGTCCTATTCAATTTATTTTGTAGTTAGTTATCTATGTAGTGACTGTATTAATAGTTTTATTTCTATTATAATTATAGTGACTTGGCAATGAGCACAAGAAGAAACAAATATATTTGGAGGAGGTGAAAGTAACGCATAACGCACGCGTAATGTTTAATATCACAGGATTAGTAAAGTTCTTTTGATTTGACCATTAAACATAGGTACCTATAGATAATAATTGTGATGTTCTTATCAAATAAACTTAGGTTTTCTTAAATATGTATTGACGCACGTAGTCGATGGTGACCATAACTACTCATTGGCCGTAAAATCACGTCTGCATATCATAAATCACACATCAGCATAACAACTAATGTAATCATAGTACTTATAGATATCAATTCTTCAATAACAGTCGCACATAATTCCACACAGCAAGCAGCTTTTAATTTGTGCTCATTGCCAAGTCACTATAATTATAATAGAAATAAAACTATTAATACAGTCACTACATAGATAACTAACTACAAAATAAATTGAATAAGACTTGGCTTCTATGAGATCTTAAAACTTTTTACGGTGGAAAGATTGCATATAGAGACTTGGCATTTTTTACATTTAATGTTTTTGGTGGGATCTCATTTATTTTTTATAGGTGGGTCTCTTTCTTTTCTTTTTGGGTGACATAATAATGTCTTGTTCATCAACTGCTGCTTTGCTTAGAGCCTATTCTCTGTCTCTATCTCTTTTGTTTTTATAACTAACTAACAAACTAAATATATAACAAACTATTTATGTATTAAATTAGTATTTTTAATAACTAACTATTTAAGTAACTAATAACTAGCTGATTCGGATATCCATAAACTTCGTTTCGCCGAATATAAATTTACGTTATTATATTTTTTTGGTTTCTAAGTGGTTTTTTTCATAGATAGATGGCGCTATCATACGAATTTCGCACGTGGACATGACACCCATGACGCGTATTTTGTAAAGTATCACAGCGCCATCTTGGATTTTGACTTCGACATCCTTTTCATCATCAGCACCCCCGAAAACAATGGACACGACACCCATGACGCATATCTTGTAAAATTTCACAGCCGCCATTTTGGATTTTGACTTCGACCTCATTTTCGTCATCAGTGCCCCCAAAAACCATGGACACGACATCCATGATGCATATCTTGTAAAATTTCGCAGCCGCCATCTTGGATTTTGACTTCGACCTCATTTTCGTCATCAGCGCCCCCGGAAACCATGGACACGACACCCATGACGCATATCTTGTAAAATTTCACAGCCGCCATTTTGGATTTTGACTTCGACCTCATTTTCGTCATCAGTGCCCCCGAAAACCATAGACACGACATCCATGATGCATATCTTGTAAAATTTCGCAGCCGCCATCTTGGATTTTGACTTCGACCTCATTTTCGTCATCAGCGCCCCCGGAAACCATGGACACGACACCCATGACGCATATCTTGTAAAATTTCACAGCCGCCATCTTGGATTTTGACGTTGACCTCATTTTCGTCATCAGCCCCCCCCCGAAAACCATGGACACGACACCCATGACGCATATCTTGTAAAATTTCACAGCCGCCATGTTGGATTTTGACGTTGACCTCATTTTCGTCATCAGTACCCCCGAAAACCATGGACACGACATCCATGATGCATATCTTGTAAAATGTCGCAGCCGCCATCTTGGATTTTGACTTCGACCTCATTTTCGTCATCAGCGCCCCCGAAAACCATGGACACGACACCCATGACGCATATCTTGTAAAATTTCACAGCCGCCATCTTGGATTTTGACTTCGACCTCATTTTCGTTATCAGCGCCCCCGAAAATCATGGACACGACACCCATGACGCATATCTTGTAAAATTTCACAGCCGCCATCTTGGATTTTGACGTTAACCTCATTTTCGTCATCAGCCCCCCCGAAAACCATGGACACGACACCCATGACGCATATCTTGTAAAATTTCACAGCCGCCATCTTGGATTTTGACGTTGACCTCATTTTTGTCATCAGCGTCCCCGAAAACCATGGACACGACACCCATGACGCATATCTTGTAAAATTTCACAGCCGCCATCTTGGATTTTGACGTTGACCTCATTTTCGTCATCAGCTCCCTCGAAAACTATGGACACGACACCCATGACGCATATTTTGTAAAATATCATAGCGCCATCTTGGAGTTTGACTTCGACCTCTTTTTCGTCATCAGCACCCCCGAAAACCATGGACACGACACCCATGACGCATATTTTGTAAAATTTCACAGTCGCCATCTTTGATTTTGACTTTGACCTCATTTTTGGCATCAGCACCCCGGAAAACCATGGGAACGACGCCCATGACGCATATTTTGTAAAATTTCACAGTCGCCATCTTTGATTTTGACTTTGACCTCATTTTTGGCATCAGCACCCCGGAAAACCATGGGAACGACACCCATGACGCATATTTTGTAAAATTTCACAGTCGCCATCTTTGATTTTGACTTTGACCTCATTTTTGGCATCAGCACCCCGGAAAACCATGGGAACGACACCCATGACGCATATTTTGTAAAATTTCACAGCAAAACTTGTGAGATATTAAAACTTTAAACAATTTAAATTAGCCTATATGAATGTTATCTACCGAGATACAGTAATAAATAAATATAATAAAATAAATATTTTTGGGACATTTTCTACACAGCACCATCTAGTCCCAAACTAAGCAGAGCTTGTACTATGGGGTTCTAGACAATGGATATAATACTTATATACTTTTTTTTTTTGTAAATACATACTTTTATTACATAAGAAACACCCAGACCAACACAAACACTTATGTTCATCACATAAATATTTGTGTCCTGTGGGAATCGAACCCACGACCTCGTGATCAGCAGTCCGACACTCGAACCACTAGACCACAGACGTCGTCGAATGTAAGAAATGGGTTCATATAGTTACATACTTAGTATACACCTCTGTCCTACCCTTCGGAGAATACAGGCGTGATGGTATGGAATCTCATTTCTCAGATGTTGCCCTAAATAAATAATAATTTATAAATAATCTACACCAATTCAATATTTTTTGTACGTAAACAAAGAATAAAGTTAACAATGCAGTCGAATGCAGTCGAAATTCATACACCACGTTCCTGGCAAAATGGCAAATATAAAATTGTTTTCTATAATTAACTATTTTTTTATGTTTTTATAATTTTTCCTTTATATGTGCCTAATAATCTATCTTGATACCAAATTTCAAGGTTCTAGGCCTGCTAGAAGTATCTTAGAATTTTGATGATCGGTCAGTCAGTGAGTGACAAAATGATGTAACTTTGATCGATGATAACTCGTAAACTATAAGTTCAAATATGATGTAATTTGGAAGTTTCGCTAGTTATAATGATTACTTTTGGTTACCGAAAGTTCAAACTGCTAGCTTTGTCCACAGCGAAGATATAGGGGGGGTGAAAGGGCCGCGAATGGCTTCGAGAAAAGATGGTACGGCCGTGCCCGCTTTGCTCGAGACTTGGCGGGGCACTGCCGTGCCCCCAGATGAAAAATAACAAACTTTTTTTTTGTAAAATTTTCATTTTTCCTCGAAAGCATTTCACCCTATGCGCGGGGACAAAAAGCTACGGGAGGAGGCGCGGGGAACTCGCCGCGTGGCCCGACGCACGGCCCCGCACAATTTGCTACCCCAGTCAGTCAGCTGTCTCGGTAGCGAGTTTGTGTACGCCGCGTCGTAGCGCCTCCGCGCCGCGCCGCTCATTTCTCGCGCGTATATTTTTTTTTTTTTTTTTACTCTGTCCTACATTTTTATGTTTCATTCAACTACCTATGGTTTGAGTGATAACGGTGTTTACCCTTACATGCTGTATATATTATATATGTTACGGCTAATAGCCGAAGTGTGGCTACACCTAGTTTTAGCCGGGTACAACTAGGTGCAGCCAGTAGCAGTTGGTTAGAACTAGGTGTATCCTACTTATCCTCGGGTAGAACTAGGTTTACCCTTCATCATAGCGGGTAGAACTAGGTGCAGCCGCACACCGGTGGTTAAGGGGAACCCCGACACGGATAGGTTAGGTTCGAAGGGGATGACGGGGGCTGGAGTGAGCGAGCGAAGCGAGCGAACGAAGCCCCCGTCATCCCCTTCGTGTTAGGTTATTTTAAACCCTGCAGACAGAAATAGCGGGGCTCCGTCGACTTAAGCTACACCTAGTTCTAACCAACTGCTACTGGCTGCACCTAGTTGTACCCGGCTAAAACTAGGTGTAGCCACACTTCGGCTATTAGCCGTAACATATAATAATAAAATATTATAAATGCGAAAGTAAGTTTGTTTGTGACCTTTTCACGACTCACTGATCCGATCATCCTGAAATTTTGCATATACGTTGTCAGGCGAACAAAAATGGACATAGGATACCTTTCATTCCGAAAAAAACTACTGTTCTCGAGGAAAACAGCAATTACGTTCATATACGACGCCACGTGTTTTTCGAATCATGATTGAATTATAATTATTGTACCTAATACAACCCGAATTGATAGTCAAATTCTAAATTAACGCGAGCGAAGCCGCGGGAAAAAGCTAGTATCATAATTTTTTTACAACATGCCGTCTATTTTGTATTTATTTTACGGTTTTTGGTGATGTCGTTCACGTTTTTTCGATAGGAGTCTCCTTAGGGCTACAATTTACAAAATGACTGAGCTGTCAGGACTTATTTTGTATATCGACCTTTGGGTGAACAGAGTATAGTAAATAAAGAAAGAAAGAAGGCCAATTACAAGTTTTCACAGGCAAGTAGGACAGTAGAATAAGTAGACAGTAGACAGACAAGAAGGATAGGAAAAGCACTCAGGAAGAATTGCTACAGATTTCAGTCAACATTAAAGAAAGGAACACATGTTTATTTTTCAGGTTAGGGACACTCCTGGAAACTAAGTCTATATCTATCTAACTGTCTGGCGGTTTGAGTATTGTGTGGTCTACTTTCATGGTCCTGGCTGGTAGTAATGTCGTTGAGCTCCCTAAGATAGGGTTGAGCTACACGATGGCTGATGCATGCGTGCCATCTGTTGGGACAAGTCCTCTCAAACTGCTCTGGAACTTTCCTCAAAAGGCCAGTCCAAGCATTGCACTGCATTGTCCTCACACAAATTTTTGCAACAGAAAATATGTCTGGACTTTAAAAGAGACTTTGACCCGTGAGTTTGTTTCGGCTTTTCTTCTCAGAAGTAGTTGAAAGGAAACGCCGACGACATCTAGCTTTAAAAAAAAACAAACCGAATATAAAAGTGATTTTTAAATATCGAATTTGTAGAATAAATTTCATTTCATTTCACTTTGACACACCGAGTTGTATGTTCTACTAGCTCTTATAATTTAAGAGTTTTGTCGATAAGTACATCGTACAGAAGGAACATGCACAAGTTGATGTCTCCTTAATAATGCTGATGGCACACGCAGCCCAATTTTGCTAGTCAACTCAGAACTGTCAGTTGAACTATTAGCTAAGCCAAACAGGAAGGCCACGTCTGCCATTTTTCTTTATCAACAGTTTACCTGAGTGACTGCACTCTGGTCTCATTAGGCGGCCTTACGTCCAAGAGTCTACACAACCTTATTTTTAATTTATACGAAAACCGAGACACCTCAACAAGATTTTCATCAGAACTGCCTGAATATGTGTTTTTTTTTAGTAAATCTCCAAGTTACACCTTAGTTTATGTCGCATTAAGTTCCCTAAAAAAGTGTGAAATGCCTGAGATGTGCTATGCAGGGGCTTGTCTAATACACGAAAACTGACCGAGAGGATCGTCTCAAGCCTCAAGGTGTCTATTCCCGCCAACTGTTATGGGTAGAAAACTACTGAAACAAAATTGAAATTTATGAAAAAAAAAAACAAGGTGTAAAAAGTATGTCAATCGATTCTCCTAGTGATTCTGTACAAACTAGTTTCAGGTTTAGTATATACTAAAACTAAGCTTGTATAGACCACGCATCAAAGCGATTATAATAATAACAAAGATTTATTTTCAAGTAACATCGACTCAATCTATTAGTAACAATACTTCTCAATAACAATGTTAGTATTCCTATTCTACACACTTAACCTATACGCACTATATAGTATGTGAATCCCTGCTACAACAAGCTCAGTACCGAGGTAAGAAATCTTTTTCGCATTGTAGCATAGTAACAATCGACGCGGGCTTCAGCAAACATCCCTGATGCGATACAGAAACGGAACAAAATTATAACCTAGCAATACCTACTCGCATACCGGCTCTTTACCTATCAATCTCCACACACTTGCAGTTTTTAGTCAACAGTCCGCGATCAGCAGTTCACGTCGCTCGTCATCTTTATTAGGCGGTTGACAGACACGTGATGACATTTTACAGGCCGCAAGCCGGCCAGTATGTGTTTGACTCAGCCTTGAGGTCACGGACGGTCCGGCCGATACCTGAAGACGTAGGTCTTCAACAAACAATGTTTTGTTTTTCTATTGGACTGCAGGAGATGTTCCTTGCGAACCTTTTCTACTTAACCGGGCAGTTATTGGCAAGACCTGAAGGGCATCCAGCTAATGGTGGAGAAGTAAAATACTTAACTTAAGCTAACTACTTATACTACACTAACATCATGACTACATGCAACAATAGCACTAAGGGCGACCCCTAGTGGGGCTCGGATCTCGGCTTAGGGCGTTGCTGGCGGGGGATTGGGTCGGGGAGACAGCTTGATGAGGGTTGAATTATCGGTGTGACTGCGGAGTCTGAAGAGACAATTACACACTCGCAGTTTGCATAAACTGTCAGTCCAAAACCTCATAAAAAACTGTGAGTGTGAGATCTATTAAGATTATCTTCCAGGATAATATCCACCTACAAAATATTAATCACTGTAACCCTTTAGGTTCCTCAGACAGAGGAAACGCCAAGATGCTGTAACATGCTACTTCAAATCCATACAGGGTGTTAACGAATTCGTGTAATTCCTTCAAACCGCGTAATCTGCTGGTGACACTGATTGATCCTGCATAGGTTTTTTTCAGAATAAACAAAAAAAGTTTTCAAAAAATGAACCATGGTATTCCATATCCGAGTAATTTCAGCGTCCCGAGTTAACTGACTGCGTGGAGCGATATCACACTAATCGTGCCCGTTAGCTGTGTTGCCGTGCCTTCGTTCATTTATGCAACGCATCGAAATTTTAAATCAATAAAATAAAAAAATTGGGAAAAAAAAGATTTTTTATTTTTAATCTATCTAAATCCCGTGCTGGGTTAATCTATACCATTAATAGATCATGTGGTTTGAAGGAATTACACGAATTTGTTAACACCCTGTATAATAAATGTCATATTTGTAGGTCACATTTGGCTTATCTGGTCAATAGTTACGGACTACTTAGTTTATTGATAGGTTGGGGAAATCGCCCCTTATGAACGATTTCCACCAACCGAGCCATGCAGGAGCGCAGCGCAGCGCGTCGCAGTGGATGCTCGAGCACGCACCCGTAGTAGCCGACCGCGTCCGCCCGACGGCTACAATCTGCTGGAACCAATGCGCCTGCGCGGGCGTGCTCGTGTATCCGCTATCGCAGTCAGTTTCTATCTGCGGTGTGGCCGAGCGGAGCCGATCGAACGCGACGACAGCCGAGCGCCGCCGTCTATGTACTCGAGCAGCCGACCGGCTGCCGCGGCGTCCGTGCGTAGCCGACCGGCGGATCTAACAGAGTTCCAAGCAGTGAATTTCCATGCAAACATGAAACTTAACTATTGTATAGAAGCCTGAATTTCCTTTAGCACAGTGTGAAATGCACTCCGGGACGGCCAGTTTTGTGGAAATCGTACATTAGGGTTTTAGTTCTCTCTCTTTTTAGGGAGCCTCTGAGCCATCTTCCTCGATCACCTGCTACCCTGAGGCCCCCGGACGGCGGCCCTGAAACTTTTAACTAAGTAAATATTTTAATTTGCTTAAATATACCTGTGTTTACTTAAATGTTTTGTATTGTAATTTTGATCTTGAAACACAGAACATCTATTTACACAGTTCCTAATTGTTTGAACATTTTGGAAATTTTAACGAATGATGAATTAATTTTGATTTTATTGTCATTATATTCAATTCACACTTATATTATGAAATATGAATGTGAGTCTGTCTGTATTTGTTACTACTGACCTAATTTTGATGAAACTTGACCCAGAGATAGCCTGAAATTTGGAAAAGTAGGTACATACTTTACTTTTTACCGGTTTAATACGCAAGCGAAGCCGCTAGAATATAATGTGGTTTAGGGACTGAAAACTTATTTTATAGCGTAATAATGTTAAAATGTAAGGCCAGTAACTAGTCCTTTCTACTTTTCGTAGAAAATGCCGTAAAATATACTCATGTTACATTTTAAACTGTATTTAGTTGCATATAATATGGAACACTGAATATAATATAGATTGATTGCCTCGTTGCTCTAGTGGTTGCAAGCGCAACTGGTGAGCGTGAGGTCCTGGGTTCGATCTCCAGGGCATCCAAAGTGTTATTGGGGTTTCCGTGTGGAATTTCTCAGTAGCAACCCAGGGTGTGGATTTGTGCCCGGTTGATGGCAATAAGCTCGCCCGTTATGTAACTGTGAAATAGGCAACCCTTCGAGGAATACATACATGATTCGCGCTGTCTAATCATTCAACCAAATTATTAAAAACGCCTCAATTTTTTTCTTTATTTAAACGTTGCCCCACACTAACATTTCTCTTGTATCGTGGGTGCGTTTACAGACACAAATCTCACAAACAAACGCCCAGACCCGAAACCACCATTTGTAGGCCATACAAATTTTTGTTCCGTGTGGGAATCGAACTCACGACACGTGGCGCAGAAGCCAATAGCTTAGCCACTGCACCAAACGTGTCGTCAAATGTTTACAAGCAGTTTAGCATCTATCAATACCATTCTTTCTAAGGGTTTTGTTATATCCGATAAGTTGTAAGCATACCTTCGCTAGTTTCGTTAGTTTTAAACCATTGTAACAATCTTTTTTCTAATTGTGGAGGCTTGTATAATACGGCCGACGTATCTTGGCGAGTCTGAAATTAGCTGATTAGCTGCGCAGTAGACAATTTCGTTTCTAAAAGATTCATTGCGCAGCTAAACAATCAACTTCAGACTCGCCAAGATACGTCGGCCGTATTGTAAATGGCTTGTCGCCGATTACGACAATAGTGACGAGATAATAGTATCTCTGTGTTGTTAGCTGTGAGCCACCCAAATAAAATTAAATACACCCGTGATGTTATGTTATATTATAACATGAATATTTTTATTTATAAGAAAAACTGGAATCCCCGTCACTAGAATTATAAGCAGAGATAGTCTAGATGTTCTACGCTTACCTTCCATGCAAAAGGATCTACACTTGCTCCTGGCCCACATTTCAGACTTTTCGAATTCTTGTGCCAATCAAAATTTGATTATCACTTGCTTTAACGGTGAAGGAAAACATCGTGAGGAAACCTGCACACCCTCCAAAAATAAAATAGTTTTAGATTGTGTGTGTATTCCACCAACTCGCAACAGACTAGCAGCATGGTGAATTAAGGTCTAAACTTTTCTTATTCTGAAAAGATGCCCGTGCCCAGTAAAGGGGCAGCAATGAACTGACAATGCTAATCATAAACAATAATCTAGACAGACCCACTCCATATTGAACCACTCTTATAACAGGAACTGTCACAAGTGACGTAAATAGTCTATACTGGCTCTGAATAGCTTATTATGGAAGTCACGTGAAGTGGTCCACCAACAGTGAAAATTAATAGGTTCCCACTGGAGATTCCTTGGCTCCTCCGCATGTGCTGAACATGGTCACCACCGATTTAGTGAGTAAAATTAAATATTTGATATAAACAAAAAAGTCGGAGACAGAGTCCCGAGTCGGATATCGTGTGGCTACGAGCTATAGGTAGAATATGAAACTTCTTCACCGAACGCTGGGAATAGACGCGTGTTGTAAGATGCCCACCCAGCACGCTTGGTGGTAGGATCTATACGGTCCACCTGGCTAGCTACCATCCTTACATTCACGAACTGATCCCGCCAACTCCCTTCTACTATCGTAGTTCCAGGCGTACTGCAGAGTACTATCCGTTCTTGGTTGATATCCCGACATGACGTACTAAGCGCTTCTCCTCATCCATCATAGTGCGCACAAACAAGGTGTGGAACTCTTTGTCAGCGATATGAATTATTATTGAATGTTCTGAATGTTCCGGGTGCGCTCGATCCATCTTAGGATCCATCTCTTTCCATCAACCAGATAGAAGTCAAGAGCAGACACTATTATAAAAAAGAAACCTATATCACGTTCAGTGTTGGTTGCCCTCCAGGAGGCACATCCTGTAGTCGCATTTTCAATGCCGGGTGCCCTCGTGGAGGGCTCATTTTTAATGAAGGTTTTTTTGGAAAACTCACCGTCATGAAACAAGCAAACAGCTATTTCAAGACATATAGTCGCGTATTTTTCACGGTTTTTAACCTAATGCCAAGAACCCTCCTCGAGGGTTCACTCTTAGCGCAAACGTAATGCCGAGGACCCTCCTGGAAAGTCCACTAGCAATATGTATGGCGGCATGGCGTATGAGCTCTATGAAAAGTGTGGTGGACTCGAATATGTTAAGTGTGTTCCGTCGTGTGTATGTAAGCGCCAGAGGGGTATAGGGAAATACCTCTATATCTCTGTTACTTGGATTCTTGTGTTCCATCTTAGACACTCTCTGTGTTTACCATTACGTGCGACAAGGGTCTGCACCGACGAACTCAAACAATTTCCCTCGGAAAATAAAAAAGTCAAAACAGGAGCAGAAGAATGAGAAATATGTTATAGTTATTGTTTGGATGAAATTGTTTGATTTCACGCCATTTTCCTCTAAAATTTAAATAAAATTAAAAATTTCCTCATTGTATCACAAAAGATTGATACAAATTAATTCTTTTCATGATTTTTCCTGTACAATGCCAGCTGTTCCTATTTATTTTTTAGGCGTTATGAGTATAAAAGCAAGTCTCCAATTAGTGCGGGCAACATTTCTTGGACAAAGTGTCCAGGCAGTTCAGTAAAAATGTTTTCAAAATGTGTTTTGCTGCTGTGTCTTATTATAAAATTAGGCAATGCAGTTGTATACGATAGATATACTGGTAAAGTGGCTTCGGAAAACCTACTGAAAAGCTATACAGCCAACAACACTTTAGCGTAAGTAAAAATCAGTTAATTTATACACTATTCAGATAATAATTATTATAATAGCTTTTTTCCTACTAAACTCGGGAGCAATTAATCCGGTTCACCAACATAATCCTTATTATCTCGGAAACTAAGAATGATAGCTTATTCAAATAAAAAATATTTTATAGACTATTTAGAGGCGATTTTTAAATCGCCAGATAATTTTTATCTGAAGAATAATGTTGACATCTTGACAGCTTTAAAAAAAATATGTCAAATTACCATATTTTATTCGTCAGATTAAAGTTATCTGATGATTGAAAAATCGGCCGTTATTCAAATAAAAAATTTTAAACTTCTTAATACTAGTTCATGAAACTATTACATAATAGGGGTTATTAAAACATGAGTGTTAGTTTAAAAACCGAGCAGTACACTCGGGTTTCAATACCTAGTTATGCAGCTTCATACACTACTTTATCTAAACTCATGCAATTTAAATAAAAACAAAAGTTAAAACAAAAACTTTATAGCGTTCAAACTCAGCAGCCCACCGCGCATACGTGTGCTTGCACGCGCATGCGCCCTAGCGCGCGCCGTGACAGATAATGTGCAGCCGCTAAAAAAATTGAATTGAAAACTCCTTGGTCGGTCCGAAGTGTACTTTCATAGAAAAAAGTTATTTTAAAGCATTATTTTTTTAAGAGAACTGTACTTTAATAAAACATTTTTTAGAGATGCACGTGAATAAAGCATGTCATTCTGGTACTATTTTTGAGTTCATAATTGGAACTTTATGACATAAGTGTAGATAAATGGGTGTACGTTGTTTTATAGCTAATAGTTTTATAGAATTTCGTTTCACATAAAAAAATTCTCATGTTTTCGTTTCATAGAATAATCAATACGCAGAATAGCTACTTTGAAGATTTTTAAATCATTGATTTTTGTTTCATATAATAAAGTTTAATGTTAGAATAATCATATCAAAGAATAACAAATCAAATATTCTCTATCCTCATATTGTTTAGTTAATATGAAACTTATTACCAAGAAAAACATTTATCAAGTAACACACTACCAACCAAATATCTACACCAAAAACAAATTCTGGGATCAAGGTCGACGGAGCCCCGCTACACGGGGCTCCTATTTCTGTCTGCAGCGTTTAAAGTAACCTAACACGAAGGGGATGACGGGGGCTTCGTTCGCTCGCTTTGCTCGCTCACTTTAGCCCCCGTCATTCCCTTCGAACCCAACCTATCCGTGTCGGGGTGTGAACAACAATATTCTTTAAAAAATAATTCTCCTGTTTGAAAAGTTTGTTAAACAAAAAAAATGTGATTAAAAATTCATTGAATTGTGTTTCTGTGAAATATGTTTCATTCAAGTAAATAGTCTTTGAAACAATTATATTTCAAATAAAAATATAAGGAACAAATATTATATGAAACATTGTCTGGGAAACGAAATTCTATGAAATTTTTGTCTGCGAAACAAGGGGCTCCCATAGATAAATAGTCTTCAAAATACTTTTATTTGAATAAGCTTTCTTAGTTTCCGAGTTATTAAGATTTATGTCGGTGACCCGGATTCATTACTTCCCAGTATATATTGGAGTCACATTCTAGCTTATCCAAGTTCAGTAGACCATTAGTCTATCAGTCCATCCATTGGCAAGGAAGGAGTTAAAATGTTGCTTAGAAGTAATTTTATTTTTCTTTACATAGTGCTAAGCGATGCTATAACAATTATTACAATGGCATTCAAGTATAAAAATATTTTGTACGGACGGCTACATATCAAATTATACATTTCCAGTATGAGTTGAGCTCGTATTATATAGGCTTTCTGTACAATGAGAGGTCAGCTTATACGCGTAATATATAGCTTGATATGTAGCCGTGTGTACTATTTTAACGTTATATGGATAGGCTTCTGTAAGCATAGCCATCCGATAGGAACGAGCTTCTTAGTATATAAAAAGTTGGTCTTAAATTAGTAGGAAATGTTCTGACCTCTAAACATCACAACTAACAACATTTATTCCATGTTTATTCCAAATAAAAAAGATTCATATTTCTGTTATAATATACAAAATTGTATAACAGAAAATAGTTGTTTGTGAAGACAATTTATATTGCTGTGTCAAAAGTAGGAAAACTATTTTTTGAGTTCTAAAGTCTAAATTAAACTCGACTCCTATAAAATCATAGTAATATTATCTGGTGATATTATTTTCAGTACTTGCACCATCGAAATACCAGCTTGCAACGAGACAGAACGACGACGCATTGACGGCTCTTGCAATAACCTCAACAACCCAGCAAGGGGTACATTCACTGTTCCTCAGCCGAGAGTGCTCCCTGCATGTTACTCCGATGGTAAAGACATTCTTGTATTAATAGACAGATGCTTATTCTATGTTAAAGAATAACCCTTACATTATAAAACTTAAAGATATTATGAAAAGCAGCATATCGGCTGATATCGAAACTGTTACCTTAACAGTAGTAATAAATATTTCGTGTGAGCTTAATATTGACCTATTCTGCACTAATGCAAGCACAGCAAGAAAGCTATTAGCCAAACAATTTTTTGGTGATAAAGTATCCAATAACGGCACTTAACTTTAAATAAATCTAAGTAATAAGTCTATATAGATTAACTTTATTGTTTAACTTACGATACACATGTGAATTATGTTACAATACTTAATCGATATTGGTATCTATCTATGGAGGCTTGTTATTAGCAACTTGTTTATGTTATTTTTGTTCCTATAATGTTATTAGTCTGTAAGCCTTCTTAAAAGTAAATAAATAAATAAAATAAAAATAAATATGGAACAAAAAGGACACAAAATTTGTCCATACGAGAATCAAAACTGCGTTCCGTAGCTTAGCAAGCCAGAGCCGTTGAAATGTCTAATTTTTGTGAAATTATTCTGTTATAGGCACAAATCCAAGGAAGGCTGCCAGTGGTAAAGACCTGAAGCCACCTCGGCAAATCCGCACCGCCCTTCTATGTGCAGGCAAATCAGTAAATACTGAACTAACACAGGCCGTTCCTGCCTTCGGCATATTTGCTTTCGGAGATATCGGATCAGTGCATGACATAAGTATGATCTATTCTTAAAAAAATACTTTCAAATACTTTAAAGCGTGGTTGGCCTCCAAGACTGAACATAAACTTGCCCATATCTTACAATAACAAAAACAAAACTGTCAGAGATAATGCTACGATCACCAGGCATAGTAGAGGCGTCGTTGCTGCAGCCAAACATGACAAATTACCACAATCTAATGGTTGATCAGATGAAGACTTTATATATATGGTATTTTATGTGAGTGCATCAGTCGACCAGCATTTAGACAATATAAAAGGTTAGTCAGAAAGGGGGTACTAATTCGAAAGGGTGTTAAAGTACACATAATAATGAATATCTTTTGTTCTACAACTTTTCCCAAAAGTCAATAGTTTAAGAGAAACAGTTGTTAAAAAAACTCAAAAAAAAAAAACTCTTAAATCTATCTATCCCCAGTTATGATCAGCTGTGTTTACATTTTAGGTCATATTTGGGGTCATGAATTAGAAGCACCATTTTCTGAATTTGTAACTAAAGCAGGGATGAAATTTTTTTGAAAAAACTAAAATAAAAATCATTTTAATTGAAAGAAATATCGAATTTTGAAATTTTAACACTTGTTTTCAAACAGTCATCTGCGATACTATAAGTGGGCTTCGGATTAGTACCCCCTTTTCGACTAACCTTGTATATACTTCATATCCTGAAGATACTACTGCCTCTCTGACAAGAGCATTTCTTTTGCAAATAGTCTGATCCCCGGACTGGTGATCTTTTAAAAGGTTTTGCAGTCTCACAGCTTAAATAAATACCATCATACGTAAATTCGTCCCCTAATTTAGCAAAATATGTCTTGACAAAATTATAAATAATTAAATGAATCTATAAAAGACATCAGATTTACTTCACGATGGTTGATTCCTAAAATTCACTTTTTTTTCTTGCCAGGCTTCTTCTTGGTAAACAAAACTGACTGTTGCACGACGGGCAAGAATGACTACCTGTGTACTCCTAACATTATCCCGGACGATGATCCTGTCCATAGGTTCTCTGGCATCAAATGCATGAACTTAACCAGGCCGATTGACTATCAGTACTTAGGATGCACCAAAGACAGTACGCCAGCACCGGTAAGACGATTTCTTTTGCCTTTAAGAAAGAGGTTTATTTTTATCTGTTTTTCTATTTGTTGTTTCTAAAAGAATTTTTATTCACTCATTAGTAATCCAAAGTCCTGAAAGGTAATCAAAGTAAAGTTCTATTAAATGAAAAAAAAATTATTTTACAACATGGACTCAAAAACCAACATTTGAAATTTTATGCCGGTAAAGGTGTTAACAGTAGAAACAATATCTCGTGTGCATAATGTGAATGATTTATAAGTAGAATAAGTCTCAAAGCTCTACATTTTTTAAAGTCCCTATGTCGTAGGTGTATTTAATCTAAAATACCAACCATGTATATCAAAAACATGTCATATCAGAAAAAAAAAAACTTTTACAAAAATTACGGTTTCCAGATCGAACAAGCTACGCCTGCATACGACATGTCACCAATTTATAACGGTGACGGTAAAGGTGCTGCAGAAATAAGATCGTTTAAGGGTGGCCAACTCCTCACAGAAGTTGAAAATGGGATCATCTGGCCTCCCAATGGTACAGCCTTTTGTCCAGCTAATAATCCTGGCCAAAAGTGCTTTAAGAAGTGTGAGTTTGATACCTTTTTTTGATACTTACACCATTAACATGATATTTCGCTAAGCGAAGCAAATTATAATAGTCAACTCAAAATAGCTGTATCATGGGTTGTTGCAACTGCAGTGGTTACAGTTTATGTTTTTAATATTACTTTACACCGAATAGAACACACACACAAATAGGAAAAAAAGAATGCTGGAACCGTCAGTGCCGGTATTGTTACTCATACCACCTACGAGTCACAAATTGGGCATCAGTTGATATGAAGCTACGATATTATCAATTCTAAACCAGCTACCGTGGTGCAACGCCTTTATGTTATCTGCTCTTTGATCTATACACAAGGTCGTAAACAATAATACAATGATAAAATAAAGCGACCTTAAATTTTAAACAAACAAATGCATACAAAATCAATACGCGCCAACCTGAATGTCATGTCCCGAACTGCAATTTGTCAGCTCGGGATAGGTAGGATTCTGACAATATTTTTGAATTTTGGACTAAGAAATTGATTACGCTATACCAAACTAAGTTCCATTTAGCTCTTATTGCAACTAGGCTCTGGACCTAACTTAATTTATACTCTTCCCCAGACTCGAACGCTTTGCTGCCAACCCAGTTGTTCAGCGTATGGTTCCTAAGACTACACAACCATTTTGCGCAAGAACTGGCTAAGATAAATACATGCTGGGATGACAACACACTGTTCCTAACTGCAAGGGAGATGAATATTGCTTTCATGCAACAAGTTCATATCTACGAGTATCTGTCGACTTTAGTAGGTGAGTAGTTTTGTATGACAAATATAGGAAATGTAACATTTTTTTTTTTTTTTGAAATCACGGCTCATCTTCCGTGCGGAAGATGTCCGGTCCTTTGGAAGGCATACACGGGGACACAGGTCCAACGCGCAGAGGCCCCTTTGAGAACTTTAATCTAAAATGTAACATTATTATTATGTTTTTATTATTTTTGCTAACGAAGCTAAATATGATGGCACGGTTTACTTTATTTAATTGCCTAAGGTTCATGTTGTTCAAGTTGACGAAGCCCTAGAGATATCAATAAGCTTCCTTGTCTGTTTATCAAACTACGTGTCTTTGGTTAGAACAAACATGTTGGCGAAGTGAGTTCACTCAACATAAAAAAAATGCTTCGTATTCGGAAGCTTTAGTAATCCAAAAGAGTGCCTTTGTGATATTACTTATAATTGAAGCGAAAAAATCTAATTTAATGTGAGGTCGACCCAGACATAAAATTTAGATTTTTATTGAAATTTACAGGGAAACAAAATCTAATAGATTCTGGTTTGGCATCGAATAGTTCTGGGTTCAGAGACATTTACGATAGTACTATGTACCCAGCTGTCACGTTGGAGTTCGCATTCGTAATTCGCTGGTTCCATACCATACAGGCCGGATCTGCAAAGTGAGTAATCATTTCAAAGATGATCTTCAAAAGATTATAGAGATCATACAGAAAATTACAGCCCAGCAATATTTTTCCAGAATGTACGATACAGACGGAACTTTCCTGAAGGACTACCCTATTGTCAATTCTACCTTCAGAACTGGATATTTGGCCGAAGACAAAAACATATTCGAATTCACACAGGGTAAATTTAGACAGCCGTGCCGTGCAGCCAATCGCGGAGTTGATCCTGATGTGAGTTTATTATTTTTTTTATCAGAAAAGATACAATACGTCATGTGATATGCTGTGCTATATCTTTTATCTCGAAGTGATGAAAGACCAAAGCTCATTCTGTGACCAATCAAAGAACAAATCACACCTTCCACCACTCACAAATTCCCGAACCGGAATGTATTAAGTCAGCCTTATTTTATGATTGTTTGATTAGATTTGTCTATACAAATCAAATTTACTAACATAATTTTAGTTGTGTACTAAACAAGACTTACGCCATTGGTATTATATTGTAGTATATTTTTAGTTACTTACCTCACCATATATTCTTACAACTGCTACTCAAGCATCTATGACAGTTATAAACGAGAACTTTATACAGTTTTGAAATCCATAGTGAACTGAATCTATAAAAAGATTCGATTACTCACAAGTTATTAAATTTTTAGATCGCTGAAATGGGTTTACCATACATACAGCAAGCTGTGGACATCACTACAAGTGACTTGCATAAGAATCGCTTATTCGGCCTAAGTCCTTATGTCGACTACGTCCAATACTGCTCCGGATACAATATCACCAGCTTCGAAGATCTAAGTCAAATCATGGATGATGATGTAAGAATTGATTTAATGATTAAAAATATAATTATTAGTACTAAGTTATATTTGACAACCATTTTATTTCCCAGATTAATTAAATGTATGGAATTATATCTGTCAACTAATAAGAACTTTCGTTTACCATTACACTGAATAACAATGACTTGTTAAAAAAAAACAAATTCTGAACTCTAAATCTACAAGCTGATGGTTTTTGATTATCATAGTCTTTCAACTGACTTTTTTTAACTTTTTTTCAGAGAATCATAATGTTGAGGGAACAGTACGAAGATGTCAGAGACATTGATTTAATGGCTGGCCTGTGGACCGAACGCCTTATTGAAGGAGGTCAAATTCCTCAAACTCTTGGCTGCCTAATGAAAGACAACATCTACAAGGCTATTAAGGGAGACAGACATTGGTATGAAAGGCCTAATAGGCCACATGCGTTCACTTCCGGTAAGTGTGATCCAAAATTATAATCATTTGATTTATTTAGGTATTAAGTAATCCGATACAAATGAGAACTCAAATTTTTAATACAATCAGCTAGCAATTTATTAGTACATCAATACTGATCTTTCTGTAGACTAGACGTAGAGATAATTGCTTTCGCAGCCCAATAAAAAGACCTGGATGGATATGATGAAATACTTAAACATAAACACACAATTTATAGATACATGTATTTAAACATTTTCAGATCAACTGCAGGAGGTCAGGAAAGCGTCTTTGGCTTTGTTGCTATGCACTGTTGGCGATGGAGTCACGGAGATTCAGAAGAGTGCTTTCCTCAATATCAGCCCTAAGTAAGAATTTTATTCAATCTTAATAACACAAGTATTACATTCAATCACGTTATTGGTTCAGCCATTAATTTTATTGTGCAAATAAACAGGGATAGCTTAGCGTTGGAACGCTTGCCTTCTAAGCAAGAGAATCCAAGTCTAATTCAAAGTCGCATCTCTGGCTTTTCAAATTCATGTGCAGATCAGAATATGATTATCACAAGCATTAACGGTGAACGAAAACATAGGGAGGAAACATGCATATTTGAAAGGGCTCAATGATATGTGTAGTTCGCAACAGGCCAGCATGGTGGTCTAAGGTTTAAGCCCTTCTCAACCTGAGCAGAGGCCCATGCCCAACAGTGGGACAGCAATGGGCTGATTATGATATGTGAATATGAATTAATTACTGCCTTTGTCTTCACAGGTCACTTTATCTAATTCAATAAATTATTAATTACAGGAATCCCTTGGTCAGTTGCGATGAAATTCCGAAGATCGACTTCAGCAAATGGGCCGTTGAATCCACAGCATAATGCAGTACTTAGTCTTGAAGAATGATCCAATAATTTATTGAACTCAAATTATGTAAGAGGATATTTATTTCCATCTCTCAGATTATTTTTATGTGACTGAACTTAGGCGTTCCTCAAGGCACTATTGTTGGGCCTGTTCACATAGCCAAAGATCTTTCTTCATTGTAAAATTATAACTATCTTATCTTTTGTAAAGAAAACTGTATATTTTCTGTTTACTGATTATAAGCCAATTTTGGTAAACGTTACTACTAAACGTATAATGATTTTATTCGAGAAATCCGGAACATAGATCAGTTTGTACGTAATAATAAAGGATATGTATTTCTGGGCTTAAAAATATTTTTCATTTTAATTGACCCTATATGTATATTCCTAATAAATCTAATTCAAAACAAAAACATGAAAACGAAGCTAAAGAAATCCCTGTTACAGCAATACAGAGTAACGATAAACAAACTGTAACAAAACTTTCAATCAACGGAGATACTACCTATCCAAGCAAAATGGCACTCCAAACCCTCATAGCCACTCGAAAAATCGATTCACAACAATACTCCTATCAAAGTTTAATGCCGTCAATCAATACTGTTTGAACTAAAATGCAAGGTGGCTTCAAAAAGGGCAAGGGGATCGGTAGGTAAACAGCGGGGCCCCACTGCGGGTAATTTACCAATTTACCCCAGCTCTAGTAAGCAAGGGATTTGATTACTGAAGCTAGCACCTGACGCTAAAAGTTTTGAGGCAAGAATTGTAATAATGTGTTTGGAGTAATAATTAACGTAAGGCTTGAAAGTTATTCTAATTAACACTTATTGGTAAAGACAATTATTATATTAGTTATGCAGTGATACGCTAAAATAGATTGAAAATTCCTAGCAAATTACTTAGCAACAAAAATGCTATTCCATTTCTTACGCTGACTACCCTACAAGCCTGTGAATCTATCAAAGTGACGATACTCAAGTTCGTTCGGCGCACTCTAGGCAGTCAGCCCCGCTACCAACGTTGCTGACTAGCTAATGTTCTCACCACGGCATGAGCTATCGTCGTATAGCTCGTGCTGACACGAGAGAAGAAGAAGTCATAACTTTTGCTTCCAGAGTCGCAAATTCTAGTTATAGTTTATTATCACCATCAATGTCATATCGCAGTTCACTGCTGAAGTCTGTTGCAGCTTAATCAAATAAGTATATAGCCCGTAATTGCAAGTAGTCTACACAAAAATATTCAGACACAGAAAGACAAACAATTAGGTTTTGGATTTTTGACGAACAGGGCTCCAAAAAAGTAAATAATTTTCTTAGTGTGTGTAGTATGCCAATCTGCACCTGGCCAGCGTGGTAGATTAACAGCCGATATTAATAACTGGTCTCGATCCAAAATCTCTGGATTGAAATAGGTTTTTGACATTTCTTCTATTGAATTTCTGTCAAAAATCTACATCAATCCAGAGATTTTGGATTGAGTTCCGTTATTAATATCGGATATATGGCCCTTCTTATTCTGGAAAGAGGATTAGCGAAGCAGTGGGACAGTAATTAAAGACGAATTAGAATAAAGACTAGAATGTAACTACCTACAAATAAAATGTAACTAATTTATGACCAAATACTCAAACGCTACTCAATTTTAAGACGTCATTATGTCTCGTGCTGTCACTATCACTTTCAGGTGAAGTGACAGAGATAGCACGAAACTAACGGCAACTTAAAATTGCGTTTAAGTATTTAGCCATTTGTTAATGATGGGACACCAAACCAAATCTAAAATTTATTTAAACGATGTCAAAAATGACCAAGCAGATTTTATTTTCTTCTTGGTCAAGTCCTCGGTCTTCGTGGTCGTTGCAGTCTGAAGGATAGGTAAACAATGCGATATTGTCGACGCATAACTGTCGGACAAACTGTACGTTAGAAGTTTATCCTTATGCTGTTAAATATTAATTTAATTGTTAATTTCTATGCGATATTAATGAGAAGTCCAAAAGGGTCTTGTTCCTCCCTTTTGGTAGTAGTGGTTGTGTCAGGAGTAACTCCAAAATAATTAAATTATGGTCTGGTTTCTGCATTAAAGTTATATTCCTATTGTTGACCGTTTGGAGTAAACTCTATTATGTACGATTTCCACCAAACGGGCCCGCCGTAGCGCATTACACACTGTGCTAAAGGAAATTCAAGCTTCTATACAATAGTTAAGTTTCATGTTTGCATGGAAATTACACTGCTTGGAACTCGGTTAGATCCGCGCGTATGCCGCGGCAGCCGGTCGGCTGCTCAAGTACGTGGACGGTGGCGCTCGGCTGTCGTCGCGTCCGGTCGGCTCCGCTCGGCCACACCGCAGGTAGAAACCGACTGAGATAGCGGATATGTCGTGGCCATATCTTAGAATTGATCACTTCATGATGTGGCCGGCCATTTCATGAAATGGTTGTATTTCATGAAATGGCCAACTAAAACTGGCCATATCGTTTAAACATCAACGTTTAATGATATGGTCATCCACGTTTGGCCATATCATTAATGTAGGGTTTCCATGATATCAAAGGTTTAATAAAAATCCAAATAAAAGAAGCAAGTACCATGCAAGACTACGGAATACCGACGCACAAAATATCGATGCACGTTACCGCGAAAGTTTAAATAGCTTGATTCACCAACAATTAAGGGGATCTGGCGCTCGGCGGCCGCTGCCGCGTTATTGGTCACTGTTCTAACCTAACCTAACCCAAATGATTCAATATACTAAATAGTAAACTTTCGCAGTAACGTGCATCGATATTTTGTGCTGTGTTCTGTAGTTTGACAGGTTAACCAGATAAATAATCGAACAAATAAAATTCTATGAAAAGTTCACCCGCAATTACCATGAAGTCATATTTTGAAATCCAATAATAGTCTATTAATTTTCGTTGCGTGGTCATCCTACTTTACTTATTATTATTAGCTTTTTAGTCAGAATAATTGTCCGCCGCCATGATGCAACACAAAAACAAAACGATATCAGCGCCTCTAACAGTAGATAATATAACTAATTTTATGATAAAATATGATCACTAATGTTTGACCATATCATGAAGTAGCCGTGCGTTTAGCTGATCATATCGTCAAACGCTGATTATTCACTGATCTGGCCAGACCATTTCATGATGTGGGCAGCGGGTATTGGCCATTTCATGAAATGGTCGGCCACATCATGAAGTGATCAATTCTATGATCTGGCCACGACAGATACACGAGCACGCGCGCGCATGCGCCCGGGTTCCAGCAGATTGTAGCTGTCGGGCGGACGCGGTCGGCTACGGGCGCGTGCACGAGCATCCGCTGCGACGCGCTGCGCTGCGCTCCTGCGTGGCCCAGTTGGTGGAAATCGTATATTAGAGAATCAGCAATGGTACTTACTAACAATGTAACGGTTTACATTTTTTAGGGTTCCGTACCAAAATGGTAAAAGGAACCCTAAAAAATGGTCTATGGTCTTCTTCTTCTTCGTGTCGTTGGCACGACAATTATGATATTTTTTTAGCCCAGAACTTCGCCACTTCCACGGCGCCATCGGTGGCTGCGCAGAGATCACTCTGGCTGCAGGTTGTTGGGCTCAGAGGGCAGGATAGGAGATGGGGCATAGTTTGCAGCGCAGCTCCACATCCACACCCCGCTGCTGTTTGGTTCAGGTAGCCCCACTTGACGAGGTTGGAGTTACATCTACCCTTATGGTGCGACTTCGTCAGTCCGTCTGTCCATCTATCTCACCTGCTTATTAAAAACCTGGAAAAAATCTAGCTGATAGCGGTTAATGTAAATAATACAAGAAAAATAAAACGAAGTCTATAAGTAGCAAATTTTTTTTTAAATCAGCAATTTTCCGTTACATACAAATTAAGAAGTGCGTTTCCAAAAAAATGAATATTGAACTTTCAAAGATATGGAACCCTACGTGAGTCCGACTCGCACTTGGCCGTTATTTTTTATTAATGTATTTGGTTAGGTACTACGTATAATTTCACCATCATCATCATTCAGCCGAAAAACGTCCACTGCTGGACAGTTGAACTGGGGGAAATTGCCGTAATCGCTACGCTTGGAAGGCGGGTTGGCGATCGCAGTATTGTTGTTAAAGTACTCAGAGAACGCTGCTGCCCATCCTCTAGAGAATCCCTTAGTCGCCTTTTACGACACCCACATGGGAAGAGATGGGGTACCTAGAGCTATTCTTTAAGTCCGGCACTACACAAGACACATATAATTTGTTTTCATATAAAAATGATATCAAGAACATGTTACAAGAGAAACGGTGGTGACCCATTTTTCTCCAGTTTTTACTCGATGGACTTGCTAGTAAATTATAAACTTACACTTTAAAACCTGGCTTATCACAATTCCGGGAGAAACAGCTTGAAATACAAGACATCTGCAGCAACGTCTTGATCGATCGATAGCGTTGTTTCAACTTGAAGCGAGCGGAGCAGCATGCAAATGTTGAATATATTTTGTAACTTTGCTCACCTAACTAAGGACAGAACTTTAGGGATTATCATAACCATTATTTCAATCAATAACGTTACGATACATCACTGATATTCAGACACAGAAGAAAGAAAGAACAAGAAGAAAAAGACAGAAAAGACACAGAATAAGAGTATAGTAAGGGTGCTTTTCCACCAGAGATATGCTATGCAACGTTGCTATAGATGCGTTTGTTATACACCAATCATATTCATTGGCCCACATAGCATAGCACTGGTGGAAACTGATTCAACTAAGCTACGTTTTTTATATGGGAGGATGCGTGCTATGGATGCGTGCTATGGATGCGTGCTATGGATGGTCGCGAGTGGTGTAGTTATGTGCAGAGCAGTGTACCTACAGTAGGCACATATAGCACATATTACTCGCTCCGCTAAATAGCTTAGCATCAGTGGATACGGTCACATAGTTTCGTAGCCTAGCTTTTACATTCTTGCAGCATAGCTGCATAGCACATCTCCGGTAAAGAGGCACCTTAAGACTGGTGATTACCAACATAAATCCTCTCGTCAAACAACTGTTTACTCGAAAATGTACTAGAATTTTAATAAACAAATTGTTAAACCAGAGAGGTAATGTTGAAGAACTCAAATCAAAGAGGGCTCCAAAAAAATAAACACTTCTCAAAGTGTGCGTTGTCCGCCAACCCGCGATTATGGTGTAGTCCATATAAACCAGTAGAAGTTTACATTATGATGTTATAAGAACTATCATGGTTAAACAGAACATATTTCATTATCTTTTTCATATCCCACGAGCTGGGTGCCCGTGTTTTTGCCGAAGTATTTTATATCGAATTTCATTACGCCGACAACGATACGCCGATGCAATATTTGCCGAAGTATTTTACCCTAATTTAATTTCGCCGAATGATTCTTAGCCACCATAATTATTTGGCCAAAAAATCATCAAACATTTTTGTTTTAGTCGAATACTTATTTGGCTATTGTTTAATTTGCCAAATAAGTATTTGCACAACATTATTTTTACACAACGGTATGTAATGTTAATCCGACTAAGCGCACCCCGACTACACGTGGTGAGACTCTGTCCTACTCCTAGAGTGTTATTTAAAAGCGTGGAGCCAGAAGCTTGCGAAGGAGGTCCTGAGTGGAACGAGTGCATGAGGCCGAAGCGCAACGAGTGGGGTAAGGTGGCGAGCGAAGCGAGTCGGTGACGTCCCGAACGTAGCGCTGGTCGATTGTGCGAGCGAAGCGAAGGGCTATGAAGCGAGTCTTCTGACGGAGCAAACCCAGAAACATTTGCATGCTTGCTTGCTTTCTTGCTTGCATGATGGGAAAATGAGCCATCTAACAAGTGTAAAGTGGCCAATAATACAGTTGACTGATGAAACAGTGGCCAGCAGACTAGTCGGCGTAACAAAAAGTTACAAAACATAATTAGGGACTTTAATCATTCGGCGACATGAAAAGTGGTGAAAAGTTTTCGGCCAGATAAGAATTGGCTAATAATATTTCGATATTCCAACAGAGAACCCCACGGGCTATACTAGAATAAATCATCCCGTGGTGAAAAGATTAGTCAGTAAGATTAGTAACAGGGCTGTCTGCAAAGAGTGAGCCGGGCGTACTTAAATATCATCACTCGTTGAAGCTCTTTTAATGCGCCACATTGTAATCCTGCAAGTCAAATGCGTCCAAGATTTCCAGAACTTTTAGTCTAAGAATCAGCTGAAACACATTTTTTAATTTATTTGTCCCAACTTTTATTTATTTAAGAAAAATAACAAATTTCGTCCACTTTTTGACGCATGTCCACAATAAAACAAAGTCTGTGTAATACCAGAATTAATATCGGTGAGTTTCTGTAATAAGAACAGATGGCACCACTTTGTCTCGCTCACTGGGGCAGCCGGAAAAATCTGTAAAATTGTTACTGGGCCCAGATTTTTTTGGACAATTTGTAGAGAATTTGGTCTGTGCGACAAAGGATTTGTTTATACTAGAACAACTGAGAAAATAACTTTATATTAAGTGCATAACATTGAGAGACCATTTTGATCAATTATCAACAGCATAGAAGTGAGCAAACTGGTCTCATCTTTAGGGTTCCGTACCCAAAGGGTAAAACGGGACCCTATTACTAAGACTACGCTGTCCGTCCGTCTGTCCGTCTATCCGTCTGTCACCAGGCTGTATCTCATGAACCGTGATAGACAATTGAAATTTTCACATATAATGTACCTATTTCTGTTGCCGCTATAACAACAAATACTAAAAAAACAGAATAAAATAAATATTTAAGAAGCTCTCATACAATAAACGTGTTTTTTTTTCGTTTTTATAGATAACTAGCTTTCGCCCGCAGCTTCGCTTGGGTGAAATTTTGAACCCGTTATGTGACAATTTTCATCCCCTATTTAACTCCCGTAGGGGTTGAATTTCGAAAAATCCCTTCTTAGTGGATGCCCACGTTACAAAAGGAACCTACTGTCAAAATTTCAACTTTCTAACCCCAGAGGTTTAGGCTGTGCGTTGATAGATCAGTCAGTCAGTCAGTCAGCTTCTCCTTTTATATGTATAGATGGTACGGAACCCTTCGCGCGAATCCGACTCGCACTTGGCTGGTTTTTTAAATATGTTAAAATGTTACCTATCGTCATTTTGTCGAGCAACTACGCTAGCTACGTACAAAAACATCAGCCCCTATGTAATGCTTATGCTCCTCTTATAGCAAATTGAGTTTTAGTATTCAGCGAAAGAGTTCCCAATCCCCTGTGCGTTAACGCTCTTATTACTTTTCAATTCGGTCACTCACTAACATTCGGCTGTTTTCTTTTGTGTTTCACTCCGGAGTTGCAGAAACACGTAGGTATGTTTTCATACTAGACTAACCTTTCTAGGTCCAAGGATTTGGGCTGGGTGTTGATGAGTCAGTCAATCTGTCAGTCAGGACTTTTCTTTTTATTTATATACATTTCTTCCAAAACTCGCAATTCTGCCTTCAAAATTATTTTAAATAGCATGAACGTTTTACAAAGTAATTCAATGGGTCAGAGGGGTACAGAAACCCATAACTCATAAAACAAATATTCACAGCTTCGATGCAACAATGTTTCTATGTATGTGCGATTGCGACTGACTTCTGAATATCGCCCAGTCAAAGATTTCCATTCCTAGGACTTGCAATTGTAGGTAGAAGTTTATTTGAAGATGTGTTAATAGGTAGAAAATGCGTCTTCTTTGTTTCGAAACTGGGGGATGCATGAAAAGAGCCTCCAGAGTGATGCCACCCTTTTTTTTATCGTGGGAAAATCCTCATGGATACCCTTCGCCATCACCACCTCGCAAAAGGAGGTGATGGCTTCCCACGCACTCTCGCTCATGACCATGGACAGAACCACGGCCGGAAGCGAGAGGTCACCACCGATTGCCGCGACTAGTTCACGGCGCTGCGTCGCCCACGCACGGCACTCCTGCAACGTATGCAGCGCCGTGTCTTCCGAGCAGTCGACGCAGTGGTGACATCCGGGCGTCTGCTCCCGGCCTATGCGACACAGGTACTTCCCGAAACATCCATGTCCCGAAAGCACCTGCGTCAGCCGGAAGCTGAGGGCGCCATGCCGCCTCTCCAGCCACTCCTCCATAACGGGTCTTACCGCCGCTAATGCGGCATGCCCTAGAGTGATGCCACCCTGGGCAGTTAGCTCCGCGACCAGCCTTGCTGATTGGCTAATTGTCGATATGTCTATAGCTGCAACGGTCGGTTGGCGGCGTCGCTGTCTGTCGGTGCGTTTTTATTTCATTTTTTTTATTTGACGGCCTGCGTTTGGCCTCCATCTCGCCTGATGTTAAGCGATGATGCGGTCTACGATGGAGCACGCTTGCCCAGAAGAAACCGATTCACTCGTGACTTGAAGACACCCAGATTGTAGCTGTCGGGGAACACCCACTCGGGCAGCGCATTCCACTGTTTGGCGGTTTTCACAATGAAAGTGGAATCAAAACGCTTCGTTCGGGTTTTTGGTATATCAATCATGGCGCTTTTCGGTGCTTCTGGCCGTCCGATAGAAAAAAGGGCAGGGGGGTATTAGACCATGCAGATCTGTTCGTCTGATCTGATCGTGTTGTGGGACTGGGTCTGCCTACTCTATACTTAGTATGGTGGGGTGAACAGATGTGGTCCCATGATACACATCAGCTGACGCTACCTTGAGTAGTAGTTATTGACACGTTGACAAGTGGTAGTGTGTTTCTGTGAGCAACTTTGCATCTACATACAGAGTGGTTGCTTACAGAGCCATAACTTGGTTTCTAACTTAGATTTAAAATATCATTAGTAATAATGTGTACTTACGTCTACAGACGGACGGACAGCGGAGTCTTAGTAATAGGGTCCCATTTTATCTTTTGGGTACGGAACCCTAAAAAGGCCTCAGTTACCCAACCCATTGAAAACTGGGACAACATGGGTTGGTTGGCTGGCTGGGTTTCCCCTGTACCCCTCTGGCTCTCACATACACACGACGAAACACAGTAAACTACTTGGCGCCGAACTTTAATGTTCAGATGGGAGCTATCCAGGCGGATCGTATAGATCCTACCACGAAGCGTGCTGGGTTTTGTATAATCTTACAACACGCGTCTATTTCCAGCGTGCGGTGAGGAAGTAATAACGATTTGTCACACAAGACACGTTCTGCGTTCTCCGGTCCAGTCAAATCGAACGCAACCCGCATCCTATGTGAACATCATTTGCGTTTTATATATATTTTATGTAATTACGATCTGACTATGCGGGCACAAGCAAAGAACGTAGGGAATGCACTGGTCAGGCGGTCGGGGTGGGAAGGTAGCGGACGGGCTGCCCGGTTGCGAGCAGGCGGGCAGCGGGCGGCGGTTCAGGCAGTTCATAGAGGTGATCGATGTTGCAAAAACATCAATGATGACATTGATAATGACATCAATAGCTGAACATCGATACTTGATGTTTACCGAACACAAAACATCGATACAAACACAACTACACACAATCAAATATAAAATGGCCGCTGTTTGCCTTACCCGTCAGATTGCTGACCGTGCCCGGATCGCTGACCGGATGCCGTGCCCGGATCACTAACCGGTTGCCCTGACCATGATGTTCACATAGGATGTGGGCTGCGTTCGATTTGACCGGACCGGAGGACGCAGAACGCATTTAGTATGCCAAGTCCTTTATATTCTAGCCTGACCTACACGGGATAAAGTCATCAGAAAATAATATAATCAAATTCAGTACATACATTTAAAATAAATACTCTATTTATTTTTAGATTACTCATTCGGATGGTATTGCAGCCGTGTTATGTCGCGTATTACGTTCTGGTGTGTCATAGTCAGTGATCGGAAAAAGGTGAGCTAATTTACCTAAACTTCAAAGAACAGAGACAAAAACTGGAGACTTCCTCACGACAACATTTTTTTTCGTGAAAATTATTCCGGGTTTCGGGACATCACTAAAGTACATTTACTATTAATGTTAATACTACAGAAAACAATTAAATTCATTTCCTATTTTTGTTTCCCAAAATTGTCACAAAACCAGATGACACGTTTTTCATTGTTTTTAAAAAGAGATTGTTTATTGTTTTCAAAAAAAGAGATTGTCTTTTATTTTTTGAAAGCAAATGAAAGAAAATCTCCGAGAAAATTCTCCCGAAAAAAAAAATGTTGTCGTAAGGAAGTCTCCAGTTTTTGTCTCTGTTCTTTGAAGTATAGGTAAATTAGCTCACCCTTTTTCGATCACTGGTCATAGTTAATAAGGCATCTGAAGTTGAATTGGTTTGTCAATCATTTCCTTTCGCTAGCAAACACAAATAAACGTATTAAACATGCTCCTCCAAGTCATCTTCATTTTCATATTAGCATCGCATCTTCAATCATGTATTCTTTGACAGCACTCCACAGAATTGTGAGAATCGGCTCGCTTCCGCATCATAAATCAGTTTAACGTCTCTCTAAGACCTACGGGGAACTGCGGCTCTGACGTTTAAAATTTTGAGTTCTATTACCTTTTACCTCCGTGCTCTGTGTTCTTAAGTGGGGTATAGAGTTTCAAGTGATATCTGGGTTAGTTTTTGCATGTGGTATGTTTTATTTATTTTGAGCACTGCATAAGCAGGACGACCTAATTATTTAACGATTGCTTTCCATGCAGTTCTGGTTTAAGACTTTATCTTCTCAAAAAACTGGCCGTGCGAGTCGAACTCGCGCACGAAGGATTCCGTACCATTATCTATAAAAACGGCAAAAAAATCATGTCTGTTTTATGGGAGCCCACTTAAATATTTATTTTATTGTGTTTTTAGTATTTTTTTGTTATAGCGGCAACAGAAATACATCATCTGCGAAAATTTCAACTGTCTAACTATCACGGTTCATGAGATACAGCCTGGTGACAGACGGACGGACGGACAGCGGAGTCTTAGTAATAGGGTCCCGTTTTACCCTTAGGGTTCGGAACCCTGTCGCGGTGCATGCAGCTGCGAATCCCGCGACCCCAGCCAAGGGTCAGGAGAAGGAACACCGTTGGTTTTTAGCTGGTAAGAGTCCGGCATAACCCTTTGCCATCCCCGGGCGAAGGGTATCCATGAGGATTTACCCAGGATAAAAAAAGGGTTCGGAACCCTAAAAAGAATACAATTCACATATTATTGAGAAAACACGGTAAACTTAATAGTACGTAGGTACTAATTATGAGCATGTGGTACACAAATATAAACTCATGTATGCAGGAGGATTGGAGTTGACATTTCAAATTCATGTGCGAATCATAATTTGATAATCAGAAAACATAGTGAGGAAACCTACACACCTGAGAGGGCTCCATAAAGTTCTCGATGGCGTAACTATGTAGTCCACCAAACCGCACCACGCCAAAGTGGGACAGGCCTATACCACAGTAGACATATAAGCTAAAGCAATAAGTAGCTCAACTTACTATAATCTCATGAATTGAAACACTCACACAGACACGCTCTGTATACTGAGTAGTTTTTGGTTTTTGTATGGAACTGTATCCCGAAAATACCTTATTTGTCTTGTTGCAGTGCGTGTCTGTGTGAGTGTGAAATCGGACGAATATAGGTAGTTGAAGTACTGCTTTAGCTTATATGTCTACTGTGCCTATACTCTTTTCAACCTGAGCAGCAATGGGACAGTAATGAGCTGATTATGTTATGAATTCGTTGTTAGGATTCTGTAGTCAACAAGGAACCCTTATAGTTTCGCCATGTCCGTCCGTCTGTCCGTCCGTCCGCAGCTTAGCTCAGAGAGTCTTAGTACTAGAAAGCTATAATTTGGCATGGATATACATACTAATGACGTCAACAAAGTATTATAATAATATCATGAAAATTGTTTTTTTATTGTAGGTACCTCCTGTACACGTAAAGTGGGATGTTTTTTTTTTCTCGTCTTCCCCTTGGTGTGTGGGGTGTTGTTGGATAGGTCTTTCAAAAATATTATGTTATGGGTTTGTTACAACAATTTTTCGATTAAGGGATCCGTTTCTGAAATATTAAGCTTTAAAGTGCTATTTTTTGTTACAGTTAAGTGTCCCCGCCCTCTGCCAGCTAAACGGTTAATTTTGGATATGCAAAAAAATTCACGGTAGTAGTATATATAACGAAGTTAAAAGGAAAACTATCACAATTAAGTAGGCTTTACAAGTTTACGAGTAATATTTAGTCGGCCAACCGGAAAAGTAAAAATTCATTTAATAAATTACTAAGCCCTCTTCTTAGGCACTTGTCCCACCGCCGGCGTGGAAGCGACTAACTATCGGCTATTTCCTCGCTCAAGAAACGTACAATAGATATACATTCCGTGTAAACGAAAGAGATGCATATATTAATAGTTAATCGCTGACTGTTCACACTGCCGGCGAGGACTCGCTTCACTAGTTTGTCGCTGAGCGATAAGAGCTATCAAAGATAATACTCGCTCAGCAATACTTGCTCAGCGATGCTCGCTTGGCGGTCAGAACTCACGCCGAGAGACCAACCAGCGGTCATTTGCGAGTGGTGCGAGTAATCGCCCGACGCATTCGCACACTCGCTTATAGCCCAGCGACAAAACTATCGGATTTACACACTCGCTTCTCGCTGCTCGCCAACTCGTTTCTAGCTTCTAGCTCTACTCGCTGCTCGCTCATCGTTCGCGGTGGGACAAGTGCCTTAGTCCGAATTATTGTGCAACTACGGAACCCTATTACTGCACGTGGCCCGACATGCACTTGGCCGGTTTTTTTTTAAGTGGTTCTTATCGTCGGGTCTTCTCAGGTAGGTAAAGTAATATATTGAGTTGATAAAAGTTTGAAGACAGATTTTATTAGTAACCGTGAAAATTCAAGCAGGATGCATACCCTTCTTAAGTGTTTTTTTTACCCTTAAATTTTTCATTTTTTTTCCTTTTATTTCAACCATAATTACGCTCAACATAAAGATATCACGGTAACTTTATTACCTAACCTGTTTACTTCCACCTGTATCAAATACCCCGTTAACATTTAAAAGGAAAATTAGTTAATTAAAAAATGGAAGTACTGCCCAAACCGGCGTCACCGTGTTTAATGAAACAAGAAAAAATATAAAAAAGAATAAACAGTGAAATTGTTCTTAATAAACTTGTCACGCGAGAGGGCGAAAGTTAATTTCCTGTTTCGTCCAATCTACAAGGAGACGGATTTCATCCAGTGCAATGCGAGCGATAAATTGAGTATCGCAAACTCATTAGCAAACTCGGAAAAAACAGTGGCAAAAAAAAAAAAGAACAAATAATATTATATGTATATTGAGACTCCAAATTCAACCTACCTCGGTTTACTGCAGGTACTGGATCTATCCTAAAATATGTATGTGAGACCCGTATAACTATGCTGTGCTGACGCAGAACTTACCATCAATGATACCGTACCGATTTGTCACTCTAACATAATAGTGCAATGATATTTTTTTTTTATTTGGGACAAAAAACAGTTATACGTTACAGCATTTGCAAAGAAGTTATAATAAAGTCGAAAAAAATAACCCTCTAACTAATATTAGAAGATTAACCTGCGAGATGGCTGGCTGCTCATGTTTAGGATCAGGTAAAGTTGACCTATATGTAACTTTTTAATATAACATCGTAAACTTTTTGAAATAACTATGTTTATTTAAAATTGAAGTAAAATTGTGTTGGCAGCACTATTTAGTTTCCCAAAATCAGATTTTCTTGTTCTCTCACATGTTTTATAACAACAAAGAAAAGCAAAACTATATTTTCATAATCGCTTTCGCTATGCAGCTAACCCAACAGGGAAAAATTAGTGTTTTATTGGCGACCACGGTTCCGTCGGCTGTCGCGGTGTTATTTACCCCCACGACGAGGGAAGGTTAAAAAGCCTTGTCGACTTAATGTGATTTAAGTTGAGTACCAAGATTTCCTGTTGCTAAACATTCTGATTCACTTTTTTTGTTTAAGTATTTATTTGTTGGTTTTGATTGAATTCTGAGGGGTGGAGTGTTTTTTTTAATCGGTTCTGGCTGGTGTTTCCTAGATGATTACCTCCTTCATGTTTCTGGCACTTGTGTCCGGCATGTAGCTGATCTACCCCCTGCAAGCTTAACATACGCAGCGTGCGATAGTGAATGATGTCGTACGGAGACGAGATAATGCGACGAGGAAATTATCTTGCATTGCGCATGTTACCCCGGCTGATTAATAACATTTCGATACGTTAGAGTTCTCGATTGATTCGAATTGTTATCTCGCTCTCTCTCTTTACGATATTCTTAGACAATATGAAATAAATAAGCGAATCGGTTGACAAACGATTTACAGAAAAGTTCTGAATGGGGCAGTATTTGCTGCAACTTGGAATAATTATACTTATGCAACACCGTCTTGCCAAAGAGCAATGGAGCGCAGTATTCTATGCGTCAAAAGAACAGACAGAATACGAAACAGCACACTGTATCTACTCCAAAACGGGGTAATAGACGTAGGCAAAATGGCTGCCAGGCTCAAATGGGATTGGGCGGGTCACGTCAGCCGCATGCATAATGATCACAGGGCAAGAGTCTCCACACAATGGGTGCCTGAAAGGGGACGGCGCCGCCGCGGTCCGGTCGGCCCAGAAAGAGGTGGCGAGATGACCTAGACGCGTATCGCGAGGACTGGTTTGAGGTAGCGCAGGAAAAGAGTACATGGAAGGACTTGAGGGAGACCTTTGCCTAGTAGTGGGACAGTACAGGTCTTAATTCAAGTATGTAATTACAATACTAAGCTTTAAGTCCGCCGAACTTACTTCACTTAACTTTAAGTTAGTTTGGTGAATTTAAGCTAAAATTGTAATTGCATATTTGTATGTTCTGGGTGGCAAATTAACGCCTGACTTCATTATTTACCGTCTTAATTCGTCAATTTCCATTCCTGATAAATTTTTTAATGATCATATAAGTCTACACTATTTAAATACAAAACAGTAATACAAATTAATTAAATAGTGCGTAGACTGCCGCGTTGGTCTAGTGGTCGCAAGCGCGACTACTGAGCGTGAGATCCTGGGTTCGATCCTCAGGTCGGACAAAGTGTTATTGGTTTTTTCCGTGTGATTTTTTTCAGTAACAGCCCGAATTATAGATTTGTGCCCGGTTGATGGCAATAGGTTCGCCCCCTATTACATGGGACTTTAACATAACGGCGAAATGAGTGTGTACTATACACCTCTGCCCAACCTTTTGGGGAATACAGGCGTGATGTTAGGTTTTAACGTTTTTAGGGTTCCGTACCCAAAGGGTAAAACGGGACCCTATTACTAAGACTCCGCTGTCTGTCCGTCCGTCTGCCACCAGGCTGTATCTCATGAACCGTGATAGTTAGTTGAAATTATCACAGATGATGTATTTCTGTTGCCGCTATAACAACAAATACTAACAAACAGAATAAAATAATGATTTAAGGGAGCTCTCATAAAACAAACGTGATTTTTTTGCTCGTTTTTGCTCGATATTGATAACGGCAACAGGTAGACGCTTGAAATATTTACAGAATATTTAGTTACATATTCACTATAAAAAGAAATAGTTAAATTAAAATAAAACAAATATTTATGGGGGCTCCCATACATTACTTTTGTATTTATTATTATTATGGTAATGGTACGGAACCCTTCGTGCGCGAGTCCGACTCGAGTTTTTATTTTGTTTAGTTATGTTTTTAGTTTTAGTTTTTTTATTTTTTATTTATGTTTTTAGTTTTAAATTAAGTCTCAGTCGTCTTTTACGATACCCTCGTGCAATTCTAGCGGTGTAGTCATAGCCTACTCATGCACTCATGAGCAATGTGCTTTCAACCTAGTTTCAAACTGTGAGCGAACTTCTCAAGTGTGTTAGTATCTCCACTATATTTCCCTAGTGGGATACATAAATTCTTGAACTAAAAGAAGGAAGGTGGTCTCGTTGGTGAATTAGTTCTAAGTTTGTGTCTTTATTTACTTTTTAAAGTCATTTGTTACTTTGATACTTTAGTCTGTTACTTTGATATTGTTTCTTCAAGGTATTGTTATGGTGCTTGTGGGAGCACCATTAAAATACCAACAGTTCAGAATTCGTGAAAAAATTAGGCGTTTCTTACATTTTGTTAAGCAACATTGATTATTTTGTATGGAACAGCTGTTTTTTTTTGAAGTATTTTGTTGTTTTTCCCATGTAGATTTGTACAGTATGTTTTTTATATATATATATATATATATATATACATATATATATATATATATATATATATATATATATATATATGTTCATTCACAATATTACAGATGAGACCAAAGCGTTGTATAGTTCAAATTGTATGTAACAAAAAACCAAAAAACAAAATAATTACAAACACATAACATCATTAAGTAGTAATTAAAAACATTATTATCATCATCATCATTCAGCCGAAAGACATCCACTGCTGGACATAGGCCTCCCCCAAGCATGTTGGGGGGTTTGCCATATTCACCACGGGTGATTATGGCAAACTTCTTGGCAGGTGGGTTGGCGATCGCAGTATAGCTGTTAAAGTTCTCAGAGAACGCTGCTGCCCATCCTCTAGTGAAGTCCTTAGTCGCCTTTTACGACACCCACGGAAAGAGATGGGGTAGTGCTGTTCTTTAAGCCCGGCACTACACGAGACACTACACGAAAACATTATTATAAGTGAAGAAGTTAACTTTACTCATCTTTCATCCATCCTCTCACAAAATCTCAAACATTCACGACACACATCTATTCATCTTGTAGCAACCAAATCACACTCCGGTGTTGATGTCAGAAGAACATTTAGCATCGCAAGAGTACGAACAAGAGGTGAATGATGAGAACAGTTTTTGGATATAAAGCGACTAACCAGACATGCTGTATTACATATATGTAATACTAGCTTTTGCCCGCAGCTTCGCTTGCGTAAAATTTTGAACCCGTTAAATGATGATTTTCCATACAAACTTTCATTCCCTATTTAACTCCCTTAGGAGTTGAATTTCGAAAAATCCTTCCTTATTCCCTGTTTACATTATAAACAGTGCATCTGTGCAAAATTTCAGCTTTCTAGGTCCAAGAGTTTGGGCTGGGCGTTGACGAGTCAGTCAATCAGTCAGTTAGGACTTTTCTTTTTATTAAATACTAGCTTTCGCCCGCAGCTTCGCTTGCGTGAAATTTTGAACCCGTTAAGTGACGATTTTCCATACAAACTTTCATCCCCTATATATATAACTCCCTTAGGGGTTGAATTTCGAAAAATCCCTTCTTAGTGGATGCCTACGTTACAAAAGGAACCTACTGTCAAAATTTCAAGTTTCTAACCCCAGCGGTTTAGGCTGTGCGTTGATAGATCAGTCAGTCAGCTTCTCCTTTTATATGTATAGATATAGATTCACAAAGTTGTTCCTTTCTTTTCCTTTTCAATAAATCCTCGTAACATCACCGAACATAATATTTTCACAAACATTCCCTTCACAATAATGTCTACCACAAAAAAAAAACAGAAATTTTCCTTTCAAAAGTACAAGTAACCCTAATCAGTAACCACAGTACACAAACCTTCCCCCAGCAATTTCAAAAATCACAAAATTAGTACTTTCAATGCGAAATCACTGCACATAATTGCAGTTCTGAAGTTTTTGCGGGGATGGTGATCACCCCCTATTCTCCACAGGGATTAGTCATTGATTAAAGGGATTGTGGGGTAAACCTGTTGTAATGAAGATGTTATTATTATGGGCGTATACAATTTTGATTGCCTTTGAGGGAAATTGGGGTAATTAAAAGGCGATGTAAAGGGTGACGTGTTGTTTGGGGGATAGGGGATTCCAGTTTGCAAATTATGTTAGTTGAAGTTTGTGTGTTTGTAGGCGATGGTACGAGAAGTTCCTTCTTAGAAGAGATGAAAGTATACGATTGCTAAGCAATATAAACGTAGATGACATGTACTGTCAACAGCAAAAGTCAATAAATGTTTCGGATAAATTGACAAATGATTTTTATTTTTGTAAATAAATCTGTTACAGTTTGTAGTCATGTAATATTTTTTTAAGACAAATGGCGCTGACATTTCCTGTCCGACTGACTCTGAGAAGAAAATCCGAAACAAACTCAGAGGTCAAGGTCTCATTTAATGTCCAGACATTGTAGTATAAAACTATGTGAGTGTAACAATATAAGGCAACGTCTGGAATGGCCTTTTGAGGGAAGAGCCACAGCAGGTTTGAGTTGACCTGTCCCAACTGATGTCACGCATGCCTCAGCCATTGTGTACCTTCAGAATTTCATACTTCATCATCTCTAGTCTTTGTTGCTCTGAAGTTATAATAACTATGCTTTAAAGAGTTATCTATAATTTGCTCATTTTTGTTTATAAAACATTCTTGTGTAAACAATCATCCCTTACTTTTAATATTGACTGTACAGTACTAACATAATGAGTGAAATGTGTTAAGAGCGCGAACGCACAACGGAATGGGAACTCACTCGCCTTACACATTTACTTTATACAAAACATTTTTTTTTTATTTTACGTTAAAGCTCAATTTCTTATGCGTGGTGTGTATTAGGTATATATTATGCATTGACTATTTATATAATATATTACTGTATATATATATACAGGGTGGAAAAAATCAATGGGCCCTGAAGGGAAACCACTTTAAATCCTTAAGATAGATTATTATTCTTAAAGGAAACATTCCTTTAATTTTAAAAAGAAACAAAACTGCATTCACAGATTTCTCGACATGCTTACCTAAACCGGGAATCGAACCAGTTAAAAAAATCAAAAAATAAACACTCGCTATTTTATTTCACTAGTCGATACAGTCAATGTTAGAGATACAATTTCTCCAATAAACATTAGGTCTTACACTCGTCTGTCGTACAATCCATGAAATCTAATATTTAGGTAGTACACAAGGGCTTTAATCAACATTACCTAGACTAGAACTGTTCACTTTTAACAAGTAAAAGACACGTTATAATTTTTTTAAAACTCTAACATCCAAAGACATTCTATGAAGTACAAGCTTGCTAATTTATCTCTCAGTGTATTTGTTTTTTTTTTATTACAAGTACCTCGTTGAAGACTTACATACGAAAATCATTTAATTGGTAATAATAATTCTATGCACATTTTCTTTCTTAGACGGGGCGTTCTGACGAAAAGTTTAAAAATAGAACGTTCCGTTTGACAATAATCCTATCGATTAGTAGAATAAAATAGCGAGGGTTTATTTTTTATAATTTTTAGCTGGTTCGATTCCCGGTTGAGGTAAGCTTATCGAGAAATCTGTGAATGCAGTTTTGTTTCTTTTTAAAAATAAAGGAATGTTTCCTTTCAGAAAAATAATCTATCTTAAGGATTTAAGGTGGTTTCCCTTCAGGGCCCATTGATTTTTTCCACCCTGTATATATATATATACAGGGTGGTAATTTGAAATGGGGCATGAAGGGCAGCTACCTTAACCATTGTAGCTATAGGAAAACGTTCTTAGAAGACTACCCCTAACTTTTGAGATAATTTCAATCGGCATTCACAGATTTTGAAAAAAAAGTACAGTCAGCGAGAAAAAGGGCTGTTTTCACAAAACTTTTTTATGATGCCAATCGATCCCATTTCCCATAAGGATCAAAAGACTCTTGCGGACCAACTGAGGTTTGAGTACTAGAAACGTCAGAAATAACAAAAAGCTATTTGAGATGGGTTAGTTATAAGGGCAGCTACCTTAATCGTTGTCGCTACAAGAAAATGTTGATAGGAGACTGGCCACCATTTTTGAAATTATTCCGAAATGCACAAAAAAAGAGAAAAATAATTTGGGATCGATTGGCATCATGAAAAAGATTTTTGAAAACAGCCCTTTTTCTCGCTGACTGTACTTTTTTTTCAAAATCTGTGAATGCCGATTGTAATTATCCCAAAAGTTAGGGGTAGTCTTCTAAGAACGTTTTCCTGTAGTTACAATGGTTAAGGTAGTTGCCCTTCATGCCCCATCTCAAATTACCACCCTGTATATGCTTCATATAAAATATGTTTATTGTGTACATAGTATTTATTTATTTGAGTTTTAAGTTTATTTAAAGTATTTAATTTAATGTCTCTTCAGTTATTGTTACACCGAGAACTACCCCTCACTTTTTTTTTTCTTTTTCTTGCAAATCATGTCCATCCAAAGGTTGTCTGGAAGAAATTGCCTAGTGCGATAAGACCGCCCATTGTACATTTCTGTTTTATAGTAATGTTTCTTGTTTATTTTGTGTACATTAAAGAGTATTGTATTGTATATTTTTCTAGGTGTTTGACGTAGTACTATTTGTTATTCCGTGCCTACCCCTTCAGTTATAACAAGGATGCATATTGAGCCCATTATCATCCCAATACGAGGCACGAGTGTCTCGTGTAGTGCCGGACTTAAAGAATAGCACTACCCCATCTCTTCCTGTGGGTGTCGTAAAAGGCGACTAAGGGATTCTCTAGAGGACGGGCAGCAGCGTTTTCTGAGTACTTTAACAACCATACTGCGATCGCCAACCCGCCTGCCAAGCGTGATGATTACGGCAAACTTCCCCTTTTGGGGGAGGCCTATGTCCAGCAGTGGACGTCATTTAGCTGAATGATGATGATGATTAGATAGAGGATAACATGTCCTACAACCCTGTCACGTGATCGTGATCAATAACCAGAAAACCTAATGTTGTTTTGCCTAGCCTTTTCCTATGTTGGGTTCGGCTTCCAGTTCCACCAGATACGGCTGAATACCAGTATTTTACACGGAGCGACTGCCCTCAGACCTCCGCAACCCAGTTACTGGGCAATGCCGATATCCTAAGGTTAGATCAGTTGTCAAAATTTCGAACCAGTAAACCTGAATTTGACATAGAAGTAATAAGTACTACGTACAACTGGAATGAGTACTTGTCGATTTCTGCGAATCACGTGAGATAGGTATAAGTGTACGCCTTGTCACTTTCTAACACAAGGGTAACCATATGGCAGACTTATGGTGTAATAAGTCCTGCCTAGTATTACTAAATATTGTATGTCCTTTAAAGCATTACAATATCTTTATACCGCAAGTTAACTAAACCAATCGGAAAAAAGATATAACCATAATTAGCAATGTCTTCTAACATTTACACAATTATTGTACATACTAGGGATGTTACGGAGCTTCGACTCCGACTCCAATAAGTCGGAACTTCCGATTGATATTACATCTCCGGTTCCGACTTCGGCTCCGATACTTTTAAATCGTAGGTTTGAATAGGAGGTCGAAGCATTTTTTTAATCGCCTGCGCCTTTACTAAGTATGTAGGTTTATTATTTTTAATTGAAATTAAAGAGGTTGACTGAAATTATGTAAATACTATTTTATTTTATTAGGCCTGTCCTTAACACATCTCTCTTCTGCTAACACCTCCGAATCCGCCTCGGACTCCGATTCCGGTTCCGAATCCGACAAACCAAATTTAAAAACTCCGACTCCGACTTCGGTTCCGATAAAACCACCTCCGTAACATCCCTGGTACATACTACTCCTTTTTTGTTTAGGTACATTTTGTAATTATATTCAGACTAGCTTTTGCTCGCGGCTTCGCTCCCGTTAATTTACGGATCCCTAATTTTTTGATCCCAAATATAGCCTATAGCACTCAGGGATAACGTAGCTTCCTATTGGTGAAAGAATTTTTGAAATCGGATGAGTAATTTCGGAGATTACCTCCTACATACAAACAAACAAACAAATTCTACCTCTTTATAATATTAGTATAGATGTTAGGCTGGGACTATAGGTCGCCGCGCCGCCGCTCCTATTTGGGTCAGGGGGCTTACTATGACCTCTTAAAGCAGGGCAGAAGTTGCCTGGAAGTTGAACTGCCCTGCGTTTTTGTACTATGGCATCGTTAAAGCAGGCCTGTAGCAGGCCTGCTAAGTTGACGTTTACGAAATCCGTTCACCTTTTCTTTTGTATAGTTTTCATACCATGATGTGTTATTTGATAGCAGCAGAGTGTATATTGAGCGGCTGTAATGTCAAAATAAGCGATCTTGAAAAAGTTAATATTTACGAGCTTATTCAACATTGTTTTTGTTATTAGAGGTAAACTGTTGTGAGGACCCACTTAAAATTTGGTCGATAAGACTTTCTAAACTCGATACTTTGTATAAAAATTACAAGTGTTTATTAGATCACACTTTTTACTGTTTTTGTAAATGTGTGACGAGTACGAGATATTTGAATATTTAGAGAGTAAATATCGTATGGAGAAAAAGCGACAGCGTCGCATTAGGGAAATAAATAACCCATTCCAAATTGATGAAAGGAAATTTATAAACCAATATAGGTACCTATTGCAATATTATTTGCAATTTATTTAAAGTTATAAAAATTCCCACAGGTGAAGCAGTTTGGTCATACTAACACGACGGCGACGTCTTGTTTGTGTTTCACTAAAAATAAAAGCATCACATTTTATATACATTTTAAAAAAAAAAACTGAGACTATGTGCCTAGATTTAATTCGATATTTTGATAAAGGTAAGTAAACGAACGTACGACATTGTTGAAACAGGATTCACAATAAAGTATGAAATCACAACGAAATGCTAGTTTACAATTTCATTGACAACTTCGATCGACTGACTGTGATACAGATATCTGAATGATGACAGAATATCACGCTGCGGAAACAAATTTACCTAAAAAAACACTTAAAACTGCATTAACTAAAGTATTTAATAACTACATCGATGTAGTGGGGAACAAAACAAGTCGAGATGTTTTTTAAATTTACGCGCTAAAAAAAGTTGACAAAACTAATCCACGTTGGTACGTTCATAACCACGTTGTTTCTTTTATTTAGAGTCACAAAGGTCTTTTGAACGTGAAACTTTTGCTTTTTAGAGCTATTAAATAATGTATCAATGCCTTGATTTAAATTTGAAAATGAGTATCATTGCGGTCTTAGAGTTACAATAATAAAAATCTTTGAAAAATAATCCCATATTAGACATTTAGATTTTGTATGTACTGCTACTAGAAGTATCATGGTCACCCTAACGGTAAGAAAATTCAAGTAATGAAAAACCCTTTCTGTGAAAAGATATTCCACAGTCCGCGTAATATTCGCTTTTGCAAGCATTTACAACGCAAATTCCAAATTAATTGTGTAATAAATCCAATTTTTTTTTTTTTAATTCAAATTATCGGTTTACGTCAATGCAAATGGGGTTATCAGCATTTGTATTTTTTTTACTACCATTGAGAAGAAGCTATATCTAGCTTCTTCTCAATGGTAGTAAAAAAAATACTAGCTAGCTAAGAAAAGCCCAAACCGAGTTCTCTTATCTTCATTACGAGTCAGATAGAGAGAATACCTAGATTTTTTTTGTTAAATTAGTAATAAAATATTTATTATAGGTACCAATCAAATCGTTTAATTTATAATATTTAGGGCTGATTTTTCAATCGTCAGGTAACTTTTATGTAAGGAATGAGTTTGACGTTTTGACAGCTTTTCTATGGACAATAGTCGAAATGCCAATTTTTTTTTTTGATGCAAAAGAGTAACCATGTAGTTTACTACCCGTTTTAATCCATAGGAATCTACACTTTGGAACGCGGCAGTAACTTCTTTTTTTTCCTATTATAAATACCTAATAAATCAAAAGTGTCTTTATATGGTTTAATTGAAATAAATGCGTTGACTTATTAATCAAGCTGTCAAAAAACTATAGATAAAAGCACATTATATGAAAATCGCCTCCTGGCCTTACGTTGACGAAAAAAAGTCCTCTTACAACGAATCGTTGACGAACAAAAGTTCCGATAGTTGTATCGCGTCTCTTGGGATAAATTAAGATGAAAAAAGTTGGTTTATGAATTTGTACATTTAGTTCAAAAATTCTACTAATTTAGGAATATGCATTTTCTATTTACGTGACAACACACAGTGTGTATTAGACAGGGACACAAGGTACAATTATTGCTATCTCAAGTGTACCGTAATGTTTGCCAAGCCATATTATGTCTTATGTGTTGCACATAAAGTCTATTTTAGATAATATAAATTGCCAAGATCTCGGTCCAGTTCTATATAAAGTCCTTGTAAAGTCCTTGGAATTTGACTATGATTGATGATTAATATTTTACTCAACATTTTCGTGTCTTACAATGAAGCAATTATGGGCCAATAAAATTGATGTAAGCAATAACTAAGAATCGAATACAATCTACACAAAATCTAAACTTAAACACAAACGGATTTTTTATATAAAAAATAACTTTTAAAAAGTAAAAACCGACTTCAAAAAAAACTAAACGGAGTAAATTAAGTATCGTTTAATAAAAGTACCAGTTTCAGAAGTCGGTGCATTCAATTTGTTTCAGCGTAGAACACCGACTTTTGAAACTGGTACTTTTATTAAATGATAATTATTTTACTCCGTTTGGTTTTTTTTGAAGTCGGTTTTTACTTTTTTAAAGTTATTTTATTTTATACTTTTTAGTGCCACAAATTACAATTACAATAGTGTACAAATTCTCGGACCAGCACTACAACTAGAACGTCGTCTGTATACGATTTGTGTATTTTTTTTGTTTTTGTTGATTTTTGGAAAAAGTGCTGAATCAATTTCAATAAAATTTAAATGGGACCACCTCTGAAGTATACCAAACAAAAAAAGAATCATCAAAATCCATTCATAACTGGCGGAGGTATCGCGTAACAAACATACAAAAAAAAAAAAAAAACATTCAGACGAATTGAGAACCTCCTCCTTTTTGAAGTCGGTTAAAAACTACTCGGTATACAGAGCGTGTCTGTGTGAGTGTTTCAATTCTTGAGATTATAGTAAGTTGAGGTACTGCTTTAGCTTATATGTGTACTGTGACGCTGGGCTGGTGCAAGTTTGCAGGTTTCCTCACGATGTTTTCCTTCACCGTTAACACAAGTGATAATCAAATTAATGTAAACTAGCTTTTGCCCGCAGCTTCGCTTGCGTGAAATTTTGAACCCGTTAAGTGACGATTTTCCAGACAAACTTTAATCCCCTATTTAACTCCCTTAGGGATTGATTTTCGAAAAATCCTTCCTAACTCCTTGTCTACATTGTAAAAGGAGCCTCTGTGCAAAATTTCAGCTTTCTAGGTCCAAGGGTTTGGGCTGGGCGTTGATGAGTCAGTCAATCAGTCAGTCAGGACCTTTCTTTTTATTTATTTATTTATTGCACAATGTAGTTCACAGAAAATTTATAGAATAGGTTATTCCAAACATACATAGACCCTGATAGGGTATTGCAAGGCATACAATAATATAGCTTATAAGTTATTCAATTATTAGGAAAATTAATCACATTAAAATAAGGTTACATTGGCGATTACATTAAAATTTTGTTTATATACTTAGATGTAAACTCCGGGCCACCACGACATAGCATGATCCATGTTTTATTTTAATTTAAAGTTATGCAGCAAATAGACACACACCCAAGCTTAGCAACATACCACACCACAGTCTACTGACCACCATAAACGTTTTATGACGACATAAACGTCAGTAGGACGAGCTTCATCCTCACTTGCTAAACGCTCTCGTAAATTAAACATTTTATGTCGGGTTTATGAAGACATTTGGCGAATGTATTCGTTTGTTTGTGTCATAGTTATCTGTTGATGTGACTCTGATTTTAATAGGCTTATTTATTAGAAGAGAAAGAAAACCTATGGGGCTGTAATTAGAACGTTCATTTAAAAGGAAAAACTGGCCAAGTGCGAGTCGGGCTCACGCACAAATGGTTACGTATCATTATCTAAAAAAAACGGCAAAAAAATCACGTTTGTTGTATGGTAGCCCCCTGAAATATTTATTTTATTCTGTTTTTTAGTGTTTTTTGTTGTATCGGCAACAGAAATACATGATCCGTGAAAATTTCAACTGTCTAACTATCACGGTTCATGAGATACAGCCTGGTGACAGACGGACAGACGGACAGCGGAGTCTTAGTAATAGCACAGTCTACCTATATCTTACTCCTTACAGTCGGTCAACGTAGAACATTGTCGCAGAGCAATCGTGCGGGGGGTTGCAGGATGAAGGGGCGGAGCTTATGTCCCGAGTGGCCATACTGCATACTTGGGACATAACCTCCGCCCCTACACAATTTTGACATTTCATAGGACCTGTCAAATGTATGGGCGTTGACCCACTGTATGTAATAAGTAGGTACACTATGGTAATAGGGTCCCGTTTTACTCTTTGGATACGGAACTCTAAAAAGTGAGTGCCTCATTGGTCTAGTGGCCGGAAGCGCGACTGCTGAGCATGAGGTCCTGGGTTCTTGATCCTCAGGTTGGGCAAAGTGTTGTCGGGTTTTTCCGTATGTAATTTCTCAGTAACAGTCTGGAGTGTAAATTTGTGCCCGGTTGATGGCAATAGGCTTGCCCCCTATCACATGGGACTAAACATAACGGCGATATGAAGGTGTACGTACTATGCACCTCTACCCAACTCTTTAGGGAATACAGGCGTGATAGTAAATTATGTTAAAAAAAGTCAAATAGCCGTCGTTCAGCTACGGTTCGATTGCAATTTTAAACACGATACATTTGGTGCAGTGGCTAAGCGATTGGCTTCTGCGCTACGGGTCGTGGGTTCGATTCCCAAACGGAACAAAAATTTGTATGGCCTACAGATGATTGTTTCGGGTTTCGTTAATCAGTCGCAACCGAACTGAAGCAGAACTGTCGTCCTGCAGACAGTTTTCATTTACAAGAACTGACTAATTGTTTGAAAACAAAAACAAAATCAAACATTTTGACACTTTTCGTAATCGAAAACTGACTGTGGTTCATGAGCGGTTTGGCAACAATTTTGTTAGTATAACCTGGGGCCTCATTCTCCTAAAATAAATCTTGATAAATCAAAACCGAACCAAGGCCGAATCGTTCATTCAGACAGTTCTCAATTTCAAAAGCTATCAAATTGTTTGACACAAAAAACAAAATCAATCATTTTGAAAGTTTTCGAAAACAAAAACTGACTGACCGTTGTGGTTCGATTGCGTTTGGCAACAATTTATTTTAGGAGAATTGGGCCCCTGCTCTTTGACGAGCGTAATTAACGCCACGCAAAGTCAATCAGTGCTGTGCTGTACGCACAGCGAATACTGTAGTGTCATTCTGTAAGAAACCCACCTCAATATCGACGGTTACCTCGATATCCATAATGTCACAGTATGGATAATAGAAGCAAATAACACACAGATATTCGACAGTATAATCAATAACGCGTAGTTTTGTTAACCACGCTGTGTCACGACAAGTGTCTAATTGACAATCGCGATCGAGGTGAGATTCTTACAGAATTGCACTGCTGAGTTGGATTCCTTGCCACACACAGATTATATCTTTTAAATGTGTTTCATTATTTTTATTCATTTACATAATATATACAATTCCCATATACAATTCCTATATACATTATTCTTATAATATTTACATAATTAAAAATAAAAGTATATACAAATAAAAATATCCTAATAAAACTATAAACTAAAATAGTGCGTCAAAATATTCCTCCGCATCGCTGTCGACCGGTAACGTGCCCAGAAGGCTGGCAGCATTGCCACATTGTGGCAATGCTTATCCTTTGACCAAGGTAGAGGCCAGCCTTCGGGTCACGGGTCGTGTCGACCAGCCGCCTTGCAAGATCTTTGTATAAGATTTGGGCACTCGGACCCCACGGCCCGAGTGTTTCGACCCCAAACGGCTCGAAAATATAATTACTAATCAAGTTATTATATTTTCGCCGCTTGAGGGCCTCCGCAGCTGCAGCAGCAGCGCCAGCACAGCCTACCGAGCTAGGAAGATGAGATGGCGTAAGGGTATCGACGCACGTTGCGTCCCATACCAGAGGCCTACCCATCTTCCATGGCATCAATGACATACCATCTGGTCTCTTACCATCGTCACGTGCCAAGCCATTAGGTTCTAATACGGCTGGAACGCCGGCGGTGACAAGAGCACGACGGATAATATCATTTAAGTTGGCGTGCCGTGCTATACGGCGTGCACTCCTGCTGCAAGACAAGCCGTGGTGTCCGAGGCTGTCGACGGCTTCACCGCAGTGGCAGCGATGCGGAGCACAGCAGGGAGCACCCAAACGCAGGCATGTAGCGAGCCGAAAAGTATTGTCGTCCAACATAGTACCTATGTTGGACGACGGAAGTGCCTGAAGCCATAGACCCAACTCCCATTTACCCACAGCCAGCAGGCGAGCACGCTCAGCGCTTATGATTGACGTATTGATAAGATTATTCCGTATCACAGCGCAGAGCGGCTCGTCCCACTGTCTCTGGGAGGATGGATTGACGGGCAACACCGTATTTGGACAAGCCATTTTCCAGGCGTTCACAGCATCGGCCAAGCACGGTACCTCAAAATCAACCAGTGAGGATGACAAGATTTTCCTGGTTAATTTCTCAGTACTGTGGACCGAGGACAAGAACGCCGGGTAAACTGATACTGGAAATTTTGCGGACGCCGAGACCACCCAAACGAATGGGAAGTGTAGCTTGTAACCAGGCTCGGTCGTCCAGAGCCACATTTAGGATTGAAGTTAGTGTGTTACATATAATTTTGTCTACTTTGTCCAAGAGTTGTGGATGTTTCCATAAATGGGAAGAACGGAGGCTATACGTAAATTTCGGTCCAAAACAACAGTATCGGATAATAGTAAAAGCCGAATGTATATTAATTTTGAGAAGTCTGTCCGAAATATCACAAAAATTTTGTATTTTTTCCTCGATGAAATTTGGAAAGGATTCATCTAGGATTGGGGACCCTTAGAGGTGAAGTGAGTTTTTTTCGATAATTTTGATATTGGGGGCTATTTAATTAAATTTTTGGAAAATCTGTTGTCGGTCGAAGGTGTGGGGCAAGAAAATTTCACAATTACAGGGGTTGAGGTCTAGGCCAATAGAACTGAGTTTTTCTTTTAAAAAGTTAAATCCTTTAAAACTGTATCTACGTCCCCTCCTAGGGTTCCATCATCTAGATACCATACGTTAAATTTTGAATTTAGCTGTCGAATAATGGGATTAATTGCTAAACTAAAAATGACTGGCCCAAGAGGGTCACCTTGTTGGCATCCAACGGCCGACTCTAAAAGGTTGTCCTTATAAAGTAATTTGGAGGGTTGCCTATAGCATTGCCAAAGAAAACTGTAAATTTTGGTTTCATTATTGTTTTATACATATAATATCTTGTGTGTAGCAAAATTAATGGTTTAAAAAAAGTCGCGTAATTTCGGCTACTTTCGACTTCAAACAATATTGCTCTTCGTTCCACTCTACGACGCAAAATCAGTTCAATAAAATCCATCCAGTTAATTACGCGACTCACTTTTTGCGGCGTACAGTCAGCTTGTGTACAGTGACGACACGTTTGGTGCAGTGGCTAAGCGATTGGCTTCTACGCTACGGGTCGTGGGTTCGATTCCCACACGGAACAAAAATTTGTATGGCCTACAGATGGTTGTTTCGGGTCTGGGCGTTTGTTTGTGAGATTTGTGTCTGTAAACGCACCCACGATACAAGAGAAATCTTAGTGTGGGGCAACGTTTTTCTAAAAAGAAAAAAAAAAAAAAAAAAAAAGCTGCAAAAAGAATCGCACTACAAGAATATAAAAAAAAGCAGTAAAAAGTAATTACTAGACACTTAAAATTGTACAAAAATATTTAACAAAAAGTAAGTACTAGATACTTTTAAAATTGTAAAAAATATTTATTAAAAAGTAATTACTAGATACTTTTAAAATTGTAAAAAATGTTTAGTAAAAAGTAATTACTAGATACCTACTCGTACTTTTAAAATTGTAATAAATATTTAATAAAAAGTAATTACTAGATACTTTTAAAATTGTAAAAAAATATTTAATAAAAGTGGTTACTAGATACGTTTAAAATTGTAAAAATAACATTTGCTTACACATATAAATACATAGGTTAAAAATATGGAAACACAATATTTAGTTTTTTAGTAGGATACTTCGACCACTTGGACGGGAATCGACGAGTCAACATCTCCTGAGGATGCCTCATGGAGGGGCAAAACACATGTCGTATCGGTTTGTTTGCATGTTGCATTTTTTTCACACCTTCTGCATGTGCATATTTGTGGGCGAGAGGGTGTCAGCTGCATATTGCAACTAGTGATCTAGTTTTAGCGGAATTAAAACTAAATATTGTGTTTGCTTATTTGTATGTCATGAATTTCCGCAAAGTAACGACTGATTCCATCATTTATATACGGTACATAGGTTTTTAAATTCGTATAGTCATTTTACTAAGTGTACTCGTATCTTATTGCAGCTTATAGTCCTTAAAATATAGCTTGATTAGAATGACAGATGTCAGCAAAAGTGACGACTTAACTTTGTAATTACGCCGAACGGGTGGTTTATAATGGCACACAAAAAATCATTCATATCTAGCATGATGTTTTTTTAAATACAGTGCTTCCCTTAAAATTCTAAATAATTATAAAAATAGCTTGAAAACTAAAATAACTCTTACTGATTCGTAGTCATAAAATATAAATCTTATATCTACGACGTTCATCAAAAGTTATGTCATATTGCAAAAAAAATGTTAGAGATGGGACACATCGATAAATGTAAATCGATAGAATAAAAAAATAAATGCGTTTGCGTTTTTAAAATTGTATGCGATGATAAATAAATAGGTAATTATACCTACTTCGTACGATATTAAAAAGGTTTTTAAAAGTTTTAAATGAATTTTTTAGACCTAAACTATTGCGGCTATGAATATTCGTCATGGGTGTCAAAGCCAAAGTTTTCGGGTATGCTGATGCTGAAGATGAAGTAAAACTCAAATTCAAAATGGCGGCCATGAAAATTTGCTAATTAGTCGTCATAGGTGTCAATTTCACGGTTTTCCGGTGTGCTGATGCTGAAAATAAGGTCAAAATCCAAATCCAAGATGGCGGCTAAGAAAACATACAAATTATACGTATTATATTTATTATCAATTATTTATATCGATTTGATCAGGCCTTTCCCAGTATTAGTCACACTAGTTTGGCAGCTATCATTCTAATCAAGCTATATTTTAAGAACTATTATAGTAGTTCATTATTCTCGTCTGGCCTCTGCCTAAGTCATAATAGAACCTGCATTCTGATAAAACTAGCAAGACTCCATCTCAAAACTTACACTCGACCAATTCCTGATCATATCTTCGATACTATAACTTCCATCAAACTAAACTATTCCAATCGAGCCATTTTACCAATTCTATCCAAAACCCGTCTAATATTCGGAACATCTCGATACCCGTTCGAGTCGGAAACAATTCGATAATCGATTGGATATTCCTCCGCAATGCTCAGGGGAATCGGAGTCGACCACGGTATTCGATTCAATCGGGACGATTACTGATTCAATATTAGAATTGTTCGGGCGTTATGTCTTGTGTGTGTCAGACTAATGTTTGGGGATGTGTATCGGTTATTAATAATGGAATTATTATACCTTTGTATTGATATTATAAAAACTAGACTCTGCTTAGTACACTGTACTACAGTCGCGAACTTGAAATGTTTTTACCACGTTTTTACCACCCCTAAGGTCTATAATTGCTTGCATATTACTTTTTCATAAGGTCGTTCGGTCGCTCGCAAAGAATTGACAAGGCAAAGATAGTTTTTTCTTAATTGACCTAAAAAGGTTAATTTAAAGAAGCTATATACTAGGCAGCATAGAAAAATAAACCAGTTTTTGCAATTTTAATCTGTATAAACAGTTTTGTGATAACTTCAATATTTATTTATCACTATCATAAAAATGTTCTAAGACTATCTTTTAGTAACACTCTTCTTCGGTTTACCGAGCGTTAGAATAGAATAGAATAGAAATCATTTATTTGCTAAAAATGTAGGTATACAAATAAGGTGTTAAATAATAATATTTTCCTTCCAACTACCACCAAAATTGCGCTAGCACAATCTCTTCTTCTCCCCATCCTCGACTATGCTGATGCCAGCTATCTTGATCTAACTGAGGAACAATTTGGAAAGCTTGAGCGACTTCAAAATCTTTGTATCAGATTCATATTTGGTTTGCGTAAATATGATCATGTTTCTGAATTTCGTACTAAGCTCAAATGGCTACCTATTCGCCTTCGCCGGAATGCTCATATTCTTTCTCTACTTTACAATGTTCTCTTCAATCCTTCTACCCCGTTTTACCTTAAAGAACGCTTCGAGTTCCTCTGTGACACACATTCTAGGTTCTTGAGATCATCAGAAAATCTTAAATTAAAACTACAACAGCATTCCACTTCCTTTTTGGACAAGTCTTTTACAGTTCAAGCTGCTCGCTTGTGGAATGCATTACCACTTAATGTGAGACGTGCACAATCACTACCAGTGTTTAAAAAGTTAGTGAAGGAGCATTACTTGTCTCTTTGATTTGCAATTTCTTGATTATTGCTCACATTTCATCTACTTTCTTATTTATAAAATGTATTTATTTATTAGTTTGTTTATTACGTGTATATAACGTCTTCTTTTTATGTATATGTGTAATTATTGATATGTATTTTATGTTATTATATCTAAGTAATATTATGTACGATACGTACTTATACACCAGGACTGCCCGTTATCTCTTTCCGTTCTTTCAGTCCATCCTAAGGTTGTCTGGAAGAGATCGCCTTGTGCGATAAGACCGCCCATTGTACATATTGTGTAAATATTTGTATTCCTTTTTTTTTGTTTCCGGTGTATTATGTAGGGGCATGTGCTCAACCTGTGGACGATTTCCAGAATTTGACAAAAAACTATTTTTAAAAAAAAAACCTCATTCTTTTATCATGAAATTATTTATCGTACGGCTTAGTAACTAATCAATTCTTAATAATTATCAGTTTCAAATGCGATAGCAACAACAGGTGCTTAGAAAATTAAAGATTTTCAAAAACCCTTATTTTGTCCCTAGGTACAACGTACCAATGTACCTATGGACAGCACAAATGTACTTATGGACGATATTGTACCTGTAGACAAGCATTTGGTATTGCAAAAAAAAACAGGTTTTCGTAGCGATAATTTTGGAAAACGTTGTCGATAACATCGAAACCATCCTATACCAGCTATTTTGTATTGATGCCAGCTTTTAAGAGTATTTTATTTATTTTTTGCACAGAAAACTGGTAGACAAGTTCCAGGACTTGTTTGGAATCTAGACTCATATGCATGCAGGCTGCCTTTTCTAAATATTCACGTAACATAATTTCTTTATGCTCTTGAAACACCTTTTTTACGTCATTCTTCAATAATACAACAATAAATCTATCTAATAATTAATATATAGATTTTTCATTGAGATCATTATTTATTTGTTGAGTTGAAAATGTTTAAAAATCGTTTGTTTTGGTATTTTGTGTTTTTCAGACACCTTACGAACTAAACATCCACTTTTGACCTCTATAACTGCTTCGGAAAGAGTGTCTGGACATATTTTATCCTGTTTCTCTCCGGTTTTACTACGTGGCACTGAAAAAAAAAAACAAAAGAAATGTAGTAATTTGTCTGTGTAAATTACTGTCCACAGGTACAACCGATATTATGTACCTATGGACAGTCCACAGGTACATTCATTCCCCCGTCCACAGGTACAAATATTAAGATAAAACCTAGAAAGGGTTAAATCTTTTTACAGAGCATTAACAAAAACGCAGAATAATCCTTATTTCAATGAAAAACAACGAAGTTCTGTAAATTGTCTACAGTCGTACTTCTAGTTTAAGTTATCTCACAGAAAAACACCATGAAAATGTACAAAAAAACTTACTTTTTGGAATAAAAATCTTCAACAGCATATCACAACAGATTTATCACTGACAGCATAATGACAGTTAGTCAGTGTTGCCATTGGTCAAAAAAAGTTTACGAATGTGTTCTAACTATGAATTTACGCCGTTTGGTTTTTGAAATATTGGTAGTGTCCATAGGTAAAGCCGTCCATAGGTACAACACTTGACCCTACAATAAAGAGTATATAAATAAATATTAAATAGTCCCGTTACATTTTACCTTGCGGCATGCAAAAATATTCTTTTAACAGAAAATATTAAAATGTGAGTGCACAGTCACTATTACAAAATTAATAAATTCCATCTAAATTACAGCAGAAAATAATCCAAACATCAAAATTATTTTCAATAACAATTATCATGCTAATAACAATGTTATAAAACAAACTAAATTAAGAAAATTACAACAAAGATAACAATTAATTAATAACTATGACAACTGATATATTATATTTAAATTTAAATTATCATTTAAGAAATCTTTTACAGTGTAGTAACATTTATGAATTAACAGTTTAGTTAACTGTTTTATAAACATTTTTATGTGTAGGTCTTTCATATTTAGAGGAAATTTGTCATACACTATAGGACCCATGGACAAAATATATTATTTTTTAATAGGGCTGTTTTATGCCCACCTGTGTAGGTAGTAAATTTTTGTATTGGGATCGTATTGGTCCTGTACGTTGTCTTATATCAACCATTGACGAAAATAAATTCTTGTTTGTTATTGTTATATTAAAATTAAGACTCTCATATTTACCAATAATTTAAAAAAAAAAACCGGCCAATTGCGATTCGAACTAGCGCACGAAGGGTTCCGTACCATTATCTATAAAAACGGCAAAAAAATCATGTCTGTTGTATGGGAGCCCCACTTAAATATTTATTTTATTCTGTTTTAGTATTTGTTGTTATAGCGGCAACAGAAATACATCATTTATGAATATTTCAACTGTCCAACTATCACGGTTCATGAGATACAGCCTGGTGACAGACGGAAGGACGGACAGTGGAGTCTTAGTACCTAATAGGGTCCCGTTTTACCATTTGGGTACTTCGTGTGCGCGTATAATGTTATTTTAAATGTCAGGGGCCAGCTGAAAATCATTGCTGTGCTATAGCACAGCGAATACTGAGCTGGACCCCTTGTTACACTTTCTAATTCGTTAATGTTATATGTTTATGTAACTTGTGTATGTGTAACAAAAATAAATGGTTTAAATGGTCAAACCGCCATATTTCTTCTTCAGATAAAAGGTATTTAACGATTGAAAAAAGGATCGTAAGCAGCATTGTAATCTGTAATTACAAAGAGACACAGTCTATCTAGGCGGTTTTCACTTTATTCATAACTAATCAGAATTCAACCAAATTGTATGTCGTATGAGTATTGTAATGTAACAGACGGCCCTAGGATCTCCTGAGAGCACGTCTGCTACACCAGTTGTAAAGAATGTGTAGGGCATTCAATACCTAGTAGTGTACTTAACAATAATAAGATGCTTATAGAATAAGAGGCAGGACTGCGTCACGTCCCTTGGAGTAGTCAGCGAGTTCCTTCTTGTCGTTACGGCGTCCGTCGATGGCCCACACAGCCATCTGATAGAAACCGGCGGCAGCAAACAGACCGGCTGTAGCATTTAGTCATAGTCGTTAGTAGACGTAGACGACAGCCGGTCCGATCGCCGATCTCGTATGTGTAGCAGGAGACGAAGTGAAAAGAAGGGGTCACCCTCGGGCACCGGAACGCATCTCACCCCGGTACCACGGGAGCGCAGGTTCCCGGATAGGTGGTGGAGGCTCAGGCCGTCCAGCCCCCCGGAGTCCCATGTAAAGGCAGGTGTTGCTTAGAGCAGTGTATAGGGAATGGTTGATGTGATGGCATACCACATATAATTAAACGGTCACTCACACGGATTTAAATTTATAATATTTATATCAATATAATATAATAAACAGTAAATCATAGTATCAAAAATCACCATCGTGTAAAACAAATCAAAGTCCAGTCCCATTTCAAATCCCTATCTGTCATTATTCTAAAAAAAAGTATAAAATATAAAAATGGCCAGTAGGTAGGTGAATGACTATGAAGAAGGTGATACTACATTACCCCAAAAACCCGGAAAAAAAAAAATTTTTACTTAGAAAAACAATTTTTTTCAATCTATAAATTTTGAGGTTAGGAATATATTACCTTGACACATGCATTCATCATTCTATCAAACAATCAAGCACTCACACTAACAGAGGGAGGGGATATGGCTCACGACTACTTTGAGATCAATGGCACATACTCCACAAGGATATATTTGAGATAATGGAGGCTTATTTTTAGGGTGTCATAACCCGCACCGCTTAGAAAACCCTAAAGAGATTATAGATAATGGAGGCTTATTTTTAGGGTGTCATTACCCGCACCGCATAGAAGAGAATAGATTAGAGATAATGAAGGCTTATTTTTAGGGTGTCATTACCCGCACCGCTTAGAAGAGAATATAGGACACCTCAGGGGAGTTAGGTAGGTCTCCTAGCCTGGGTAGATCCTAATATCCCAAGGGTGTGTAGCACCCTTAAGATCCCAAGGGTGTGTAGCACCCTTAAGATTAAAGTAATAACCAAGTTAGAAAAAGAAGATCCCAAGGGTGTGTAGCAGCACCCTTAAGATTAAAGTAAAAAAGAAAGGTAGATAAGGAAGGAAAGATAGTAAAGAGAAAAAAAATAATGGGGGTGATAGTCACGTGATGTAAAAAAAAGCCAAATAGTTCCCAATAATGAAATGAGATGAGATGAGATAGGTACAGTAATATAAAAAAAACAGACTATAGAAAAACAGAATATGCAATTTAAAAACATATCTAATTAACCCTCTACTGCATATGAACCCATATATGGTTCACCAGATTCAATATTTTTTTTTTACTTGATATTGCACAAGCAAAACCTAAACACATAGTGGACATTTTGATTATTATGTTGACAATACGAAAATATATTTTGCTGTCTTTGGTCTAACGTCATTTTGGTTATAATCTCACATTACATAACGCTTGTGTGAAGTTCAACTCGGTGTCTGTAAACACATTTTTCAAAAAAGATTTTCTACGTGATAAAGGTAAGTTTTGTTTCATAAAAAACGAAATATGGTGCTGTTATTGTTCTATTTTATATAATTGTGATTTAATGTTTACTTTTTTGCATATTTCAATCATATTGGGGGGCTTTTTTGATGAAACCATATATGGGTTTGTATGCATTCTAATCAAACTTAACCATTTATCCGCGGTACCATATATGGTTTCGTATGCGCTATTAATTTTTTGCATGAATGGCATGACATTTTTTTCGTTGCTTGCAGAATGGATCCTGCTCGTTTTTATGGCACTCAGAAAGCTTAATACTATTCCTGGTGATGGCTCGCTTAGTGATGATGAATTAGCTTCCGATTCTGACAATAAATATGTTCCCCCTAGGCAATTTCAACGTCACAGACAATCTCTTGTTATACCCGAAACCGATAGTGATCATAATCACGGTAGAGATGGAACGCCTGATTCTAGGCACGGAAGTCCTGCTTTATCCAATCCAGGCACACCAACTATACCAAAGAAAATAAGGAAAGTTCCTACCAGACATCAAGATGTACCTTTAAACTCCGTGAGAACTGACAAAGTAGACCATATGCCTGAATGGATGAAAAACCGTCAAAAATGTCAATTTTGTGGCCAATGGTAATGGTATTCTTGTGTTACAACGACATACGAAACTGTTTATCCGCGTTTCATGATTAAAATTGTTGTACTTTTTATTTTATATTAAACACTCAAATTTATATTTGTTCCTTTATTCTTCATACGAACCCATATATGTCTGTACTTTTTTTTATTAAAATTTGTTTGAGTGCATACGAACCCATATATGACCTCCTTATTTTTTTCAGTGTATATAATTAGATTTTTTTAATTTTCAATTTTGTCATATTTTTTATCCCCAAATAAAGCCTAAACAACCATCAATTTTTTTTTTTTTCATGTTTTTCATAATTCATGCAGTAGAGGGTTAATAAAAAAAATACAAAGGACAGATAGGAAGTACAAATGGTACAGATTATGGTGCTGCATTCTAGTATGTAAGTAAGACAACTTGAAAGTTATCAAAAAAAAAATTTCAAGTAAAAAGGTATGTAAACCCAAGTTTAAAAATAACTTCTTCTAACCCGTTTCATCGTGAAGTGATGAATGTAGTACTATTCAATGTTAGTAGTAGTAGTAGTGTAGTAGTGTAGTGTAGTTAGTAATTACTAGTAGTAGTAGAGTAGTTAGTAATTACTAGTAGTAGTAGAGTAGTTAGTAATTACTAGTAATAGTAGAGTAGTTAGTAATTACTAGTAGTAGTAGTGTAGTTAGTAATTACTAGTAGTAGTAGAGTAGTTAGTAATTACCAGTAGGAGTAGTAGTAGTAGTAGTTTAATGTTGTAAGAGTATGAAGAGTGTACTACGTTCGAGTAATGTTTGAAGTATATTGTAAGTACAAGGAGAGTCGAAAAATAGTTCAAAACATATTCGTACTTGTGCAAGTAAGTTTTTAGAATTTAGAAAAAAAATCTTTAAGAAGGTTTAATTCCAACTTAAAAGATCAAAAGAGTTCGCAATTAACCATAAAGTTGTCAAACTCAAAAGAAAAATAAATACGTCGATATAACATGACAAATTTATGTTGACGTATTGTATGTCAATATAATTAAATAATATTGAATTATTTTATAGGAAAATAATTCAGTATTTTATTTCCGTAAAACTTTAAGTTAGACGTACGAATCGTAAGTATGAACGACATTATGTAGGTAAGATGTGTTCTACATAGAAATAAAACCACACAAATATTCCTAATAGTGAGTAGCGATAACGATAGAAGAATTTATTTTTATAAGAATATTGCGGTAGACGCAATTAACTAGGCTAGCTAAGCTACAACTTGGGTTTACTACAACCAACCAACAAGGTAGAAAGCGTAATCATCTACTGCAAAAATATTAAAAGACACCTTACATATTCCCGTTTAATTATGCAAGATAAAACGTAGAACGTAGGGTACGGAGGCTCACCAGAATGCAACACAATATCTCTGAAAAGACAAAAAAATATTAACAGAGGGTTAGGAAAGAGGGAAAAGAGTAAAGATAGAGTACAAATAGAGATAATAGAGGCCAAATGGATATCCAAACTATACAATTCGTAGCTGAATTATTTTAGAATTTAGAGGATTGGGAGGGGTTCAGACAAAGTTGGGCGCCAAACTGTAATGTAACAGACGGCCCTAGGATCTCCTGAGAGCACGTCTGCTACACCAGTTGTAAAGAATGTGTAGGGCATTCAATACCTAGTAGTGTACTTAACAATAATAAGATGCTTATAGAATAAGAGGCAGGACTGCGTCACGTCCCTTGGAGTAGTCAGCGAGTTCCTTCTTGTCGTTACGGCGTCCGTCGATGGCCCACACAGCCATCTGATAGAAACCGGCGGCAGCAAACAGACCGGCTGTAGCATTTAGTCATAGTCGTTAGTAGACGTAGACGACAGCCGGTCCGATCGCCGATCTCGTATGTGTAGCAGGAGACGAAGTGAAAAGAAGGGGTCACCCTCGGGCACCGGAACGCATCTCACCCCGGTACCACGGGAGCGCAGGTTCCCGGATAGGTGGTGGAGGCTCAGGCCGTCCAGCCCCCCGGAGTCCCATGTAAAGGCAGGTGTTGCTTAGAGCAGTGTATAGGGAATGGTTGATGTGATGGCATACCACATATAATTAAACGGTCACTCACACGGATTTAAATTTATAATATTTATATCAATATAATATAATAAACAGTAAATCATAGTATCAAAAATCACCATCGTGTAAAACAAATCAAAGTCCAGTCCCATTTCAAATCCCTATCTGTCATTATTCTAAAAAAAAGTATAAAATATAAAAATGGCCAGTAGGTAGGTGAATGACTATGAAGAAGGTGATACTACAGTATATGTAAAAGACACAACAACACAACATAATCGTTCAGGGGTGATTCTATCATTACAGTTACAGCTAATATCAGTATGTCAGGATTACGAGCAAGGTAAACACAGTAAATAAAACCAACATAGGCTCTCCACTACTGAAAGTACCTACTTGCATTTGGGTTAGTGTTAGTAACATGAACTAGATCACAATATAATACTTTACACAATTATTACAAGATCTTTAAGGACAAGCTATTCAGATATAAAAGGTCAGACTTCTTTAGCTGATCAACACGGAAAGCTCACTCTTCGTCGAATGACTACCGCCTTTATAACATCGGGTAGGTTGATCCATATCGACGACCACCCTCTTTTGTCAATATTGCCCAGCGCTACCCGCTACCGATAACATAGTATATTTAATCTTACTTTCAAACTATCACCATACTCATTGAAACCAAACACCATAACATCAACTGAACCGTATGAAACAAAATAAACACTAGTTACGACCATCGCATTCAACGCCAATCGACCGTGCGAAATAACACTTCATCATTTGAATTCGGCGTCGCTCCCATACGGTAATACGTCATATCAATAGCGGCTTATGACCTGCAGTTAATTAGGCGTCATTGCGCGCATCAGCATCGAATGCGGTGGCCGTACATTGTAGTACGTTTTAGGATATTGGTTTTATTGAACAGACACCAATTTTCAAAGCAAATTCATAAAAAAACAGTGATCGATTGAATGGTTGCCATCCACGAAGGAAATATCTGTGACTTTTCAAATCGATGTCAGATCAGAATTTGATTGGAAAACATCATAAGGAAACTTGCAAACCTAAAGGTGAGTATAGACTAGAGCATTTACTTCTAACAAAACATCGAGCTGCTCTTATGTGTCACCCTTTCACGAACCAAACAATAAGCACAACACTCAGCGCTTTGTTACATCTTATTTTTGCAAACAACCGAGCGAATTTGTGTATTATTTCGTCGGACAAAGACATGAGAGCGAACGCAGCACACGCGACCTGCAGATCCGACATTTCAGTGAAGAGTAAACGCAAAATAGAAAGAAAGGTTACAGGTAAACGCTCATTCGCCGTGAGCATTACTTCAAACACCGTGTCGAGCATTCGCAGGAACGTTACATTACATGGAAATGCTTTTTTAAATTGAGCTTTTGCTTGTGTTGTACCATTCGTAAGAACGTTACATTACATGGAAATGCTCGAGAAAATGCTCTAGTGTATACTCACCTTATGAGTGCTCTTATAAAGCAATCGATGTTGTATGTAGTCTGCCAACCCGTACCAGGGGGTCTACTCCCTAAGTCCGTCAACGAAGTTAGTCGCCCGTCCGAAAGTAGCCGAAGTCCGAGAGTAGTCCGAGAGTAGTAGTAGTAGTAAAATGTAGGAGTGAACAAAACACGTGTCAAGTTCAACTTTTCGGACGGGCAAAACACATCGGTAGTAGGGACAACTGTCAAATCGTGTTGTCATTCATTCTTAGTTCGGCCCCGAAATAATCTTACGTCCGTAGGTGATAGGGAAATGCTCCTAACTATGGCTGAAACCACGGACTTCGTGCTTAGGGAGCACGCCCCCCTCCCCCCCAGGCTCCCCCTGGCCAGCATGGAAGATTAGGGCTAAACCATTCTCATTCTGAGAGGACGCATGTACCTAAAAATGGGCATTATTGAGCTGGTTATATGGTAAGTAAGATGGTCACTCCGCCCTCCATAAATGTTCAAAAGCAAATTGTTCAGGGCAAAGTACGTTGACAGTGTACCGCCTACATTGAGGTTGACGCATCGAGATACACAATGTTTCTGGTGACGTCACAGTCTGGTCATATCTCAGACAAGCACTCTAGCCTGCATAATTTTATTAATAGCACTCCGTTTGCGTACTGCTACATCATAACAGTACCTGCCCTATAAAAAGCCGCGCTGACCATTTGATGGATCTCACTAAAATAAATCAATGTTATCTAATCTAATAACTTAAAAACTATAGACTTATCTAATGTCAAATATAAAACTTAATCTAATTTAATTTAATCCAATATAATATTTTAACTAGTTTAGCTTACAGTCGTATTTATTTATTTATTTTTGAAAACCAAAACAAACCATAATAACAAATTACAATATGTGTCATAAAGCCAATTACAGGTTTTCACGATTAGCGACAGACTTTAAAATCAAAAAACTTAAAGGACACTTAAGCAGGACAACTACAAGTAATTTTTTAAGTACCTAAAGGTTAATTATCAAAAAACTTTAGGTTGAGCATCTTTCTTGCCGTACAGGGGCCTAATTCTTCTAAAATAAATTGTTGCCAAACGCAATCCAACCACAACCGTCAGTCAGTTTTTGTTTTCGAAAACTTTCAAAATGATTGATTTTGTTTTTTGTGTCAAACAATTCGACAGCTTTTGAAATTGAGAACTGTCTGAATGAACGGTTCGGCCTTGGTTCGGTTGTGATTTATCAAGATTTATTTTAGGAGAATTGGGCCCCAGGTTTTCACGACAAATGGATCAAAGGTGAACTCTTTGCATAAAGTATTACAACTATTAATTCGCTGTAGTCTTCTAATTATATAGGTAATATTTGTGCATAATATAGTGCATACGGTGCTCTTCTTTAAGTAATGAGGCGCTTAGACTTAAGTTTACAATGTACTAATTGTTAAGTAATAGTGTACTCATTGTTGAAGAGCCAAATAAATAAATAGCGCGAATCAGGCCCAATAGAAATAAAAAACCTTTTGACAGAAATCATATCAGTAACGATCTTCCGAGTATCTAATGATTGTACGATCACCGCACAATGCCACAAGAGTCCAACAAACATTGTGTTCCACCCGCACTGCGATGACGTCATTTGCCACTGTTTGCTGTTTCGGGACTGTAATTGAAAACATACTGAGTTTGACTTGGAGATGAAAACAGTATATTAGCTGGTTATCTGGTCTGTAAGAGTCAACTGAATATTGGATACTCTCAGAAGTGTGCAGTGATATTAAATCGGTCTCTCATTTCAGTTTGAATAACTCAGCATCATCATCATTATCTCCCTACCCTTATCTCACACTATGTAGAGTTGCGGCACCATTGGATTCCTCTTCCATTCTCCACTATCAGCCGTCTTCTCAGTACTCACTCCTTTCTTACCCATCCATCCAAGTTCTCTATTGATTGAATCAGCATAAACGTGATGAATAAACGAAGTGCAACTATGTGTCCTTTTGTACAATTCAATAGCAAGTTCCCTTGACGACTGTGAGACACCTTCCAGATGTCACCTCTGTAGAAATATTGCGTATGTTGCCACGCCAGTCAGTCTACCACAAACTAATCAGTAGCATTACGGGACATTGCCCATATTCCACCTGCTTTATTCACCTAGGTGAATCAAGGGATATTTTCTAGCCTTGCTCCTCCAAGGTGCAGACCAGGTGGACCACGGTCAATATCCCGTACTCTGCCCATCAATGCATATGATCTCCGAATTCTAAGACTATGTTACTCGCATCTTTTCTTCCTGACTTCAATATACCGCATTTAGCTTAGGTCTATTTTTTTCACTTTGACATTTTCTAAAGCCAGTTTTTTGCTTACAATGACTTTGGCGGCGAAGTGGTGTTGCTCTGAAAATATAAAAGTCAAAGTATCTACCTATCATCTCAATCCTTCTGCTTGCGTTAAACTTGGCCAGCACTTGAGACAGCACTCCAGGTATTAAACTAACACAATTGCGTCATTTTTGTGAATCAAGATCATCATTATCTCCTTGCCCTTATCCCATACTAGGTAGGGTCGGCATAACATGTATTTTTCTTCTATTCTCCTCTATCAGCCGTCACCTTAGTACTCACACCTTTCTTACCCATATCACACCCCCGGTGCAACACTGTCACTTTTGCAAAAAAAAACATTTTTTTCAGGAGAAGCATTTAAAGACTCTAGTATCGTATAAAATGATGAATGACACTTCCTGATTTTCCACAACGACACTTACGCCAACCAGTGTACCAATCCATGTGTCATTATCGCACCAAGTGCAGAGCTACTTTAGGCCACATAATAAATACTAAGCTCGTTTTACGAAATATTGCAAAAGTGACATGGTGCACCGGGGTGAGATATCATCCTCCGCACAATCCATCCATCTTTTATTTGGCCTACTTCTATTTTTATAGAGAATATTGAGAGTGTTAAATATTAATGTAGATGGAACATTAATATTTAACACTCTTCTTACTTTTACTTTTGTGAATCAAGATCTAGAATAAAAAAACGAAGAAAATCAATGTTTTCAGCATACAAATCGACACACTAAAAACCATAATGCCAAAAGGTGTAGCAGTTACCCATAATAAAAACTTAACAAGCACCGTGTTTATTACACCTTAAACTATTAGTAGACTAAATGTGGCAGCATGAAGTCTACTTTTCCCAACTTGCAACACCAACCGCGCTGATTTTCAGAGACGTTCTTGGGTAACGCACTGGAGTCAATAGGCGGCATAAAAATCATAATTCTTAAAAGTGTTAAAAGATTGTGAGTACAAGATTTAAAACTACTATAAATACCTAGTGACACTAAACAGGGCCACACCTCTCTACACCTCTAGCCGCTCACACGTTTGTTGTCCCCTTCGCCTATGTATTGGCGGCGTTTCAGGGGGCCCAGTTAGTGACCTGGCGATTCACCGTCTGCCTACACTTTTCAATTTTAAATGTTGAAAGGCAAACGCCGTTTTCTTCCGACAATAAAAGTTATCCAGTCCACCTAACACCCCTTCCCATAAACCAAATATTTTTCACCATATTTTACAATAGTCTTGCACCCACCTGGAACGGTCCATGACTGTACTCCCCGGTTGGTACCCCATACCATTTTAGATTAAAGTTCTCTAAGGGCATGTGCGCGTTGGACCTGTGTTCCCCGTATGCCTTCCAAAGGACCGGACATCTTCCGCACGGAAGATGAGCCGTGATTCCAGAGTGACACTAATACTGAAATGTGTGCTGAGTTTAAACAAAATCCGTATATACTAAGTGCGATAGATATGAAAAACTAAAATGATTCTGATTTTATGTGTTTTTAATCAAGTCACGAAGACACAAATCAATAAATGACTCACGAATATGGCAAAACAACTTTCCGACATAGAAACACAAACATCTTAAATACACCATGACTCATAGAATAATGGCAAGCTATTAACCGATGCCCACGCCATGATTACCTATTTTCTTCTAAGAATAGGAAAGCAAACAGGAAGATAAAACTGATGTTTCTTTGATGACGTGTGAATGTATTTGTTTTGTATCTTTGTGTCATAGGTTGTGTTGTGTTTCTAGTTTATTTTGATATGGATAGAAAAAAAAATAGTGTGTTGATATTTAAATCAAAATGAATTAAAGAATATTCACCATTCTTTGGTGAATATTCTTGAGAGATTTTTTTTTTAGTAAAAATACAAAATAACTGTCTCGGTCGAACGCAAACTAGGTACTCACTTTCGATCAAGTTTTTGTAACTTGCATTAATTTTAGGAACATGATTATTTTTTGCATTAAATTACCGTTGAAAACAACAATAATTTTAAGGAAGAAAGTACTGAAAAAGAAACATAAAAAGATAGAAATTTAAAACAAAATCTTAACTTCATATCTTAAAAAAATTGCGGAACATACGTGGGGAATTTTCGAATACCCTTGGGTATGAAGAATTAAATGAATTACGTCACTATTTGGACCTCTGTTTGGTTTTTAAGTTCTAAAAATATAAGCATGAGATTTATGTGTTAGAAACGAAAATCCAAACTACATCATAAATAAAGTACATGAAAAAAAAACACAGAACAGAAAAAAACACACAAAAGTGACTGCTTATAGTCTGATCTTAATAATTAACAAACGTCTGAACAAAAAAGTTAAAAATAAAAGAGCCTCGACGAGTGACAACACTTAAGTACGTCCGGCGCACCCTGGGCAGTCAGCCTCGCTACCAACCTTGCTGACTGGCTAATCTTTTCACGACAGCATGAGCTATTCTCGTACAGCTCATGCTGACACGAGAGAAGAAGAACATCAACTAAGTGATTGCTGATAATACGCGTAATTACGTAACAACTTTAATATCGTCTCGTATTACACGTTTGTTACCCAGAAGTTACGATATTATACATATAGGGTGTAAAAAGACTCTTAACGATAACGAAAACCACGTATTCTACCCATAATTGGGATAATTTTTTTCTTCTAGACCATACCTGGGAAATCATTGGTTCTGGAGATATTGAAGGTCAAAGTATAAATTTTTTTCTAGTTTTTTTCCAAAATCGAATACCTACTAAATGATAATAATAAACTTTCTTCCAAACAAACATTATCAAATTTTTTAAAATTTTCCTAACAAATTACGCATTTGAAGTTACAAAAACGCAATGAATATCAAACGCACACGACCGCCTTGGCTCAGCTGTGTAGCCGCTACACAACACATACAGGCACAAACGGTTACGTGCATTACATCGCGCGCTACAAAAAACAGCGTTTTTTTTATGCCTAAAAAGAAAAGTCGTTTCCCAGCAATTATTTTTGGTTAATGTAATTTAGTTTGATGTACAGAGTGCGTAGATTTCGGCTATGTGATGGGTCTTTTTACACCCTGTATAATTAGCAATATCTCAAGCTCGGTTGCGGTGCGACATGTCGCGTACATACCGCGTGTCGAGCGCAAGTCGTATGCGACGTCCACAGACACATCCGACGTGCATGTCTGACGATACCACGACGTATACGCGCTGTACTAAAATGACGCTGAATGACGAATAGACTATAAGCCAGTATCTTTTTGATACAATCAAAAATGTATCAAACTCGGTGTAATACTTCAGCCTACTCAGAATCCCACTATTCATATTATTCGCGGACATAAGACTAGCCTACTATCTATCCCTCCGCGCAAAAGAGATATTATTATTATTTGGAACTACGCTCTGTCGTTACGTTCTTCAACACGGGTGCATTACTTGATTACTTAAAAAAGATGATTAGAAATGGTGGTCTTACTAATGTTGTCCTTATTTGCATCTCCCTCACGCACGTTCTCCGTGATCGAAATGCAAATAAAATAGACTATTAGTATACAGCCATTCTGTATTTTATTCTTATGTTATCAGTTTTTACACTGAGGAAAGTTACCAAGCGTTGAGAATCAGACATATCATTATCATCCGTTTAATAATTTTAAATTTCATAATCTATCGGCAAGCTCTATAAACAAACTGAATGTCTAGAGGCTTGTAATGAGTATCACTTGGTCGCGGTGCAACATGTCTCGTGAATTCCGCGTGTATCGGTGGCGGATACAACATCCATCGACATGCATGTCTGACGATGCCACGACAGACACGCGGTCTAATAAAATGACGCTGGGTAACTTATAACAAGAAAAAATATTTGTTTTATCTTGGTCAGAATATTACATCGTGATTTCTACTGAACCATTGGCCATATCAGTGATAAGACAAAGGGCTTATATTATTTGCCACTAACTTTTTTGGAAAATGTCGCGAAAACTTCCTTGTTATATATTTGGTTTTTTTAACATGGCAATATAAAATAAAAACAAACATTTTTTTTTAAATAGAAAATGGGAAAGACTTTTTTTTTGTTTTTTTATTTATAATTAATTGTCAGTGTTTGTTATTTGCTATTTTAAAACCGCATGCCGATTAAGAGGTTAACTGTTTAGACCCTAATTCCTTGATCTGAATTGTTTCTATTATCATTTTTTTAACACCTAGTTACTGGCAAACTTTGAGCATTGTCACTACAAATAATATTGACGGTTTATCTGCTCCACTGTAAGTTTTTGCTTCTTTTCTTCAAAAACCCAAAACGTCCATAGCGCATAGCAGCATTTTACCGGCGTCCAGTCCAAAACTCGCAGTCGGCACGTCGAGTCCGCTGCAATCGAACATCTCCGGAACATTCTGTAGGTTATACTACCAAATAACAGATAACTGCCTTTATACACATCTATGCTATAATAAACCCTGACGTTCCCGGAATAGGGTTTATAATTGTGTGTATTACATAGGCATTTATCAGGAAGCTTGCAAGGAGAAATGCGTTGGTACATACTTGTGAATGGAGCATTATTTCTGGATATTTCACGTAAAGATTCTTGTGTTTCCAATACCAGGATGGTTATAACTAAACAGTTAATACACTACTGATTAGGCACATAATTGTATTAACGTTGCATGAGAAATAGTTAAGAAAATTGCACTGCGGTGCTCAATTTTCAACAAAAACTACGCATAGATCTTGACGACACGTTGGCTAAGCTATTGGCTTCTGCACCACGGGTCGTGGGTTCGATTCCCACACGGAACAAAAATTTGTATGGCCTACAGATGGTTGTTTCGGGTCTGGGCGTTTGTTTGTGAGATTTGTGTCTGTAAACGCACCCACGATACAAGAGAAATCTTAGTGTGGGCCAAAGTTTTTCTTTTAAAAAAGAAAAAAAGAAAGATCTTCAATTTGAAACAGTTACTAACTTTCCGTCATAAATTATTGTGTGCTCAATGAGAGTAATAGGGTAATCTGGTGAAGGTCGCGAGAATCCGCTAGTGCATGAAACATAGGACCGGTCGATGTGTCGATGCTTGGGGGAGGCTTATGTCCAGCAGTGGACATCTTTCGGCTGAATGGTTTGACAACACGTTTGGTGCAGTGGCTAAGCGATCGACTGCTGCGCTGCGTGTCGCGGGTTCGATTCTCGCACGGAACAAAAATTTGTATGGCCTACAGATGGTTGTTTCGGGTCTGGGCGTTTGTGTACCTATGTGAGATTTGTGTCTGTAAACGCAACCACGATACAGGAGAAATCTTAGTGTGGGGCAACGTTTTTTAAAAAAGAAAGAAAAAAAAGAAAAAGAAAAATGGTGATGATGATGACCCACAATATTCATAGGTGGATATAAGAATAGATACACTAAGGTTACAGAAATTGAAGAAGTTAGCTGGACAAAACGATGTGGAACTTTTTTTTTAGTAGTTGTAGAGCTTGTGAAAGAGTTTTTCCGAGGAAGTATTATCACCATATCTGTTTCTACCGCAAGTTGCATTGCTGTGTTCCGGTTTGAAGGGTTTATGTCCGGGAAATTACTAGCACATGAAACTTTTCAACTTTGTCTCCAAGGTATACAAAGTGTAACAAAAATGCATGCTCATTTTTAAGGGGGTGGTTTGGACTAATTTAAGCAGCATTTGGCACAATTGAAATTTAGTTTTGGCTCTTCATACGAATTGACGCATCACCTGATGCCATTTGTATCGAAAGACGAAAAAATATGACCGAATGTTTTTGTTTGACCTATCAAATGTTGCTCTGAATAAGAGTCCAAACAACCCCGTCAAATACTCGTAGATCACGCATTTCTGATACACGTTGTATGTGCAGCGGTAACCACTTAACATCAGGTGCAAAAAAGTGGGAAGCGATAGTCTGAGTTGGTTCATTAATATAGCTGGGCTGAAAGTTTTTTAAGAAGAAAAGCAAGAAATAAAGAATACGATTGAAATTGGCAGCGAACTGTTTTTGACTCTATTTACTTCTCGCTCACGCACATTCTCAATGAGCGAGAGGCAAACAGATTGTAAGTGAAAATGATAATGGCTTTCTTCCAAATACACCAAAGCTACGACTGCAACACAACTTAAACCACAATCAGCCTACATCTACCACAAAATCTGCATTGAAAACAGTACAGCTCCGAATCCGTCCATTAGCGCTGATGCATGGAAAGTGGTATTACGTTAATAGTTTCCGGGAACTGGCAGAACAATTAACTTAATGAATATGCGGGTAGTTGTGCAAACAGACGGTGTCTGTCTCGACAGTCGTGTAGGTAGATGGGTAGCAGCTTATAGCTGTGATTGGTTATGCAGTTTGCAGTTACAAATGCCATAAAAAAAATCCAAACTGTAAAGTATGAGCATCTAATGGTATATCTACACCAGTGCGCTTTCATGTTCATCTTGCGCTTTCAACTTTCAATTCCTCTTGCGTCAAGCGCATGCAATATTGATTGCCATAAGACGCATGCAGCTTATCGTCTACCGGTGCGCCTTGGTCAGTGTCAGTCGACATACAATCGACGGATTAGCGTTAGGAGCATGCGCTTTTGTCGAACTAGCATTAAGACATGCGCTATGGCGCTTCACGCATGCTTCAGACGAAGACGCAAGCGAATGAAAGCGCACTGGTGTGTTAAATTCTACCACAACATAATTCTCGATACTCAGTGCTTCAATAAATCGATACCTACCGTCACAACCAGCAATCACGCATATGCCACATAATTGTCTAATTGATTGATTAGTGGTCCCCATTAGGATACGTCCGCTGTTATTACCTACTATTATGTAGAGACAGCATTAAAAGCAAGGGTTCATTGCACTAAGTTTCAAAGTGTTTTTAAATGAAAACTCGCTAATTGCGTTGTATTTGGGTTAAACATTATTTATGAAAATTACGAATTTGAGGTACGAGTTATTCAGAACGATCAGTATAATAATTCTTAAGCGAACAAATTTCACTCACATTATTGTTGTATGTTTGTAAGGTTGTTTGAGTTTCCAAAGGAGCGTCGACGCCTATTTCTGTCTGCAGGGTTTAAAGTAACCTAACACGAAGTGGTCCCTAGGAAGAAGTCATCCCCTTCGAACCTAACCTATCCGTGTCGGGGTAAGGAAATGTATATTTTTGCCCACTCAGTATTTTTTTCGCCCAAGTTAGTATTTAATGCCGCTCGGTTTAGTATTAAAGTATCTCATTAACAGTCTTCCATATATTATTTATTCGCCCGATTAATAATTCCCCATTATTTATTTATCTAAAAGAACAAGTTAACTTACGTATAAATATAAGTTACAATGACATAGGTAGCTGTAGTAATCAAATACAGAGGGTTTTTTTTTAATTAATTAGGAAAATGAGTCTCTAATTATACATGCCAATTAACAAAATAAGAGGTTAAGTTAAGGTACAGCATCATGTCGCTCAGTCATGATTCCGAAACCAACTGCAGATGGCTGCAGCAGACGGCAGCGTTGTATTCCAGTTAGTTCTGAATGTTCCGTGAGACAAGATGTGTGACTTGTTTGGGATTAGCGATCGCGATTTGCTTGTGAATCTTTTGTTTTTGTTAGATGCATCGTAGAGTGCAGGATATTGGTCCACCTGGTTTATCAATTTTCCTTCCTCGGAATTGGAAAAACTCATGTTTTAAGAGAGATTCAACGTGTCGTCGCTTCAGCGTCGGTGGCACTACTGATCTGCGGTCGGGTGACACGTCGTCTGCGGTCGGGTGACACGTCGTCTGCGGTCGTACGACATGTGACTACACGATGGGCGACGTGTCGCTAGCTGCGAAAGGTATTTCATAGAAAGATATAGAAACCAGGAGCGACACTTCGTCTGCTGCTGCTGTCTGCAGTCGGCTACGAACTCGTACCTTAAGCTGAACAAGCAATGGAAAAGTTAGTTCTTTACAAGTAATTCCCACTCTCCGCAAGGTACAATCTAAGTCTAGTTTTAAGGGCCCTTTTCCTGTCATGCGTATTTACGCCCGCGCGCGGATCTGGTCCGCATGCGGGTGATAGCACGCTCCTGGCCACACGCAGGACAAAGATTACGTTTACCGCTGCAGTGTCGTGCGTGTCGCCAGTCACTAAACTCGTGCACAAAGATGAACGTTAAAAAAGTAATCATGCGTACTATGACCATGCGTGCGACCCGTGTCACAGTAAAAACAACAGTGAAGGCAGAAGAACGCCGCCCGCATCCGGTTAGCACGCACGCGGGCTGCACGCCCGCAGCCAATACGCGTTCCGCGCGTGTGCTGCCCGCATGAAAGGAAAAGCATGTATGAAATGATAGGATGCGGACAGCCTGCACACGGACCAGATCCGTATGCGGGCGAAAATACACATGACAGGAAAAGGGCCCTAATTATATTTATAGAAGATGCGTTCCTGATGCCGATTGGGATAGCTTTGAACAATTGCACGTCTCCATACCTGATATTGCTTTTACCGTATTGGATTCTTTTTATTAATTGTTTATAACAAATATGATCTAGGAGCACTTGTTTTTCTGCTTAACCTTTTCCCAACTATGATGGGATCAGCTTCCAGTTTAACCAGATATGGCTGAATACCAGTATTTTACACGAAGCCTCTGCCATCAGACCTCCGCAACTCAGTAACTGGATCAAGGAGTACCTATTTAAAGTATTTTGTAACCAGTGGAGAATATTTTTTAAGGAAGTATTATGAAGAATTAAGAATACTAATTATTCGCTTCTATAATAATTCATATCAAAATTTTGAAACATTACAATGAGTATAATAATTCAAAATATAGGATGCAGACCGTACCAATAAATAATAGATACTATTACATGCATGTTACTGTACTTGTACATTTAATGTGCTATTAAAATGTATTTTATTAAATCCGTACACACACTCGTAATAACTATTAGACGACATGTTTGGTGCAGTGGCTGAGCGATTGGCTTCTGCGCTACGGGTCGTGGGTTCGATTCCCGCACGGAACAAATATTTGTATGGGGCAAGATTTTATAAAAGAAAAAACAACTTTGGCTTGGATTTTGATAGATCAACAAATTCCTCTTCATGAATCATCTTGAATCATCATGAATCTTTTAGAAACGAAATTGTCTACTGCGCAGCTAATCAGCTAACTTCAGACTCGCCAAGATACGTCGGACGTATTGTACCACGCAATAAATGTTGTATTGTCAAAATCAAAGCCGCAGCAATGACGAGTGTGTTCCGCAATTAGGATGCTGTTCTGTTTTGAAACAGAAATCATAATAACTCAACTTGCATAATTTAATCAATGTAATTAATATTACCTTTTTTTGTGTATAGACAATCATTTATTTATTGACTTGACAGACTGAACTGTGTTGCTGGGGAGTTTATTGCGCCGTTTCTTCTTCACAGTTTAGACACTAGGAAGCGGTGAAGAGCGGGCGCTTTTGGGGGCAGTCTTATATGAAATTGACATTCAAAAAGAACTAAGGTCTTCGCTCGTGTTAGCACGAGCTATACAAAAATAGTTCATGCTGTGGTGAAAAGATTAGCCAGTCAGCAAAGTTGGTAGCGGGGCTGACTGCCCAGGGTGCGCCGGACGTACTTAAGTATCGTCACTCGTGGAGGCTTTTTTCATGCACCCTAAAGAACTAATAAATTCAAGTCTATTTTGAATAAACGAGTTTTGAGTTTGAAATCCAAAAAAACAAAAAAATTACAAAATCATTAAAAAATTATTAAAAAATGTCGAGTCTCAAGGTGAAGTCAATGATTACGAGAAAAGAACATTTGGTAGAACATAAAATTACTTGTGGGACTATCTAATCATTCGGACACCTTGAAAGACATCTTACAGTCTTCTCTGTAGCAGTTTTAATGTTTCTGCAGAAGTCGTAAAAGAGTGTAAAACAGTTTGTTCAGGGAAGTACTGTTCCACAATATATATTTCTACTGCAATGTTGCCAGCCTTCTGGGCACGTTACCAGTCGACAGCGATGCGGAGGAATATTTTGATGCCCGATTTTAGTTCATAGTTTTATTAGGGTATTTAAGCCTTTAAGCCACGCTTGCCAAGGTTGGTCTGTAGATGGGTGACCATTTACCATAGCGAGTTTCCTCCGTGCCTCGGGAAGCACGCAAAGCCGTTGGTCCCGGCTGTCATTTGTAGATCTTTGACAGTCGTTACTGTTGGTCAGAAGCCAGAAAGTCTGACAACCAGTCTTACCAAGAGTATCGTATTACCCAGTTACTGGGTTGTGGAGGTCTGATAGGCAGTCGCTCCATGTAAAATACTGATATTCAGCTGCATCCGGTTCGACTGGAAGCCGACCCCAACATAGTTGGGAAAAGGCTAGGCAGATGATTAGTTTTATTAGGGTATTTTTTTTTTAATTGTATGTACTTTTATTTGTAATTATGTAAATATTGTTTGTGTAAATGTTATAAGATTAATAGTGTAGACTAGAAAAATGTTTCAATAAATGAGTTTTATAGATATGATGTGTAATTTGAAATTACTGCCAAGCAGAATTGATGTGTTCTGGGAGAATATGGTTGCTGGTGAAATTTCAGGCACATGAGACTTTCCAACTTCGTGTCTAAAGTTGGCAACGCATCAGCAATCCTCTTGATGTTGTAGGTGTACGAGTGTACAACAGAACTGGTTTGTCACTTTACATCCCAAAACCATGAACTATACTCATCATTTTATTCAACTTTTAGTATGAGACAAAAACAGAATTAAAAAAAATTACAGGGTGTTAACGAAATCGTGTAATTCCTTCAAACCACGTGATCTAATGGTGACACAGATTAACCCTAAGAGCGATTACGCACTGCATCCGATCCGAATCCGTGAAAATACGGATATAAAAAACTCGGAACGAATTCGGATATTGATTTATGCACTGCATCCGATCCGAATCCGTGAAAATACCGATCTAGAGTAAAAATCTCGGACCGAATTCGGATGTTGCTTACGCACTATTCTGATCTCTGATTCAAATTCAAACAATTCAGGGGCCATCTTTGGCATATCTGTTTGGCGTCTGATTTGAATCCGAGGTAATGCGAAAGCGTTCATACAAACAGTACTACGGCTTCTTCCGAATTGGAGACTCACGGATGACGGATAGAAATCGGATGACGGATGCCGGATGTAGTGCGTAAACTACCATACAAATAGTTCTATGGCTACTTCGGAACGTATTTTCACGGATTCGGATCGGATGCAGTGCGTAACCGCTGTTAATGGGAATTTTCGAAAATAAACCAAAAAAAAAAAAAAAAAAAAAATTTTGTTTTCAATTTCTGAGTCTTTTTAGAGCCTTGAGTTATCTGACTGCAAAGAGCAATATCGCATTAGTCGTTCCTGCCAGCCGTGTTGCCGTACTTTCATTAATTTATGCGTGGCATCGAAATGTTCACAGAAATAAAAAAAAAAAAATTCAAAAAAAAACATTCTTATTCTTTTTACTGAATCCTTATTAGGTGGTTTAGATAAGATCGGTAACAAAGCCGCATGAAAAAAAAAGAATTTTATTTTTTTATTTTTAATCAAGCTAAATCCCGTGCGGGGCCTGTCTACAACAGTGGTAGATCATGTGGTTTTAAGGAATTACACGAATTCGTTAACACCCTGTATATAAGTTTAGTTTTAATATACACTAAACCTGAAACTAGTTTGTTCAGAATCACTAGGAGAATCGATTGGCATAGTTTTATACCACGTTAAATCTTGCATTATTTTTTTCATTCAGTTTTATGTCAATAGGTTTCTCTACGCATAACAGTGGACGAGAATAGACACCTTGAGGCTTAAGATGGTCCGCTCGGTCAGTTTCAGTGTATTAGACAACCCCTGCATAGCACATCTCACACATTTCACACTACTGGGGAACTTAACGCAACATAAACTAAGGTGTCACTTGGAGATTTATTAAAAAAAAAAACATACTCCGGTAATTCTGATTAAAATCTTGTTGGAGTGTCTCGGTTTTTGTATATATACTAAAAATAGTGTTGTATAAGCCGTTCAGTCATGCTATACAAGCGGTGATAACTACTTTCCAGCACGCAGGCCGTGTCGGCAAGGCAATTTAGAACCATTTCGCCATAGAAACGATGTAGACAAGCACCAGATTGTTGTTCATTAGTAAAATTACGCTAAACCCGTAATATATTATACACCGTGGGCCCGAGGAGCCCGAAAGATTTTAACCACGCCTTTCTGATGGTATTATGAGTCAAATGTTATATTCTCTTTAGCTTTCAAAATTAATATACCTGCTTCTCCCTTAAACTCCTTCTTTCTGCATCCTACAAGCACAGCTGATGTCGAAATTCTCATCCTTCAACTCAAAGATGGCAGTGCCCCAGGCTTGGATGGAGTCAGTAATCGACTAGTTAAACACATTAAAAACTTTATCGTGGAACCATTAACATACATTTTCAATTTAAGTTTATCTTCTGGGATCTTTCCTGACATCTGGAAAATTGCGGCTGTGTCGCCTATTCACAAGGGGGGTACCATTGATGATCCCAATAACTTCAGACCTATCTCTCTTCTTAGTACATTCTCCAAAATGCTTGAAAAAATTACGAACAACCAACTCATTCGCTATCTAGAATCAAACGAGATTTTATCAAATCAGCAATTTGGCTTTCGTCAGGGTAGGTCCACTGAGCATGCTGTAACTCTTCTGACGAGTATAATTACGAGTCACCTCGATAAAGGATCACCATGCATAGGTGTTTTCCTGGACCTGGCGAAAGCGTTCGACACTGTGTCAATTCCGATTCTTTTGAGAAAGCTGGAAGTTATTGGGATTCGGGGAATTTGCCTTGAATGGTTCCGCAGTTATCTTTTTGGCAGAAAACAGTGCATAAAGACGAATTCCTTCACTAGTAACGCCCACGAAATTGCTTTTGGAATACCGCAGGGCAGTATTTTGGGACCCACGCTCTTTCTAGTGTATCTGAACGACCTGTCTTCAAAACAATTAGAAAACGCAGATATTATAAATTACGCAGACGACACAGTCATAATATTTCATGAACGAACGTGGGATAGAGTTCTATCTAAATCACAAGCTGGTCTCCGTAGTGTAGTGGAATGGCTTAACAATAATTTATTAACATTAAATACATCTAAGACCAACTTTATTTGTTTTCACAAGACTGCGACAACGGCTCCTCCACCTGACCTAAAGTTAGTGGTGCATACGTGTAGCTCAACACTCAACTCTTTACATACAATTTGCACATGTAAGAACATAAACAAAGTGAACCACACAAAGTACTTAGGGGTCATCATAGACGAAAAACTTAACTTTAGCAGGCATATTGCGGCTACATCTGCAAGGGTAAGAAAGATAATTCATGTGATGAAACAGCTAAGAGATGTAGCACCAATAGGCTTGCTGAAGACAGTTTATCTCACATTATGCCAGTCAGTTTTGTCATACTGTATTCTGGCCTGGGGTGGCACTGCTCCTACTCACCTAATTGATTTAGAGAGATCTCAGCGCGCGGTTCTCAAGACAATGATCAAAAAACCACTACGATTTCCAACCGTTCTCCTTTTCGAAGAAACACAATTACTTAGTGTAAGGAGATTGTACATCTTAAAAATTGCTCTTTTAACTCATAAAGAAGTACTCAACTCTGACGACTACGAGGATATGGCTGGGAAGCGTATTTTCAAGCTCCCTCTTCCACCCATCAAAACAACATTTGCAAAAAGATTCTGCGCCTATATGAAACCATTGATACTTAACAACATAAACAAAATATGTGGCCTTAGAAACCTATCAGTTCGTGAAGCGAAAGCAAAAATACTTAAAGAATTATTAACTTGGACTTACGATAAAACGGAGGATTTTTTGAGACATTTACTGTAAACCATTTGATCTCATAGTTTATTAACTAATTTCTAAGAATAAATATTATAACATTGTTATTAAGCACATTTTAAGCCCATACTTATGATACCTATATATATATTATACCTTGTAATTGTAATAGTGATATTTGTTAAAAAAAATAGTTTTTATTTTATTTATTTCATTTTAATATTTAAATTGTTAATAATTGTGGAAAACTAAAATAAAGTTTCCTGCGGGACAGGCCTAGCCTAGTGCAGGAAATCTTTGCTAATATTATCAACATGCTCTCAACTATAGTAATAAGTTAAATATTATAACCCTAGTTTTAACCCTGTAAAAGAACATGTAAAACATCTGACAATAAAGAATTTATTATTTATTATTATTATTATATCAACGAAAGTTCAACTCAGTTTTATTTTTTGTTTTTCGGTCCTTAATAAATAAATTAACTTTAGTACTTTCTTGTAAACAATACCTTAAGTTGAACTGGCAACATTTATAAATTATCATGTGAGTGGATAAGAAACTTCTCACTTCACAACCCTCCTCGACAAATAAGACATACGGCGAATGGGGTAGGGTATGACAAAACTTGCAACGCCGCGTTCATAGGACTTGTGACCATAGATATTTTTCGATTTGTGAATTTCCGTAAATAATGAATAAATCGAAAATTAAGCTTTATTCAACAAACTATATCCTAGCTTTTCGTCTTCAATTACGCATCGGAATCGATGGTTAAAATCTTTCGGGTACCTCGGGCCCACGTTGTTTAATACTTTTTAAGAATTAATTCAATTAAGGGCCGATTTCTCAATCGTTTGATAACTTTTATCTAAGGATGTTAGCACACCAATCGATCGACCGTCAATCGATGCCATCGATCGATGGTAGAATGAATTAGTCGACGTCGATCGATAGTTTCTACTACACTAATCGATCGACTAAACGTCGACCGATGTCGTTCGATGGCATCGATCGACGATCGATCGATTGGTTAACACCCTAAGAAATAAATAAATAAATATAGTGGTTTGACATATTTTATACAAAAGCTGTCAAAACATCAAACTCAATCAAAAATCATGGCTCAGATATAATTTATCTGACGATTGAAAAATCTGCCCATGATTAAACATTTTGTTTACCTGCCTACAAAAAGTCCGTATCGATTGGTTTCAATAGGGTATTTTACTGAAAAAATCTAATTAGTCCGTCAGTTAGATTATCAAAAAATATTTGACCCCAATTTTTTCTTTTGTTACGTAAACCTAAATAGACGACGAAGATACGACACTTTTAAAATTGGCAAAACGTCACAAGCAAGTACAATTATTATTTTACTTGCTTCTGAAGTCACAATCACAAGAACACTCTCGAGTTTTGATGCGTTTTATCTTTCCAAATATTTATAGATTTAACAAAATAAAAAATACGTATCCATACCTTTTCAAAACTCTAACTGGCGGACTAATTAGATTTGCAATTTATTGATGCTGTCAACATGCCTATTGTTTCTCATTGAATTATTAGGCTAGGGACAAATCTACCGAAAAATTCACAGGAATAACCTCACTAGCAGATTCCCAAAAATGTATTAAAGTGATAGGACAATAAGCGTTCCCAGAAACCTCCTCTAATAAGGATAAAAACAGACCTATTATGATAGACATTGTTTCATGAACTGTAGAATTTTCTGGAAAATTCTTAGTCATGCTGTGTGAGTGATATTTTTGTTTGTGTTAGTCATACTCGGAATCGTAGTAACAAGTAGGTTACTCGCTTGTGTCCTGTCCAGGCTCATAATAAGGCAATTCCTTTGCTTTGATTCAGATGCTCCGAAATTACTTTTGGATAGAGACGAGGTCTTGTTACTTGTATGGATATAAATATCTAATACAATGTGGAATGTAGTCGTGAAAATGGAATTGGTCTTATTTATCGTACGCATGGCTACAGATCAAGCTACACAATTCCAGTATAAGCTGATCTCGTATTGTATAGGATTTCCTTACAGTGAGAGGTCAGTTTAAATCGGAAATGTACAGCTTGATGTGTAGCCGTGTGTACCTACTTCCGATGTGATATTTATTATGTTATGTTCTTGTCAAGATATGATGTTGTTGAGTGTTTTGTTAGTCTTGTGATGGCAAACGCGACTGCTAAGCGTAAAGCCTTGGGTTCGATCTCCAGGTCGGGCAAAGTGTTATTGGGTTTTTCCTGATGGAATTTGTCAGTAGCAGCTGGGAGTCTGGATTTGTGCTCGGTTGATGGCAATAGTCTCATCTCCAATAACATGGGACTCAAATATAACGGCGAAGTGACGGTGTTATTTTTATGATATAGTAATTATTTTTAAAGGATTGTTTTTTATTTCAGTTCATACATTCACGTTTAATTTGGTAAGAATCTCAATAATATTATAAATGTGAAAATTAATGCCAATGTTTGTTACTCAACAACTTATAAATAAATGGTTTAATGGATTTGGATGAAAGATTTAGAGATGGTATACCATCTCCTGGATTAACACATAGCCGTAGATAGATAGGTAGGTATACTTTTTAACCGCGGACATGAAGTAGTCCTAACTGTAGTTTGTAGTCAGTAGTTCAGTACCTATTCTGTTAATTCCTAATAATTTGGGTAAGAAGAACTCCATTTGCCACTCCGCTAGGCACGAAAATACTTTTTTTTAAACTGTTCTTTAATAACCATGTTTTTTTTCCAGAATTTTCTTTTCGAGACAAACAGCTAAAACATCAAAATCTCAGAAAATAAATTCGCACTAATCCAAAAACAGATCACCTCTAATTCCGTGAAAATTCAAACAATTAAAATAACTCAAACACGCAATAAATACAGTGTCCAAAAAATGAAAAATCTAAAACCCCGTTTATAACACTAAAGTACTTAAAGTGTCCCAATTAGTGACTTTTAAGTGACAAATGTGAGCAGTTAACGGAACTTTGAACTTGTTTTAGTCATACGATTTGACTAATGGGCTCATACTAAAATAGATTTGATTTGTTACTTGAGAAGAGTATCGTTTAGGAGTGACGTGACGGGTACGATACGACAATACCACGATTAATAGTATACAGGGTGTTAACGAAATCGTGTAATTCCTTCAAACCGCGTGATCTACTGGTGACACAGATTAGCCCTAAAGGGGAATTTTCTAAAACACCAAAAAATTTTTAAAAAAATTTTTTGGTTTTTAATTTCCCAGTCTTTTTAGAGCCTTGAGTTATCTGACTGCAAAGAGCGATATCGCGTTAGTCGTGCCCGCCAGCCGCGTCGCCGTGCTTTCATTCATTTATGCGTGCGTGGCATCGAAATGTTCAATCTAAGAAAATATTTTTTTTGCAAAAAAAAAATGTATTTTTATTACTGAATCCTTATTTGATGGTTTAGATACGATCGGTAACAAAGCCACATGAAAAAATAATAATTTTCTTTTTTTCTTTTTAATCAAGCTAAATCCCGTGCGGAGGTCCCGCACTACCGTCTACATCAGTGATCATGTGGTTTTAAGGAATTACACGAATTCGTTAACACCCTGTATAAGTATGTGACTTTTTTAATCTCTGTTAAATGCTGTAGAACAGAGTTGAGCGGTTTATATGGTCGCTGATGAAGAATTTATCTCCTTATGTCTTATAATTAAATCATGATGGTCAGTAATGTCCTCAAAATAAATATATCCAAACAACACAACACCTACCGGAAAACGCCTCGTGTTCTATCTAGGAAGCTAAGAAAAACTATAAGTATTTGCCAATCTTCTAAGCGCCAATATCATGCTTTTTGTAAATTTTCTTTAATAATGAAACAATTTACTACAGAATTTTCGTTTTTCCACAAATATGAAAAAAAAACAAATCTCAAGAAAGAAATTCGCACTAATTGAAAAACAGATCACATCTAATTATGTCTATATAGATAGACGACCTGGTGAAGGTCGCTGGGAATTGAGTGCAGGCGGCAAGTAACCGGCTGTTGTGGAAATCTATGAGGAGACCTTTGTTCAGCAGTGGACGTCCTTCGGCTGATATGATGATGACAAAAAATGTGTAACGAATCTCAGGGTATGTCTTTGTATAATACCGAAACTCAATGTTGCATGTAATTTTGGACGAGAAAACTGCTATTGCTCTCAATAATGAGCACAGAACCGCTTCCTTCAAGAATAAGTCGGAAATAATCCAAGGGCTAAAAGGATTTATAAATATCTGGCGTCTCATCATCAACATTATAATCATATGAGAAGGACGTCCACTGCTGAACTAAAGCCTCCCCCATAGATTTCCACAACAGCTGGTTAGGTCTCAAATCAAATCAAATGTTTTTATTTCACATAAACCATTACAGGCGCTTATGAAAAGTCAAATTTAGGTGCACGGTTCCAATTAGTCGTTTCCTACGCAGAAGAGCCGGCAAGAAACTCCATGGTTACTCTTTTAAAATCCATATCTTTAACAATTTGAGTGGGTACAGTTATGACTTAGAATAGTTATGAGAGAGCAATGTAGACTTCAGAGCAGGAAAAAAACACAAAAAAAAAATGAAAAATATGGTCAAAAATTAAATAGGTATCCAGGCATCTAGCAAATCTACAAACTCTCACATTCACAAAAGGTAAAAGGACGCTAAACTATATAAAACAACTGACATGGTTAATTGTCATCAAAACACATTACAAAGAAATTCACTGTATAATAAGATAAAGATATCTAAAAACGCTAATCGTAGTGAGGTTAGTTAATAGACACACATGCCATGTAATGTACATGCCATCCGCATCCAACGACTCCCAGCGACCTTCACCAGGTCGTCTATCTATCTAGTTGGAGGTCGTCTCACGCTGCGTTTTCTGGTACACGGTCTTCACTCGAGAACCTTTCTGTCCCAACTGCCATCAGTTCTACGAGCTATGTGCCTGCCCAGTGCCACTTCAGCTTAAGAATCCTTTCAGCTATGTTGGCAACTTTAAGACTTCTACTGATCTGGCGTCTACAAGAACAAATAAGGCTGACCGGTGACGCACTGTCGTGTTCTATAAAATGCATCTATATTTTATTAATAGCTCTTATCTATCATTTAAAAGGTTTTTAAACTATATTTTAAGTGCTTAGTTTTTATTGGGTGATCGAACACTGTTACAAAGCGTTGGGTTATTGACGCTGTATACATACATACGATCAATTAAGGGCATAATATAGTGCATTAGAAAATACAAAGACAGAAATCCCACTCCAATGGGACAGTCAAAAATTCTGAAATTATATAAAAGTGAACAGTCGTAGTTGAAAATATTCACTGTGTCTGGGTACGTAGTAATAATACTTTAAGGCCGGTATACACACTCTATTTTATCGACAAAAACACCCCACGTATGGGGTCAATTGCCAACTTAAGATTAGCCCCCCAAAGATAGCGATTAGCCCTCAAAAGATAGAGAAATTGTAGTATTTGCTTCACCTATTTCGATCTCTAATATTCAAACACTCACAACTTAAGACCTAGGTCTCACAGAGGCGTTTTGTTTTGAATCTTAGAACAACTCAAAGACTTAAAAAAACTAAAAGACACTTGTAACACCTAGTTGTTTTTGGGGTATTTTAAAAAAAGTAAAAAAATATGCGTAATTATTTTTTAAATTGGAATTTCATGTCTCATTACGAAAAAAGCTAACTGATGTATGGCACTTTGTGTGTATTTCTTTAGATTGTTTATATTATAGCCTTTCAAACGACATTAAATTTACGGCTCTAGGCCTAGGTCATAAGGTGGTCAAACACGAGGCGATTATGGTAACGATCCGTCGTTTGATATTGAAATCGAATGTATTTTTGTAGGTATACATCTTTGTGGCGATATCGTATCCGATTTTATAGTCGACGAGGCAATCCGTCGTTCGATGTTAAAATCGAAAATAAAATAAATAAATCGAATCGTCTCGTTACGATTTATCGCCTCGTGAATGACCACCTTTAAGTGCTTGATTATGTAGAGGTCGAAATAGGTAAGTCAAATACTAACATTGGTCAGCTTGTGGGTTGTTTTGTTGATAAAATTGAGAGTATACAGGCGGTAAAAAGACCCATCACATAGCCGAAATCTACGCACTCTGTACATCAAACTACAACATTGACCAAAAATAATTGCTGGGAAACGACTTTTATTTTTTGGCATAAAAAAAACATTGTTTTTTGTAGCGCGCAATGTGTGGTTGTGGCAACGCCGCGCGTTTGTGTGTGTGCAGCGGCCACACAGCTGAGCCAAGGCGGTCGTGTGCGTTTGATATTCATTGCGTTTTTTTAACTTCAAATGCGTAATTTGTTAGGAAAAATTTAAATTTTTGATAATGTTTGTTTGGAAGAAAGTTTAGTACTATGACTTAGAATTCGTTTTTGAAAAAAACTAAATATGTATACTTTGACCTTCAATATCTCCAAAACCAATGATTTCCCAGTTATGGTCTAGAAGAAAAAAATGATCCCAATGATGGGTAGAATATGTGGTTTTCGTTATCGTTAAGGGTCTTTTTACACCCGATAAACAATCTTTCAAGTTGTATTACTACATACCCGGATATAGCGTACATTATGTATGCTGCTGTATGCTTGTGATTTTCTTTCTTTCTTTGCTTTTCCTTTCTTTTTCTATGCATCGATTTTTTTTTCAAAATTTTGTTTTCTTTTTAGTCAAGTCTGTAGACTTCAGGTTAGATCCCGACCTCGGCTCCTTTATTACATTTTTTTCTGTGGAATGTTTAGACTATACCTTCTGTTCTGTCCTGTGTATGTACAAGCATGCATTGACCAGACTATCCCGCTGAGTTCCATCGCAGTTTAGTAATTAGATACGTATATTAATAACCGGCCATTAAAGGTAGCTACTGTATTTACTTAGTATCTTTACGGTTGGCTTGTTACGAGCAGTGGCATATACAGGGTGTAAACGAATTCGTGTAATTTCTTCAAACCATGTGATCTATTGGTGACAGATTGTCCATGCAATAGTGAGAAGGAGAGCGAGCAAAAAAAATTCTGAAAAAAACCTGGTGTTCTGTTTCTGAGTCAGTGCAGCGCCCTGAGTTAACTGTCTGAATGGAGCGATATCGCGCTCGTCGTGTCCTCCAGCTGTCTCGCCGTGCTTTCATTATCATCATCTGCCTAGCCTTTTCCCAACTATGTTGGGGTCAGCTTCCAGTCGAACCGGATGCAGCTGAATATCAGTATTTTGCATGGAGCGACTGCCTATCAGACCTCCACAACCCAGTAACTGGGTAATACGATACTCTTGGTAAGACTGGTGGTCAGACTTTCTGGCTTCTGACCAACAGTAACGACTGTCAAAGATCTACAAATGACAGCCGGGACCAACGGCTTTACGTGCTTTCATTAATTCTTGCGAAATCGAAATGTGACCGATTAAGTGATTTAGATACGATCACTCAAACCTACGGCAAGTTTATTTTTTATTCAAGCTGTATCCTTTGCGGGTTTTTTATCTATAATAATATAATAATAATAATAATAATAAAGCTTTATTCATTCCATACATGCAAAATTATAACAAAAAAATATAAGATAAAAATTAATTGATTGAGGAATTGGTAAATAGATCATTTGTGATAAGTTTACATACATTTGAGATACATTAGTTTACATACATTTCATTTCATTATATTCATAAATTTCCATTACATTATTCATTAATTTCTTTCATTGCACATACATTATAATAATAGCTGTAGTACATAAATTAGACATCATGTAATTATCATTATTTCTCATTCAAATGATTAATGTCCTCAATCAGTTCGTACACTTTTCATGTATGGACCCCCTTCGGGTAAAAGCCTCCTCCAAAGAATCTATAATAATACCAGTAGTAAATCATTTGGTTTTAACACATTCGAGTCCACAACACTTTTCATAGAGCTCATACGACATCCCGCCATACATATTGCTAGTGGACCTTCCAGGAGGGTTTTCGGCATTACGTCTGAGTTAAAAACGAACCCTCGAGGAGGGTTTCTGGCATTAAGTTAAGAACCGTGAAAAATACGCTAGTCGTAAAATAGGTCCTGCTGTACCAACGACGCTGCTATACGTGACTCGGCTACATTACTCTACAAAGGCCCAGGAGATTGTAGAGTACATCCGAGTGAAGACCAATTCCACCCTGAGGGTCGAACGGTTGGAGTCTCGCCACAATGTTAATTTTAATTCCTTTGTGGTGAGAGTGCCGACTGAATAGCTGTCGACGTTCATGAAGGAGGAATTTTTGCCGAGAGGTGTAGCGTTCCGACGATTTCGGGGCCGGCTAAAAGACACCGCGCGACACACGACGCTGACTCCTCGTGTGATTTAGTGTTAATATTTTATTGTTTATTTATAGTATTTTATTGTTTATTTATAGTATTTTTGTTAGTTTTGTAAGTTTTACATTGTATAGTATTATTGTATTTTATTAATATATATTTTTTATGTAGTGGGTTCGCCTAGCTTCCACGACACAGGGAATCCTAGTGTGGAAGCTAGTGCAAAATGTAAGTTTATTTTTACAATAAAGATTTAAAGGTGTTTGCTTTATTCATAATAGTGATTTTTCCAAGGAAAATCTGCATTTAAAATGAGCCCTCCACGAGGGCACCTGGTATGGCGAATTCGACTACAGTGTGCCCTTCTCGAAGGCACCCGGCACTGAACGTGTTAAGGAATTACAAGGATTCATTTACACCCTGTATTAATAGGTATTAAAGGCATTAACTTCGAATGCCACGTGCTTTAGTACGGGGTAAAGATCAAAATAATACATCGAAGGTTCCGTTTAGAAGCAAGATAGAGAATCCAACATTGATCATTTGAAATTAGATATTCTTGAGAACTTAACATAACGCCTGTATACCGCAAAGGATTGGGCAGAGGTGTATTACACCCTCAATTTGCCGTTGTTTTAAGTCCCATGTAATAGGGGGCGAGCCTATTGCCATCAACCGGGCACAAATCTAAATTCCGGGTTGCTACTGAGAAACCCAATAACACTTTGCCTGACCTGGGGATCGAACCCATGACCTTACATTCAGCAGTCGCGCTTGCGACCACTAGACCAATGAGGCAGTGTATTTTTGAGAAGTTAGGTACAAACCATGGCGAAACCACTCATAGTCATTTTAATTCATTTTTTTACAATCTCTCTCTATCCCATATTCTATAGTCCTTGGAGCCGGAAAGATTGAATAATTCGGAAGGATCTATTTTATATAGGTAATGGTTGGGTTGCATGACTGGTACAAAATAAGTACATACAGCATTTCCTGATAATTACCCTTTTCGTAGGTGGTTCTGCCTATCCTTTTCCCAACTATGTTGGTATCAACTTCCAGTCTAACCAGATGCGGTTGAATACATGTATTTTACACGGAGCGACTGCCATCAGTTACTGGGCAATGCCGATATCCTTTTTTTTTAACCGTGGGAAATCTTCAAATAACTTCTGCTCTGGGAAGAGCGGAAGGGAGTGTCAGACTCTTACTGACTAAAACCCATCCGTGTTCCTCCTAATGCTCTTTGCGTTCAAGGGCCGCGGTAACTCTTTCGAACAAATTCCGAAGGGGGCTATTACGCTATCATATATATAGGATCATAATGTCTTAATGACCTCTAGAATCATATCTTTGTATGGCGAAATCTATACATATAAAAGGAGAAGCCGACTGACTGACTAACTGATCTATCAACGCACAGCCTAAACCGCTGGGGTTAGAAAGTTAAAATTTTGACAGTAGGTTCCTTTTGTAACGTAGGCATCCACTAAGAAGGGATTTTTCGAAATTCAACCCCTAAGGGAATAGGAGATGAAAGTTTGTATGGAAAATCGTCACTTAACGGGTTCAAAATTTCACGCAAGCGAAGCTGCGGGCGAAAGCTAGTGATTCATATGTCTATATTACATTATCATATATCTATGACTCATAGATTTATGATTCTAAATATATGATAGTGTAATATCCCCCTAAGGTTAGACCTATTGTCAGACTTTCGGGCTTCTGACAGCCTGTAACGACTGTAATACCTTTTAGTAGGTAATATTAGCAATAAAATAATAAATTCATGGAAACCATCTTACTTCCAATTTAGATTTTTATAATTTACTGTTTCTGAGTTTATCTTCAGAAAGATTTATGTTAATCTACTTATAGATTGAAGGTAAAAAAAACAAAAAAACTTATGTTACAAATTAATTCATTTAATATCACAGATTTAAATACAAAATTTACATTCGGTTAGTATCTACATACGTAACTAAAGACCTTTATTTACTAAATGAAAATATTACAAGCTATTCAAGCTGCACTTATATTTAAATTCTGCGTTTAAAATGGTATGAACTTCTAGTTTGACATGCCATTAAGGCGCATAGCAAGCGAGGCAGGCACCCTGGGCACTCTATTAAAAAAAGTCTATGCCATGACAATAATGAAAGCGACGGAGCTATGTTTCTTAACTTAGAAAATGTTTTATACGTCATCGTATTCAGCCTACTGAACAATGTCATGGTCGTCCAGTCTAACCAACCCCTGATTCAGAACGATTAAATTAGTCAGTTGTCGAAAAAATCGGTTGACTCTATCTCATTTGCTCTCGTTACGAGAATAGGAGACGAAACGAGATAATAAATCGAATTGGTCGACTTATCGAAAAGGTTCTCAATCGGGAGGCAGCGGTCCTAACAACTACTAATTCTACTAACAGAAACGTTGATCACTCGCAACTTAACTGAAACCGAACCGTTTATTCAGACAGTATGATAATTTAGGTATTTTTTTGAAGCGGGAATCGTGATTGTTTCATGAGGGTGTATTTTATCATAATATAGTTTACGCTTACGAAAACTGTCAAAATTATTGGTTTTTCTTTTTGTTGTGAAACTATTTGACAGTATTTTAAACGAAACCTGTACTATGAAAGAAACTTGCAGGCTTCCTACACGTTTTCTGCTTCTTATAAACACCTGAATTAGCCTACTGTCTGAATGAACAGTCCGGCTTCATTTCGGTTGCGATTAATCAACGTTTTTGTTAGTAGAATTGCGCCAAAAAGTGGGTGAATACGTATATTATGCAAAAAGACTGAGATCTGTGTTCCGATATCTTTTAAATACGTATTTGTAATATTTTCATTAAATACAGTCAGGTATTATATTAATATACAAAGCTTACTATAAAAAAAACAATAATCATAAATGCATATCAAATTGGCAGTTGATTCATTCAGTCTTTAAAAGAAAAGCATTGTTCTACGTTAGCTTCTGTAAATTATTACATCTATTGAAAACTTCAACGTTCACCGATTCTTTTTTAATGAATAGAAAATCCGTCAATGTAATAAGCAATCTTCGATGGACGTCAAAATTAGGCCCTCAATTTTCAATTGATATTTTAACAAATTCGTAGACTATTTTTTAATACCCGTACCAATTAATTAACTAATCCAAAAAATACATTGTTTTTGAATCACTACAAAATCCTAAAGAAAAAATGCTAAAAATAACCACAAAAATAATAAGAAAAAGAAAAATAAATAACACAACATGGTCAATATAATCAATCACTCTCATTTCAGGGGGCCAATTAAACTAATCGCAACTGAACCGCAACCGTCAGTAAGTTTTTGTTTACGAAAACTGTCAAAATGATTGGTTTTGTTTTGTATCAAACAATTTGACAGCTTTTGAAATTAAAAACTGTCTGTATGAACGGTTCGGACTTGGTTCGGTTGCAATTTATCAAGAATGATTTTAGGAGAATTGGGCCCCTGAGCTCTCTCAAGCGTCGTTTTGTTCATTCTTGACATGTTAATTTAATATTAATCGAAAAAATTATACTGACGTTCACACCTTGACAGCAACTCTACGGACTTTCAGTCTCAAATGTCATGATGTGAGTGGTGTATTAATACGAGCCTAAAAGAATGGTCAGATTTTATCTTTCTATCTCACGAAGACGCATCGTGTGACTTTTATGTCAAAGACCTAAGGTGCATATTGCAATGATTCACGAGCCAATTCTACTAACAAAATTGTTGCCAAACCGCAAATGAACCACAGCTGTCAGTCAGTTTTCGTTTACGAAAACTATCAAAATGTTAGATCATGATATTATATTTTTTTTTGCAAATAAAATCTGTCAGAATGGACGGTTCTGCTTCAGTTCGGTTGCGATCGATCAACGTTTCTATTAGTCAAATTGGCCACTTCTTTTCGTTTAGGACAATTGCTGGATACATGCTAAGGAACTAATGGAAATTACATTCTTACATAAATGCATATCAAAACGGAATTTATTAACATTTGCAACGTTAATGATTAAAAAGATGCACTTAATTAAATACTAAGTATTTCATAAATGTAGTCAGATCATGTCGATAGTTTGCATTTAATTTCAACCGATGTTACTTTACATTTCAAATAGCTTTAATTAAGGGATAGACCGAACCAAAAAAGCGAGCTATCTTAGTTTTTGCTGCCAATTTTTTTATCTATTATTGTTATACAATATATTATAAACCAATTTACTACAACATAATAAGACCTATCTTTTGAAAAAAGAATCGTTGATATCGCTTGATAGAATTTATGTAAATAGGATAAAAATAGTGCTTGCAATTACTGATTTAAATAAAAACTAATCAACGTTTTCACTAGACAAAGAATGAAGTAATAACATATATTTTTTTGGAAGAGAAAAGTTTGCAAATATAGACGTTTTGCATCAGTGCTATCCTTAATTGAAAAAAATATGGAAACTTTAGTAACTTTAGATAATCGAAATTCATTACCAGGTGATATCTAACACCTGCCTCCTCCTATAAAGTACAGTAAAGTACATACATAATATAGTACTTACACCTGGAGTAAACAAAGGTGTTCTCCCATTGCAGGAGTCTGTACATCCACGTTTCGCTTCTTGAATTAAGTCCCATGTAATGGTAGCGAGCCTATTGCTATTTTTCGGACACAATTATGGTGCCAGGTTCGGCTAGGTTCGACGCCTCTTACGACTCATTTTCCTGGCTACAAAGGGGAATTGTATTCCTAATTCGTCGCCCCACGGTTTAAAGAAGGAACGAAGTAACAAAATTGGTGAAAAACTGGATAGGATAGCGTTGTCTTACTCACTGTACCAATAGAATGAGGTGCATTAAACGTGCCTTCACGAGTAACGATACTTAAGTACGTCCGGCGCAACCTCGGCCAGTCAGCCCCGCTACCAACCTTGGTGGCTGATTAATCTTTTAAAAGCAGCATAAACTATTTTTGTATAGCTCGTGCAGACACGAGCAAAAAAGACTAAATCAATGAAGAATAAGATGCGAGAATTTAACCTGTACCAACATAAATTCCCATTAGTTCCTTTACAAAACAACACAAAACAATTACTTGACTATAGTCAAACAGATTTTGTCTCTATAGCTGGTATCCAGGTGCCCTGTAGGTAGCGTCACTGCCACGTCAACCTTGGACATCGAGGTAGGGGAAGCTGTCACCAGTTCAGCGAGCTGGGACGAGCATTCACTTGACCTGGATGTCATTGTCCTGGCTGTAAAGAAAACTGAGTTTAGATTCATTCCCATACCGTTTTATGTGGTGATCTATGCTGATACTAAATCTAGCAAAAGTAGTCTTCCGGCTGATATAACTATGATGATTTATAAACTCTAATGACCGACTACTACATACACATACTAGTCGCGCGCAGAAGGTTTGCCGATGACTGCGCCTCCCACTTCACCGACCGCTACCCGCGCTCGTCTGAATCGTACCGACCATAGACGCGTGACGTCATGAGGCCATCGGCAAACCTTCTCCGCGCGACTTATACATACATAAACTCACGCCTTTTTCCCGTAGGGGTAGGCAGAAACTGTAGAACGCCACATGCTACGATCCTTACATACTCCTTTCGCTTCGTCCACGATCATACATCTTGTCATACACGCACGCCGGTTGAAAGTACTACGCACCTGTCCTTTTTGAAGAACATCACCAATAACATCAATGTATGTCCTTCTAGGGCGACCAACTACTACTACCACAGAATATGGGTACAACCGGATTACTTATGGAATGCGATTAGAAGTGGCAGAAACGCTATTTGCCTTTCGCTCACAAACTACGTGCATGAGCGAGATGCAAATAACGACAAAAACAGTAGCGTCGCCATTTTCAATTCCATTGTTAATGTTATCGGGTTGTGTGTGATGGGCCATTAGCGTCACCCATGCGAAAGGTCTGTAATTCACCTAACTAAAGAAGTTCACTACCCCACTACTACTAGCACTACCCCATCACTTCCTGTGGGTGTCGTAAAAGGCGACTAAGGGATTCTCTAGAGGATGGGCAGCAGCGTTCTCTGAGTACTTGAACAACCATAATGCGATCGCCAATCCGTCTGCCAAGCGTGGTGATTACGGAAAACCTCCCCTTTTGGGGGCGGCCTATTTCCAGCAGTGGACGTCTTTCGGCTGAATGATGATGATGACGATGAAAGAAGTTCAGTTGCAGTGTAGTTGCAGTTAAGTTTCGATAAAAACAACGCTTTTCGTATTATCTTAGTCGGCGATCGGTGGCAGATAGGCTTCCGTGAACTTTACTGCAGCGTGAAATTACGTGAATTAGCCTACTGGTTCTGCAGATGACAATCCTCATCCAGCGTGGTCATAATTGGTAAAACTAGCCATATTTTTTGACTAGAAGCCTATGATCTGATAAGGACTGCGATAGCCTTTTATTTGGTTGCAGTGCTTCTACAATGCCTACGTTAAACATAATAGTCTTAAATGCAGCTTTGTACGATCTTAGGGCGCTTTCAAATTAGACGATTGGTGTCGGACTGTAAAGGTGCCGCAGCGGTGCCGCTGTCGAGCTGCAAACGGGCGGTTGTGTTTTTTCATACAGTTGATGCGGCCTGAGAGCAGTGTGTCGTCCGTACCGCGCACACACGGCAACAGGTCGGGCGTCACACTGCTCTCATGTTGCGTTTGCAGCTCGATAGCCGCACCGCTGCGGCACAGCTGCAACTCGACGGCAACTGTCCAATTTGAAAGGGCCCTAAAAATTTAGCGCCTATTTTTAAGAATGTTGATTCGATAACACAAATATTTGTATGCTCTAGTGACTTTCTTGAAAGGGGTTCAACTGAACTTAAATGTTTAAAATCGGCAGCTGCGCTTAAAAAGTATCGAATTTCAACCCATCGCTTTTGAATACAACGCACACCATTTTTTTACGAATATGAAATCTATTGTAGAGGTATTTGCTTTTTTTTATTTACATAACTACTTTAAAATACACATTGTATATCTCATCTAGAAATGTTAATAGGTCTATGATGATGTGAGATGTATATTCGTTCCTTTTTTGGAGACATTTTAACGAAATTAAAAGATTTTTTTTTAAATTGGGATGCCTCTCCTGTCAATATTTCTTGACCAAAACTCAGCTTCATACCATAGATTATCTTCTATTTCTGTATTCATATCAAGAAAAATACTCACAATTGGTATAACAACTGGACGCTGAATCCCCGGAAGGGCTGTAAGGCTTCATCTCGTAATGGTTACTTCCGGCTGACGACTGATGTCTACTCCGGTTTCCAAATGGGGATGAATAGCTAGGGGTGGAAGAATAATGGCGCATAAACCAAATGGATGTGAAAAGTTATTACTATACAAACAACAATATCTCATAACATCACTTTTTATGTTACGACCTTTTTCTTTTACGGTGAACAGGACTTAAGCCCCTAGGTATTATTTAAGGCAAAGTATTAGAAAAACCCGGAACTATAAAAATATATTGAGCAATATTATTTGAATTCGGACGTTTATGTGAAGATATTGGTTTTTATGACCTAGTTAGAGATCCAGATAGGAATATATATGCGTAAGTATACATCATTTAGAAGATCCCTTTGGAATGCTAAAATAACGCTCGTTCGGATGACAAAAAGACCTCGCTCCAGAAATAAAAAATAGGACACAGAAAGTATTCAGACTGTCGAGATCGATGCAACATAAATAAAATAAAATGAATCTAAAAAAATACTTGTACCTAGACGTACAAAATGACAATCTCTTAAAAGAAGAAATAACAATGTGTAGTAAGCAATAAGACAACTCTTGCTATGTTTCAAGATCGTTCACTCAAGCCAGAAAAAAGCTCAACAATGCTACTGCACGATATCGCTATTGATCGTAACGACAATTACGTCTACTTACCTCCGGTTTCTGAATTGAGAATTCGAGATAAGCAATACTTAAGTAGTATTTGAGTAGGGAGTTGTCAAAAAAAATCTTTAAAATCCGTCATTTTTTTGATAACTCAGTACTCAAATGTTACTTAAGTACTGCTTATCCTAGAATTCTCAATTCAGAAACCGGAGGTTAGATAGCCAAAACAGTTAGATGAAATAAAAATATAATCCTTAAACTACAGCTGAATTTCTTGTTTAATTATCAAGCTGAACATTCATATAGATAAAAGTATTACTAACCTGTCTCTAACATGAGGCATATCGTAATGATTATCAGGTCCTTGCATCCAGTACTCGTTGCAAGTCCTCGTCAGATCCGGCGCGGCGCTGTTCTTGTCCCTGCCCGAATGTGTCTTTGGTATACCTAAGTGTTTTATGAATGGCTTAAGGATATACAATAATTGATTTTGTTTTAATTTCATATATAAATTATTGATTTATACTAGCTTTCTTTTCTAAGTAATGCAATAAGCGGTTAGCTACGTAAGCTTGAGGGATTAGAAACTACTTTGGTAAGATGGCGATCGCTCCAACGTAATAATAGAAACTCACGATCATTATGAAAGGGAGAACAATTCGCGCGTTAATATCTTTTTTATTTCCAAAGGAGAATCTATCAGAAGAAATAGGAATATGCTTGAACTAACTAAAAGAAAGAACAATAATGTTGATGATATCATACCTATTCTCCCAGCAGAGTAGCCAGGTCTGCTTCTGTATTTGCACCATACGTACAGAATGGCTACGCCAGCGATCAGCATAGCGACTGTGATTCCGATACCAACGTATAGTGTCGTGTTGTTGGTGTAGAACCCTGTATTCAAATATTTTGTTAGCTTGAAGAAGTAAGAAGAATAATAAAGAAAGAATGCTTTTGCTACAATCAGAAGCCGAAAGACAATCTAAGAAATCTTGGGATCTTTGACTGAGAATATCTTATGCATATCTCTTTACTGATTTCGTTAGATATGTCAAAAGGATTCTAGCAGATGGATTTGCAGAAACATTGTACTCTCCGGAAAACTACAAATCTGATTTACCTGAAAAGTAAAAGGAGATTGAAGAAGCAGTAACCATTTCGCATGTAAAGCAGGCAGAAACTGACATACATGATGGATTTTTTGATTCGGTAACTTCAAATTATTCTTCATTGGCCTTGCGTATTGTATATTTAATGAAAATGCTATGTTACTACATAAAATCTTTATCTTACTTATGCCACTAGTGCATAGTCCATCGACACAGGCAGCATGTTGAAGCGTAGACCCCTGACAGTTGTTGCCAGAGCACTGTCTCCTTCTAATCCTCACGCAGTCGCCGCTGCAGGTTGACCATGAACTCCATGCAGACCAGGAACCGGCTATAAACATGATTGCATTATAACATGCAAGTCTTTTGATATTCAAAATCACAAATTTTTCGTCCACTTTGAAAAAAAAGATTTTATTAGCAGCACTTACCATTCTGACATGTAACACAATCCTCATCGCTCTGTGAGGCGTGCCCCCTGCACGGCGCGCCGCCATTGGCTGGGGCAGGCTCGGTGCAGCTGCGGGACCGCCGACGACCGCTCGTAGCAGACCCGCATCGACACGGGGCCCAGGCTGACCATTCTGACCAGCCGCCGTTTACTGTACGAATAGTGTTGCAATCTTAAGACCCTTTTTATTTTGGAAACTTAACAATCGTGGTATAGATTTGTGAAGAGTTATCTATACATATAAAATGAGAAGCTGACTGACTGACTGATCTATCAACGCACAGCCTAAACCGCTGGGGTTAGAAAGTTGAAATTTTGACAGTAGGTTCCTTTTGTAACGTAGGCATCCACTAAGAAGGGATTTTTCGAAATTCGACCCCTAAGGGAGTTAAATAGGGGATGAAAGTTTGTATGAAAAATCGTCACTTAACGGGTTCAAAATTTCACGCAAGCGAAGCTGCGGGCGAAAGCTAGTTTTATATATATGAAGATACTGTAAACCCCAAAACAATATCCGAAGTAAGCAGTAGTTTTCCTTCGTGCATACTTTGGTAGTACCGGAGTGATATAATAATTTGGCACTTGAAAGACTGCAGAAGCAGCTTATATACTCCGCAACTATATAAATTTGAAACCTCTTTGAAAGCAATGAAAAACACCAAATATTTCTAAAATTCACGTTGCATCATCGCGCGTCTTCAAACAGCTACTTTCATAACAAAATCCACAAGCTACCTCACCACAATGACTGCTCCAACATCCATAATAGCTAATAATGTAAAAGTTATGACAACATACCGTACACAGACAAAACAGCGACGTCGGACTCCCGTCGGCCTGCAATGTTCTCCGCCACACATGTGTAGTTCGCCATGTCCTGGAGATTATACACAAGGTGTAACATAAATAACGCACAACCTCTTAAGAGCGTGAACTCCGTTCGACATTTCATACAAATTTTCAAGTCCTTATTTTTCGATATGACTGAACCGATTTTAATGAAACTTCATACCCATCAGCAGGATACATAGGACTAAAAAGTTAGTAGAAAACATTTTCGAAAAATAGTGTTACAGCTAAATTAGACCGATTTGAAATTTTCCATACAAACAGAAATTTCCATTTTTTTTTTTTTAAGTTAGACATTTCGAAAATATATTCTACTAACTTTTTAGACCTAAGTATCCTGCTTATTTGTGTGAAGTTTCATCAAAATCGGTTCAGTCATTACGAAAAAGAAAGACTTGAAAATTTGTATGAAATGCCGTCGGCGTACACGCTCTTAAGGGGTTACTGTACTCATCATTATGAACAACTTTTACTATGGGACCAAAAGGGAAATCGCGAAAAAATATCAGCTGTTACCTACATTTTGACGAGTTATGCGAACATAAGGCTGCTTTTCCACCAGAGATGTACTATGCAACGTTGCTATGGATGCGTTTGATATCCACCATTCATATTCACTGGTCCACATAGCATAGCACTGGTGGAAACTAATTCAACTAAGCTACGTTTTTTATATGGTAGGATGCGTGCTGTGGATGCGTGCTATGGATGCGTGCTATGGATAGTCGCGAGTGGTGTAGCTACGTCCGCCGCTCCTCGGGCCTTCCCTATTGTCGATAAGTCGCATAGCTCGAGCTGCGCATCTTCCTCGCACAGCTACATAGCTTAGCACCAGTGGAAACGGTCACATAGTTTCGTAGCTTAGCTTTTACATTCTCGTAGCATAGCTGCATAGCACATCTCTGTACCCTAAATGTAGGGAACAGCTGTTTTTTTTTCGCGATTTCCCTTTTGGTCTCTTAGCAAAAGTTGTTCATAATGATGAGTACCTACAGTACCCCGTAAGAGGTTGTGCGTTATTTATGTTACACCTTGTAGATCATAATGTAAACTTTAAAAGGTGCATAAGTATTGCAGCTAATAAACGTCGACCTACAAGAACTTGATCGCTAGTGGTTCTGTCTAGCCTTTTTCTATATTGGGGTCAGCTTCCAGTCTAACCAGATGCGGCTGAATACCAGTATTTTACACGGAGCGACTGCCATCAGATCTCCAACCCAGTTACTGGGCAATGCCGATATCCTAAGGTTGGACCGGATGTCAGATTTTCAGGGTTCTGACTAACCGTGACGACTATGGTATTCGTATAACACCCGAGACCGACGGTTTAACGTGCTCTCCAAAATACACACGAACTTGATCGCAAGTATGCAATTATTATTTTAGATTAATTTGTCTGCACCAATGCTACAATGGGCTACTTGGAAGCACAACATTTTTACAAAAACTTGCATAAGCATGGAGCCGCAATGCATCTCCCTCATGAAATAGCATTTAAAGAAATCAAAGACGAAATTAATGAACGAAAATATTCATTAGATTTAGTGGCAATAAAAATCTAACTAACAAACGTTAGTATTACACTTGAGATCCGTAACGAGTTCGTTCGAGTAAGTGTTAACGTAAACACTACACATTACATGGTAATTACACTAATTATTAGAACCTCGTTTAGCGTTCACAAATATAGCAGGTTAAGAGTAAAGAAAGTTACTACCATAATTATGTATAGCAATAGGTTGCTAGTCGAAGACCTGTCTCTGCTACTACAATAGCTGACTTTTCTTTTAGTCAATTTCCTTCTTTCCTATAATATTCTGCATCTTGTTTCTTATGAATTTCAATTTGACTTACCTGTAAACTAACTTTTGGTAACACAAGAGTTTCAACTGTAGGTTCAATAGTGACTCCATTCCTAGTCCATTTGATGGTAGTTGGTGGAGCTGCTGGAGGTGGCACACATCTGAAGGTCACTCCTCTGCCAGCTTCTATTGTTGCCGATAAAGGCTGCTGTAGGAATTGCTTCTTTATGTCTGTGGGGTGAAGGTTCATTTTAGGAAATGATATTTTCAAGCAAACCGAACATGAAATTTCTTGGTAAGGTTTTGCGACCTTAAATGGGAATCTTAAACCTTAATTAGATATTCATACAATCTGTGTAGTAAACAGAATAGAGTTCAGAATCAGTTCTTATACTTGTATTGAGAAACTGACCGCTTTCAAAGAAAATAACAACGATAATCAGCTAACACAAGCATGAAAACTATCTCGCATTTCATGGTCTGTGTCAAGTGAAATCATGAACAAATAGAAAACTGACGAACTACTTTCCTTCGAGACTTTCTCTAGAACAAACGTTGATCCACCCTCGTATCACAAATAGAAAGCTAGTGAGCATTCATCAAAGTGCAAAGTGCTCGAGTTAACGAGCGGAAATAATGTTTCCTCCATATAATGGTTCCGTTACCCACCCTCTTAAAAAACGAGGGATGAAAATAAAAATAGTCGTTAAAAAATTTTTGGACAGCTAACTTGGAGCTGTGTCGTTAAAAGTTAAGTTTTTTGAATGGTTACTAACAGTTCGGATTCAAAATAAGTTCAACTAATACTGAAGGGTTAAATACTATTATCAGAGCGTTATTTTTTTCCAAAGATCTTTTTATCTAAGAAAATACATATTTTGCTTCATGGTTTCCCAATGCTTATTTCTTTGCGGGGTTTCCATTTGATTTCACTTGTGAAACTAACTGGTCTTCTAGTTATGATTATTAGCTTTGTTTCAGATAAGTTCAGAAACCACTGTTGACTTAACTTATCTCTAAATTATAATACTGAATATATTTAATTTACATATTTATCTACATCATAAAATTGTATTTAGATCATAATTGATTTCTTTTTTGGTGGCATAATATAAAGTATGCCAAATTTTTCTTCAATTTTGAGTTCACTCCTATTCTATAAGTATTTTACTTTCTTCTTCTCTCCCACATCCTTTCCACACGTCCAAAAGCACGCATCTTCAATCCCAATGAAAAGTAATAAAGTCGTTAACATATTCCAGCTTTCTGAAGTGTCACTTCGTTGATTATTTCTTTCGTTAACATGGCATGTCGAGTCGCGGCGTGGGGTGTTTATTTCTAGACAATGGGCGTGCCCCTTAATTGTCTGCACTCCACTTTATTTTCGTCTTTCTTCTTATTGTTACAATTTATGCGTTACGTTTCTGAGTTTTGTGTTACGTTAGTCTGTTGTGTTTGTTTTATTTTGTTTTTGAAGTATTGTTGAGATTTAATAACGAAGTTATTATGAATGCATTTCATGATCTATTGTATCGTTTCGTGCTATTATAAAATTTAATTGAATAAAATTTTGTCATTACCATAATTACAGAAATTGTTGCCATGTATACAAGATTAGTCGGAAAAGGGGTACTAATCCGAAAGGGTGTTAAAGTACCCATAATAACGAGTAACTTTTGTTCTACAACTTTCCCCAAAAGTCAATAGTTTAAGAGAAATTGCTTATCAAATATTTCACAAAAAAAAAACGCTAAAATCTATATATCGTTACCTATGATCAGTTGTATCATATTTTGAGGTCACGACTTAGAAGCTCCATTTCTGAATTCGTAACTAAATCAGTGAAGAAGATTGTTTGAACAAACAAAAATTAAAAAAATATTTTGGAAATAAAAATTATCGAATTTTGAAATTTTAACACTTACTTTTAAACAATCATCAGTGATACTTTAAGTGGTTCGCGTATTAATACCCCCTTTCCGACAAACCTTGTTTAGCTGATGTCATTCGACCCGAGTAAAACCAGTAGCTTACTTATCATTGATAAAATAGTTGTTCATACACTTACTACAAGCGCAAAGAGTTCTTTTACACAAAGCAAGAACTAGCACTTAGACAGAAAAACGGCTAGAACAAAGACGGTGTATAATAGACATAGTGCTAAATTGTAAAACATAAGTGCAACTCCCATGAGACAAAACAAGTTTAAGTACTTGTCGACTAAGCGACGCAACCTGTCCTGTAAACCTAACACGATACTGTTATACGAGTCTTCCTTTACGTAACTAGTGTGACCGCTTAGAATTCAGTTCACTGCATAAAAGGATAAGAAGGGTGAATTAAATTAAATTAGTCGTTCATCGCAGTATAACCTGCTCTTAAATACTATCTAAGTATAATATGAATATACTTAAATACCTACTTATTGATGAAGATGGTACTGATACCAATTTGCTTCATTTGATTTGTGTCCTTTAAGCACTAGTAAAGGATAAGGAAAGGATTGATAAGGATATGTTATATGAAAAAAAAACCTAGTAATGCAATATCAGTTTCAGTACCTATCTTTACAAATTTCGATTAACTCTCTCGCTTCTAAATCATGATACCCAAATCCATCATCAGCAAACTAAGAATGCAGCCCAGTAGGTTAAGTAGTCATACCTCTGCCTGCGGCACCACGATTATGTTATAATTTATCAATAAGCTCGCTTCCATAAAATTGATAAACCGGCTCATTAATATAACTTACAAAAATGCTGATCACAAAACTGCTCCAAGCGTATCGTTTACTAAATAATAGAAACATTCGAATGTTAATCGGTATAAACGAGAACATCGTTAAGCAGCGGAAACTATTAACTTGTTGAAACAAAATATATTAATGAAAACAAAACTGAACGCGGCATGGCTTTTAACACTACTTATGGCAGTCATAAAAAGTTTAATTTCACCTGTTGTTATGTGGGGAATATTTATGAGAAAGGGCATGCTCCGGTAAACGGTGAATGTTTGATAAAGAATACAAAAAATACTTTTCTACTATGTGACCGTGATCAATCATAATGCTGTGTGTTCCCAAGCTCAACCCATAGATATGAAAGATGGTTTGAGAGTTGCTATAGGAGACATCTTAAACGTTTTAAATAGATACACAGCAGAAGGTTTTAAACTGATATCGTTAGATGGAATATGTACTGAAAATTGGTGTCACAGGAAAGCTTTTAATCAGTCAAACGATATTGTAGATGAAGGAACCTATTTCGATCTGTTTTGGAGTATAGATAGATTCCACGTTTGGTGCTAGTGGGTGGCGGCGAAACATAAATAATAACTGCGTCTTAAATAACATGGGATGACTTAATTATTGTTTATCTCAGATTAACATTTTTTAATTACTTACTGTGTATTAATTATAGACTTGGGTTTAATTTTAATTACATTCCATTTATCTTGTAATCCCAAACGTATACTAAAATTCAAGATTCTTTTTTGGTTTGGCTAGCTTATCCAGTGTTTTTACTTCAACAACACACTAAAGTCAAGTTACAAAGTTTACAGCTAATTTGGCACACAGACCCAGTTGGCTAGTGAAAATACTTCTTGGTTGGAGATGTCGCCAAACAACATTGTGAATAGTGCATAGAACCCGGGTAGAAGGCTGTGTGTGATAGGAACAGATATTTAAATATTATAGTCTCGCTTTGAAGACAGATGTAACTCAGAAAAATGTTGGTAGAATGTTTAATAAACCGACAACACCAATAATTTTAATGTTGAGGGTTGAAAGGCGTAAGAGCGTAAGAAATAAATAACTGAGTTTGCATAAAGGCGAAATAAAATTCCGTTCAACCTGATCCACAACAACAATAATTATCAGCCTGTTACTGTCTCTGAAAGCCTCTTCTCATACAGAGAAGGAACGAGCATTGTTCACCACGCGTGCTCATTGCGGGTTATCGATTTCAGACCATTAAGGTTTCGTCGCGATGTTTTCCATCACCGTATGTCAGTGGTGTCTTAGATTAACTAAGAAAATACGATATGACATTTGAAAAGTCACATTAGTACTTGTCTGGGGTTGATCCCGCAACCCGGTACTTAACAAGCGGGAGTTTTACCTCCGGGCCACCACAACTACAATGATTTGATTCTGATTTACAATATTTTGAATAAATTAAGTTTATATCGCCAAGACTCATAACGGGTTCAAACAATAATATTACTTACATGCAAATTCAATTAGAACACCCTGACTCCTTATCTTGCCTTTACTGTTCCAGGCAAAACATTCACAGCTATACATCTTATTGGCTCCATCTAGCTCATTTCTTGTCACATTTAGTTCTGCTTCAACTACCCTCACTCCATTATGAGGATCTACATGTTCTATCTGAACAGTTTTTTCTGATCTCACATCATTACATTTAAAATAAACTTGCAGAGCATTTGCTGCCCTACAAAGTAAATTTGCTGGTCTATTTCTTAGAACGTAAGAATTTTTAGGCTCTAGAAGGAATATTGGTAGGCCGTCTATCGTTTCATCGTTTTCTGGTAAAGGTATGTAGTCATCTTCTTCCTCAGTCTCTGTTTTAAAGTCTGAGAGATATGGATCGAAGTTTAGGAGACCGTCAGGGTGTATGTATTCTGGTCTGGTTTCTTTTGTTGTGTGTTCTGGGTCTGAAACAAATTAATTTGGTTAAAATTGTTAATTCTTACACCTTTCGTAATAACGCTGATGATAGCAAATAATGGATTCGTTGTCTTTCATAACAGTCTGCAAACCGCCCGCTACGGCTAATTGTAAATTGTTCATAAATATTTCAAGTTCCTTAATAAAAACTCTTTAATTCATTTTCAGATATTCTATAAAGCAGATAGAAGTTCTAATAAAAATGCTGTACTTTATATTCCATGTGTCGGTATTTCAAAGAGCGCATTTAACCTACGTCAGTAGCTGTCTTTTCGTTGATAAGTAGTTAAGATTACAGCCAGTAAGCCCAGGCGGTGCCACTGCGTGTTTTTAACTAAGATCATAAATATTTAAGCGCGCATATCTGTGCTATGAAAATAGACTAGATAATGGCGTAATCAAGGATGCCCATACATGATTCACGAAGCGGTACCACATTTAGTTAAAATGTATGAGTAAATAAAATTACTTTTAGAATCTTTGATAAATTAGGCAATTACGATTAGTTCCAGATACTGTTTGAGAGCATTTTTGGTATTAATACTCGTAGTAAGTATTAAGATAAAAGTTGATGAAATTCTTTTATATTACCGCATTGCCTATCTGCATGGCAATGCGTGGGATAATAAGTTTCGACTACATCCTGTTCTTCCATTATTTCCGCATCATACAAAAAGGGTATAAATACAATATTTCTTAACAATAGTGATAATCTGGGAGTCAACATTATTGATGTCCTTACCACAGATTACCTATTATTCAATATTTGTGCTGCATCATCAAACGTACTAATTTGTACTATCATTACCATTAAATTCACCATCACTACTAACGGCTATCGTATTCCGACCCAATATCCTTAACCACCTGTCAATCCCACACGCTCAGTTACACACAGAATTCAACGACGCGTTATAAGCGTACGCAGAGTTCCCGCAAACAGTGTTAGGGTAAGCGCACATTGTGGCGGAGCATTGACTGAAGTAGGACTAAACAGATTTGAATGACACACCCCGTAACGCACCGGAACGGACGCAACTCCAAATGATTATGCAAATGGATGTTGAAAATTGTTGGCTTGATCAAGTGATTATTCACCTTTATAGACCTTATAAAGATTGAGGTCGGTAAATTAATGACGATAAACTTGTTGTTTGAAGCATTTATATCAAATCATCTATTGAAATATGGATACTTGTAAAAAGGCATACGAATGGATATGCTCAGCCTTTATTGCATGGTATAACATAATTTGCGAGTCGTATGACATGATGTGCTCCAGAAAACTTCGAAAGCAAAAGACTTCGATGATCAAGTGCTTCACCATTATGTTATGTCAACTAAAAATATCCTACTTACCATAGAAATTATGAACCACTTACGGTTTCAAAATGAGCCAATGAAAATAATCGCCCTTGCGTGTCTCCACCCTGTAATTGAAACCGCGACTGGTCGCAGCAGCAGCTACGGTCGTCTTAAGACTTATTTTTAGATTCGTAATTGAAGCACTCATACAATGTAATTTTATGATTATCCAATAAACAACTTGAAGACTATTAAAAAGTTAGTGCAATTGGTAGGGTGATGTCAACCTGTTTCAAGATTTGTCTTTACGAGACAAACAAAGCCATTAAAGTGTTTATGTCTTCTGGAGTCTATGAGCACTTAAATTATATGGGGGAGACCTTTGTCTAGCAGTACAATTGAATTTTTGGTTTGGGTGAAAGACATGTTGCCAAAATCTTTCCTCTGTCCCATTTTAAGTGTGAATGCATTGACACCTAATTTTGTCAATACTAATCTAGCCAGTACTGACATTGTCTTATGTCTCATATGGTATGATATTAGTGTTGTAGGGATAGATTTTGTCAAAGAAACTATAGGTACCTATCTATTATTTCTCGCATACTAAGATATCAATCAAGACAAACGCATTCTATATTATTGCTTCCTTTCCCATGTTTTTCTCACCAACATTTCCTATTCGGAGAATGAGGTAGGATAAACCAAGTAAGATTCTCGATCAATGCAAACTGTAATTATTACGTCGCATCCTGACCACATATGGTAGATTTTATGTCAATAGTTAAGACTTAGTTAACAGTTACACCATACCGACAAGAACAGTTTAGCGAATCGTTTGCACAGCTTACAACTGCACTTAATCAGAGGATAAACCTCACCTCTTAATTGACTTTATAAATTTAAGATGTTAACTACATATAAGTCTTGTTTCGTAACTTCCTTTCAAACCTTTCGGATTTACTAAAACAGGATATTACGTCAAAATTTATTACCTTCGGTAAATTAGATGGGTGTTAATGTTTAAGTGCAGGTCGAATATTAGTATGCAACGGCGTTTATTTTACTTTTGACTCTAATTAAAAGGTCAATGGTATACAGGATTAACATTTAATCTATATAGTGCCTTCATGAGTGATTTAAATGTCAATTTCAAATGTATCTAAAATCATTGTAAGCAAACCGTTATTAATGTTATAATAATAGAGAGTCCAGTATATATAAATGTTAAAAGCAATCGAAAAGTCGTTTCTAATATTTTGTACGAATAAATCGAGTTACTATAGTGATCTACCTAATTGTGGTGGGAAAGAAACTTAAAACACAAATCAAGCTGATAACTTAATATAAATTCTAGGCCTAAAAAACTCCAGATCGATTTATTAAACTTTAAGATGGTTTTACACAAACAAATATTGCTCATTTATCTAATAGTTTAGGGTGTACTCAAAAGCCTCCCCTCAATATTTCTACGCTCTTTGGTTTAACGCCACCTACGGCGTTGTAAGTGGCGTCTAAGGGATTACATCGAGTGGATGGGCAGCAGCATCCATCACACTAATAACATCACACTGTGAAAATCTTGCTTCCCTTAAGGATTTAGGAAGTCAAACAACAACTACGCGTTCAAGCGGTTTCACATTAGATCTGTTTGATCTGCTTCTGATCTTACTGATATTTTGTATTATGCTTTTGTTTTCTTTATTATGTGTCTCACATATTCATAATTTATTATTATTCACGGTTTACTCACTTATGTTTTTCGCGATTGCTCGACTAGCTTCGGATCCAAACTGTTTAATTCGACTCGCGATCTCACCATGTTCAGTTCATGATTAAAAGCTCCGTTTGGATCCAAAACGAGTCGAGCAATCTCGAAAAATGCACGTGATGTTTACGTTAGTTCAATGCAAACTAAAATCTTCCACACAACTTGTATGGGAAAATCTCAGAATCATTCGCGCAATTTCGTGCCGGTGGAATTGTATAGCGGTTCTCTGGGGCCTAATTCTCCTAAAATAAATCTTGATAAATCACAACCGAACCAAGGCCGAACCGTTTATACAGACAGTTCTCAAATTCAAAAGCTATCAAATTGTTTGACACAAAAAACAAAATCAATCATTTTGAAAGTTTTCGAAAACAAAAACTGACTGACGGTTGTGGTTCGATTGCGTTTGGCAACAATTTATTTTAGGAGAATTGGTCCCCTGGTGTCGACAGATTAGGAGGTGCCTATGTCCATAGTCACAAAAAGTAAACCAAAGCTTCGAAAAAAAAGAATTAAAAAATTTCAGAGCACTACAACAGTGCACAAGATTAACAAAATTACGCGAAGGATTAAACACAAGACTGTCAGGTTACCATGTAGACAAGATAAACAAAAAGATCATAAGTGAAATCAATTTAACATTTCAACACCAAAGCAACAGTTCTTAGATCGATTACATTCATGGTACGTTCCTGCCGATATGAATGAAAATATGGAATGTACCAGCTGATTAGTATTCTGCGCAAGCTCCGAGTCCTGAGAGGAACAGGTTACTACGCGCGTAAGCAATGGATTGACATCCTGTCAGTATGTCCTCTAGTACTAATGTTATGCATGGCATGTTACGTATGAATGATAAGAAAGTGTTAATATAATGCTGTATTGGCTAAGAATAAACTTCTCCATATCAGTCAAAGATCTAGTGCTCATGTTTTATGCAATAGTAATATCTTTATACAATTAATCCTTTAAGTAAACGTCCTTTGTTAAGGCCTTCCCATTGACCACTGTCATTTGGATACTACATTATTCTGGTTTCGTAAATCTCTCTCAAAATAGGAACTCATCGATATAGATGCACCTTGGACAATTAGCAAGACTAACCTTGCTGTCTGGCTAATCTCGGCCTATTCTCATATAGCTCGTGCCGATACGAGAGAAGATCGACATAGCATAGTACGGCTGTTCTATTTCAAAACCTAGTAAGGGACACTTTTTACAAAAATCGTTTTATTGCATAATCTTGCCAACCTAGAAAGTCTCTGCCAAAAACAAAAACACCAGGGTTGGAAACTCACACAATAAGCAGATATATTTAAGCATTGATACCTAGTAAGTGCCATTCACTGCCTCTGATCATTTTAAAACCTAGTAAGTCACTTTAACCACATGGTTTTACCTAACATAAATACTTTTCAAAGGCGATTTTCGATTTAACGTTTATGCGCTCTCTTGTAAAATTTCGTTTTAAGCCCTTACTAGGTTTTGAAATGGGACAGCCGAGTAGCTTTGTGCGTGATTTCACCCATGTAGGTCTTTGTCTATCTCTATAAAAAGTGTCCTTTGTGCTAATCCAATATTTATTCGACCTGACCACAAAACGTCAGAAGCGTCATCTGAATATTAAATTGCTTTACAATTTTTGAGTAGATTAGAATACTTTTTCAAGACAAGACACAAGAGCGCCCTATATTTCAATGATCCGTATACAACGACACTAGTTATGTCGCTGTCAGATTTTGTCGTGTCGTCTAAAAACCGCCTAACTATAGCAAAACATCGTATCTCCTTTCTAAAGTAGGCAAAGACATCTCCTTTAGTTCCCGTAAGTGCCAAAAAAAAGTGACGTACTCACTATGTGTAATGCAGGTGGATTGACAGCTGCAGCTGTCTCCATTGACAATAGCCTACTCCGATTACAAATCTCGTCAAACGAGGGGATTACGGCTCTATCTCCCCGAGATTCGTTGTAGCAATCTACGACGAGAATCATATTCAGCTGTAGATAGGTATCTAAGCGCTGATTTTCCTGTATGATAATGTGAATAAAATACAGCCCCGTTAACATTGGGAGAGCGGTTAGTCTAAGTACGGATGGTGGAGTACTGGAAATACCCAATGTTAACGCACTAGGTAAGTGGTAAGAAGATAGTGTGTCTATAGCATTGTTCAAATATATCAAACGCGAAAAGATCATAATTATATAAAAGTGTAATGTGGCAACACGTTATATATGAAGGTTAAAAAGTAGTAATAGACTACAACGAGCAAATTTTACCAACGTCTGATAACTTTTATTCAACGAATGAATTTCAGTTTGTGACAGTGTATGTAGAAATTCTGTCAAAACGTCAAATCTATTCTTCAGACGTTGACGTTAATAAAATCTGACCTTACTCTGCTAATAAAAAGTAAGTTTCCGAATTTGATTAGCAATCGTATAATAAGTACTTTACCCGCTCTGTGAAGTGCATGAAAAGAGCCTCCATGATGATACTTAAGTACGTCCGGCGCAACCTGAGTGCATCAGCCTGGCGACCAACCTTACTGACTGGCTTATCTTTTGTCTTTCACGGCACAGCTAATTCCGAAACGAGATAAGTAGAAGATGACAGACTGTATTAAACATCCGATAAGATACAAAAGTTACTGATTATGATAAAGACTCCAGCGACCATACTGAAACTAAGTAACCTTAAAGAGAGCTTAAAGGATGTGTGAACGTTCTTAAACGCAAATAATTGATGCAAACATCCTCTAAGTTATAATTAGATGAGTTCAAGTGTTAATCGATTCAATTAGTGTTTATATCTTGTGGCTCCTGTTTTCAATGGCCTGTGTTGGCTCTTAGACGGTCATTCATAGATGATTAACTAAAGAGGTGTATTAATGGAACTCTTGAAATATTAATAACATAGGCATGTTTATAAATAAGGTTTTATTCGTATTGACCCTACCGTGACTCTGAGAGCACGATAAACCGTCGGTACAGGTGTCATACGAATACTTATCACAGTCGTTACGGGTAGTCAAAAGCCAGAAAGTCTGACAACAGGTCTAACCTTAGGATATCGGCATTGCCCAGTAACTTGGTTGCTGTGTAAAATACTGGTATTCAGCCGCTTCTGTTAAGACTGGAAGCTGACTCTACCATGGATGGGAAAGGGATAGGCAGAAAAGATTTATTTAAGAAATCGAGCTTTAAATACTTTTAAGATTAAATCCTATTTTCGAATAACGAATCGGATAATGTTGAGTGGTAAATCTTAAGGTGGAAGGACAAAGTATAAGGCAGGTGTCCTTAACCGGAAGATGTACAAAGTATATCGTCACTGAAGCTCTAAGCATAAGTCATTTTGTGACAAACACTGCGAAAGCCACAATATTACTTGAAATGAAAAAGATTATTAGGATTTTCAAAGGTTTATTAAATCATCAAAGAGTTTATTTGTAATGATAATTAAAAACAATATTGCGTTAAGCGTAGGTTACGCTCGTTTTAAATAGTTTTTTCACTCTCTTGTAAAATAGCCATTTTTGACTTCCGCCCTGTTAGAACTTCACTGACGATATCCCAAAATATCCATTTGACTGTAAAATTGAAGCTTTCCAAATTCTCTACAATTTTGTAATTTTGTTAAAAATACCATTACAAAAACATTGATTCATTAAAGTTCATTATTCAACATTAATAATTGCTTAAAATAACTGGGACAGTTGAGCTCATAAAGTAACCCCATCACAGTATGACTCAAGCGGTCAAAGGGTTAACACAAAAGCACCCCTTAATGCAAAATGACCAGTATATTATTCACACATTTTTTTAGATCAGATAATGTTTGACATTAGCTTACCTCCATTCATGACATTTGTGACACACATGATGAAAAAGAACAAAATCCTCAAAGTTCTTTTCAAAATCATCACTGATTAAAAAATTCACTGAAACTTCATTCAGTCTTTATCGCGATGTTTCGTAAAAAACGAAAGAACGAGTGAATGAACGAACGTGCGCGCGTCGCGGCCGTCCGCGGGTTACTGAAGCTACCCCATACATCATGGTGATACATTGTATGGGGCACTGGTGCCCATAGGATGTGCAGAGTTCTCCCAATTAATATTAATTATGTTTCCTTATTTAATTTTTTGTCTAATGAGGCTAGGAATTGGAACAATTGAAGAGCAAACAGAACATTTAAAATGTGCTGCGAGAAAAATTAGCGTGTGAAGATTGTAAATTGGGGTTCAATTAGGTCTTGTTATGTCGCAAGAGGCATACTAAGTAGGAAACCCATTAACAAAGAATGTAATAATCATTGATCAACCAACCCGCAAATCGTTGGTTGAACCCGAAGGTTGAGAATCAAGAAGTCATACCTAAAAACCACCTTGGACATCTACTACCATGCTTCCAGCGGATATTGTAATTGCATAAACGTTTAATGCATTATTGACCTATAAAACAATTTAGAATGTCGTTCCTTCAGAAACTTAAAATCATATCATCTTCTGAGTTTACAGTAGGTTCTTTACATGTCCAAAACTTGAACAGATATAATTTGACTGACATCCAAGACACTTAGCGCCATCTATATTGAAACCTCTGCAAAAGCTCGCACCGTAAACACCCCACAACAAAGCGCTCTATGTAACCAACTTGTCTTCAAAAGCTCCAACAAAAAGCTCAGTACAGTGCTGTGTGGGTAGTTCTAAATATCATCCATAGATGTCGCTGTTCAAAACTTTTATAAAAAGTAGCTGAGAAGAAACTCGATAGATGTCGCTTTGGCAATAAATTGGAACAACTCCATCTGTTGTTTCTGGTGTAAAGTAAAATGTTATTATAAGGGGTAGTTTTGTGAAGGGTGGATGCTATAGTCCTTAATTCAAGCCAAGTTGTGAACTAGGAGCTACAATTCAGATCATATAGATGGCAGGACTAGGTACTTTTATTAGTTCTTGGTTTTGTTCGTAGGAAACTGGATGCGGAGCGGAGGACTAAGACGTGTTGTGCTGTTACGCAACTTAGGAGAGGCCTACGTCCAGCAGCGCTGACTGCGATAGGCTGAATTGATTGCTTGAAGCACGATAATTGTAAGTTCGGTTTTATTTTGTCCATTGCTCACTGCGGGTTGGAGATTTTAAACCATTAAGTCCAAATTTCTGCATCGAGTTAAGTGTAGTAGACCTCCGTACCTATTTCTGCCACTAAGCACTCTTATTGTATTCCAGTTTGGATTGTATGGGTACAGGTGAAATTACAGGCACAAGAGATTGTCCAACTTTGTGTCTAAGATTGTCAGCGCATAAGCAATCCTTTTGGTATTGAAGGTTTATATAGGCGGCGGTATCCACTTACCATCAGGTAGGCCGTCAGTTTGTTTGCCGAACTATTATAAAAAAAAGTTTTCCTTCACCGGGTCTCAGTTCATCGGGTCAGTGGTCTAACCCGGTGCTTAACAAACGGTTCTTTAACCTTCGTACCATAACGACATGCATCCTTTTTATGCGCTGAAAACAACTTACGGCCAATACCAATCCCTTCATTGCGCGGTCTATCATGACGCTGCTGTTCTGTTATGAATGTTATGGGCTGAAAATGAGGGTTCAAGTTTTTTTAAATGTTTGACATGTTAGTTTGTCAAATACGCCGACGGCCACCCGATGACATGGTTACCATCGCCTATATACAATTTAAACCCCAAGAACACTATTAATGTGTTGCCTAACTTAGATACAAAATTGGATGTCTCATGTTACTGTAATTTTATCGACATCTATGCCCTTCAAACTGGAAAACAGCAATGCTTCTTGGTAGCAGAAATAATGAAAAATCAAACAAACTTATCGTCCGCGAGGCCTAAGCTGAGTTTTGCATTTGTGTGAGAATAAATGCAGACGCATCCTTTGCTTGGTTTAAACTAGTTTATACTGCTTTTTGGCAATCGATTCTATGTACACTCACACAAATGCAAAGCTCAGCTCACGCCTCACCAGTTGTACCTGTAAGTGAAGTTCGATGATTTTCGATTATACTTATAATACCGCGAATCACAGAGTTTCTTTACGGAGAGACGAACTCTTCCACAAGGAGCTCGTAGAAGAGGTAGAATTAAAACTTTGTAACACTGTTTGTAACTCCAACTACCGAACCGCAAGTTCATGTCTGACACACACATGACCGGATTTTTACTTAGTTTTAAATGCCTTTTAGGTTTATAGGGTCTTAGACTTGGCTAGGCTTACCTACTCCTTATTATAGTCATCATTCCAACAAGATTCCCTTATCTTTAACTAAAAACCTTTGACCCTGCATACATTACCAAAGGATTTTCACGCAAAACGTCTTCGTTTGAAATTCCAAATGATTGATTTCAAATTCAAACTTGGAAGAGCAGTGTTGCCAACATTGAATATTGATTGCACAAAAGGCGTTTCGCGCCAAAGCGTATTCTCAATTCAAAATTATTCTCGAACCATCGACTCCTTTTGATGGCGCAAAAATATGTAAGTAGCTGAATTCGTCAGTCACATTTTTATTCCGAATAACATTTTCTATTTCGTTTGCTCTTCTTCAAAGAATATTTCCCTTCTCCCTCTTAATTTGCGGTACGGAAATTCAAATTTGACGGGTTGGCTCGCCTTTCCGCTGGATTTCGAAGTATAATGAGCCTTTAAAGGTGGGGCAATCAATAAAAATATCAAAGGTTTACTTATTTTACGAAAAGCCTTGACTTTGTTGGAATATTTTACATTTACATGAAAAATTGTTAGTGGAGGTAATAAATTGGTTGGGAATTTCTGGAACACTAAAACCAATATTTGCCTTAGTACTTGTCTGTTATTGTAGACACTGGCAAAGTTAGCAAAAAAACATTATTATACAACATAGAAGAAATCGAAGGAACTCACAGTTATGGACACTGAAATGGCATCACAGAAAGTATTAATTAATGACGTCACATTTGGTAAATCATATTTTGTTTCATATCCATAATCATAACGGCAAATGGACTGCATATCCAGTTAGCAGTTGTGACGCAGTTGCACTGAGTGCATCTTAATTGCCTTCAAACTACATTTGGCAGTTACAAAGTTTGCAGTTACAATTCGATGTGCGGTCTGCATACACTTTGGATGTGTAGAACGCTTGCAGTTAGGTATGATGACGAATATAAATCGAAATATGATTCATGGTGTGTGAGGTTATATGCTCCCCTGATTTACTTCGTACTGTCATCGTATTCTCTTCCAAAATAATAATCTATGTTACTTACATCCAAAATGGTAGACTCTCAAACCGATTTTCATAATAGTTTGTCGAGCAAAGTGGATAAAATGGACAAACTTAAGTAAATCCGTATTTGCGGGGCCGCTGACGGTTGTTAGAGACACTCGAACCGAGTTTGTACTGAGCCGCTTGAGTGCGTGGGACTTTTATACTGTAAGATGTGCGATATAAAAAGTAGCTGTCGTCTGAGGTTTACGGTGTCGTGGATTTAAGTTCAATATTTGTAGCACCATTAACACCCATGTCATCATTTTTTTTTTTTTTGTTCGTTGCCCCACCCTGAGATTTATCTTGTATCGTGTCATTAAAGTCTCAAGTACTGTAATTATAGACACAATAGATAAACAATGGCACTGACGAACCGGTTCGTCGGTCGGGCCGCTAGCGGTTAATGACACCAATGGTCAACGCAAAATGTTACTACGATAATAACACATTGGTAGTTAATCCGTGTGGTGCCGGATATAAAGAATAGCCCTACCCCAGCTCTTCCCATGGGTGTCGTAAATGGCGACTAAGGGATTCACTAGAGGATGGGCAGCAGCTTTCTCTGAGTACTTTAACAACTATACTACGATCGCCATCCCGCCTGCCAAGCGTGGCGATTATGGCAAAAACTCCCAACATGGCTTGGGGAGGCCTATGTCAAGCAGTCTTTCGAAAGTAGTTAACATCGTTTTCGCTTTGTTCAGCCTATAACAATATACGCTGTATGTAATGTTCTTTTCATCATCATCATCATCATTTAGCCGAAAGATATCCACTGCTGGACAAAGGCCTCCCCAAAGCATCGCCACATCGACCGGCAGGAATCTGCTGGATGCGAGAAGCACATCACCGGTCGATGTGGCGAATGTTCTTTTGCCAAGGCATTATTTCTCCACTGCCAAAACAAGCAATCTCTAATCGTTTCGTCCCCGTACCGTACACCCTAAACATCCTTCCACAAGTGTCAACTTTGTATACTTTATACTGTAATACGTTCTGTTTTAGTATCCACGTCACGCGCTGCAAACGAATGCGGGACGACAACGGCGCGTCTCCAATTGTTCGAATCTTGGAGCTTAACTCGATCAAGCGGGTTTAGTTGCCAAGTGATAAACCGCTTACGGACCGCACTTTTGCGGCTCACGACTGATTGGGGATCGATGGCACGTTGGTCTGCTAGCCTAAAGAAAGGTTTAAGTGATTAGGTTGAATGTGTGGGTAAGATTTTGTTAAGTGGGTAGCTGTTTTTGAGGAGGCTAATAGCCAGATATGGTTGGCAATTTGTTGATCATGTTAAGCAGCTTATAGATTTTCTTTTATGATATAGGCAGGCAGGTCCAGTTGAAAACCAGCGTCAGGCACTAGTCAACTCAACTCAAAACTCATTTATTTAAAATAGACTAGAAATACTTAGTTCTTTTTGAACGTCACATACAAATAGACAGCCCCCAGAATAGCCCTCCCTTTACCACTTCCTAGTGTTTATACTGTGAAGAAGAAACAGCGCAACAAACTCCCCAGCAACACAGTTCTGTTTGTAGTTGTAGCTGTGCTGTAGTTGTAGTTTTTTGGCATTTTTTGCTGAACTGGGCCTTTTTGGCGCAGCAGTGAGGCACACTTTCCTGCTATTTTTTTTTGTTTTTTATGCTTTATTTTATATTATGTGCCTTTTAGTCTGTGCTAATTATATGTATTTTCTTTCTTTCATATAATCTGAAAAATATTAAGCTGCGCTTGCCGCGGTCTGTCCGTGGATGGTTGAGCATTCGTTGCACATCGAGACCTCTCCGTACCTTGGAGAGCATGTTAAACCGTCAGTCCCGGGTGTCATACGGAATACCTATGACAGTCGTTACGTGTCGTCAGAAGCCCAAAAGTCTGACAACCGACCTAACCTTAGGATATCGGTATTGCCCAGTAACTGGGTTGCGGAGGTCTGATGGCAGCCGCTCCGTGAAAAATACTGGTTTTCAGCCGCATCTGGTGACACTGGAGGCTGATTCTAACATAATTGGGAAAATGCTGGGCAGAACAACATATTAACCTGTTACTGTCACACAACTGGGCACGGACACCTTCTCAGTTGAGGCTTAGTCCACCACGCTATCATGGTGCACGTCGGCACACACATAATCGAGAACTTTTGTAGCTGTCTTAGATGTGCAGGTTTCCTCACTAAGTTTTTCTTTACCGTTAATGCAAGTGATAATCAAATTCTGCACATGAATTCCAAAAGTCAGAAGTGCGGGCCGTGGTCGAAATGAAATAAAATGTATTCCACTTAAAATAGAGTACATTATGGTGTTGAATGGTTTCCATAGTTCTTTTATTTTGCCACAGTGACATGTGAAAATTTAAAAATGTATCAATGAATGTCAATTACAAATACAATGAAAAAAATAATGTCAGAATAATTAATTTACTGTGTATAATATGCTTTGTCTAGTAGCCAGTTTTTAAGGCTTTTCTTAAACTGTACTAGTGGAAGTTCCTTAATTGGTTCTGGTATTTTATGAAATATCTGGATACACATGGCATGACCATTTTTTTGATATAATACGGTCTCATTCTCTCCTGCATGGAAGGCAAGTGTTCAACCGATTTACTAGAAGTAAATTGCATATTTTTTAGGCAGTATACCTTTTAGAGTTACAATCAGTGTGATGCAGACCCCGAAAAAGCCAAAATTAAACAGAACAGACAGATGAGAGTTTGAACAGTGTCAATCAGAATTCAAAAATAAATAAATAACATAATTATGTACTGTCTCTCTATTAACCCTTCCACCACTACAAAAAATAAGCAACATTCTTATTTATTTATTTTTTAAACCCGAATTCATTACACTGGCGCACTACCTTGACTAAGGCCATACATTTAGTGCTAAATAAATCTCAAAGGAGACCTGACAAGCTTCATACATTTTTGGACCAAAATCCAAAGTATAGTACATGACTAACTAAACATTTTTTAATTCAATTATGCATAATTTTCTTTGGCTGGCTACTTTACTTTTTGGTCCATTTTGTCAGATGTCCTTTAATTCTGTTTAATTCATCTTCAAACTATTATTCAATGGAATACGTTTTTTAAATATGTTTACTATAAATGTACTTAGCGAGTCGCTGTGCAAGTGGGCCTTAGTCATGGTTAGTACTAAAAGGCATTTTATCACATTCTTGAAGGTGAATAATTTAAATTACTTAAACCCTTTTTTTTCTTTTTTTTTTAAACAAAGAACAATGTACTTGTTTCATTAAAAAATCACGTTCATAATCCTCTTGAATCCCCCACTTGTGTCATCCCAATCCCAACTTATTTTATCTTCTGTCTCGCTCGCACACAACTGTCAACATTCCCACAGACTATACACGAACTTTATTAATTTATTTTTTTCTCGTGAAATTAAAACCTTTATCTGATTATCTTTTATCGGTTTTTCGTAACAGTAATAAATAAAATTATTTTGTTCGTTCAGTAAGCTGATGTGTTTTTACGCTGCAACGATTTTGAATGAACGTTTCATTTTTTGACGAGTGATGTTTATTTGATAAAGCATTATTTAATTAAATATGAGTTTTTGTGGTCGCAGGTGTACGAATTTATTGGGACAAGTGTTGATTATATCGCGAAATGTTTTTTGGAAGACTTTTTATCGTTGTGATAGAGATGGGATCGCCAACACTTCATTCACTACAATAGGTCTAATGCCACTGCTTATTTAGTAGCTATAGATTTTTGTTTTGTCAATGTATGTAGGTGCATTTCACCGACTGAACTTTCATAGAATAAACCCATATAAGACACACATGCATACAAAAATAGTACCTAATAAACAAAAAAAAAAAAAAATCTAACATGTCTCGCAACGCAAGGAATCTGGCTCAGTGTTTGCTATGCGTACATGCACAACACTGATTTTCAGCTGGTCCCTGTCATTTGAGGAAACATACTCAGCATTACGCGACCAACAAAAAAAGAAAAAAATTACAAAGATCACAACATAATAAAAACGGTAACAACCACACCAATCTACTTAAAAAAAAACGGCCAAGTGCGAGTCGGACTCGCGCACAAAGGGTTCCGTACCATTATCTATAAAAACGGCAAAAAAATCACGTTTGTTCTATGGGAGCCCACTTAAATATTTATTTTATTCTGTTTTTTAGTATTTGTTGTTATAGCGGCAACAGAAATACATCATCTGTGAAAATTTCAACTGTCTAACTATCACGGTTCATGAGATACAGCCTGGTGACAGACGGACAGCGGAGTCTTAGTAATAGGGTCCCGTTTTACCCTTTGGGTACAGAACCCTAAACGAACACAGTCAATGTGACCAATAGACAACGCACAGCTTAAACCAGGTCTGGAAGCGTGAAATTTTGCACAGGAGTTCATTATAAAACGTAGGTGAGCAATAAGATTTTTTGTAAATTCATCCCCTAACCGGGTTAAATAGAGGATGAAAGTTTGTAGGGAAGTTTGTCATTTTTGAAGGATGGGAAATCCCATAGGCATATGGCTAGTGTTCAATAAACCTCTATTTTTGAACAAAAAATTCTAAACCATCCCCGGGGGAGATGACGGGCTGAAACTAGACAGCCTCCAAAAATACTAGCAAAAGATAACCCTGAATTCCTGGGACTTGCCCTGCAGTAGTAAAAACCTTGACAGAAAAAAAAAGTATCCTTTTTATCGTATTACAAAAATCCACTTAAATTATTCCCAAAACCCTGACCTATGAACGCAAAATAGATTTGAAAACTAAGCTCCGTAAGGGCAGTAATCCTGTGGCAGCTATCCGATATAGCATCGCGTTTGAGCTGTGAGCTACGGATATAATCCGCGAACAACCCCGCCCTACCCTTTAACCAATACGTGACCACAAGCATTATGTGCTGTAATGTAAGAAGATTTGGATGTGGCAGCAATTTTAATATGAGTTGTGTTGCTGGGGGTTAATTATTAAGAAATCTCGCGTTTCTTTAGTTTAAGGGTTTAATTTGCTTGTTCATATATGTATATAAAAAAAAACTCGTGTCGATGGGCACGAACTATACGAGAACAGGGCATACCGTGGTGAAAATATTAGCCAATCAGCAAGATTGGTAGCGGGACTTACCAAAGCATCGTCAATCGTAGAGGCTCTTATAATGCACAATTTTGTACTATAGGTAAACTAACTCAAACTAAAGTATGTGGCTGCTATAAAGTTGTTGTGCGGCAACTATAACAAAAATTCCTTCATCTATAGACTGATCAAAAGGGACACTAAATTACGCCTTTAGCGTAAGAACACTGCTGTCGTCTATTCATCTAATCCCATCTAAAATAACCACAAAATGATGTCATCTGCAAACTTGTAAAAAAATAATGTAGCCTCTCTTACCTTCATATTCAACAAGGATAAAAATACACCTTGTGTTTACAATAACAGGTAAACTTGTGTTGTTAGATGTACTAAAATGTTTTTAAAACACAAGTTTTACCAAAATATTAAAGTTAAACTTACCGCATCCAAAATCCTCACATCCTTCACCCCCAGCAGGCTTGTCTCTTGTCTCTCACAATCGGCTCAGTGTCCGGCGTACCGTAAAATTGTATTTGACGTTCGCTCGGACGCGGGGAGAGCGGGCAAATTAACGCGGCTTAGGAGAAAATCTCCGTGTTATGATATTGTGGCATTTGTAGCGCGATCATCGCTTTAAGTATGTTACGGGATTTATTAAGTGGCAAGTGGGTTTAGGTGAATTTTATTTGTTATCTTAAAGGGGTAATGGAAACCTATTGAAGGTATTGTAAGAACGCGTTGAGGTTAATGATTTTAAAATACAGGGAGTAAACGAATTCGTGTAAGTTAATTCTTTAAAACCACATGATCTATTACTGATAAAGATTAAAAATGAAAACGATTAAGAAAAAAAAAATCATTTTAAGAGTAAGTGATTTTATCGAAACGATATGTTAAGGATTCAATAAAAAAGCAAAAAAAAGTTTCCAAATAATAATTTTATGAGGTAGAACACTTCGATGCGACGCATAAATGAATGAAAGCATGGTGACACAGCTGGCGGCCACGACTAGCGCAAAAGCTCTCCGTGCAGTCAGTTAACTTGGGGCGGTAAAATCACGGAAAAAAAAGAAAATCTGTTTTATTTTGAAATTTTTCTCTGCAATAGTTGGGAAAAGGCTAGGCAGAATGAGTGCCAGTCGCATCAAAATGCTGTAAAAATATTGAAGTAAATAAATTAAAATGTAACAATAAGTTCAACTTCAATAAGTTCTCGATGGTGTGTAGTCCGCCAACCAGCACCAGGCCAAAGTGATGGACTAATAAGGAGAATGTATGAGCATCATGCAGCAATTAATGACACACCTATAATCACATCATTTTACTGCCTATTGTCTGGCAGTATGAATCTATCATGCTCACATAAATGTCCTGCTGATGGTGGCGTTGTATATCCGGTCGTTGGGTTCCCTACAATATGGTTGAGCTACGCGATGCGGATGTGCACGTCATACTCGTGAACGGGTGCTGTCTGTCGGGACTGGTCAGCTCTTAACTGCTACGGCAATCCTAGAAGGTATATTTTTCTATTTGTTACTCTTATGTGAGTTTATTTGTTACGTTAACCTGCATTGTTCCCAATCTATTTCGCACGCTACTGCAATGGAATTGTCATGATCTATTTTAAAAAGAGTATTCATGGAGTGTCATGTCTCCATTTATCGTACCTTTTGGAACCGTTGAGTTTTGAGGTTTTAAAAGTGCCTGTAATCTGATCTATTTGAAATAAAAAACCTTTGACTTTGAAAGGCCCAAAATTCTTCTCATTCTGAAAAGAGGGCTGTGCCCAGCGGTGGGGCCATAATGGACTGATTATGTTATGTTTATTCTTATTTCGGCGCGACAGCTTTGGCTCTATTCTGGTACATGGACAACCAGGCTATCGTTAGGCTTAGGCCTCGTTAAGGCCGCTGCGTCCGCTCCGAGTCTCCATAAACGAGGCCTTGGGATGCAAACACATTGAGCATCTTACGCGGCTCATGTTTCGTCACGTTACGCGTAATTATGCATCGCGCTACATACTAATTCTCCTGCGCGGCGTCACTACGCGTATATTACGTCGTTACGCTGAGCGTACAGTACGCGTAAAATAACTTTACCACTCTGAAGTGAGGAACAAAACGCTGAATACCTGTTTCAGACCGGTAAAGTTATTTTACGCGTACAAATAACTTTACCCTCTCTGAGGTGAGGAACAGAACGTTCTAAGCCTGGTTTGAAACCTATTTTACGCGTACTGTATTATGGCCTAGAAGTTTCGCAAGATACGCTAAGTACAATACGGCCGACGTGTCTTGGCAAGTCTGAAGTTAGCTGCGCAGTAGACAATTTCGTTTCTAAAAGATTCATTGCGCAGCCAAACACCTAACTTCAGACTCGCCAAGATATGTCGGCCGTATTGTACCTTGATAGCCAATACGTTAAGCTGTTATGCTACTTAGCGCATCATCTACAGAAGTAAAACCAAATATGTAATACCAAAATGGCTACATACATGAACTTTTATTTCGTAACCATCAACCAAAAACCATTTGCACCATAATTTTCACTTACAATTTATACAGGCTGCATATTTCGCAGCAGTCTGCAGCCCGGTCCCACGAGGATTGATAAAAAGTGACGCTAAAACGTCTCTCATTCGCTCGGAGTGGGAAAATCATATTCTGTTAAACTCGTTATGTGTCCACGACTCGCCTTATAGCGCTGACCCAGCAGGGGATAGAATAGCGTGGATATTCATGAGTTAAAAAGACATTTTTTTTAACTTTTTGTAGATTTTTTATAGTTTTTTTTTTAATTATCAATCTACCCCATGGGCTTTCTGTTAAATTCTAAACGAACGATGTGGGTCTGATTCTACACCATGTTTTTTTTTTGCTACTAAGTTTTTGTTTCTTTTTCAATAATCTAAAAATTATTGAAAAAGAAACAAAAACTTAGTAGTTATTTAATAATCAACTACTTCTGATAAAAAAAAAAAAATATACAGAGTACCTTATCAGCAGGAGGATTTGCGATTTTTCATTTGGTTTAACAACTGTGATGATTATTAAATAGGTTTTTTTGCATTCAATGATAAGAATACAAAATACCACTCAATCTGAACTTACCTCTTTTAACGCCAAATGCACTAACAAGTTTTATTGCTTGTTAAATCGACTTCAGCAAGTGACTTTCAAACAGTGGGCACACAACAATCGACTTCTGCAAATTTTACTAGTACTTACTGCAATAACTTGCACCATATATGGTGTCAGTCACTTGCTGAAGTCGATTTAACAAGCAATAAAACTTGTTTGTGGATTTGGCGCTTTTTGTTAAAATCAATCCATTTTTTTTAAGGGAAAATCTGTTTGATTGTCTTATCCCCATTAAGTATCACATAGCTACTTTGCTGTGAAAGCAATACTGTATTGAGTTTTTAGTGCTCGCAGGGCTCAACTGTCGTACGATAACAGAAAATATTGGGTACGAAACCTTTTTACCGGTGAATGTGGGCGATGATTGATTTTTTGATTGGACTACTATCGTGCCCTACTTGATTTTTAGCCGTTGTAGGGGTGAAAGAAAACATGTTGTGTTTTGGTTACTCGTGTTTGAATTGATGGAAGAAATGCTTTGCTCCTAGATATTTCATTTGATTTGATTGTTATTTATGTCAGTATCAGTACATATCCAAAAAGTGTCAACTGAACTTGTAATGTAACAGACGGCCCCAGGATCTCCCGAGCACGTCTGCTACACCAGTTGTAAAGAAAGTGTAGGGCATTCAATACCTAGTACATAAATAACAATAATAAAAATGGTTATAGAATAAGAGGCAGGACAGCGTCACGTCCCTTGGGGTAGTCAGCGAGATTCCTTCCTGTAGACACGGCGCTCGCCGATGGCCCACACAGCCATTTTACAGAAACCGGCGGTAGCAAACAAACCGGCTGTAGCATTTACTCGTAGTTATGCCAGTAGATGACAGCAGGTCCGATCGCCGATCTCGCAAGTGTAGGTAGGGCAGGAGACGAAGTGAAAAGAAGGGTGAAGGGGTTACCATCGGGGCGCAGCTTCTTAATTGAATGTGGAGGACCAGGTTGTCCAGCTCACATAGGACAACCCTCGGAGCCTCACGGAAATAATGGGTGTCGCATATGTGGCACTCCACAAAATTAAACAGGTACTAGCAGATTCCAATTTATAATATTCATCGATATAAAATAAACAGAAAATAATTGTATCAAAAAAATCACCATCGTGCCAAAACAAAAACCAAAAACCCCGTCAAAATTAAAATTCCTATCTGTCATAAAAAAAAATATAATATAGGTATAAAAATGGCCAGTAGGTGAAAATGACGATGAAGGTGATACTACAAACTATGTAGTTTAATAATTTCAATGTTCTTCTTCTTCTATCGTGTCATGAGCTATACAAGAATAGCGCATGCCGTCGTGAAAATCTTAGCCAGTCAGCAAGGATGGTAGCGAGGTTGACTGCCCAGATTATTCCAGACGTACTGAAGTATCGTTACTCGTGGAGAATTTCATTGTTTATATTGCCGAATAATGCAGACTCGCAACAAAGTTTCATTTTAATTAGCAAACCACTTTTTTACTGGTAGCTTATTTAGTTGGTTATTAGCAGCACAAGTTATGTTGTTACTTCTTTCAAGTAAATAATAAACAAATATTAATTACGAGCTCCAAAAAAAATAGTTCAGTGTACAGTTGTGCATTTTCGAAGAAAAAACATTTCAAATTTTTGAAAAGCTGAATAACGCAAAATTTTACGAATCAGCTGTCAAATGATATGATTGGCTGTTAGTATTTTGAGCAACCAATCACATCAGTTGAGAGAGATTTGAGAACAGATTAAACTGATCAACCTTTCAGAAACGGGGGGTTAATATAACTATTATTAAGTTATATTTAATGTACACGTAAATCGGCGATATCGGTAACAAAAACCTTACTTTTATCTCAAAAAAACGAACAAAAACCGAAGATTACTTAATCATTTATTTTCCATTCACACCCAAGTTGGTATGACATTACGTACACTCATTCTTAAGTACTAAATTCCTTACAAAAAAGTTCTTGAATTTTATTTCGCACAATCTGCCTAAAACTTCTGCTCTCAATACAAAACGCACTCAAAACTAATATTCTCACAGGAAAAAACCGACAATGACTGCACTACAGTGGGACAAATGTTGGAAAAATTAATAAAAAAACAATACCAACTCTCCTGAAACCACTGAGCCGGTTATCTCTTACAATTATAGAACATTTTTATTCATTTATTTTGATCAATTCAAGTCAAGCACCTATCGCATTGCACGGGTTGAAAACTTTACAACTTTATATTACAGTTCATTGACTATGTTCTCAACTTTATGTTTATAGCTATAAAGGCTATTTTTTAGTTATAGAGGTGCAAGAATAAGTTGGTATGGGGTGTGTAAGTGGTTATTGGGAAAATGGTTTTTGAAGAACTCTTAAAATATTGGTCGAGAGGTTCTCGTTGCAAGACAACACGATTTCGGTATTAATAAAGAATAAAAGAGGCATTGTTTTACAGTTTTGTTTGTGGGAATTATTAACAGGAGTGGGTTTGTTTGCGGAATGGACTTACAATTAAAAATAATAAATTTTATATATTTTATGTTTGACTGTACTTTTTTCACAATTGAATATCAAAATAGATACGGTAAGTCAAGCTAGTAGAGTTCAAATATCGGCCTTTTGTATAATCAAAATATCTACAAAAATCCAAGTTAATTAGTTTTAGTGTATAGTATATAATACTAGAGGTCGCCAGCGGCTTCGCCCGCGTGGATGTCGTTTCACGCGTGTTCCGCGTTTCCCTCTACTGTAATATACATGTATTATACATTTAACATTCCTCTTGAATCACTCTATCTATTAAAAAAATCGCATCAAAGTCCGTTGCGTAGTTTTAAAGATCTATGCATACATAGGGACAGACAAACAGGTTTTTTTTTCTATTTTACTGCTGTAGATGGTCCTAGGGGACCATTTCTACGTAACCGGGCAGTTATTGGCGAGACCTGAATGGTCTCCAGCCAATGGGGGGGAGGGGGGGGGAGTAAAATACTTAACCTAAGCTAACTACTTATACTACACTAACATCATGACTACCTGCAACAACAGCACTAAGGGCGACCCCTAGTGGGACTCGGACCTCGGCTTAGGGCGTTGCTGGCGGACAGACAGACAGCGGGAAGAGACTTTGATTTATAATATGCAGTGAAAAGACTTGTATTAAGTCTCTACAAAAGAAAACATCGGTCACGATCCACCGAGCTCTCCCGTCGTAGAGCCGGTCGTCTCATCAGACTTTGCATCAAGCTGTTTCCTCCCCAACCCTCCGCCAGCAACGCCCTTAGCCGCGATCCGAGTCCCACTAGGGGTCGCCCTTAGCTCTGCTGTTGCAGGTAGTCACGATGTTATTGTAATATAGGTAGTTAGCTTAGGTTAAGTATTTTACTTCACCACCATTGGCTGGAGACCCTCAGGTCTCGCCAATAACTGCTCGGCTACATAAATATAGTCCGAAACACCATAAAAAAGTCACCCAGAAGAAAAAAAAAAAGGAATACATATAGGTACTCTGACCGAAGATTTAAACTAATGGCAAGATACCACTCAACAAAACTTTACGACACCGCCATCAAGAAAATTAATTGAAAAATCAATTACAAAAATTTACTACAATTTATAAATTACTTCAGCAGCTAAGGAATTCCATAAACTGATACTTGCAGGCCACGTTCTATTTGAATTCGTTTCCAAAAAACTTAACTGAATTTCTTTTATCATCATCATCATCATCTTTTATCATCTGGACCAATATACCCGAGAGATATCAACAAATCCGTTAATATGGCAAGAATGGCCGACTCATAAAATATATCTACTTAATAACACGCGCCTGCTGCTTGTGTGGTGTTTTTATGAGAATATTATGGCACAGAGTGGGTGGAATGATAAGACGGACGACAGAAGACAGTCTTTGCAAAAAACATTAGAGTACTGTGAGTGGTTTGAATGCAAAAATAACTAACTTTTCCATAGTACTCTAGGGAAAGCGTTGACTGACTGAAACTGTTAACTAAACTGTTAGAAATGCCGACATGAGAGCCAAAGATTTAATTGTACATAAGTCTTAGCACAATGGAAAATACTCAACAGTAAAACGTGCCATAGCAATAGGTCTGAATAGCGCTAAGTAGGATAACATAGTAATAGCTATTCACAACTCCAAAAACGTTTCTAAACCTGAACATAGAGCATTAGAATTTCTTAACTTCCTTCTATTCAGACTTAGAAAAATGCTTTTTCCTTAAATGTTAACACCTGAGGAAAAATCAAATCGTATGGAAATGTCATTTTCTAGAACATAAGCAAGTGTCACTTCCATACAATTAGATCTTTCCGCAGCGCAGGTGTAAACCTTTAAAGTCCGAAGAAAGAAATCAGCCATTTGAAATTAAGCTAGAAGTTGTGCTCGTTCAGTTTCTTTACAAGCTAAAAAGCATCAAGCAGAAAAAAAAAATAGATAGATGGAGAGGTAGAAAGATAATGTGTTTTATTGTACACTAGGTATAGGAGAGGAGAGATGAAACGCATGTGACGAAAAGAGTTATGAATATAAATGTGGATGGATGGAGAGGAAGAGGTAGGCCAAAGAAAAGATGGATGGATGGTGTGAACAATGATATGAAAGAGAAGGGTGTCAGTGATATCACGACGGTTGACAGGACGGAATGGAAGAAGAAAACGTGTTGCGCCGACCCCAAGTAACATGGGATAAGGGCAGAAAGATGATGATGAGGAGCAATAAAGATACAATCCAGTTGTGTAATTAAGGGAATAATGGCGGTCTAATAGCTAATAGTAATATCTTCCAGACAACCTTTGGGTTGGACACGAAATATGTGGAAAATTTTAGAAGAATCATTTATGTTGACTTTAGATCCTAAATAACTTACAAGACGCAAGCCAAAGTACATTTCACATCACAAACACACGTTATATTCCATATAGTATATAAAGCAACATAAAAACAGTACCCAGTAAAGCAGTTATTAATAAGGTATATATTTTACGGTGCGAACATTCGAGGGTGTCGGATTTTCTCGCTATCTCCACCGGCCGTGGTTTGACCGACATATTCTTAGCGCTTGCCTTACGAACCCCGGGACAGAGGCGTAGAGTCGATTAGATCAAATTTTATTTTAGACTAGCTGTCCCCGGCATGCGTTGCAATGCACTTTTTCCTACTTACTACCTACCTACTACCTACCTACTACCTACCTACTACCTACCTACTACCTACCTACTACCTACCTACTACCTACCTACTACCTACCTACTACCTACCTACTACCTACCTACTACCTACCTACTACCTACCTACTACCTACCTACTACCTACCTACTACCTACCTACTACCTACCTACTACCTACCTACTACCTACCTACTACCTACCTACTACCTACCTACTACCTACCTTCAGAAACAAAATCAAAATAGGAACAAAAAGTTAAAACCATTTTCATGCATGCGGTAAACAATTACGAACAAAACAAAATAAAAATAGCGAAATCGGTCCAGCCGCTCACGCGTGATGCGATGACCAAGGGAAATAGCGATTCATTTTTATATATATAGATGTACACACAAAATGTTATAACATTACTTGAAAAACGTACCACCACACGCAGAGAATAGACACGTGTTGTAAGATTTATTAAAACTTAACATGTTTGTTGGTAGGCTCTATATGGTCCGCTAGGCTAGCTTCAACCTTTACTGTGTTCAGTATGTGAGAACCAGAGGAGTATAAGGGAATTCCTCTTTATCTCTGTTACTTGGATTCGTGTGATTCGCTCCATCTTAGGCCCTGTCTTACACACGCTTTTACCATGAGTTACGAACCCGAACGAAGCGCTTTGATTCCATTTTCATTGTGAAAACCGCCAAACAGTGGAATGCGCTGCCTGACTGGGTGTTCCCCGACAGCTACAATCTGGGTGTCTTCAAGTCACGAGTGAATCGGTTTCTTCTGGGCAAGCGTGCTCCATCGTAGACTGCATCATCGCTTAACATCAGGCGAGATGGAGGCCAAACGCATGTCTAGTAAAAAAAAAAAAAGGTGCGTCAAGGAACAAAAGCGACCAAGGGAAATAATAAAATAAAAATTAATGAACATTTTGATTCCCGCCAATCTCTTTTGAAGTTTTTCGAGGTGTAAAGGAGAAGGGTGCAATGTTCAGTATTGTACAGTTTCTCTATGTGTTGACCTCACCTCACTGGCAAGAGGTGCATCCGGCTTTTAGCCGAGAGAGGCTCTAATGGGAGCTTGGAAGCCTAAATACCCAAGACTAGTACTTCATCTATCGTGTCGGCACGAGCTATACGAGAATAACTCATGCCGCCGTGGTGAAAAGATTACCCAGTCAGCAAGGTTGGTAGCGAGGCTGACTGCCCAGGGTGCACCGGACGTACTGAAGTAACGTCACTCGTGCAGGCTCTTAAGACTAGCACTTAAAAGATAGCTGCGTCACCAGTTTGAAGGACTATTTGTAACATCACTGCACTCTATGACATTATGATGTACCGTTATAGATGTGCCGTTGTAAGTTAGGCTTATACTAGTGGACTGCAACTGACTGCCTCGTTGGTATAGTGGTCGCAAGCGTGACTGCTGAGCGTGAGGAATGGTTCGATCCCCAGGTCGGGAAAAATGCGGGCCTGCGGACGGCGAGCGTTGGGGGGCTCGCCGTCCGATCAGAACCAGGCCCGGGTCGACTGCGCGTTATGTTCCACGCGCGCCTCAAAGAGATGTCAGCTAATTAGAAGGGGCCCGCTAGGGCCAGTGCCTGCCAGGGTTGCTGAACTTGTTCGAAAGAGTTACCACGGCCCTGGAACGCAAAGGGCATTAGGAGGAACACGGATGGGCTTTAGTCAGTAAGAGTCTGACACTCCCTTCCGCTCCGCCCAGAACGAAAGGAGTCATATGATGATTTACCATACATAAAAATAAAAAGGTCGGGAAAAGTGATATTGGATGGAATTTCTCAGTAGCAGCCTGGAGTTTGGATTTGTGCCTGGTTGATGGCAATAGACTCGCCCCCTATTACATGGGTCTTAAACATAACGGTGAAATGAAGTTATATACCTCTGCCCAACCCTTCGGGGAATACTGGCGTGATGCTATGTTATGCAATAGACTAAAGAAAACGTTGTTCAGGTCTCTAGAAACAATAATTTTATCTTCTACTGTCTCCATTCTTTTCTAGTTCTAAAAGAACGAATATATTTTTACGATTGCCACGCCATCACACTCAATCCGATGAGTTAGTGTCGCAGAGCGCGCGCGACATACGCTGTTCTATATTCAAATTGAACGGCGCGCCGAGACCGTCGCCATTTTGTCGTCGTCACCCGAATAAGATGGCCGACGGTAAGAGGCTTAGAGGAAATGTGGTCGGTATGTTTATTGAGAGTTTTTGAAGTATATTTAAAATAAATGGTGTAAGGAACTTGAAATGTCTTGGTTGAATTAACAAGGTCATTTCTGGTCCTATCATCTTGATATCACTTTCATCTGATTTTCAATTTTCATTATGGAATAGAAAAAAAGCATCAATATTATTAGAATACGAATTGATTGGATACATCCACTAAAATCCATAATATGGGAAATCACGTAAAAGTGAAATTGTTTGATTCGAGTCCAAAATCCTAATTAACATTTCATCTTTACTAATCTAAATCATGCCTTTGTGCTTAATTTGAATTGAGTCATCTTTTTTCGGCAACTATTAAGTCGAGATGTTTTTCTGAGGAAACATTGGAACTAGGTTTCCTCATATAGTCAGTAGAATAATTAAATTATGTAGCACTTTCAATCAAGGTTGGAAAAGGATCAACGCGTCACTTGTATTGCAAAAATCGTACCTTCATAATATACCTACCAAGTGTCAACCCGATGCACCTAAAACATCAAGGTTGTCCCATACAATATGATGACATACATTATTAGTTGAATAAACAAAAGCAGCTCGGGGGACGGACGATTTGACGACCCTAATGTTGTTGCTCTAGTTAAGGTCTGCGCTTTCGCTATAATGAGACACATAGCGAATGTTACTAATTCTTCGAAGAAAGTTTTGAATGGAAATTTTTATTTTTATTATAGAATATTTTAAATTAATAATTGCCTTATATTAATATCGCATATAAATTATTTTTTCTAATAAACCTTTAATTTAGAAAATAGATATTCCCAATCATGAAAAGGTAGCAAAATAATAATAAAAACTATAGAAAAAATTAAATAATGAAATGAAAAGTTGCAAATGCACAAACATTAATGGGCATGCCACGAAGGGCGCCTAAACAATCGCTTTGTTAAGGCAATGAAGACGTATTAGGGCTGAGGGTTACTAGCAAATGAATAATTGTGCTGCCCTTTAGTATTATTTGTACCTACTTCATATTATCATGTTCGAAGTCAAATGGAATCAGTTTAAATGTCAGTTTTTTATGATTGAAAACGAAAGGAATATCAAAACAAAAGATGCCTGTTGAAATTTAAAAATTCCTCTTTCCTTTTATTTTGCTACATAAGATTTAGAGAAACCCGGAAGCAGATAAAAGCTTTACAGCTCATAGATGTGGTTATTGAAGAAGTCGATCAAGTCAAACACTTTAAGATACATAAGATCTAGAGAAGTTGTATTTACTCAACATTCTGTAAATATTTAGCTAACCAATGATTTGAAAAAACTGCCTTACCAAAAAACACATTTGATAGAAACTAGTTGACTTATCTCCGGTTTCTGATTTGAGAATTTGGGATAAGCAAATATTTAAGTAATATTTGACTACAAAGTTGTCAAAAAATGTTTTAAAATCCGTCGTATTTTTGACAACTCTATACTCAAATGTTACTTAATAAGTATTTGCTTAACCCAAATTTTCAAATCAGAAACCGGAGGATAGACTTTTCTTATTTAAGTGAATTACAAATTCAAACTTGACAGTTGTCATACTACATGTTTATATTCAGCCTGAGATTAATTATTTGAAGTTCACGAAACCTCTTTGCTTCAACAGTGACGAACCATTTTTTATATCGCCTGTAACCAATGGTTGTTTTAGGACACATTTCAGCTTCCAACGCTCTATCTTTACACAAAAAGATCATTAAAATATTCAGCGACCTATCAATGAACATCGAAGCTCGTCCAACAATAATTACCATTGTACTATTATAACTTTGGACAGCCCTAACCGTGCGTTCGGCGTGACAATGGCCCGACTGAATAGTTATCTGTTTAAACCTGGATTAGCACTCGATAAACCATGATTAATAGTCGTGCCGACGGACCGTACCGTTTGCATACCAACTTGTAATATTTATTGAGGGAATAAGTTTTGGTTAATTTCTTGTAATCTCTGTTTAAATATTTACTGTATTTTTTAAATGGAACATACTATTTTATCTTTGGAAATGCGGTTCATTTATTGTGTAGGGATTATTCAAAACGTAATGGATATAAGCCTTAAGAGCGATTACGCACTGCATCCAATCCGAATCCGTGAAAATACGGATATAAAAAACTCGGACCTAATTCGGATATTGCTTTACGCACTACATCCGATCCGAATCCGTGAAAATACCGATCTAGAGTAAAAATCTCGGACCGAATTCGGATGTTGCTTACGCACTATTCCGATCTCTGATTCAAATTCAAACAATTCAGGGGCCATCTGATTTGAATCCGAGGTAATGCGAAAGCGTTCATACAAACAGTACTACGGCTACTTCGGTCCGTCAATTGTTCTTCCGAATTAGAAACTCACGGATGACGGATAGAAATCCGATGACGGATGCCGGATGTAGTGCGTAAACTATCATACAAATAGTTCTATGGCTACTTCGGAACGTATTTTCGGATATTCGGAGGATTCGGATCGGATGCAGTGCGTAACCGCTGTAAGTCTTTAACCTGTAATGCCCGTTGTCATAACGCCCAACATACCAGTTGGTCCCAAAGCTAGTCATCTTGCACTGATAGGCATTTCTGCCTATCACCTACGAGCATTTGTCCATCGCCGCCCGTCACCGTAAATGAGATTATTTTGGACCGACGAACGACGTGACCGATCTCAGTGGTTCAAACTTGTTCTCGCAAATCCATGCACCGGCGCCGGCAATCTCGGATGCAGTGGACAACTTCAAACGAGTTAAGTATTGCCGAAATTTCGGCCCGTGACGATCTCGGGCCGAGTTCTGAGGGTGGCGCTGAACTACTCACAATCTCGGCGGCAGAGATGATGGCGCTCGGATGATGGTCATGCGTATCGCTACTTCAGCAACATCATCTCGTATTCGGTGACGGCGGCAGCGGCGAAAAACGCCTTATGGTGATTGGGCTGGTTGGAAGGGTGCACTACCATTGTTTGACAGGGATTCGTTGTTCAGCAGCACACAAAATCATACATACACGCATAAACTCACGCCGTTTTCCCATAGGGGTAAGCTACAGATCGCCACATGCTATGATGTAAATGTATCTGTAGCTTTTTCCTTACGTACTCGTACTTTTTCACTTCGTCCACGTTTATAATATAATAAATTTATTTTCCAAAAAAAAGTTGTACAAATACACTTCTTACACGTAGAATTGGACATGACACAATATAACATGAGATATGAGTGTTTCGATGAACTATGGTACCCAAGGTAACATTATTTTAACTTGTGTTATGGGTACCAGGGTTCTCACGTTTGGGTTGTTACACTAATAGTTACATTGTAGGACGAACAGTACTAGAATTAAGAAAATATAATACATCTTGTCACACAATCGCGTCGGTTCCCAATGTCTTTTTTGAAGACCATCACCAATAATATCGGTTTAATTATGTCCTTCTAAGACAAGGTTTACTGGCGCTTCCACAAAAAAAAACAATCCATAGAAGGATAATGATTGTTTTTTTTCTTGTTATAATTAAATGAAGAAAAACCGAGAGCTCACTTTATTTGCTCTCAGTACGAACCCGTGCGTATTCTGCACGATGCGCGGAAGGTTGCGGCGTGCGGCAAACAGATAGTGCCGGACCGCCGCAAAACTTCGGATTAGCGCCGCGCGGATAATTTATTGCGGCCAGCGGACATGTGCGGATATTCTTTTAGGAGTTATTATTTAATTATTTGAGTTTTCGGAGTAATTAATGGAGTGGTTGAAAGATCTTGGGTATTGAGTTTAGAGTTTTCACGCTTACATTAATCAAACTCAACGTTTCGTTGCTCGAGACTTTTTAATTTCAGGGCAGCTAAATATTTTAGACAAAGATTACCTACAACTTGAACCTGAAGCGCAAAACTCGTAATTAATTTGAAGTAAGACTGAAGGTTGACCGAATTGAGATTAAATTATGAATTAAATAAAAATGGTATTCTGGTACACTTAAAGTTCGGTCCGGTTTCATTATTATGGACCTTCACAAAGGAAGAATTTTGGCCGAAAGGTGTAGTGTTCCGGCGATTCCGAGGCCGGATACCCGACACCGCGCGACACACGACGCCGACTTCACGTGTGAAATAGTTTTTAAGATAATTATATTGTTTATGTATAGTATTTTATATCATTGTATTGTAATATGTATTTTCTATGGGCCTTGATGCCTGAATTAAATAAATAAATAAAAAAATTATCATCTCAGTCTATCTCGATATAATATCAATTCAGTCAACTTAAAATCTATTACCGTTAGCAATACTGATATCAACAGTCATAGACTAAAATACTAGAAATAAATGAGAATTCCAACTTGTCAAAATGGCTCAGTACATAATGTAACCAGAATAACCTTTTGGCTTCAGTCAACTTTCAATCTCATTTCAATATAATCTCACGTTTGACGTTGTTTGTTAACGAACAAGAATACCATTTGTCATATTTATGACATTGAGACTAGCCCGAGACTAGATCGAAAATATTTTTGAACATTTGTAATTACGAGAACTAGCCTCCTGATATCAACGTCACCATCATTTCATTCAAATATAACTTATATGATTTATCTAACTTACCTACTTATTTATTATTAGAGGAGCTCGTGGCTAAATAATTACAGCCGCATAGACCGATCTTCCGGGTTAAGCCACGCTTGCCGAGGTTGGTCTGTGGATGGGTGACCATTTACCATAGCGAGTTACCTCCGTGCCTCGGAAAGCACGTAAAGCCGTTGGTCCCGGCTGTCATTTGTAGATCTTTGACCGTCGTTACTGTTGGTCAGAAGCCAGAAAGTCTGACAACCAGTCTTACCAAGAGTATCGTATTACCCAGTTACTGGGTTGTGGAGGTCTGATAGGCAGTCGCTCCATGTAAAATACTGATATTCAGCTGCATCCGGTTCGACTGGAAGCCGACCCCAACATAGTTGGGAAAAGGCTAGGCAGATGATGACCTACTTATTTATTACAGTTTTAAATGTGCTGCCTAGCCTTTTCCCTACTTTGTTGGGGTCGGCTTCCAGTCTAACCAGATGCGGCTTTATACCAGTATTTAACACGGAGCGACTGCCATCAGACCTCCGCAACCCAGTTACTGGAAAATGTCGATATTCTAAGGTTAGACCGGTTGTCGGACTTTCGGGTTTCTGACTACCCGTAACAAATGTCGTAGGTATTCGTTTGACAACCGAGACATACGGCTTGACGCTCTTCGAGGCATGGAGGAGTCTTGATGTGTAACGAATGGTCACCCATCCACGGAATGACCGCGGCTAGCGCAGCTTAACTTTGCAAATCATTTGATCTGTCCGGTTGTTAATTAGCTATGAGTCCCTCTTTGAAAGATCTTGGGTGTTGAGTTAAAAGTTTTCACGCTAATCATAAGCAAAGTTATCATTTGACGGGGCTTATCGTCTCAGCGTCTGTAGACAAATGGCAATCGATGATCGCTAGAGAATAGAAATGACAGTGAGATGTACTGAATTGACATAAGCTTTCGACCGGTCAAGCGATCTGTTATGTCATTTACATACATTTAATTGGCATATCTATTCTGTGGCGATCATCGATTGCCATTTGTCTACAGACGCTGGCAGCTAATTAAAGACAAAGATAGCCTACAGGAACATTTTGAAACTGATCATTGTCACCATCATTTATTATCAGCTCTTAAACCTCCACTGATGCACATCGGCGTCAATGACCGATCTTAAGGAAATATTGCCAATATAGTAATAATACCTTACTATATTCAAAGAAAACTTCTTTCTTTTTCTCAGTTTCCTGAGCTTTCAGTCTCTTGAAACTTTTTGATCTGTAAACTATAGAATACGAGTACAAAAATTGCAGAAACATAACAATTAACGAAGAACAAAAAGGCTCCAATGTCAGCATAATGCTGCGACATTTAAAAAAAAAAAACAAAATGTCGCAACGCTGGTTTTCAGATAGGACCATTGTGATGCCACGGGCAATAACGACACAAATAAATAAATAGATAAATGATATTTATTTCTGTAAATAAATCTTTTACAGACACTTTTACAAGTCAATAAATTACGTACAATATTAAAATTAAAATACTACTAAATAAAAGCAATAAATAGTTTATTATAATCTCATCATGCAGGTTTCCTCATGATGTTTTCCTTCACTGTTAATGCAAGATAATGAAATTCGACCACCTGGCAATAGTCCAGACAAACCCTAGTATCAAGGAGACCCGTTATATCAAATTCGCAATAGTTCAATATTCAACATGGTAATCTTAGATTGAATTACAATATCGTGTATCCGGCTCAGAGATTCGCAGTCTGAGCGGTTCCTTCGCATATGTATGCAACAATACAGTATGTTCTAAATTATTACACCTACATTAACTCTTAAATAACCTTATTGCAGTCTACTGCAGCGGCGTCTTCCTATCCTATTTACTTCGGGTACCATTTCGACAGTCCCGGACATAATTAAAGCGCGGAATCTTTTTACTACTCATTTCACATGTGAAATGGAGTGGAGGCCTCGCCCTGCTATAGTTCATAACTCCACACTTGGCTACGTTAAAATATATATCGGCAGATACATCTTCAAGTCATCTGCAAAAAGCAGACACCCGGCATGCTGAACGACCGCTAGCAGGTCATTAATCATTAAAATAAATTCCAATGGCCCTAAGTACGAGCCCTGACTGATGCCTGAGAAAGTAAAATAAGGTCTGGATTCGTAGCCAGCATACTCCACATACTGTCAGCGCTCACCGAGGTAGCTTGCGAAGAACTTGAGTAAGTGCGTTGTGAAACCTAGTACCGCAAGATTCTACAGAAGCACGTCTTTATTGAGAGTTTCGAATGCCTTCCGGAAGTCGAAGTACGCGCAGTCTACCTTGCCTACGGCGTCAATGACGGGTGTTAAGTCCGGTATGAACGACAGCAGGTTACTGCCAGTACTTTGTTCCGGTCTGAAACCGTGCTGAGCATCCGTCAGCTAAGAGCTGATTTGTGTATAGGTAAATACACGCATGTACGAGTAATGCAGATTCAAATACTTAGGCGAACGCCGACAACACCGCCACCGGTATATAACCACAGACATCTTTTCCACTTCCTTTTGGGACTGGCCTCTAGTCGGGAAACTAGTCAGGCAATCCCGGAAAATGCACGTGAGTAAACCGTGATGAATCATAAGGCTAAGCGTATGCTGAGACGCAGGTGACGCAGGTGCACACAGCGCAGCGCAGAGCAGATTTTGTAATGTACGAACGTACTAAGAGCTGCGTACACTGCGGTGCAGACGCGTGCGACGCAGACATGCGTCTGCCCTGCTCTGCGCCTCGTTGTAGTGTCGGCACAGATTTCTGCGCGACGCGTGCATGTCGACATGTGTTTTTTACCGCTAATTCGAAATTTATTGCAATGACAGAACATTTAATTGAATTAGAGCGTTGTGAACCTTGTTTGTATGATACTAATCATCCAGACTATTAAAAAAAACGTTCGTCAACTCGAACGCGTCTATTCTTTGTACTAGTTAAAACTCGAATGTGTCTTCGAGCTGCGTTGCAGCATGCGGTCATGGCCTATGTCTGCCTCGCCTGCCCTGCGTGGCAAAATCTGTACTGTGCTGCGCTGCATCACCTGCGTCTCAGCATACGCTTAGCCTAAATGTGTTTAGTAGGAGACTTTGATATTAAGTGGAGGGACAGCAATACTAACCTGCCCATTGAATCAGAACAATTTGACAAGTAAACTGTCGAACGATTTGATTTGCTATCTCTTTTTTTCTCGTTACGAGAATCGTAGATGAAACGAGATAACAAAACGAATTGATCGAAAACTGCTTATCGAAAAGGTTCTGAATCGAGGGGCTATGCCAGTAATATCATTCAAAGTTCTTAATTTTTCAGAGTAAAACGTGGTAATAGAATAATTCTACTTCTGTGCAAAACGTTATCAACAGAGAGATACGTTACGTAACCAACACCGATCATGACAGTCAAAAACAATATTCATTACGTCTGCCAACACCATTCAATTTTAAATTTGAAAGGCAGACGCCGTTTTCTTCCGGCAATAGAAGTTATCCAATCCACTTAACACCCCTTCCCATAGACCAGATATTTTTCACCATATTTTACAATAGCCTTGCACCCACTTGGGACGGTCCATGACTGTACTCCAATAGTGCAGCCGTGGATAGTCCCCGGTTGGTGCCCCACCCCATTTTAGATTAAAGTTCTCAAAGGGGCCTCTGCGCGTTGGACCTGTGTCCCCGTGTATGCCTTCCAAAGGACCGGACATGTTCCGCACGGAAGATGAGCCGTGATGTCAAAGAGATTCATTACGTCGTATGTAGTTGTAGAGAAGTCGGATTGTTAATACACACGTTGCTATGGAAATTTTTGACCTATCAAAATCAAAGCCGAATAGCGATTACGAGTGTGTTGCGTAAATAAAATGCTGGTAACCTATCACGGCTTGACTGGGTTACAAAATATCAAGTTTTTAATTTTAGGTTATAAAACAGCCTGTATAATACAAGACACAGTGATACACAGGTTTATGTAAACTCAGCCGGTGGGAGCCACATGTCGGCCCACACCTGACGGTCGAACACACCCTGTATAATCCTAGTCTTAATTAAACATAGTGTTAATCTGTTTCTGTTGAGGATTAGACGAATTGGTTATCATTTTAAAACTGCTTATATTAATTAACTTTGTAGGTTTTTAAAGGACATTTAAGGTTTAACATTGTATTTTATGAAAGGTGTCACTACACGGTCAGTAGGTATTGTTTAAAACTTTTCACTGAAAAGTCACTTGGCTATTTCAAAATATTTTACTTTCTTTGAATACTTTATCGTATGATATTGCTGTGAACGTGTATTGTTTCAACAAAAGTCCTTTATATTTATTGTAAATGCCTTTTTAGTTTATCTTTGGGAGTTATAGCATTCTGGCATATTATGCAACAGAAGAATGAGAAATGAGTTTAAGGAAATCAAACTTGCACTTGCAGACCAGAATAATAGGTAAACAGTACTACTATGTAGGTACAGAAACCCCGTTCCAGAACTAACGCTTCAAATTATGTACTTAGAACAATGTGCTCGCGAAAATTAACTTGAGTGTTAAGCGAGTGCGCTTCCATTCCGTTTTTATTACGATTAAGTCATTCACTCACATTCGGTTCGTTTTTTTTATCTTTCACTACGGAGGCGAAGCAGCGCGTAGGCATATTTTCGCACCTAAGGCCCAGACTCCACCAAAGCGGAGACGAGACGAGTGGTGCGGAGATGTTTTAAAAAACCAATAGAATTTCGTTATTCACACATCTCGTCTCCACTCAGCTTAAGTGGATACCACTGAGCGGAGATGTATCATATTTGTATGACGCGATGGAAGCGGAGATGTGAGCTGTTCCTCGCTGAGATTGAGCTGGGCCGCGGTACAAGGCGGAGATGTGAGCTTTGCCTCGCAAACTGACGAAAACGCGCAGCGGAGACGAAATGTGTGCGGCGTGCTGTGGGCGGTGTCACACTTCTCATGTCAACTTGTATAGCTACATGACAAACGTCTACCTTTCCTGTCAGATCGCACTAAACTGTGCGTTCACATCCAACGCTCGCCGCACGCAGCTTAGTTCCGCTTTAGTCAGCGCACATCTCCACCCTAGCCAGCACACATCTCCGCTACAGTCTAGCCAGTACGCATCTCCGCACAGTTTCGGTGGATACACCCTAGTTGAAAAACATCTTTTTCGTCTCCGCTTCGGACATCTCCGCACATCTCCGCTTTGGTGGAGTCTGGGCCTAAAACACAGACTGGCACAGGCCTGTCTGACGATTCTTTCAGAAGAATAAAAATGCTTCTTTCATTTTTTTTCTTTCGACATGACTGAAGATCGTGATGAATTCTCGTTAGAATAAAAAGAGTCTATGTTTAAGATATAGAACCTTTTTGTTGTATGCCAATTTATTTTTCTACATTTTCATTTTTATGTATAAGTTTGAATTCTGTCAACAAAAAAAAAACGAAAAAAAAAAGTTTAATCTCAGCTTTTATTTAAATCGTTTTATTTTACTAGTGCTTCAATCTGCAAGCTAGTGGGACTTGAGTATGTAGCCCCGTAATAACAATTCTACGCTCCCATCACCTACCTAATAGATTTTATTTCTGTGTTCTACCTAGCCTATTCCCAACTATGTAAGGGTCACCTTTCAGTCTAACCAGATGCGACTAAATACTACTATTTTACAGAGAGCGACTGCCATCAGATCCCCGCAACAAAGTTACTGGGCAATGCCGAAATCCTAAGTTTAGACCGGTTGTCAGAATTTTAGTCTTTTGACTATCCATAACTATTGTCATTCGTATGACACCTGGGAGAGATGGTTTAACGTGCTTTACGAGGCACGGAGAGGTCTGTTTTTTTTTTTTTATTTAATACACACGTTACAGTTTTTTTCTTAGAGACAAACAAAGCACACTATTAGACCTCTGGGGTCTGTCTTAGCATGCCATGGCCTGAGATTTAGTCAACGCGCTGTTGGCAGTAGAATCCAATCTACACGTTAAAATGTAATTGAGTTTATGTAGTGCTCTTTTAGTTTGTTTTATATTTTTACTATTTAATGTATCTCTGATATCTGAAGGTATTTGGGTAATAAATTGGGTAATGTGAGACGAACGGTCACCCATCCACGGAATGACTGAGACAAGCGCAGCTTAACCTCGCAAATCGCATTAGCAGTTGTTAATTCGCCACAAGCCCATCGATTTTATTTCTCTGTGTTATTTATTTACAACAGCACCAAACGTGACGACACGTTTGGTGCAGTGGCTAAGTGATTGGCTTCTGCGCTACGGGTCGTGGGTTCGATTCCCACACGGAACAAAAATTTGTATGGCCTACAGATGGTTGTTCCGGGTCTGGGCGTTTGTTTGTGAGATTTGTGTCTGTAAACGCACCCACGATGCAAGAGAAATCTTAGTGTGGGGCAACGTTTTTTTTAAAAAAAAAAAAAAAAAAAAATTTAATGGTAGTTTTAACATTAAAATAAAAATTCAATTCACAAAAACACATTACACCATAACACCACCAGAAATCACAACCGATTGAAACCACCATTCATTACGATTCGATCGCGCAAATGTTCTCATATCGATATGAAATCGAATTAAAATCGTTATTGAATTTGTAAATATCGAGTTCGTTGTCCAATGGAGCGTAGTTTAATGGTTATATTATACGAATGTGAGGAACAACTGTTCGGAAGTGGGAGAAAATATTGAGGAGAGTTGATGTACTCTCAATGGGTTTCCTGATTGGATTGGATGAAGTGTCTTAATGTTGTTATCATAGGATAAATTTAACTATGTAATGTAAGATGTGTATATTTGTCGCAGACAATCGGGTTATAGAATTAGGTAGCAGTGATTATAGCATTATAGTTAAAACCAATGTCTGCTAATCAGGGGAAATGTGGGCATAGTAAATAACCAATATAGACTCTCGACTACTGAGAGTACTTGTATTTGGATTAGTTGTTAGTTACATGAGCTAGATCACAACAAAACACAATACAATTCAAATAAGATCATAAAATTAGAAGGACAAACTAGTCAAATAATAAAGGTAAGATTTCTACGGTGGTTCGACAGAGAATGCCTGATCAGCCTGTTGATCCTAAATCGACCACCCACATCTGTTATTGGGTCACACCGGTATCTGTCATCGCGCCACAACCAAACACTTAAGTAGTGTGTTTAGCAATAATTTAAAAATAAGGATTAACAAAAAAACAATGAAGCTTGACATTTCACAGTTATTATAACGCTCGCTCTGCGACATAGGTATATAATATACGCTTATTTCGCCGTTATGTTTAAATCCCATGTAATAGGGTGCGAGCCTATTGCCATCAACTGGGTAGGAATCCAGACTCCAGGCTGCTACTGAGAAATTCCACACAAAAAAAAACCAGTAACGCTTTGCACAACCCTTTGCACTAGACCAGTGAGACAGTTAACTAATAGTAAGTTCATTATAGAAAAATGTCGTTATGATCCTTGAAAGGAAGTAGTAAAAGCAGTAAAGCACTGTTTTGCTTATAATAGGCAATTTTATTCCCCCATTGCTAGTAACTAGGGCTTTCAATACCGGTATTCCGGGATCCCGTAATACCATAATCACGGATATACAAGGTTAGTTTTAGTATATACTAAACCTGAAACTAGTTTGTTCAGAATCACTAGGAGAATCGATTGACATATTTTTTACACCACATTTTTTTTTGTTTTTTTTTTTCATAAATTTCAGTTTTGTTTCAATAGGTTTCTACCCATAACAGTTGACGGGAATAGACACCTTGAGGCTTGAAATGGTTCGCTCGGTCAGTTTCCGTGTATTAGACAACCCCTGCATAGCACATCTCAGGCATTTCACACTTTTTTAGCGAACTTAACGCGACATAAACTAAGGTGTAACCTGGAGATTTACTAAAAAAAAAAACACATATTCGGGCAATTCTGATGAAAATCTTGTTGGGGTGTCTCGGTTTTCGCATAAAGTAAAAATGACGTTGTATATTGGTATTTTTTAATCACGGTATTGACGAACCATTACAATAATGTCCTAATTGAACATGCGTTCAATACCATGATCACGTGATCACGGTATTGAACACACTAATACCGGTATTGATACCGGTATTGAAAAAACCGGTACTTGAAAGTCCTACTAGGCACGGAATGTGAAGGGTTTAGGCTTTAGTCGTCCGCGCTGGCCTGTGTTGTCGGACTTCACACGACATTGACAGCTCTATGGTTATCAAAGCAAATTCCTTACGATGTTTTCCTTCACCGATAACGCAAGTTATAATCAAATTCTGATCTGCACATGAATTTAAAAAGTTAGAGGTGCTGGTCGTGTTCAAATTCGGACCCTCCTCCATGGAAGGTAACCGTTCAACCACTAGGCTATCACTTAATTTTAAAATATGTCGTTTTCTTACCAACTACGCTACAAATGATTGGGCTAAAAATGGGTTCCCTGTTCAAATCAAATCAAATCATTTATTCTTGTTAAACATAGGTAAAAATACAGTTCTCATATGTTATGTTATGCACGCTATGTTTTGCCACTAGGGCGTACAAGTTACAATATTATGTTGTCATGCATATTATTACAAAGTCAGTCATTTATACAATATAAAAAAAAAACACATTAACAAACAATAAATTACAATGTCAGCAATAAAGAAAATCGAAATGTCAGAGTAGGTATTACATGTGTTATTTATATAAAAATGTGAAAAATTATTACATCTGTTAACAAAATTTTGAATGAGGAAAAAGGAAATGTATAGTAGGTATGAGTGATATATTAATTAATATGACAAGATTATGTTGAATGATCTATCTTTTCCGTTAGAAACTCTGTAATACTATAATATGCTTTTTGGACAAGGAAGGCTTTTAGACGTCTTTTAAAAAGATTAACATTCAGCTCCTTCATTGACCGCGGTATATGATTGTAAATAATGGGTGCCATACAAAATACACTTTTATGCATCAGACTTGTGTTCGATTTTCTCACACACAATCTATTATTATCTCGTCGGCTTCGCGTACTTGAACTTGTTTCTGATAGTGTAGGAAACAAATTTGGGTTGGTTTTAACAAACGAAACAACTTCAAATATATACAGAGCAGGTATTGTTAATATTTTACATTTTATAAAGTACGGTTTACATGTATCAGTGCATTTTAGACCAAACATAGCTCTAATACACCGCTTTTGTTGCTTGAAAATTAATTCTTTGTTGGTCGAATTCCCCCAAAAAATAATCCCATATCTTAATATAGCACTGACCACGCCATGATATGCTATGATTATAGCCTCCACGCCTACTACTGGGGCCAGTTTGTATAAAGCATATGCGGATTGACTAACTCTTTTTGCTAATTGCTCTGTGTGTATTTTCCAGTCCAGTCTTTGGTCAATAGTTAATCCTAAGAATTTGGATGAATTAGTCTGGTTTAACTTTTCATTATTGTATTGAATATTAACAGTAATATTAGAGCGTTGACTGAACATCATTAATTTTGTTTTGTCAATATTTATTCGAAGATTGTTATTATCAAGCCATTTAATTATTAAGCCAATTGTATTTGTGATGTCATTTTCATAATTTTGTCTATTAAGAACGTCAGCAGCAATGGTCACTGTGCTATCATCAGCAAATAATGACATATGATGATTTGTCACTTTTGGCAGGTCATTTATGTATATTATGAATAGAAGCGGACCCAATACGCTTCCCTGGGGTACACCATATTCTATTGTACGGTGGCTTGATCTATGAACTTGTTCGAATTTTGTTTTTGGATCAATTTTAGTTATTTCCACATATTGGTTTCTGTTTTTTAAGTAGGATTCAATTAAATTTAAAACGTTTCCTCTTACGCCGTAAGCGTCTAATTTGCTAAGTAGGATATTGTAATTTTCATAATCAAACGCTTGTGTCATATCGCAATATATGGAACAGACAGGTATTTTCTTGTCAATATTTATAATCACTTTATTTAAGAAATCATACACAGCCATATTAATAGTTTTATTTTTTCGAAAACCTTTTTGATCCTCAGTCAAGATATTTTGTTTGTCAAGATATTGATATATTTGTTTGTAGATATATTTTTCAAATACCTTTGAAAATATTGGCACTAGCGCTATGGGTCTATAGGATTCTAAATGTTCTTTATTTGAATTTTTTAACAGCGGTTTTACCACTGCCGTCTTTAGTTCAGAAGGATATATTCCAGAAACTATGCACAAATTTAATATATAACTCAAATGACCGCTAATTACGTCAGATACATATTTTATTATTTTCGTAGAAATACCGTCGTGTCCTACACTGTTAGTGTTTTTCAGCGTTTTTTTTTTTTTTTTTTTTTTTTTAATCTTTTTTTTTACAATTTAGGGGTTTTTGTCCATTAAGGATATGTCAACCCCATCATACCTTATAACAAAATAAATTCACTAAGTAATAAGTATAATAAACAAAACAAAAGGAACTTTCATTATAAATTAAAGAGTTGCTGCTCGCTGCTGCACGACTAACACCAGACTGCATAACTTTTTTGCTACCTCCGATTTAGGGTTTGCCAAAATACTTTGAATGAGACCTACATCTAGCCTATTTAAATTAAATTCGTTCAGAAGCGAGTCGCGTTCATCTTTATTCCGGACACATTCCATCAGCAAATGCTGAACATCTTCAATTTTATTACAAAATGTACAATTAGGAGAATCTGTTTTTTCCATTAAAAAAGCAAACTTTGCTGATGGATAATGTCCGGATCTAAGTCTAAAAGCTATTTTTATATAATTCCTACTCAGCTTAATGCCTTCAAACCAAGGGGCACGAGGAAGCTCACCCTGTATGGTTTTATACCATACACCTTTATCTATAGATTTAGATTCAAATGCTTGTTTCCAATCTTCAAAACATACCGCTTTAAATCTCGACACTAACTCCCAATGATCCGGTAAAAAGTCAATTTCTCTACCCTCCACTGCCGCTAATTTAGCTATACGGTCAGCCTCCTCGTTCCCCCTCAGACCAATGTGTGCTGGAACCCACTGCAACTTCAAATCTATACCCTTATTATTGAGAATAATAATAGCGATTTTATTATAATTCGTATATCATTATCAGAGCTCGGTACTAAAAACATAGAGTTGTATGATTTTTGAATATTTGATGTTGCTCGTTTACCCGCACCAATGATCGGTTTTATTTTATCTACAAAGAAGTCGTTAAAAGCCTTTGATATGTCATCTGGCTGCGTTAAAGTTTTGTCCCCTAATTTAATGCTAGGTATAGATGTTTTAGGTAAATTTTGTTTTGTCCGATTAATGATATCCCATGTTGCTTTCGACTTGTTGGATGATGATTTAATTTTGTAAATATTTTGAGCTCTTTGTGTTAATTTAACTATCTTTTTGTACGTTGTAGTATATTTGCGTAAAATCTGTTTGTTTGACTCATTCCGTGTAAGTCGGTAACGCCATAAAAGTTCCCGTTTTTTTTTGCTACATGTTTTGATTCCACGCGATACCCATTGTGGTGTTTTATGCGTTTTCACAGTTATAGTTTTAAGTGGGAAGCATAAATTGTAAAATAGTAAGAAAGTCTCCAAGAAATTTTTGTAGGCTATATTAGGATTTTCCGATTGATACATTTCTGAAAAAGAAATGCTTTGGAGGCATTCTGTAAACTTTTTCACATTATCGCTACTGTAATCTCGCCTTTTAATAAACCATTTAGGTAGAATACAAATTTTTTTTATCGGACATTTCAATATTTGACATGTATGGTCAGATAGCGCTAATTCTATTACGTCTGTTTTACATTTGTAAGCCAAATTATGTGCGAAATTGTCGATGCAAGTTTTGCTTTTTAGCCTAGTTGGTTGATTGATTTCTAATTTGAGGTTAAAATTTAGCAAAAGACATTCCAGTTCCAATGTTAAGTTATTACGTTTTAAGACGTCAATATTGAAATCCCCACATATTATAATATTACGCTTATGTTTCTTTGTTATGGACTGTAACAATTTATCTAAATGGGAAAAGAACATTGTTAAGTTATTTGAATTTGGAACTCTGTAAATACATTTTTTTTTTTTTTTTTTATTAAACTTACACACACTATTTTTACAGGATGACCCCAATACAATAGTGGTTTGCAAACACACACCAAATAAATTGAAAAATCAACTTACGGTTACTTAATACACAAAAATCTACTTATATCTTAAAAATACACAGCAACAATTATAATAAACTCAATTTGAAGTCGTACTCTTTAAACCATAAAATTATTATCTATAAAATCTTAACCTAAAATACAAAATCAGACCTACCACAGAATATTAATATTTAAACATAACTGACAAAATTCAATAAGACTCTTGCGAATTCACTCATATTGCACGAAAATATGTCAATTCTCTCATGCACTTCATTTAGTACACGTATTGTGCGGGTGAGGGGTGTCTTTGACAGCAGGTTGGTTCTGGCAGCAGGCACGGCCAGCAGTGGCGGTCTCCGCCGCCTCCACACGTACCGGTCTGGCACGCACAGCTTCAGGTGACGCAGCACATTCGGGTTATGAGCTACTCCACGCAGGAGCTTTAGCGCATACGCCGCAAGTGTAAATTCCCGGCGCACTCTGAGTTCGTTGTACCCCACCATACCCAGTACAAACAGTGTAGGATACATCAGCGGGTAAAAAGGGTAAACCCCATAAAGTTTAAAATACAAGTGTCTTGTAAATTTATTCTGAACTCGCTCAAGCATGACATTGTATTTCGCTTCATGAGGAGCCCAAATCACCGCACTGTGTTCCATGTGACTCCTTACCAAAGCGTCATATAGCACCCTGAGCGTGGTTACGCTTGTGAATCCCTGCGACTGTCTCAGCACGAAACCCAGGTTCCTGTACGCCTTCTTGCAAATCTTAACTATATGATCCCGGAAAGTTAGATCTGGCATAAACACTACTCCTAGATCTCGTACCTGAGCCACTCGCTGCATCGGCGCTTCCTCTACTTTGTATTCATAGGCTAAGGCAGTCTTCGCGCGCGTAAATGTCATCACTGAGCATTTCGCTGTGTTGAAAAACAGTTTATTTTTATGGCTCCACTCTACCACTCTATCTATGTCTTCCTGCAATCTCTCACAGTCCGACTCACCCTTGACCTCGAGCAGCAATTTGAGGTCATCTGCAAACAATAAACATAAACTATGTTTGACTACTTCAGGTAAGTCATTTATCATTAAAATAAATTCGAGAGGACCCAAATTGCTACCCTGGCTCACGCCTGACCTGGTGTAGTATGGCTCGGATTCGAACCCGTTGTAGTCAACGTACTGCTGTCGATCTTTCAAGTAGCTGGCGAAGAACTGTAGTAGGTGCGTAGTGCAGCCAATTTTTGCCAGCTTCATTAGCAGTACATCATTGTCGACGGTATCGAACGCCTTTTTAAAATCAAAATATGCCGTGTCTACCTGTACTCCAGCATCGACGGCCGGCACCACCCTCGCCATGAAGTTAAGCAGGTTAGTGGCAGTGCTGCGCGCCGGCCGGAACCCGTGCTGCGCGTCCGATAGCTGTGCGCTCACTTGAGCCTGCACGCAGCGTTGGATAGCAGACTCGAACACTTTTGCAGGTGTCGACAACACTGCCACCGGTCTGTAGCCACTGACCTCCGGACCTGACTTACCCTTGGGAACCGGAATCACTCGCGTGATTTTCCACCTAGGCGGAAACGTTGCTTGTTTTAAACAAGTATTAAAGATATGATGCAGGGGCTCAGCCAGCACCCTGCCACAGTCTCGGAACAGAAAAGCTGGAATTCCATCGGGGCCAGATGAGCGCTTTGGCTTGAGCTTTATGAGCGCTTCCTTTACATCTTGAAGACTGAGGGTCTCGATGTGGACTCGCGCACTGTTCGCTTCCGCCTCCGCCCCCGCCGCCCGCGCCTCCAGCCGCGGCCGCTCTTTATTATACACCGACTCAAAAAATGCCGCAAATTGTCGAGCACTCTCCTCATCCGAAAGATGTTGACCATCCTTTATGATAATTTGCCTGTTTAACCTACTTCGTTTGGACCTAATATACTGCCAGAATGATTTTGGATCTTTTGAAAATTGATTTTGTATTTTAAACTTGTGTTCTTTGTGTGCAATTTCAATTGATTTTTTAATACGGGCTCTGTACTTTGAAAATTCAGAATAATCGCTATCCAGCTTAGTTTTTTTGAAAGTTTTGTGAAATCTAGCTTTATTCTTTAAATCTCTTATAATATCTGCGGTGTACCATTCGGGATAAACGTATCGAGAATTTTCACGTTTAGGCTTTTTCCAGGGTACACATCGTAGTTCACTAGTTATTGGACGCGACTAGTGAATGGACACTTCGCTCTTTTACGGATTTTATAAGAACTACAAGCGATGTTTGAAGCATTCAAGCAAGTGTTATTTATCTTACGTGTCTCCAAAGTCGATCTTAATATTTGAAATAACCAATAGATGCCGAAATTGGCAGTTAAAAAATATTAATGTAGTGGTCGCGACGCAGTGTCAAATTCTCGTCAAAAATAAATAAATTTGTTAAGGACAAGGACTGACAAAATAGTAAAAAAAACTTGTTTTTTGATTGTTTGGGACAAATTGCATTCAATATATGGTAGCTTATATTGTTTTACACGTTATTTCAAAACGTAATCTTAATGTTTTGTAATTTGAGATTATATTATCCCATGTCCAAGGACTGTAAGTGAATATATTTAGTGATTTAGTGATTGGACATCTTGTCCAATTACTAGTATTGAAAGATTTTTTTTTTTTTCAATTTTATGCTTTCTTCGTGTGTGTTTAAGTTATAAAAAAATTATAAAAAAATCTTACTCTTCTGCTAGCTTATTTAGCAGTCATTGGACACTGTCCAATGACTATCATTTACGTTCATATTCAGTCATTGGACGCTACTGTCCAATGACTGTCTAATGTATGTCCAATGATTGGTTGCAGAAATAGATAGACAAGACAAGATGCCTAAAATTTTAAAAAAAAGAACCTTACTGTTCTGAGAGCTTACGTAAAGCTTTGCAGGAAGTTCGAAATGGCGGAAAAAATCGTGAAATTGCGCGGAAGTACCAAAGTACATAGTACAGTACTAAGTACATAGTAAGGAAGTATTCCTAAATCCACTCTTCATTTTAAAATAAAACATCCTGAACACTATGTTCGCATAACTCGTCAAAATGTAGGGGACAGCTGTTTTTTTTTCACGATTTCAGGTTTGGTCCCATGTTAAAAGTTGTTCATAATGATGAGTACAGAGAGTTAGAGGTTGTTAGTGTTTTTCCAATAATCCTGTATAAAACACTTGACTTTAGTTCAGTTTATTATTTTTAAAGTTGTCTAGTGACAAAAACCTAATTTAGATTTGTTTTTAGTTAGTAAAAGAGCATTTTAAAATCAATTAACGCCATCGTAAATTCTGTCCAATGACTCAAATAAATGTCCAATTGACTGCAAATGCTGTCCAATAACTGTGTTTTTTGGCACTTTTAAAAAAATATTATTTTAAATATATTGTACGTTATAATATTGTGTTATAACAACATGAAATAGAGAGATCCACTTTCCAACTATTGATTTATTTTTATGGTATGTCCTGCATTTTTGTAATACAGGAGTAAAAAAAAAAGAAAAGTTTAAATTCGCTTAACTGTCCATTGACTCGTGAGTTACCCTATCTAAAATATCACTCAGTTTATCATAAAAAATATTCAACATATCCTCCAAATCATGCATGTCAGAAATCATACTCCAATCAGTGGAAGTCAGCATAGAGTATAACAACTCGTAGTCGGCTCGATAGAAGTTCCACTGCGGCCTAACACTACGCGCTGCGGGACAGCCGCCGGCAGAGGGTGCGGGCGGGGCGGACGCGGCGGGCGCGGGGAGCGCGCGCGCACAGTGCACACTGACCGCGAGCGGTGGGTGATGCGCGTCGACGGGCACGAGCGCGTCGTCGGCCGCCACCACCGACACCTCCCTGTTAAAACCTGTGCTCAGAACCAAATCCAACTGACGGCCTAGATAATTGGGTACTGTGTTACTTTGAGTGAATTCGCAATAGGACACAAAACATTCATAATAATTTTTAACATTTACAGGACAAGAATACAAATTAATATATAACAATCGTGCACGCCTGCGTTAATTCAATAGCACAATATTCAAAAATGTTACATATTGCTAAGTTATTTTCATCAGGAAGCAGAACTGGTGGCCTTTTTTTACTAATAATAATATACATGTTCCACCTCTTTTACTATTCATTCTACAGAAACAAGCAGCTAATTCGTAGTTAGGAATCGCAAGAAGTTGTAGTTTAACTACATAATAGACATCGATATAACCGCTTACCTAATGTTAAGGTCATTAGTTAAATATTTGAATAAAACCTATTTGTTTCAAAACAAATCGAAACAAAAAACCCTTTGCTCGAATAAATCATATTAAAAAAATGCCTATCGGTTCATTTGGACCAGCGCATGCCGCTAAACGCGATCAAATCTAACAAAACATAAATTTAAATTTAGAAACGTAGGGTGTAAACCCTTTGTGTTTCAAAAATCAAGCGGTGTAAGCGACAACAGATCAACCAAGCCACTAAATACGTCAAAATAGATGGTTTCGCTTATTACCAGTTTCATTGAAGGTTTCGACTAGAGAAATTGAAAGGAATCTCTTACTAACAAAGCAATGGAATTGTAACAGATTGGTTCGTACGATTTTATTGCTACGATAGTCGTAGCGGGCTGCGTCCGAAGGTTGAGAGTTTTTTAACATTTTCGAGCGACGAATCCGCTTCAAGCGCTGTTTTTACAAAAAAGAGTTTAATAGAATTTGGCGTATCTTACTAATGGAACGGTTGGCGTAATGAAATAAGGTATTTCTGCTCGTAATGGAGAATGTTCGAGACGATTTATTAAAAAATCGCTCGTTTTTCAATATGCGGCCACGATTCAGAATCTGTTATTGCTTTATTTTTGTTCGTGTTCGATTTTAGCTGTTCTAATTGAGGAGGGATATCTGATTGCTAATTGCAAAAGTTAAGTCTCAATGCTAATTCAAAATGCACGTAAATTATTTTTGGTACATTAATTAATTTGAGATTACGTAATGATGGAATACACAAAATTCTAAAGATGAGGACGATGATTAAATATCCACATGGTTCATCCAAGTTCTTCAGAAACAATTCCTTGCGTTTCTTTGCGTTTCAATCATACCACAAACCTTCACCACATTTCCTTAAAAGAAACAAAAAAAGAAATCCCGCCAACTGCGAATCACTGAAACAATAAAATTAAGCATTATAAAAACACCTCGACCGAATTATCTTAATCTGCTTCCATATACCAACTGTCAAGTTAAAAAAAAAGAAAGAAATCCTAAAGCTTTATCGGCAATCTCGACGAACAAAGGGGGGAAGATACTTAGCATAATGAGTGACATTCCACGCACCGTTTAGAGAGAACGAGAGGGATAGATACAGGTTTCAGTGCTCTAGATAGGGACGGGTAAAGATTTAGAGAGAACAATATCGCAATCTTGTTTCTGGGCCATTTCCTTTAATTAGTAGAGGACAGCAGGATTGCTACGTTGTGCTGAGTTACTGCCGGATGTGAATGCTTAACGTGTGAAGGGTTGAGCGTTTGTATATGGTGGGGTTATCTCACTGATGATCTGAGAGCCGAATATAATGTGCCTAAATAAATCCTATGATGATCATATCGAATATCTAGTGATTTGATGGATGAGCTTCGGTGGAACTCAGCACTGGATAGCACGAGCTGTAGATGATGAGGTGAAATCAATAATACCTAATTATTTAATAAAAAATTCACGTCAAATGAATTTTATTCGATAGAAATAGTCAGAGCTAGTAAGGGGTACTAATCCGAAAGGGTATTAAAACCAGAAAACAATATTTTTTTCTTAATCTAACTATACAATTAAAGTATGATCTTTAATTTCACCTCATCATCTACAGCTGATTATTTATTATTCATCGAGTCAAAAGGTGCTAAGCGTTTTGATTCGACTTGTAGCTTATTGCCAATAAGAAACAGCATTCTAATTGCGCAACACACTCATCATCGCTGCATCGCTATGGCTTTGATTTTGACAATACAACAATATTCATTGCATGGTACACAGTTGTGGAAAAGTCGGATTGTTAATACATACGTTGCCATGGAAATTGTTGACCTGTCAAAATCAAAGTCATAGCGATTACGAAAGTATTGCTGTTTAAAAAAATTGCCGACTAATCACTACAACATTTTGAAACATATATCAAGGTTAAAGACAACATAAATGATCCCAGACGTGATAATGTCAATGTTCTAAACTCACTATCTATTCATATTCATCCAGTCACCATAAGACGTAACTCAGCTCTGATTCATGTCCCTCAGTTCATTGGAGACAGAATGCTGCTGTGTCAACTGCGAATGTGAAGCTGTTATGAGCTTATTTATGTGATGTACCAGCCATGTGGGTGTAAACTATGTATTGGCTGTCGATTTATCACTATAATCTTTCTGAAGTGAGAAGAATGCTAATCCTAACTAATATTATAAATGCGAAAGTAAGTTTGTTTGTTACCTTTTCACGCCTAAACCACTGAACCGATCATCCTGAATCTTTGCTTAAACGTTTTCAGGTGTGCAGAAACGGACATAGGCTACCTTTCATCCCGAAAAAAAGTTCTGTTCCCGAGAAAAACAACAATAATGATAATAGATGGCGCCACGTGTCTTTCGAATCATGATTGGATTACATTAATACAGAAAAATTTGTGGTGTGTTAATGGTTTTTTTTTTAAGTTTTGATTGTCAAATTCTAAATTAACGCGAGTGAAGCTGCGGGCAAAAGCTATCCTAATCCTAACTAATATTTTAAATGCGAAAGTAAGTTTGTTTGTTTGTTACCTTTTCACGCCTAAACCACTGAACCGATCAACCTGAAACTTTGCATATACGTTTTCAGGTGTGCAGAAACGGATATAGGGTACCTTTTATCCCGAAAAAAAAACTTCTGTTCCCGAGAAAAACAACAATAATGATGGCGCCACGTGTCTTTCGAATCATGATTAAATTACATTAATACAGAAAATTTAGTAGTGTGTTAATGGTTTTTTTTTAAGTTTTGACTGTCAAATTCTAAATTAACGCGAGCGAAGCTGCGGCCAAAAGCTACTTTTAAATAAATACAATTCAATGCACTGCCTTGAAGTAACATGTCTTTGGATCTACAGAAAGTTATTGAAGATCATTTTCATCAGTTTATAATGTATTAGCTTTTGAACCTTGCAGTAGACTGACTCTACAATCCCCGTATTACAATGTCTGAACTTAAAAAGAGACCTTGACCGCTGAGTTTGTTTCGGCTTTTCTTCTCAAAGCCAGTCAGAGAAGGAGTGCCGGCACCATCTAGTCTTAAAAAAAACATTTCATTGACTTGTAAATGTATCTGTAACTGATTTATTTACAGAGATAAATATCATTTATCAGTTTCTGTATGCCGTAACATCTCCAAGGTATCTGTTGTTTTGGATTGCCACAACCATCCAGAGTAGCTTCTTCGTCAATAAAATAATTGATTGCTGGAAACAACTCTCACTTATTGATGCTGATATAAGTGTGCAAATGGAATCTGTTTTTGTAAGACGAATCAGAATATACATATACTCTGTTGGATTCATCTGCTTTTGTATTCGTATCTGTCACCGGAGTCTGCTAAATATACCTCCAAAATTTGCACAAATTTTAAATTAAATCTGCCATTGTCTGAACAATACAGTTCTATTGTAAAACACAGTATCTATCACAGACGATATGTCCCAACATTTTCAACCACCATTAATATTATTAAACAAAGACAACCCGTTTACAACTGCGCGGTTAGCGAGAATCTTTCCATCGAATTAACCCTACAAAACCGACTGTGGGTCATAACGACCGCACAGAGAGGGCGACGCGGTTGTTACATTAAATTGAGACATTTAACATTGAGAGCCTTTTGTGTTAATGGTTAACACGGATGACACCGTGCTTGATAAATACGGAACTGTAGCTAAAGGATATGGATGGGTCGAGTGAAATGTGAGTCAAATCGGTGTAAAGGTTTTAATGTATTTGACACACGTCAGATTACACTTATAACTCTGATGAGTTAAGCAGTTTCTATTAAGGCAGAAGTACAATTTGATGCTACGTAAGGTATAAATATCATGGATTCAAAGTAAATAGCATTACGCAGTGCGCTTTTGATGAATGATGAACCATCCAAATCAGCGTGGAGAAAAAATTTTTTTAATGAAAGGTTGAAGAACCAAAGTAAAGATTTAAATAAGTCTTTTACTAGTACAAAGTTAGTTAATGAAAGAGAAGAACGAAAACCACGAGTTATTTAGATTACACATTATTTAACTATTAAGTAAATCAATTAATAGCAAAATTCTACATAACGAAAACAGTCAAGTGAACCAATAAAAAAAACAGTTTCACACAATGACCATCATTCAACAGTAACTTGGCAATAACCAAAAAACTTGGCGCCAAAAACTACAGAATTAATTAACTCAGTTCTATCAATATGCTCTTACATTACTTGGCAGAGTTCAGAGTCTTGGCTGGAGGGAGGAGAAAATCAACAAAAAATAGTTCATAAATCATAGCGGGCAGACGGGCGGGCCGTAGGATTCAGAATATGTAATGAGCTACCATTCATTTGAGGGTTACCGGCCACATTTTTATCGTTTCGTATGGATTTTTTCGCGTTATTTGTGAAAAATATTACGTGTTTTGGCAGTTATAAGCTGCTCAAATATCTACGAAAGTAAAATAATGTCGGTTAAGCTCTAAGTACAGATTTCTAACCTCCGGTTTCTGATTTGAGAATTCGGGATAAGCAAATACTGAAGTAACATTTGAGTATGGAGTTGTCAAAAAAATGACGGATTTTAAAGCATTTTTTTTGCCAACTTTGTACTCAAATATTATTTAAGTATTTGCTTGTCCCGAATTCTCAAATCGGAAACTGGAGGTTAGTCGATTCATGACACTAAATGAACCGCAAAGTGCAATTAATTTGCTATCGTAGTGATCTAACTTCTTCTGTTCTGAATAATGATAGGTTGGTGTCATGATTATCTCTTGAGGCCTTTTTTAACACGTTCCCTGCGGCTGCGCTAGATTAAGACTTACTTCCAGTGCTGTACAAGTCACATACTTCCCGTATCAAGAATGCCTGATATGCGTTACGACGTCTATTTTCCCGTACGTAGTCCTAACTTCAAACCTCCACAGAGACGTGGAAAGTCCACAGCTGTTTTTTTTTGTTGTACCAATCAATAGGTTACATCCTTGTGCATACACAGCTGCAGTCGCACGGGGTTCTAAGTAATATCTTAAAAGTTACAGGTATTTTTGGAAACGGTTGATTTTACGGGAAAATACTTGTCGTGGCGCATACAACAGTCACATTGCTAGGGATGGGGTGTAATAAGTAAAATACTTTTCTGTTTCAGATTTATTATTGTTTATTCAGGTCGTACACAATCAACGGAAACTATTTTAAAACAAAAGTAATAATTAACAATGTTAACAAAAACAGTAACTTCTTATTTTATATTATTGCTTATTTTACTGGTCGTACACAATCAGCGAAAACTATTTTTAACAAAAATAATAAGTAATTAACTATGTTAATGTTAACTTTTTAACAAAAACAGTTAATTCTTATTTTATATTATTATTTATTTTAGGTACTTATAAAAGCTAAATTAAAAAAAAAACCTGATTTATTTATCACAATGATTTATTTTACTCGATAATAATTTAATCAACAGAAAAAAAAAACTTAAAAAAGTAACAGTACAGGTACCATACCACACCAGGATTCGATAAACTGGAACCACTACTCTGCACAATAATGTTTCTAGCCTCTCCACCTCTCTACCTTCTAGTCTTTACACCTTTTCCCATAATAAGTTTTTTACGTGAACGTTTCATTGTTTATGTACAATTTACCTACTTACGCGTGACGAATAAAATATCGCGTTCTGTATAAACCTATTAACTGGGCACAGCACTACGGCTAACTGAAGCTCCGCGCGCGCGCACGTTCAGTGCGGTACGGGGTTTAGGATACGGCCAAATATTTCCCGTATCGCGCTATTATAAAATAATTACCTTTCTATGCGTTACGATAAAATAATTCCCGTACATTTTTATTCGTAAATTTCAATACACTTCAAGCAAGGACACCGGCAATATAGGTGTCTCTTTTTTATTTGTACGAATACTTGAAAAAATCACCTCCGCACGGAGTGCAAAACAAGGACAACTAGCTGCCGCACAGAGCAAAATTCAATTACAACCAAATACTTCCCGTAACGCAGTGAATGTGTTATAACCTTTGCTTTACTGTCTTATAAAAGTAAGAAACTGTTACACTACTCGACAAAATTACAATTGTTTGTTACTTTTCCCACCTGTAATGTCATTTTGTAAGAAACCCACCTCAATTTCGACGGTTAGCTCGATATCCATAATGTCACAGTATGGATATTAGAAGCAAATAACACACAGATAATCAACAGTATAATCAATAACGCGTAGTTTTGTTATCCACGCTGTGTCACGACAAGTGTCTAATTGACAGTCGCGATCGAGGTGAGATTCTTACAGAATTGCACTGCTAGTTTTAGATAGAATTTACTTTGTATTCCAGAATTAGCATTATTATAATTACGTTTATCTTTATCAATATTAGCTAAAACCTTAATCTCTTATTTTACCTCAATGTCTCTTTAAGCAGGTAAACAATTCAATTACAAATTATCAACAAAAGAATTCTCAGCTACTCCCTCTCTTCCTGTACAATGGGGGGCACTTATTCACGCAGTGTTTCCTGCCCTGTGTTCAGAGGCATTGTATTTTTTTCCCAGGGAACTTTTTCTCTTCATTTGTTTCCCTTTTTTTCAGCTTCAGGATTTCTTGAACCCATATTTCACGCTCATATTGTCCCCAATTTGCATCTAGACTCTGCAGGAGTTTGTTTGCTTTGGTTTTTAAAGGTAACATTTTTAGAAGCTTTTTTGTTGTTTGTTTCTTATTAAGGTGTTCTTTTGTATTTAGGTGTCCTTTGAAAAAGATATTCTTTGTAGTTTCTACATATTTTTGGGTTGCTGAAATTACATTATCCTGTTTTGTTTATTTAAATCTTCTGAAATTTAATTTTCGATGGGCAAACATTAAACAAATGTTGAGTGAATTTTACCTATATTAGAATTTACAATTTCAAACGTAAATGGTTGGCAAATATCTGCCATTTTTAAGATGAATATCTCATAAAACGATTGTAATCAGCTTGCGGCGTTACCGACGCATCTCCTTACTAAGAACTTTGTTGATCCCCTAAGCCCAGCATGACACACAAGCAACTATCCCTAAACACCACATATGCCTAAGTGGGTCGTCGTAATTAAAAGCCGACCACTCGACTTGGGGTAACTTAATGCAATTACAGCTGAATTTTTCGCGACATATGGCGGTAGATGCGCTTGCGATGTAGGGTGGAGCTTTTTCTAAACGACGACGATGCACGAAATGAGTGGAGTATTTGGAGTTTTATAGTTTTTTGATATTGATTTTATATTTTTTGTGGGTTTGCCGTTAACGTTTCCCTAATGATGGTTTTAATGTTAATTGAAATAGGAAGAAACCATAGGCAGTAATGCTTGCATTCTACTTATTCGTATCGTTGGCACGACAATCATTATATTTTGTTGGCCCAGAATTTCGCCACTTCCACGGCGCCATTGGTGGCTGCGCAGAGATCACTCTGTCTGGCTGCAGGTTGTTGGGCTCAGAGGGCAGGATAGGAGATGGGGCATAGTTCGCAGTGCAGCTCCACATCCACACCCCGCTGCTGTTTGGTTCAGGTAGCCCCACTTGACGAGGTTGGAGTTACATCTTCCCACTTGAGATCGGAGGCGATTCAGGGATTTCCATTTGCATTAAAGCAATTACTTGTAGTAAGCAGTATCAGTAATACTTACAGCCAAAATATTAGCAACATAAGTGTTAAAAGATTACAGTCCAAAAAAAAACAATTAGGTTGAGCAGCTCGTCTTCAAGCACCGTAAATACTCCTCTTATTACCTCATAAGAGACATACACAGGAGTAAATATGGATGTTGCCTATGCTTTTCTGTCCCAAAAATGCAAAAAAAAAACATAAGGAATAAATACAGCATTCGAAACTACACTTGCAATAGCATTCACTACTATCATTTGACAATATTAAAAGCCCTACTCCATTTTCATTAGCGTAGGGCGTTGTCCCCAGGGCCTTAAGCCCAAAGGTACATATGGCGTGTAAATGCTCATCGTATTGAGTAGCAGCCCTTTACGAGAGGCCCTAAAAAATATTGATGCGGTTGCAAATTATTGTACAATGTTATTGTGGGTTTTTCGAAGTGTCTAGTTTGGGTTAGATTGGGGTTCAGTACATGGTAAAGATTTGATGGAAGAATCTTTATGCCAATCTGTTCCAATCTGTTTTGTTCTCCATCGAGAGACAGGTTTAGAAAAATATAAGGAACACTACAAACACGACTGTAGAAAAGAAGAAGCTGTTTTGAACAATATTTATTCATATGAATATCAGATTTTTATATTTGTTAGTTGAAGCCGATTCTATTTATAGAATAATTTGTAATAAATATAAAATAGTGTTGCAAACTGCTACAGTCTCCTTACATTTTTCTTTCAAATCCAGCTTTTTCCTCTTTTCAAATCATTAAAATTAATATAATTTGCCGCAGATCTCAAAAATAATTACGCTAAAACCTAAAACCATTCATCTGGACTACTTCAAACCAAAGCTCCGATTGCAATGATAACTGCCTTAGGGGATGCTCTGTGACCATTATACTTATTGTGATCAAATGGCAGTACACCAGCGCATATGTTGTATGATCGTGACGTATAAAATCGTTTGCTGAACAGTTTTGATCCTTGAGATGAGAATGAGATATGATTCCTAAATGTCTTGCTCGAAATTGAATCAAATTGCAATTTTTCAGAAACTGATTCAGTAGTAAAAGAATAATTAAAACGTGTCGCAATTTTTAGTTAAGATAAAATTAGATCACTCAGGTATACATTCTTCAATGCTCAACATTCAATATCCAACACTACCCATGTAGGAATATCTGTCAAAATAGCTCGTATTTTTTAACTATTGCCAAATATATCTAACATAATATTTACGTTAACTCAAGTATCAAAATCATTCACCCTCTAACTCGCTGCTTCACCATTGTCAGAGTATACAATATGCATCATTGCGGCACATTGTCCAAAATGTTGTTTATTTGCGCGAGCGCACCATAACGTAACAATTAGACAAGTGGGTACATTATTGTACATGTTGATTTTAGTAGTTAGAATTAACTAATTTCTTATGTTGGTTATTTGATGAAAGTAAACTTTTATCTACATCTACAAGATTATCATCCCCTTGACTAAGAAAGTAGGTAAGGTAAATCTACAGCCTACAGGAAAAAGTGAGGGCCAACATCTCGTATTTTTCACAAATAGAAAATAATATTTTTGTTTAAAGATAAATTAGCAAAGTAGGGACTTAAACAGGTGAATGGACGATAATGTCCACCTACCAATTAATAAAAATACTGCATGATTATTATCCCGCTCTCAAAGAGTTTCTGAGGTTAGAAAAGGCAGATGAATTGCGTCCAACGAATTATTTTTAGAAACTACTACCAACCATCCATCATACATTCATACTTATTGATCGCCCAGCTTTTAAGGTCAATGCAATACGAATCTCTTGAAATACGTATTTAACGCGTCCCATATGGTAATAGGGTACCACCATGGGGGCGTATTGTCCAAGTCGGCTTTTACACCATATGGTCCAAAAATTCACAAACAAGTGTTCACCAAATCCCACTTTAATGCTCAGCGATCACTCATACGTTTGGCTTCAAACACCATAAAACGCAAACTTGAACTGTATTGATAGACCATAAAGTTGAAAATGTTTTTGAAACTAATAGCAATTTGATTAATAAAATATATTACTCTAATATCAACCTTAACGTTAACGTTGTTGAATTCAAAATAACTGAAGCAAATCCGAAAACAAGTACGAAAGTATTGAACGCAGGTTTTAAACGCGACAAAACTACTATAAACGAGCTTGTCAATGCACGCACTTTACACAAATATAATCTTAGGTTCAATAGAAATACGGTCAAAATTGCTTTGAAGGCAACAATAAAAGAATTTTTACAATTAATAGGGTGAATGATCCAAAGGCCATTGAAAGTACAAAAGGGATGATTACGTAGCAGAGCTATATTGTTGGTGATCAGGATACCATATGGTAGGTTGGTATTAGAAGCGTTTTGTATTATGGGGATTAAACCGAGCATATTTTAATAAGCAGTACAGGTGTTGTTTTGATTTGCGAGGTCGTTGTTTGGTTGGTGGATGACACGCAATGTATTGTTAAAGTCGTAATACAAAAGGGTTATAAAACAATTTTCGAAGTTTGGTTGCGTCAGGTTTTTTAAATATTTTCCATAGATTTGACGAAAATTGCTGTTTCACAGATTTTACTTTACTCTATTTTTCGACATCTTACTTATTTGCATATAACTCTAATAGTACTTTCAGTTTTATTAGTGACATGTAGTAGATTTCAAATATAATTCTCTTTCTCAAAAAAAAAGTTTCATAACGTTGCACTTGCACCAGTTGCTTTATAATTCTAACAAGAATTAACATGAAGAGTTTGGAGTACCAATTTCTAGCCTGAATTGGCTTTAATGGTTAAAAGCTATAATTTTTATTGCTATGACTTATTCTCTGACTCTCCAAAATAAACCAAACGCAATCCAACAAAACAAACTAAAACAAAGCCAATACTTCCACATTCACACCCACTTCATCATTGTCTGGATACAATCGACTCCGTTCCTAAGGGACGTGTCACAGAACGATCGTTCAATCGAAACAACATTAGCAGTAGCGGTTAATCTGTCGGGACACGTCCGAGGACCGATCGCAATCAAACTTGCACATGTGAACTTTGGTCCGACATCATCCGTCACGACTTAGAATTAATTTTGCTTGGATTTCCCTCAACGGGTTACTCAGAGACGTTCCAGATTGATTATAGACTTCTTGTGATGGAAAATTGCTGCTTTTGTAAATACGGCAGCAGCTAGTGTCTTGGCTATATCTCAAATCTAGATATAGAAATCTCAAATCTGCATAGTATTGAAATAGCTGATTTGGTGCTACAATGCACTGTTCTTCTTTTCCTGTATCTCCATCCCCAGAAATATTATTTTACTTCAGGTCGTTGGATTCTAGTATTTTTTTAAAAGAACTAAAAACTGATTCACTTTAGAACGCTCTCTGTTAGCCATAAATAAAAACATTTTCTCATTTCATATCACCCTTTAGACCCTAACACCCATTTATTCAATATTCCAAATAAATAATCTTCTAATCTGTTATTTATCATAAATAGGATTACGTTGGTGCAAAAACGATACATCCACAAATCCAGGGCCGCTGCTTTCCCTCATGACACGTGCGAGAATATCCGTAGCGTGTGCCAACAATTACTTATCAAGGAATTTGGAGGTACATCTATTGATAAACGATTTAAGCTCAATTTATTGGTATTTGACGTTATGTTGATATACTGTGTCGTTTTGTAGTGGGGAAGGAAGCTTAATTGATACTGTATTAATATGTCTGATATTAGGACCTTCAGCAATCAAAATCTTCTTTCTTAAACTCAAGTTTTCTCAAAACTTTAGTAAGATCCGCTAGTCAAAGAGCTAATCAGTTTCTACAGCCTGTTATGGATCTACTTCATACTTAAAAATCCGACTTTGGCTTGGTTTCTCTTCACTCATCCTTTTCACTTTCAATTTGCTAAGAACATCCTCCTTTTGCCTTCTTTGTTTCAGATCAACCTGGAAATACGGGAATCTTACATCTTCTAACAAACAGTACAAATCGTTTTCCCCGGAGCCATTGTTCCATCAATCTCCGTAACAGGCTGACTCGTCATTGACATCTTATTAAGTGTAAACGCCGACAAATGTCTTCGGGAAGATTGGTCGAGAGCGTCCGTCCGTCGAGGTCTTGAACAAATCGTTGTATCTATACAAATAGAACAAGGCTAAATGTGGAAACCAAACGAAATATAATAAAAATGGTTATTATCGATAATCAAACTTCACTTTCGACTTGAGGAGTTCTAAAATATGTGTTGGTTGTGCGCTTCTTACACTATGTATCACAATTGAGATGAGACAAAAAAGCATGAGCATAGAAATGCCAAACCCGAATTGTAGAACGACTCAGATGTGGTCGCTGTTGGTGCAGATGAACGTTTTGTCATCTCACCTGACACAAATCTAGGAATCTTTAACTGGAAACCATATTTTGTTAAATCCACTTAGCTAGCAAATTATTTTATTAAATTCATTTATTACTTGCCATAGATAAATACAGAACGATATTATACTTGTCATACATTAACTTTCGCTGAAACATACCCTTAGAGTGTACAATAGCAATATATTCAAGAAAAATACTTTTTAATTACTACTATAAAATTTTCAGAAACAGCTTCAAGTTTTTCTGATATTTTATGCCTCAGTTTATGGGCTTCATCGTAAATCAGCATCTACAGTCTACATTTTTTTACAATGTGTTGACGAGACCGACTTCTTTAACAGTACTATATAAATCAAAAACACCATGGAATATATTTTACAGCTGCACAAACCTTGGTGAGATCAAAAGTATATTAAGGGAAAAACATATTATTTTCCAAAAAAGATACTCGTTTTTAGCTTACGAATCTCTTTTATTGTGGCAGCGAAGACAAATGACTCTTGAGCCGAGCTGATTCTCTCACCGTCCATCGCAAACACATTTTTTACTTGGTTCTTATCATTTTTATACAATCTGTGTACAATGGATGAGTAAAAAAGCTTTTTTATAAGGATTTTCGTGATAAAACGGTGTAATGAATCATTATATTAGCGATATCTGAAAAGATAATGGCATAACACATTAAGTAGGTACCTACCAATTCAAATATGAACTCAAGATTGTTGATTGGATAGGCATAGTTACAATGTCTGCCTAAAATCAATAATGTTGGTTTAAAATTAAAGAATCTAGAATCTTAAGTTATAAATGGGGAAGTACTTAAGTGAATTCAACTTTTATCATTTGACTTGTTATTTCATGTAACAAAAATAACTGCATAATAATATACTCGTAATATTAAAACCTTAATCACAACATCAGAATAAAATGTATAAAAAGACATCTGAATGAATAAGTTTTAAGTCCAAAGCTCGGTAATGTTACTTCGAAAACAATATTCGATGCCAGCTTTAAACTAATCCATACAATATTTCTTAAAATTTTCTCATTAACGCGTCGAGCAAAATAAATGGAACAGATTTTCATTGAGTGCCAACGAATGGCCAAAAAAATGGCTAAAATCTGACAAATGGTTTTCCTTTAACGTCTGCGCCCATCTTATTATCGTTACCCACTACCGAACAGAACTCATTTGGGTCTTCTTTTAACTTTCCTATATATTACCCATCATTCAAATATATACCCTGTTTTCATATCATTATGACCGCTTTTACTTTGGCAATTTTTGCGGTATTAGCTTCGATTGCAGTTATAGGATTTACGATTTTATTACTTTCTAGTTTGAGCTCAATTTCGTCTGTAACATCTTCGAGTATGATATCAATTTGAGGAGAAGCGTCTGTGTTAATAGCATTATTCGCAATCTCATCTATACAGTCGGGGGTTAGGCCGACTATATGAAGTATCATTTTTTATGCGACATATAAAACATATTTATTGCAATCATAATCGTTTCAGTTTCTCTAGTGCCATGTTTGGGTGAGATAAATAGAAGATAATGGTTGGAAAAACTTTTTTATTGATTAACTTAGTTTACTTATTTTTTTATTTTTGTTAGTCTGTTATTAAGTTTCTTTTATGCTTCATATATGTTCAAAATAATAACTTTACAGGCTACTTATTTTTTATTTGTATTTGATGCAGAAATCAATAACTGTTATCAGTAAATCATGAAATACTCGATATCAACTATTTGTTACCTATGTGAAACAAAGAACTAGGTTTAAAATTCTATCGTAAGATGATAAAAGCAATAATTTCGCTGACCGTACACAGTGAATAGCGAAATAAACCACAGTTTTCAATATCGCACCGCTATTGTCAAGCTGACCCTACCACAACTCAATGCGCTCTCAATTCACAGCAGTTATTATTATCTTGACCTGGTGATTGAGCTCTCCTGCTCTCTATCGTTGTGCAGGGCTCTCATTGGCCGACAGATTCCTTTCACGCCTCCCGGTCGACGCTCATTGGTCCGTCTCGCCACGCCTTCACAACTTCAAACGCTCTGTTAAGGGTAGTTCAAAACCCCACTTATATATTTTTCACCCTTATGTTACTCACATTCGTATTGTAGCCGTCGGGTAGTACGCACGCGTCTTTTCTCTATCGCCGCGATATAAGTGCGAAAAGTTTCGAGTTTGTGTGCTGTTAATTAAATGAGTAAACGATGACAATGGACGTTCAAAATAGCTATCATAATTATAAAGAGACGTCTCCTGATTCTAAGGAAACTAATTCAAACATTGAAAGTGCTCGAACTTCACAAATAAAACCGGAGATGCAGTCAACTGTTCTTAATCCTGGTAAAACTGCAAAGAGATCATTTGATGTGGCTTTCTTGATGATGCCGGATGAAAAGGTACGACCTAAACCACCGGAAAGGCAACTAAGAGTGTCAAAGCAGCTTTTTCACAATGAAGAGTGGGAGCAGGTGCCTAAAAGGATGCCAGAAATTTACAAACACAGTGATTATTCTAGTGATAATACGATGGATTTGAAAGACCAAGATGATGACCGGATTGGTGCGAACAACAACATATCTCCGAGCTTCGGGTCTGATATTAACATTGATGTCGGAACAGATGAGTACCCAAGCAAGTCTATGTATTGTAGCGACTCGGATAATTCTGAGCGATCGAGGAGTCGGCCGAATTCCAACGAAAGTGCAGCGCGTCAACCGAAGTTTTTACCAGAGTATAAGAACAAAATTTTCGACGATCCAACTTTGATAAGCATGCAGTCACGAGCGAGATACGAGAGGTACTCGGAGAAGTCAGACATATCGCCAAAAAGTGCGTTTACTAAAGTTTCCAACTATTCTATGAGATCACCGAATCCTTCAGTCAGTCCCGACAATCTGCTTTACCAGAACTCCGTAAGCCCGCCGCTATCTGCTGCCAGTCCACCATCAAGTTCTTTTAACAAGGCACCTGGTTTTAACAATATTCTTACTCCAGCTCATCTGATAAATGGGAGTAACTTTTTTAAGAGCCAGAACATGCCTTCATCGTCGCCAAACTATCCAGACGCAGCGATGCACCAACGATCTTCTGGGTTCAGTAAAAGTTTGGAGTACCAAGATAAACATGATACGAAAACTCCTCAAATGTCGCCAAATAAATTGAATTTTCTACCATTCAGACCTGAGATACCGTATCTTCAAGCTGGGTCATCATATCCCTTCGGAGTTCAGAACTTCCAGTCACCTAACCCAGATTTTATGAAGTTTCCTGTGCCTCCGAGGGAGAACGCTTTGATAGCTAATCCTGCTGCGGCAATTCTAAGTACGTTGTTGCCTCCAACTTTGGCCGCATTTTCTCTGCCGTCGCAGAACGTTTGCGCGAAATGCAGCATCAGCTTTCGAATGACTTCAGATCTAGTTTATCACATGCGTACTCATCATAAGAGCGAAACAGCGATCGACCCTCACAGAAGAAAACGGGAAGAAAAGTTAAAATGTCCCGTTTGCAACGAGAGTTTTCGAGAGCGGCATCACCTAACCAGACACATGACAGCACACCAGGACAAAGAAGGTGATTTAGACGAAGTTCCAGCTGGTCATAAGAAAAGTAAACAATTTTATTCACACAACGGTAGTTCTCTTATCCATAAATAAAATAATGTTTATGGAATAAGTGCCGAAATACATGAGTCGACAACTGTTGAATGAAAATGAATGTCTTTAAAACTACGCAACGAGAAGTGAGTCTAATAAAATTGAATGTATTATTAAATTTAGTGTTCAACTTTGAGATGAAATTGCTTCTACTGTCGAAGACATAGATTATTGATTGTGTGTTAAGACACATTTTTTGAACAAATAAATGTAATAAAATTAGTATGACTTTGAATAGGGGAATGTGTCAAATTCGAGTCTGTTCCATTGTTTCTATAATGTTAATTGTTGTTATCACCTAATCTATGTGCAATATTAGTTGTTAAGTATTTATTTTGTAAATATTAGTTATAGTAGCGGATCATTAATTACAGAGATTTAAAAGTCGACTATGATTTATTTTTTAATCCTTTACTTTTAATTTGTGTCTGAAGTTTTATTAATTTCCGGATTTCGTTTCATTCTTACTTAATCGTTTCTAAAATAAGTTTTAGAGTTGATTACTGATAGTCCGGTCAAATTAGACATTTCAAAGTGCAATAATTCGCATAGAGCTGAAAATTGGTACAAATGTTCGGAACACCATTATAAATCAAATGTAAAAAGTCCCCAGCAATCCCACACTTGCAAAAAAAAAATATTCAAGGTCAAAGTTCGCAAATATGGGTTTTTTGCGTTTTTTAGCCAAACGGTAAGTTTTATGATAAAAATAGGTCAGACAAAAATTGTAGATTATGCAATTATCTATAAAAAATTTTCACAATTTTTCTCCTAAACGTCACCGATTCTGAGAAATAATGGTTGAAAAAGTTGTATTCTTTATCACTGATATCGTACGAATCCTCTTCTGATGGCGATTAACATGTACCAGTTGTCAAGATCAGTCGTGCTCCAATGTTGAATCACCATCAGAAGAGGATTCGTACAATATCAGTGAGGAGACATCTGATACATCGCTGTTAGACCAATTTACTTACACCCAGCAGGAAGAAGAAGAACAAGCAGAAGAAGAAGTACAAGAAGACGAACAAGAAGAAGAGGAAGCAGAATTATCAGATGATTATGAATGAGACGGATATTTTGACTTAATTTTTTAGAATTCATACGGCTTTCATCATTTCCAATAGTACCAGTTTTTATATATTTTGAATTAGTATTGAATTAAACAGGATCACAATAGATTGTGGAATAGGCCTATTGGAGAAACCACGTTAAAAAAACGCGCCAAGTACACTACCTTCCAGGTGGCGTGGAAACGCATATTATAAAGAATACAACTTTTTCAACCATTATATCTCAGAAACGGTGACGTTTAGGAGAAAAATTGTAGACAATTCTTATAGAAAATTGCATAATCTGTAATTTTTGTCTGATTTATTTTTATCATAAAACTTACCGTTTGGCTAAAAAACGCAAAAAACCCATATTTGCAAACTTTGACCTTGAATTTTTTTTTTTGCAAGTGTGGGATCGCTCGGGACTTTTTACATTTGATTTATAATGGTGTTCCGAACATTCGTGCCAATTTTCAGCTCTATGCGAATTTCTGTTAACCTACCCCTATTTTTTGAGCTAACTTGACCGGACTATGAATGCTGTTTTTATTTCTTGTTTCTTTGTTTTTTATTTGCCATCAAATCAGAATTCAACTAAAAATGGGCTCATGGGAGTAATCAAAACACCACTAATACAAAATCCAATTTACTTTATAGCTCCCACAATTATAACAATTACTATCCTTCATACACCCTACGATATGGAATATATCTGATGCATAGCTTTCCTGTTAGCATTAGAATCGTTAACAGGGCAAAGCGTAACGAATTTATGCGTAGGGCGACAGATATAGACGTCATTGTACCCCTGTTTTGGATGATTTGATTTAAAATAATGTTCTATTTGGTTATCTTTATGATTTTATTTCTGTTTTGGGAGGAGTCGAAGTCTAGAGCTTCAAAGAGAATTATCATTAGTCATAAGCAGCAGCAACTGAGATAGATAAAAAAAAATTTTAAATTTAAAGTTTTGAATGTATTTTGTCCTAGGCTTTAACAGAAACCACAAGGATTTAGTATCCATAAGCACTTAGCAAAATAAAATAGTGATGAAATCACTGTCATGGATAAGTTATTGCATTACACAACAACAAAGTAGATAGATCTTTCACTTTTCTTCTTCTACTTGATTACCGTATCATGGTCTATTAATTAGGTACTTCTCACAGTACTCACAATAGTTAGTGTATCCGATTCATACACGATATACAGACAGTGCAAACTACAACGATTAAAAGGAAATAGCGGCTGTTAAGTGACATCATAGGACCTGTGACACTGATAAACGTTCCACCAAGGCTGACCACACGTGGGCTATTAAGGTGCTAGAGATACAGTTGATCGCCATTTGTTTTCAGCTGCTGGCCGTACACCAAACGGTAGGTGCACCTACAAACAAATGACGATCAACTGTGTCTTTGCTGACCAGCAGAAAGAAACAATAACCTGAATATTATTCCTAGCCCATTAGTATTAACCGATAATGTCGCAGCGCCACCGATCAGCGGCGGCAGGTATTGCTTATCTATTACGTATCTGAAACTGATTTTCAATGAGTTGAAGGGATGTATTTAAAAATCACAATTATGCAAAAGTAATGACTCTCGATCGTTACTAATACCTTGTCTCCAATATTGGATGACATACAAATTACACCCTATCTTTCACCCATTCCCATAACAACTCGATTTAAAACTCTACAACATCAGATACATAATCAATAATAATCAGATTTATCATAACATCAATCTGCCCAATGACTCCATAGAAAAGTTGCTTCCCTTCTATGGTGTTATGGCGGAACTAAAGACCCATGACGAAACCCTTGCGAACAGTGCGATTCCCATGTGTCGGCGACGTTAGCACTAATGTAGGTTAGTCCGGCTCGTTGAGGAGACGGCCGTGGTGAATCGCTATGGGAAATTAGGACCAGATTCGGTGATTGTAGCGCATGGAGAAACGAATTATGGGTGTTGTGTTCTAAGTAGATATTAGATGGTTTTTATGATTATTTACGGTTTACTCACGTGCATTTTTCGGGATTGCCCGACTAGGTCGCGACATCGCCGCGTGTTCAGCTCATGATTAAGGGCACCGTTTGAGTCCGAAACTAGTCAGGCAACCTCGAAAAATGCACGTGAGTAAACCGTAAATAATCATAAATATGAATCTATCTCACGAAAGTTATAATACCAAAATTAGATGGTTTTAGCTTGTATTTTTGGGAATGGAATTAACATCTAAAGTGTATAAAAGTTCAGAAAAAATATGCTCAGTTCCTGTGTCGTCGGGCTGTCTGTGATTCTATATCAACTAAATAGAAGAATGCACTGGTCACTCTAGGGAATATGAAAGATAATTATAGACAAAACGGTATTAAAAATGTCATGCAGTGTAACTCAGGTTTAATAGTTTTGACGCAAGCTTCAACTGCGTACCTCAGGACCAAACATGTAAAAACAAAATCCGTAACTCAACTTTTATTTCGACCAACGTCCGCATTACAGAAATTCTAAAACGGAAAACTTGAAACAAACATGCACTAGTAAGTACATCTGTGGGTCGTAAATGTGGAAACTTCTGGGTGTCCGCGTAAGTGCGAAGAGGACAATATTTTTGGTGGTCTGCCGAAGCGTGAGTAATTCAATAGAAAATATTCATACTGGGGACAGAGAGCGGCGCCCCTTCCATGGGTTATACGGAGTGTTCTTTTAAAATGTAATAATGATAAATATTTTGTGTATGTCCAAAATCAGACGATTCATGAACTTTGATATGGACACGGCTATGTTATTATGCTTGCAGATATAAAATATACATAACGGTATTGACACAGGAGATAATATTATTACAAATTTAGTTTATAACGTTACTGGAACCCATGCGCATTTATCCAGAAGGAGATTGATGTCATCTTACTCTTGTCTAAAAACAATTACAATCTATTTTAGGCTTTATTAACAAGCAATGCCTATTTAAAAAAAAAATATCTTTATTTATTATAGCTTTTTACAACCAAAAAGAACTCAAAGGTACGAATTCGATGCGTTATCTACTTAACTGAACAGACATATTTTAATTAAAATTCCAGACAAGCATTATCCTCCGTCGCATAAAAATTCTTATGACACGGGCTCACAAACCTTCTTGTAGTAAAATTAGCAACCAATTTTGCAATTAACCTGTATACACGGTGTTAGCAGACGCCAGCAGTAAGACGAATGTGTCGCGTAACACACAGCTACATTTGAATACGCGGAGCCTTCGCGCTCAAGATATGCAGCTTAGGACTGACTCGATCCTTATGATCCGAACGGTTCAATACTGTGTGTGTACCTTCGGAATGTTAGGTAAATAAGTTCCCATTTAGATGCCGAGGGCAGGCGTCATTTCATTAAGTGCTGGAAATGACTTTGCTTAAAGATATTGTTCCGTTGTAACGAACATCTACAATTTGAATACTTGGTACACTCGTACTAAAGAAATGCTGCTTAGAACTGACTTGGTCCTTATGACCGGAGCGATTTGGGAAAGAGGAAAATCTTGTGGATTTATGGATTGAAAAGTTGAACTAAGAATTGTTCATCTTGTCTCTTCTGGTGCTTTTTATGAAAAGCAAAAAAGAGGTAATCCAGTTGTCAGGTGGATGACATAATTAAATATTTCTTATATTAAAAAAACTGGCAGTGGCAACATAAAATAAAGTTTGAAAAGTTTTCCAGCTAAGCAAGTTATGTGCTTATTGGTTGGTTGGTTCAGAGCAATAGTTTAACGCATTTGAACTTCCGACCTCTAGCTCGCCGGTCAAATACAGCCAAATAAAACCTAAAACTACCAACAGATGGATATAAATGACTATACAGCCACACGAACCGTTCAAAACATTAGACGGTCATGCATAATGAATGCAAAAGCAATATTTTCCACTCAAATAGATACACAGAATACGAAAAATAATAAATATGTATTTTGCTGAACGCATTTACAAGATTACAATATTAGCGAGCACGTCCTCACGCTACGAACGCGTCATTACAAATGATAAATAGTCGGCACACTTCGATAATCAAATTCTAATTTCGAATCTGTTCTACCCTCGCGATTTTTTTTGAGGCAAGGGAAAGGCGGCGCGCAGCCTGTTTTGTATTGTGAGAAGATTGTGACTTTATTAACCGTGAACGAATGGTCTCTTTAACCGATTCACCACGGAGGCCACGTGACCCGGAACCGATTATGGTTCCGTACCCGATTTGTATGTATTTGTATGTAAATTGGTGCGTGGGGTGAAGAGATAACCGGGCGTGCTTGATAGGGATCTCTGTTATTGAATTAAGTGTTGGCGTTTAGTGATTGTTTCGATAAATGGCTGTCTTCATTGAAAGATTTTTGTTTTGATTTTCGAGATAATTTCGGTTTCGTTTTCCTGTTGCTATTTCATCAGATGTAATAAAAGCCACACTTTATGAGTGTCCTTCCGCAAACTATGGCGCACTTAATATCATGCCCCGCCTGCCCTGTTACCTGTACGCCACAAGAACTAATGGATGCTACGGGTAGTGCTAAACTCGTTGCTGAGTTCTGTGCCGGCAAAGTGTAGATTGTCATCGACACACCAAGAAGAAGAAGTGTCCTTCTTCATGCGGATGTTTAAGCAGCCTGGTCTTTAGATCCGCATTCCTACAAATAACCCTTGTTTATGTCCCTTGTTTGCTGAAATAACGTGATTTAGGTTTTACGTAGAGCGACTACGGCTACTAATTTTTGTACAGCAGCTTTTATATCATTATCAATTTGTAAGTATATTCTGCTGCTCATCAACCTGATAATAAGCTTAGTCAGCTTTTATGACATTACTATTTGGCAAAATGTATTTAGCATGTAGCTACACCATTTCTACCTAGTCTTTTCCTAATAATATTGGGATCAGCTTCCAGTTTAACCAGATGCAGCTGAATACCAATATTTTTACCCAGTTACTTACCAGTTAGTTAGTACCCAGTTATTGGGCAATGCCGATATCCTAAGGTTAGACCGGTAGTCAGACTCCGGGCTGCTATATTCGTGTGACACCCGGGATGGGTGAACGTTCTCTGAGATACGAAGGGGTCTCGACGTGTCACGAACGGTCACCCATCCACGGACTGACCACGGCAAGTGCAGCTTAACCTTTCAAATCGTATGGTCCGCGCAGCAACGAGCCTGCAATGAGTTTTGATTTTCATTAAATTTCTCGGAAAATTTACAATTTAAAATATTCTCTAATTATACAACCAACATAATAGTACCAGGCTACCATAACTAAGAGGAACAATAGCAATGAATACTTCCTACGCAGACATAGGGTGGGCAACAACGCAAGAACAGACGGAAAACATTGGACACGCTCGCCGAACCCAAGATACTGTTGTCATTTAATTGTTAGGGTAATATTGTAATGTATGTGCAACTTGGAATATGGAGAAGACGGTAGCTGGGTTATTTAGTGCCGATGTAAATCGGGATATCAAGCCGTAGTACCCAAATACGGACTACTATGAAGATACATAGATAAACTTACGCCTTTTTCCCATTGGAGTAGGCAGAAACTGTAGAACGCCACATGCTACGATCCTTACACACTCCTTTCGCTTCGTCCACGTTCATACATCTTGACATACACGCACGTCTGTTGAGAGTACTACACACCTGACCTTTTTGATGATTATCACCAATAACATCGATGTATGTCCTTCTAGGGTGTCCTCTACCGGTGTTTCCGCTACATCCGCCTAATAAATTCCTTTTGTTAATCGCTGTTCACTCATTCTCTCAAGATGACCAAACCACCTAAGCACCTGAATAGGCATGTTGACAGCATCAATAAATTGCAAATCTAATTAGTCCGCCGGTTAGAGTTTTGAAAAATAATGGACACGTACTTTTTCTTTTGTTAAATCTATGAATATTTGGAAATATAAAACGCATCAAAACTCGAGAGTGGGGGCTTGTAACGTCAGAAGCAAGTAAAAATTGTACTTGCTTGTGACGTTTTGCCAATTTTAAAAGAGTCGTATTTTCGACAATTTTAGTTTACGTAACAAAAGAAAAAATACGGGTCAAATATTTTTTGATAATCCAACTGAAGGACGAATTAGATTTTTTTCAGTCAAATAACCTATTGAAAAGAGTATTCTTTTAAATGTTTGTCACTACATCATCTTTTCTTTATGAAGATACTAGAGATCGTTCCCTGCCTCGCCCGCGTGTATGTTGTTTTGTATTCCGTATTTTTCGGGATAAAAGTAATCTATGTCCTTTTCCAGGTTTCAGACTAACTCTGTACCATGTTTCATCAAAAACGGTTCTGCGGTTTTAGGCTTGAAAGCGTAACAGACACACAGACAGAGTTACTTTCGGATTTATAATATAAGTAGCGTTTGCTGTTAGTGTCGAAATTCACACTAAAACATATTTTTTTTGAAAATATTCTTAATCAGAGAATTAAGTACATTGCTGTAGGCGTCCGATTAATATTATATTGCTATGCTTGACTGATTTTTAGGAATTTATGTTGAACCCTAAATTAAGCAGATGGAGGTTCCTATTAAGGGTAATTAAAAAAAAAGGAATATTAATGTTAAGAAATACTTTCTCTACGTTATACTGAGAGGTTAGAGAAAAAATAAAAGAGACGAATTCATTCATTCATTTCGACGAAAAATTAATAATTAGGTATTTTATTGTGTTCCTCTAACTATAATGTTCTATTGTTGACAACACAGCACTACTGCTCAAGGGAAGTAAACAAATTTTTCACCCATATCTTAACCCAAAACAATGTTCACCTTAACTATCACTGTACCTTTCCAAAACATATAAGACAAAGGCGTATCGTAAATAAGAGGAACCAACGCACTTCCACATCCGTCGTGACGAACAAACTAACAATAGACTAAAATATTTTGGGACCTTCCGTTGTACTTCATTGTACACGACCCTTTATTCAGTAGGCTTTTATTTAAAACTATTTGTAGTGTAAACTATGCTTACATGATGTGTTGTGGAGTTTTGTTACCTTATTTGAGATATGTTTATATATTTTTGTGTTCAAAATCAAAAGTTTTTATTTCACATAAACCATTACAGGCGCTTATGAAAAGTCGAATTTAGGTGCACGGTTCCAATTAGTCGTTTCCTATGGAGAAGTGCCGGCAAGAAACTCCATGGTTACTCTTTTAAAATCCATATCTTTAACAATTTGAGTGGGTACAGTTATGACTTAGATATGAGAGAGCAAAGTAGACTTAATTATATTATGTATTTATATTTAGTTATTTGGTTAATTCCCGATTTTTATTAGGTTATAATATTTGTACGCTGCAAACTGCCTTTATATTTTTCTTAGCAATTCTTTCCATCCAATAGTTGTCTGGAAGAAATCGCTTTAAGCGATAAGACCGCCATTTGTACTGTTCTTGATTACCTGTATTCCTTCTGTTTTATTTCTTTTAGTGTACAATAAAGTATATCTATCTATCCATGGAGGGGCTACAAGGCTAATTATAAACCGCGCATATTATATGAGTTAAGCTATGCTTAACGAGACTCCGCCGAGCCTCTAAATGCACGTTAAAACGTCGATCACGAGTGTCATACAAATACCGATCGATTCAATTAGTGTTTATATCTTGTGGCTCCTGAGAAGGAGCTCGTGGCTAAATAATTACAGCCGCATAGACCGATCTTCCGGGTTAAGCCACGCTTGCCGAGGTTGGTCTGTGGATGGGTGACCATTTACCATAGCGAGTTTCCTCCGTGCCTCGGAAAGTACGTAAAGCCGTTGGTCCCGGCTGTAATTTGTAGATCTTTGACAGTCGTTACTGTTGGTCAGAACCAGTCTTACTAAGAGTATCGTATTACCCAGTTACTGGGTTGTGGAGGTCTGATAGGCAGTCGCTCCATGTAAAATACTGATATTCAACTGCATCCGGTTCGACTGGAAGCCGACCCCAACATAGTTGGGAAAAGGCTAGGCAGATGATGATCTTGTGGCTCCTGTTTTCAATGGCCTGTGTTGGCCCTTAGAAGATCATTCATAGATGATTAACTAAAGAGGTGTGTATACACACACTTATGTTATTAATATTTCAAGAGTTACAAAAATGCAAATAGAATATCTAGCTTTAATTCCGCTAAACAAGGTCGTTAGTTTGGATGCAGTATGCAGCACCACCTTCCCGCCCACAAATATAAATATGCACATGCCGAAAGAGTGAAAAAATAATGCAACATGCAACCAAACCAATACACGACACGTGTTTCGCCCCTGCACGGGGCATCCTCAAGATATGTTGACTCCTCGACCGCTAGGACGCGAATCAAATTCGCGAAGAAAATTGATTTATTAATAACGTAAGCATATTTATAAATACGGTTTTATTCATATTGACCCTACCGTGCCTGTGAGAGCACCTTAAACCGTCGGTCCTGGGTGTCATACGATTACCTATGACAGTCTTTACGGGTGGCCAGAAGCCCGAAAGTGTGACAACCAGTCTAGCTTTAGGATATCGGCATTGCCCAGTAACGAAGTTGCGGAGGTCTGATGGCAGTCGCTCCGTGTTCATCATCATCTTCCTGCCCTTATCGCATGTTACTTGTGGTTGGCGCAACACGTTTTCTTCTTCCATTCCTGTCTTGTGCCCTGTCAACCGTCATGATATCACTGACTCCCTTCTCTTTCATATAATTCTTCACACAATCCATCCATCTTTTCTTTGGCCTCCCTCTTCCTCTCCACCTGTGTAAAATACTGGTATTCAGTCGCATCTGGTTAGATTGGAAGCTGACGCAACATAGATGGAAAAAGGCTAGGCAGAACGAGTAGTGTATATTATGCCTATCCCACCAATGTTATAATGAAAAAGTTTGTAAACATGGATGTATGTTTGTTATTCAATTACACGGCTGAACAGAAAAAAAAACAACAAAATTATTATTAGAAATGGAAATATTTGTATACCAGAAATGGTAGAATATATGAGATTTCAATAGTTTGTAACACCTACTGCACTATATTTTAACAAGTAAACTGATCTTTCTTTCTTTCTTTCAGATTTGGATGTTTGACACACAGATAGCCAATTCGACTAACAAAATTGTTGCCAAACGCAAATGAACCACAACCGACACTCAGTTTTTGTTTACGAAAATTGTCAAAATGATCGGTTTTGTTTTTTGTGTCAAACAATTTGACAGCTTTTGAAATTGAAAACTGTCTGAATCAACGGTTCGGCCTTGGTTCGGTTGCGATTTATCAAGATTTATTTTAGGAGAATTGAGTCCCAGATAGACTATCTGGATTAACAGATAGAAAGAAAGATTTAAACACAAAACCAAACATTTCAATGTGTTTTGTCGCCAACAATATTGTACTTAAAAATATAAATTTTACAAAAAAAAATTGGTTGCTCGTTGAAAAATAACCCTATTTACAACATTTCGCTTGACATTTAATATAATAATAAACAAATAAATTAGAATATAAAGCAGCGACTGTTTTCACTGAATTAGCAGATGGTCGGCTCGGAGCGGATACTGTTCAAAATAAACCTGATTTATAACGCCTTATTTACATTTTGTTGGGACTATATCTTGGAATATGGAGGCAAGAATATCTTTAAAATAGTTACAGAGCAATATTATATTGTTTGAATAAACAATTATACTTACTAAATTCAGTACCTAAGGACCACATTCGTTCCCGTTGTCGTGACATGTTTGCCTAAGTAATGGGGGCTAATTTGAGGCTGATAATCCACTAGACGGCGCCACTATAAACCGAGGTAAAAAATACAGAATCGATATTATAACAGACTAGCTTTTGCCCGCAGCTTCGCTTGCGTGAAATTTTGAACCCGTTAAGTGACGATTTTCCATACAAACTTTCATCCCCTATTTAACTCCCTTAAGAGTTGAATTTCGAAAAATCTTTCCTTTTTCCTTGTCTACATTATAAAGGGAACCTCTGTGCAAAATTTCAGCTTTCTAGGTCCAAGGGTTTGGGCTGGGTGTTGATGAGTCAGTCAGTCAGTCAGGACTTTTATTTATATAGATAGCTGTGCCCACGACTTCGTTCGCGTGGAAGTAAGGCACAAGGTGAAGGGAGGGCTTTTTGTGGGATGTCTATAATATTGTAAAACTGACGTTCAAAAAGAACTAAGTAATTCTAGTCTATTTTGAATAAATGAGTTTTGAGTTTGAGTTTGAAGTCGGAAAACAACATTGTGTCGAAACAACTAAACAAAGTAAATATACTCCATTTAAAAAAATCTAATCACACTTATTTCCAGAAAAATTACAGCTCATGACCCACACTCAATAGCGTGATAATTTTTGTACCCTATAACCTGACCCGCTCTTTAATGGATGTGGTTGAATTTCAACTGGATCCATCCAGTGGCACTGGCGTGAAGCTCAAACATACAAACGAACAAACAGACAAAAATTATAAAAACTACATTTTTGGCATCAGTATCGTTCCTAGGATTTATTGCACTTACTTTTTTCCAAAAATATTTAATGAACAGTTTTGGCATCGTTATGATTTTATTAAACGATACAAGATAATATTTAGACAGCAGAAGTGGTCTGAAATGTAATTATTCATTAAATTGCTATTATTATAACGGAAAATTGCAAGGAATTTGATAATTTTGACATTATTTTACCTCAGTTCTCAGTATTGCCGCCCTGAATAAATCTGAAAATGGTTTAAAGCAGTAGTTAATCGAGGTTCGACAACTCAATTGATTCTCCGTGGTCCTTTGTCACCAAATAAACAACCATTTTGAGTAGAATAAATAGAATTTCGGAATAATTCGTAATATCTTTCTTTTATACTTCAAATCATATGCGGAAACGGTATTAATGTTAATTCACAAACCCCGCATGATATTAACCTGCATTATTACAAAATCAGTTCACAATAACCTTACATTTACTGGCAATTTATAAATAATCGTTCCCAAAACACCGAAACAATAAAGTTGCTAGCGAAATAGCGAACGGTTGACAAAACACCGCATCTATTTAGCATATGAATTAAATACAGTGAAATATGGTTTAAATTAATATGGATATATGCCGTCGCGCAGAGCTGTTGCTGGTGGGTTTCATTTGGTACTGAGTTTGATGAAAAATCGTAAAACAAAATGTACTTCTAGATATTTTTGTTACATCGACATTATGGATTACATAACCAGTTACTGGGAAATACCGACGTCCTACAGTTACACTATCACCCTAATTGCGCAAAACACTCGTAATCGCTATGGCTTTGATTTTGACAGGTCAACAATTTCCATAGCAACGTATGTATTAACAATCCGATTTCTCCACAATTATGTACCACTCAATTAATATTGTTGCATGGTCAATATCAAAGCCATAGCGATGACGAGTGTTTTGCGCAGGTTTTTTTAGGGTGCTATTGACAGCAACAGACCAAATACAGGTTGGTTTTGTGTCTTGTTTGATTTTCGGGCTACTGACTACTTGCGATTGTCATAAGTATTCGTATAATAGTTAAATAATAAAGAAAGAAAATAATTTATATTAAATTACATTCGTGCTGGGAGGAAGCAAAAAAAATAAAAAACTATTGAGAAAATATGCATCACATCCGTGAAAAACGGCCATCGCTCAGCATAATGCTGTGACTCGCGTAAGAGACAGAGCCACAGCGCTGATTTTCAGCGACAGCCGGCGTTAACATGATGACGTCGACCGATGCAGCGTGTAAAAGAAGATGAAAGATAGGATCAATGGCTTAAAATGCTGTTAAAGGTACGAAAAAATCATTCTAGATGGAGTGCAATCCACCAAACAACACAAGGCCAACGCGGTAAGGGCCTTTTTCCTGTGACGTGGGCTCGTGCCCGCATGCGTACCCGGGGCGACTGAATTTCACCTTTTCATAAATGTATTTACTGTGATGCGTGAAACACGCACGCAAAGGTGAACTGCGAGCGCCACGCATGCGGGTGACGCACGCACGCGGACACGAACCCGCATCACAAGAAAAAGGCCCTAAATGGTGGATTGAGGCCTGAAACCTTCTCATTCTGAGAACAATCCCTTGCCCAGCAGTGGCTCGCATTAATGGACTATTCTAAACTGATTTCCAGATACAATCATAAATATTCGCTTTCCGGTACAAATCAAGTAAGGTCGAAAGTGGAATACATCTGAAAGTAAGTCGAAAGTAATAAGCGGCCTCCCGCGACAATATTCACTGAATACATTATATTTTGTCTTGCTGTACTGTTGGTACTTAGGCAACTACATATTTAGCGGTGTTTATTTTACGTAGGTATATGAATATTTGTATATTGACTTGAATATTATCTAAAAGAGAGAGTTTTTAAAAAGTGTTTATGCACTTCCATGTCCCATAATTGATCATAGCTGAGTTTTATGGAATTAAATCTTTGGACAGCTATTTCTCTTAACCTATTGACTTTTGAGGAAAGTTCCAAAACAAAAGCTATTCATAATTATGGGTAATTTAACACCTTCTTGAATTAGTACCCGTGACGACTAACCTTGTATACCTACTTGCTCAGTTCAGAATAGGTGTCTTAAATACCGAAACTGCTACTAAGAGGAATACAGAGAAATCATGGCCTCTTCTCTCGTTGCTGCCGAAAGGAAACTTAATTTAGTTTAAAATATAGTACCACTTTAAACCGAACAATCTTCCAAATAGTTCCCGGTATGAATGAGCTACTCGTACAAATTCGTCCGGCTCCTATAAAATTGAATTTAGTGTGATCCATTAAGGTTCGATTTGGGATCGTAAATCGGATATCGCATTAGCTTGATGTATGGAGTGACGCGGTGTACTTATATGTGATGTTAAGGCGATGTGTGAATTTGTGAGAACAGTTGAATGAACATCCCAAATTAAGTACTGAACTGGCTTCGCCTTCGCAGATGAAAGTGAAAAAAAAAATTTTGTTTTTGAAATGTATCCAATTTACAATTTACAAAGATCAGCATTCTAATTGCGCAATATACTCGTAACCGCTTTGATTTTGACAAGTCAACAATTTATATAGCAACGTTTGTATTAACAATCCGACTTCTCCACAACTATTTATGGTGGGCCAAATAAGTGGTTTACCAGTTTTGACAACAGTTCCTATCACATGAAAATGTCGCTGAGGTTGTTGTCAGATAATTTTTGCAAGTGAAAATCGACCTTGTTTTATGACGTGCAAATGACTTTCAATCTTAGGGTGGTAAACCACTTTTTGAAATGAATATTGTTTTTGACACATCAACTATCATTACGTTACGTGATGCCCTACTGACCCATCGAGCGTGCCAGTTAATTTATGTTAACTATTTTTAAAACTATGAACTGCTAGTAGAAATCTGTTTCTTTAAGGTCTATAATAGTTACCGCAGTTAATGGAACTGGGAGGAATAAGAAAATCCATTCGCCTTTTGTTTCTTAAGCAAACACTCAGAGTATATTCTAAAGCATCTAGTTTCCTATTTCCTAAATGGCTGAGCCTTAAATAAAAATATGATTACTAGTTGTCAAACGTTCGCGATGTCGTCTGATCGCTGATTTATAGATTACTGAGAATGTGCTCAACTTGATTGTGTGTTTGATAGAGGACTCGCGATACCTAATATATCGCCTTTAGCAAATAATTGCACAGTTTTTTAGACATTTTTCTTAGTAAAGAAGAAAGTTTTGTAGGGACAGAGTGTTTTGCGCAATTAAGTTGTTTGTTTCTTGTTTTATTAGGCTCATTTTTCTTTCATCTTTGTGAGGTATTATGTACATGAACGGTTGTACATAGTAACATAGAGAAAGGAAGGGACCTAAGGCGAGAAAACTGCCTGGAATCCAAATAAACCTTGTCAATTTATTAGTTTATCAATTCATTAAGGTTACAGCTCATTAGACCCACCCGGCACCCGACCCGCATCGCCTCGCCTCGCCTCGTGCGGTTCGTATTCTTTATATGAATTTGTATGGATGTGCGCTCACTACATCAACTCCGTAACGTCACCGGATTGCCTCGGGCGTATGCCGTCCACGCGCGGACGACGAGTTGACCACTCGGTGACAACTCGCTGCTCGCATGCTTGCCTTGAGTGAACCGCGCGCTGCCATCGACAAGACCGCGCGCGGCCCGCGAGTGGTTCACGCGAGGACAATGCGTCAGCGATGCGCCGCTCCCCACCCACCCGTCATTTCCAGCCCTTCTTTCTAACATGTCGAACGTATGGTTTTCGCTTTCAAAATGAATAAAGAAAGACTTATCGAGAAGTTCAAAAATATAATATGTCAAATTTTGGTAAAATTTGACATTACCAAAAACACGTGTAGACTGGTACCAATTGCTGACAGACTACTCGGAAATTCGTGGGCCCTGCGATTTCCACTCGTTGACTACGTGAGGTCCACTGGTTGACCACGCGATGTCCACTCGGTGACCGCGCGAGATCCTCTGGTTGACCACGCGACGTTTACTAGTGATAACGCGGCGTCCACCCGTGGACCACCTGCTGACAACGAGTGGACGCCGAGCGATGAGGCGGTGCGGGTCGGGTGCCGGGTGGTTCTAATGAGCTGTAACCTTTAATCATGCTGTGTTCACTATTTTAGGGCACACAGCTTAGTCAAACTTATTTTAAGCTTATAGTTTAAGAGTGCTTACTGTGTTGACCGACATGGGAACAAACAACAAAAACACAAAATTAAATGGGAATTGGTTGCTGGTGTACCATTAGAGATGGCGATAGTGTGAGACAGTATGCAAGTGGGCAACTTATAACTGGGTAATTCCAATAAGCTGTACGTTTATCGAAGACCACTATCACAGTCCTTTAGCACATTCGAGTTCACCACAATTTTCGTAGAGCTCATACATCATGCCGCCATAAATATTGCTAGTGGACCTTCCAGGAGGGTTTCCGGCATTACGTTTGCGCCAAGAATAAACCCTTGAGGAGGGCTCTTGGCATTAGGTTAAAAACCGTGTCAAAAAACACGCTACTGCGTAGCAAAACAGTGTATTCAGGGGTCTTGTTGCTTGTTTTATGAAGGTGTATTTTCTAAGAAAAACTTACATTTAAAATTCGCCCTCCACGAGCACCCGGCATCGCAATTGCGACTAAAGGTTTCCTTCGCAGAGGACACCCGGCGCTGAACGTGTTAGATTCTTTCACATTCATGCACATTTCAATCATCAACTTTTGCTTAAATAGAGGATATTTCTTAGTTATCCCTAACATTCACGTTTTGTTAACCTCATCACCTACTGTTATTTATTATTGGTCCTTCGAGTCGGGTTAAATTTTTGGGCCACCCATTATTGGCTCTATTTACAGCTTTATTTAAGCAGGAAAAGTAATGTAGCATTACTTTTATATTCCCTGAAGTTCCACGTATGAAGCCACATGTAAAAAATAGTGTACAAACAAAAATACATTCAAGTGTGGGGTCATAAAACCAGCGGGCCGTCACGATAGCGACGTAAAATATTGACAGCCGCCACGCAAATATTGCGTGTATGAAATAAAATGCCGATATGCTGGGAATGGAGGAATGTTTAAATGTGTTTTGTTTCAGAAGAACCTTTGATATTGTCGAGGGAAGAACTTCTTCTATTGCTAGACGCTTTTTCTCATGTTTTGCAATGCGGTTGACGATTTTCTTTCATTTCAAAAAATATAATAAAATTCATTTATTTCAGACTACTTAATTGTCCATACATTGTTAGTAACAAAGGTCTTAAAGCTATGTATTGCAATGCATCGTTATTAATAAATTATCAATACACAATAAATTAACATATAAAAAATTATTAAACACAAAAATGATAACGTCACCTCGTCACATGTAGCTGGATCAATCTCCCTAGCACTGCGGACTCTGGCCTTTCAGAAATCATCTTCAGGATTCCGTTGGTGCTCCCCCGAGTCCGGCGCATCGAAGACGCTATTTTTCTACGCATAAAAGTCGTCCACCCCTGCGTCAGCAAACATGCCCGACGCGATGCAGAATCGAGGGAGCCTCCCCAGAAACCTAAAGGCGTTGTTGTATTGTATGCGAAGAGCGTTGTAGGCCCGCTGGGTGTAGTTGGTCCATAGAGCGCTGGTGTAAAAGCTTCGGTAGTAGGCTCTGAACAGTGTTACTTTTAATAGACATCCATGCAGCCTGTCATTGTCTATGTTAAATTGTTATTATAGAAGTATCAGCAGCAAGCTAAAAAAAGCAGTACCTACGCCCTGACAATATTTTTTCTTAAAACTTCCTCACCGCACGCTGGGAATAGACGCGTGTTGTAAGATTCAACAAAACATAGTACGCTTTGTGGTAGGATCTATACGGTCCGCCTGGCTAGCTACCACCCTCACATTAAAGTCCGGCGCCAAGCAGTTTACTGTGTTCCGTCGTATGTATGTGAGAGCCAGAGAGGTATACTCTGGCTCTCACATTCATATATGGTATAGGGAATATCTCTTTTACTTGGATTCGTGTGCTCCATCTTAGCACCCGTCTGCGCGAAAAGGGTCAAACGCGAGTAAGTAAAATTAAAAATTAAAATAGTTTATTCCTTTATGACCGCGGATAATATTCTTACATGGAGATTAGATGACATTCTCACCAGATATACGCAAAACATGCCGTATCGCATATTATGTTGCATGTAGGTATCATCATCATCATACAGCCGAAAGACGTCCCACTGCTGGACATAGACCTCCTCCAAGCATCGCCACATCGACCGGTCCTGTGCTTCCAGTGGATTCCCGCGACCTTCACCAGGTCATCGGTCCATCTTTTGAGTGGTCTATCCACGCTGCGCCTTTCGGTACGCGGTCGTCAATCTAAACCTTTCGACCTCATGTAGGTATGTAGGGTTCCGTACCATTATCTATACGACGGCAAAAAATCACGTTTGTTATACAAGGTTAGTCGGAAAGGGGGTACTAATCCGCAGACCACTTAAAGGATCACTGATGACGGTTTAAAAGCAAGTGTTAAAAATTAAAAATTCGATAATTTTTATTTCCATGTATTATAATTTTTATTTTAGTTTTTTCAAAAATTCTTCGTCTCTACTTCAGTTACGAATTCAGAAAATGGAGCTTCTAATTCGTGATCCCAAATATGACCTAAAATGTAAACACAGCTGATCATAGCTGAGGATAGATAGATTTTAGCGTATTTTTTTTGTAATTTTTGAACAGCTATTTCTCTTAAACTATTGACTTTTTAGGAAAGTTGTAGAACAAAAGTTACTCATTATTATAGGTACTTTAACACCCTTTCGAATTAGTACCCCCTTTCTGACTAACCTTGTATATGGGAGCCTCCTTAAGTATTGATTTTATTCTGTTTTTTAGTTAGTGTTATTAATTGTTGTTATATCGGCAACAGAAATACATCATCTGTGAAAATTTCAACTGTATAACTATCACGGTTCATGAGATACAGCCTGGTGACAGACGGACAGCGGAGTCTTAGTAATACTACCCTTTGGGTACGGAACCCTAAAAAATACCTGAAATATGAAAATTATAACACTCTTTTCATTTTTTAACAAAAAAGGTATATAACCAATACAGCCTGCAAAATAAACAAAAGCCTATCATTAATCTTATACAAAAATGTGCAATACATTGCTGAAAGCTTTTTTCAGTTGTCACAGGACAGGCCGCCCGCCGGCGGAAACGGCCGAATCGCTCCGGTGACGGGTCGGCAATTGACGAGTGCTATCTCTGTTAATTGTATGGTGTTAGAGAGGGATGGAGAGAATTTTAAAGCGCAAATTGAGAGAGGCATCGTTGATGGTGGCCCCGCAGGAAACAATACTCGATTCGGTGAATTAATGACAAGCAGGGGTGCGTACATGAGAGTGGTATTGTAAAGTTGGTGTTTTTAATTGTTTATGCTGATGCGGGATTGATAAATAGGTAATTAATTTAGCAATACAGGATAGCAGAAAACAAGTCTAATGAACTATCATTAGAAACTTAGGTTAAGTTTCAGATATCGATAGAGACCTGGTGAAGGTCGCTGATGGAAGAAAAACCAGGCTTGTCGATGTGGGGATGCTTGGGGGAGGCCTGTGTGGACATATGCTGGAGCACTGGACGTCTTTCGGCTGAGTGATGATGATGATGATTGGTATAGAGAAACAGAAACACTTTTCACTTTCTCCTACTAACTAAAAACATGATAAACAATAACCCTTTACTACAAGGATTACCAAAAAAGATAATTAAAATACGGCAACATTGAGCTTTCTTACTAGGACATGCTTGTCGTCCTACTTCTCTGCTTAAGGTGCAGACTATCAATCACCTTTTAAAGAAACCAAAATCAAGAAAAAAAAGGTATCATATAAATCACCGTTGCGTACCCCTGCGTAGCAATATTTCAGTAAAACAATGGTTGTATTGCTACAAAGCGAACGACACTCCGCTCGTTCAGATCAACCTGCGGATATTACCTATATGATTCAACGAGTAATTATAGAAGAGGGAGGGAGGAAACAAGTTCGATTTCTAGGCCAAATACAAATTTACAAATTCATTTAATTGTTTCCGCCATTCTGTTTTGCAGGCGTCAAGGTTTCCGTATTTTTGCAGTCTACAAGGTTAGTCAAAAAGGGGGTACTAATCAGAAAGGGTGTTAAAGTACCCATAATAATGAGTAATTTTTGTTCTACCACTTTCCCCAAAAGTCAATAGTTTATGAGAAATAGCTGTTCAAAAATTACATAAAAATATGCTAAAATCTATCTATCCTCGGCTATGATCAGCTGTATTTACATTTTAGGTCATATTTGGGTTCACGAATTAGAAGCTCCATTTTCTGAATTCGTAACTAAAGTAGGGACGAAGAATTTTTGAAAAAACTAAACCAAAATTGATTTTACATGGAAATAAAAATGAACGAATTTTAAAATTTCAACACTTGCTTTAAAACCGTCATCAGTGATACTTTAAGTGGCCTGCGGATTAGTACCCCCTTTCCGACTACCATTGTATAGATTTATTTATTTATTGCAGTCATGTACCCACGGTGCCCAAAGAAAAGTATCCAACTAACTGACTTTTGGCGTGCTTTTTAGTTCTGAGCACATAATGCGGCATTCGATGATTCAATAGTGTGTTCGTTGTGCTCAGAACCAAAATGTCAGTTAAGTAGATACTTATCTTGGGGCATCGAGTGTACATACATTTAAAAGAAGACGTATAAATCATTGAAATAAGTAGGTAAAGTACAAACATATACTCCGTAAGGGTATTTGCAAGTGGGTGCAAGCTCATTAAACAAAAACATTTGGGTATAATAAAAGATTTTCGTCAACAGATAATAAGAGTAATTAGAACAATTTTTAAGCTGTTACTAAGATACCTAGTCTGAAAAAAGCCTTTCTTTGATAGAGGCCATAATTCGAAGGGACTTACTACTACTTACTATAAAAAAAGCCTCCACGAACGAGACGTACTTAAGTACGTCCGGCGCACCCTGGGCAGTCAGCCCCGCTACCAACCATGCTGACTAGCTATGCTAGCGAGCTAGCTAGAATCTTTTCGCCACGGCAAAATCACAGTATAGCTCGTACCAGCACAAAAGAAGAAGAATAAAATAGGTACTAGCTTCACCCCAAACAAAATAGAAAATCAAACAAACTTACCTGGTGACGTTCGATGATTATTAGATGTATGATAATTATAATTATCATCCAGCTACTACAAGTAAAAGTAGGTGTGATCTCAAAGGGCGAATCACAGAGTTTCATATAACGGGACCATTGATTCCAGTTTACATTTCAAAAAAGGAACCAAGAGTCCTGTTCTATTTTGTTGCGTTATTCAAAAAGAGAATCAAAGGTGAAGCTACCAAACTCGAGTGTCACACCGTCATTAGCGGGGTCCGTTCCGGCGCGCGTCCGGTGATCGGAATTAGAATGGCGCACAGAACCGTTCCGATCATTACGCGTTCCGGACCGGCGGCCGATGTAACGACTAATTGTTGATACGGCAGCGCCTTTTGTTAGGTGGCCATAGATTATGGAGGTGTATTAGAATTATATTGCGGTATCAATGGTAGGGTTTGTTTTGTGATTTTAATTGTTATGTCATGACGTCATTTTCAGCGCGAGTAACATTTCTGGTCTAGCTACATAGGGCGCTTTTTTGACTCCAAAGACGGGGATCTCTCCTCTCTTTTGGCAGATACTAGCAAAAACTGGGATTTATGGAAGGATATTATGGAGGATAAGAATATGTGCAAAGGATGAAGAGGTCCTGCAAGCCTAACATTCACAGCGCGAGATAATTTTGCCGTCGTATTTTCTGGGGAGACGAAATAATGTGTAGCTTATCTCGTCTCGGTACGGGACAATGCGATGGCAAAATTATCTCGTGTTGCATATGTTAGTCCGGCTGGAAGCAGGAAGGTAAGACAGCGCCGACGGCGCGTACTATCATACTTCAGTGCAATTCATCTCTCACGATATAAATCCTACAAACAACCCTATCACTATTTATCCACCAGAATTCTAGCCATGGACTATTCTGACAATATTCATGATTATTTACTAACTCACGTGGATTTTTTTCGAGATTGCCCGACTAGTTTCGGACCCAAATCCAATCATGAGCTGAACACGCGGCGAGATCACGAATCGAACTACTTTCTTTAAAAGTCCAACTAAAAAAAACAAATTACCCATTAGACCAATGTAATCACCAAACCAATAAGGCCAATATTATTCTAATAAGACATAAAAACAAACCTGTCTCAAAATACTATTATAATAACAAACATCTTACGCTTTACAATCCAAAAATTAACAGACCAATAATAATTAAAAATCGTACTAAATTCTCCTCACAAAGATAATCAACTCCGAACTCAATGAAACTTTCCGAACAGAATCTCGTTCCCACAAATCATGAACAAAACGGTAACTAGATAAAAACATCATTGGCGAACAAAACCCGGAACTTTGCGAGTCTAATAACTGCTGAGAGAGTTAATGACTTATGCCGGTGGAGTGTGAACGCACTTTAAATGTTTTTGTATGGCTGCCCCTTAAATATTTGGCTTTGGGAGTAGTTTGGAGATGTGTGTGTTTTTTTTTTCAATTTGTATGCAATGTGGGACTATCGTGGCTGAATAATAATAATAATTACGCCGCGTATTATTAGAAAGTTCTCGTTCTCTCTCTGAACCCCGGACTACCGGTAGCTTGAACCATGTTCCTGATGTCAATGAGCTACTATTTTTTACTGTTTTTTATATAGAGTTTTAAATTTTATTTTATTAGCCTATCGAATGTCCCACTGCTGAGCTCAGCCTTCCCCTTTTGCCTATAAAGAATAAATAAACAACAAGGACGTAGGTAGCGTTTACAAAAAATAATAATTAAAAAATTAAAAAACATACATACATAGTCACGCCCGTAATCCCCGAAGGGGGAAATAGAGTTGTTCCCCTATTTCAGGAGTCCCGAGAACAACGTTTCGCCTCTTATAATAAGTCGTATGTGGCAAGCCTATTTCCATTTTTGGGCACAACAAATACTTGGTAGATGCTTAATATAATAAAGAAAAGAAAATATGTTTATTACAATATCATTCTTTACCAACATACGCGATGAAGGGTGACGGGTTCTAATAGTCGTGACTCCAATTTGGACCTCTAATTGAAAAGTTAAATGTATGCGTAAAAACATGAATAAAGTGTAAAGTTTTCTAATGACAGATCAATAATCTGTCAATACTACAATAACTGTAGTAAAAGTACTTACTTAAATCTCTTTGTGATCACGGCTCATCTTCCGTGCGGAAGATGTCCGGTCCTTTGGAAGGCATACACGGGGACACAGGTCCAACACGCAGAGGCCCCTTTGAGAACTTTAATCTGATATTTAATTATTATTATTACTTCCAAAGTAAAATAAACTGAGCTTTTTTACTTAGACACGCAGACAGGGTCTAAAATGGAGCACATGAATCCAAGTAACAGAGATAAAGAAGGATTGCTCTCTACCTTTCTGGCTATCACATACACACGACGGAACACAGTAAACTGCTTGGCCGGACTTTAACGTGAAGGTGGTAGCTAGCCAGGCGAACCGTATAGATCCTAGCATCAAACGTGTTGGGTTTTGTCCAATGTTACAACACACGTCTATTCCCTGCGTGCGGTTAAAAAGTTTTGTATTCTAGCCGTTCCTTACACGAGATAAATCGTTCTATTGCTAATCAATTACTTAAGCAATATCACTTTTTATCTGGGAAATGGGGGTGGATGAAAAAAGCCTCCACGAGTGACGATACTTAAGTACGTCCAGCGCACCCTGGGCAGTCAGCACCGCTACCAACCTTGCTGACTGACTAATCTTTTCACCACAGCGTGAGCTATTTTCGTATACCTCGTGCTGACACGAGAGAAAAAAAGAATCTGGGAAATGGAAATAGATTATTATCATTAATTTTATTTCCCTGCAGAGTTACAACCGCAAATAATAACTTCCTCAAACACAGAAATAAGGAACAACAAATCCACAAAGGAAACGGTAAACATTATCCCCCTTATTACAAAAGATGGTTTAAACCAAGACTAAGGTAAACCCAGGTTTAAAATATACCTATCACTTTCTTATGTCATATAACAAAAAGAGACGGGGCTATTGTAAAACCAGGGTTTTTCTTAGACCATCGTTTGTAATAAGGGGGTATGTACTTAAATCCGAACGAACTATCGCGGTAGGCGGCACTTCGGCCATTATCTTATCGAGCGCGCGACGAATCAGTGGGCACGCGAGTTACGGCCGTCGCCGAACACCGCCGAAGTTTGGCGAGGGAAACGTTTCAAAATTCGAATCCTAAAAATTGTTGTTAAGGGGTCGTTCGAACTGTTTAAAAATATTTCAAATAATCAGAATATAATAAAGGCAGTCTCGTTGATGTCGCATCATGTGATTATTAGATAAAAATTTGGGAGCTTGTTGGCATGATTAACATTTTTAAACCAACTACATCCGAATTGCGTGTCACATTCGTAATGTCAATAGCTTTCATTTTGACATTACAACATTATTCATTGCGTGGTACATCGTTGTGGAGAAGTTGGATTGTTAATACATTCGTTGCTATGGAAATTGTTGACCTGTCAAAGCAAAGCCGTAGGGATTACGCCTGTTTGGCGCAATTAGGGTAATGATCTTTTGAAGAAAATAACTGCAGTAAAGTAGAAAAAAAATTGCGAAGGTTATCCAGAGATTATTTGATTATCCTGTCTTCGCCGGAGAGATTTAAAACAATTACGTGTAGTAATCTCCGCTAGGATAGCCAACTCACTCGCACATAATTTAGCACCATAAGGAAGAATGAAACACCACTATCCGTCATTTTTACATGGCATTATGACATCTAACAGCTGTCATTTGTTTTTCGTGCGCACACAACCAACGCACATAGTAAAAGCAAAATTAACATTTTACAGTCTATAAGTAGGTGGAAACGATAATTATGTAATATAAAATGTCACTTACGGGATATCTTCCGTGATTATTTATTGGTTTGAGTTCCCGATATTTCGACGCTGTTGCAAGCGCCATGATCGCGGGTTGATCCCGTAAGTGACATTTTAAATTTAGAGACAAACCGTGAAAGCTTAAAACAGTGTTTAATTATGTAATAATAAGATAGATGGAATAAAAGTGGCATAGAAAATTAAAGAAATATGAAAAACTTGGGATAGAATAAGATACAGATGTGATTCCTCAAGTGCAAGATCAATCAAGATCTTCATTTCAGGTAAGTTGTTTAATCCTCTAACAATGATACCATTATACCGTTTTTAACTTGGCGGAGTTCGCGGACTGTCTTGGCTCGGTGAGTGCAATTATTGACAGTTGTAACTTAGAATGTTGTTATGTCTTAGGTGATTTCAATTCGCACCCAACGGAATTATTTTATACGGAACTCTCAAGTTTTTGTGTTGAACAACAATGGACATGCATTGACACTGAGTTGTTAGGTCTTAGTTCGGACACCCACACTTTTATTAGTGATGCTCATGGATCGCAAAGGTGGCTTGATCATTGTTTGGTCACAAAGGCGGCTGTGCCTACTGTTATGCATTCTTATGTAAAATATGACGTGCAGTGGTCTGACCACTTTCCTTTGGTTGTTATGTGTGACCTTAGTTTTGTTCAGATTCAACAACCAAATGTAAGCATTGAAGTGAATAGGGTGATTTGGGGAGAGCGAAGTCAAGAACAGATTCATGCTTATAGCACAAAATGTCATGAAAAATTGCGACTTATTGACTTCCCGGATGACTTTAGAGAGTTCTTTTCTCTTTAGAAGAAACTTTAGAGAGTGTGGTGGTCAGACTTGTAATGACCCTCGTCACTTTTGTGTAATAGATGCAATGTACAGTAAAATTGTTAGTGCTTTGTGCGAGTCGGCTACTGAGACGGTAACACATGGAGTAAGTTCTAGAAAGAGAGGAGCGGTCGTGGGCTGGAACATGCTTGTGAGCGGCGCACACAGGGAGGCTAGACGTAAATTTTTATGCTGGCTAGATAACGGTATGCCGACATCGGGACGTATTTTTGATGAAATGCGTGAAGCTAGAAGGATATTTAAGTCTCGTTTGAAGTGGTGTCAAGATCACGAGACTCAAATTAAAATGGATATTCTGGCTTCACAGCATTCAAGGAAAGATTTCCGAGGTTTTTGGAAGCATACGAATAGATTGAAGGGCAAGCCTGGCCTCCCTGTTTCCGTCGATGGCGTGAGTGATTCTAGACAAATAACTAACCTTTTTGTAGACCATTTTAGCGTGCAGTCGCCGTTAGGCCCATCTAGGTCGACGCTCAATGTTGAGCCACGGAAAGACCTAGGAGTTAAAATCACAGCTAAAATGCTCTTGAACAGAATTAACGCAATGCGTCGAGGCAGATCTCCTGGTCATGACGGTCTCAGCATTGAGCATCTCCGATTTGCTGGTCGGCATTTGCCAAGAGTGTTAGCTATGCTTTTTACTTTTTGCCTGGGTCATGCTTATATGCCGAGTGACATGATCAAAACAACAGTGGTGTCCATCGTCAAAAATAAGACTGGTGACATGGGTGATAAGAACAATTACAGGCCGATATCTCTTGCCACAATCATGTCAAAAGTGTTTGACGGTGTGCTTGACGCTCAACTTAGCAGTCATATACATGTTCACGATAACCAATTTGGTTTCCGTTCTGGATTATCCACTAGCAGCGCTATATTGAGTGTGAAGCACACTGTGAAGTACTACACGGATCGCCACACTCCAGTTTACGCCTGTTTCCTTGATTTGAGCAAGGCTTTTGACTTGGTTTCCTACGACATTTTATGGAGGAAGTTGGAAGAGGTTAAGCTGCCATCAGAAGTGACAAATACTCTGAAATACTGGTACGGAAACCAAGTCAATAGTGTGAGGTGGGCTGGTGCGCTGTCTAGGCCGTATGGGTTGGAATGCGGGGTGAGGCAGGGGGGGTTATGCTCGCCTACGCTATTCAACCTATACGTGAATGATCTGATTGGCGCGCTTAGCAGCATGCGTGTCGGATGTCATATTGATGGCATGTGTGTCAATAACATTAGCTACGCTGACGACATGGTGCTGCTGAGCGCGTCAATCTGCGGCCTTAGGAAACTAGTAGCCACTTGCGAGCAATATGCCAGACTACATGGTCTGGCATATAATGTTAAGAAGAGTGTGGTCATGGTCTTTGGGCCAGGGGTAAATACCCAGAAGCAGTACCTTCGGTACAGTTAAACGGTATACCCCTTGTGAGGGTAGACCAATTCAGATATCTGGGTCACTTATTGACCACGGGCTTCAAGGACGATGAGGATATTGACAGGGAACGGAGGGCGCTGTGTGTGAGAGCTAACATGATTGCCCGCAGGTTCAGGCGTGCCTCTAAAGAGGTCAAACGCACTATATTTAGTGCTTACTGCACGTCTTTTTACACTTGCTGTCTGTGGGTTCATTATACTCAAAAATCATACAGCGCCCTTCGCGTCCAATACAATAACGCATTCAGGCTGCTGATGGGATTGCCCCGATACTGCAGCGCATCAGGTATGTTCGCTGAAGCTCACGTGGACTGTTTCTACACGGTGATGCGGAAGCGGTGCGCATCCTTGGTCCGTGGAGTGCGGGGCAGCGCCAACAGCATCCTGTCTATGGTAGCAAGCAGGCTGGATTGTGCGTTTGTGAACCACTGCTGCAAGGTTTCGGCTGGGCCTGTCACCTTGCAGCAATGATGTCATAAACTGTTTGTTTTTGTGTATTACTAACATAGTTTATAAGTATATTGTTACTAACACTATGAGTCTTGTTACTCGAAATAAATGATTATTATTATTATTATTAGGAAAGACTGCGTCATGGCAATGCCAATATCCTAAGATTAGACCGTTGGCAGACTTTCGGACTTCTGATTATCCGTAACGACTGTCATAGGTATTACACCCGGGACCGAACTTTTGAACTACTTTCACTACTGCTGCAAAAGCTGCAGATGTAAATTTTTTGCAATCCTTTTTCCGCTTTTTCGTGACACCCCCTTAACCAGCTCACCTGCTAATCGTCACACAACAGTGTCCTAACACTCGTACGAGAGTGTCGACGCGTTAAACCAGATATCGTAATGACTCGAACAAATGGCATGGAATGATTCGTGTTCTTTTATTTTAATGTGCGTGTGATTAGGAGCGGGGTTTTCAAATCGCAAGTACGACTGATACGGTGGAAACAAAAATGATGAATATAAAGTTACGAAGGAGGAATCACCCAATTTCTTAGTTCATATTTACGTACGTAATATCTCTCTTTCGATATGTGAGTCAGTTGCCGACAGATTCGGTTTGGTATCTCGGTTTATGAACGAGAAAGACGAGATAGCAATTCGAATCGATCGACGGCTGACTTATCAAAAAGGTTCTGAATCGGGTATCTACTTGTCATCGCTATTCTGGTTGCTACTGACCAAGGAGGCTGTGACGACTGAAAGATAGTAAGTTGTAACCAGCAGGGCAATTGCGTAAAGGTACAATTCCGTGCATCGCGGCCGATCGCAGCCGCGTGCGATCTATCGCGTGCGGCTGACGCGCGCGGCTAATGCATCAATAGTCGTGTCTATAATATACTGACTAATCTGTCGTTAGCCGCACGCGTCTGTCGCAGACTTTGGAAGCGGTGCCATACATTTTCATACTCTGACTATTGACGCATCAGCCGCGCGCGTCTGCTACATGCGATAGATCGCGAGCGGCTGCGATCGGCCGCGATGCACGGAATTGTACCTTAACCGTAACCAACATCAATAATGACAGTTGATGTGTCAAAAACAATATTCATTGCGTGGTACATTGTTCTAGAGAAGTCAGATTATTAATACATACGTTGCTATGGAAAGCCATAGCGATTACAAGTGTGTTGTGCAGTTAGAATGATGCTTTAAGGAATATTTTAGCTGACGCTTTCTTGGGTTTTGTTCTTCTTCTTTTTGTTTCAATAGACCAACTCAAATTTTATTCAACCAATTTATAGCGACCTGGACGGCCCTGTAGTTTGGGTCATTTAAATTCTGCCGAGTGCAGGTGGTCGTGCATAACGGGCAGGAAATCAGATGAGACATATCCTGTGAAGGGGCTTAGCACTCACATTGTGTTTGGGATGGACCGATTATACCACATTTAGCCAGATTGCTTTTGCAGCGGCGATCATGAGCCTCCAATCGGTTAAGAGACTCAAACTCGGGACTTGTGACTACCCGCTGCGCCAGTAGACATTGCGGTCGCTATGCTCCGAATGCAATGTGGGGCGTACTGGTACCAAATAAATAGATGTACTACTATAATATAATGCCAAAACTTACACTAATCTTATTCCTAAATACAAGAGGTAAGGCGAGTCACACACTACACGTACACTCAGAAGTACCCGCAGTATACAGGGTGTAAACTTGTAAACTAATTCGTGTAATTCTTTCAAACCGCGTGATCTACTAGTGACACAGATTGACATTATCAGGTTTTTTTTAAATGAACTGAAAAAAAATATCAAAATAATAACTTTGTTTTCTTTTAGAGAACACAGTTCTGATTACAAAGAGGGATTCGCGCTAGCCGTGCCCGCCAGCTACGCCGCCGTGCTTTCATTCATTTGTGCGTGGCATTGAAATGTCCTTCTCAGCATATTTTTTTTGAAATGCAATTCTTTTTTTCTCATTTTTTTTAAATTCCTTTTTATTTGGTTTAGAAATGATCACTTATCCCTACGGCAAGAAATGAAAAGTTATTTTTGTTTTTTATAAATCTAAATCCCATGCGGGGTTAATCTACACCAGTAATAGATAATGTGGTTTAAAGGAATTACACGAATTCGTCTACACGGAAGTGTGAAATGCTCCTATGGACCTTCGTTCTGAAACAAAAAATGGTAAATTAGCTCCAAGAACACCGGTAACATCAACACAGTAGAGCGGTGTCTGTTTAATATTTATGAGTTTCGCAAAACGCATCAGCGTGCGGTTTGTTTAATAGCGTTGTTTTTAAACGACTATTTGACGGGGAGAGAAACCCTTTAGGCTATAACTGGGGAGCGGTAGGGTTGACGCGCATCTGGGGAGTAAAGTGTGATTATATTGAACGTAGCATGAAGGGAACGAAGTAAGCAATGAGTTACTAAAAGTTTGTGGAAAACACTCATAAAATAGTAAGGAGTGATTTTAAAAATGTTTCGGTTACACAGATTTACCTGAATTCTGATCATGTGGTATGTCTACTCCCCACGCAAAATACGCGCTTAGACGTGGAGTTGCGGATACCAGCCCGTTATACCGTATATGTCTACTCCATAAAAAAAAAATATCAGGTGATTGTTCAGTAGCATTTGATCCCTATATAGCTATGTCTGCACCCGTGCGCTTTCATGTTCATCTTGCGCTTTCAACTTTCAATTCCTCTTGAGTCAAGCGCATGCAATATTGATTGCCATAAGACTCGAACTAGTATTAAGGCATGCGCTATTGCATGCGCTATGGCGCTTCACGCATGCTTCAGACGAAGACGCAAGATGAACATGAAAACGCACTGGTGTAGACATAGCTATATAAGGATCAAATGCTACTGAACACTCACCTGCTATTATTTTATTTAGGTACTACCTAGCTGTGCCCGCGACTCCGTCCGCGTGGAAGTCGGAAAACAACATTGTGTCGCAGCAACTAAATAATCCATTTATTATCATAATAGACAAAGGTGTCCCACTAAGACACTTACCTATATCTTTTGAACCATTTCTTTATGTAGAGTTTCAGCTCCTCTTGATTGACCGTAAAGATTCATAAAACCGTAATACTAAAAACGTGTTGCTTATTTCTATACATTTCCTTGCTAAAATGGATTATAATTGAATATTGATACTTTTATTGAAGATGTAACAAAACCATATCGCGAAACAAAAATAGCTACAACGCCGTCTTGTTACAATCTGCGAACTAAATTATGATTTCATTCGAGGTCCTGTCCACTTTCATACATGTTGACAACCTATTTAATTAATTTTGAATCAAATTACTTGTCCGTGTTTATTGCTTAATATTTATTTATTTTAATAATTTTTCATTTACAATCCAATTTACAATCTAAATTCGAATTAAATTCCAATAATCGTATTACCTATTTATTAAGTTGTGTTGTCCAATTTTGTATTTCCGATTTTGTATTTTCATTCGTGACTCTCGTTTTACATTTTTAATCTTATCAGCCTGTTTTTGGAGCTCCTTAGCTCTTTACATAGTTTTAGTGTTTGGGTATGTCGGGTCATCCTCCAGTTTCCAGGGCTTTGTATTTTTATTGGCTCCATCATAACGTATCTTTCTCCTACACACACTTACAATCGTATAAAATCGCTTTTAGCACTGACACATAACATTATTACACTGACACATAACTTTTGCATAATAGTAGTAACACATTACATCATTGGCCAATATGTAATAATAATTCCAGTATTTTTATATTTTATTTTTTGGTACATTGTGGGTGCACGATAAAAAGCTTATTACATTTGGCTGAATTAAGACGTCTTAATTCAGTCGTTACTGAATTAAGTCAAGTGTAATCGCAATAAGCAACCTAGGATCCTAAATTCAGTAGCAAGAATGGTTTCTGACTGACTAAATCATTTAGAAGCTTTTTTAGAAACGCATTTAGGAAGGTGTAAACGCATTTAGTTACTAACTTCCGTCCATAGACCGTCGCTGCGTGAGGATGTATAGTTTTATTTTGACCAAAGAGTATAGTAATATATGGGAATAGAGAGCCCTCTCGCGAGATTCTTTGTAGATTTTTGCATGGTATTAACACAGTCTACTTAAATCTAACTCCTTACAGTCGGTCAACGTAGAACATTGTCGCAGAGCAATCGTGCGGGGGGTTGCGGGGTAAAGGAGCGAAGGTTATGTCCTGAGTAGCCATACTGCATACCTACTCGGGACATAAATTCCAGGGCTCGCACTTTTTGATTTCGAATTTGATTGACATCGTTCATAGAAATTATATTAATTGTATGTATGTTGTACCTATTACGATAATTTTATTACAAAGTCTGTTTACTAATCCAAGATGGCGGCATACATACATTTTCAAATGATTGTTCGTGGGAAGTCATTTCCACGGTTTTCGGGGTCACTGATGCCGAAAATAACGTCAAAATCCAAATCCAAGATGGCAGCCATGAAAATTAGTAAATTGGTGGACATGGGTGTCAAATCCATTGTTTCCTGGGGTGCGGATGCCGAAAACGAAGTCAAAGTCGAAATCCAAGATGGTGGCAGTAAAAATGTCAAATTAGTCGTCATGGGTGTCATTTCCATGGTTTTCGGGGGTACTGATGTTGAAAATGAGGTCAAAATCCATTTCCAAGATGGCGGCTTTTAAAATTTCAATTTAACCACCATGGGTGTCATTTCCATGGTTTTCGTGGATGCTGATGACGAAAATGAGGTCAAAAACTATATTCAAGATGGCGGACATGAAAATTTTCAAATTAACCGTCATAGGTGTCAAATCCATGATTTTCGGGGACGCTGATTACAAAAACAAGATCCATTCTCAAACACCAACATAGGGACCACGTTTTACCTGGCAAATTACATTTAACAGATAATTTTTTTTGACCGCCGTATATGATCGAGGAATACTTAGACTTTATTTCCAGCATCAGCATCCACGAAAGCCATAGAAGTAATAACCATGAATAATAAGTAATTTTCTATGGCTCCTTCTTGGATTTGGGAATATTTTATGACTCTTACCTACCCCCGCAAGCGTTAGTCACTGCGACTGTAACCTCGACAAAATTTGTAGTTTTAAATATTGTTAGAAAATTCCAGGATAAGATGGCGAAATTGCTGCTACATACCTTTGCATTATTTTGTCAATCGTCAAAATTACGCATGCGTGGTTTTCTTTTTGCGTGTCACTGTTTCTATAAAACGTTAATTAATTTGGACGTTTGTTTGACAAAGTTTGTGTAATTTGTTTTATGTGACAACCCTATGACAAGTGTTACCAATTTTGACATTTCATAGGACCTGTCAAATGTATGGGTGGGCGTTGACCCACTGTATGTAGTAAGTAGGTACACTGTGGTATTAATATGTGATTTTTGTATTTGCGAAAACTGATCGCCTACGTCAAGTACGTCACCCCCCCCCCCCCCCCTTGAGTTTCTGTCGATGCGTGAGGACGTATAGTTTTATTTTGTATTCCCGAATAAAAAAGTGTAGTGCGAGTGCGGTGCGCAGCGTGGGTACCTACGAAATGACGAAAGAAATAGAAGTTATGCTCAATATTTTAGAGCTGTATAAAGATATGCCCTATCTTTGGGACAAAAATGACAAAAAATTCCTGAACAAAAATGTACGAAATGAGGGCTTCCAAGTGCTACTGAGTTTATATAAAATATAGACGAATCGGCTACAATAAAGGCCAGGGCTAGGCAAAGGCCAATTTTTTGTTGTCTGGATAATACTGGAGCCATCCTCGCACACGACACGTCCGACTCCGTCGCGCTTTAACTGGCAACTTATTCTGTAACTAAAGTGTGACCATTTTATAAATGGCGAATCTGCCACAGACTGGGCAAAAAATCTGCCAAAATCTGCCACACTTTGCGCCAAAAATGCCAAAAATATGCCTTTAAGGAAACTGAAAAAAATACACAATGAATTCAATGAAATTTCTTTAATCAATAAAAATATTTAAGTTTTCTTATGCGTTATTATACTTAAACACTACTTACTCTACGTATCCGCATTTGCCTTAAAATTTTCGGTATACATAGATTTTGACGACATCTTTTTGATCATGTTTTTAGTTGGTTATGTAGGAGACACAGTCGCCGTGTCTTTTGTTGTAATTAAAGCTGACACATGTTGATTTAGGAACCTATTCTTTATTTTTGTTTTGTTTAAATTCACCAGACAAGATTCTTTCGCACAAAGCGTTGGACATCGGCAAACATAATAATGCTTTCGCGAAATTTGTAATATTTGGTTTTGGATATTTTGTAGCCCCATTCGCGTCCAGGATTTTTCCAATCGCTCCCCAAAATTTGTCTACACTCAAAATTGTGCTGGTGGCGCTACTTCCACCTGATTCTAACAAGTCTCTTGGAAACCAAATCAATAAAGAAGTATTCCAGTTTGATTACAGTACATAATCATCTGAAGCACTTGTTTAAATAAGCGGGAAATCCCCGTATAATTTGGCCATGAAACAGAAGTTGCCAGTTCGAAAAAATCATTTGTAATCTCATTATACATATATAAAACCTGATGTACTGTATACTTTTAAAAAAGATAATTCAAATTATGTAATGTGAATTGTCATGAAATCATTTAAATCTGCCGAAATCTGCCACTTTTGTGAATCGTCAGCAGGATCTGCCACAGATAAAATTTTGGAGCGAAATCTGCCAAAATGGCAGAAATCTGCCACAAATGGTCACACTGACTAAATTTAGGACAGTGTGATCAGAAGCTTCTAATTTGCCCTTCTGAAATAAGACGTCTTATTTCAGCCAAATGTAATAAGCTTTTAAAATTTAAAAGAGAAGAGAACGCTTCGAAATGTTGCCACTGCATAAACCGTAAAATGTATAATGAGGAAGACATTCTCATGGCATGTACGGATGTCTGTTTCCTTTTCTTCTTTTTTATATTCCTGTTTAGTATATTCTATCACTTATAAATTAAATCATAATATTTATCTATCTTAATAATAATTGTTTGCTGCACCGAACGACGTCATTACGTCGGCGCCGGCTGTCGCTGAAAACCAGCGCTGGGGCTCTGTCTTGCATAGGGTCGCAGCATAATGCTGAGCGATAGCCGTTTTGCGTGGATATGACGCATGTTTCCCTCAACCTTCTTATTTTTTGTTTTTTGTGTTTATTTTCTTTTTGCGTCATGTTTACCGCAAATAAACGTATTTTCTTTCTTTCTTTCTTCTTTCTAGGTGTGGTAGGTATAGAAAATAACTTTAAATATTTAAAAAAAAAACTTATAGAAGACTTCATTTAATTTTAATAAGTTATAAATAGGTAGGTACTGCTTTCAAAAAGTCTGTGATCTGGAAATCGAACCAACACAAACGCGAAAAAACATCATCTATATTTTTATTTCACCAATCGATATGATCGCTCCAATAAACATAGTGCCTGAAATTGATGGAAGACCATAAAAACTAACATTAAGTACCTACCTAACTTAGGTACATTTCAATTCAAACACTTATTTGTTGTTACTTCTTATTTCTTGCACTTCCTTCAATTTAAGACAGTGTGTTTGTTGGATAGATTTGATCCTTATTATTGACCTTAAAGATATCTATCAACAGGGGCCATAATTAATACCGGATGGTACATAAAGCTTTGTCAGTTCGATTCCCGGTTCAGGCAAAAAAATCAGTAAAAGGTAATTTCTTACTTAAAAAAAAAGTGAAATGAAGTTTCCTTTGAGTGGAATTTGCTATTTTTAATATTTAAAGTACTTTCCCTCCATGGCCACGTCTTTGGAACATTACCTAAAGCTTAAAAAAACTCAATTAAATAAACTTAATAAAACGACGGCGACAGGCTTTGAATAGTTCTGACAATAATGAACAAAATAAAATGTAGAAAAACATTCCAAAAAGTGCATTGAGTAGATAGAATGATTACGAAATACTAAATTTCAACGAAAGCACTGGGTGAGCGCTTTCCTTGCAAATAATCATGGCCACCGATTTCAATTTGAATTTGGACATTATTTTCGGCATCAGCATTCCCAAAAAGTATGAACATTCAATGAACAAAAATCCTACTATTAGTCCATATCATGAATTAATTTTATTGTGAACAACAATAAGAAATTGACCTAATAAATTCTAAATAACAATATATTCGTTTTTTTTTGTAAAAGCTTAGTTCCTTCTTCATAAGGATAGCATTTCATTAGACCTTTCGTAGACTGAGAATAGGTACCAATTCAACAATGAATATTAGGTAATTTGTGGATTTATTCGTAGTAAAATATTTCCTCCCAACATTATTTGATACACGTAACGCCATCTATTGAAAATAAACTAATACATGCTAAGTTCTTCTAGAAAACTTAAAATTCGCATAACTTTTGATTTCGTGAACCGATTGCGATGAAACAAAAAACATATGTTACTTGGAGATAAGCACAATATATGTTTATAAAAGTCAACAGCATTAGGTCAGTTGTTTTTACGTGATGCTTGAACAAACAAACAGATAAACAGACAAACAGACAAACCAACAAACAGAAGAAACAAAATACAAAAATGTTAAAAATGGGTTCTTTTGGTTATTTTTTAATACCCCAACCATGTTTTTTCAAAATATTTGCTATGTACAGATACGCAAAGTCTACAGATTTGATAAATGTATAGAAGATATTGATTATTTGCATATCTTTTGAATGCGTGAACCGATTGCGATGAAACAAAAAAAATATGTTACTTGGAGATAAGCACAATATATGTTTATAAAAGTCAACAGCATTGGGTCAGCTCTTTTCACGTGATGCTTGCATAAATATGCAAACATATGTTTAATCTTTACTTCCCTAGATGGCGTTGGCGTCGAATTAGATCGCGCTATGGTTTCGTTACCGCGCGTTTTATAAGTTCTAGACAAAAATTTCCTAGTTACTTCTAAACCACAATTTTATTATATGTATAGATTTCTATGAAATGTAGGTTATTTAAAGATGTTTTTTTTTAAATAATATTTTACTGTACCGTATACATTTTATCACACAGTGACGTGTAAGTTTTTACATAGGATTAATTAAGTTTAATTACATTTCAAAATTTTGTATTTTTCTCATGTTCTCAAAAGGGCCTTATTTTCGGATAAATGAGGATGTTACTAAACATCCATTTTATAATAATTCATGACAGTCACACCAAAAAAAATGCGACCAGTTTTGTGCTTGGACTAATGTTCATACCTTGGCCGCTGTTATATTGTACTTTGTAGTATGAAGACACAACACAACATGAAATATATTGCTCCAAAAATACTCGCATCGTGCCAGCCCTACAGGTAGTCGTTGCGGGCGCTAAACGGTAGCGTACCCGCTCAAACCGCGTTACACCGTCATCTTCCAACACAATCATCTTTAACTGATTTATACACGAATTGATATCGAATCGTATACTTTATTTTTAACTGCTTCTTATATTCGAACCATCGCATCGGCGGATAGGTAAAAGCGTCCTAATAGCGCTAATAACAACAGAGATTACCAAACTGTTCACCAAACATAGTGATTATGCTAATATTTCCTCAAGAGCATATATTGTAGAGCAGAAGTGCCTTAAAAGAACCTCCATGGGTGACGATACTTAAGTACGTCCAGCGCACCCTGGGCAGTCAGTCCCACTACCAACCTCGTTGACTGGCTATGGTATGGTATCTCGTGCCAAAGCAAGAAAGAGAGATAAAGATTATAGAGCTCTTTGAGGACGCTAGTGTATGTCGAGATTAAATGACGCAAATAAATTGATTTGATTCAATATTAATACGAGACCGATTCCTTTCAAGAAATTGGTACTCTATAATCTTTCAAGAAATCTCTAGAAAAAAAATATTTATTTATTTGAGATCTCCAACAAAGGATACACATAATACAATATAAATCATAATAATAAATAGGTTCTTTTACGTGTGCTCCTTCAATTACAGGAGACCACAGCATGCACTAACTAGGTGTAAAAAGGGTAATAATAAAAATCGAGAAATTAAATCATGAAATTTGAAAAAATAAAATAAAATTAAACATATCAAGATTGAGCATTCATATTAAAATGTAATATCAACAACTAACAACGACTCTCCCAAGCTTATTACTTTCTAAAATAATGCAATACAAAATATGTGTCTCTACAAGTAGAGCACTTCCATTACACTCTATAACAGGTTAAATAACATCACAACAGTTGTCTAAGTTAAAACGGATCTGGTATTTGCATATTCCAATCTCGTAGAGCCTGCGGCTACGCGCTACGTAGAGTCCCCGGCTACGCTCTACGTAGAGGCCTGCAAAAATGTGTAGACAGAAGTTTAGTATCACTTGTTTTGGTGTGGAACAATTATTTGCTTTGCATTGTGACGTGAGGTCTCAAAGTAGATAATTGGTACCGGTTCAGTTGTTCACAAACTAAAAGGCTATTGCCATCTTTTTCACTTTGATAAAATAAGAAAAAGATGGACGTAAATAAGAGCTGTCTTTAGATGAACTAAAATTTCCATGATGACGCGTCAGAACGTGTCGACTTAAAAACACGGTGAAGTTCAAAGCGTAAACTAGTTTGATACTCTAACTTAGTTCTTATCTATCACCGTCCTTTTCTCGCGCTGTCTGTTAGTAAAAGATAGCCATTCTTTAACTTCAATTTAGTTGGTGAACAAGAGAATCGGTTCCATTTAATCATCATTAATTAACATATCCGAGTCCACCACGCTTTTCATAGAGCTCATACGCCATCCCGCCATACATATTGCTAGTGGACCTTCCAGGACCTCGGCATTACGTTTGCACTAAGAGTGAACCCTTGAGGCGGGTCCCTAGGATTAGGTTAAGAACCTTGAAAAATACGCTACTACATCGTAAAATAGGTGTTTGCTTGTTTCATGACGGTGAATTTTCCAAGAAAAACCTGCATTAAAATGAGCCCTCCACGAGGGCACACGGCATGGCAAATGCGACTACAGGGTGCCCTCCTAGAGGGCCCGGCACTAAAAGTGTTAACGTCTATTGCAAGCAGCGCAAGCGAGCGGACCGCGTGCTTGCAGCGCGCTGTCTGCGAGTCGAGTTGTGTGGTAGCGGCAAGCGCGCTCACTGCCCGCCGTTGGCTTTTTCATATTGATATTATGAAACACATTATACGACACACGATTTAATGCTCTAATTTGAATAACAAGTTAACTGCTGGATTGGAGCGGTGCCGTTGCGGTGCCGGTATAGTACCTTTAAAGATTCTCCAGTCAGCGGGTTTGGTAGAAGCACTGATTTTCAAGGTTGAGCTGGACGTACTTAAGTATCGTCTCACTCGTAGAGGCTTTCCTGATATGTTTTATACAGGTCGCCCGCGACCTCGCCCACGTGGCTGTCGTTTATCGTGTATTCCGTATTTTTTGGGATAAAAGCAGCCTATATTCTTTTCCAGGTTCCAGACTATCTCTGTACCAAGTTTCATCAAAATCGGTTCTGCGGTTTAGGCGTGAAAGCATCACAGACAGACAGACAGAGTTACTTTCGCATTTATAATGTTACTCGCTTTTGCCCGTGGCTTCGCTCGCGTTAGTTAAGCTCAAAAAAACTCTTAACACACTACTAAAGTTTCTGTAATAATATAATTCAATCATGATTCGAAAGACACGTGGCGCCATCTATTATCGTTGTTGTTGTTTTCCTCGGGAACAGTACTTTTTTCCGGGATGAAAGGTAGCCTATATCCGTTTCTGTACACCTGACAACTTCATCAGGATGACCGGTTTAATGGTTCAGGAGTGAAAAGGCAACAAACAAACAAACTTACTTTCACATTATAATATTAGTTAGGATTAGGATTATTAGTAGGGATTTCATCGTTTTTCACTCAAGTGACATTTAATTCAATGAAACTCCTCAATCGTCGAATGTTTAAAGTCAAGTGTTTGTCATTCGATAGCCTACCATGTTCTACATACCCTGCATATAATAAAACGCCTATAACCGTCATGTCAGCCCGCCCGCCGGTTGGGCGCCGCCCTAACTTTCCGTTACAAGCCATTAACGGAAGGGTTTGCCAATTAAACAGTTTTACATGGCTTTAGCTCGATTTTATTGTGGTTACATTTGCATGAAAATAAGCTGAAATGGTTTGAGAATTTGGTTTTGTTTTTGCACGATTATCAGGGCAAGGGAAGTTTGTGTTGATTTTTTTTAAGGATTTAGCATATTATGAAAAAAACGAAAGGAAATATGTTTATTAGTACAGATATGACGCACAAAAAAATAAAAGAAAAATATAAAAACAAAAAAAAATTGGGAATATTATGCGTCGCTTCCGCGCAAAACGGCCATTACCTAGCACAAAATTATGACAGTTTCATTGAAGTAAAAACAAATGGACCAAGGGGTCGAGTACTATATTCACGGAAAAAGTGTCCTGCACACCGCCATATAAACTTAGAAATGCCAACAAACTAATTTAAATCCTATGTCGTCATCACAATGCCTAATGTAGCTTTTCACCATACGAAGATTCGACTACACCATTGACGTAAATTAGTAAACTTTTTTTCACGTTCTAGTCAACAGGGTGTTAACGAATTCGTGTCATTCCTTCAAACCACGTGATCTACTGGTGACACAGATTAACCCTAAATGGGAAATTTTGAAAATCAACTAAAAAAAATTTAAAAAAATTGATTTTCTATTTCTGAGTCATTTTAGAGCCTTGAGTTATCTGACTGCAGAGAGCGATATCGCGTTGGTCATGCCTGCCAGCCGTGTCGCCGTGCTTTTATTAATTTATGCGTGGCATCGAAATGTTCACACAAATAAACCATTTTTTTTCCAAAAAAATAAATTCTTATTTTTTTACTGAATTCTTATTATGTGGTTTAGATACGATCGGTAACAAAGCCGCATGAAAAAATAATAATTTTATTTTTTTATTTTTAATCAAGCTAAATCCTGTGCGGGGGCTGTCTACATCAGTAGTAGATCACGTGGTTTTAAGGAATTACACGAATTCGTTAACACCGTGTATATTCGGTTCGGACATTTTTTAGCGCTGACCTGAAGTCCACGTGTTTCTACGTCAATGAATAGTTCAGTCAAATCGGAGGATGCATTAAAAAAGCCTCCACCAGTGATTATACTTAAGTACGTCCGGACACCCTGGGCAGTCAGCCCCGCCACCAACCATTACAGACCCACCATACCCCTAGCCATACCCCTGGTGGTACGGTGGGTACTATCAATTAAAACTATACCACCGACTAATAGTGTTGTCAATATCTACCATCTACGAACTGTTAAAAATACTTCTTTTCTTTTTCGTAAAGAAAAAACTTATTTACCTACTACTATATATACTATATTTACTTACTACCTGTTCCATCGGAATTATTCCACTTTGCCCCACCAGCCGCTACACTGGTGGGGCAAAGTGGAATAATTCTAATTTTGGAGTGGAATTTGCCCCACCAAATTTAATTTTAGTGGGGCAGGGTTGGTGCTGGAATTTGTGTAAGTAAGTATGCTGTATTTTTTTTTTTGGAAAGTAATGTATATCCAAGTAAAATGTAAATTTGTGACTTAGTACATAGGTAGTGTTTTTAAATAAAAGTACAAAGATAATTGTTTGAATTTTTTTATTAACTTTTTTTTCTGGAATGAAAGTAGGAAGTACTTAAAGGTAAAATTTTAAAGCGTGTAGGTACTTCAACCATTAGTGAGCTAAGTAGTACCTATCGCTTATGCAGCTACTTCCAGTTCATTTCTGTTTTCCACCAGGAAAACAGAAATGAACTGGAAGTTCATATACCTATAACTACCAAGTTATAGGTATAGAACATGACAGTTATAGGTAAGATAAAGGACAGTTTTAATTCAGACTTCTATCGATATATTTTGTATATTTCTGTCATCCTGGTACTTTTCAAAACAACAAATGATTCAATTTCAAAGCCTGTATTTTTACCATTATTGAGCTAAGTAGTAAGTTGCTTTTAAGCACCTAGCTCCAGTTCATTTCTGCTTTCCTGGTAGTTTTAATAAATAAATAGTTTTAAAACGTCTATAGATATCATTTATTACGTATCCTTTCACGAGTATAATAAGGCACTCATTATGATAAATACTAAAAAATAATTACGCACACAGCAAATAATTTTCATGTGTGTCCTTCACTATGGTGGTATAGTTTGAAAAAATAAAATACCCACCGTACCACCAGGGGTATGGTCAGGGGTCCACGGTACCACCAGAGGTATGGCCAGGGGTATGGTGGGTCCGTAACGCCACCAACCTTGCTGACGGACTAATCCTTTCACCACAGTATGAGCTATAAGGTATAACGGGCTGGTATCCGTAACTCCACGTCTAAGCGCGTATTTTGCGTGATGGGTGGTAAGTATAGTTACTCGATCCACCCTAACTCCTCGAAGAAGGCCAGCACACCCTTGATGTAACTGGTGATCTCTCGGAGAGTACCTGGGTTTCCGAAGTACTTGGCCCTGTATGTGGCGACCTCAGGGCTGTTTAGTAGCTCGTGGGCTGCCGTCTCGTCCTCCTACATGCATGCTCTGCACAGTGGGCTGTTTGTAACTCTAATGACAAAGAGGTGTTTTGTAAATGAACCATGGCCAGTGATGGATGCTGTGACTGTACGCAGTATGAGCTATATATAGGTACTCGTATAGTTCGTGTTGACAAACCAGAAGAAAAACCATTTCCTTCATGCGTATCTGGGTGAGATTCCAGTTTTGTCCGCAACTCTAGAGGAACAATAAATCAAAAGCAATCAAAACATGAAGCGTAGTGTCAGTGCGCTAAACGTCTTTTCCAAATCAGGGGGCAGCAGTGAATCATATTTTGTTGTGTAATGAAATGCGGATAACATCCTTCATATTGTACGCACTGGGCATGATAGACGCAATAGTTAAAGTCGAATGACTAGTGATTTGATCCAGAACATAAATAAGGATGAAAATAAAAAAAATACAACACCGAGCACAAATCGCATCTTTCAGCTCGTGGATTAGATTAGAAGAAATCCCAGTTCTTATTTCTTTTGTTTTTAAAAATTGTTGCCCCTCTCTAGGGATTCTTCTGTATCGTGGGTGCGTTTACAGACACAAATCTCACAAACACGAACGCTTTCGCTGTACAAATATTTCGATCTAAACATGACTGTTCTTATCTTAGTAATAAGTTAGTACAAATTATGTAGTTCCCTACCATCTCTACAAATTTGATGTCGGCTGACTAATAAGTAGTATAAAACAGTTGCAGCGGCGTCCCAATCGCCGCGTCTTTCACACCCAGTGCGTCCAGCCATTAGCGAATGACGATAGCAGCGCATCAATCATAGCGCAGCCAATTCATTACCACCACTCGGCGCAGATTGCCCGTAAGCATTACCATTATATACAACTGACCATTTATTTATAGCTGCTGTTTAATTTTTAGAGGTTTAGCTGGCTTCGACAGTGGCCAAACACTACAACAGGTAAGGCAGACCGCCAGAGGATACACTGTCTTCACGAACGGGACTTTAGTCTCCAGGCAGAAAACTATATCTGCACATACAAAGTGTTCCGTGTGGAGAGATAGTCTCCTGTGTGGGTTCAGCCTAAGATCAAGGAAAATGTGGCAAACTTCTTCTTCACTAAGGTTGGCGTACCATGTATGTGAATGATATTAAGTGGACGGTTAGCAAAATCCTTCCTTTCTCGTAGCCTTCTCACAACTATGTTGGGGTTGGTTTCCAGACTAAGCAGATGCGGGTTAATATCAGTATTATTATACACGAAGCGACTGCTACCAGACCCCTGCAACCCAGTTACTGGATCATACCGACATCTTATATTTGGACCAGTTGTGAAATTTTTGGGCTTTTCTCGGCTCCAAGGCACTGGGAAGCCGAATCCTTTTATCATATTGAAAACTGCAAAATCTTATTTTCCATCGAGGTAGTAGAAGTCGGGAAGCTCAATTAACAATGTCGTGAATAACGCAAAAAAAAACCTCAGCTAGTAAAACCGTGTGATCAGGCTACTAAACCAATAGGATATTAAAGATACTCAAATAAACACTGGCATCCATTTATTTTTACTGAGGACCACAACTTGGCAAGATGTAGTGATGGCAAGTGGAACAGTGCCCTAACTGAATGGTTGCCGAGAGAAGGCAGACGAAGTGTTGGTCATAAAGGCTGTCAATGAGGATGATGATACTAAGAACTGTAATTGAACTGACAATGAACTGCCAATATATTTCTATAGCCCAAGTAACACTCCAAAAATATATGTAAATGGAAAAGAAAAATCAGAAACCACCAAGTGACATTTCCAATATTTCCTTCAAAGTACTGTTAGATCACGGCATGATCGATCATGTGGGTCCTGACGTATCGCCACGTTCATATTGCGACGACAACTTTGTCGGCCGCATATGTGATGGCTCTGACGTCACAGTGCAATCTAGTAAATGGTTACACGGAGTTATGAATGAAGAGATAGATTTAAATGCTTCAGAGAATCTCATGATTCCGTCTTGATAAGCAACCGAATAGTCTCTCTTGTACAAACAAAACAAAAGGCAATGCGGAAAGGACTGTTTCCTTGAGTGGAAACCATGAATCGGAAAACATAGTTCTGGTATAGCAAAATAGGCTGACGACCTGAGGAAGATTATTGGAATTGGATATCGAAAGCGGAGTACTAGGTGTTTACGCAACTTCGGCGGCCTATATGATGTAGAGAACAAGGCAACAGGCTAACCTGCTCGCCAAAGAAATTGAGTTGGTCTGTTGATACAAAAAGAAGAAGAAGCCAAAGAAATTGACCAAGTAAGTTAATTAAGTTGTAATAAATCACTGATTGTACAATGTTTGTTGCATAGGCACCATTAATAAGCACCGCGAAGAGAAGACGAGGTTTCAATAATAGCTCCAGAGCTCAAAAAAATTCTACAGCTTCTTTCCACGTTATTGGTTGAAAATTAAGTGACAATTTTTCACGCTTCCTAATCATTTAGATACCACATCCATTCCACTTCTTCCAAGCTCATCAAACCGTCTGACAGGTCCACTGCGTTCCGTTGTCCAATTTAATTATATTTGTCGGGTCGCCGGCCATTTTTAATATTTCCTCACATGTCCTGACGCATACGTACTGTGGAACGGTTGCCAAAAGTTATATCTGGTTTGAAGACAGCATTTTCAGGCTGGAGTATTTTCAGGTTCACATTTTCTTTTGGCATATTGGATGAAAGAACTGACTTTTGAATTGCTGATAAGCTCTTTTAAAGAAAGTGGACGATAACAAGCTAGAAAAAAACTGCGAAATTGAAAGATTCTTTTCGGCGGGAATTGGATGAGTTAATAGTGATTTGATACATGAATATCGTGTGGTCTTCAATTGAAATAATATAGTTTAAAAATCTAAAAAACACGCTTTTGTTTGTGTCCTATTGAAAAATAAAAACCATGAGGGATTCCAGTGGGCACTTTATTACTTCATGAAAATCGAATTCCAAGTTTTTTTATAAACTTGGTTACCAGTAGAGCTCACATAATCGTGTTAAATGGGCAATCTTATTCTACCCAATGGACTTAGAAAAAAGTACCTAAACTTAGCCTATCTGAATATAATGTGGGCCAATTCTAAGATGCGCACAGCGTCTCCCGCGTATTTCCGGAGTAAAGTACAGCTAGGCTAGGTTTAAATATCTCAGCCCCTGGATTCAGAACGTTTCAAAGTCAGTTGTCAATCGTTTCGGCTCGGTATCTTGTTTTCGCTACCATTCTTCTAAAGAGAATAATAATAACATAACTTATCTGAAAGTTCTGAATCAGGGGTCTGATAAATGCTGCAGTACATCCTCTTGATAGCAATCCTTAGTCATGTCAGCCAGGAACACCTTTCCTCCTCCCAGCTACATGTAAATCACAACCTAGCACTAAACAATACGTTGACTACAATAGGTCCATTTAATCACGAAGTAGCTTATTGCAGTAATGTTATTACGACGCCCTCTGCCCCACTGTGATGCAGTAAATTTCAATCAAAATGATGGTAACTGCCGGACGGACGGGCGGGAGTATTCTGGGGTAGTTTGGCGATGTTGAAACGATAATGCTTAGACTGTTCTGGTACTTGGTTTGATATCATTTTACTTAGAGATAATCAGTATGTTAACTAAAGAAAGGCGTTCCCATTAACCAGCAATACTATAGCGTCCGTGCATACAAAAAAAAAATTCCCAACTAAAATAAAAAAAACACAAAAAATAAAAAAATGATACGTAAAAGCAATGCTTACTGTACATACGCCCATACAGTACATACTTTTTTTTTATTATTATTTTTGCGGTCTTTTTTTGTTTATTTTTGGTATTTTATATTTTTATTTTTATTAAAGGTTTTAAGGGAACGCTGTCTGTTATTTAACATACTGTATGTAATTATATAATACCGGATGCTTACGTTATTAATAGAAGTTTCTAGCTAAGTTAGGATGCCTGTGAACGAGAACGGTTACGTTTAAATTCTATATAGAAAGATAAAATATGCATAATTGCACTTCATAACAAAAGCCAAAAAACAGAAACAATTTAAAACAAGAGTACAATGGCGGTCTTATCACTAATAGCGATATCTTCCAGACAACCTTTGGATGGATAAGGAAGACGTGAAATATAGATGATGGGGGCAGTCCGTGGTGTACTACTGCACATTTTAATTTATGTTTAATAACAATAAATAAATACAATAAAAATAGACTATACTACAGGTCTAGCGCATAACTGAGTCAGTGCCTGAGGTAGCTGCGCGGTATCAGTGAGCTCTCGCGTCGCGTCACCACACATCTCAGGAAGTGACTCAGTTATGCGCTAGACCTGTAGTTATCGAGATCATAATCAATATCAATTAATATATACCTATATTTATAGTAAACAAATACACTTGGGGGCAAATAAATCGAGCCACTCCTTTTTTCACATGTCCTGGTTATTAGTTTAGGTTTCATGGATTATATACTAAGTTTACAAAAAACTACCCTCATTGTAAAGGTTATCAAATAACCTTTTAGGCGATATATGTTTCGAATGATCTGTTCCATAATAGGTACCAAAAATAATAACAATTATACATGAAAAATAAAAGTAGCTCGATTTATTTGCTCCCAAGTATACAGGGTGTTAACGAATTCGTGTAATTCCTTAAAACCACATGATCTACTACTGGTGTAGACAGGCCCCGCACGGGATTTAGCTTGATTAAAAATAAAAAAATAAAATCTTTTTTTTTTTCATGCGGCTTTGTTACCGATCGTATCTAAACCTCCTAATAAGGATTCAGTAAAAAATAAGATTTTTTGCAAAAAAAAAAAAAATATTTCTAAGAACATTCGATGCCACGCATACCTAAATTAATGAAAGTACGGCGACACGGCTGGCAGGAACGACTAACGCGATATCGCTCTTTGCATTCAAATAACTCAAGGCTCTAAAAAGACTCAGAAATTGAAAACCAAAAAATATTTTAGAATTTTTTTTTGGTTGGTTTTCGAAAATTCCCATATAGGGTTAATCTGTGTCACCAGTAGATCACGCGGTTTGAAGGAACTACACGATTTCGTTAACACCCTTTATATAAGTAAATAAACTATGAATACACTAAGTTGGGAATGTAGCATATTGACAAAATAACAATAAGCCGATTTTAACATAACATTTCTTTGTACCATTACAATTATTTGACACTTAATTCAGTTTGTATCAACGAAAAACGAGAACCAAAGAAAATCCAGCTGCAGCCTTATTTTCACACATTTTCTTATCATAATTACCTTCAACAGTATTCACTAAAATATCCTTAAATTTCTTCTCAGAAATTCTCCACAATTCTATACTAAATACAACAATATTATTCCAGAATCCGGCGTCCGGCGGGCGGCGACGGGTAGATGAAATATGCGGCCTGTGTCGAGCAGAGACTACACGACACGACACTTTAAAATATTAACACCGTATATAATATACGAATAACCGGATTATCTGTTTAGTTTGGACCAGTTTAGCTGTATGAAAAATGTTTGCTTACTGAATGGTTTTGAAGGTGGCTTTTTATCGGCCTGTTTATTCTTTTTATCCGCTATCATTCAGCTGAAAGACGTCCACTTCTGGATATCGGTCTCCCCTAAGCATCGCCACATCGACCGGTTCTGTGCTTCTCGCATCCAGCGGATTCCGAGATCTTCAGCTCGCCATATAATTACAAGTAAATCATATCAACCAGGGGCCTCATTCTCCTAAAATAAATTGTTGCCAAACGCAATCGAACCACAACCGTCAGTCAGTTTTTGTTTTCGAAAACTTTCAAAATGATTGATTTTGTTTTTTGTGTCAAACAATTCAACAGCTTTTGAAATTGAGAACTGTCTGAATGAACGGTTCGGCCTTGGTTCGGTTGTGATTTATCAAGATTTATTTTAGGAGAATTGGGCCGCAGTATTAATATTGATTGTATTATCAGGTATGGTGGCAATTATTTCATTTTGTTATCCTTTACATTTGCGCAGTTCAGAAAACCTAAGGAAGAGTCTAAAACTGTGTCTAATATGTTAAAATTATTTTTATTTCCTTTAACTAACTCTTAGCCTAAGCGCGCACGGGTAACTGTTGTCACCGTGACTATTTCATCACTCTTATAAAATCGCGCACGGGTGGTTATTGTCACCGTGAACATCTTGTCACTCTTTCAAGTCCATTGGTATGTGTTACGACATGATAACTGGGTGCATCTCCATACATACTCTTAGATTTTATAAGAGTGATATAAAATGTCACGGTGACAAAAGTCACGCGTGCGCGCTAGCTCTTAGTACTAATTACTACAAAAACGACACAAAACACAATAACAGATCAATTTAAAATTAAGGGGGCAAATTCTACTATTAAAGTTCGTAAACAAACCACACCCAACCTAAACATTTTGACAGTCCGGTAACGAGATGTTTGATTACTACAATTGGCCAGCTGAACCCTTAAAAATAAAGAAAAACAACATCCGCGAACCACACATACCGACTAAACAATCTTGTCCAACTCCCACTACCTAAATCAGAGAATGAAAAGCAAAATAACAAAATAATACAGCAGTTTTGTCGCCCAACTATAATGGCGAACAGTTTGTCGCTAGCGCCACTGAAACATGGGCAATAACTTTAAGAGTTTTAGCTATAAAGTACGGTAGGCGACAATACGCCTCGACTGCGATGTAGGCTTCAGTAGACCTGACAAATTTCAAAACGATGGAAAAAGTAAAAAATAAAATTATAAATCTGCTAAACAATATGAATTTTATTCTTAGAGCGAATGTGCACTGGTGCGACCACGGCCACAACAACCCAGCTGGCCACACGTGCTCCATAAAACTTGAAACACATGATAGCGACACGCAAAAGAGCGCAGGGGCCGCGTGCAGTCGCCAGCCGGGTCGTGGCAGTGGTCGTCGGCCACGTTTAACGGCCAGTCTTATAGGACACATGTGGCCAGCTGGGTTATTGTGGCCGTGGTCGCACTAGTACACGACCGCTGTAAGGACGATAATTCATATTGTAAGACCAGATTTATTTATTTTTAATTTGGCTTTCCTTCACTGCCACGGTCCTGCTGGCGACTGCACGCGGCCGCAACGTTCCCGTTCGTGTCGCTTCATGCGTTTTAAGTTTTTATGGGACGCATGTGGCCAGCCAAGTCGTTGTTGCGGCCGTGGTCGCACCAGTCAGTGCGCGTTCACTCATAAGTAGTCTTCTCCTTCAGCTCAACGTTTTCCTAGACTACAGTAATGGCCATGCGTTGCTAAATAGAATTGGCCATAATTTACGCCTATAAGCTAATTTCTGGCTACTTCATTATATGAGTATTGCAGTTTATTCTATGCAACATAAGCATTACGACTGGTATGTTCGCAAACTGAATTTAAACAGATAGTGATTTCACTGCCATTGTTAACAATTATAAAGCAACCTACAGAACTGAAAATAAGCTGACATATAAGCACAAATCCGATCCTGCAAGAATAATATACTCTACCAATTAATCTGTTTTAGACAGAGGAAGAAGAAACGCAGATGAAATGCAGAAAAATAGGAAAGAAAACAAATTATTTGCGTCTTGATGTGACGCACAAAATAACGAAAAATTTACAAAGAGTAAAAATAAAAACGAAATAAAAAAAAAAAGTTTTTTTTTAGTTTTCTTTTTATTCGTACATCGTTGTATTCTTTGGCAACAATATGCGAGAACAATCCGACGTAAAAGCCTCTACGTATGCTCGCATATGTACATAATGTACATAAAAATGGCCGTGGCCGAGGTATAACGCATTCCTTATAGCTAAGTAATTGAATAGCGAGATGGGAATATGAGATGTACTTCCACGCTGAACTGCGAGAAAAAAGAATGGATTTGGGAGTTTAATAAAACAAATTCGAAATTGTAAGTGTGTTAAAAAGTGGACGGAGGGAAATATTATTATTAGGTCGTCTGTCTCATTTCAAAACCTAGTAAAGGCTTAAAACGAAATTTTACAGGAGAGCGCATAAACGTTAAATCGGTCAGCCCTTGAATAGTATTTAAGTTGGGTAAAACCATGTGGTTAAAGTAACTTACTAGGTTTTAAAATGATCAGAGGCAGTGAATGGCACTTACTAGGTATCGATGCTTAAATATATCTGCGTATTATGTGAGTTTTCAAAGCTGGTGTTTTTGTATTTGGTAGAGACTTTCTAGGTTAGCAAGATTATGCAATAAAACGATTTTTGTAAAAAGTGTCCCTTACTAGGTTTTGAAATGATAGCCGAGGTGATAAGCTAATTAGAAAAAGTGCAATTGCATAAACTTTTCGTTTGCCATAATTTTTCTTTTTATTATTTGTCTTTTTCACGTTTGGCCCTAGTCATACCTGCTGGTAACCACAGACAGGGTCTAAGATGGAGCACACGAATCCAAATAACAGAGATATAGAGGAATTCCTATATACCTCTCTGGCTCGCACATACACACGACGGAACACAGTAAACTGCTTGGCGCCGGACTTTAATGTAAAAGTGGTAGCTAGCCAGGCGGACCATATAGATCCTCCCACGTCGCGTGCTGGATTTTGTTGAATCTTATAACACGCATCTATTCCCAGCGTGTGGTGAGGAAGTTTTACATTCATAGCCTGTCCCCACACGGGACAAAATGTTCCTAATTTCAGTAGCAATAAGCTCTACTTGTAAACTTTGATATGTTATCTTACCAAATTAATGTGTACTTTTAATGCTACACTTTACCGGTTTTTTTTTTAACTGCCCCTCTTTTTTCCGGGAACCATTGATAAGAAAATTATATAATTATAATTACTCAAAGGTTCATGATAAACAACGTGTAACTTGCATTTACCATTCATAGACAGACAAAGCACATAAAAGAGCGCCGAACCCACTTTTGAATTCCACTTCCTTTCGTATGAACAGGAAAGTAAGTTACACACTTGATTTATTTTAATATTTTGATTTTATTTTAATTCTCAAGGTTTAGCGGAACTGCCGCCAATTTTGAAAGAGGATATGTCGAGGAAAACTTTGACATACATACAAAAATAGCACAAGAAGTAGGAATATTTAAGTAAGCGAATGAAAATTGTTTTGAAGGTAGAATAATGAATGGAAGAATTATTAGAAACCCAAACGACAAGCAACACAATTTTATAAAGCAAGTGCTTATTTCGGTTTCTATGGTATAAATAAATGTTAGCCTGTAACTGTCCCACTGCTGGGCAAAGGCCTCTTCTCGTACAGAGAAGGAATGAGCATTGATCGCCACGCTTGCTCACTGCGGGTTGGCGATTTCAGACCATTAAAGTCCAGGTTTCCTCACGATGTTTTCCTTCACCGTATGTCAGTGGCGTCTTAGATTAACTAAGAAAGTACATATGAAATTGAAAAAGTCACATTGGTACATGCCTGGGTTTGAACCCGCAACCCGGTGCTTAACAAGCGGGTCTGTAACCTCCGGGCCACCACGACATTCTATGGTATATTAATAGGTAAAACTTGTGCTTAAAACGCATAAGACACGTGCCAATCCCACTTCTGTTCCTCCCCTACTTTCTGCACTATTAATTTGTAAGTAAGAGTCAATACTCGTAGACATACACTTACGTTTACCGTGTGTATTAGTTTTTTATAACCTAAGTACGTATTGGGTCGCTTCATAATCGTGAAATTAAAAGAACTTATTAACAAGAAGTGCTCTTAACTTTCTGTATTTACTAAATCAAGATTAGGTATCGTATAAAAGAAACTACTAAAAGAGTAGAAATGGAATGGTAGAAAGTATCCTGGATATGCACATAAGGTAGGTATATTTCACGCAGTCTGAGCCGAAGGCGTAGCGAATGATGTTATATCGTCATTGAGCAAAGCAACTTAGAATACCTATAAAACAAACTATGTATTCACCTATCAAAGAGTATATACGGCTCAAAATTCGCAATAAACAAGTGTACCTGTGCCACACATCCATAAAGCACGTGCCGATTCCACTTCCGCTCCGCCCCCACTTCCGGCACCCGGGGGCGCGCGCCCCGTATGTAAATGTAACGACTCGTAGATACCGACTTGTTTATGTGATTTAATACCGACTTCGTTTCAACGGCCACGACATGTTTATTGCCTTATAATAACTGTTGGTTTTAATTTTTATGTGGAAAGTTTGGTTCAACAAACATCAACGTCGTAGTTGATACTTTGATTTGATAATATTTTATTTTTTATACGTTTGTTATAGTGTTTCTATATAAAGGTATACTGTGGTGTTGCTTAGACTTACTATGAGGTATTGTTTGTGTTACGTACTATTAGTTTGTAGGGAGAAAGAATAATGTGACTTATTAAAGCAGTGGTTAGTCTAAGTTTTGCTAATCTCTAAATGGTATAAATTGAAGTCGCTTTTCACGTCTGTCTGTTTGTTCTATTACTTCTTCTAAATGACACAATGGATATTGATGCGGTTTTCATTTTAATTTACGTAATTTCTTTCGAAAGGTTATAAGCTATAAAACGTACCCGAGCGAAGCCTCGGCGGGTCGCAAGTTATATTTAAAAGAAAGAGCCGATACTTTTAGTTAATTGAAGCGTTTCAGTTTATTTTAATTTTAGGTTGTTTCAGTCTATAACATAACCACAGAAAAATGTAGATAAAATACAAACTATGCAGAATCTTCTTATGCCTGGCGATATTAATCCTGCCTTTTGCCAGGAATCGCAGGAATATAGTATGAAGTACCTATAAGCACAAAAAATGATTTTAAATACATAATAGGCAAATGAATATTTGTCCTGACTGCAGGAGTGCAGCTTCGACGCAAAATACTTTCTATTTACCCCACAACGATACCTAGCTTAAAGGTAACTAAGTAAACTCTAGCTACACTACATATGCCAATGAAACCACAAAATATGATATTACATCTGAACCCGCAACCAAAGCGTCCAATCAAAAAACGACACCGATAGAAGCAAATAGAAATCCGAATGAAGAGCAAAATAAAACATTTCGATACTGATTTTACAATAACTTTTCAAAACATCCAAAGTATAGGGAACAAAATAACTGTACTCGAACAATTACTAATAGATTGTAATATCACCGTATTGTCACTATCTGAACTATGGAAAAACTCATATTATTGTAACTCAATTCAATTACCTGGATACAAAATAGCATCTATTTTCTGTCGCGAAACTCATGAAGGAGGAGGAGTTTGTTTACTTGTTAAGGATACTTTAAAATATATAGAAAGAAAGGACATTGTTAGTTGTTCTAAGGAATTTATAATTGAATATAGCGCAATAGAAATACCTGATTTGAATTGTATTGTTATAGGATTATATAGAGCAGATCGCCATATTAATATCTTTTACGAACAAATGGAAAAAGTCTTAAACAAATTAAAAACAAAAAACAAACATATAATTATAGGAGGAGATTTCAACATAAATACCCTTATAAATAATTCTCGATGCCAAGAATTTATAAATTTTATGAAATCTCACAATCTGCACCAACTAATACATAAACCAACACGTGAAACAAAAAACACCGCTACTTGCATAGATCTCCTATTTACAAACTTCAAACAACTAATAAACAAAGCATATGTAGAAGACCACGGAATCTCTGACCATAAATCAATAAACGTAAAACTAAACTCTATAAAAACCACATTAGATAGTAGTAAGATATGGTATAGACAAAAAAGAATATTTACTAAAAATAAAATCTTAAATTTTAAAAAATCATTAGAAAATATAGACTGGGAAACTTTAATAGATACAAATAAAAATATAAATAATACTTACAATACATTTATATCAATTATAGAAAAAATATTAAACGAACACATACCTGTACAAAAAATTAAAATCAAAAACACAACAAACAAAGGATGGATAACAACTGGCTTGAAGAACTCATGTAGACATAAAAGATCACTCAGAATAATATTGAACGAAACTAACAACAACGAAATTATAAAAAAATATTATAAGATATTTGATCTACACCTAAAACGAAGCGTAAAACTAGCAAAAAAACTAGAATACATACGGCTAATGAATAAATCCGATAACAAAACGAAAACTATGTGGAAAATAATAAACTCAAAAACAGGCAAAATCAAATCCAAAGAATATAAAAATATAACATTAAAAATTAAAGATGATATAATACAATGCCCAAATATTATTACAAATACATTTAATGATTTCTTCGCAACTGTAGGCGAAACTTCACAAAATGAATGTACTAAAAAATACATACATAAAAAAGGACGACCAGTTTTAAACCCCTCCACATGCACAATGTACTTACGCCCTGTAGACCAAAAAGAGATCATAAAAATAATAAAATTGACAAAAAATAAACATAGCTGTGGTATTGATGACATCCCACCTATCCTATTAAAAGAATGTGCCGAAGAACTCTCAAAACCACTAACCTTTTTAATAAATCAAAGTTTTCAAGAGGCTCAATTTCCAGATTTACTTAAAATATCCCTAGTCAAACCTATCCATAAGAAAGGTGACATTAATACTCCCAGTAACTATAGGCCCGTCGCTCTTCTACCAACATTCTCAAAAATATTTGAGAAAGCAATGTGCAACCGATTATACAATTTTCTGGAAAAATATAATATATTAGACGACGCACAAAACGGCTTCAGAAAAACAAGATCCACTACATCTGCAGTATATAAATACGTACAAATGGCCCTTCAACATATAAACGACAAAAAGTCGGCGTTGGGAATATTATTAGATATGACAAAAGCCTATGATAAAGTTTCTTATGATATCCTTCTAACAAAGCTATATGGATCGGGAATACGTGGACCCGCATACAATTGGTTTAAATCTTATTTAAATGACAGAAAACAATTAGTCCAAATTGAATACCATAATATTAAAAACTACAACATAGAAACAATAAGATCCCACACAAGAACCTTAACCTGTTCCATTCCCCAGGGGAGCGTGTTAGGATGCGTTTTATTTTTATTATACATAAATGACCTACCAAAATCCTTTGATAATGAAAAAATACTACCCGTACTATTTGCAGACGATATCTCAATACTAATAAAGAGCGAAAAAAATGAAAACCCGGATCAACTAATACAAAATACCTTGCAAACTGTTACGAATTGGCTTCAAGACCATAATCTAGATATAAATTATAATAAAACGAAAATAATGCAATTTCGATCTTATAAAACTATTCCACTCAAAACTAACATTAATTTTCAAAATAAACAAATAGAAACAGTAGAGACATTCAAACTGTTAGGCATAAACATAGACACGCACATAAGTTGGAAATCTCACATAGAAGAAATAGAAACTAAACTTTCACAGTTCACTTATGCCCTATTTCAATTAAAACATAGCACAAACACAAAAACGGCATTATCAGCTTACTACGCATACGCCTACTCATGGCTAAGATATGGAATAATGTTATGGGGAAATAGTGTTAATATTCAAAAAATATTCATAATCCAAAAGAAATGCATAAGAATCTTAGCTCATATAAATAACAGACAAAGTTGTAAGCCCTATTTTTTAGAGTATAAATTACTAACACTTCCATCTATTTATTTGCATGATATATGCATATTCGTACATAAACATATTCATACATTCATCAAAGTACAGGAAACTCACGACATCAACACCCGCCACAAAAATCGATTATACCTACCACCATCAAGAATAAAAATGTTAAACGAAAGTCCGCAATACATGGCAATTAGGATATACAACAAATTACCACAAGAAATTAAACGAGAAACCAAAATTAATATATTCAATAGTAAATTAAAAAGTTTTCTTATTAAAAAATGTTACTATTCCGTTGAAGAATACTTAAATATAAAAAAATAAAAACAAAATAAATAAATAAAATACAAAAACTATCTAAAAATAATTATAAATTAATACGGCGATCCCATAGATATTTAAATTGACATCTTTTTTATTATTATTTTATTTTCTATTATTATATTACTAATTAAAAAATAGATGTTTATTATAGATTAATATACCTCAAATTTGCAACGCCTGTAAAAGGCCGCTAAGTTTTAAGCACCACTAGTAAGTAATAAGACCTGTATTTGTACACTTAGTAAGCAAATAAATGATTTGATTTGATTTGATTTGATTTGATTTGGTACATTACAACAGTACATTTTCCTGGGTTTTTTCTACACAGGTTGTTCCTACAGTACAGGGGCCTGAAATATGTTATTATCATATTCAAGTCGCAAGGAATGAGATGTCCGTAGTATAGTTTTACGCCCCGACTCCGCCTTCCTATTACCTCGCCGCCCGCGGCTCTGTGGTAACTAGGAAACATTACATGGATATAAATAGAATAAATAATAAATAGAATGGAACCGCTAGCAACATAAAATAGCCAGACTCTATATTAAGAAGACTGACAAAACCAGAAACTCAAAACAATAATGATTAAATTCTTACCATTAAGGTAAGAATGTCCACACTAAGGATATAAAATGTTATATCTTCTGTCATCTTCTCTATTTAAGGCACTTCCCCCAGCGAAAGTGGCGCCACTTTATAAAAAAAGCATCATTTCTGTCAACACACAACATATAGAAATTTCGTACGTACAACATTTTAGTCAAATGATGTAGAAAATAAAGAACACCAAAACACAACACTTGACGTCCTAGGTTAGAAGTTTTTAGTAAATAATGCTAAAAACGGTCGTTTTTGGTACTTATCGCTAAAACTTTGAATCCAGAAGCTTTAGTGTTGATATTTGGTATTCGAAAATTTCTACAACACTTCACTAAAATGTTGTACGTACGAAATTTCAATATGTTGTGTGTTGACAGAAATTACGCTTTTTTATGAAGTGGCCATACACTGACTGACTGACTGACAGACAACGCACAGTTTAAGCCAGTGGGTCTAAAAGCATGAAATTTTGCACAGGAGTTCCATAGGTTTAATTTTTTTGGGTTTTAAGGGTTCCGTACCCAAAGGGTAAAATGGGACCCTATTACTAAGACCCTGCTGTCAGTCCGTCCGTCTGTCACCAGGCTGTACCTATCTCATGAAACGTGATAATTAGACCGTTGAAATTTTCACAGATGATATATTTCTGTTGCCACTATAACAAAAAATACTAAAAAACAGAATAAAATAAATATTTAAAGATTAACCCGACTAACATTGTATAAGCATATCCAGTAAATCTATCTCAATACAAACCCGGTGTGCAAGATAAAAAATAGGAAGAGGTCTGGCGTAAAATATGTAACTTACATATTGGCAGCGGTGGAGCGGCCATATTGAGTGAGCGGTCCACTGATGGCCCTGCGTCTGTATAAGTGAGTATACTTGTAAATAGTTTTGTGAAAGGAAAAGAGAAAAGTACTAGTATATTGTACTTTTAATATTTCTTCTTGTTCTTGTTTTGCGGCAAGCAGCATGACTTGCGCAAGCAAATAAGCAAATAAGCTCAGAGATCCGTACCAAATGTATAATTAAGAGCGGAGAAAAAAAAAGTTTTTAAAAACCACCAGCAATAGACTGCAAAAGGATGTGTTAGAGGGAAGTCACACTGCTCCGTTCCGTTGCATTGCGACGTCGCAGCGCTAAATTTGGACTAATCTATAGACTCCAAATCTAACGCTGCGACAACGCACGGAATAGGATTGGTCCAAATCTAGCGCTGCGACATCGCATCGCAACGCAACGGAGCTGTGTGGCTTCTCTCTTAATATCATACCCGGGACATCATTGCAGAACTTTCTAAGCTTTGAGGCAAGCTGATAGTAAGAATTAGCCAATTACTGTCGCACTGCTGGGGACGGGCCTTAGGAAGGGTTTAGACCTACGTAGGCCCACCACGATAGCTCGGGTTGGCAGACTACACACTGTCAAGAACCTTTTAGAGCCCTTCAGGTTTCCTCACGATGTTTTTGCTTCACCGTCCACGCAAGTGATAATCAAATTCTGGGGCCTAATTCTCCTAAAATAAATCTTGATAAATCACAACCGAACCAAGGCCGAACCGTTCATTCAGACAGTTCTCAATTTCAAAAGCTATCAAAGTGTTTGACACAAAAAACAAAATCAATCATTTTGAAAATTTTCGAAAACAAAAACTGACTGACGGTTGTGGTTCGATTGCGTTTGGCAACAATTTATTTTAGGAGAATTGGGCCCAGATCCGCACACGTATTCCGAAAGTGAAAGGTGCAGGCCTAGATCGAACTCTCACCTTCCTACATGGTAGACGAGCGTTTAACCGCTGGGCTATCACTGCTTTAGGCTTAGCATCCACCAGAGCTGTGCTAAGCTGCGTAGCGAGGAATGTGTTTTGTAAGCACCAATAGAATCACTTCATTTACCTAGCTTCGCTCTGCGCAGCTCTGGTGGATATGGGCTTAGCGGAGCGAGATTTTTGTTCATACAAAACAAGCGAGAAATGCGAGCGAGGGATGTGTTGCGAGGAATGTGTTGCAAGGAATGTGTTACGAGGAATGTGTGCGAGGATTTGAAAATATGCGCCTACCAGTCAGTCAATTAGATGGTGTTTGGAAGAGGTAGATGATCATTTGTACACATTAACACATTACATATTCCTCGCACAGCTCTGGTGGATGTCCAGCCTTAGAACTAGTTTCTGAAGAAAAAAGCATGGTTTACCCTAACAATAAATATAAAACAAAAACAGAATGAAAATGAGCCAATAACTGTTACAAAGTGTTTTCCCAACAGACAGGGGTCACTCCGGATCCAATTTATGCACAATCTTACCTTCCTTATGATATTGAATATTTTTTGTTAGCCAAATAAGATTGTAGAGACTTGGGGTTCCCTGATTTTGTAAGGTGTTGTATTGTTAGGATAAAATATTAAGGTGAGCAGGACTCCAAATACCTCCTGAAGACTATGAGCCCACGAATTGGGAGATATTATCGAAAACATACATTAACGAGCCGTGTGCCCGATGGGACTTTCCATACTTCAAGTGAGGATTCAGGGGATGAATTTTCAAAAATCCTTTCTTAGTGCTCACC